>OY759181.1:2847434-4269901 GCA_963662085.1 Eupithecia inturbata | reverse complement strand
CGATCAATATGAAGCTAACTTTCAGTATTGTGACCCCTTCTTGGATATTTGTCAGGCTGACCCCAATACGTAAGTTACCCACAAATCCATTAGAGCTACCACTAGTTGCATGTCCCTTTGCTCTCTTTAAAGTCTTTGTCCCCAAACAATTGGCCAAGCAAGATGTTTGTACTACCTAATGTGCTCATAAATAACCCTCCTTGCTATGGGAGAATTATTTGTACTATCTTAATGTTGCCTTATGTAACCCTCCTTCTTGCACAGTTGGGTAATAATCTACTAATTCAATTGTCATTTCCAATGACCTCATTATTTTGACACTTGTACTAGCGTGAGTTTCACACATTCCCTGCCAATTGCACCATATCATCAGTCACATGAAAACTCAGTTCAATACCGTTAATCATCTCAACCTACATACTTCTAAACATTGGCCTTCCCCAAAAAACTCCACAAAAGCCGTAGTATTTATTTGAATATTGTCTTGTCATTTTCAGGAGATCCCTTGAAGTATTCTCTAGCTACCACCTAGCAGCTGCGCAGAAGATTGACCCAGATCATAACTCTGGGGAGCTGCATATCCAAGTGCCTGATGAAGCAGCGCATCTGGTTGGGGAAGGGAGGGGGCTCCGCATTGGGATAGAGTTCTCGCTGGAGTCTCCTCAGGGAGGGATGCATTTTGTTGTGCCTGAGGGAGAGGGTTCTTTGATTGAGGTAAGAATTATTAATTTTTTCTAGCTTCTGCCTGTGCTTTGCAGGCGCTTTTCCAGAAATATTAGTAGCTTTATCTATGTCTGTCCCAAGGAAACTGTCAACCTCCCTGCTGTTATGTATGTAACATGCAGGTACTTGTCCATCTTATTTTTATAACAAGATTGACTAAGTTAGGGTAGTTATATATTTTCATGTGCAAGTTAGTTGTGAATTGCTACAAAGCTCAATACGTGTGATTTACCGAAATATCGTGTTTTATTGGACATAACAGTGGCGACTTGGATCAAAAGTGAATTATGACGACTAAATTAGTGAGATTTAGTGAATTCAACATAAAAACGGACAATTGGGACAACTACATAGTGAGACTCAAATACTGCTTCGAAGCCAATGGAATCGACGCCGATTCAGTAAAAAGGGCTAATTTTTGTACAGTTTGCGGCCCTCAGACATTTGAAACACTTCTTGCGTTAATAACTCCGAAAAAATCGTGCGATGTATCTTTCGATGAGATTGTAGACATTCTGACGAAGCATTTCAGTCCGAGACCCAATGAGATATCTACATCATATAAATTTTACAAGCGCGATCAGGGGAAGGATGAAACATCTTCAGAGTACATCGCTCAGCTGAGAAAGATCAGTGCCGACTGCAACTTCCCGAATTTGGAGCGCATGCTGCGGGACCGGTTGGTGTGCGGCATGAGCGACCGCTCGCTGCAGTACGAGCTGCTGAAGCGGGACCGCCTGCAGTACGCCGACGTCGTGGACGCCATGCTGTCCGCCGAGAGCGCGGGCCGGGACGCGCGCATGATGCACGTCGTACCGCCCGCCCCGCGCCCCTCGCCCACGCGCCGCCACGTGACGACGCCTCGCCCGCATTTGAGCCGATGGAAGTGAACGCACTTCGATCTAGAACAAACTTACGACTTTGCTACCGTTGCGGAGACCGTCACGGTGGGGAATGCCGTTTCATCAATGCAATATGCCATTACTGCAAGAAAAAGGGACACATCGAGAAGATCTGCACCGCTAAAAAGAAAAATGCTTCCGGAAAAATGAACTACGCTGACGACAACACCGACAAGAGCATGAACGGAATCTACAGCGTGGACGGAGCGCGCAAGCGCGTGCCCGCCTACGAAGTACGCGTGGCGCTGGACGGCGTGCCGGTCGTCATGGAGGTGGACTCGGGCGCCGCCTTCTCGCTGCTCAACGAGCGCACGTGGGCGCGCCTGCCACCGCGCGCTGCGCTGCACCCGCTTAGAACCAAGCTGCGCACGTGGAATGACTCGCGAGTTACGGTTCTTGGACAGGCCACGGTTTCGGTGACATATAAGGACATTAAGCGTGAACTAAATGCAGTGATAGCTAAGGGCGCAGGCCCGAACCTGATAGGACGAGATTGGTTTGAGGCGCTGAACATATCAGTAAATGTAAATAAAATTGTAGATATTGACATGTCTGCGACGGAGGCTGTAGTATCTAAGTATGAAGAGGTCTTCAAAGACGAACCCGGTACCTACCGGGGGGACCCAGTCGCGATTCAGTTAAAACCGAACGCGACACCCAAATTTCTAAAAGCGCGACCTGTACCTTACGCGATCAAAGATAGAGTCGAAAAGGAGATAGATCGGTTGGTAGAAGAGAACGTTCTCAGGCCGGTATCTTTTACGGAATGGGCGACTCCTGTCGTACCAATCATCAAAAGGAATGGCGAGGTCCGCCTTTGCGGAGATTATAGGAGCACGGTGAATCAGGCTACCGAGTCCGGCTACGTATCCGATGCCCACTGCTAGCGAAGTTTTCGCAACCATCTCTGGGGGGAAAGTTTACACGACACTAGATCTTGACAGGGCGTACACTCAAGTGGTAGTCACGGAAGCGACGGCGCGACTTCTAACTCTGAACACATGTAAAGGCCTTTACACTGTACATAGACTAGCATTCGGCGTGAAGGCGTGTCCAGGTATCTTCCAGAGACTGATGACGGCGCTGCTGGCGGGCGTGCCCGGCGTCGCGGTGCTTATCGATGACGTCATCATCAGCGGCCGCACCGTACCTGAGATGACACAGCGCCTGGACGCGGTGCTCGCGCGGATCATGAAGGCAGGTTTACGGCTCAACGGGAACAAATGTAAGTTCGCTAAGGAGCGAGTGGAATTTTTAGGTTTCGTTATCGACGCCGACGGTATACACCCGGCACCGAGTAAGGTCGAGTCGATACTGAGCACACCGGAACCTAAAGGCCTTTACACTGTACATAGACTAGCATTCGGCGTGAAGGCGTGTCCAGGTATCTTCCAGAGACTGATGACGGCGCTGCTGGCGGGCGTGCCCGGCGTCGCGGTGCTTATCGATGACGTCATCATCAGCGGCCGCACCGTACCTGAGATGACACAGCGCCTGGACGCGGTGCTCGCGCGGATCATGAAGGCAGGTTTACGGCTCAACGGGAACAAATGTAAGTTCGCTAAGGAGCGAGTGGAATTTTTAGGTTTCGTTATCGACGCCGACGGTATACACCCGGCACCGAGTAAGGTCGAGTCGATACTGAGCACACCGGAACCTAAAAATGTCCAACAGCTACAGGCATTCCTAGGCTTATACAATTTTTACGAGAGGTTTGTGCCTCATAAAGCCACAATCTTTGAGCCGCTACACAGATTGCTCGACAAGTCACAGGCGTGGACGTGGACTGACCGTGAACAGAGCAGTTTCGACACTGCCAAGCGCCTTTTGTCCTCTGACATAACACTCGTACACTACGACCTAAACAGGCCGCTGGTACTCACTTGTGATAGTTCCGACTACGGAGTCGGGGCTGTGTTGTCCCACGTCATGGACGACGGCCAGGAGCGCCCCGTGGCGATGGGCTCTAGGACACTGCACACGCACGAGCGACGGTACAGTCAGCTAGACAAAGAGGCTACAGCTATCATGTTTGGAGTGAGTAAATTTCACAATTACTTGATGGGCAGGTTTTTCATGATTGTTACAGATCATAAACCGTTGTTGGGGATTTTTGATCCAAAAAGACCCATACCGAATGTTTTGTCACCTCGACTCATGAGAATGGCTTTAGTACTTACTTCGTACAACTATGACATCTCGTACAAACCTGGGCTACAGATAGGTAACGCTGATGGTTTGAGTCGTTGGCCGCAGCCAGTTCCGGAACAATCGGAACCACAACTGTGTGACATACTGCTTATGGCAGAGGCTCCCGAGGATTTTCCAATTGATGTCGATCAAATTGCATCAGCTACTAAGCGAGACAAAGTCTTGAATCGGGTAAGTCATCACATACTATGCGGTTGGCCAGCTAGGGAATCAGATACTGAGCTACGTCCATACTGGTTGCATCGTGCTGAGCTGTCGATGCACGAGGACTGCATCCTGCTAGGTTGTCGCGTGGTGGTGCCTCCATCGCTGCGTGACGCTGTTCTGCGAGCGTTACATAAAGCAGACAGTGGAATCGTACATACAAAGTCATTGGCCAGAAGTTACGTTTGGTGGCCACAATTAAACGATGATATTGAGGCTTTAGTACGAAACTGCAACAAATGTTTGGAATATCGTCATATGCCCCCCAAAACATCTTATGAGTGGGTTATGCCGGCTAAGCCTTGGTCTAGGTTGAACATCGATTTCGCTGGGCCATTTCAGAATAAAACATTTTTGATAGTTGTTGATGCATATTCCAAATGGCCTGAGGTATTCATCGTCAATAACATGACCTCCACTACAGTGATACGGCATTTGCGGACGATTTTCGCCACCCACGGACTGTGTGAGACTCTTGTGTCCGACAACGGCACACAGTTTGTGTCTGAGGAAATGAAACAGTTCCTGGAAGCCAACAAAATAAAACATATCAGGTCTGCTCCGTTCCACCCATCCACAAATGGATTGGCGGAACGTATGGTACAAACAGTGAAAGACAAACTGCGTAAAATGGATGGCATGTCTTGGGATGTAAAAATCCCGGCTATGTTGTTAGGACTTCGTGCTACACCTTGTACATCTACTAACAAGAGTCCTGCAGAGCTATTGTTCAACAGACGTGTACGTACACTGCTTGATACTATAAATCCACACGAGCGACAGCGTTAAATCAGGGAAGAACAAGTTATAAGAAACAGTACGAAAAAGAACAGACAGACAAACTTAGGGCAAACCGTCATGTACAGAAATTTTAGCAGTGGACCACGTTGGTTGCCTGGAACCGTTGTGAGCAAAGAAGGTCCAGCTAGCTACAGAGTAGAGACAGGAGAAGGGAACATTGTCAGTAGGCACATTGATCAGATATTTAGAAAGCAAACACCGGTCACAGAAACACCACAAACAGAACAAGGCAATTTCGAACAAGATAGTGATCAGGATATGGACGGTCTAGAAATGGGGGAAGAGGAAAGGGATGAGCAGAACATGGAGGATACCTCTGCAAGTCCTTTTAGTGAACAAATTATAGAGATACCAAGCTCAGACAAATGGGCAGAAATGTTAGGTATACCGAAAGAGTCACAACCAGGTTATTCAGGTGGAAAGTTAAAAAATAAGCTTCCTGTTCATGGCAAGTCTCCTTATACACGACCTACTCATGATAACAACTTTATGTTGTAAGAAGTACAGTACCTATCGATATGATGCAAGCTTTCTGATTGTGTTACATTTTCTTTACTGCGATGTTGATTAAATTTATGTTAATTCAATTACTATTTATGTAAAGGTGTTTATTTAACAAAGAAGTGTTCATTTTGAGTTTATGTTATTTTTGTGTTTATCAACATACTTGGGGGATAGGTATGTTATGTATGTAACATGCAGGTACTTGTCCATCTTATTTTTATAACAAGATTGACTAAGTTAGGGTAGTTATATATTTTCATGTGCAAGTTAGTTGTGAATTGCTACAAAGCTCAATACGTGTGATTTACCGAAATATCGTGTTTTATTGGACATAACACCTGCCAAATTTCATTAAGATAGAAGAAGATCGAATTTCCTTTTCAAACCTATCTGCCATGTAGTACATAAAAAATGTAGGGTCAATGCAAAGAATATTCCAGTTAAGATGGGATCAAAATGCTGGCAGATTCTCACAGCACACACTTCTCGTGGATACAAAGTAGCATACAGTCACTTCCCAATAAGTATCATCAATATTCCTCCCTAGCAATATAGATCATTGCACAACAATCCTGATTTTAGAAAAGATCAACATCCAATGGTGAATTTTAATTACAAACTCTGGAGCCCTATTCTGCTAAACAAATCGCTTCACCATGACAATGGCTTCGTCTCAAAATGACACTTATCGGCATTTTACCTTAGATGAAAGGAACTACAGATAGAAGGGACGCGCGTCGAAAGTGTCAAGGTTGAAACCTTTCTATCAATCTCTCTGTGCAAATAGCACCGCACACACTATCTAGCTAGAGTTTATTTCATGGACGATTTTGCGATGACACCATTGTCATAGTACAGCGATTGGTTAGCAGAATTGGGCCCCAGGTTTATTGTTAGATAGAACTCTGAAAACACATATCACTATCATGACTCATGACGTTCTGACAGCTAAATACAATTCCATTTATTATGAATGAAAGCTTGTCAACTACGAACCTAAATTGTGTTGGAAGAACACCATGTTTCATCCCCTTATAGAATTCTTCATTACATTATCATTTACGTCCAGTTGTCCAAGAAGTATAAAAACTATCGATAGATTCTTGAATACACATTGTGATGGTCACTTGACGCCATTTTTACACATTATCTTCTCCACTCTAGTTGAAATGGGCCTTTAGAATAAATGTCCGCTAAGCCAGCTTATTAATTACCACCTCAATCTAAATATAACAAATTTCTTCTAGAAATCAGCACACATGTACACCTATGGGCATTCAGCTCGTCTCTGGTTCCCCTGTGTCGACAGCTTTGCAGAACCTTGCACTTGGAAACTAGAGTTCACAGTTGACGAGTGCCTTACAGCAGTGTCGTGTGGGGAGTTAGTAGATGTTATATCGACACCGGATCACAGGAGAAAGACATTCCATTATCTTGTGAATACACCGGCCTGCGCGCCTAATATTGCTTTGGCTATTGGGTATGTATTTGAAAGTTTTGCAGTAATATTTTCTCGAGTGGGCAAAGGTAAAAGTAATGCTGTGCTACTTCAAGGAGTAGGCGTATCCACAATTACACTCCTATGCAAGAAATTAGTGAAAATAGCAGTTTTCTGACTCAGAATTACCGTCGTCCATTTAAAAAATAAATGGAATTTCGATGTTGAGGATTTCGATGATATTTGCGAATTGGGTAATTCCACCAGTCAATAAATGGTTCTCCATTTTTTAGGTATTCTTTAGTTGTTTATGGCATTGAATGTGGAGTAAATGTCATCTCCTCTATCTACCATACTTATACTTACTTACGTAGCTTACGTATGCTGGAATTACAATTTCGCCTGGATCCACAGAGACTTCAAAAGGATTTTTTTTTATTGATATTGTGTTCTCTAAACTTTTATTTTTAATTATTCCTAACTGATTTTTTTCAGGCCGTTCGAAACCTATGTAGACCCATTCATGAATGAAGTGACACATTACTGCCTACCTCAACTGATGCAGATCTTAAAGAATTCAGTCCGATTTCTGCACGAGGCGTTTGAATTTTATGAGGAAACATTATCTACGAGATATCCCTATCCATGTTACAAGCAAGTGTTTGTGGATGAGGTAAATAATCTTTTTTCTGTGTTTAAAGGTTGAATTTTTTTGTTATTGAGGCAAATGGTTGTTTGTTAATAAAAGATACAATATTTCGTTTTAACCATAGTTGAAAACACCTGTTAAGTATAACTGATTATCGACTTGTCTTACGCATCTAGTCAGTGATTTCAAAAGCGTTTCAAGATAGTAGGTACCTACAGTATTTCATTACGATATTTAGAGCCAGTTTGAGCTCTAGTATAGTTTGTGTCATATGTTTGAGACCGAAAGTGTACCTATCCCAAAGAGTATCTTAGCCTATGATACATGACTTCTTCGGGCAACGCATTATTATTATTTTAATTTAAGTATGTTTATTATTATGTATTGTATATTAAAGTAATAGTACCTACTATTACTTTAATTGTCAGTTTGTCTTGTTCGATTCATTCTTTTTGCACACTTCCTCTACCTGTTCCACCGCCTCTCCTATAACTCTAAGGTTTGCTGGAAGAAAACTCTTTTCAGGGTTAAGCTCGCCTATGTACATATCCTATTAAATTAAATAATGCTTATATATTACTATTGTATACAATAAAGAATTACAGAACGTAATTATATGCTGTTTCTCGGCATGCAGTAGCGTCGAGTTTGCGATTATCGGCTTTCACTTCGCCAATTCACCAATTCAAAATTTCTTTTCATAAACATAAACTAGATCAATATTTTGTTTTTCAGACGGAACACGACGCAACAGCCTACACAACAATGTCAGTGCTGAGCACTCATCTCCTGCACTCAATAGCGATCATCGACCAAACCTACGTCACCCGGAAAGCGATGGCCAAAGCAGTCGCCGAACAATTCTTTGGCTGTTTCATAACCATGCAGAATTGGTCAGATCTCTGGCTAGCTAAAGGAATACCGGAATTTCTCTGCGGCTTGTATTCCAAGAAGTGCTTTGGGAATAATGAGTATAGGTATTGGGTGCATCAGGAGTTGCAAGAGGTTAGTGTTGTTAGTATATTAAGAGGGCGCAATTCGTGAAAGGGATAGGCATAGGATTTTGCGTTCATGGAAGCGACACCGAGCATACGTTTTTGGAACGATGAAAACTATACAACTTATGAAGAAATTGGCTCAACAAAATAATAAATTAATTAGTAAAGTAATAACCTAATAACCTGCGAATCAAAACATAAGTCATTTCAAAAGACCGCAGGGTTTTTATTTATCGTATTTTTTTATCAATATCTAGTGTTTTCATATTCAAGGAACCAAACTTAAAGTCAACTTTAAAGGTCCTTTGTACAGTTTATGATAGGTGATATCATAAGCTTTTTTTTAATGCTTATGAAATAGTTTTATTTTATTTGCTTTAGACAGAGATGCGAAGTTACTCTTGGTGGCCACCAAGTTCTGTTTTCGCATCTCTGTCTAAATTATACCTCCAACTCTTCCCGCGGGTGTCGTAAGAGGCGACTAAGCCACCACCTAGCTATCCACCGGGGGTGGGCAGCAGCGCCCCCTGCAGAACAATTCTACCACCGAACTGCGATCCCCAACCCGCATGCCCAGCGTGGAATTATGGGATAAAGAGAGAGAGATAAAAGCCAATAAGGCGCTTATCATGGGAAGGCTTGCGTCCGTCAGTGGACCAATATAGGCTGTTGAGGTGAGGTGATAGGGATCAATATGCTATAATAATCTTGTCAACTCAATGTACCCTAATAGGTTATACCTATATGTATTAAATACTATATTTTATTCAGACACTACGTGAGCGAAGCCGCGAATACGTAGTAGAAACTAGTATTATATTAGTTATAAAATTTCCAGGTAATGGCCTACGAAGAACAATACGGAGGAATAGTCCTAGACCCGTGGCAGTTGCCGGCGAGTGGCGCTCGCATCGAACCCAAGGATTACTTCTTCTTCCCCGTCAGGAACGTACAGACTATGTCGCCGAGATATATCGAGGTTAGATAAATAAGACTTAGGCCACGGCCGCACTGCAAGATCGTAGCTTGGATGGTAGATGAGAAAACAAACGTATGCAAATGTACTGGACCGGAACACTGCAAGCGTCTAGTTTAGCTAGTCGCTGAATGTAGCGAGGCGATGACGACGCGACGTCTATTTTGACTATATTTTTACCTTGACGGTCGCCTCGATGCGGCCTGTCTAAGCAACGATCCAAGCTACCATCTTGCAGTGCAGCCGTGGCCTCAGTAATATAATACGCAGTATCTTTTTTTTTTTAATCTTTTATTTGGTGCATGAGGGTTTTGCCGAACATGGCATGTCACCCCCGTAATTCTAAATAACAATAGTGCTTAATCCAACAAAAATACATAATATGTAACAGAACAAAACAAACTTAACAAAACCTTAGTTTATGAGATTTTCCTCGACGTCTATCTTATTTACAAAAACCTATATAATACAACCCACTAAATTAATTTAATAAAAACTCTTCATACAAACCTACCTAATTGGTATCGTCTAGGGAAGACATGTATATTCTAAGCAATTTCTTGGCTTTATCGGAGGTCGGTTCAGCCAGAAAACTGTTGCACATACCTACGCCTACGTTACAATCAAATAACATGCCACGCTGGACTGCGCCCCGGACACACTCCACCAACACGTGATATACGTCTTCAACCTTATTGCAATCCGAGCAGTTCGGCGAGTCAGCCAGTTTCATTAGAAATTTAAATTTATTTGATGGTATATGACCCGAGCGCAGTCTTAACAGATAAACGATATATTTCCTAATAGTCGGCAAATCTTCAAACCATGGGTAACGAGGAAGTTCGCACTGAATGGTATTATACCAGATCCCCTTTATTTTTGATCTCTCGTTAAAATGCTCCTTCCATTGTTCTCTACATATCTCTTTAACTGTATATAAAATTTCACTATGTACTGGCAAACAACTATAAGGAATCCCGTCAGTGGTGGCTTGTCGAGCGGCCAAGTCGACGACCTCGTTGCCCATGATACCTATATGTGACGGTATCCACTGTAATGCTACTGATTTGCTAGAGGACTTTAACCTACTGATGGATTTCAGAATATTGTAGGCAATCGGTAGTCCTCGAATATTCGAGGATATGCGAGCCAAGTGTGCAAGCGCACTCTTTGAGTCAGACAATATAACAAAATTGCTATGATCGACTGATAACGCGTAAGATAACGCCTCAGAGATTGCGATAAGTTCAGAGTGCATTGTCGAGATGTTTGCTTCAATTTGAAATTTTACTCGTAATTCTGTCTGAGGATCGTAAAATGCCGCTCCTGAACCTATCGATTCCTTTGAACCATCAGAGAAAATCTTGTAACACATGCCATAGGTCTCATTTAAAACTAGATCACATTGATTTTTTACAGCTACCCTATTAAACATTCTTTTAGGTAACTCAACTCCTTCAATTTGTAAACATACATGTTCTGAAAGGTCATAATTAGTTAACCAAGTATCCATCGAATACATAAGTAGGTTTTTAGATGAATAAAAACTTAATTGTCTAAATTTTCTACACAAAGCTATTAGAATAGGTATTTTCTTCGTAGCCCAATAAACATGTTCACATTTTGATTCAAGTTGTTCTAAAACATCTATCGTAACATTGTTCATAAAGGCCTTTGCCCTTAGCCAGAATTTGCCAGCAAGATAATATCTACGTATGTTTAAAGGAGGCAGACAAAGCTCACTTTCCATGACGTGTATTGGGGTAGATTTAATAAACCCGCCTATAACGCGCATTGCCTGATTTTGTACGATATCTAGTTTCTGCAGGTGACTTTTGGCACTAGTATCATAAAGGAAACTACCATAGTCGAGTCTGCTGCGTATGATAGCTATATATAGTCGCCTCAAGTGCTTAGGATGAATCCCCCAGTTACCCCCAGCCAGTATCTTAAAAACATTAATGAATTTTAATAATTTCTCGAGAGTTTCGTTTATATGCTTACCCCATTTTAAACTTCTATCTAAATACATTCCTAAATACCTAACGCTATCAACCTGCTGCAGACAATTGTCGTCTACTCTAATATTTATATGTGCATTACGTCTACCCCTGCTAAATACAATAATTTTAGATTTCCGATATGAAACACTAAGACCTAATTCTTTAATTAAGTTACAAAATATATCTATAGAGCTTTGCACATCGCTGACTGCCTGGCTTAGAACTTTGTCAGAGCTGTAAATAACAAAATCGTCAGCGTATTGCGAAATAAACGCCCTCTTAATAGCATGACAAATTTTTATTGTTGAAATGTTAAATAAGGTCGGAGATAACGGGTCTCCTTGGGCTAAACCTACCCCTGTAGTACGGCTTATAATAGTATTATTCTCTAGGTCAATAGACAGGTGTCTCTCGCGTAAAAATTCCCATAAATATTTACAGATGGTTTTATCCACTCCTATACTGTCCATTACTGATAACAGGCTAGTTACATTTACGTAATTATATGCTCCTTCTATATCAATAAAGCAACCAATTGTTGGAATTCCCTCCTTTAGACCTATTTGTATGCGTGAAACAATCCTAGATAAATTATCCAAACATGACCTCGACCTTCTAAAACCGATCGTTTCGTTAGACAGTAGATTATTTTTCTCAATGTACCACTCCAGCCTACGAGTTAAAATAGTATGAAAAATTTTGCAAACGCATGAGATTAAAGCTATGGGCCTAAGACCTACCGCAGAACTATTATTACTACCAGGTTTTGGTATGGGAATAATGCGCGCGTCTTTCCATTGTGTAGGCACAAAACTTAGTGATAAGAACCGGTTATAAAGCGATACAAGTACATGCTTCCCTACGTTTGGAAGATTATAAATCATTGAGTAAGGTATGTTATCAGAGCCTGGCGCAGTATCTGATCGCTTTAAGCAATTATTTAACTCCTGTATTATAATAGGGCAACTTAGTTGAACATTTTGCGTAATAAAAATAGGTTCATCTGGTGACACAAAGTCTGGCGCTAAGCTACATAATAAACTGTCTGCTTTTTCAAGGTCAATACTAGGTTTACTCACTTTATAGCCCTTTAGCCATCGCATACGTGTCCACATCTGGCTGGCTGAAGTAACACTGTCTATGCCAGAACAAAAACACTGCCACGACTTACGTTTACCATTATTAATAGCGGTCCGCGCCAATCTTAACTTATTTTGTAACACACTGTAGTTTCCAGGGGTCGGATTTCTTCTGAACGTAGCTAAAGCTAGGCGACGTTCAGCTATGCACTTAGATATGTCCGCTGACCAGTAAGATTTAGGCACAAATTTCTCCGATCTAATAGGGCAATTAGGAATATTACTGGTAGGTATGCATTCGTCGGCTGCTTGATTTAAAATGTATATAAAACTATCGTAAGCTGTTTGCAGGTCCATCGAGTGATTGTAGCCCGATAATCGTTCTTCAATTTTCAACTTATAGGTGGTCCAGTCAGCTTTACTGTAAATTCTTCGTTTTCTATAATGAGTAGGGCGAGATATCTCTGTGCTAATTTTCAACATCAAATGGTCGCTACCCAAGTTCTCATTTGTAATTTTCCAGTTATATCTAAGAGCTGTATTTGACGAACAAAATGTTATATCTGGCGCTGTTTTCTGAACTAAACCATTAACAAGTTTAATGCGGGTCGGGTTACCATCGTTCAAAGACACGAAGTCGTTTTCAATTGCAGAGTCGAATATATTCCTACCTCTAGGATCGGTTTTTGTGGACCAGTTACTATGGTGCCCATTAAAATCTCCAGCGATGATCGAGTTCTGGCTAAGACGTGAAAAAATTATGTCCCAATCTGCTATAGAAGTCCGAACATCAGATGGGCAGTATATAGATATAATATTTTCTAGATGATGTGAATTTAATAATTTTATATGCAGAACTTGAATGCCGTTATTAGGATGTATGAATTCACACTCTTGTGCCTTGATTGAGCAATGAGTCATAATTGCTATTCCGCCATATCCATCGCTGCGGTCTTTTCGGAACACGTTGTATCCACTTAAACGGAATTCCGATCCAGGGTCGAACCATGTCTCACTAATAATTGCAATATGGATCTTTTCTCTATTTAGTACTGTTTCAAACTCAAACTTTTTATTACGAATGCTTTGCGAATTCCATTGTATAATGTTTATTGCCTGTAATGGGACGTTAACATCCATACTGGGCCAGAAATGCGAGGGAAGGCAGATCTGACACGTACTGAACTATAAACGATAACACACTCTTCCAAATCATCCCCAGACAACTCTTAATCTTATCCTCCCATGACACTTCCGCTTCTCCAATCTTTTCTGTTAACTTCTGTACAAGGGTCATCCACGATACCTTCTCCTTATTTGCTTTTTTCCCTTGCAAGACACTATCATCAGATGACTTACCATTTTCCTCACTCGTTACCCATTCCGTCCACGATTCTTCTGTCAAAATTTCTTGTCTATCTGAACTAGTCTTCTGGTTTTTACCTATCTTCTTCTTCTTCTTGGGCGGTAATTTGTTTTGTGATACAGTGTTAGCATATGTGTCTTTAGCTACCGGTGATTCTTCGTTGCATGAAGATTCATTCTCGTTGGCTGCCTTCTGTCGTAAATCAGGGAATTCCTCCAAGCGGGGAGGTGAGGGTGCTCGGGGAGATGGGGGGACATACAGCGTAAGCGCTCTCTTGTATGAACAATTAACCTCACTCATCAAGTCTCGAACCCTCTTTTCTTTAAGGTACACAGGACACGTTTTTGACATCGCCATGTGCTTTCGTCCACAGTTATTGCACCTGAATCTGTTTGTCTCGCAGTTTTGATGATTATTTCCACATTTTGGGCAAACCGGTTTGATGGATGGACACATCCTGCTTACGTGCCCGAATCGCCAGCAGTGCGAGCATTGTGTTACAGGGTATTTGTATGCATATATATTGGCTCTTATATCAAATAACATTACGTAGGCTGGCACAAAAGTTCCTTCAAAGGTGATTCTTATCGCTTCGCTGTCCTCCCACTTTCCATCGTAAGAATTTCTACGCTTTAGTCTTTTCACGCCTGTGATTTTAATGGCACTGCTTAGGCTTTGTAAGATGTCTTGGTCCGTAAATTCAAGATCAATATCTTTTATTACCCCATATGACTGGCTAATTTCGAAGGTTTTCTGGCACTTCACACCATTCTCATTAAACATTTTAGATGATAATAATGTATTCGCACTCTCTTCTTTACTGAATTGTAGTAAGACCTTGTAAGCGTTTATGTATTTTACTCGCGTCACATCATATATATTTCCCTCTTTCAACGCTTTAGCTAGCTTAAATTGTTTAGGCAATTTTTCTGTCCCTGTAATGCTTACTTCAATTTTATCTTCTGAACTATTCTCTTGGCTTGTTATAATCTCTGTACTTTTCGATAAGAGGTTTCCCCTTCTTTTTGGTTGAATCCACGGCTCCTCCTGCCTACCATCATCTCTTTTGTCTATAGTTCTCTTGGTTAGTGTAAATCTCCTTGTCTTCTCCATGTTACAGTTGGTATCGCCTTCATTCTCGCTCATTTCTGTATCCACTAAGTTTTCTCTACTCCTAATCTTCTCATTCTGTTCATTTTTACTTTGAATCTTCACACTCTGTTCATTTATCACTCTGTTTAATTCCTCCGTCTCGTATTGTTCTTTATCCGCCAATAATGCGTATCTATTCATGGTGGTGAAATACGCGCGCAAAGCGCGGCTAGTCAAAACAACACTGAATCGGCTTGCGATAAGGTCACTGCACGCGTACGACGATAACGAGCGCCCGCGCGCAACTGACGCAGTATCTTGCGGCGACTAATATCCAAAGTCTCGAATACCGCCGTAAGGTGGCTTGCCTCTCAAACAAAAAACTATAAACTTAATCTTCAGGAGATTTCAATGACTTTCATTGATTTTTTTTTTTTTTTTCATTGACATCACTATATATTTATGAACTTGTACTATTTATTCGACGAAACCCGATACTTTCATATAACTCTTGGTCTTCCAAATAAATAAAAATAAAATAAATAACATCAACAAGCGGCGACAAAGCTGTTTTGCAACTTAGGAATAACAAGAAAACCGGTTCTACTTACAAAAAAAAATTGTAGTACATAATAGTATTTTATTTACCAACTGACATTAGGAAATGTAATGACATCATAATATTTACATCAAACCTTTTTAGTTACCTACTTATTTAATAAGTATGATATTTTACAGCTTGCATTAATTTTTTTGACGTAGTTTAGTTATTATGTAAATGTAGCGTACGGAGTGGTTGATACTCATTTTAAATTTATTAAACGCATTATTTTAAATTCTATGTTTTAAGAATTGAATATAATGCGTTTACTTTTTTTATTTTGTGTATTTTGGCAATGGCCTTTATTAATTACGAAAATTACAATCAAATAATAAAAACAAATTAGAACTAGTATTTACAATTGAAACAATTAAGTCAAAGCCAAAAACTCTTATTTCTATAAATACAAGAAATGTACACTTAGAAAAGGTCAAATTCTTAATAATTAAGTTAACTGCAGACTGTTGAATGCGTTTACTAAATTGAAAAGGTTAAATTTAGTATAAGTAGCGGCACGTAAGTTTAGCGCTGAGCGATACGTGGAAGGGATTACTGCGCATGTGTACTGTCGCGCACGCAATACATTTATTAGCAAAATAATGTTTATGACATTATTTTATGTAATGCCAAATAATAGGTCTGATGCTAAACGAAATGTTTACAGTTTATAGTAAGTACCTAACATATAGTTTCAGCAAGTTTTGTGGGGAGTAGAAAATAAAAACATTATTTGACAATTTATTAATTTTTATTTTACATTAATCTGAATCTGACAATGGTGTCACGCCTTCCATGGGGTCTTGATAGAGCCTTTTACGTGTTGACGGCCCGGGCTCAGGACGGCTTCGTTCGTCAGCACTAGCAGCGTCATCTTCATCAAACTCACTAATGCTATCGTCTGAACTGTCTCCATTAACGTGAATGATAAATTCTTCTGTTACCAAATCCACGACATGATCACTCTTTGCATATTGCTCTTCTATATCCTTCACCTTTTTGCATAACTTTTGCCAATCCCATGCACCCATCAGTAAAACTTTTTCTTGTATGAGGTCAATACATTTAGCAACACTCCATTTAACATTTTTGCTGCCTACATACTGCTTAATATCGGACTATGCCATGTCGATGGGATTTAGATCTGGGTGGTATGGTGGTAGTCTGAGCACTTGATGGCCTTGTTCAGCTAGGATTCGATCAATCGAAAATGTTTTAAATTTATCCTTGTTAGCCCTTATTAAATTGTACAACTGAGGTTTCAAAAGTGTTTCCTCGTAGTGTATGCCTTTTTCAGTCAGCCAAGCCTGCATGTCAACTTTTTTGGAAGTAGAGGCTGGTGCCCGATCCCACTGTTTATTGTGATACGACGCGTTATCGACTACCACGACGGAATTGGGTGGTAAGTTTGGCATTAACTGTGTTCGGAGCCACTTCTCATAGTTTTCGAAATTCATGTTGTCGTGGTAGTCGCCTGATTTGGTACCAGCTTTAAAAGTCAGCAACGCATTGAGTATAAACCCCGTTTCAGACCCGGCGTGGACTATGACAACTCGCTGTCCCTTCGAGACAGGTTTTTTTAGGCCCTTCGTAGTACCATCGGTCCAGGCTTTTGAAGACGAGTGCGATGAATCTACGTAAGATTCGTCCGTATAAACAATAGGCCTTCCCTCTTGACGATATCGTTTTATTTTTTGCAAATATTCGATACGTTTCAAACGTATATTTGAAGTCTCAATCAGCACTTTTCGGTTGTTTTCGGTGTTTTTCCACCGAAATCCCAAACTCTTAATTATTCGCCGAAGACTTCTTTCTGAGCCTTTGAAATTAATGTCTTCCCCTAGCTTCCTTTTAAGCTTTCCGACGGTAGGAAGTTCATTATTTGTGTTGTGAAAATTATGAATACACCTCTTTATTACGCCTTGGTCGAAGTTATCAATGTTTGTAACCGGTTTTGTTTTGGACCGTTTTTTGCCAGGCGTTCTGAACACTGTGATCAAATCAGAACTATTGGCTTGATTAGAGATGTTTCTTACTGTTGTAATTGACGTTTTAGTAGACTCTGCTGTCCTTTTTTGGATTTTCCCTAGATCGCTGATTAGACCATTTAGTTTAATGTTTCCCGCCTTAATAATTTCGGCGGTTTGTTTAATTTGGCTCAAATTTACAGTACTGCTGTCCGAAAGACTGAGTAAAGTATTTACGGCTTCGTTAATATCAGTTTTAATTTGTTTCAAAGAATCAATTATTTCGATAGATTCCCTTTTTAGAAAACAATTTACGTCGTAAACCATTTTTCTTGCCTGTCTTTTCAAAACAGGATTAGGCATCTTTATTCACTTTTAACTTTTTAAGTCACGACACAACAGAAACAAACAATTTCAACAAACAAAAAACAACAACAAAAATTAACTTTATGACGCGACTGTACACGGGATGTGCGCGGAGCGTCGTATTGGCTCGGGGAACCGAATGCGACTGACGAGCCAATCGGCGCTACGCACGCTCGCCCTTCACCCCGCTAACCCCCTCGAGTACCTTAATTTTTACTTCTGCGCAATAACGGTCAGCGCTAAAGTTTCGTGCCGCTACTTATACTCTCAATGGCAGTTCACAGTGCTCTTCATTTTAAGTCTGAACAATACTGAACATCCCTTTAATAACTGTGTATCACAATTGACTAGATTAACTTATGTACTAAGGAAGTTGACGTTATGCTGAGTGGTGTTATATCTCTGAGTTAAAAGGGATTTTCCTTTCACTGTGTGTTACACTGACTCGCTGTTTTCATTCCACATAATAGTAAACCAAAAAATATTCAAATTCAAATTCAAAGGACTCTTGGACACGTCACAAAATTCAAATTACATAAGTAAAACTAGGGAATAAAGTGGTCAATTTGATTTTTGTTCGCATCAATCTTTTTAAGGTAAAGTAAAGAAGCGAACAAGAAACCTTTACCTTGTTAGGTCGTTAGTTTTCGAGTTGGATCAAAACTTGTCCCAAGCTTTTTTATCCTCTAGATAATCTGATATTTTGTAGTAAGCCTTTTTACAAAGGATATGTTTGACAATTTGATTGAATTTATTTATTGTTAATGTTTTCAACTAATTAGGTATTTTGTTGTAGAAGCGTATACATTGCCCTTTAGTAGATACATAAATCTTGTGAGCCTCTTTCATTTATAGATAAATAATTAAATAAATAATGCTGGACAATCCACACATCATCATCTAGCCCCAAAGTAGTAAAGAGCTTGTGTTATGGGCACTAGATGACTGATAAACTTAATACAATACATAACATAGATAGATATTTTTTATTATATATAGAAAACACCCAGAACATCCGGAACAAATATTTGCAGATCGTACAAACATTTGTCCCAAGGCGGGAATCGAACCCGCAACCTTCTGCGTCGCAGGCGCGCCACATCGGTCGTCGGTCGTTATATTCTTGAAACAAATAATAAAAAAATATCATAAGATTTATAAAAAGGCAGGAGTGTGATTTCGAAGCCTTGTAAGTTTGTATGATCATTATCATGTCAAATAAATCTCGGTATTCTGTTAGTTGTTCTGGCCAATATGTACCTACTGTTACTTCTCCATATCCAACATTTATAATATTTTCTTAACGACTTCTAAAGGATTTGATACTTTGCTAAAATTTATATGACACAAATATCTCTTCTCCCAACAGATAATGCGGAAAAAGTCTCACCTTGTGCTCAGAATGTTAGAACAACGAATCGGCCAAGAGCTCTTACTCCAAGTATTCAACAAACAACTCTCACTCGCTACCAACGCAGCGAATACTAAAATTGGCAGCGGGATGTGGGGGCATTTGTTACTGTCCACGAATTTATTCGTGAAGGCGATATTTACTGTGACTGGGAAGGATATGGCGGTGTTCGTTGACCAGTGGGTGCGGACGAGTGGGCATGCTAAGTTTCATTTGACGTCCGTTTTTAATAGGAAAAGGTTAGTAATGCATTAAATACTTCATACACGGATGTAAGCAAGTTAACTACGAACCTTATTTTTGTACCATGCTTATATTATAAATGCGAAAGTTTGGTTGTTAGTTACCTTTTCAAGCCAAAACTACTGAGCGCATCGGGCTGAAATTTTGCAATGATGTAGTGCTTGCTGCCTTTTAACTAAACTTAAACGCGTGCAAAGTCGTGAGCAAAATCTGCCTATGAATAAATGCTAATGGTTTAGCTCAAACTCAAAAAAATCTTATTGACTCTTGGCTCTAAACAAAGTCAAGTCAAGTTTAAGTCTCGCCAAGTTCCAAAGTGCCAATTCTAAGGTAGTTCAACTCTCTTCAAGTTATTTTTTTCTTCTAGAAACACAGTGGAACTAGAAATTCGCCAAGACCATGTCCATGACCGAGGTATCCGCAAGTACGTTGGTCCACTGCTGGTCCAGCTACAAGAGTTAGACGGCACATTCAAACATACCCTGCAAATTGAGAACACGGTCGTCAAATCTGACATAACCTGTCACAGTAAGAGCAGAAGGAATAAGAAGAAGAAGATTCCACTGTGTACGGGAGAGGAGGTTGATATGGATCTATCGGCGATGGAGTAAGTTCTTCGAACAAGGAAAGGAAGCGATTTATTATCTCGCTTCCCCTCCGCAAAGTACATACAAACGTTCTGCACAGGTGTTATGAACGTTTACGAGAACACAATTTTTGTTGTCAATGTCAGCGTAACCCCTCCTCTATTTGCCTACGTGTTTACATCACCTCCCCGTTAGAAAATCAGAGAGGGGTGTTTGGGGCAATTTTTGTCTCTTTCCATGTTTCTGTGTTTTACTCACAGCAAAAGCTCCATCTTTAGGCACGTGGAGTATTTATTACGAGTATTTTGTTAATGAACCTAAAGCTAGAGGGGTTAGTACTTAATATTTTAGTACTCTGAATGAGCTGATAATGCTGTTTGAGCAATGAGGCTTTTTGCGCCAGATGGCATCAAAGGAGTCGGTGCGAGCCTCAGCGAACATACCTGAGGTGTTGTGGCCCTGCCAAGACGAGTACTTGGCGGCTACCGGGAGTCACATTACATCTAGCCCCAAACTAATCGAAACTTTTATTCAACAGCGATTCCCCAGTCCTGTGGATACGCCTAGATCCCGAAATGTCCCTCCTACGCAGCACTGTTATCTCCCAACCCGACTACCAATGGCAGTATCAGCTACGTCACGAGCGTGACGTCACAGCGCAGTCTGAGGCTATTGACGCGCTGCATAACTACCCCGAGCCGGCCACGAGGAAAGCGTTGACGGATACTATTGAGAACGAGCAGACGTTTTATAAGATACGATGTAGGGCTGCGCATTGTTTGACTAAGGTAAGAACTTGCTAGAAGCTTCGGCAGTACCAACTAGTCACGAGTGTGACGGTGCAGCAGTTGGGGGCCACAGATGCCCTGCAATATTACCACGAACCGGATACGAGGAAAGCGTTGACGGATATTATTGACAACGAGCAGACGTTCTATAAGATACGATGTAGGGCGGCACACTGTTTGACTAAGGTAAGAACTTGCTAGAAGCTTCGGCAGTACCAACTAGTCACGACCGTGACGTTACAGCGCAGTCTGAGGCTATTGACCCGCTGCATAACTACCCCGAGCCGGCCACGAGGAAAGCGTTGGCGGATAATATTGAGAACGAGCAGACGTTTTATAAGATACGGTGTAGGGCGGCGCATTGTTTGACTAAAGTAAGAACTTGTTAGAAGCTTTAGTTACCAGCTACGTCACGAGCGTGACGTCATAACGAAGTCAGCCCGGTATAGATTGACAAAGTGCAAGCCGATTTCTCCAAATTGTACGCTACTGGCTGGCGAAAGATAGCTCAGAACCGAGTTGCAATAAGTCGTATGTCGGTGGCCAAGATCCATTTTGGGTCGCTTCTCATCGTTGTCTAAGAAAGAATGAATGACTAAGAGAACCACTTGTATGATACCAGCATCACACCCCTGCCCTTATTATCCCACTAGGTGGGATCGGTGCAACATGTTTTGCTCTTCCAATCTCACCTATCAGTCGTCATCTCCGTACTATTGCCCAGCCTTGGGCATAATTCGTCATGTTCTTCTGTCCCCACAGTGTTAACTACATTAAATTAAGTCTGTCGTCCACTAATCAAAAGCAAAAAATATCTGTTATATCAACGGTCATCACATTTTGCAACGTGCATATTTCGCGATCGGTACATTTGGCGTTCAGCACATTCTGCCATAAAACTACTTTAAAATGTATATCTTTGTTTGTCTATCAGGTAGCAAACGCTATGATAAGCTCATGGGCCGGACCACCGGCCATGCTGACGATATTTCGCAAAATGTTTGGCTCATTCGCCGCACCACACATCATCAAACAGAACACCTTCGATAACCTGCAGCATTACTTCCTGCAAAAGACTATACCGGTGGCTATGGCAGGTATGTAAAGAACTTGAATGTAGAACAAATATTTGGTTCTTTGTGATTGGTTGTACGACGCAGCCGGATGACGTTAAATAGTAGATTGTTTAATAGGGGCTAAACTATCCCATTATATACGGGTTGTCATGCTCTCGAGCGCAGCGGTGGAAGACAAGACCGAGTTATAATGGTTGGTTGTGGTTAATTTAGTTAAACACTCTACTTTTCACTTCGATTGCGAGAAAATAAAACAATAAAACCTCAGTAAAAAAATGCACACGTTTTTCACTTCTCTACTTCACGAATTTGTCGTAAGTCTTTAAATATATTTCACGTGATTTCGATCGTAGTAGATTCAAATTAATTATTTCTTTGCCATTCTGTTACATTTGCATATTATTATCTTAACCTTAGCTTGATGACATTCTCAATTAATTTAAATAAGTTCACCTTCAATTTAATTTGTAGTAAATAAAAAAAAAACGCGCTAATACCAACTTTTTTATGGCTTCGTTACGCGCAACGCAAAGTACGCATTCTACTATGGAGGAAGAATCACGCTTCAAACATCCAACAATCACCAACAAGGCGTTCCATATTCAAAATAAATTTATATTCAAATAAAATGAGTGTTCTGTTTTTATGGAACACCAAAAAGTCGAGTCTTATGTAACACTGTGTACTTAGGACATAATGTCTTGTACTGGCTGGTGTTTTCAGACAATAATTTATAAAGAAAAAATACTTTTGATAGGGCTTACACTCGAATTTTAGTACTTTTTGAGCAAGAGAAGTGAAGAAACTTTTTTTTACAACAAAACGCTTTGTTTGCTTATAAGCCTTTAGTAAGTCAAATTAATTTAAAACGTTATAGGAAATAAATTGCAATGTATTCTCTTCACTTCAACTTTTCTAAGCTCGAGTAAAAAAGTGAACAATAGAAAAGTGCTTTTATGTAAACACATTCATTACTATCGCATTTACCTATATCATAAAATGCGCAAAGATTGAGGTAAAGGGAAAAAATTGTTACTTTACACCAAAACAAATTGACTCCGCCTAATAAAGGAGTTTTAGACATGAAATATTACTGAATAAGATAAATTGTACAAGCAATATTTAAATAAATTGCTTAATCCTTGCTTGGTTAAGAATTTTTTAAAAGGAAGGGGGTTAGTGCCCCTTTCCTTATAAAAAATTAAAATAAAAAACTATAATAAATTGTGTTTCAGGTCTTCGAAACATCCACGGCATTTGCCCGCCAGAGGTCGTCCGTTTCCTCCTAGATCTCTTCAAATACAATGACAACTCAAAGAATCACTTCTCGGACAACTATTACAAGGCGTCGTTGGTTGACGCTTTGGCTGCTACAATCACGCCTGTAATATCTGTTTTGCAGCCGGTAAGTACACTTATTTCAACATTTATTTATTTATTTATTTTATTTTACAAATGGACTAACAGTTAAAACCAAAACGTCCAAGAGTCAGGATTAAAATTATATAATTATAGATTTAAATCGTACTATACTAAAACAGTATGTAAGATGATTAAATAACCGGATAGAGCGTTACTCAGCTAAGAAGCTGAGTAGCGTAGCTGCGTAGATGAATAAATAAACTCGGTCAAATTCACAACCAATTAAGCCTGAGGCTTAATTGGTTTATAATTTTATTTATTCATCTACGCTTCAGCCCTATGGTGTCCTAGGGCCTATCCCTACAAGTGCAGTCGTATTGTTACTACGTAACCTAATTTTTAACCCCCGACGCAAAAATATGGGTGTTTTTAATTTACTTATTTTTAGTTGACAGGTGACTTTATCGAATGTGTTTTTGGCTGTTTGATAATAATCGATGCATCTGTTTTAATATTATGATGGTTCATAGTTAAGTCAAGGGTTTTCTAATCTTCTAGAGTTTCTAAATCAAATCAAATTGTGTATGTACATAATTTGATTTGATTTTACCTATAGCTTATTACAAGCTGCACCCCGCGGCTTCGCCTGCGTGGAAATTGATTGCACACCACCCAGGGGCAGTTTTGTAAAAATATTTTATTCGTGTATCATTATTTACTTTATAGTTTATTCATACCGAGTTTTGAGTGAATCGAACCAAGGAATAATAAGTTTCCATGGAAACTTTACCACCCTTTTTAACCCACTCAGAGGTTAACTTTTGAAAATTAAATTAGGCCTTGTGTTATTCTAGAACTTAAACTATCTACATACCAAATTTCAACTAAATAGGGTAAGAAGTTATGGAGATACGTGGTGATAAACATTCACACGAACTTTCTCATCTGTAATATTAGTGTGATGATACTCAGTGATCATGTTTATCCTCCAGGGCGCACCCATAACAGCCGACTCGCTATCAGCAGACACGAAGCTGGTGCTAGAAGAGATAACCCGAGTGCTCAACCTAGAAAAGGTGCTACCTTGCTACAAAAACACGATCACGGTGAGCTGCTTGCGCGCTATAAGGCGGTTGCAACAATGTGGACATCTGCCCAGCTTGCCGACGGTATTCAGGGCTTACGCGCAGTATGGACAGTATATTGGTAAGTGTTATAGATATTAATCTTATTATTAGACGTTTTTCTCCCAATTATCCTATCCAGCGCAATTTCCTGTTAAGTAAAGATACATTTCCGATGGGCGTATCTGTCGTTGTACCTAACGAAGGCCTCAAAGTCGTTGACATAAGTGCCGCTAAACGAACACTACATAAACTAAGCTTGGATGTGTTGACGACAGATGTGGCGTGGCGGGCGAAGGTCCGCCTGCGACGCAGAAGGTTGCGGGTTCGATTCCCGCCTTGGGACAAACGTTTGTACGATCTGCAAATATTTGTTCCGGGTGTTCTGGGTATTTTCTATGTTTGTTAAAAAATATCTATTTATGTAATTTATTAAGTGTATCAGTCATCATCATCAAGTACCCATAACACAAGCTTTGGTTAGCTTGGGGCTAGATGATGCTGTGTGGATTGTCCATCATTATTGGTTTATGTATTTATTTATTGTATCATTGGTTGGGTATTTTCGCGTACTTACTTTTTGTTAAAATAGTATATATGATGAGAGATAAATTTCAAATGATGCCTTGAAATGTAACATGTGCGCGTATCTTAACAGTTTTGTAAAGATTACTAGAAACTACGCTCGGTCGATTTTTGCCATATACCTTTTTGTCGAATCTTTAAAAGGAATACTTTTATAAACGTCCGAGTAACTGATAAATACACTCCATCAAATTATAAATAAAGCTAAACACCCTTTTTCAGACGTCCGCACCGCTGCATTCGAATGCCTAGTAGATTTCGTCCGAGTTGATGGTAAACCAGAAGACCTATCATCGTTACTAACAGCGGTGGAAAGCGACCCAGACCCCGGTGTAAGGCATGGCTTAGCGCGACTCATGGTCAACATGCCGCCTTTCGAACGGGCTACCAGACATCGACTGGATACTGAAGCTGTTGTACACAGGTGACTATATTTGGGACTATTCCTCATCATCTACAGATTTAGATCATTGTTACTAACAGCAGTGGAAAGCGACCCGGACTCCGGACTAAGGCACGGCTTAGCGCGACTCATAGTCAACATGTCGCCTTTCGAACGGGCTACCAGACATCGACTGAATACTGTATATTTCCGTATAATTCGCGCTCGCGCGGTACTGAGGGCAGACCGCCGGCGCAATGAATTACATGGTATTTTATTTAATTCATTAAAAAAAAAATATTGTGTCAAAATGATGTAGAACTTCGAAGATTTTGGGCTTTGTTTCGAAGAGTTTTCGGTCGATAATCGATTTCGGTTCAGTTTTTTCTTTCTTTACATAAAGGCACGTAACGAAAATGTATTCTAATATAATTAAAGAATAGGATATACATAACAAGAAAAAACATTTTTTGGTGGTCTTTATTTAATAGAATCTACAAATTAGAGCTTCCAAAACAGGTAAATAGGTAAAAACAGGGGAGAATGATTATAACTACATAAAAAAATAAGTTTTCTAAACTTTGTTTTATCAGCATCCTTGATGCGCCGCGTTAGGGGCGGTACCAGTAGCTATCTGCAACTAATAGCTGGAAGGCTGGACACGGACTGCGCTTTCATGAAGCACTGGACGCGCACACATAGAGCCATGCGCTCATGAACATTGTTTGTCCCAGATTGTGCGTTCCATTAATTTAAGATGTTTTTGTTTTACTTTTCTTTTTATTACCCATTATATGGCTGAAATATGTATCGAAATATGTACCTATCTAAGCTGAAATAAACTTATTATTATTATTATTATTATTGTAGTAAAGGAAACAAAGTAATATAACAACAAGTGACAACAAGTGATTATTATTTCAAGCAACAAACGAAAATCATACAATTTGACGCTGAAACCGTGCAATTTCTCGTTTATTTCGTAATAGCCTTCTTAAGGCGTGAAAAGGTAACAGACAGAGTTACTTTCGATTGTATAATATTAGTAAGGATTGCTCTGTGAAAGCTTTTTGGCCATTAGACAATATCACATTTATACTACAAAAAGATAATATTGATTGTGTGAAGTATGTAAAGGATAACATTTTAGTGTTCAGTGTATACTAAATATTGGTTTATTAGTGAAATTTATAATAACCTGTAGACAAAATTATTGACACGGAGCTCAGTTTCAACGTACCTGATGATGTTAGAATACTTATCTGCCATTATTCCAAATATTTACTTATCCAAAATAATTTTTCAGGCTATGGGGTAACATAAACAGCCACCTATCAAACGACGCAAGACTTCGTTGCGATCTCGTAGACTTATACTACACTTTGTACGGCCTCAAACGACCTATGTGCGTACCAATAGTGGAGATACAGGCAATGATGAAACAAATGCACCATAAGGAGAGGGAAAGAGTTGAGAGGGAGCGGGAAAAAGAACGGGAGAGGGAAAAAGAGAGGGATAAATCGAAGGATGAGCTTACGGTGCCTCTGCCGGTTATAAAGCAGGAGATTGTTGACGATGTAAGTTAAAAGCAGTGTTTGTTTAAATTTTCATTACCTTTGTAAGATTATTCATAATTATCTTTAGCCAACAACTAAAACACAAGATCAAAATAAGAATGCTCGCAATATAACTTAATACAAGATGGCCGTCGTCGCCATTTTTAGCTACCGACATAAAAGAGGTGTGTTGTTCATTATGGAAGTATCCCTTAACGAGGGACTTCTTCCCGAACGGGAAGAAGTCCCTCGTTAAGGGATGAAGCGTTGGTGTTCTTCACACAACACAAATATAGTTCGTAGCTAACCCACTTACATTCGTAAAGAATTCGTCAAACTACGATAGTTTTTATAGTAAAATAGGTGTGTTGTTGTTGATAAAATACACGTGTCAAATTTATGGCTTGACGCGTGTATCTGTGCGTCTGTCTATAGCTATGTTTGATGTAAATCGATGCAGCCGGACAAATGTTATGATGGCTTAAAGTAAAATCAATGATAAGTGCTTACGATTTTTTGTGAATTAGCTTGTGAATTGACACATCGCCACCGTCAACCAAATTCAACCCTTACCTCATTACCTTACAGATCAAATTCGAAGCAGAAATACCGGACGCGGAAATGCCTTTAGCTCAGCCAATCGAAAAACCACCGGAACCATCATTGGACAACTTACCAGTGCCTCTGTCAAGTATAAAGGAAGAGGATGTCAAGATCGAGGTTGGGGGTTTGACGATACCTGCTGATGTGCCGACGCCTATGCGGGTGTTTAGCGTAAGTACCATCATCATCATCAGTCTAGCTAGACCGTGATTCCCTACTACTTTGTATACTGTACAGGCCTCGTTTCGCTTTTGGTAGCCTCCTCCATCCCGTGATACTCACATTATAAGTATGCCTGCGACTTTATGATGTAGTCAACTCATAACGCGAACCGATCCTAAGTAGGGTGTTATTGAGCATACTACCCCATAAAAGAAGTAGAATGCCCCAATACCACATGTTCAAGTAAACTAGCATGTTCCTAGCACGTGCTGCTGCAGCCCGCATCTCAGATGCAGTGAAAGTGTCATACAAAAACTTATATTGCCAGCAACGCACATATTCAGATAAACTAGCATAATGCTACCATGTGATCCTGCAGCTCGCACCGCAGAGGCCTAGCCTCTGCGGTTGAAATGCATTACAAACACTTACATCGCCAGCCGGTAAAAAATATTAAGGATCATCATTGTACTCCTTATGTTAAATAAGGAACATACTTATTACGTATATTGCGTAGTCAATGCTGCAGGAACACGTGGTTAGGAGCACAATGTCTTTAACTGCCAAGCAAAGAACCTCCACTGAATTCAATAAATCTCTTAATTTATTAAAACATAGTCGATATTTTTAATACTAGAGTCTGGGAACTTCTTTTTACACTGATAATTTAATAACTTATTGTTCCTGACTGATCAAGCCATTATTTTATGTGGAAAATCTTACTGAGTGTCTAGATTGTGGGTTGTTTTATGATCTTACTTATTTATAAACGTTTTGTTTGTGTTTTTATGCTGCTATCAGAAAGGACAAAACCCATCACAAATCCTTCGTCGCAAGGTTTGTTAAGTGATTCATAGAACCGCATTCGAAACAACATAGTCTTAGATTAAAAATGAAAGTGTCACTTCTTTACAGCAAGACGATACGAAACGTGAGTTCATATCAGACAACGCTGTCGCCCTCCCTGGTATACCCGGTTCATCCGGTCCTATTGGCTTTGAACCGGGCATGTTCCGACATGGCGGTCCGGATGATATGGGGGCGCCTAAGGTAAGATCGATAGTACTTTAAAAGATTTCACTTTACTTCAGACGCAAGGGGTTATAATCGTGTGGTATCTGTGTCATCGTAAATGGACGGATGAACCGATAATGACTTAGTTTGATAGTTTGAAATGAAAATGAAATTAATATATTTTATTTATTCTAAACCTTAAATCTACTACACAGCAAACTAACATAAGAAACGAACTAATAAAGTACCCACCTACTAAAAGTGCTTATTATTTTCGTGCGCAGCATGGCTTAGGATAAATATGGCCTCCACTCAGCATTGTGCTGGATGAAAACTGGTGAGTTCACCCAGCGTTGGTTTTCTGTGAAGGCCTTATCCGTGTTACGTCACGACCGTCTGGAGCGTCTGGGCGTTTATAAAATAATATCGGAAAATAAATGCATAAAGGAAAAAACAATACAAAAGCAAAATTACATATTTTAACATAAGACACTAATAATCAATACTGCACAAATCATAATAAAAGTAACACATTATATAAAATTATTTACCTCATAAAAAACAGAGCCAAATACAGGTCAGGCTGCCACATCGTCGTCCGGTCGGGTTTGGGGTGTAGTTGAATTTATCGAAAGAGTTTTAAGCTATGATTATGATTGATTATTTATGATTGACTAAGAATAAGAAACTAGGTAGGTCTAAACTAAACACTGCACTGTTACTGTTAAGACCTTTTGAAATAAACGATATTATTCTTATTATTATTAAAATCGGTGCAACCGTTCTTTCGTCGTGATGGAATTCACCTGTGTATCTAGTTCTGTGTGTGTCTGAAGCAAATAGCACAAATGCACACAGAAATAATAAATAATGGGTTCAAGTCTCGTTTAAGTTGATTTATTTTTGAGATAATTTAGAAATACTAAGGAATAAAAAAAAATATTTTGCTGTTCTCTAATCTCAATAACTAAATACATTTACAAAATACAATTTTCTTTACTCAAGATACTGCGATCAATATCTACTCAGAAATCACCACCACCGTTACCAATAACAACTTTCAAACTTTATCTAAAAACCAATAACCGTTTTCAGCTGAAGAAGAAGAAGAAGGACAAAAAGAAGCACAAGCACAAACATAAACACAAACACAGCAAGGACAAATCTTTCAAAGAACATCGCGACAAATCTAGACCCCCTTCTAGTACTGACCATTTACGGATTAAGGATGAAACTAGAGAAACTCTTAGCTCGTTCAGTTCCAGCCAAAGTCCTTCAGAAATTATGGACCTGTCTTCTATGCCGAGCAATATGAGCTTCTAAAACGAAAAGCTGAGATCCAAAATTGTCTGCAACTGCAATATTTCCAACCTCCGTATATGACCATTTACGGGTCAAAGATGAGACTACAGAACTCTTAACTCAGAACTAATCTGTCAAAGTCCTTCAGAAGTTATGGATCTGTCTTCTATGTCGAGCAATATGAGCTTTTGAAACCAATAGCTAAGATCTAAAATTGTCTGCAACTGCAATAATCCCGAACCCCTGTCTATTCCTGACCATTTACGGATTAAGGATGAAACCAGAGAAAATCTTAGCTCGTTCAGCTCTAGCCAAAGTCCTTCTGAAGTAATGGACCTGTCTTTTATACCGAGCAATATGAACATTCGAAAACTGAGATCTAACTAAAATTGTCTGCCAGTTCTTTGACACTTCTAAAGTTATATATAAGATTAATAACAGCGTTAAAATACATAATAGTTAAAATTAGTAAAATAAGAACGAATTAAATTAATATTTGGAAAATTTATAATTATAATAAAATTTTGTTTTAATCAACCCACCCAGCTTTTACGATAGCGTTTTAGCATTTTCCAACTTTTACTAGCGTCATCTAGTTATCATTTAGTAAACTTTGTGCAAAGTTTAGGTACTTTCTAGTGTCGAATGACGAAATATTTATTTTTGAGTCATCGTTGCATACATTTGTACCTACAATAAAATGTCATAAACGGCTTAACCAGTTTTGATACTGGTTTTAACTTGTTTACTGTAGACTTAGCAGGAACTAATAATATTATTTTCGTCAATTAAGCAAAGCCACGTAGAATACAGGTTGGGTTTTTTGGACGGGGCAGAAAGTAAAAGCACCTTAACCAGTGTAGCTTACGGAAAATGTTCTTAGGAGACAATCCATATTTTTATGAAAAATTTTCATCTGATACTAAGCGATCCTGTTTTTTATACTGATCAAAAACTTCCATCGGACCAACTGAGGTTTGAGTACTCAAAAAGTCAGAAATAGTATAAAACGTAATCAATACATTTTTAAGAAATCAACGACGACGCTTCGAAAACCTAAATATTAAAAACACATAATAAAAACAAAAGATTACGTAATTGGGGAAAAAGTATAGTAAAATACCTACCTACATACGGCAGCGTCACACTTCACAAATAGACTAGTAACGGTAAGCTCGTGGCCTAAGTATCACTTTCTCCCTATCGAGTTACGATGCCCCGATCGATACGATTAGTGAGTATTCGGTTTCGCGGGGTATTTGGTTTCGTTGTATGTACCCAGTTGCTTCCGGCTTTGTTAAGTGTAACAATAAGTATACCTACTACCTCTCTCAAGAGGCGCAAATATGCAGAGCCTATACATTGGCTCCCTTTGGAGTCGAGACCCTAGGTCCGTGGGGTACCGAGGCTCTCCGGGTTTTTAAAAAGTTATCTGAGCGTCTGGTCGAAGCGACGCGCGAACCGAGTGCTGGTGGGTATCTGGCGCAGAGTATTAGTACCTATTGCTATACAACGGGGCAATGCAGCCAGCGTCTTGGGGACGCTTCCGACTGTTATTGATATGGATCAGTTGAGCTACCTGTAGATTGTTTGCAATAGTCTGCAGTTAGCTTAATTGTTTCAATTGTAAATACTAGTTCTGATTTCCTTTTAATATTTGATTGTAATTTTCTTTATTAATACAGGGCGCTCCTAATACCGATAATAAATATCAGTAGTGTAGGTAAAGCTATAGATCACGAGGTTTTAAAAAACAATAGATCTTATAGAATTTGATATTTAACCTATAGATATTTTTTACACGACTGCCTAAAAATGAAGTGTAATGATTTGAAGGTTCATGCGAGTCCTTATTCCACCTTAACTTTTAAATGCCTGAACTGATTTTAATGTTTCTTTATAATCCTTAGTTCCCCTGGATATTTTTGAAAAAAAAAATCAAGGCGTCCAGTATAGTTTTTCTTATAAAATAAGTTTGTAAATGAGGTGGTTATATTTTTCTCTACTTACATAAACAAATACCTACTTAAAGAACAGCGAACTCAATAAATCTACATAGTAGGTACTTAACTGTATACTCTGATCTGTAAACAACTATTTTCTAACCCCGGCTTCGCACGCGTTGTTTCTATGGAAAAGTTTAAAGCTTATTTCTATCCCATAGCAACAGATTTATGGGATAAAAAGTGGCCTTTGTTTTATTCTATGTCTAGACTAGACCTACATCTAAGCTAGATTTTAACCCAATCCGTTCAGTAGTTTGGCGTGGATAAGTAACAAACTTACATCCATCCTTACCCCTCCACCCATCCATACTTTCGCATATTAGTGTGATAGTGTGGTGCGATAATAATTTAATTTATGAGGCTGTTTCTATCTTAATGTTACTTTATTAATTTCACACATCGAGTTAATTGACTCTTTAAATTTGTGACTACAAGGTCAAAGGTAATAATTGATTCCAATTGGAGACCAATATCTATCACTTATTGCCGTCAATTTATGGACTGTTTACCTACTACAATACATAATATATAATATATCAAAGTGGAAATTACTAAAACCCTTTATCTCTCTCTAGGTAACGAAAGTTTGTACATTCTCACTATTATAACGTACTTTTCCTTGTTGAAAAATTTTCAGCTTGAAAATAGCTTAGAAAATGTCAAATGGGACGTTATTGGTCTCTCTAAAACTAAAAAGATGGGTAAATACATTAATGAGCACAAAGACTACATCCTATTTAATAATAGCGAACAAAAAGGAAGAAATGGCGTCGGCTTCATAATCAAGAAACACCTGAAAAACAACATTGTAAATTAATCAGCACATTCAGATAGAGTTACATGTTCGGATCTGAAGTTCGAGGAGACTTACTCGTACCTCAAAATAATACAAGCCTACGCGTACGCCTACCCAAAAAGCTTAGGAAGAAGAAATAGAAAAATTCTACAAAATCCTTCGAAAAACTATGGAAAACACCAAAATTGGTATCTAAGTATGCCAAAATAATATAATGTAAAAAATCAAAAAAGAAGGAATATTAATAATACAGGATAATTTGGTTTTGGATACAGAAACGAAAGAGGCCAAAAAATTTTCTAATTTTGCTATGAAAACCAAGCAAGAGCATGAGCAAGAGATGGAGGAGGCCTTTATTCAGAAATGGATAAATAAACCCTACAAAAAATGCATGTTACTATTAAGAAATTATTATCTTCATAATTATTAATAAATATGATTGGTTAATTAAACATAATAAGCCTATTCATAGAAAACTTATAATTGTTATAATTATTATTAGTTCCAAAATTATATTAATTAATGTTAAGTTGTAATTTTAAAGGGAATAAAGGCTATTTTTATTTATTTATTATAACATTGTTTGTCTAGCAAATTTAGTTTACTCAGTTCTTTCGTGTATGTTACCTAGGTACACAAGTAACCAGAAACTAGTTTGTAGGGTTCCGTACCCGAAGGTTGAAAACGGAACCCTATTACTAAGCCTCCGCTGTCTGTCCTTCCGTCCGTCCGTCCGTCCTTCTGTCACAGGGCTCTATCTCATGAATCGTAAGAGGTAGACCGTTGAAATTTTCAGAGAATGTGTATTTCTCTTGCCGCTAGAACAACAAATAATAAAAATAAAATAAGTATTAAAATTAAACGGGAGCCCCTATACATACAAAGATGTGATTTTTTTCGTCTTTTTTACTCCTAATTTTTCAAGGCTGTATCTCTTAAACTATGTACAATAGGCCTACCTATTGTAGTGAAACACATGAAACTTTCTATAAATAAGTAACACTTCAACTGTAATAAATAACAACAAATACTAAAAATAAAATTAAGTGGAACATTTAACGGGGTCTCCGAACTAGTGAAAGTTGGATGTTCTTTGAAAAATTTGCCTGATTTTTACGTTACGGAACCCTTCGTGTGCGAGTCGACTCGCACTTGGCGGTTTATTAAATAAAGGCTTCCTACCTACCGTCGCGTCGGTGAATGCCATTTCAATAATTCGGATTGGTTGAATTATGCTCAGGTTAACCTAAAAACAGTTTTGGCTTGTTCTGTGTAGGTATTCTATACTTATTAGTGAAGTGATGCCCAAAGGAAATGAATTGTTTAAATTGAATACGAACTTTTTTTTCTTTAGTGATTTATTTAGGTAGGTAGTTAAGTATTTAATTCTTCTAGAGATAGGTATTATAGTTAGTTCCAGTAATATCAATTCCAATTATTTTTGTACCTCTAGCCAGAAATTTGGCACTCTTGAATGTTACCTCTGTGTTGACCTAATTTTCATAAAAAAAACTTGTTCAATCGGTTCCACATGGTTTTAAAAACTAGATGAATTAGAGAATTAAAAACTAGAAGAATTAGGTACCTACTAGACGGTAGGTATAGAATACCTACACCGAAGAAGCCAAAACTGATTTTAGGTTGACCTAACCATTAATTCAACCAATCCCAATTATTGAAATGTCATTCACCGACGCGACGTCGTCGTCGTCGCGTCGACGGTAGGCTGTCTTTAATTAAAAACTAGCTTCTGCCCGCGGCCACGCACGCTTTGTTTCTATGGAAACTGGAATCGTTTACAGGTCTCTCACATGGGAACTGTTTTACGGGATAAAAAACATATGTTTGATTCCAGGCTTAGAGCTACATCTATGCAAAATTTCAGTCCGATCGGTTCAGTCGTGGCGCATGGCGGCGTGAAGAGGTATCAAACATCTAAACTTTCGCATTATAATAAGTATGTCATACTAATAAGTATGACGTGATAATAACGAAGGAATAATAGTTGATCAACCGAGAACCGATTTTAACTTCTGAAACCCTGTGTCACTACCGGTTACCTATTGGGTACTTTCGTTCGAAAAATCGAACAACACCTAGATAAAACTAGAACGTATGCATCTTCTATCTATAGGTACTTGCACGTCGTCGTCGCGTAGATCGAGCGGTGTGTCAATTCTGTCATTTGAGGCAACCCCTCGCATGAACGGTCGATTGCTTAGACATTGATTAGATTATCGTGTTTTAGAATTAATACCATTTTAGCTCAGTGTTTATTTATTTGAAAGTGATGGCAACTGTACACAATGGACATTCGAAGCCTTTGGATGTTGTTATTGTTGGAGGAGGACTGGTAAGTTTTTTAAATTAGTATATTTTTTAACAGAAGCTGTTTTATGTCTCATTGTTTTTGTTTGATATTGTTTCTATTCAACAAAACAACATTCTTTACGAAGACTCGTTTAAAATGTTCATATTATGCTTTTCCTTTGGTAATTAGATGTAGGTACCTATACCTACCGACTTGTAGGTAATCCCTTATCAACGTTTTAAAGAGGGCTATTTTTATTAACCCGAAGACAGGTACCTTTGAGGACCTTATCAACGACAAAACGCAGTTTAGAACAGGCTATTAATGAAAAAAAGTGTGAATGTGTAAGCTCGGGCGTTACCTACTTTCCTTTGTAAGTAGGTAGGTAGTAAGTATTCAAATGTTTTAAAAACAAGTGCAATTTCAATTTTAATATTCTTTTTACAGGTCGGTTCACTAGAAGCCTTATATCTCGCAAAAAGAGGACACAAAGTGCGCTTATTTGAATACCGAGAAGGTAGGTTTTATTTTCAAAGTATTCTTAATTTTCTTAATATTCTTTGACATTATAGAATAAAAGTTTTATTTTAATTCTTTAAAATCTGATTCAACAGGAAAATATTAGTAGTTTTTATGCAGGGTGTTCAAGGGTAAATTATTCTCAGATATGAGCAGACTGTTTCAGACAACCTAGAGGTATAGCTGGTTTCAATAGCTGATTTTCAAATATCAGCAGACAGTTGCAAACAATCTAGAGGTAGCTGGTTTCAATAGTTGATTTTCAGATATCAGCAGACTGTTGCAAACAATCTAGAGGTAGCTGGTTTCAATTGTTGATTTTCAGATATCAGCAGACAGTTGCAAACAATCTAGAGGTAGCTGGTTTCAATAGTTGATTTTCAGATATCAGCAGACTGTTGCAAACAATCTAGAGGTAGCTGGTTTCACTAATTGATACTTTAATATTAATATTAAACATATTGTTTTTATTTAAACTTCTAAACACTGCAATCGGGATCCGTTTCTAAAACAATTGTATTTCATTTCTTGTCGCTTCGGATACCGGGATCAGCGGGTCAAAATATTGATTTGATTTTCGTTGGAGACCGATTTCGGTATCAGTGGATACAACTTACTGATCCCGGTAGTCGTGGACACACACCCCTTACGACACCCGCGGGAAGAGTTGGGGTGGTGCAAATTCTAAGCCGGCACCACAGAGCACTTGCACCATGCAACAATATTATTGCATCATAATTTATTTTTATTATTTGCACCTTGAAACATTCAAGGGGATGAGTAAATGTGTTCATATGTTTGAATATATTAACACATTTTCTCATCAATCAATGTGTTCATTTATGTAGAGTAGACAAATGAACACATTTTCTCATCCCCTTGCATGTTTCAAGGTGCAAATAATAAAAATAAATTATGATACAATCATTTTGTTCAATGCATGGTGCTAGTGCTGTGTGGTGTGGTGTGGCTGTGAAGATCACTTGTATATGTGATCTACATATTCGTTCAATATAAAAACATTTTCTCAGATATAAGAAAAACTCCACAAATTAGAGGAAGGTCTATCAACCTGGCCTTGTCCATTCGAGGTCGTAGAGCCCTAAAGGATGTGGGCCTTGAAGAACAAATGATACAGAATCATGGTATCCCCATGAGGGCACGGATGATCCATAGACCTAATGGGACCACGTATTCTATACCTTACGACTCGAGGACTAACCAGGTGAGGTATTTTTTTAACCCGCTTCGTAAAAAGGTTCTAGAAAGTGTTTTTTTTTATGCTCGCCGATTTCTTCGTCAATTGTGGACCGATTTGGATGAGTCTTTTGCTATTGTATAAAGTGTGATCTCGAGATGGTTCCATAAAATTTATTTGTTTTCGAGGGATTAGTAACTGCACCGCAAAACTTATAAAATACTGTAAAATTAATGAATTTGAAGTCGGTTGTACGTTTTTTCATAATAATCAAATTATTAGTTGTTACTCTCACTCAACTCTTGAGATTTGATCATCGACGACCCTTGTGTCTTCGATACCTGGATCAGCTCATTGCGGTATAGCACAGTATGAGTGCAGCCTATACAATATACATGCACAGCTAAATCCCTTGGCTGCCGCTGGCAGCAACGTCGTCGCGTCGTCGTCGGTTCGATCAAAGCTGTGCTCTGTGATCCCCAACCCGTAGGTATGTTAAGATTACGCATTATCTCCCAATAGAGCCAATAAGGCGCTTATTAAGGGAAGCAGTGGACTTTTAGGTAATAGGCTGGTGTTGTTGATGTAGAAATTGAAGAATAGAATAGAATATATTTTTATTTATAAACTTACATAGAACATAATAAACTTAGACTAAGAGAAAAGGGTCTTCGGTCGATGGTAAAGAGCCTTACAAACATAGGTACATCTATTACCTAAAACTTATTGTTTGAACTGCCTAATTAGGTACCTTATCCTACCGTCTGTAGGTAACTACATTAAATTGTTGTGTTTGATTATGTCTCTCTTTGTAATATTTTTATTTACTGCTTTTTCAATATTCTCTCCTACGGAAAGTATCTTTCCGTCTGGAATTAACCTTATCTCTAGAAGATAAGATAAGCAACCCTAGAAGGTAGGTTCCTATTTGTCTAACGTATGTTTGTTTATTTCAGTGCATCTATTCAGTGGGACGGAATTATTTGAATAGCCTACTTTTACAAGGTAATTATATCAGCTAGAAAACTCTACGATGACAAGTGCCAAATCTATTAAATCCGTTGTTTTGAATTGTTCTTGCTAAGATGACCCATTTTGTACAGGTTAGGTACTTACTTACCTTGAAATTTTCAAAATACCTAAATCCAAAGCAAACCAGAACAAAACCTTCAACTTATTTATTGAATTTACAGAATCAGAAAACTACGGAAATGTCGAGAGATTTTTTAATCACAAGCTCTGCGACGCTAACTTGGGAAATGGGTCCCTTAAGTTTATCAAGTAAGTTTATATCTTTTACGTTGGTTTAGTCGTGTGCAACTATTAATGAGTTCATTGAGTATCTATTATCTTAGAAACTGAGAACGCCGGACGTAAAATTGTTAACAGAACATATCTACACAAGTTATAGCCAAACTCTAACACCAAGTTGTTGTGTTGTGTGGAATCATTTCGGTAATTAGCATATTTGACCACCAGTCTTTACTTATAATCAAATCAAAACATAAATGAAATTTTCAAAACAAAACACAACTTCAAATTCAGTTGATATTTTCAGTACGGGGTTAAAACAGAGCATAGACATAAAAGCAGACCTGATAATTGGCGCTGACGGAGCCTTCTCCTCAGTCCGCAAGTCTATGATGAAGCAGCCACGCTTCGACTTCAGCCAGAAGTATATTGAACATGGATACTTGGAGCTCTGTATACCGGCTGATGAAAAAGGCGATGTAAGTATTTTGCTTTTAAATTCTTAGGCCAAAAGTGATCCTGGAGCAAGACGTACATCAGACGTTCTTCTTGATGGAAAGAAGATGATAGCTTTGATCCTATTTATTCATATAACCCATTTTTATATGTAAATTTTTCTATTCAACGCTAATATGAACTCCATTCTTTGATCTGACACAAGCTCAGGGCCAGTGACTCAGTTTTCGTTGACAAATCTTGAAAATAACAAACATTTAATGTAGGTAGAAAATATTCATCTATTTTATCTAAGTAATGTTGAAATCTTACGAGGCTAATCATCACAAAAAGGGTGTTTCTACTCTATTTCAATTTAAATCTCCAATGCCAAATAACTTCTAGAACAAAACACAATATTGACACCAGAAAACCGAAGACCAAAGTATAAAAATATACTCTCAAATCAGATAGCGACAAATCTTCGTAATGAACATGATGCACCGGATCAGGGCTTTGATTCTTGACTCGAATGATCTTATTTAACTGCTGTTGTAGTAAACCCGACTCAAATATCCTCAATATATGTGATTGCATTTGGTCCCTTAAAGGAAAACCTTTCGCAAGAATCATAGAGATCACATTACTGGCCGAAAACCTCCAAATATCCAGCAAGGACTCACTGTGCTCATCGTTGCTTTTATAGTCATTTATTTTGTATAAGTATTCCATTTCTATCGCATACACGTTTCCTTCTTCTGCGACGTAATCTAGTGCGGAATCTGTGTGCATACATTCAGGGTAATCAGGTCCACCAGGTAGAGTTTGATTGAAAGCGTATAAGAAAAATGTCCTGGTCGATGCGCTTATGCAAGGTTCGTAGGGTAACTCACGTATGTGATCAAAAGTTATATGACCCTCGGTTTGATCCCGACCCGTCAGTAGACTGCTCAGCGCCGTTGTGTAAAAATTATTCATCATGTACGTGAACCAAATCCAGAATATCATTGTTGCTCGAAATCGGTTTTCTTTCCATAGCTTCGCGCTAGTATTTAAAAAGAAATATCCCCACAATTCCAATGCTAAGGATTTTTGCGTTTGAGCTCTGAATATCTGTCTTCTTATTGAGGTTATAGTAACAAACAGGCAGTATGCGATGATTAAAACAAGCCAAATCTCTGCGCTGAACTCAGTGTAAAATGCCTTCCATATCTCCTCCCCTGCTGCTGGAGTAAAAACTGTAAAAGCCGCATAACTGTATCCCCATAAATAATCAAACAACAACACTCTGTTCCGCATTAAAGCAAATCCTCCTAAAACTATATCTGCTTCATCATTTTGCAGCATAGCTAGCAAACCAGTTGCTGTGTAGTTTTCCAATACCACCTCAAAGCCTGTATCGTTTTCTATCAAAATATAATCCAATGTTATGCCTTCTTTCTGTGAAATTGTTTCTAGCACCAACTGCTCTATGCCTAGTAAATCTTTTCCACGTTCCGTGTTCTCTTCGTTCTTGAATATGATGAATGGGATATCTTGAGTAGCTGCTACTTTTATCGTGCAAGCTCTCAAACTGATTTTCTCAGTTTGAAAGTAATTTATCTGTTGTTCATCGTTGCAGTTTCCGATGGTTTGTACTTCTAGTTTTGTACCGCAGTTATTATCTTTATATGGATTGTATGTATTTATAAATATTGCATCATTCCGTTTGCTTAAAACGATGACGTCGAAAACTTTATGTTGTAGCAGAATTTTAAATACCTTTTCAACATCTTCGTCAAATGTTCTCAATTCTATAATAAAACGTGCTCTGGGATTCCAAAACAGATCTTTAGATACATATAAAATACCTGTCGAAAACTGGTTAACATCTTCCGCTCTTATAATGTAAATTGAAGCTGGCGACCAATCCCGATCATTGAAAGATCTGATTATGAAACTGTAGCAATCCTTTTCATCATTAATGTCTCGTATAAGACCATCATCGTTTAAATTAACTAAATGCACTAAAGTGCCACATAGAAACTTATTCCGCACAACTGATTTTATGCATTGGTTTATGTCGTTATTTTCCCTTATTACATCAATATTGAGTTTATCTTCGCAGTAAATAACTTGTATTATGACGACGAACAGCGTTAATCGTGTCAATATCATCGTGCAAGTTTACTTTGAAGTGACTGTCTATGCGTTTTATACTTTGAAGTTCATCAATAATAAATGATCAGACAGGATAATAATAGTGCTGAAGCGAATTTAAATTTCTTTTAGACGGATATTTAGTTTCAAAATTAATATTTTACACCTCGTTAAGCACAATCAATCAACCCGAACAAAGTTTATTTTTTCATGAAAATCATGATAAATTCTTTGTAATTCCATATTAGAATATGTAAATACTATTTAGCGGCGCGGTTCAAATACTTAAAAGTGGTGATTACAAATTCAAAAAAGTTTCATAAAATTAAAAATTAAAAACGCTCGCTACCATGGCATTTAAAAAAGCCAAATCGAGCTTAGGTTTAGGAATTGGTATTCAGACTATTTTCAAGAGTAACTGAGCACATCAAGAGTACACTGGCCAAGAGGCCACGATAGCAGCCAAAATATTTCGTCTCAACAAAAGTTAAGTAATCTTTTCCAACAGTTTCAGATGCCTCCAAACTACCTCCACATCTGGCCACGAGGCGAGTTCATGATGATAGCCCTTCCTAACCAGGACTGCTCCTGGACCGTGACCCTTTTCATGCCATTCGTCCACTTCAGAAGCATCGATAATGAGGCCAAGCTATTCGAATTCTTCAGGATGTATTTCGTGGATTCTATAGCGTTGATTGGAGAGAAGAAGCTGGTTCAGGATTTTTTTGGAGGGTCGCCGTCTCCTTTAGTTGCTATTAAGGTTGGTTTCTTTTAAGCATCATTATTCAATAATCATCCATCCATACTAAAACATTATCAAAGCGAAAGTAATCTGTTTGTCTGTTATCTTTTCACGCCTAAACGGCTGAACGGATCTTAATGAATTTTGGCTGGGAGGTAGACGGTATGCCGGGTACAAGCTAGTTATGCATAAAACAATACATGGCAAAAGGCCAAAAAATCGCAAATTTGGGTATCTTAACGTTTGCCATGGGAAGAACTATGGAAAGATTAAAATGGTGGAGGCCTTAGCCCAATAGTAAAAGTACTTGTAGGATAGGTACATACATACATTAATGAAAAAATTGCGGTTGGCATTTCGCAGCTTTTAATGGGTATTTTTAGCATAAGTTTTTGTTCGGTAAAATGTTTTGTACTTGTTGAATACTAAGCACTGTTTAATTTAAATGTAAACATTGCAGTAAATTAGGTCGAGGTTCAGCTATTAATTTCGTTTATCAAATTAGTACTGCAGTAGTGTATGATGATTATATCGTAATAGTACGTAATGCTTTAAGGAACATTGAGATAAAAATAAATTAGGTTATAAGTTTGTTTACAGAACGATATTTGTTATTTGTCTATTAATTTTCTTTTAATTAATAGTTATCGACACGGATAAAGCGACTAAGATCAAGACGCGGAACTTATAGCTCTTAAAGGACACATTTATATCTACAACAAAACACCAAATTAAATGAAAAAATTATCAATAAATAAATTCAAACAAATTGTCAAACATATCCTTTTTTAAAAGGCTTACTACAAAATATCAGATTATCTAGCTAGAGGATAAAAAAGCTTGGGCTTTTTAGTTTTGCTCCAATTCGAATACTAACAACCTAACAAGGTAATGTTTTCTTGTTCGCTTCTTTACTTTACCTTAAAAATATTGAAGTGAACAAAAATCAAAGTGATTACTTTATTTCCTAGTTTTACTCATGTAATTTGAATTCTGTGACGTGTCTAAGAGTCCTGTAAGGTTTAAAGGAAATAAAGCACTTTGAATTTGAGTTTGATATAAAGCACAAAAAAAACCTAAAATACTTCAATTAAATTCTCTAAATATTTATTTTTGTCTCACAATAGAAGGTTAGTTGCTAAAACACATTAGTGCAAGTAGATAAATACAAATATTATAGCTAACATTGTGAGAGACTGGTGCCTGTTTTAGGTTCACAAGATTGCGGGTCACCAGTTTCATTCAGTGCACTAAAATATCAGAAAAATCTAGATTACAGCTTTACACAAGATTAACTTAAGAAATAATAATTACAATATTCACATGTACGTCTGGCATAGAGTGAGTGTTTTGCTAGTGTGATGATTGTGCGGGGGTGCTCCTGAGGACACCAGTCTCTTAAAAGTCTGGGCAACCGGAGACCTCCGTGTGGATGATGTGAGTGTTATGTTAGTGTGATGAATGAGCAGGGGGTGCTTCTGAGGACACCAGTCTCTTAAGAGTCTGTGCAACAGGATACTCCCGTGTGGATGATGTGAGTGTTATGTTAGTGTGATGAATGAGCGGGGGGTGCTTCTGACGACACCAGTCTCTTAAGAGTCTGGGCAACCGGAGACCCCCGTGTGGATGATGTGAGTGTTATGTTAGTGTGATGAATGAGCGGGGGGTGCTTCTGAGGACACCAGTCTCTTATGAGTCTGGGCAACCGGAGACCCCCGTGTGGATGATGTGAGTGTTATGTTAGTGTGATGAATGAGCGGGGGGTGCTTCTGAGGACACCAGTCTCTTATGAGTCTGGGCAACCGGAGACCCCCGTGTGGATGATGTGAGTGTTATGTTAGTGTGATGAATGAGCGGGGGGTGCTTCTGACGACACCAGTCTCTTATGAGTCTGGGCAACAGGATACACCCGTGTGGATGATGTGAGTGTTATGTTAGTGTGATGAATGAGCGGGGGGTGCTTCTGACGACACCAGTCTCTTAAGAGTCTGGGCAACAGGATACACCCGTGTGGATGATGTGAGTGTTATGTTAGTGTGATGAATGAGCGGGGGGTGCTTCTGAGGACACCAGTCTCTTATGAGTCTGGGCAACCGGAGACCCCCGTGTGGATGATGTGAGTGTTATGTTAGTGTGATGAATGAGCGGGGGGTGCTTCTGACGACACCAGTCTCTTAAGAGTCTGGGCAACAGGATACACCCGTGTGGATGATGTGAGTGTTATGTTAGTGTGATGAATGAGCGGGGGGTGCTTCTGACGACACCAGTCTCTTAAGAGTCTGGGCAACAGGATACACCCGTGTGGATGATGTGAGTGTTATGTTAGTGTGATGAATGAGCGGGGGGTGCTTCTGAGGACACCAGTCTCTTAAGAGTCTGGGCAACCGGAGACCCCCGTGTGGATGATGTGAGTGTTATGTTAGTGTGATGAATGAGCGGGGGGTGCTTCTGAGGACACCAGTCTCTTAAGAGTCTGGGCAACAGGATACACCCGTGTGGATGATGTGAGTGTTATGTTAGTGTGATGAATGAGCGGGGGGTGCTTCTGAGGACACCAGTCTCTTATGAGTCTGGGCAACCGGAGACCCCCGTGTGGATGATGTGAGTGTTATGTTAGTGTGATGAATGAGCGGGGGGTGCTTCTGAGGACACCAGTCTCTTAAGAGTCTGGGCAACAGGATACACCCGTGTGGATGATGTGAGTGTTATGTTAGTGTGATGAATGAGCGGGGGGTGCTTCTGAGGACACCAGTCTCTTATGAGTCTGGGCAACCGGAGACCCCCGTGTGGATGATGTGAGTGTTATGTTAGTGTGATGAATGAGCGGGGGGTGCTTCTGAGGACACCAGTCTCTTAAGAGTCTGGACAACAGGATAGTCCCCGTGTGGATTGTATTGTTAGAGGTACTTGCGCTCAGATTGTGTGTGTATCGAAGTACAACTTGTGCATAAGTGAGCATATATTTATTTTGAGAGATGAGAGTGAGAATACCTATCTGCAACTGCGATTGTGTTTGAGCTAATAAGCTAATAAGGGAATGCAAGTTTGTGGGTGCGTTATTGTTTAAAAATACTCATTTTAGCCTGTGACTTCGCGCGTGTTTATACCTGGATAAAACGTAGGTTACAGAACTAATGAATATTCTTGCTACTATAATTTTTGTAACCGGCCCGGTAATGCACTTAATAATAAAATATATTTGATTTTAACTAGACCAGTTCCGGCTTATGAGGTAGTTAGCCGGAACTGGTCTGGTTCAAAACCCGCAACAATCCTTGGAAATTAACCTGTTTCCATTATTAGAATAAATTAACACTATTTCACAATATTATGCAATGTAGTATCCATATTGTACTAGAGGTCATGGTCCGTTCCTATAATCTCGATTTACGCCTTACTAAACCGAGTCTTGGTCTTGACATCGAAATTATCCAGTAGTTTAGCAATTAAAACATTGTTATTACAGTTCTGAAGAATTCTAAACTTAATGAGAAAAATAGTACTTTAGTAAGATCTCAAAAGCATACCAAAGTAAAAAAAAAATATCACACACAACTTTGTACAGAGTAATCTAGTTTTTATTTTAACGAAAGTGTGACGCGGCGGGCGAAAGTCCGCCTGCGACGCAGAAGGTTGAGGGTTCGTTTCCGCCTCGGGAAAAGTTTTAATATTGTTTCTGGGTGTTCTGGGTATTTTCTATGTCTAATAAAAAATATGTAATGTGATATATAATGTATTGCATTAAGTATATCAGTCATCTAGTACCCATAACACAAGCTCTGCTTAGCTTGGGGCTAGATGATGCTGTGTGGATTGTCCAGAATTATTATTATTAGACAATTGTGTAAACGTGTGCGGTAGGTACATAATACCTACCTACCGCATTTTAATTAATAGTCTGGCTATCTGTTACTTATCAGGCCATTATAAAGGGTGTTTGGTACATGGACCGACAAGATTTTTGAGGAGTTTTAGGGGTCATATGCTAAAATATTTTGTGGTCATCATTATCATCAGCCCGTATATGTCCACTGCTGTCCAATTTTTCTAGATAGGGTTACAAGTAGACCGTCCCACATAAAATAAAAATGTTGCTTGTTTGTTTGACGATAACTCAAAACAATTAAACTAAACGAATGTACATACCGTGGTGACTTAGTATTTCTCACTACTCCAACTCTTCCCGCGGGTGTCAAGGGCGACTAAGGGATATCCACCGGGAGGCAGGCAGTAGCGTCTCCTGCAGAAAAGATCCACCACCGAACCGCGATCCTCATCCCGCAAGCCCAGTGTGGGGATTATGGAATTACCCCCTAATGATAACAGCCAATAAGGCGCTTGTCTGGGGAGACCTATGTCCAGCGGTGGACTGGTAAAGGCTGTTGATGGTGATGAAATGATGTAAGTAACTAGGTAATTTAGTAGGCTCTGTTATTAAGGTCAAGGTTTTGTGATTTTATTTAAGCAGAGAAGGCCAAGGCAGAAGCCCGCGGCTTCGCACGCGTTGTTTCTGTGGAAACGTTTGAAGGATGTTTTATTCCAGGCTTACAACTAACATAACATAACATAACATACATAACATAGGATTTAAGACACTACTAACCAAAAACATGTAATCTCTTTGACAACAAACGATATCTATCTATCTATCTATCTACTACCTGTTTCCGATCCGTTTAGTAGTTTTGGCGTGAAGACGTAAAAAACATCCAAACATGATAAATAAAAAAATTGGTTCTGCTCTCTAAAACCTTAATCTGTCCATTGCAGTGCCGACCTTACAACGTCGAAGACAAAGCTCTGATCATCGGCGACGCAGCTCACGCCGTCGTCCCCTTCTACGGCCAAGGAATGAACGCTGGCTTCGAAGACTGCACTTTGCTGGACCAACTCTTTCAGAAGTATAACAGCGATCTGACCAAAATACTGCCAGAGTTTTCTGACACAAGATGGGAGGATACATTCGCTATATCTGATCTGGCGATGTACAATTATATTGAGGTGGGAAACATTGAACAGTGTCATCTAACTTAGTTTAAAAAACCTATATTATTATTTAAAAATTGTCTGAAAATTATTTATGGCACTGGCTAGACAGAGAGGTAACAATTTTTGGTTTTGAAGGCTACAGCTTCAATTAATTTATTGTCTTTCAGTCGTTTTTAAGTCGAATTTGCACGTTTTTCGCTGCGCGTATGCGATTATGCGTTGTTGAAGTTTTCGTTTTTGTTTTTAGTGGTTACTGGGATGTTACCTCTTAGTTTTTAGTTTCCATACACAATTTTCAGTGTTTACATAAAATATCTTGGATTCTAGAACCGAATACTGCTATAACTTGTAAGCTTCTACTAAACTGGTGGTTCCCTGAGATAATTCGAGAAGAAATCATCGAATATTTTCTTTATAACCATGTGTAGATAGATAGATAGATAATACTTTATTCACAGAAACTTATGTATGTACTTTGTTCCCGAAATTCTGTGGATTAACAAAGTCATTAGTGCGACTTCAGTATCTAATAAGTAATAGAGAAAATCAAATAATACCCCAAAACACGGTAACGTTATCTATACAGTATTGTGACTCGGCCCTGTTCTTGAAATAATTACCTACATCTACGTGGTACGTCAACACGCGCTAGGGCTGTCCGCCTTCAGTATTTTAATTTCATCTACCAACTTGAGTTTCTTTCTAGACTTGTGATTGTATATATTACATTTTTGTTAAGAAAGAACAAAATCGTTGTGACTGAAACAGGAAGTGTTCAATAAAAATACATGGATTGTTTTTTGGTTTCTTAGTAGATTTAATAAAAATCCACCCAATCCTTACTAACTTAAACACCTACCTGCTCAACCAAAATGCAAGAAACAGCTGACAAGTAATAATAATACCTTTTTTAATCTCAGCTTATGCCTACAGAACGGAGTACCGTGAAATAAAAATTTTTTTGGTCACCCTCACCCATCTGATGTGGAACTGCTGCTAACGTTACTTTATAATAATAATAATATATTCTTTATTTCCAGACACGAGATCCAGTATAAGTACAATACAATTCTACATAAACTAATTAAAACTAATACACAAACAAAAAAAAAAATCAGAAAGAGCCTAAGTCAGAAAAAAATAAAATTAAAATATTCTAGGTGGCAATATTAATATTAACCATCTCATCGCGTGTGCAATACCTACCTACAGCAATCAAACAAAACCTCTAACTACCTACTACGAAATCATACTTAAAAAATAAATGATATTGTAAATCTTACTAGGTAGGTAGGTGCCTTCCATGTATTAATCTCATAATCATTTCATAATGATATTTCTCCTAGTTCAATAATTATAATGTAAGTAGCTAAGTACACAAGTAAGCCTAGCCTAGGAAACTTACCTACTTTTTTACCCTATCCTCTTATTTATTTATTAACCCAGGTATTTAACTCGGTGTAAAAAGCGAAATACAGATTAAAAAAATAAACAAATAACGTACGTAGTGGGTATATAAAAATATTTTATAGGCTTACTACTACTAGTACTATGTACCTTAGTTTTACCATCGACAAAAAAATTTTTAGTCTATGGTTTTACCTAGGTACTACCTTTCGGAATTTCCAGATTTTTTTTTATGTCTAGGTGCTTTATTTAATAACAATTCAAGCTACCAAAAGCAGCATAAACAATTTCTATATTCGCTCTTTGACATATTAAGTAAAAACTTGTACTTATTTCAATCAAATATTCACAAATCTCACGCTTACTGCTTACAAAACCATCACACCATTCGTTCGTCACTGCGGCGCGCGGCGCATTCGCGACTGATTGGGTACCGAGAGGGTACCGAACACGAGGCGCGTAGGATTCCGGCCGTTTGTATGAAGATAGCATACTGTATAGATATCATTATTACCGTGCCCAAAATTTTCTAGGGTTATTATTTATTTTGAGTGTGAGGAAGTTTAAAGTGTTTTTTTTTCTGAGTGTGAGGGCTTACGCACATTAATAACAAAAACCTTAAGTAATATGAAACTCGTAGGTACTCCTAATAATTAGCCACCATACAAAAACTAACCACAAGTTAACTATTTATAAGTCTAAGGCCCGCATTATTAAAGCCTACTAAGTCATAGATCTATGCTTGAGTGGCGTTTGTTCAAAAGTAAAGCGTTACTAAAGCATACATATCCATGACAGCAAGCTTTCATAATACGCGCCTGAGGCCTGTATTACGAAAGCTTGCTCAGTCATAGATGCTTTGCTTGAGTGACGTTTAAGCCATAAAAAAGTGTTACATAAGGCGCTTGTATGGGCCAAGGACCTTGAGGATTCGGGCGGAGTCAAAATTGTTCCCAGCGCCAACCGCATACCCCCCGCTACATTTTTACGCACGCCGATTGCGGCGGCCTGCGCTCATGGCAAGCGGTCGCGCCGCGTCGCACAGTGGTTCCGAATTTATATTCGCATAGATTGATGACTGAGCAAGCTTTCATAATACGGACCTAAAAAGGTTACCTATAATATTTATTTGTCTGAAACAATTGAATCGGGATTGGTTAGCTCCAAAACCATGTACCTAACCAATAAGGTGGTGTCAAAATAACGTCACGTGATCATCACGACGTGTATTCGAGATTATATTGGTAGATTTTACATACATCTTCTTTCTCTAAAATATCTAATATTTTCAGATGAGAGATCTGGTAACCCGTCCGTCGTACAGACTACGAAAAGCAGTAGACGACTTTGTATTCTGGCTGTTTCCAAACTTGTGGGTACCCTTGTACAACTCCGTCACCTTTTCAACCATGCCGTACAGCCATTGCGTCAAGAACCGCCAGTGGCAGGATAAGGTAACGTAAAATTATAAAAATACTAGCTTTTGGCCGCGGCTTTGAACAACTTTATTCCGGGTTTAAAAGTATCCTATATGTCATTCCATGAGTGCTGTAAGTTCTAAAAGAAATAGAGAACTTTGAATTTTGATTCCAGGTCAAGAACTTCATGCATGCAAAATTTTAGGTTGATCCGTTGTGCGATTACGCAAAACCACCTATCCAATATGAAAGCCCTTTGAATGACCTTCGTAATTTGCTATTGTATGGATATGACCAATGAAATGGCTTTCAATGCCATTCAAAGGGCTTTCAAATATCAATTGTAGGATGGGTAATTATGGCGTAATTGCACAGCTGCTCTGTAGTTTTGCCGTCTTGTGACAGCCACACATCTTCACAAACTTTCGTCTATGTTTCTTCTGTGTTTGCCGGGCAATTTTTGATTAGTAGGTAAATTGAATGTTTAAAACCTTTATTCTGTTGGCAGTGAGACATCAATATTGCACACCCCTAAAAATTTTAAAAAAAATTATCAAATAACTGAATGAAAATTAAAAGAAACCACACATCTTCACAAACTTTCGTCTATATCAGGAGGATAGCACGAAGCATAATATTTTGATTTGATCTACATCAGAATCGAATCGTCAAATCTTATGTCTTATCTATGTGTGTGTCGAAATAAATGCTTTTCTATTCTATTCTATCCTATTCATCGACCTGCTACCCAATTGGGTATCAGGTCGATGAATAGAATATGACGATGATTCTATTCTATTTTTTATGGCAGGTGTTATACGGGAATCGGGGCTCAGTTTTAGATATTTTATTTCATAATACCCATTATTAGTTTTATGTTGTAAGTTAATGTAATTTTTGTTGTTTCAGGTGTTGAGATGCATGATGGCGTTTGGTTTGATAATTATCTCTGTTATTTACATGTTTTCAAGGTAAGATAGGTTCAAAGTATATAAGTGTGCCTGTGGAATTTCTGTGTTTGTCGAGAATTTTATATTTAAAAATTTTATGTTTTTAAAAAACTTTAGATGATATGCTGATATAGTTTGTACAGTACAAGGTGGTCCAAAGTGAGACATCAATTAATTTTCGCACCCCTTAAAAAATTAAAAATTAAATAATTAAATAACTGAATACGTGTGGATTTTCAGTGTTAGCTTGGCATTTTTAATTAGTAAATTGAATGTATAAAAATTTAAGAAAAAAATTCTGAAATGGTTGATAAAGAATACAATACACTGTACAGGGTGTCTAAAGATAGTGTTATTAATAAATTTATGCTACGCTTTATCCTAATACATATTGTATGTTTTTTAATACCAGCTTAGGTACCTTAAGATTCATGTTAATATATTAATAACATGGTTACAGGTCTAACTGTGAAATAAACTAAAATAAACATAAGTTACTGTGTGTATTAAATATTGCCATAGCCAGTATTGCACTTTTTAAAGTAAGCAGTGTTCAATCAATTTTGTAATTCTAAAGTTAATAAATAAATAATTAACCATTTTATCAAATCGTATATTTTTTTTTAAATGTCTAAACAACATTTTTGCTGTTCTCAATATTTATTCTCTCCAATGTTTACAATTATTTTAGTATTACAATTTGATTTTTATATTTTTTTAAATATAATAATTTAATCTTTTTTATAAGTACATTATACTCGTATTGAGAATGGCCCATAATTATTTAGGTTCCTATAGTATAAAATCCAAGCCTTAGGTTAACCTAAAAAGGTAGGTAAGTGCCCTACAATTTTTATAGACAAGTAATTATACAACGATTCGACAGGTAAGTACCTAATTTGATCATCATTTAGTTCGGGAGTTAAAAATATACATGTTCTGGTACACCTGATACAAAACGTTCTTGTGAGATTAAAACTAAAAGCGTTTACCCCACTTAGATCTGAAACACAAGTTCGTGGTGCTTCAGTAAGCTGTAGAGTGTGGATCTAACACAGGGTCGCAGTAAGGACGTGTCGGTGTATTGGATTTCTGCAGATTTTACTGATTAATAAATAAATAATAAATAATGCTGCAGGACAATCCCGCAGTATCATCTAGACCCAACCTAAGCAGAGCTTGTGTTATGGGTACTAGATGACTGATAAACTTACACAATACATTACATAGATAGATATTTTTTATTATACATAGAAAATACCCCGAACGCTCGGAACAAATATTAACTTGCAAATCGTACAAACATTTGTCCCAAGGCGGGAAACAAACCCGCAACCTCCTGCGTCACAGGCGGACCTACGCCCGCTGCGCCACATCGGTCCCTTAGTTGTACCTACCGAGGCTGTGACGCTTGCGGCGTAAGAATCGTCTCCTCTAATCCAACAGAGCCCGTTGATGTCGTAAGAGCCGACTGAGGCAATCTATCAGAGAAAGGGCAGTTGCTTTTTTTGCCAAGTTGTGATTATAGCAAAACCCCTCGTTTAGGGGAGGCATGTTCAACAGTGAACGTAGGTATATGTGGTGATAAAGATACTACAAAACAAAATGCAGGGCTAGCATGCGCGCCACGAGAAGCGTGTTTCGTCTCGATAACTCGAGAAAAATGGCGGTACCTCGATTTATCGACCGATGCAGCACCAATAGTCGTCACGTCTCATCACGTGAACGATTTTAGTGAATGTATATCTTATCTGTGGTAACCTTTCTCGTTAAACGCTAAGATGCGCGCCAAATTTTCTCAACTTTTGTCAGTTTAGCGCGAGAACAACTCTGCCCTCCCTACGAAGAGTGCAGCAACTAGGGTTTTTATCAAAATTGAGTTAGATACATACTTGGAATCACCGAAAAAATATGTATCTGCCGTCACTCACGTGTCAAAATTTATTTTATTACCTAGAATTTTATAAAGCCAGAATGCAGTAACTATAATCATTTTTAAATAATTTCCTCCTTCCATGTTGCAATAGCTCGTTTGGTTTCAGGGTACCAAATAACAAAACAGTTTTTTTTAAATATGTCTGATTATATTTTATTGAGTTAATGCACTCTTATTAAGGAGGGCAGAACTGTTGCCGCGTCTTTTTATACGGAATATTACATTTCCAGACTTGTCATTCAATTTGAGCACGAGAACTTTTTCATGAATTTTTCTTCGAATTTTGTTGGTCATAGCGGTCCCGTATCAAAATTATTTATTGGCGGTGTATAATAATAATAGAGACATGAAATATTTTTCTTGAAGTATCTAATTACCAGTAGGTACCTACCAAGTATTTAGGTACCTACTTATTGTAGTTACTTACTCAAAGTGAACGGTGTCTTTATTATGATAACGTGTAGGTCCCTATACACTAGCCAAACTCGATGTAGAATGTTTGTAAACAAAACGGCCCATACGTAACCTTAAACTCACTCTGTTGCCGCGACTTTTTATACGGAATATTACATTACTAGACTTATCGATTTAAGATCCTTCCTTCAATAAATATTGCTCACAAATATCTGACATTGACGCCAAGTAAGTAAACTTTAGTTTTTGTGACGTGGCTTGTTTACACACATTCCACGTTGAGTTTGGCTGGTGTTTAGGTTACGTTATATTGTAAAATACCTCCAAGAGCTACGCAGTTCTACTATGAGCGCTAAGGGTGAAGCACATCATGTACTCGTACATGTACTTGCTCACATTTCTTTTGAACGAATTTGACGGATGACGGCGGCGTGGCGGATCGCACAAAACTATGACGGCCGATCCATTCCTTCGATAACCTTACTGTGAAAATGATTCTAACTTAAAAGGCACAATCACACGACAACGACAACACGTAGTTGCTAATTTGTATTAAAATTAATAGTTTCAATATCATAGGTGTGGATATAGTGGGTAGATTAGTAGTTTTCTTATTATCTAAATATGCGTATGTATTGTGTTTACTTGATTTATTTTTGTTTTATTGGATATTGTCAAAGTGTCCGTGAACTAAATATAGCCCTTAGTAGCGCTATATATAGCTTATATATAGCTCAATAGGCCTATCATGGCCGCAGTGACACGAAAGCCACCTAAAACAAATAAAAAATAATAATAATAATAGTAGCGCTACAGCATGGCGACTTGCTGGAGCATCAAGCTGAGCCATGGGTCATTTCTCTGCCACAATAATGTACCTATTACTTATCTAATGTACTATATTTAAGCTACTTAGTAATTAGGAATTTCTAAATTTAATCATTACCTCTTTGTTTCATTCTTTGTTCTAAATAGTTTTAATTTTCTTTCTTTGGCTTGATTTGTATTGTGGTATAATGAGAAATAAATAATTTTCATTCATTCATTTTAGTTTAATTCACACGGACCACATTTTGGCGTCTATTTCAACCGTTTGGTTGGTACCGACCACGACGCAACCACCAACCACACCGCGAACTAGCCGCCGGCCACACTACTAGCGTCAACGCAACCACATTGACATTTTTTAGTTATAAAGTAATAATAAATAGTTTTTCTTAGCCACATAATATGTTACGTAGGTACTACTACAACTAAAAGGTTAAAAAAGGGAAATACAAAAATATATCTACGTAATAAAGAAAAACATAAGTTACCACAACGCAACAGTCAAAACCTGCACCGACACTCTTCAAACGTGACCACTAGGTACCTAACCACTTTTTGTCGCTCCGATGTGGTGTCGCTGTGGAACGTGTGCATTGTAACTTATTTCTTAGAGATCTGAAACTAAAGGTGTTGCGTCGGTCAGTTGGTGACGCGCCCGAAGGAACTTGGTGGTAAGGTTGTTCGATTCGCACGATCGACATCATTAATGTTTCAAAATATATCTACCTCCTGCTACTAAAATTGCTCTAACTAGTAAGATATTTCCTTCATAAGATGTGGTTATACCAATGTACATATTCGTTGTATGCAATTTTGTCTGAGATACAGGTTTTACCTAGTTCAGGCACACGTAATCATTGAATTTAAATTATTATTATTCCTATGATAAACATTGTCTTGAGTAATTTTTGAATACATTTTTAATTTTTTCTTATTTTCTTCGGTACAAATCAATGTCTTTCCTAACTTCACCCCTGTCGGTGGACGCGGGAACAACTCATTTAATATGCACCAAAACTTATTGGAATAATGGTCGGCTGTGAAACGAAACGAGACGTGAAATTAGAACTAAAGCTTATCTACTAAAATGCTGAAAGCTTTTGCTTTAAACACTGTTTATTTTTGGATAGAGTTCCTGTCTAGTGGAACAAGTTTTATAACTGAAAGGATGATGGGTTAAAGAGAACCACGGTAAGTAAATTGTTTTTTAGGGTTCCGTACCTCAAAAGTAAAAAAGGAACCCATATAAGATCACTGAGTGAAATTAACATCAAATACTCGAGTCCGTAACCTTTGGAGCCGTGATATACTCGTAAATTAAACTTCTAAGTCATTACCTACAATCAAAAGTTTTTCGCTTGGAAATTTAAATCTTGCACACAAAACCTATAGGGTACTTCCCGTAAACCTACAATCATAAATCTTGGCAAGATTGTCTTATAGCACAAGTAAAGGAAAAAAGGTAAATTTGTAGTTTATTTACAAAAAAAATACGTGTCATTCTCGCCATGGACCAAAACTCATAGGGTACTTCCCGTTGACCTAGAATCATGAATATTTGGCAAAAAACAAGGTCTTACTTACTATACGGAAGTCTTGGTGCGCGAGTCCGACTCACATTTGACGTTTTATTTTCTTTCCAGCTGGGAATTGAATGAATGAATGCATTTTCTTCAGAAATCCCTAAGTAATTTTTTTGTATATTTTGGTTCGAATTAACGCTAGCGTAAATCAGGAAGTTCTTTAAGATTGGGTAAAGTAAGAGAGGGATATACAGGGTGGCTTTTTGAGATGGGAGTGGGTGGCCAAATCAGAAACTATGAGAGTTATAGAAAAGTTGTGAAAAGAGCCACGCGCAAATTTATGGGAATATAATATCGGCATATTTTTTTATAAATATTTTTTTTTTACGGATTTTTTCATTAATGTTTACAAAATTTATTAGGAATGGACGTTTTTTCGAGGATAAACCCTATTAAAATACAAGCTAAGTATCCTGGCTATCGGCAAGCACATGAGTTCGAAAATATTATTTAAAATATTCATATTGATGCTAAGTAGGGAAAGTTTTTAAACTAAAATTGTATAAAATTGCCATTACCTTTCATTTTCAATAATGCATTTTTTTGCAAACATCAGCAACCGAATCCGTTGGTGACAAAATATAGGTGTCATATGTTTAGGGTTCCGTATCTCAAAAGGAAAAAGGGAACCCTTATAGGATCACTTTGTTGTCCGTCTCTGTCAAACCCCCTTTCTCAGGAACGCGCGGAGGTATCGAATTGAAATTAACATCAAATACTCAAATCCGTAACTTCTTGGAGCCGTGATATAAATAAAACTTCTAAGTCAATGCAATCAAAAGTTACAGTCGTTTATGTCCGAATATTTTAAAATTTCTAAGGGAATAACATTCACACAAAATCTAAAGGGACCCGTTGACCTATAATCATACAATTTGGCAAGAAGCAAAGTTGTATAGCACTAATAAAGGGAAAAATCCGAAAACCGTAAATTTGTAGTTTATTCACAAACAATATATTATATTTGATTCTCGTCATGGACCAAAACCCTACATCCCGTTGACCTAGAAATATTTGGCAAGAAACAAGGTCTTACAATTATAAGGAACCCTTCGTGCGCTAAGTCCGACTCGCACTTGACTTTTATTTTAAAAATCAATCGGTTCTATTTGCTGCAACAGTATAAGATTAAAAATATATCTAAATATGCAGTTTTCTCATAAGTTGAGAGAGTTGAGGTCGGATTTGGACATCCACTCCTATCTCAAAAATACCGATTATCTATCTTATTTGGATTTCTGGAACGTAATCGCAGCTTAACATAGGTTTATTTGGCACAACACGGAAAACAGGAGCAATTTGCGAAAGTCTTTATTTTTCTCAATAGAAAAGGATATTTTTCATTGGCTGAGCACTGATCTACTAATAGTCAGTGTAGGTTGACCTTTACAAACCTACGTCCACATAACCCAGCCCGGCGATAAATTCTCATTAATGTCGACATAGCTCCCACTTCTCTTTTTCTTGTCAAATTGGTCCTTCGATTAATTCGCGCCGAACTCGGTTCGTTCCTTTTGGAATGTGGAGATACGCCCCGGACATAAGATAGCCCTATCTATTGGTAAGTTGGAATATACATTTTTCCTTCTTTGCGAAGAATGAGAGAATGTTAAAATTTCGACGATTTCTTCTTTCAAAATTAATTAACTTGGTTGTTTCAGGAGGAAACTTTGGAAAACCTACCGTAACCTTATTAATTATATTTTTTAATTATTACACCATTATTCTCGTAAAATGGAATAAAAGGTGCAGGAGCTTTCAGTTTATAAACGGTTCAAAAAATTAAACCGGAATTTAGCGCATAGGATAACGAACAATGACAAAATAGAATTCGAAAGTTAACAAATACCATTTCAACCCCTAATCAAAAAGCTTTATTATAACAGAATTCGGGTACAAATTCTGTTCAAGCTGTATTAAATCAACGTGATTATAAGGGATTTTATTACGTAACCCGTGATACTGTTTAAAACAAAATTATGCATGCGGTAAAACAGACCCAAAATTACCCAAACACCTGGGCTGCTTAGCGGTCTAATTTAGAAGTTCTGCCGTCGCAAACAACTTCAACTGCATCTGCAGGCGAGCGTTCTTCACGCCAAGTTTTTCTAGTTTATTGCTAAACTTTCTAAATAAGTTCAGTGTTTCAGCGTGTTATAAAATGATTTTTGTAGGTATGGGTCAGTCTCCACAAAATGCGTTAGTCGAGTAACCTGATAAATTGACTGAAGGTAAACCTAGGAAAGGTTCTGATCAAAGTAAATTCAAGGGTTCGTCAAGGGTTTAGGATTTGTTTACATGGATCCTATATTTTCACACCACACATCACATTACATTTACAACATATATCTACCAGTCCACTGCTAGACACCTCCAGGCCTCCCTGATAAATGCCTTTTTGGCTCATATGTAAAGTTTGTAAAATTGAGCCAATTATTTATAAAAAAAATTAATTTACCTTTAAATATTCCTTTACCTTTTGTATTATACTTTTCCTTTTATTTTTGTAGCTATTTTGTCAGTCCAGTTAAAAAAAAATGTTATTTTTTGTTTTGTTACTCTGTTATTGTGCACGCTGAGACTTCCTAAATTATAGAGACACATAGATTTAAGAACCTTGTTACTTGTTTGTTACTAACTTGCGTTGTGTGATCTCATGTTGGATGTCCTATTTAATAAATAAATAAATAAATAAAACAAGAACGTTCCCTTCCGATTCCGATTCAGGGTTCTGTCATTACCTTGACGTGACTCAACTAACATTTTAATTTAGTAGGGTCTTATTTATGATGTCTATAATGAATGTAAGCCTATAGAGTCCCACAGCAGGGCAAAGGCCTCCCTCACCTTGTTTCACTATTCTCTTTAATATAAAATTCCATTGGTTGTTTTGATACCTCCTTATAAAGGTAACGCTGGGCTGGGCTATCATCTGCGGCATTTAAATCTTCCTCAAGCAGAACCAGTAGGTACTAATGAGTGTCGCCTCTTGTTCCTTTTGTGTCGATGGTGGGAGGGTTTCAGGTTAGGCATTTTAATTGGCGGTCCGATCAAAGACACATTGACTGTTCTAAGAATTTGTAGCTCTGTGGTCTTTTTGTGTTAGTTTTGGTAAATGAGTCAACCCGCGAAATGTAAAGAGTAATTTCTCTATAATTATTGTTGTTTTCTATAGACAGGAATTTATCCGCCAAAAGGCCCCACCTACCTACCTACCTACCTAGTGTGAAAATAACCGAGATTATTCAACTTGCATTAAATACGAGATGTACATATGAAATACAGCGCTAGCTTAGGATTCAAAACTAAGGTATTGTATCATTGTAATACAATTTTGTCAAAATAAATATATTTTTTTTATTTTTACCTACTCATATCTACTTATTAAATTTTATACTTGCCTACCAATATTTTTTTAGGTACAAACTGGCCAAAAACGTATATATAAATCGTATATAATTATATTATATATCTTATCGTCGTTATTTTCGGCCTTACCGCTCTCAGCGATAAGGCCGCCTATTGTACTGATTATGTGTTAAATGAAGATATAAGGTTTATTATGTTATTTTAAGTGCAATAAAGTGTTAATTCATTTATCGTACCTATAGTAAAATATTTTAACAAATAATAAGTAATTTTATTGTTGAATATTTTTTCCAACTTCGAAATAAGAGGAGGTTCGGCTATGTTCGTTATATGATTTTTTTATTAATGTTCTCCGTCATGGACCGATTTTGAAAATATTTCGCTATTATTAGAGTATGATCCCGAGGTGGCCCTATAAAAAATGTTATCCCGAGGGACTAGTAGTATTCCCGAAAAATTAAAAAACAGAGTTAAATTAAGGAATTTGTCTTTTAGTTTAGAAAGCTTTTAATTTTTTCCAAAACAATCGTATTATTTTATTAAACTAGAATCATTATGACATTATAGTTATTTTAGTTACCCAAGCGTCTCGTAAGGACTTCTTCAACTAACATTGATCTTAAAACACAACGTAAGTAGGTTCAGTCTCGACTCCGCAGACGTTGTCCTTAGCCGCGATGTACATGAACCCCTCAACCCCCCAGGTCGGTCCCCAGGAGTTCTTGAGGATCCAGAAGGTTTCCCCGTCCCGCTCGCCATACCCGACCAAAGCCACTTCATGGGTCAGTTTGGAGGGTGAGCTGAAAATGAAATAAATACCTAGTATTTATATACTATACACTAGCCAAACGCGATGTAGAATGTTCGTATACAAACCGCCCATACTTAACCTAAACTTCACTGTTGCGCGTCTATAGATTCTATAGATAAATTTATAATTATTTTAGTATTTGAAATTTAATATAATTTGTTGGTATTTTAATTAATTAAAAATATTATTTTACCAATAAAATTGCGTTTTGTCGATTTGAGATCATTCCTTCTATATTTGCTTACAATTTACTATGAAATTCTGATTATATCAGAAACTCGACGCTAAGCGAGTTTTAGTTATTTATGTCGTGGTTTGTTGGTTTAGCGCTGTTTCGCACCAAATTTTTCGCTCCACAAGCTAAAATAATTGTTTCGTTTCTCACCGGCTGTTTTTAACATTTTCGTTTCAACCCACAAATTTATAAAAGAGCCTAAGTGAACTTAAAGTGTGGAAAGGTACAGTCAGAGATTAAAACATCCCTTCACAAACATTCTACATTGAGTTTGGATGTGGTAGGTATATAGGTACCTACTACTTTCAACCCGTGGTTTTACACATAATTCAGGGATAAAAAGTAATAATACATTATTACAAATCAACAAAGATCTGAAAAGAAACTTATTTCTATCCCATGGAACTGATTTATGGAATAAAAAGTAGCCTGGCCTATGGTATTCCAGGTCTACTGTTCTACGTATGATTACATTCACAAGTGTGCTCCACCTTAGGCTCCATCTTTGGCCACATTTTCACTCAGGGAGATGGTGGCAAAAATCTCGACCATTTCCAATAAAAAATCTATGTAAATTACAGCTCGATCTGTTCAACAGTCTTGGCGTGAAAAAATAGCAAACATACATCCATTCATCCATCCATACAAGCTTTCTCATTTATAATAATAGTCTTGATTTTATACCATGTTGTTCATAAAACAGCAGTATGCAAGCAATGACGATTTTTTTAAATTTTCGCAATTCGATTTGTAATTACCAAGACTTCTCTTTCTTCTAGTTTTCTCTGTCCCTCGATATTATGAGTTATAGTGTAATATAGAAGCACATCTACAACACTTTTTACGACCTCTGTGGCACAACGGGCGAAGGTCCCCATGCGACGCAGGAGGTCGCGGGTTCGATTCCCGCCTCGGGACAAATATTTGTAGGATATTAATATTTTTTTTCTATATGTATAATAAAAAAAAAATATATAAATATTGTATTAAGTATCAGTCAGTACCCATAACTCAAGCCCTGATTTGCTTTGGGCTTTGATGCTGTGTGAATTGTTCAGCATTATTTATATACTATTTATTTCTTATGCAAAACCTATATTATATGACCTTACCAATCCGCGTCGTAGAAAATGCCACTGGAGTACAATTTGAACTTATCACTGGCATGCACTGACACTGACAAGGGACCGTGGTTCACCAAAGCAACCTGTCAGTATAAAACAAATCAGACAATAGTTAAAAAATCTTCTTGAGATAACAAAATCTGTAGAAAAATTAACAGAAATCGATATTATATGCGTTTTGCACAGCGTTTTGGGTATCTATAGAAAACTGGACACATTTGGCATCCTGCTCATCATTCTCAACAGCCTATATTAGTCCACTGTTGGACGCAGGCATCCCCCTGATAAACGCCTTATTGGTTTTTATCTCATGGGGGTAATGCCCATAATCCCCACGCTAGGCATGCGGGTTGGGGATCGCAGTTCGGTGGTAGAATTGCTCTGCAGGGGGCGCTGCTGTCCGCCCCCGTGGATATCCCTTAGTAGCTTACGATACCCGCGGGAAGAGTTGGGGTGGTGCAAATTCTAAGCTGGTACCACACATCACACACATATTTGGCATGGTAATCTTCAAATCGGAACGAACCTATTGAATATACATATGTATATCTCAAGTGAATCACAACATACTGGTCAAGACTGCATTCTCGTCATGGCTTAATATCTTTTTTTACTGCATATTCGTCTAGTTCATTCTACTGCACACTCGTGAATACTGCGATTTCGTCAAGCATAGCTTTACATTCATAGCTTTACAAGGTTGTCTGGGAGAATTTGCACTTAGCGACAAGACCGCCTGTTTTACTTTATTGTGTCGTGAATCTCTCAAGTAATGCCAGATTTGTGTACCCAATATATTTATGACTAATACCTTGATTTACTCGTTTACTGTAAAAGTTTACCTTTAAAGCCTCGGTGCTGTAAGGAAGCACGTCGGTGTACCCTCGTATTGGGTACAGCGTTGTCATATTCTTAATGTTGCAAAAACCGTCCTGAGAAAATAAAAGAAAAACATAAAAAAATACTGATAGACTAATGGACTTACACGCAAGACTACGATATGTATACTAAAAATTATATATAATAATAAATTCGAAAGTAACTCTTGTCTGTCTGTTACCTTTTCACGCCTAAACGGCTGAACGGATCTCAATGAAACTTGGCAGGTAAATGGTATCCCGGGGACGGACATAGGCTATTTAAAAAGCGCGTGCGAAGCCGCGGGCTGCTGCTAGTAGGTCAATAAATAATAATAAATAAATAATGATGAACAATTCACATTGCATTATCTAGGCCCAAGCTAAGCAGAGCTTGTGTTATGGTTACTATAATAACAAATTTTTAATATACATAGGCAACATCCAGAACACATGGGACAAATATCTGCAGATCATACAAACATTTGTCCCGAGGCGGGAATCGAACTAGCAACCTCCTGCGTAAGATAAGAAACATACTTAATTACAAACCAACCACCTTTCAGAACTCGGTAGGTATTGGTTGGCAAGTTTAGTATACATAGACATAGGTTATTTATTTATTACATATAGGTATTATCGATTTACATATTTAATTAAATAGATGGTTAGGTTACCAGCTATAGAAGGTCTTAGGCAATACGCCACTCAATTTCATGGTCTGAAAGCACAGGTCGAAATTTTGACTAATGAATGATGAGTACTTAAAAAAATATATGTAAGTTTAAATTTACCAACCCTATTTGCGTAAGATCCATACTCTTCTTCAGTCGGCAAGCCATATTTTATCATCCAGTCGTAAGCAGCATTGTCTGAGCCACCTAAGCAGCCGCCTGCGTCACTGAACAAGCAATTAACTTAGATTGAGTAGGTTTCCTGGTGGTTTGCGTGTACGCAACTTTTGGTTGCTGATTGTTTGCGATTGCTGCCAGTTTTTACGGAAGTACGGGGCAGCTGATAAATTTTAATCTTTGTTTTCTACAGGCAGTTAGGTAGGTAGGTACCCAATGCTCAAGGGACCCAGGGTTCCTTGGCTTTTACTCATTAGATACATTATATTACTGTCTTGTTTTAGGGAAATCCAATGACCGGCCCATTATTCAATATTTAGTTTTGCCTATCGGTAGTGTATTTGACTTTTCTTGTAAGTATAAATGTGTGTGTGATATTCGACTCCAGCAGGGCTATTCAGAAACTCCGTTTCCGAGTCATCGACACGGAATCTGACATAGATTCGCGCGTGAATAAAATATTTTAGCTTACTATATGCTTTACTATTTTCTACGTTCTAAAAGGAATATAAATAGCTAAAATCAGTGTCAGATTCTGTGTCGAAGACTCGGAAGAGGAGATTCTGAATAGCCCTGCAGATAGCCAAAAAATGCAAACTATTATTTTTTCCGCAATGGATATTGGGAATGGCCCAAAAACAACCACATGATTTCACGAGGTTTTAACACTGTTGGTACAAAATTATTCACGAGGTGTAATAATTTTGTACCACTTTTGTAACTCTATTAGTACAAATTAATTCACGGTTTTAACTCTATTGGTACATAATTGTATAAAAAACTTACTCCCAAGCGCAGTCAATGATAGCTTGGTTAGCGAGGCTCAGGAGTCTGCCCCCGTTGACCCTAGCTAGAGCTCCCTCTACAGCGGCTGTGGTTCCAAACGTCCAGCAAGATCCACAGGTTCCTTGATCTGAAAGCATTAATTGCTGTTCAGAGACCAAGAATCTTACAATTGATAGATCAGATCGTAGCCAGAATGTGGCCAGACTATTAGAGAATGCCACAGGGAGCAATGGTGTCCAACAAATCGGTGGCACAGGGTTGTTTAAGTGAACATTGGCTTATCATGAAAATTTATTTCGAAAATGTATCATCTAGAGGTACATTCTAGAAGAACACCGCACCCTTATGATTTTAAAAAGGATTTCTTGAGTCTTTACTAAAAATTTTGTCTGTGCTGTTACTTCGATAATTTAGGTATCATTTCATTTAACCTTTGTTATTGGTATGTAACACAGTACAAACGGCGGATTTGACTATTGGTGTCAAATCTTTGATGTAGGTTAAGATTATGCTACATTAAATTTGACACCAATAGCCAAATCCGCCGTTTGGCAAAATTACGGCTGATAATGTATACGGTAACTCCTTAAGGTTCCAAAGACTTCTTCGTTACTTTTTGAACATTTTATTATACTCAGGAGCACTTACTTTTGACCGGTGAAACTAAACCAAAGAGCCTTAGGTCATATTCCCTAGGCAGGTTACTAGCTTCGTCCGCTATGGTTGCTTGCGTGTAGGGAAAGGGAATGTTCCCAGATTTTCCTGCAGGACGTCTAAGTAGCCCAGTGTGGCTTCTCATCTCTTCTTGGGTGCGGTCTGCGAATTCATTGATTGAGAGTTTGTATCCCAAGTTCTTGCGGTTCACAGATGATACTATCCTGAAAAAAGTTTGGTAGGTAAAATAAAATAAAAAGAAGTTTATTCATCAAAACTATATGTAACTAGGTTATAAATGAGACTTATAAGTACTTAATCTTGTAAGTATTTACATAATGTTAAACACTTTACTACTAAGAATAGATACTAAACAAAGAACATTTTCGAAGTAAGATTATTTAAAGAAAGTACTTAGGTGACGTGATGAAGATAAAAAGGTTAAGAACTCAGCATCGCTGATTTTCAGTCCCACCTGGAAAATGTCCGCTGACGCTACAAAGTGTAGGTATTCATGGTTTAATAAAGATTTTGGAGTTGACTTGACCTAACGCCTAATTGCCAGCTGTAAATACTATTACGTAAAATAGAAAGAAAAAAAATGGTACATATGCATCCTAGATAATAGTGTTTAAGCTTAGGTAACTACCTACCAAATTTAACCTACAATAGAGTCAAATGTCTATTTATAAGAGAGGGAATTGGTACAAACATGTGTATTAATATAGGCCCAGTCACAATTGGTAGACATGTAACCAGCCATAACTGATAGTCGCCAAATTACAAGCAGGTACTGAGTTTCAGTTTTAACTAGCTAGCCAATTAATATTTATGCTATATCTAGCTACTAAGTAAATAGCTCGCCTTAAAACAGGGTTGTGTATGGTAATAATATTAACAGGAAGCAAGTAGCCATTATGCAGGTTGATATAGGTACATATTTTAACGAGTTAAATTGTCCATAGAGAAATACCCTGCTTCTGTGTCAAATATAAGTGTAACGCATACCATCTTGGGAGTTAATGTCCAACAAACGACTGTTTTTTGTTTATGTAAGAGCCAATTCCTGCAGTGAAACTTGAATTATCCAAAACCAGCTATATTTTGAATAGGTGGGGGCAGGTCATTCCATAGTTTGGAAGCTCCAAATCTAAAACTTCGTTCGAAAAGTACTAGCTTCACTAAAGGCCTTTGTAATCGATCGATACGCAACGTCTTGGTTCTAGCCGCGTCACAACTTTTCCATTCAAGTTTTTTTTACAGGTATTCGGGCGTATGCGCACTACAGTAGGTACCACCTGGTATTTATAGTTAGAGTGCTTTGTCTTAAAAGTTTTTTTTTGGTGTTAAATTTTGTTATAACGGTAAGTACAACCATAGTGTATTTTAGAGTTCCGGGGATATCTGTAGTCAGTATAGGGAAATCTATAGGAAACAATTTTATTACTTTTACTCACTCCATTGATTTCTGGAAAATGCTTTTTCTCATCTCGTGCTCACTGTCAGTGTATTGATACCCCAGCTTATTTTTAAAGCTGAAAAATTCATGATTTTGTGAAATTATTGTGCAATTCAGTGGCCAGGAAAAGCATTGTATTATTCTAGCAATAGTTTTAGTAAACGGAAATGAATATTAAATTTACAAACCTTTTGAAAACATGTTCAACATGCTCTGGGTCCTCAGGGTCAATAAAAACTAAATCCCTATTTATCGCTCCACTGTTTATGTCGTGTTTTATAAAAGAAGAACACTTAGCTACAACAAAAAAATCTAAATTAAGGTGATCGTCTAGCGCCGCCATTTATTTTTATATAAAAGAAAGTCGTGTTAGTTACACTATTTATAACTCAAGAACGGCTGAACGGATCTCATTGAAATTTGGCAACGAGGTAGATGTTATCCCGGGGCCGGACATAGGCTACCATTTAATCCGGAAAAAATCGTGCGAAGCCGCGGGCTGCAGCTAGTCTATATATATTAAAGAAAGTCGTGTTAGTTACAATATTTATAACTCAAGAACGGCTGATCGGATCTCGGTGAAATTTGGCAGCGAGGTAGATGGTATACCGGGGCCGGACAAAGGCTACCTTTTATTCCGCAAAAAAGCGTGCGAAGCCGCGGGCTGCAGCTAGTTTAATATAAACTAAGGTACAAGGAATTATCAAAAATTCTCACCGCTCTAGTATTGTTTTGTTTCGTATAAACATGAGTTAGGTATAGAAAACTTCTTACCTTCATCTATATCGAAAACATTGTCTTCAAAATCAGTGGAGAATTGGAAAAACTCAGTGATGACATGTTTTGTCAGTTCTCCGAAATTAGTATTATAAACTTTTAACTCGTACCTGTAATACCAGGATATTCATTAAATTATTATCATTAACCTGACCGTTAGTATAAAGTTCAAGAAAATTGTTGTCTTGTTTTCATAGCATAGAATGTACAATGTCTGAGTTTCCGATAGTTTTTTCGACAGATTTATGCCCTTTCTCCAAGGATCCATCAAATCCTCCAGGGGTATCAGTTTTTTGATATTGTCTGCGTTCTGCAAGGAATATAAATAGCGTAAAAGTAGATTTCCATAAATAGAATGAATATTTATATATATGAATCCATGTGTTAACAAATTTCGATTTAGTGTTATTTTTTGAGGAATTAATAATGGTCTAATAATCCCCTTAATGATTTCCCCTTAAGGGGATTATTAGACAAAAAAGTCTAATTATCCCCTTAGCATCTCATTTCAGTGGTGTAAGGGATTATTAGACAGAAAAAGTCCAAAAATCCCCTTAACCATGTAATAAATTTTCTTAGCCATAACTAGCCTATAATTTAACATGTCATCCGACCCACGGTAGCGCTCACTTGTGAAATGCCCACTCACAGTCACCCATCCAAGGCCTGGCCGGGCCGAACTTTGCGAATTATTACTAAAAATCATATAATATAATTATTATTTTTTATAATTATAATTAATCGAAAATGGTCTACGATTTGTGGAAAACTACTTTTCTGCTAGTTTATCTGTATCAGATTCCATGTCGAAAACTCTGACCCGGATTTTCTGAATACCCCTGCTGATCATTTAAAATTTTATAAATATATTTGAAAATAAAACAAATAAACAAACAAACAGACACAACTAATAATTAGACAAATCATGGCGAACTCCCGTGTGCCTCTGGCAAACTCCCCCAAGCATAAAAGATGCAAAGGTATTTTATGGCCTTTATCTTAGAATTGATCACTTCATGATGTAACCGACCATTTCATGAAATGGTTGTATTTCATGATATGGCCAGCTAAACCTGACTATATCGTTTAAGCATTACGTTTAATGATATGTCAATCAACGTTTGACCATATCATTAATGCCGTGCGAGGGTTTCCATGACATGAAAGGCATAATTTTTTTCTTGAAAGTACCTCTACAATGTTTTTTGTTTTTCAAGACAATGGCCTGTATTAATAAAGAAAATTACAATCAAATAATAAAAACAAATTAGAACTAGTATTTACAATTGAAACAATTTCGCTATCTGCGGACTGTTGCAAACAATCTACAGGTAGCTCAACTGATCCATAACTATACCAGTTGGAAGCGTCCCCAAGACGCTGGGTGCATTGCCCCGCTGTATGGCAATGCTGATGCGGTGCGCCAGATACCCACCAGCTCTCGAGTCACGCGTCGCTTCGGCCAGACGCTCAGACAACTTTTTAGATATATGTACATAGATAGATATTTTTTATTATACATAGAAAATACCCAGAACACCCGGAACAAATGTTCACAGATCGTACAAACATTGGTCCCAAGCCGGGAATCGAACCCGCTCCTGCGTCGCAGGCGGACCTTCGCCCGCCGTGCCACATCGGTCGACGATAGTATAGATACAGGTTATAAATACCTGACAGGTAACCACTCTTTCTGACCGTTGTCTAGTATTTCGTACTGAGCCCAGATGGTTCTTTGCATCTGTCGTCCTTCCTCATCATCGTATTCCACGCCATAAAATTTTTCAGTTTCTTTTTCCAGAACTACTTCCTTACCTGAAATTTTCTCTATACATTAAAGTCGTTTAGTGGGTGAATCTACCAGGTATCATAGCTAAATCCCTTGGCTGTCAACGGGCAGTAGTGTCGGCGGTGCGAAAAAACTGTGCTCTGCGATCCCAAAGTCCCCAACCAGCATGCCCTGCTTGGGGATTATGACAGTACCTACTCCCCTTATAAGAGCCGAAAAGGTGTTTATTACGGAAGGACTCCTAAGTCCAACAGTGGACTGGTTTTTGCTGGTATTGTTGTTGCTACAATACAGTCGTGTATTTAGTTTGAGTATCAAATAAAGTTCTTATTGAAGTTCTTATTATTAGATGGTGTTGAATCAAATTCAGTAGTTTTTAGTATCTTCTTACCAGAAGGCTCGAATTCAAACGTGACATAATTTACTTTAGGTAGAACCATGTCCAATTTTACTCTAGAAGGCGTAAGGAGACCAATATTGTTGCATGTCATGGTATTGTATTCGTTAATTGTAGTTTCAGGATGTATCTGAAAAAGTTTGCCATAATTAAGTCATGTAAAATTAACGTCATAAATTAAAAAAAAATCATAGATACCACATTACACACACGTACATTATGTATGTAGCATTTGTTAACAAAAATGTTTTTATTTCATTTTTCGCGTCAGAACTAATAAACGATTCGGGCTGAAATTTTGCACAAATATAAAGTTGAATTTTTAATGACAGATTTTTTTTTAATCTTTATTGACAAAGAAAATTACAATTCAATAATAAAAACAAATTAGAACTAGTATTTATAATTGAAACAATTAATCTAACTGCAGACTGTTGCAAACAATATACAGGTAGCTCAACGGATCCATATCAATACCAGTCGGAAGCGTCCCCAAGATGCTGGCTGCATTGCCCCGCTGTATAGCAATGCTGATGCGTTGCGCCAGATATCCGCCAGCTCTCGGGTCACGCGTGGCGGTGGTAAGTTAAATAGTAGGTATATTAAAGTTAATCCCAAAAATTAGTATCCCTGAGATAAAAGTAGGTAACCCAATAAAGGTTTTTCAATTGTTGATTTGGAATAACGTATCATAAAGCAACTTATTCTCTCGGAAACAACGCGTGCGAAGCCGTAGGCATAAACTAGTCAAGAATAATTATTTCACTGACCTCATACTTATCACCGTCAGACAAATCTTTGGCCAGCAGCGTGATGCGTTTGACTGCTCCGTGGTTGTAGTCCACTCGTGATGAACGCGGTGTTCGCCTGTGAACAAAACGTACTTACGAGTATAAACCGCGACACAATCAAAGTGAATAAAATATTCTTTACTTTTCTCTCTACAAACCAATACCTACACTGAAACTTTTGCCATTTTGGTATTTTGCAATCTCATACTAGAGTTTTCACAATAGCAAAACGGAAATGTTTTCGTGTATCTATACTACGTTCTCGTGCTGACTTGCCAAAGTTGTACTGCTTGAATGCAACAAATCTCTCAAAATCAATTGAAAACTACAAGCGAGTTCGTATGAGACTACTTTTGCTGGACATATTTCTACAGTCTATTCTATTCTATTAGTAGCCTACGTTCTATACTAACAAGATACAAAGATATCTACATACATAGGTTTATATAATAATATACAAGTAAATAAAATTGATGTGTGTCAAAATAACAGTTTTTGAACTAAATGCGTACCTATGAAATTCTGGAGGATTCCACTTATATTATATATAACATAACACTAATTTATAAAATATTTTTCTATATGATTGCTTGAGCTAATCCGAAACGGATGAACCGATTTTGACAGAAATTTCACTGACAGATAGCTGATGTTATAGCGGGTAGCTTAGGCTACTTTTATTTTAGAAAAATAATTATGATTCCGCACAAAAAAACTAAAACCTATGAAAATTAGATTTCTACGCGGGTAAGGACGCGGGCACAGCTTCTCAGCTATGAATAAACGAATATAAAAAATTCCTCACCATGCAGTGAACTCTTCGTGAAGCCCGGAGGTAAGATCCATTTTTGAAGCCTTCACGGTGTACCTCGTAGGCCACCTCAGGCTTGGTAGGTGTTTACCAACTGGGACCATTTTAGATACTGGAACACAAGGATGATTAAAACAATCACTGTTATAGGTACCGTAGTTATAGCTTTGCTACAGGGTGGCGTTGAAAACCACCCTGTAGAAAACCTGTTAACCTGATAACTTGAGCCCTAAGTAAAGTACGGAACCCTCAATAACAATTTTAGGACTCGGTTATCTTTCAAAGAACACCAATATAAATACATCTTTTTTAAATTAATGCTGAATGTGCCCGAACCCCCCCTTGTGTCCGCACACAAGAGGGGTTCTCTTGTGTGGGGGACACAACGGGACTTTGTCATGATCACCACGCTCAGCAGGCGGATTGGTGATCGCAGTGGAGGTGTTGAATAATACACAGAAGGAAGCTGCAGTCCTTTCTTTGGGCGATCCCTTTGTCGGTTCTAACGACATCCACGGGGTGAGGTGGAGAGGATATTTCTTACTTTCTGCCCTTAATTCTGCCCCTTCAATGCTACGGCCACACTACGAGGCGAAGATTTGCGTTCGCGTTGTCGTAATAAAACTTCGTGACCAATATACGACGAAGTGGTTGGCCACATAGGAAAAAAACTTTGCAACGTTGTGATAATTTAGAACGTCGCAAATATTTAATTTTCACTGAATAAATGAAAAGGCGGTTGCGCCCTATTACACGTCGGCAAATAATTACAAATCAGAATAACGATGCAACTACAAACATACGTACGTACATTCGTTCCTGTGGCGGGCAAGCGACAAGTTTAATACCCTGTTTGCGATTCGACCTTGATCTATTTTGCACTAGTGTTCCGTCGGCCGGGCGGCGGCTGAGCGGTGAATTTTTGGGTGAAGAAAGAGATGCATTAAGTATAGTTTGAAATCTTTTCTTAACTTTTTACCTTTTTTACCTTCTGTTAGATTCATGTTGATTAGCTTTAGCACGGTAATGTTATCATTACCGTGGTCTTAGTATGTTCATAGTTTTTAATATTGTTGCTACTCTGTTTTTTAGCCGTGAGAACCTTAATTTAAGCTTCCTAGTATATATTTATAAATGTATATATTCCTAGTATATATTTAAAAACAGAATAGTTTAAATAAGCTTCTGGTTTTCCAATAAATAAATAAATAGGACGAATTACTCAGCCAGACTTGTCGCGACAGCGCAAATCTTCGCGTCATCGCGATAGTGCGGCCATAGGTAGGTAACTTCAAAAACTTACCCGTGAACCCATTTGTCATCACAATTAAAAATGTCGCAAAAGTAAAAAGCAACATTATTGATCCTAGTGAAATTTCCAAGCTATAATAGTGATGCTCGCATTTAGCGAACTGAAATTATAATTAATGTTTATAAGCTTTATACGTTTATGTTATCGATAATTTAATAAATACCTACTGAAGTTAGCTGCCAATTAAACTTTAATGAAGGTACTTTTACAGTAGGTACTATAAATCTGATAGCAATTTAGTTGAAAATATCGACACCCAAAAAGGGCCCACCCGTGGCCTAGTTGCGGAAACCAGTCCAGAAACAAGTAAGTAGTTTAAAATTTGTCCATGACCACCATTTCGGTTTTCGTTACATTGTATTTTAACCTGTGACCAATAGCATATTGCTCACAGTTTAACCAGAGCTTCCTTAACCCTTTAGCCGAGGGGCTGAGGAACAACATGTCATCAGCATAACTCAGGTTATTTCCCCAGACGTTGCCTAAATAACAGCCGGTTCCGGAGGCTCCTCGATCAAGCTATTAACGTAGAGGTTAAAAAGGTCAGGCGAGGTCAATTTACCTTGGCGAACTCTGCATTCTAGTATGTATTCACTAGAAGTCGCGTCACCCTATCTTACACAGTTTGTCCGTGATGTCCGTACCAGTACCTCAACAGTTTGACCACCTGAACAGGCACATTAGTACTAATGAGTCGAGGCATGAATTTTGGTCTTCCGTTCAATCCCCTTGTATTGTATACAAACACCAAACAGATAATCAGGCCAAGCCAGCGCCTGTGGAAGCTCAAGTTTCTAGGGGAACCTTCAATGAAACCATCTGGTTTGGAAGACGCCACCAGAGAAGAAAACCCGTCTCGGTGAGCTACGGTGAGTCACCAAGCTGAGTTGTTTGGTTTAGAATGTTTTGACATTAATTTGATTTTCCTTAAAATTATAGGTGGGCATTCAATGTTTTCAGATTTTAATGAAAATAATAATAGGTCTCGGCCTTGCATGTCGCGGCGCAAGAATTGACCCCTTCAACACAAATGGATGTCGTAAGAGTCGATTAGATGTAAAACAATTTTAGAACAGACACAAATTAGAACTAGTTTTTACATTTGAAACAGCTGATCTAACAGCAGACTGTTGCAAACAATCTAGAGGTTGTTAAACTGATCCATATCAATAAATGAATGAGAATAATTATTATCCTCATTGGTTTATTATTTAGAGTTACTTTAGAATTCATAACATTAGTATGGATTTGTGAAATCTTTATAGGGAAAATCAAAAATAAAAAAAAAACTCCATGCTCCCACATTTTAGGTGTTTATTACAAAATTCGTGATTTTGTAAAGAAATAATAAATACTTCTACATTTACTTTTTTTTACAATGGCAATGGCCTTTATTAACAAAGAAAAGTACAATCAAATAGTAAAAACAAATTAGAACTAGTATTTACAATTGATACAATTAAGTTAACTGCAGACTGTTGCAAAGAATCTAAAGGTAGCTCGACTGATCCATTATGAATATCTACATTAACTAATCAAATGCTTTATCATGAATACTTCTCAACTAGCAGGACCCGCGCGCGCTGTTACCGCGCCTGGCATCTGCCAGGCGCTGCATGCGGCATATCTATCTATGCCGCAATCATCGCATCTATGCTGCATTTTTCGCAGATTCCTCGATTATTTTCTATTAATACCTAATACCATCTATTTATATTTGGATTCTCCATAAAATTTTCTACAAATTAGCATGTAAATATTCTGTAGTTGTATTTAAATGACAACCACGTAAATTAAGAGGATTGGTAATCAGTTTTACTTCCTATTAGAACTATTATAGCTCTCGACGCTGCCGCCCGACGACGTCTTCGGACTGCAGCAACATTTCAAAGAAATAGAAGGAATTTAGACGTTTATATACCTTACTAACATCTACCTTCTAATTCTTTGAAATTTAGCTGTCATTGAATATCACAATAGCCTGGTGATTCGCGAGTTTTTATCACAGCTCTAATTATTCTAGTGTAGCCCAGCTGCCTGGGAGTGGAAACGATCGGGGTTCTCGCATGCTCTCGTTAATACCGGAATAATTACAACGATGGTGTGTACCTACTACTTACTCGTGATCTTTTAAGAGGGCGCAATGCGCGCGATTTTGTGAAAAGCATAGGCATAGGATAACGCGTTCATAGAAGGGACAATGCACACGTTTTCGGAATGGCGTAAGCGCAAAACACAAGTTATTGTTTATTTACAAGAAAACTACGCAACTTATGAAGAAATTGGTTCAAGGAACCAAAAAATTAGTAATAAATAACCTACGAATCAAAACAAACGTCATTTCAATAGACCGCAGGGTTCCTGAGATCTCGACGAAACAGTGCACTTTCATGTATTTTTCTCGTAATGTTTTTTCTCAATCGTCTTCACATAGAAGCCAAATATATTTTTTTGAATTTTATTTAATTCGGGTTTTTTACCACGGGGATCCCGTGAATACTGAGATCTAGTTCTAGTTTGACAACGAAACCCGTTAGATTGGCTTATACTAGCATGGTAATGCTACTTGAGTAGTCAAGGTTTTTGATTTACCTATTTCTATAGTGTCTCCACATACCTACTTAATTAAAAAGGCGAAAGTTTTGTAGTGTACCTAGAATACCTACGTCACGCTCATACGAGAAGAAGACTGCCTTACGCGAGCGCGCTGCCGACACTGGCGAGCCCGCATTTTTTTTTTTTTTTCGAAAGGACTACAATGCTGTTGACCGCAGATGGCCATGACAGCGTTACCGGACTTTTGGCGGGCGCAGAAGGCGCCTCGCCGGTAAAGTTATGATGGGGCAACACGCACAAGGGCCACCACTTAGGTGCGAGCCTCGGCTTGGGCTGTCGCCAGATGCTACAAGAGGGAATGGAGGTTTCGCCAAGGTGCACGAATGCACCTATGGGCGGAAGCGGGGAATTCTTCGACCCCGCATCCGGCGGGGTCGGTTTTTGGTCGGGTGTGTAGTGTGCGGAAGCGAATCGGTATCTGTTGCCGTCACCTCCGGGTTAGCGGCGGTGATTGGGTCAACCGGGTCACCGAGAACGTGTCTCGGTCTACGGAGGAGAGAGTGGCGAGCCCGCACTAGAGCGCGCGATATATTTATGTTTGTTGTCCCGCTCGCACACAACTCGCGCTATCTCTATTCACCGGCCTGAAAATCGACGCTTGCGCATCGAACCTCGTGATTGGTTCAGATATAATTTCTTGCTCGTTGGTAGACTGTCTAAGGAGTGATCTAATATTATATAAGTATAAGCCTGATTCCCGAGACACGTTCTCGGTGACCCCGTTGACCCAATCACCGCCGCTAACCCGGAGGTGACGGCAACAGATACCGATTCGCTTCCGCACACTACACACCCGACCAAAAACCGACCCCGCCGGATGCGGGGTCGAAGAATTCCCCGCTTCCGCCCATAGGTGCATTCGTGCACCTTGGCGAAACCTCCATTCCCTCTTGTAGCATCTGGCGACAGCCCAAGCCGAGGCTCGCATGTAAGTGGTGGCCCTTGTGCGTGTTGACCCATCATAACTTTACCGGCGAGGCGCCTTCTGCGCCCGCCAAAAGTCCGGTAACGCTGTCATGGCCATCTGCGGTCAACAGCATTGTAGTCCTTTCGAAAAAAAAAAAAAAATAAAACACAGTTAAAATTAAATCGACTTTTACTTTTAAATTAAGTAGTAGGCAGATAGGACCCTACTTACAGTTTTTTAATCCTCTACCCCGACTCAAGGTGGTAATCCACTCAAGTCAAATATCTTTGTCCAATCTACATTTGGTCAAATTAATTTGGAAACTTTATTCAATTTACTAGCAACACAGATATTTGACCGAAGATATTGACACTAGTTCCTGCCCGCGGCTTTGCACGCGTTGTTTCTACGGAAACGTTTAATGACTATTTCTTTTCCATTAAAACTGATATTTTATGGGTCAAAAAGTATACCTAAAGTGAGCCTTTGTTTTATTCCAGAGCGAACAAAAAAAAAGTCATCACCTATGCAATAACTAGTGATAAGTACCTCAATATCCAATGCATTTCTACTTTCCTGGTACTTTGCGCGAGATAAACGTAATAAAAACAATCATACGGAAACAATAATCTACTTGCACGAGAAGTGTGTGGATGATAGTACTTTGGCTACTCTTCTGTTAGAAATCATAAAATGGGACGAATCAGGAATGAAATCAGTATTGAATTTGGTTTTACGTGTTCGGACTACTTTGGGCCGAAGCCAGTGGGTCGAATCCGGAATAACTCCAAAATTTCAGTCCAATCTGTTTAGAGAAGAAGTAACATTCATCCATCTATCCAACCATCCATTCAAACTTTCACTTTCATGATATTAGTGTGATCGTGTGATGTGATTTCATTTGAACTCAACTACGCAATTTTCAAAGAAATCTTGGACAAAGACAAAACCTTAAAAAGTATCCTATGTCCTTCCTCGTAGTTTAAACTCAAATTATGCCAAGTTTCATTTTAATTCATTCAGTAGATTCAGCGTGATGCGCGGCCATGAAAGCGGATATAGACAGACAGAAAAATTTAAAAAAAATACAGTTTTGGCTTCAGTATCTGAAAATAATGATCTCTATAATATAAATCCTAATTAAACATAAAAAATTGATAAAAAAAATTTATTAAATTATTAAAAAATTTATTAAAAATTCCTAATTTTAACATATCATTATTACACAAAATTATTCCAACACAAAATAAAAATTGGACCTGTTACAGTTTTATTTTATGTATGTGGTATAGTAGTATTTCTAGTTTAGACACAAATGCAAAAACAGAGCTTGGTGGAGACCAAGAGCAACTTCGATGAAACATGTGGATATGTGTTGCAATAACATGTCAATGTCACTAGTAGAGTGCCTATGCCAGTCTGGGAAGGTTTCTTTTTACGTGGCTGGGTAAGTCCTAGTTTCTACTATTAAGATAGAGGCAAAAGTTTGTTCAGATGGTTTCGTACAGACAGCGCCAAAACTCAGTAGTTTTGGCGCTGTCTGGCCGAAACCATCTTCAAATTCAGTAATGTGATAGGTACATAGAAACGAACTGAATTTTCGCATAGATTTTTTTGTCTTTTTCTAGACATGGAATAGCATTATTTTGCAGCTTCTTATCCAGGTATGTTTTTTTATGGAAATCTTTGGAGGAGGCCTTTGTCGCAAGACAAGTTGTAACAAAATAAATGTTTGCCGACTTGACTACTGACACAAATACCTCGAAGATAAGAATTAGTAATAAGGCATAGTATATACAACCTACTCTAATTAAGAATAAAGGCTTATTTTATTTATTTTTTATTTATCCAGGTATGTGATATGCCTACCAGGAAGAACTTTAACTCAAAAAGGTTATAAAAAACTTAAGTTCCAACAATAAAATTAGGTAGGTAAGTACTACAATTATAATAACCTAAATAGGTACATACCTATCTACGAAATGGGGGAGAAATGAGGAAATGCAATACATGCGATAGTCACAATCATTTTAATTAATCCACGATAGCTGCATATCGGGAATGAACACTGAAAACATGTGTAATCAGGAAATTGGAACGTGATACAAAATGATTAAACTTTCCAATGGCAATTTCATCATTATTTTTAGTCCAATTTTGTCTACTATTGGGCGGTAGGTACCTCATTATTCCTAGGCGAGTCCCTTCAGGTAGACCTTTGCCCAGTGCGCCCCAGAGTTCTTTAGATGAATAAGACACATAGATCCCTAAAATTTAACTTTATTTGCATTTATATATTATATATTACGATCGCTGTTTGGGAAGGTACCTTGAGCATGATCCTTGTCATATCCTTCTATGACTTTAGGTAAGATTGTCTATTACGAGCCCGAATTTTACTTGTTAAACTCATTACTACTTTTAGATACATTTTGCAGTGACAAATTGGCTTCCCACCCCACCACAAGCTTCAAACGCCAGCGAGCTGTGTGTATCTGATGCCGTCAATATAAAAAGCATTTAAATATTACGAGTTAAGCCTTTCAACAAATTTTTGTGCAGCAGCGGTGCTTTCACAGTGTGCGACAAGCTTTCTCTTCTTCATCGTGTTCTTCATTACTGAAGGTCGTGCCCGTTTTGGGAAATCTTCGTCGAGGAGTTGACCAGCTGCTTCCACGCCACCCTATTTTCGGCATGTCTAAGAGCGTAGTCAAGCTAAGAGGCTAAGAGTCCCGTGATCTCCTTCACTATGTCAGATCACCGGCTAGGTGATCGTCCTCGTGGTCTTTTCCCATCCGCTTTGCCAACCACAACTAGTTTCTCTGGTTTCCCATGTAACTGAGAACAAAGTAGCTGAGAACACGCTGGTAGCATGTTGTAGAGAGCTTCGTTTTAATTTTAAGCTGTTTGAGAATTGATATGTTGGTTTTTCCGGCTGTCCAGGGTATCCGCAGCATTCTCCTCCAGCACCACATTTCGAAGGCATCAATCTTTTTCCTATCTGCTGCCCGGATCGTCCAGGACTCGGAGGCATACAAAAATATAGAGAACGCGACAAGCTTTAATCACCAACGTGGCAATGCTGGCAGCATTCAGGGCACTCTGGAATATGGTTTCGGCTTAGATTTTTAGAAAATTGATATAAGTGTAAATACCTTGTACGAGTAGTATTTACACATTTACCATGATTTGGGTTTTGAGCTTTCTTATATTTCGACACAGTTTCATGCGCCCTGATCTATTGAATAAATCGTTGTAATTTGTCTCTATTCATTGCAATTATTCACTCCACTTCAGATAGTATTATGTTTTAATAAGAACAATCAAACATAACACACTTCTGATTCGCAATATATTCAGAATCATATTCATTACTGTGGCTATCGTCGGTAAATTGTGAATTTGTGATAGATTGGTATCCCGGCCAATTATCGGGCTCGCATAGTTTCCGATGGGGCCCTATACAAAGAACGACCGTACACCTCTACGCGATCACCTACAAAAGTAGGTAGGTATTAATAAAAGTAGAGATTCTAACTAAATGTCCACTTCAAAAAATATTTACTGCTAACAGAAGAGGTCGTTTTGTGTAGTGGACATAAATAAATAAATATATAAAATAAATATTTCTGGACAATCCAAACAGTATCATCTAGACTCAAAGTAAGGAGAGTTTTATAGGGTAGGTACTACATAACCGAATCTCTGAAAAATGAAATTTTAAATACTATGCTCAAATGACCGTCACTAAATATTACATTCAGAGCTTCGACTTTGTCAAAAATTAAATAAGTAGAAAAAACTAGTAACTGCAGTCGTTCTCCGAAAAGGCCCAGACACAGAGGTCAGAATCGGAATATTCACAAAGCAAGCATTAATTGCTTCAGGCATATCCCAATACGTCTAGATTGGCCGATCTTTGAATAGATAGCCGAAATTCTGGACGTTATTGCGATTTTATTTGTAGGTAGTCAGTTCATGATTTCAATATTTAAATTATTAAAAATGAATTATTGTATAACTCTTATGCCCGTATTATGAAAGCTCAGTCATCGATCTACGCTTGAGTACCGCTTTTGCCATTGAAAACCGTTACTTATGCATAGATCTATGACTGAGCAAGCTTTAATAATATGGGCCTTAGAATGATAGCTCAAGCCACTAATTCTCACAGGCGATTAATATCACACTGGTTTTGTGTACAGAACATTCAAAAGCTAAACTCACTGAATTTAATTTATTGGCGCACTTAGCGCAGCGCATCGGCATTGCTATACAGAGCGGGGCAATGCAGCCAGCAGAGTCTTGAGGACGCTTCCGACTGGTATTGATATGGATCAGTTGAGCTACCTGTAGATTGTTTGTAACAGTCTGCAGTTAGCTTAATTGTTTCAATTGTAAATACTAGTTCTAATTTGTTTTTATTATTTGATGATAAATTTTTTTGTTAATAAAGGCATCCTATTTACAAAACACCAAATTATTATATTTTGTCTGTATTATGTCTGTCCGTCTGTTTGTTTTGGTTAGTATCCGAAACGGCTGGACCGATTTTAACGGGATTTTCACTGACAGATAGTTATAGCAGGTAACTCAGGCTACTTTTATATTTTAGAAATGGAATTAGAGTTCAGCGCAAAAATAACTAAACCCATGAAAATGTGAAGGCCAGGGCGGAGTTGCGGCACCCAGCTAGTATTTTATAGATATAAATCTTAAATCCATCATGGTTAATAACACTTAAGTCATTTACAACGGGATATTTACCATGATTTGAGTTTTGAGCTTTCCAATATTTCGGCACAGTTTCATGCGCCATGATCACGAAATAACTGAAGGCACTGTGAGTGAGTTTTTATTACTTAGGTAGTGGTAATGTTCTTAGCAAAGGACAAAAAATGAGGGTAGATCGGTATGTCTGCCAAGAAAAACTCTCTCGCTGTGCCTTCAGTTATTCCGTGAACATGGCGCATGAAACTGTGCCGAAACATTAGAAGACTCAAAACTCAAATCATGGTAAATATTCCGTTGTAAATGACTTTATTTATTTAATTCGGATTGCCATCAGCTTAACTAATTACAATAAAAAATTAAAATAGACACAGAGAGCTAATAATAGGCATTCGCTAATAGAATCATAACAAACTACCTAAGTGTGAACACTAAAAAAAAAATTATTTCGTCGACAATTACGCACTAAATAAAGCAATAAAAGTATATTCATTAAACTTAAAAAAGAAACAAAAGGTAAATAAGAATTAAGGGTATAACTACATCATGTGCAAAAGAAGTTGAGAGTCATGCATCGCCTTGCCCTGTGAATGCTGGTATTAAAAGGGTCAATGTTCAACATCCTGCTGAAATCATTGACAGATTCATATATATACCCCCCACCCCTCAGACCCCCCCAGTTACCCCCCATAACCCCTCAGTTATGACAATACAGTCTTGAGCGTCTGTTATGCAAGCTTCATGTTAATATTTGAACACTGCAGGAAGCATTCCGGCCACGTTCGCTGGCTGCGTCCAGAAATGCATTCAAATCTCAGCAGTGCTGCAGCCTGGTACGCCCAATTACAGGGTGGATTTGTAGGACGGGGCAGTAAGGTGAAGTACCTTAACCGGTGTAGCTACAGGAAAATGGTCTTAGGAGACTAGACTATTCATATTTTTTAGTTTTTTTTTTATACTTATTCACAGATTTTCAAAATGATTTTACCAAATTTAAAGTTAGCGAAAAAATGTGTAGTTTACACAAAAACTACTACCAAACCAATTTTTTTCAATCTGTAATTTTTTTAAATCCCGAGAATTGGGATGAGGATTTTTCTGAAAAATATAGATGGTCTCTTAAGAGGGTGCAATGCGCGCCATTTTGTGAAAATGATAGGCATAAGATTTCGTGTTCATAGGAGCGGGACAAAGCATACGTTTTTGGAACGGCGTATGCACAAAAATCATGTTATTGTTTATTTACAAGAAAACTACGCAACTTATGAAGAAACTGGTTCATGGAACCAAATAATTAGTAATTAATAACCTACGAACCAAAACATAAGTCATTTCAATAGACCGTAGGGTTCCTGAGATTTCAACCAAATAATGAACGAAACAGTGCACTTTCATGTATTTTTTTATCGTATTTTTTTTTCTCAATCGTTTTAGAATTGGTGAATTTTATGTAGGTAATTCGAGTTTTTTACCACGTGAGTTTTTAACAACCAATCCCATAGGTTCGCCTCTTCAGACCATTTCCCTGTAGTTACACGCACCGGTAAAGGTACCTCCCCTTACTGCCCCGTTCAAAAAACTCACCCTGTATATGTGCAGAATGTTGCCAACAGAAGGAGAAAAAATAGGACTAGGTATTTGTAAAACGCTCACGAAAAACAGAGAAAGGTAGGACATTTTACATTTTAACGATGCGGCAATAATATTATTTAGGTTAGTTTTAGACATAATTTAGTTTTAAGTTGTAAATACGGGTCTGACATACATATTCTTACCAATGACTCAAAGTTTCTTAAAAAATTAAGATTAAAAAAAAAGTTTTGCACTACTCATTCCCGGTAGTTGTTGGGTCCAACTGACACAACTGTCTGTCTGTCTAGACAGACAGACAGACAGACGGCGCATAGTCTTACCACTAGGGTCAATTTCACACCCGTAGAATAGCTACGGGTACCAAACTCAAGACCCTATAAATATGCTTACAATGAAGACTCAAACTTTGTTCTAGATACCCGTAGTTATCCTAAGACCTAAAACCCAAGAGCCGTAGCTCTTAGGTCCGTACATGAAATATTAAGAACACGACCCGTGTTATAAAAGCTTGCTCAGTCATCGATCTATGCTTGAGTAACGTTTATGCTAAAGAAAAGCGTTACTCAAGCATAGATCGATGACTGAGCAAGCTTTCATAACACGGGCCTTAGATTCAAGATTGTACCTACAAAATTAGTTACAATTTTCTATTATAGTATCTACCTAGACATTTTTAGATGGTCTAATCTAGCTACTCTGATTCCTAACACCAGCGCTAACCTAGTCATCCTAACTAAACCTATATTTTTGCTAACTTTACGACCAAACTGTAACGACTAAATTTTATTAGGTAACAGCAGAGGTAGGTAAGGTACTCACGTTAGCGGGAACATAAACTTAACAATTGACATAACTATTAGTCATATTTAATGAGTATTTATCGCGTTTATTTACCTATTTTTCCCGACGTTTCAACAGGTTTAAACACTGTCGTGGTCACGGGACGCGATAAATACCCTTTAAATAATACTAATAATAATGTGTTCAGATTGAATTATTATCGTAAGCCCCATTCCTTTTTAATTTGACATAGCTTTAGCTAGTGGATTTACTATGTTGTCAACTTTAACCCCAGAATACTCAATCGCAACTCAGACTTTAGTACATCTCAAGAGTCAAGTTTGTTGACAGATTTTCATTGAAAACTCTCACTTCGCTCCTTGAGGCAGCACACTTTAGCTCTAACTGAGTTGCGTTGCTTATTAAAGTTACAGCACACTCCCAATCTAAAATGTTAATAATACCGTACAAACATACGCAAGTCTATGCTCATTCCGACTTCGCTAGGATCGACTGATTTGCTCTAATTAAAAAGTTGAGTTAGTTATCAATATTCCGATAAAATTATCGTAAAATTTAAATTAGCTCTCCAAATTGTATAAAAGCTGAATCTGGATTTTGAATGTTGCAGTATCGTAGGCATTCAAAAATGTGGCTGATTATATTTACAACGTTTTGCGTATCACTCTCCGCCGGAAGGGGTAAGTTATAAACTAGCAATTTGGTTAGCTCGTCCTCTGCTCTTCTTATTCAGATGTATTCGTGACTATCACTTGTACTATTTTCGCCGCTCCTTGGTTTTTTTTTTTTATTATGCAGGCCTTCTATCAGTTATCCGCCGCCCGTATACCTTGGTCGATGATGCAGGCCGATTTAATGCTGATAGTGATATATTCGTAATTAACAAGCGGTCAAAAAGGGCATAAAATGGTAAATGATTGATGAGTCATAAATATTTTCCTAAATCTGACTGCATCGACATGCAGGAGCTTTCCCAGGCGAAACATTGTTAAGCCGAGTTTCTACCGTAAATGGGTAATGAGCGGGAAATGAGAGATGAGTGAGTGGAGTTCATTTCAAAGCTTTCTGCTCGCTCAGCTCTTTCCGCTCGACTATCTTTCTGCTCGCTCAATCCTTTTCGCTAGATTTGTTGGTGGTAAAACAAGTACCTATGTAGTTTACTCTTGCGAGAAAAGGATTACTCACGCTACACCGTGTCAGGTCCGAGCCGAGTGTCGGCCATAGCACGGTCAACTAATGTTACTAATATATTTTGTATGGACACACTCATGCTATACCGAGCGGCAACCGAGTGACGGCCGAGCAACGGACAACGGTCGGAAACAACTCGGTCCTGGCTCGGCTCGGTGCATGAATACAATGCCGCATGCCGCCGCCGAGCTGCGCCCGAGCAGCCGTTGTTATGTTATAAAAGTGAACTGACGTTTTGTTAGATTTTTGCTCGGACCGGCTTGGTGACCGTGCTACGGCCGATACTCGGCTCGGACCCGACACGGTCTAGCGTGAGTCGGCATGGGACCGGCTCGATGACCGTGCTACGCCCGACACTCGGCTCGGACCCGACACGGTCTAACGTGAGTCATCCTTTAAACGGAGTCATATATGGGACCGCACCGCTCGCGGTGGAAACCCGGCTTTAACATTGAATATAAGATGTAATTTGCGCGTGAAATATTAAAAAAAACTGTTGTGCCCCAACCAGCTTTATGTTGAAGCTGTTTTTCAACATCAAACATCACAAAAATAAACTATCTTGAATCTTCATGTATGCTACGTTTCTGGAAAAACGCTTCACATTCTCCTAGCAGATGAAGGGGCTATTCATGCGCCTCTTTTCAAAAAACGCTCCACATTCTCCAAATAGCAGATAAATGGGCGATTCGTGTGCCTCTTTTAAAAAACGCTCCTCATTCTCGTAACAGACGAAGGTGCGATTCATGCGCCTCTTTTCAGACTTTATAATAGGTACAGACTTGTGTGACATCCTCATCAGCACATGTACTTACTGCTGAACGTGCCTTCCTGCCTGCAAGGGTAGTGCCATAATCACTACGCTTGGCAAGCGGATTGGTGGTCGCAGTGAGGGTGTTAAATATATACAGAAGGAATCTGCTTCTCTTCCTCTGGTAGGTTCCCTTAGTCGGCCGCCTCTTACGATATCCATGGAATGAATTAGAGGTGTCGGTTCTTACGCTGCGACCGGCAAGGCGGATTGTCACATTAGTAGCATTTCTATTTGAACCACCTACTTCTAAATAATAATAAATTATTTTATTCTTGCCTTACTGATCTAACTTTTTTTAATAATTAATATACCTTTGTTTGATGAAAAGTGATGAAAAGTGACGAAGACGTGGACTACGATGTAATCTTTCTTGTCTAAAAGACATTAATTCACGCTTGTCTTGGAGAGACCCTGGTCGGACCCTGGCCGGAAAAACAATTAATTGACGTCTAAAATTATTGTTTATGGTTTTTCAGTGGTAGATGGTGAATACACCTTGGTTGGCGGAGGTGAAAGTCCGCTGTTGCCCGATAAGTACACGGTGAAGGCAACGAAAACCTCTCTCACTAGCAACTTAGTTGAAGATTTCGTCTACTGGTTAGTGATTGTTTTGCAACACCTCAGTTGACTTCCTTTTCTATTTTATAGTAGGTTTATAATCCATATCACCCTACCCCCCAGCGACCGATAGTGATATAGTTACATTGTGTCTACTTTGAAGAGTCTACGTACCAAAGTCGGCGGGCCACCGACAAGTTAACAAAACACTCTCGGCTTCCTACAAAATTCTAAACATACAGGCTCTGTTGGCGGGTCAAGTGAGTGTCATTCAATACTCATTAGCTTGATAGGCTCATGTCCTGACTTCCTACGCCTAAAATGAATTCTCTTATATGAAGGAAATGAATAAACCAAGCAAATGCGCCATATTTTATCTGTGCCGTGGGCCGCATTGGGCCAACCATAGCAGTTACTATAATTATGATTTAAATTAATGATGATTGAAGAAGCAATTAAAATTACATTTTGTTTTACAGGAAGTCAAACTTTTCTGGAAGAGTCGACAGTAACCAAGGTTATGTGAAAAATATATTCAAAGCAACTCTTGGAAGGGATGAAATAACAGCATATGAAGTAAGTACAATACACGTAGCTAGACCCTTATACCTTACACACCTGAAAATCATAATACAGACCATAATCTACTGATAAGTACTTCACTGTAAGGCCTGAAGTAAGAAAAACTTTCTGATATTTGCGAACCGGTTACCTACATGAACATGTATGAAATGGAACTGGATCAACAGTTTACTTTTGGCTTTTGGCCCGAGTTAACCACTCTACTTTTCAATTCGATTGCGTAAATTAAACAATGAGGTGATTTAGGCTCATTAGGCGAGGCCTATGTCCAGCAGTGGACTAAGAGAGGTTGATGATGATGATGGTGATTGTAAAAGATGTTTTATTTGTGAAAAATCTTTTGTTAGTGAAAAATCCATTTTGACTGGGTATTGAATAAAGAAATACAAATTTTCAGATTTATCCGAAAACAGACAAAAACGAAAACGTCGAGTATGTTTGCACTGAGATGGAAGGGAGTATCACACTTGGCGTGCCCGGCATCGAAGACAAGGAATATGATTTAATAGGTTTGTTGGAAAACTACACTGGCTTGCAAAACTAAGTATCACACTTTTAATTTTTTTTTAAGCAGTAGCAGTTAGAGATTAAAATAAAAAATGTTGTATAGCTAATTTTATCGGCTTTCTTTGAAACTATAGTAAACTATACATTAGTAACATTTTTAACTTTAAAAAAGATATAATAAAACAATAAACCAGTAAATTTATTCGTGAAATGATGTATTTCACGAATACATCTTAATCAATCTGCAGGGCGCGTGGGGATTTCGAGTCTTACGGTAACCGGTGGTGACAGAGAACCGGTTCAAATCTCTCAGTCTATCTAACCTATCAAAGGGTTTTTTAAGAATGGATATAATAAAAACTTGAAAACTGAAACTGAAACATGGATACTAAATGTAAGAGATATTTCAGGTAACGAAACTGTTCTTGGACACGAGGCAACAAAATTTGAATGTGAATACGAATCGGAGGGTACAAACTCGTACTACGCTCTATGGGCTGCCGAATCTTTGCTTGAAGATGACAGTATATGGGTGCCACTCCGGTAAGTATTATCTCATCAAAAACATAAATTTGAAGACTAGCCCAGTACGTTCAAATAGTAGATTCACCGATAAAAGAGCAGAGATCTTGAAGATAGGTGCCAAGTTTCATAGTAATTCATAATCTTAATTTGTTACGTTCTTTAATTATTTAATTTGAGTACCTATTGGCAAGTTATACCCACCGCATTTATTTTATTGTTGGATGTTGGAAAAAACTAAATCAAAAAGACATTCTAAGTAAATTTACACAAGACAAAAATTTAAACCTATCACAAATGTCCGTTTTTTTTCAGATATGAAGTAAAGGAGTATAACAGCAATTTGGGAGCACTTACTAAACACGAGATCTGGGACTTCTATGAATTCGACGTTGACTTCGACGAAGAAAAAGTTTACGATATATCGGACCGTGAGTTTAATGAGTCCATTTCCTATTCTACTGCTTAGCGATTGGTGGAAAATCTTACTCAAAACTTATTATACCGAATCACCTACCTCATCATCATCAATATAATTCGTAGTAGATGAATAAAATTTAATTATATGAATTCTGAGCAGTGTCAAGCTTACCAATTGACTGACCTGATGTGCCAATGGCGATGATGATTTTATAATTTGGATCTTATCAATATAGGTTACATAAAGTTCAAATAATATTTCAGTTGGTTGTGATGAATCTAAAACAGTCAAAGTTTCGCAAGAAAGTGATGCTGTAGTTAAGGAACTGATGTTTATGGATCCTGAAAACAAAGAACATGTGGACCATGTTTTCAACAGGTTAGTAAGACACATTAAATGAATATTATTTTGAGTAGTCGAACAAAGAAGAATGAAAAAAAGAAAATATGTATATTGATTTGAAAACCAAGTTCAACACAATATGAAAGTATGTACAAATAGCACATAGGTGTGAAACTAGAAATTAGGAATAAAATATTACAATTATAATAAAAAAAACAGTACCTACTTAGAAACTAATTTGAAAGTTCACATTCATAAAAATTTACGAAATGTGTTGCATTTGGCCAAAAAGATCGCTGTTTCAACATTTTGCCGCTACGAGGCATATCTAGTTGCGGTGGTGATTTTAAAAAGGTCCTAGAGTATGCACAAAGTCGTAAGCATCACATAAATGACAAAGAGCGTCATTAACTCAACTTTGTACAATATGACCTGTGAATAGAACCGTACCTATAATAATTTTTACTAACATTATAAAACCTTTTCCAGTTTCAAATCCAAATTCAACCCTAAATATGCTCACGAAGAAGAACATAACCTGAGGAAAAACCTATTCAAACAGAATATGAGGTAAGCAGCAGCAAAACAAGCCTTTTTACCTTTATCAAAATATCAGATTCTCACCATTCTAAATCTCCTAAATAATATATCATTGAGTAATTAACGTGTGGTGCCATCTATGAATTTTCACCACCCCAACTCTCCCCAAGGATATCATTAGAAAGATTACGGGACATCCACAAGGGGCGGGCAGCAGCGCCTCCTGCAGAACAATTCTACCACCGATCTGCGATCCCAACCTGCATGCCCAGAGTGGAGAATATGTGCCTTACGCCCCATATGATAAAAGCCAATAAAGCGCTTAATGAAATGAAATTTATTGTAGACACTGTGTACAAAAAGATCTTAAAAGCTAAGTGGAGTCTCGCGTCCAGCAGTGGAGCGGTATAGGCTGTAGATGTAAATATAACAAAATAATAATAGATAGATAGATAGAAAATTCGTTATTGTACACTTTACGAAACAATTAACAAATACAATAAAAATTACAAATAATGTGACGATTGGCGGTCTTATCGCTCGTGAGTGATCTCTACCAGACATCCGTGGATGGATAGGATCTTTGCATTTAACATTATCTGTTTGCATTATAATGTAGCAATAATATTACCAAGTAGGTATTTACTTAAACTAATTAAGGCCGTTAAGTCAGCCGTCGGCATCGTGCTAATAATGCTGCATTGCCACGTTGAAAGTCCGTGCTGATTCGTTGAGCAAAGTAAAATCTAGCATATTTTGAGTACACATTAATATAACATTATGTTGCAGACTGATATCCTCGACGAATCGTCAAAACCTTGGCTACAAGCTTGGCGTGAACAAGTTTGCAGACCGTACCCCCGAAGAGATGAAGAAGACAGGTTACCGCAGTCGCAGTGAAGGAAGTATCGGCAATATGCCATTCCCTTACACTCAAAAAACTTTGGATGCTCTCGCTGATACGTTGCCAAAAGAGGTTGACCTTAGGGTAGAAGGGCTCGTATCACCAGTGAAAAGTAAGCGTGTTGATGTGTAATTTTAGTATGTACCTAAATGTAGTTACGAGTACCGTAAGAATTTAATGAAAACAATATTATGCTATAGCCGTTCCCAATTTTCAATCGTTTTCAAGTTTTAAGTATTAAGTAAATTATTATGTCTCAAATTTCAACTGAAACTGTAGAGTTAGAAGAAGTCAGAATGTTTTATTGTTTTTACAATTCGGTGTTCACTTTGTGGTCACAGTTTTGTACAGCAAACAATATAAAATGAATCTTTAGCAGAGCAAACAAAATCTAAAAAGTAGGTAAAAGGTTTGCTAACAAAAATAAAAAAAAACACTATCTCACTTGAAGTAGGTACATAGGTATTCTTGGAGATCACAAAAAACAATTGACAAAACTTAATATAAGAATCGGCTTAGGTATTAAATGGCTCAGAAAGAAATTAGAGGTCTAGGGGCAAGCTATTGCAGATGTTAACGGCAGTAGTATAGGTAGGTAGGTACTGTTTAGGATTATTTACCAAAAGCAGAGGTTAATAATTATAGTAACGTACCAAATGGGTGCCTACAATTACTAAGCCTCCACTGTCCGTCCGTCTTCTGTCAGCGGGCTATATGTCATGAACAGTAATGCTGGAGCCATACTACCGGGAAATGCCGTTACTTATCGCGATGTTGGACGTTGAACAATGGTGTGGCTACGACTTCTCGCGATAATTTTACAACGTCATTAACATTGCTGTTTGACGTTAGGCGGTAGATCGAGTGGCGGTACATCAAAACATTGCCAATCGACGTTGACCGTTCAAGTGTGGCCACTCCACCTATAGCGTTAATTATCGCGTTAGTTACCGCGAGATATATTGCGATGATGAGCATTGCCATTTCCCGGTAGTGTGGCCCCAGCATGATAGGATCACATTATGTTTAAAAACTTAGAATGGCTATAGAATTAAAGGGAATGGTCCTGACCAATTTTTAACATTTAAGAGCCACCTGGCGCCTTCTCTAGGTCTAGGTTTTTAAAAAGTTATCTGAGTCGGGTCGAAGCGACGCGTGACCCAAGAGCTGGTGGGTATCTGGCGCAGCGCATCAGCATTGCCATAAAGCGGGACAATGCAGTCAGCGTCTTGGGGACGCTTCCAACTGGTATTGATATGGATCTATTGATCTACCTGTAGATTGTTTGCAACAGTCTGCAGTTAGCTTAACTGTTACAATTGTAAATACTAGTTCTATTTTTTTTATTTGATTGTATTTTTCAGAATCTCTCAATATTTTTTATTTATTGCAGATCAAGAAGACTGTGGTTCTTGCTGGACCTTTGGCACCACTTCGGCCGTTGAAGGCGCTCTGGCCAGGGTCAATGGAGGAAGGCTCATGAGTCTCAGCAACCAGGCTCTTATCGACTGTGCTTGGGCGTAAGTTACAGCTCTCCTATATTTTTAATCAATTAAGATATATATAATTTTATGTACCTACTTATGTTGAAAGCCTACATGGCAGACTAGAGGTACTTATAATATATTTGACTTAAGACCAATATTATGATATTGTTACCACCTAGTTTAACAACAACAATAAATTCTTTATTTATATCCAGTAAGCTTAAATGGGGTGTTAGTTTGTACGATAGCATTAAACTGACAATTTTGTGTTATATTCCTATATTATTTGTAAACATTGTTATTAAATCAGTTTTATTAGTAGTTAACACAAATAAAATGCATGTTTCTATTCTTAGTATTCTATATAACTTGAACTAGCTTTTGCATGCGGATTTGCTCACACTTATGCAGGATAAAAATACAACTTTTTGTACCCGGGATATAGGTACTTATTCTTTATTGTGAATGTGAATTTGATTGGGTTGTGTTAACGTATTCTCGTAAAAATTAAAAAGACACGCAGTCAGTAGATTGTTAGTACGGATGGATAAATGATCTAAAAATGTAATAATATTACAGAAATTCACGACCTAGATGAAACTGAACCCTTTCACTCTCACACTCAGGATGGGTTTAAGTCCCATCTAGGAAGTTTTTTAAGATATTATTAATTTCTTAGAATTTTCCAAAAGTGTGGGTAGCACTTTAAAACAAAAAACCTTGAGTAGATGCTATTCTCAAATATATTTTACAGGGTTTCAACTTCAATAGATGGCATCGTTTTGCTTTGTTTATGTTTCCAAATAAACGTTTTTATTTATTTATTATTAATTAGATTTGGAGCTGATGGCTGTGGGGGCGGGTCTGATGACGCAGCATACAAGTGGATGATGGAATACGGACTACCAACTGAAGAAGAATACGGATCTTACGAAAATAAGGTGATTTTATCGAAAACTTTCTAATAAAACGCACATTTGTTACAGAATAAAGGGCAAGTGTCCTCTGCAAGATACTACTGTCATCAGGAAGGCCGTCTGCCTGCTCTAACAAAAAAGTGCTTATGAAAATCATAAACATTTTTTACTTTTTTCACTAGTGGACAAACTTGAAGTGAAGAAAATCAATTTTAAAAAATTATTATCTATCATTAATTAATGATTGATAATAATTTTACTAACTATTTATTTAATAAAAATTTAGTAAAATTTTAAACTAAATTGTCGTAATAGCTTATTTTGTAAGACTAAAGATCAATATAATTGATTTCTGATTTTTAACCCGCGCGCTATCATAATGGAACGGAACCTTGTTAAATGAAATACGTCACATTTCTGACACAATCTGCGCGATATCAAATTGAGACTTTGTGAAGTGAATCAATTAACACTTTATTTCAATATGATTAATAATACGAGTAATATTGTTAAAAATTTAACTATTTGTATCAACTGCTTATGTTTCAGTAAGCCCAGTATCGCGCAATATATATTGATACAGTAGGTACATACCTATTTGCTAATTTACTTATATTTTCGTAGAATGGTTACTGCCACATAAAGAACATGACGACTTTATACCCAATTAAAGGATTCACTGACGTCACCCCGACCAACAAGGAAGCTTTGAAGGTATTTTTTTCTATGAATCACCTTCTAAGACATTTTCTACCTAAAAGTAATTTCTCTCACAGCTAAACTTATATCTACATTATTTGCTACATTTTGTAATTAATTAAGTGTATCAGCTATCCAGTACACATAACATAACCCAAGCTCTGCTTAGTTGTCACTTCTTTCTTTCTAAGAGTTATCTAGTACCATAACATAACCCAAGGTCTGCTTAGTTGGTCCTTCTTTCTTTCTATGAGTTATCTAGTACCATAACATAACCCAAGGTCTGCTTAATTGCTCCTTCTTTCTTTCTATCAGTTATCTAGTACCCATAACATAACCCAAGCTCTGCTTAGTTGTCCCATCTTTCATTCTATGAGTTATCTACTAGCTATCTAGTACCTATAACATAACCCATGCTTTGCTTAGTTGTTTTCTTGTTGTTTGGCCTATTGTGATCGCCACTTTGTGTGTTCAGCCTTATAGCTGCGGCGTTCATAATTCGGCTCTGACCCTTGCAGCTGCTAGGAACTGTAAGATTTTCTTCTGGGTGATGTATCGTAGCTCGTCTGGGCTGTGCAGGTGCATGCCCAGATGAATGTTACTTTTTTGCATCAGTGCTCCGCACTCTCCAGATGGAGAGGCGTTCCCGCCGCTCCCTCGCTGAATCTGCAGGATCGTGTGTCGCTTAGCCCCATTTTGAACATGTGCTTGTTAAGGCCATGGTTTGCAATAATCGTTGAATGATTTCAATCATCTAACAAAATGCTTTCAGGTGGCGGTGATGAATCATGGACCCCTTTCGGTTTCTGTTGATGTGACTAGTAAATTCTCTTTATATTCAAGCGGGGTATATTACGATGCAACCTGGTAAGTAGAGGAGAGGAACTAAAAGGTTCTAAGACTTAATAAAAACTTGGCTACTAATTGTCAACCTTTGTGGCGCCACCCTGCGACGCAGTAGGTTGCGGGTTCGATTCCCGCCTCGGGACAAATGTTTGTACGATCTGCGGATATTTGTTACGGGTGTTTTCTATTTATAATGAAAGTATACAGGGTGCCACGGAAAGGGGGTACTAAGCCGAAAGGGGGTGATTCTGGACCCCGAGGGGATCAACTTATGAATAACAAGTTATTGAATGTAGATTTTTTTTTTGCAAATAATTTTTCTAAATTTGCTATTCGTCGTATGTTTTGTGCTTGTTTTTTCAGCAAAACCAGTGTTTTGTCATTGATTATTATTACAAAATAATAATAATAATAATATAGGAATACACGTAAACAAACAAGAATATGAAGAAAAAAAGTCTCTAATTTAAAAAAAAAGGCAAATAATGTTCGAAGTTTAAAAAAACCGTGGAACAAACGTTGACCCCCTCGATGTCTAGGGGTCACCCCCTTTTGGCATAGTACACCCTTTCCGTGGCAACCTGTAGTATAGGCAAACGAGCTTGGCTATGTAATGCCGGTAAAATGCAATTATGACGAGCTGGACACAGCGTGGGTCCAGCTTACTCAGGATCGAGAGGCGTGAAGGGAACAGAGGTACGCCTTTGTCCAGCAGGGGGACTTTTGGCTAATAATAATAATAATTGTAAAACTACGTGCTTGCTCAAAATTTAACCTTTATTTTTCAGCAATCCTAGCACTCTGAACCACGAAGTGACTCTGGTCGGCTACGGCGTTGAATACGGAGAACTCTTCTGGGTGCTGAAGAACTCCTGGGGCCCAGACTGGGGCGTCGAAGGGTACATGCTGATCTCTGCCAAGCGAGACTGCGGTATCACTACTGAACCTACTTATGTTGTTTTCTAATAACCACCTTGAGGTCTCCTAAGTAATTTTAGTTTTTGTATTCAACCTTTCAATAATTCACTTTGATTTCATTTTCTTTGTGTTGAATCACTTTTTGTTCATATCCTTCCTAATTTAGCCTTTGTCTCGCTCTGATTAGACATGTACAGCCAGGTTTAGCATTGTCAGACACGAAAATTTTAAATGATGACAAAAAAAACATCAAGAAAAGAAACCATCAGAACTTTATGTACAAAATGTTTTCTGGTATTTCCTACTATTTGTTAATTTTATCAATCAGCAACGACCTGGCATTCAAATGGACGAGTTAATTTTATAAAACAATTTAGCAAAGTAAAAATAAGTAAACTATTGCAATTTAAATTTATTGTATTTTGTTTAAACCCTCGAAATCCTTTTCAAGACGTCATAAGCAAAGTTTGCTTAAAGTAGGTACATAATTAATTAATAAGTAATTGACAAAGAAAATTACAATTCAATAATAAAAACAAATTAGAACTAGTATTTACAATTGAAAAAATTAAGCTAACTGCAGACTGTTGCAAACAATCTACAGGTAGCTCAACTGATCCATATCAATACCAGTCGGAAGCGTCCCCAAGACGCTGGCTGCATTGCCCCGCTGTATGGCAATGCTGATGCGCTGTGCCAGATAAGTAATTAATTAATTATTATTGAATTACATAGCACACATAGGTAGGTATAGCTATAGCTTATCTATTATGCATTCATCCACCAGTTTTTCAACTCGATGGGCAACATGTAGGTAAAATGTAGGCACCTACTGTTTTTAGATATTCATTAAATAGCGAAGTCTGTACCCTAGTTCATATTTGTAATTTGACAAAATTTCGAAAACCCACACTCGCGCTTGACGTATCTTGTTTTTATAAAAACGTGTCATTGTCCCCCACTGGACAATGGGAACAAAAATATTAGTAATCAAATGGTTTATTGCTGCTGTCCTGATATCCGCCACTGGGGAGTTACGTATTGAAGTAAAATTTGCGTTCTTACTTCTTACTCATCAAAAGTTCTGCGCCTTGTGTAAATTGCGGTTTCTGGTTTCTGTGGTATTGTGTGAATAGATACGGAGTTTTGTGGGTACTCATCTGTATAGCTCTTTTAGGCAGTGACTGTACCAACCTATATACCAACATTATTTCTGAGCTCAATTAAGTCTTACATACATCCTATTATTATAATAATCGTTTAATTTATCACGCACACCGAGTGTCATAGATGTAGAACTTAATGCCGTAGGGATTAATTAAAATTTAAAGCTCAGGCATGTCTAAGAGTAGCTCGAGGCGCCTTCAACGATTTCCGATGAAAAAAGATGGGTAAAAAGTTACTTAGGTAATAGTTATTTTAATAAAAGGGTTAGAGTAGAAACAATTTGAATCCCTCTTAAAGCTCTTATACCTACCGTTTGGCATGCACCTGTCCCGATAATGAAAATCTAAAAGGAAGAAATACTTAGAAATGTTTATATTTTTTTAGTATCCTTCAATAGATACAATAATAATAGTTCAATATCAAAAATGTAATTGTTCAATATCGACAATTTCATCTGGAGCGGCGTGCAAAGTGCAAAAAATCCGAGAAATCCTGACTTTTAGGCTCGGAGGAACGCCTCAAAACCCCGTTTGTCGATGAACCGATATTCGGTTCGACGATTATATGGGCAAAAAATATTTTTTCAAATTTCAAAGATCCCTCGAACTAGTTTAGAACTACTAAGACTTACTTAAATATATATTTTTTGCCAAAACTCTCGGTTTGATAGAAGTTATGCACCCGTTATTTGTCGGCTAGGCTCAATACTATTGTTTCCTCGTCTTGATTTCACCGAGATTTTAATGAAATCCAAGACAATTCGATAATTAGGTGATTCTGATAATTCGTTTATTGAGTCGTAATATTTTACATCGATCAAGGCACCTATTTGCCTCGGGGGCCAGCGAATACCTTTATCGATTTTTTTTAACAGCAAATTAATCACTAGTTCTAATTTGTTTCTATTCTTTAATTTGTCATTGTTACAGATTATTCTGATATTCTATGTATACAAATTTAAACCTTACCAGGACAAAGCAAGTTCATAACGGGCACTTTCTATCTGCAACCCATCCATGCCGAGCACTTAGATCTGCAGGCGGTCAGCCTCGATTACACCTTGATTTATCGTAACGGCTTCGGCTAATTAAACTGCGTGTCTGAATTAATAGCACATGAGAATATGGATAGTAGGATATTCTTCGAAAAGCCTATATATTTATTTAAATTTTCGTATCATCACATCCGTGAGGACTGGTGCGGCGGCAGATTTGGCCGAGGATCTCAAGAGGCACAAATATGCAGGTCTTGACAGAGCTTACACATTTGCTCCCTTTGGGGTCGAGACCTTAGGTCCGTGGGGTACCGAGGCTCTCCGGGTTTTAAAAAAGTTATCTGAGCGTCTGTTCAAAGCGACGCGTGAACCCAGAGCTGGTGAGTATCTGGCGCAGCGCATCAGCATTGCCATACAGCGGGGCAATGCAGCCAGCGTCTTAGGGACGCTTCCGACTGGTATTGATATGGATCTATTGAGCTACCATTAAATTGTTTGCAGTCTAGTCTGCACCTAGCTTAATTGTTTCTTTTGTAAATACTAGTTATAAATTGTTTTTATTATTTAATTGTAGTGTTAGTAAAGGCCACTGTCGTATCATTGGTGCTACTACTTTTATAAATGCGTTACTTAAATACGTTTAATGTTTGTTACTCGTACCTCTTTACGGCTACATTATTGAATCAAACTGACATTTTTTTATAGATCTAGCTAGAACTACATGCTCTAGATCTGCATTAACTTAATTAGGCTACTTTTTATCCTGAATTTACAATTTGAAATTTTAAATAAAATTATCAGCAGTTTTTCTCGCTAACCTATCATCCAAGCCATTGTCAATCCAAAATATCTAGAGCGGAAATAACGATTCTTCAGAATCTCTTACGTTCTAAATTTAACAAAAATCCATTGAATTTTATTCCAGTTTTATTTATATTGAAAAGGAAGGGAAGTAATTGAGGTGGCAATAATAAAACATGATCGGAACGTTTTAAGCAGGGTCGTATTTAGGTGTATTAGACGGTTGGGCTGCAAAATGTTGAAATATTATCAAATCCACTTTCAAAGAAATCGTGAAACGTTATTGAACTACGAGTAAGTGTACAAATGTGTTGTATTGGAATCATGGATTTGCTTCACATTCAAAACTTAGTACAAAGTACAACAGCATAACGTAATTGCTACAAGCGCATTTGTTATATCTGTGACCACTATCTAAGTCATCACTATGCCACCAGTCTGATCGCAGGCGATGGGTGCCGTTCTACCAAAGATAATGCTACATTTCTAAAAAGCATAATGTACCAACAAAATAAATGGTTAGGTTCCCTTGCTATAAAAATTAAGCTATTCCGAGTAGTTTGACATATTCCGTCGCGGGAGATAAAATTAGGACGTTTTTTCTTGTAATTCCCATGTCCTCCAGTGGAGATATTTAAGTGTGGGACAACGCAAATATTCCTTTAATAGGTACATTTATGCCCAATATGCGGCAATGTCTCGATTTTATAAAAAAAACCCAGGGTCTTCCATTCAGGGATACCTAGGTGGGGGGACACCGGAATTATTCCTTACTTATGTAATGCATTCAACAAGATTCTACCTATAACACCGAAGCCCTTAATTCGTCCCTGGCACAACGGTTTTCGACACCCTCTTCGAATAGCAACTTTGAAAATGGTGATGGTTTAATTTTGTGCGAGAGCTTTTCGTTCTGGTTCTGATAAAAATGAATTAGTTGTTCCCTCGCACGAGAGCAAGTCACCTCCCATTAAAAGGTATGCGTTGGTGAGCGTGGGATGAAGTGAATGTGGCAGTTCTTATAACCTCAGAAAAATAAATTCACACCGAAGACGTTCATAAGGTGTAACTACATAGGATATATCGCCAGCTTATGATTTTGTACACTTTCATAATGTAATGAATGTTTTTTGCGAAAAAGATAATTGATAATTTTAGAGCAATAAAGATGTGATTCTTTCCCTTCAGACTCATTTATACAGACACATATATAGCACATATACACTATAGCCGAGGTTATAGTGCATACTGAGTGAGGCTCAATAGCTCAAAGTATTCTACGAAATGCATCCATTGCTTGAATGTTGCATTTTTAATATGAGTCACTTATCTTTTTCTGGATTTTTCATAGAGTTGCGATATTAAAATTTTCCACAAAACCGACGGCGCCATCCTACTCTAATCTTATTTAATATAAACTTGAGTAGCTAACGCAAAAAATATAAGTTTTAAATCTTTAATATCCTTGTATCAAGCTCTTCCTATGATGTGTAGTTAAGCTCATACAGTATGTAACAGATTATTTTAGATATACTTACCTACTAACTTTATTATTAATTTTATTAGGTGCCGGCTAAGAATTTGCACCAGCCCAACTCTTACCGCGGGTGTCGTAAGAGGCGACTAAGGGATATACACAAGAGCGGGCAGCAGCGCCCCCGCTAAACAATTCTACCACCGAACTGCGATCCCCAACCCGCATTCCCAGCGTGGGGATTATGGGCATTACCCCCATGGAATTGCCAATAAGGCGCTTGTTAGGTCTTGGGCATGCGTCCAGCAGTGGACCATGGCTGTTGAGGTGAGGTGAGGTGAGGTGATGTATGTTAGTGGATTTTACTTACGGTAGTCATAACATAACTGTGTAAACCATTTATCGAAGACACTCGTACCTACCTAACGGGACTGACATTTTTTATTTTTTTAACTTTTTTTATTAAGTTATCAAAGCAGAGCACAAAAAATTTAAGCCTCAACAACAAAAGAGCTGTGCAACAAAAGAGAAATGTGCAACAAGTCACGTGCAAGAATAAAAAATCTATGGAAAAAGAAATCTTCACTGAGGCGCTACAGAATCATGGCACGGGATGGGCACGGGGCTTGTTGGCCGAGCATGAGATTAAAGCATGAGGTTAAGGATTAAAGAAACCTAAAGTGCTCGGTTTTCACTTCAGTTTGAAATGTTCAATATGTGCTTAGTCATCTTTAATAAGTTACCAGAACCCATTAAAGACCTCAATGTTAATTTGTTCAAACAAAAATTAAATGCTTGCCAAATCTTTTTATAGTGTAAATGAAAATATTAATTTTAAGTAGAATAATGTATTATGTTTAGACTATAGTTATTATCTGGTTGTTAATTATTTATTCTCTATTGTATTATCCTTGATTATTTTAACTACTTATATGAATCGCCAATATTTAATATTTGCACACCTGCTTGCGGGTTGAATACATTTGATATCACTCTAGTTATAAGATCTGACGTGTACCTGTAGTAATGTATTCAGCAAATAAATGATTTGATATGGTTATAATCTTGCCTTCATCCATGATAGTAACAAGCTTAACCAAAATCGATGTAAGTAAGTAAGTATATCATTTATTTGTCACTTAAAACACACACATACAATTGGTTTAACCATTACATTACAAAGTGGCAAAATTTAAACATAACTTAAATATAAAAAATTAGGAGTAAAAACAAAAAGTAGAGGCACCTCTTATACCTGTGCTAACCCCCACCTCTAGGTTCCTTTTACTTAGCTACATCAAACATTATGCATTTTCCTGAAAAAATTGTGACTCAATCACTTTTTACGGGCTTGTGCGTTAGGCATAGGCAATCAAAATGTTAGATTTTTTAAAAGTTATCTGAGCGTCTGGTCAAAGCGACGCGTGACCCCAGAGCTGGTGAGTAGCTGGCGCAGCGCATCAGCATTGCCATCACAGAAATCTGATTATTATTTAGATTTCTGTGATTGCCTTGATTGATGAGCTGGGCAATGCAGCCAGCGGCGTCTTGGGTACGCTTCCGACTGGTAAGTATTGATAAGGATCAGTTGAGCTACCTGTAGATTGTTTGCAACAGTCTGCAGTTAGATTAATTGTTTCAATTGTAAATACTAGTTCTAATTTGTTTCTATCATTTGATAGTAATTTTATAAGTTTATAAAGGCAATTACTCCTCAAAAAAATGGTCAAAACAAAAACATATCGCGGTCTGTGGTCTTTTCCGGATACCAAGATACTACTGCAACCTAAATATCTATACCTACTTAGGTACGTATACAGTTCAGCCCGGGAGACTTAATTCACCTGGAGTAAATCCTGACCAGGTGACAGGATGTTAAAGCGGGTAACCTAAACTACTTTTAGTTTAGTAAAGGAATAAAAGTTCCGTGCGAAGGAAATATGAAGTATTCCCATTTGAGCACCGATTTTTTGAGCACCACAGTTTCAGCACCTATTCTATTCCCAATTTGAGCACGATCACGTTGTTGCTCACTAGCAACAACGTGATCGTAGATATATCAAGACCTACGACACTATGGGGTCTTGATATAGCTTTGATATAACTAGCTGTAACTCTTCCAATTGGATCTAGATTTAAGGTATATAGTTATATGTATATACATAGTTTTATAACCCATGATAATGTGAATTCAACGCGGGCGAAGCCGCGGCTATAGCTAGTTAGCTTCAGAACGCAAAATTTAGAAAAAGAAAAATACTTTACCTACAAAAAGTAATGAGACCCGAAGAAAACATTAATATAGAAATATGCCATTTCTCGTCTTCCGCCGTACAAAGTGTTGAGATCCCGAGAAGAGCCTCGAAAGTTATCTAAATTACTAAGGTCGTTGGTCCACCGCCACCGTCTCGTCGTCACCGGGGCGCCGCCGCCGCCGCCGCCGAGAACGAGATTATTTCTATATTATTTACTAGCTTCTCCCCGCGGCTTTGTACGTCTGTTTTCGGTATTATAAGTACTACTATTATCTAAGTTAGGCTATATTCTAAACTCACTCACTCGAGTACCGTCATCCGGCCGCCGAAGATCCTACTAATATCATAAAGTCGAAAGTTTTTGAACTTTATTTTGTTACCTACATAAGTAATAAAGTAAAATTCACATAGGCTTTTTAGATCTTCGGCGGCCGGATGACGGCGCGCTCGAGAGACGGGCGTGCAGTTGACAGGTGGCATAGTACATAGTAAACGTGAATGTATTGCTTTTTAGGCGCTGTCATCTCGTTCTCTGTAACGACGACGTCCCAGTGGCGGCGATGGTGGACAAACGGCCTTAGGGTAGTTATCTTCGATAATTTATAATTTGATAGTAGACAACTGTTAGCAGCTTCGTCGGTTAACTTTGACGTTTAAAGTACATATAAAAACTTCGGTCATAAAACATGAAATAATAGAATGTGAAGTGGAATCTAAAATCTAATAATATTAAAAAAAAATATTTAAATGGAAATAAAGCTCATTTCGGAACTACTGTTTTAATTAAATACTTTCTAGACCTAAAACTGCAAAATATTTGACGTTACAGGATCTCACAAATGTGACCAACTTGGACGGGGGAGGGATCAACTAGTGTGACGGCATTTATGGATGACCCCTTATTCGTCCAATCTTTGATATTTCAGACTGTACAAAACAGCTATTTTTATTGCTCTCCGAATCGTCGTCAGTGAAAAATATTGAGATTAAAATGTGGCAATTCGGACACGTGTCCGAATTTTTCGTGTCCGAATCGTCAGCAACTCTATCTAACAGTTGCCATCATCTTATTTTTCATCATCATCATCATCATCATCATGTACTTATTTGATTACACCACTAGAAAAATTTGAACGCGCTATAGATTGTGTTGTGTGCTCTTAAATAAGGTACCTACCTATCTCATAGAAATAACATTCCTAAAAAAAAACAAAACAGAATTTTTTGGGCAAAGCGGATTTTATTATGAATATTATGCTAATAAATATTATTATTCCTATGCAAATAGAAGGTAATAATAGGACAGCCAACGCCAACTTTGATCAGTAGGTATTTGTATTAGATACGTATTTATAGTGTTGTTGACTACCTCCATAATAAAATGACCATTAGCTCTACCTTACAAACATCTAGTCTTTAACTTTCGCGTAAGACTTGCACCTTGATCTTAAATTACTTTCGTATGGATCGAAACCATGGTAGAGCCGGTCACGGCGTTGTTTAAAGAATGCATCAATTCCAAATGGTTCAGCTTCATCTAAATATTTCTTTCTAGTGCTTTGAATGATGCCAAACCAATTATAATAAAAATGGTCGGTTAACTCGTTAAACTTTGCTGCGAATGCCTGAAAACCTTTCTCTTCGGCGGTTTCATTGGCAATATTATTCATTTCAACTTCAGAATCCAAGGAATTTTTAATTATACTTTCAAGTAGTACTTCATCTTTCTCATTTTTATTATATTTGGCTGTATCACAATCGATTGTTACCTTGCGATAAGCTTGGAGTGCATCGCACAAAGCTTTTTTGTTTTTTTGTGCCATTGCATTTGGATGCAAGCAGCTTTGTTTAATCTGCGATGGTGATAAGTGAGCAACTTGGAAAACCGCAAGAGCAGTCTGAAAGGAACCAGAATTGTTACTCTGGTTGATTTGTTTTACCAAATCAAACTGAAACAACAGATCCTGTTCTAAATTGTGTTTGAAAGAATCCAGGGTATATGTGTTTGTCAGAATATCTGTGTTTTCAGTTCTCCGAGCAAGAAATTTTACTATTGCTGCATAATAAGCTTTCTGGTGCTCTTTTTCAAAATCTTCGTTACTGTACTTTGGTTTATGGTTACATTTAAAAACCATAGTTTGAAAGTATTCTGATTTCACATCGGTGGCAGCAAAAATGTTGTTCTGATTATTTGTCAATTTAAGAACGTTTAGCTTTGATTTCAGTCCTTTGATAAATTGATCTCTATCAGTATCTTTATTACCCGGTATGACTTTCCGATCATTGTCAAATGCAGTTTTGGCAGCTTCGAATGCGTATTTGTAAATAATTTCGACATCAGCTGCGTGTACACATATCTGTTCAACCCCACTCGGAGACACTTCTTTGATTGCTGCATCATAAGCTTTCAGTCCTCTGTCTTTGGCTCGCATGGTTTTCGATGCATTTATCTCCAAGTACTCTTTCTGACGTTTATTTAATTCCTCAGTAAGATCCTCGAGCTTTTTTTCAATTACAGCCTTTTCACCCATTAGTTTTTTTGCTTTGAATATGGCTGTAGCAGCTTCTACCTCTCTATGATGAGTATTGACGACTTCTAGCTGTGACAAACTCGGTGCTTCTGTTCCACACGATAGCTTCATATTACGCTCAAACTGATCTCGTGCCTCATTATACGCCATCAATATGCCAGTCTCTGAGGTTAATGTAAAAATAGTCTTGGGCTCGGGAAGCTTGTCGCTATTGAAAATATTCATATAAACTTTGAAGTACTGGAACAGCTCTCGACATTTTACTGGCTGCCCATTGATTTGCTTTTTGGCTAGTGTTTGGGGACTGAAGATTAAAGATGTAAGCTCTTTAAGTGCCAATTTGAAGTCATCTTCGATTTCAGAAAGGCGACCTTGGAATTTGCGTTTCCCTACAATAAGGCCAGGGTGTGGCATGAGGAAACAGGTGACTTTTTCAAAACTAGATAGAATGTGTTTTCGTATATTTTGCAATTCAATTGGCTGCATAGGGCTAACTGTTAATGTTTTCTTTAAGTAAGCATCGCCCCCAACTGCACCGTAATGAAATTCTTCGTCATTCATCCAGTCTCTGATGAGAAATTGCAGTACCTGAAAAGCTTTTCCACTTTGTTCTTTCTCATTCATGAGTTTTCCATAGTCCGTAAATAGCTCGAGATCTTGTAAATCATCTTCTTTGATAGCATCAGATATATTGTATATCTGAAACGAAGCAAGAAGTGTAGACAGCGCGAAGATAGTTGAGCAGTCTCTGACAGTGCTGGTACTGTCGAAGGTTCCTTGTGTATCCATTAAAAAGACCGCCACGTGTTCTCCATTGGAAGTTTCTATGACAAAGGGTTTTGGCCACATGAGTATGCCTGTAGTATTTCTATCAGTGCCACCTCTCCAGCTGAAGCCATTGAGAGGGTTGTTGCCGTTTTCGAGCCAGGAGCCGTCCACGCGAGCTTCCGGCGAGGCATCCAGGTATCTCAGGAAGAAGTTTAGGAGGAAGGATTTGCCTCCGCGAAAAGCCCCCGCGACGCTCACTAAAGCAACAGGCAAGTCTTGGATCGCTTCGTTCGTCATTATCCGCTGGAGCTCTTCTTCATCCAGCTTGTAAGAGCCGTTTTCCATCGTAACCACATGCTTGCCATCAATCTTGGACATTCTGAAATTAAATTAAATTAAATTAAGTAGCAGAAAATAGTGGCAGATATAGTTAAAATATGGATCAGCTGAGCTATACACTAGCCAAACTCGATGTAGAATGTTTGTAAACAAATGCTTAAAATTCACTCTATTGCGGCGTGTTTTTATACGCATTTTACATTACTTGTCGATTTGAGATCCTTCCTTCAATAAATATTGCTTGTAATTATGTATATCTGAAACTCGACGCCAAGCAAGAGAGTTTTAGTTATTTGTGTCGTGGTTAGTTTACAAACATTCTACATCAGGCTAGTGTATAGGTAGATTAATTAGCCACTAGATTGTTTGCAACAGTATTACTATACGGTAGTATAGGTGGTTAACTTTACATACATTTCAGATGGATTGCTCTGCATACTTCGAGATAGGGGAGTGGGGAAATGGTATTTATACGAGTTTTTTCAAAATGTTTTAAAAACTGTGAAAACTACAGAAATTTTAAATACTGTTTTGAGATGTACATTGTATACACCGATAACTTTCATTTGATACCACAATAGGTGAGGTAGCACCCCCTTTTAAAAAAATCCTATTTTTTTAACAATTAAATAATTATTGAATAATGAATTTAAAATATTTCAAAAAGTATGAAACCTAGGTAGGTCTCTTTTAAAATATCGACATAACAATTTTTACCCACTGAAAATTATCATTTTCATTTTTCATTTGTTTTCTTTTGCACTGTACAAGCGTACGAAATGTATTATTTATAACTTTAAATTTTAATTTATTTGCTGCTGTAGTTGCTGAGATATTAAAGACGGAAAAAGGACAAAAAAAGCGAGACCATAGTAAGTGTTTCGAAACCGATCTCCGATCTTCGAAACCCTAAAAATTGTTTTCATTTAGCAAAATAAAGGGTCCCTACCAAGTCCAAATATTTATGTTGCCGGCAACCGGACCGAGCTAGGTACGAAAACTTTGTGGTAGTGCGCAAAGTGACCTTAATCAGGCTCGAGATTTAGACTATTCTAGACTACGGCCAGATGCAATAAATATAAATACCGATGAGCGGCGTATTTTTAACCGATTTCAAACAGGAGGAGGTTGTTCGTTTGTATGTTTTTTTTTATATATATTTTTATGTGTGTATGTTACTTGATATCTCCGCATCCGATTTTACTGATTCTTTCACTATTGTATAGTATAGAGAATAATCCCGAGGATGTGCCATAAAAAATGTATTCCCGAGGGACTAGTTATTTTTATTTTTATTTATTAATTTTTGATTGTAATTTTATATTATTGTGTATTTTAAATGTTATTCTTATGGGTCTGTACTAGAAATAAACAATTCTTATTTTATTTTATTTATTTATTTATTAGTATTTATTCCGTTAAACTTAAAAAGCAACATAATATTTTTGGAGAATCACGACTAGCTACAACAGTTTTGGTGATTTCTGCGCCAATTGTTAATAGATTTTGATGGTATCATCTAAATCTATAAACAACGAATGTATATTCGTTGTTGTATTTAAATTGATTTTGAGGTGGTCTCCTATAAGTTTGATTCTCGAGGAATTGCTATGTGCGCCATAAAACGTAGGTTTGTAAAAATTCTTCAAAATAAGATAATTTCATTATCACCTAATTAATGGTTTCCATGGCAACGGGCGTCAACAGTTACATCCGTGTGTCATCAAAATAAATTAGACTTGAATTTTATCTAATTTTATCCAGTGTAAGCGAAATTTTTTGCACGTGAACATAGACCTTCGTTCAGGGAAAGTAAGAGGGGTGATTTTGTTCGTCCGAGACATGGATGAACATTATCTATGTAAACCGTAATTTGAAGTCGATTTATCGTTTTTTAAAACACGCCAAATTATATTGTTTCTTTTACTTGAAATTTTTCTACCTTGAAAATTAACCCCAATGTTTTTTTTAGAGAAAATCTAACAACGGGTTTGATTTTTCGAAAACTTTGCGGCAGTAGGGAAAATTGTAGAAGTTAATTATAAGAATAAGAATCGTTTATTTGAAAAACATGAGTATTAACATGGTGTGAGCATGCAATTATGTTTAAATATAAATTAATTATGACCTACAAGTTTTGCCATTACTGGCGTGCAAATAGGAGTGGGCACACTGCAGATTTGTCACTAATGTGATATGTCTTTCCTAAATAAAGTACAATCATATTCAAAAATTATCAGATAAACATAAAACAGTTATACATTCTAATTGGTAGGTATATAAAAATAAAATGAGTCAAGCAGAAAATCATTAACGCTATAATAACATTTCTCTATGAGTACATTCTTGAGTCTATTTTAAATATATTTGAAGTATCAGTGTAATTGTTGTTTAAACATTTTATAGCATGATTATATATTTTGGGTGCCATGCCTACAACACTTTTTCGTATTAGGGTAGTTTGTGATGGGTGCGTACAAAGTCTATTATTGTTATTATTACGTCGGTTACGTAACACAACATCGGAGAAACTTTTAAATAAATGAAGGTTATTTTTCACAAACATAGCTACATTTAGAATATATAGAGCTGGTACAGTAAGAATTTTGTACTTAACAAAGTATGGCTTACAACTATCAACAGTAACTAAGTTAAACATTGCCCTCGGGCAACGTTTTTTTGTTTTGAAGGCCCGGTTGTGTTCGGTGCTGTTCCCCCAAAAAATAATCCCGTAATAGAGCATAGATTCAGCTAATCCATAATAGGTGAGAAGTTAAGAAAACTCTTGTCTCTACATCCTTGAGGCAGCCTTGTTTGTAAGGAAACATAATGAATTATTTATGAAGGCGAGTAAACTGTATCCTCGAAATACACGGGATCCTGATAGGTTAGTTTTGAGTAGGCATCTCAGGACCCGTTTATACCATAAAAACTGTTTTGGTATGTGTGGAAAAATATATAATGCACTGCCTACCTAAATCTATAAAAAGCCTTCCGTTGACAAAATTTACCAAAGATATCTATTTTATCTAATTTATCTCTAGAATTGTTAAAATATATTATCATACAGTTATGAGAACTATGTAAAAATAAATTACGTTTATTAAATAAAGAAAATTACAGTTGAAAAATAGAAACAAATTCGAATTAGTATTTACAATTCAAACTAACTAAATTATTATGGTGAAAAGTGAATAACAAACGGAATAATAACTAATAATCGTAATCTGTGACAAAATAATAAATTGCTATACCCAACAGGGTGTATGTACTATGTACTAACTTTAGCGATAATTAGTAGGTACATATGCTACCCTTCTATGTAAATATTTGCAATTAATAAAAGATTTCGAAGATTCTTTCGTTGTTGTATCAACATTGATTTTAAGGTGGTCCCTTTTATGTTTTAATCTCGAGGAATTGCTATGTGCGCTATAACGAAGGTTTGTAAAAATTCATCATAATTATGATAATTTTACTGTCACGTAATGGTTTTCATGGCAACGGGCGTCAACAGTTTCGTCCATGTGTCATCAAACTAAATTAGACTTGAATTGTAACTAGATGTCGCCAGTGTAAACTAAATTTTTTGCACGTGATCATAGACCTTCGGTCAGGAAAAGTAAGGGAGGGGTGATTTCGTTCGTCCGAGACATAGATGAATATTATCTGTAAACCGGAATTTGAAGTCGGTTTATCGTTTTTTACAACACGCCAAATTATTTAATGAATATTTATCATTTGCAAAAATTATTAAATATTATTATTTCTGTTAGTTTGTTTACATAAATTATAAGAATTTACACAAATTTGTGCTGATTCTTATAAGAATACTTAACTTATTTTGTATTTCATATAAAATCCTGACATTTTCTCAAAACCCCCGGCTTGGTTTATGTCAATCGTGACACAAGCCTTAAAATCTTGACATTTTATTGTTATTTTATTTTTATTTTACGTATTTTAGGAAAACTTACAGCTGCTATGATTGTACATTAAGGTCGCATGTTAAATGCGTGATTATGGTTCTGAGGGCTAATTACAAGTTTCCACTTATATGGTATTTAGTACAAAAAAAACTTATGCAAAAATCAGTAAACGACGATAAAAGGAAAGTACATAAAATAGGATAACATACCCTCTTTTATATAATTATTAATTAGGTACACACAAAAAGTTAAATTAAATTTAGACAAATTTACAAAAAGATACAATCTAACTAACAAATAGGGTAATAGGTTCATTAGAAAATCTAATGCAAGTTTTATATTAGTTTAGTTGCTGTTCATAAAGAATTTATCATGACAGGACAAATCCTGATATCTGGCAACCATCTGCACAGTTACCGTATTAACATATTTTATAACTAACTAGCTGCAGCCCGCGGCTTCGCACGCGTTTTTCCGGAATAAAAGGTAGCCTATGTCCGGCCCCGGGATACCATCTACTAATAGTGTAACTAACACGACTTTCTTTTATATATATGTATATAATATAATAGATGTAGGTACGTACCTGGAACCAGGAATATGTTACCAGTGGGCCTCACAATAATCGACGAAAGACTGTGAACAGTTTTGAGTATTGTCCAGTATTTATATGAAAAAACGTAGGTAGGTACTGTAATATTTTGATAGAAAACCAAGGGAAAACCTATGTCGATAGTGGTTTGTGCTATATTTTAAATTATCGCGGTTACTCTCTGCTTCCGGATCGATAGTTATATTGCAACCAAGATTGTATGCCTGGGAATTTCGTTCGGAATTATCATCACTATATTATTATTTTATATTGGTATTTTCTATGTATAATAAAAAATATCTATCTATGTTATGTATTGTATTATGTATATCAGTCATCTAGTATGGTAACACAAGCTCTGCTTAGCTTGGAACTGGAGGTAGATGATGCTGTGTGGATTGTCCAGCATTATTATTATTATTATTATTATCACAACTGCACGTAAACTAAATATGAACCTATGCACATGACAGGCAGCGTTTTAGGTGTACCATTGACCTCGACACGCACGTAGTATTTTAGTATTATTAAAAACATTACCTACGTACATCTATTCTTATGACCTTAAACAACCGAGTAGGTACTATACTCCAGCCAATTTTGATGTGAAATGTTTGTAAATAAACCGTTACCTAAAACTCAATCTGTTTCCGTTAATTTTTTTACGCATTTGATATTCCTTATAGATTTGTGATCTCTCCTTGAATAATAATAATAATAATAAGCATTTATTTGTCTCTCACACTTAGTTAAAATAAATGAATACAGGGGGACTTAAATATATAGCAATGTATAAGAAAAGGAACATAACCCAGCTTATATCTTCCTTAAACTATGACCTGTTTTGTGAGAGACTGGTGCCTGTGATAGGTTTCAGAAACAACCTGTGGTACAGGTCACCAGCAAATGAATAAATACATATTGCTAAATATTCAATCTGAATGTCGACGCCAAGCACGTGAGTTATCGATTTTCGTTTGTGGTTTGTTTACAAACATTTCACATCGATTTTGGCTGGTATATAGGTACTTAGTCATCAAGTACTTCAATAACTCACTTTGTCAGTATAGTGCACCTGTGTTTGCACACACACTTGTGCACTATAATTATATATCCTGCGCCCATGGCGTCTTTGAGACTGGCCGCCGCCGCCGTGCCCTATCGGCTAGGATAGAAAGACATCATCATTTATGAGCAATACCTACCTATCAAAGATCCAGTAGTCTAGAATTATAGAACACCGGTGGCGTTGAGCAAACGTAGGTACCTACATACTTGCCTTTCGATATTATGTAGAATACTAACGAAATTCTGCCATCAAATTTGTGTATTTGCGAAAAACGTATTGTATCCACCGATCTAAGCAAAAAAGGGGAATGAAGTGCTAACGTCTCGGAATTGGAAGGCTCAAATTAGGTTCCATTAGGTCTACCCACCTCAGTCATAGTCGGACCGGGGCGTTCTTATTACGCGTGCTTGCTACGACGTACTTTAGTGTGATTTTTGACTAAATGACTAGAGCAATGCCATCGTGTTTGTTCGTTATAATTATTGCACGAGATTGTAAATGTAACTGTGTTTGCGTGTAATTGTAACACAGGCCAGTTAATGAGTAAGTGCTGGGAGTACGTACCATATCTACAGATTTTATTTAGATCTATGATTGTAGCCTAAATTGTTATTCCAGATCCAGATAAACCCTTACATTACATAACCTAACAACATTAAAATGTTGCTTTATCAGTGCTTTTTCGCAACTTGTATCAACAGAAGAAATAAAAGCAGTCAAGTGCGAGTAAACTAGCACACAGAGGGTTCCGTACCATAGTTAACGTGACGAGAAGAGCGTGACCGGCGTAAGTTATAGGTATAAAAAATTAAGTCCAGCATTAAAAATAATAAACGTAGTTAATCATACGTACTTAGATGCTTTATTATCAGTAAAGTGTCCAGTCTCCTCCGTTGTCCTGGCATATTCGTGTTAGTTAGTTTCAGTTAGCCTGGCATATTCGAGGCATACTTTTGACTAATTTTTCTGCGTATTCACGGGATGAGACCTACATATTATGACCTTTAAATTGCGAGTAAGTTCGGCAGCAGTTAGCGCTTTTCCCCCTCGAAGTTAAGCTTCATCTACACCCAAACGTTTGCAATTGGGTTTGCGTCAAGAGATTGTGAGGGCCAATCCAAGACCTCGATGCCTTTATCATGTTTCCACGCGGTGCATAGCCGACTTCGGTGTTTGGGGTCTTCTTGTTATATCCATTATTCACTTGTGCTTGCCTTCGGGCAAAACCACAGTTTGAGCGCGCAAGAGTATTATCGTTTTGTCTGTTAATAAGATTTATATTAATGTCACGTGTAATTACGATATTATACTGTAAAGAAATGGATGTAAGGTGCTGACACTATAAGCAAATTCGTCAGCGTTTGGTGTTGATGGTGATCTATAAATACCTAGTATTATTTTATCAGGAAGTAGGTACTTTTATCTGTAAACATGATGAATGTTGGAGTTTGACTTCGCTAACTTTTACTTTATTTCATTTAATAATACATAGATAAGAAAATATTTAATTTAATATTACTTTTTAAATAACTAGCTGCAGCCCGCGGCTTCGCACGCTTTTTTCCGGAATAAAAGGTAGCCTATGTCCGGCCCCGGGATGCCATCTACCTCGCTGCCAAATTTCACCGAGATCCGTTCAGCCGTTCTTGAGTTATTAATAGTGTAACTAACACGACTTTCTTTTATATATAGAGGTATATAGATAGATAAAATAAACAAAAATACCCTAAAAACAGATGTACGTCAACGTGACACACCACCACATACATCGTTACTTAAAATAAAAGACAAAGACGAGAAGCTCGTAGGTTGGTTGAATTATTTTAATTCCAATTAGTCAGATAATAATTTAACCACTCCCACGTTACACCTCAGAGTAGCGATACTAAATTCCCTCTTAATGGATATTATGGAAAATACGTATTTTAATGATCTTAAAAATCTTCTGGATATCAATAGGAACGCCACCATTTCCGATAATAATCAATACTTGACGAGTTTCGGCAAGTGGCCAAGAAATGCTTTACTGTCATCGGGTTTCAAAATTGTAGAGGGTTCTGTCGGCTGGCCTGATGCATTCCGATAACTTTAGATCAATACTTTGGCAAGGGACTTACACTACACATTATAAATAAATAAATATTGCTGTGTGGTGCTGGCTTAGATTTTGTACCACCCTAACTCTTCCCGCGGGTGTCGTAAGAGGCGACTAAGGGATATCCACATGAAGTGGGCAGCAGCGCCCTGCAGAACAATTCAACCACCGAACAGCGATCCCCAACTCGGGGATTCCTTGAGATAAAAGCCAATAAGGCGCTTATCAGGGGGAGGCCACCAGTGGACCAATATAGGCTGTGGAGGTGGAGGAGGAAGTGTCACCAGTAATCTACATAGATAGATTTATTTAATTTCATTGTTACCTTATTTAAAAAAAACTTCTACATTTTAAAGCGTAAAGTCGTGTAAAAGTAAATGATTGAAGATTTTAGTGCAGACACCCTCCACACTAAAATCATAATTTTGAAAAAATTATATTACTGTTTTGTAGACGATGTTAGGGCCAAATCTTCAATCCCCTTTGATTTATTTCGTAGAGGCCAAAACTTACAAAGAATTACAACAGGACATGTTGACAGTTTGGTTGCCTGGAAGAAATCGCATTAAGCGATAAGGCTGCCAATTCTGTTACCTTTTGCCAAACTGTTTTATATATGTATAAGTTCTCTAAATAAAGCTTTATCTATCTATCAATCAGTTAACTGTACATTAGAACAGTACGGAACCCGGCTATCGCGGTATTTGTTTCCGTTATTTTTTATTATCAGTAGCCAGTACTTTGAAGCGGCCGCCATTGTCGATCTCAAGATAGGAACAAAATCGAAGCGACATACATTATTCAAATGTTTGAATTAAACCCTTTTAGAATTTACGTTCATACGTGGAACTATTGTGTTAACTTTAATGCTGCACTTTGTTAACATACAGTGATGGATGATATGATAATAATATTTATTTATTGCATCATATTATGGTAGAATAGATTTGTCAGGACTTATTGACATATTAAGGAATACACACAATATGTACCCATTTAGGGTGTTGCAATGTATCTACGTTATACAATACATATGTAAATACTAGATAACCTTACTTCAAATTCGTTTTATTTATCGAGATTAACGAAAAATATTATTAATAGTCGACAGTTAAAACAATATAATGCTTAATGTAGAAAATAGCACAGATTTATTTAGGTAAGTACCTACTTATTTAGATCCTTTAATAGAAAGTGTCAAAAACTCATCAAACCAGACGAGAGTCAAGATCAGGTAATTTTTAGAATTAGTATGGAGTCTGACGAGAGTAGGTATATACTTTTTTAAATTTTATCTTAGATACTTATTTGAATTATCACATCAATCAATTAGATTTTAGCTGTCCAAGTCCAATTGAGCCAACGGTTGTATTATCAACTATTGTCGATCTCATATAGCTTTAGTACAAAGATCAAAGAAAAAATAGACAGGACAATTGAATTAAACTGCTCAAGATCTGATGTTCTGTAATGCACTTCGGTGCATACTCGGTGCATCCAATAAGCATGACCTACGAATTCTTAGAATCTCTACCAAATGAGAGCTCCTGTAGTTCGCGATTATTTAAACAATTATACAGGCTAGAATAAAACATTTGAAATGTACTCAGGTTTACCTTTCATAAGCGTTCTCACTTGATTTAATTGATTGATTTTACTCCTTTTGGACCCCTTTATCTCAAAAGCCCTTGGACGGATTTTGCCTCACTAAGTTACCAGCAATATCACAAGTTTTAGCAGCACACCTATCAAATTTCACGCAAATTGGATCAACGCAACGGTTGGACAGTTACGCTCGAAGTAACTATAATTGACCATATAGCCAAATCACCCAAGCTGCCACTAAAATCTTCGTTCGTTCTCACCTTGATCAACAAAGGAACTAAACCTAAAAGAACATCGGTAAATTAATATTTAACACACTACTTTTACTTGAATTTTGTAGGCGCCTGCTCTGTCTATTTATTATTAAGTCTGTCTAAAGTAGCAGTCTAAAATACTTGTATCATTTGTACAGAGGCATTTTGACAGAGAGATCTGAAGATACGCTTGACTAATGTATCGGGCGGAAACAGTCTGTTTTGACAGTAGCCGTTTCACAAAAGCTTTTATGTAAATTACTGGCTTTTGCCCGCGGCTTCAAACGCGTCTTTCCGGGATAAAATGATTATGTCCTTATAAGAACATCATATACTTGCAAAATTTTATTAAAATCCTTTCAGCCGTTTAGGCGCGAAAACTTAACAGATAGAGACAGAATTACTTTCGAATTTATAATACTAGTATGGATTAGGTACATTATACGTACCTATTGATGGCTTATTTTTATTACTTAGACACCTACTAATTTTTATTACTCAGACACCTACTAATTTTTATTACTTAGACACCTACTAAATTTTATTACTTAGAAACCTACTAATTTTTATTACTTAGACACCTACTAATTTTTATTACTTAGAAACCTACTAAATTTTATTACTTAGAAACCTACTAATTTTTATTACTTAGACACCTACTAATTTTTATTACATAGACACCTACTAATTTTTATTACTTAGACACCTACTAATTTTTATTACTTAGACACCTACTAATTGTTATTACTTAGACACCTACTAATTTTTATTACTTAGACACCTACTAATTTTTATTACTTAGACACCTACTAATTGTTATTACTTAGACACCTACTAATTTTTATTACTTAGACACCTACTAATTGTTATTACTTAGACACCTACTAATTTTTATTACTGAGACACCTACTAATTTTTATTACTTAGACACCTACTAATTGTTATTACTTAGACACCTACTAATTTTTATTACTTAGACACCTACTAATTGTTATTACTTAGACACCTACTAATTTTTATTACTGAGACACCTACTAATTTTTATTACTTAGACACCTACTAATTGTTATTACTTAGACACCTACTAATTTTTATTACTTAGACACCTACTAATTGTTATTACTTAGACACCTACTAATTTTTATTACTTAGACACCTACTAATTTTTATTACTTAGACACCTACTAATTGTTATTACTTAGACACCTACTAATTTTTATTACTTAGACACCTACTAATTGTTATTACTTAGACACCTACTAATTTTTATTACTGAGACACCTACTAATTGTTATTACTTAGACACCTACTAATTGTTATTACTTAGACACCTACTAATTTTTATTACTTAGACACCTACTAATTGTTATTACTTAGACACCTACTAATTTTTATTACTGAGACACCTACTAATTTTTATTACTTAGACACCTACTAATTGTTATTACTTAGACACCTACTAATTTTTATTACTTAGACACCTACTAATTGTTATTACTTAGACACCTACTAATTTTTATTACTTAGACACCTACTAATTTTTATTACTGAGACACCTACTAAATTTTATTACTTGGAAACCTACTAATTTTTATTACTTAGACACCTACTAATTTTTATTACTTAGACACCTACTAATTTTTATTACTTAGACACCTACTAATTTTTATTACTGAGACACCTACTAATTTTTATTACTTAGACACCTACTAATTGTTATTACTTAGACACCTACTAATTTTTATTACTTAGACACCTACTAATTTTTATTACTGAGACACCTACTAAATTTTATTACTTGGAAACCTACTAATTTTTATTACTTAGACACCTACTAATTTTTATTACTTAGACACCTACTAATTTTTATTACTTAGACACCTACTAATTTTTATTACTGAGACACCTACTAATTTTTATTACTTAGACACCTACTAATTGTTATTACTTAGACACCTACTAATTTTTATTACTTAGACACCTACTAATTTTTATTACTTAGACACCTACTAATTTTTATTACTTAGACACCTACTAATTTTTATTACTTAGACACCTACTAATTTCATAAAGGTATTTTTAGGTGGTAGGTTATTATTGTGAAACTTTGAGATCTTTCTTACGCACTAGTTTTGTGTAATTTTTGTAATTAAAATAATGAAATTAATAAAAATAAAAAAACCAACTCATGGGAATCAATTTATGCGAGAAGAGTAGCGTACTATGTGTTATTCTAGGTCTACATCTACTTTATTTTTTATTTATTTAATGCGAATACTGCATTAAATAAATAAAAAATTTCAGCCCGGTCCGCTTAGTAGTTTTGGCGTGAATAATTAACAAACATACATGCATCCATAGATCGATCTGTGGTATATATATAACTTTCGCATTTTTAATATCAGTGTGATGATTTTTAATGTTGGTGTGATGTGATGATACGAAAACAAGCTAAGAAAACAAGAGAGAGGGTGGCCTTAGATGTTATTGACTCTGTTTCTCGTAGGAATGTTCCCAAGAGCTCTAAAGAATAATTCGGCCGCTTTCTAGATCTGTTAGATTTAGATTGAGTAGTTATAGAATAGGTATTTTGTATTTATATATATGAATTTTTCAAAACTTATTATAATTTTACATTTTAACGTTCTCTACACCCTGTGTCCTGATTTGTGCAGATTGTTACATTCCTCGGGTTAGAAGTGTACGTACCTACGTGCGAGTAAGTACTTTCTGAATTTTGGAACTATTGCACTTATTTTATATAATTTTTTACTTATTTTCGCAAAGTGAGGAGCCAAAGACCTTCAAATGTAGCTAGATAGAGCTAAGACACTCCCGGAATTTAGTGGAGTGCTTTGATACCGCATTCACCTAAAAATATTGGAAAAATAGGTATTTGCTTAATGAAGTTCTATTTATAATCGGTACATATTCTCTTCAGAAATATCTGTAATGGTCTCCAATTTTGTTAGTCATAGGAGTGCATAAAACTGGGCCTTAATTCTACTAAATTTGTCGCTTCACCATAAAAATAGTACCGTCTCATGATGACGCGTTTTTGTATTTTACTTTTGATGAAAGAAACTACAGATGGAGAGGCGCACATCGAAAGTGTCAAGGTTGAAACCAATTTATCAATCTCTCCGAGCAAATAGCACCGCACGCATTATCTAGAGTATGTAACGTCTATGGCCGATTCTGCGACTATACCATTGTCATAGTAAATTGATTAGTGAGCAGAATGGCCGCTAGAGCAGTGAAGAGCGAGCCTTGTGTATCCTCGCTGCAGCCAATCAGCCGCGGGCAGCATGGCAGGTGCGCATGAGACCGGCAGCGGCGCGGCGCAGGAGTTCAAAAAAAGTATGTTTATAAATACCTAGCGCCAACGCTCTGTTTGTTGCCCTTTGAGATTCGTAAACTTGAGGTGCGAATCTTGAATATTAGGGTGAGTAAGGACCAAACTTTCCCGGGTGGTTATGGAACACAGGAAAACTAAAAAAATGGCGTAAAGTTTTTGATAGTTCTTTGTTTGTTTGTGTTTCTTTGCTTGCTTGTCAGCTTCCTTTAGGTACCTACATAAATATACCACATCCCATAATGTCCGCTAACGATATACTGCCTAGGTAGTACTACATTCCAATTTGTCTGTTTCTAAAATTATCCGTTTAGCAAATTTTCCGTCTGCCAAACCGCCCGTACCCTAAATTGTCAGCTACCCAGTTCAATATTTTTTTATTGTGACCTATAATTGTACACTGTATTTTTTTACCAAGTATGCCTTGAGCTCCTACGGCAAATAAAAAAGTATGAGTAATGGAGAACAATTGTTTATATTATACATTGGGAGACTGTAAGTATAGGAATAGATGTGATAAAAAAAATCTTTAATATTTTATGTTATCCTGCCTGATTCTTCTAATCTGAATCTGATCCTCTAAGCTGAGGGTGCCTTGGCGCTCATTGGGGGAGACCTATGTCCAGCAGTGGACTAATATATAGGTTGATGATGATGATGCCTGATACTGCTAGCCGGATTTTGGCTACGACGGCCAGTCTCAACGGAGACTGCAAAAGTGTGCAAAGTCTGATGCACTCTCTATTCGCTCACTCTCGTAATCCAATGGGACGGCAGACCGACACGACCGGGGAGCGGTCAGGCCCAGGACCAATGCCTGACCTCTGGCTGATAAGGCCATAAAAAGTGCTTCGTATCCTTAGTTTTACAGATTTGATTCGATTGACTCTACAGAACGGTGCCATAAAATATACAGGCTGCTATTTTTTGAATATTCGTGGGTTGGATTACCTGATAAGGCAAGTAGATTTTCCAGTATTGGTGAATGCAGATTTACTTATTTTAAAAAATAAAGCTATGGTTACTTTCAGTATAACTTCCTATTTTCAATATTTCTGGTAGGTATTTGCCCTCCATGTCTCACGGCCTTGTACACAATCTGTATACAGGGTATCCAGCCTGTATAGATAGAGAACACCCAGAACAAATATCTGAAGATCGTACGAACATTTGTGCCGAGACGGGAATCTAACCCGCAACCTCCTGCGGCGTAGGCGGACCTTCGCCCGACGCGCCACCACGGTCGTCATCGGTCAGTATTTATAGACTTGCACCTATGCTTTACTGTGATATTACACAGGGATGTATGTATCTATTTGCCATTAGACCATAGATCTAAGTAAAATCTGTAGATATGGTTCGTTATCCAAGAGCTTCCTCAACAACTGGCCTGTGTTACAACTACACGCAAACACTCGCTCATATTTCCAATCTTATGCAATAATTATGATAAACAAACACGAGAGCATTGCTGTAGTCTTTTAGTCAAGATATCTAAAGTACGTCGTAGCAAGCACGCGTAACACGAACACTGCTCCGATTATATGACTGAGGTTACCAGAGCCCTTAAAGCTCAAAAGGAGTGTGTTTGTGCGATTGTTGGAATACCTCCCTGGGAATCGTGCATGCATGTTTTCCGAAATCTTGAGTAATTACCTTGCCTAGTATGTACATTCTTGAAGCTGCTAAATTCGCTTAGGAACACACAAACCTTTTTACGAAAGCACGTGATATTTACTTAAAGGCTGTTAGGAACCCAGATAGAATTGTTTTATCTAGAACGCCCAGAACTGATTTTATCAAAAAAGTTGTTATGCGATGTGTGGACGCATTTTCGACAAGATATCTATAGATATCAAATAATTACCTTGCAAAGCATTTAAGTTAAAAAAGTGGCTTATTGACAAATCGTCTATACGTTCTATACTGTATCTGAATTCCTTAACCATCGGAATTGACATTATATACATTCAATGACATTTTAAGATTAACTAATTTTATATATTTTTTTAATTTAATTTACATGTATTTTATATTCTGCTAGATTTAAATTTATAATATTTTGTGTCTATTTTGCATACTGAATTTACCGGGGAATTAAGTGATCTTATTTTAAGCCTAAGTCGTTTGTAATATCATTTTTCATGCAATAATGTGATTATGATTTTGAGGTGGGTGGACCTAATTGCACCTAATTTGAGCCTGCCACTTTCGAGAAGCATCATCTCCCCTTTTTTACTTAGATCGATGCATTATTTAGACACATTAACGTGCAATGCAACGCAACCGATCGATCTCACGTTTAAGAGTCGGTTCTAGTCTACGGTTCTTATCCTAATACTCTACTTCCGACGATCACTTCAGCGCTTTCTTTTTGCGAAGTTTCACACAAACTGAGACCTTAGAATGAGTTTTGGATAGTTTACGAAAACTATGTAAGTTTACTTCCATACATTTAGCGCGTCGCAGCGCCCGTGCTGGTAGAGCGGAACTACTATTCGTAGTACGATGGCAATTAAATAGTTACTTACGAATTCGAATAAAATTTTAAAATTAGTTGGTGTGATTTGATGCATTTTGGCAGTAGGTGCTTTGACAACTTTGACAAGTCAGCAGTTGTAAAATAGCTCGTCGTCGAAAACTTTTTCAGTTTTGCCCTCTTTTTAGTAATAGTCTGTTAGCTTACAATAGTTGTTAGGCAGTGATTTTCTCATTCTGACTTATGTCAATAGAAGAAGTAAGAGTGAGTTATAAATAACACTGCTTAGCTACTGTTTCAAGTTAACAGATCACACTACGGGCTGAAATTTTTCAGACAGGTAGTTCTAGGTCTGAAATAAAACATAAGCTACTTTGATTTTATAAATCATTCGTGCGAAGCCGCAGGGAGAAGCTAGTTATAAATATAGGGGTTGGTATTTTGCAAACTCATACTAGCCTCTCTGTAATTAAAGAAAAAACCTCACACGACCATTCTAGAACGGATGTCGGTTCGATCTGACGTGCGATTACGAATAATTACTGGCCATTAGCCTAAAGGAGTGCGCACATAAAGCCGCACCTCTCCAACTCAGCACCCGCATCACTCCGACTCAAATCGTTATAGCCACACGCTTTCCACGCGGCTACTACTAGCAATCAACGGCACCGCCGCCGCGGCGACGACGCCTAGCACAAATAACACTGTTAAGCTTTTTCAACCGAATTCGGTCCAGCCAAGCAAGCAGTCCAAGCGGCGACCGCTCGCGGGCCACTTGAAGCTTGCGGTAAGGGAAGCTTCAACCAAAGTGGCTAGGTTGTGGCAAGCGAGTGGCTCACGCGCTGCCTGCTATTTTATGCTGTCATTATAAAATGCATTCAAATGTTAATAATTTGTTAATGTAAATTTAAGCTCATTATTATAATGCACATTTAGGTGCTGCGTGGCAGCGCGGTGCGCCTTTAATGTGCGCAAAGCTTTATCCGTGCCAAACGTAGGTTTTATCTGCTAAAGCGGTAATTACATAGTTTTATCTACTCATTCTAGTACAACTCTGTAGTAGGTACTCTATGTTTTTGTGTCGTTGGTTAGAAGATTGCTTAATTATTGTAGTGTAATTATAAGTTTGTTTTGTAGGTAGTTTTCATTTAATAAACTTAACCGTTTTCTGCTATGGTAAAATAGTATCTTAAAGCCTTCCTGCGCAGTCGGCTAAATAGCTAGTCATTAACCTATGCGTGGAAATATTTAAATTGGGAGTGGGTATAGTTGCCGCCAAACAACTTGTCCGGTGACGGGTGTCAATAGTGGGTAGTTTGTGCAGGTACACTCACGCATATAATTCATATGCCGCCGACAACGCAGCAGGCGAAAGAGAGAGTGAGAGGTACAGCTTCATATAGCTCTCTCATTGTTTAAATCAAAAACTCACAGTACATCTACGCGACTGCTCAGTGCTCACCAATTTAGCCTAATAATTGCGTTCAGTGTAATCTTTGTAATGTGATTCGCCAGAGGACAAGAAGTTGGACGATCATTATAAAAGCATTGAAATACTTACTGGCAGTTTTCGAAAAGATAATGCAAGCTCGAAGCAACTTCGATCACACAAGTTTTTCGTAAGCTGCCAGTTGTTTGCCCTCTTGCCGTTCGGTTGCAAACCATGAGGTGACCTGAAGATTGGCCCATGCGCAACGAATTAGAACTTATTGGCGTGGCGCAGTGACCCGAAGTGAATCTTGGTTGTTTTGTATTTATACTTAATCAAAATGCAGCCGGCAAAATTTGTATGGGTGATACACTCACGAATATGTACATCTAACTACCTCCTGATGATTCAAGCATTAGGTGCATAATCGATATATAAACTTGGGACTAGAATTTACAATAGAAACAATGAAACTAACTGCAGACCGTTGCAAACAATCTACAGGTAGCTCAACTGACCCATATCAATACCAGTCGGAAGCGTCCCCAAGACGCTGGCTGCACTGCCCCGCTGTATGGCAATGCTGATGCGCTGCACCCACCAGCCCCACCCACCCACCAGCTCTCGGGTCACGCGTCGCGTCGACCAGACGCTCAGATAACTTTTTAATAACCCGGAGAGCCTCGGTACCCCACGGACCTTAGGACTTGACCCCATAGGAAGCAAATGTGTAGGCTCTGTCGAGACCTGCATATTTGCATTGTGTTAAATGAAGGAAATGCTTGCAAACAATGTCCTGACTCCCATTTAGAAACGGGCACGATCCGCAGAGCTGGAGTACGTTTGTAACAAACAATTCCGTGTCAATTCACACAGAGGCCCGTCCCATTGCCGTTGGGACAAAATTGATTTTGGGGGAGCAGCATTGGGGCAAGCAATAAGCCAAGTCGTTCGAGCTTCGTCTAAAAATGAAATTTTGAAATGCAATTCCAGGTGGGACCAAAACAAGATGACTTTAAATTTTTTTCAACTAAGGAACTAGTGCTGTAGACGGAAGACAGGAACGCTGGACTGGAACGCAAGTGTAGCCCACTTGAAATTTTGCGTATACCTAAGCCTCCCAATTTGACAGGCAGGCGACCATGCCTTGTCATCTAAATCGACATTCAAAACCGATTATAGAGTATTCTTTATTATGTTGTCTAAGCCTTCCAAGAGCTTGCTGTGTTTCCACACACATCTCAAAGAATACGTAAATTTAGGTACAAAAAGACAAAACCGAATTATTGTAAAAGCCATATGGCTATTAATTTTGAGCAGTATGTCCGAAGTCAAGTTGAAATTTTGAATTTTCTCATCTAGAAAGGACTGAAAAGACTAAGGACCAAAGAGGCGAAGTGAACATTTATCTACATCTGTAAAGTTAGGGGCCAAACTATTGAATTTTTCAGTGATATTGTATTTGAGAAAAATATCAAAGAATAAACTTCTGTCACAACCAACGTAAACAAACTACAAAGAGTGAATCCACCTCTCAATTTATGTTGCGCTGAACTTCTTCCCGGCCTGGAAAACAATACCTGATGGGCCCTAGGTGGTGGACCGCCAGCCCTAGAGCTCCAAGGCTCCCCAATAGCCGTAGAAAAACTCTTTCTGAAAAAATACAAGCAAAGATAAATTAGTAAGTAGACAGTTTTTTTAACGTACAAATTAGTGACTTCTCTTAATTAAAAATGAAGTTTAGAAATGAACCCATCATTTCGAATAGGGCACGAGTCACTTTTTGTCAAAATCACTAATTGGCGCCACTTTATTTATTGAAGCGTTTTACAAATTCCCTGTGAAAACGACAGATCTTCATATTTCACAAATCAACTCAAAAGGCAAACGAAAACTAGAGCCTGTTTGAAAACGGCACGAGTCCAGGGGGTGAGTCTCGTGCTCTTTTCGATATGATGGGTTCAAATATGTAATCGAATTGTAATTTTCTATTTCCTGATTTGAATTTAAAATAAATAGTGACACTTAACAACTCGTGTAGTCAGCAGCCAGTAACGCCTGTTTATATTGAATTCGTGACCGAGCACTATTACCGTGACGGATTCGGCAATAATGTCCCATATGATGTCTCCGGACACGATGACACCGGGACGAATCAAACCAGTCGAGTCTTAAACATTTTGAAAATGTACAAGAGATACTACTGCCATAATGCTTTACTGTACACCGAAAAGACAACATTACAAAGAGACATTACTTAAGACACAATGGGCGACCTTATTGCTTAGAAGCGATCTCTACCTTTGGATGGAAAGTGTTGTGAATTTAACAAAGGCAAGGGGTGTAATAAAATAATCGAAAATAAATATTAATATATCATTATAAATACCTAAAAACAAAGGATAAATTAATATAATCAATAGGTACCTAATTATATATAACAGTACAAAAATATACTTAGATACATAAATAAATATTAAGTAAAGTACTTACAAATATTCACTTTTCTGAAAGGAAAAACTCCTTGAAAGCTTTGAAAACAGGCTAGGATAGTACTTTTCTAAAGGATTCTGGTAATGCATTCCACAACCTTATGGCCTGGATGGAGCAGGATTTGTCGTAGAAACTGGTTCGGTAAGATAGCAAATTCAACACCAGATTTTCTGACAACAGGAGGACACGGGAAGCATGAGGATGATAATCGTAGATAAATTCAAAACGCTGCTCCTTTAAATAGAAGGGAGTGACAGGGTTAAACATAATTAATTTTAATATTCTCAAAAGGTGCAGAAACTTCATCTGGATAACTAAAGCATATAGATAGATAGATAATGCTTTATTCATCACCTTATAAAACAGATAGTACTCATTAAACATAATGTAGGGAACAGCAATGGAACTGGTGGCCTTATCGCTTAAAGCGATTTCTTCCATGCAACCAAAAAATAAAAAAGGTACAACTAACTAAAACAAACTAACTGAAACATATATAGGTAAAACTTATGAATATTAACAATAAAAAACACTGATTCAGCTGATTATTAAAGTTCGGCCATTCAGAGAATGCGTTCGACACCTACGAGTATCAGTTAGTCACGACTAGTGATGGGCACAACATAACACTGAGTTCGTTACCGTTCCTCCAAAATGAAACCGCGTTATTTTTAAGATTACAACCTGCAAAAATATTTTTATCGTAACTGCAACGCCATTACAAAGTTCAATCGCGACGTGTCAGGAACGCATTCTCTGAACGGCCGAAGTATAGTCAATATTATAGTTTAGTAGGTACTAAATTAATTTGAGTTGGTTGTACCTTGGGATCTAATTTGGTGGTTACTAGGTTCTCACAAAAACGAATGAAACAACATTAACCTTCCAAAGCACTCAGGTAGGTAACTTACCTACTCTAATAAAACCCTATCTTCGATTCTTGAGCCAAGAAAAGCTAGAGAAATTGTTGCTTCCCCAGTTTTATATTGCTCATTCCCTAGATCCCAGTCCAATTGCAATAGGAACGATTGGCTTCTTTTTACCGTCTACAATCAAACAGCTTTGTCGGTAGGCTATAAACCGACTAAGTGCGAGTCAACTCGTGCACGAAGGGTTCTGTTGCATACTTCGCAAAAGAAACAAGAGAAACCCTTAAAACATAATGTTTTGATCGGTCGAAAAAAAGCAAAAGCCATACAATGCGGTCACCCATCCAAGCACTGATCGCGTGCAACTTTGGTGATCGTTGTCCAACATGGTATGGGCGTTGCCCTTTAATTTGAATATAGTATATTTTAATTTTATTATTTGTTGTTATAGCGGCAAGAGAAATACACAATGTAAAAAAATTAACTCAAATGTCTTCCATTTACGGTTCAAGAGCTACAGCCCGCTGACAGACGGACAGACAGACAGCGTAGGCTTAGTAACAGCTTCCCGTTTTCACCCTTCGGGTACGGAGCCCTAAAAAGCGAAACAGAAAAGGCCAATTCGCCACGAGCTAACCCCTTGATGTTATACTAAGCAGTACTTGCTGACACGATGTCACCTAAACTGGGTACTTTTAACTTAAGCTATAGTCCCATATCAATGCCCAGTTAAAGTATATTTTAAGTCAGTACGTATAAAGTCTAAATTGCCACAACTTTTCCCTTATGTTATCTCACTTTTTGAGCACCTTAAAACAGGTTGCATCATCGTCGTTCAAAAACATCTCCTGCTGCGAAGAGATGAGGCTTTAAATTGGTTTAACGGTGTAAGGACAGGTGATTCTACCATTTTTGGAGAATTGTGCTGGCACCTCGCTGCATTTAAATATAATGACACAATGAAAAAGGTTTAATTTGTCGCTGTGCTTGCGGGATTCTGTTTTCGGATTTTGCTTTTTTCGGGTGAGTTGATGCGTTCGACATAAATGGGGACAAACTTGGTGCTTGCATGGCAAAGGTACCTGACGATGTGACATACATTTAAACGATTAAAGTTCCGTGTTCTATCGCCAGTTTGTAGAAATTGGCTAACCCTGTTGGGGATACGTAATTTATTTAATTTGACAAGATGGCTAAGTGTATATCCATATTGTTGAATGTTGATCGTTCAACAATCGGCATAGACAAAATAACTGAATTGCGTTGTTTTACAATCGGCCTTGCCATTCTATAAACGGGCTGATTCTACAATCCGGCGGCGACATACCTATGTCTGCTATGAATGATGTCGTAATAATAATGTTCTACAGAATTTTCTAAATTTTAACATTAACAACCGGTTGTTTGTACGATGGTCGTCTCTATAAATAACTAATCAATGGTCGAATCTCTGTTTAACGTCAATTTGGCAAAATAAAATTATTTGACGACCTCTGTGGCGCAGCGGTCGAAGGTCCGCCTACGACGCCGGAGGTTGCGGGTTCGATTCCCACCTCGGGACAAATGTTTGTACGGCGTTCAGGCATAATTCCGCGGATGGTAGCTTCGCACCACCACCGGCCGCTCGGCCGAGTGCATGAACCAAATGTCCGAAACTGCGGTTCCTCTCGTACTGAGCAGTATTACTATCGCAACTACAATCTATCAGTAGGGTAAAACTAACCTGTCTCACGAGCGACGGTCTAAACCCAGCTCACGTTCCCTTGTACGACCTGCAGATATTTGTTCAGGGTGTTTTTTTATGAATAATACAAAATATCTATTTATTGTATCTGAGTGAAATTGTCCAGCATTATTTTTCATTTACCTGCAAATCACCCTGGCTAGACGCTTGTACTCGTAGCTGTGCGATACGAGATAAGAGTTAACAAACGCACAGTGGAATCATTAGTATATTGCTTCATGCTAACCCCCCTTGAGTCTGCTCTATATTTTTGTATGCACCCAAAAACGATGGACATTTAACGGAGCCCAGTTTGAATCACGATTTCATTCCTCTTTTTCCTTTTGGTTTGTGAAAGCGTTTTTTGTCAATTTGTTTAGAACTTGCGTTAGCATTTTTTATAATTTACGAGAAAAATTATAGATTTCTTTGAATATTTCTATGGACCATTTTATTTCAGATAAGCAGTCTGATAGAGCGACTATATTTTTAAAGGGGTGATTCTATTTGACGTTAGTAATGAGACGTGACGTGACTTCTCCTTTATAACAGACTTCTAAAAGGAAGTTTTTAGTTCGTCTGTATGTTTATGTATGTTGATATCATTGCCTATGGTTAACCTATTATACTACGAGTAATTTTTTCATTATCCGGAGGTGGTCGCATAAAAAAATTATTCCCGAGGGATTAGTATTTATCCCGTTAAAATTAAAAAGCAACATAATATTTTTGGAGAATCACGACTAGATACAACAGTTTTGTTGATATCTGCGCCAGTTCTTAATAGATTTGGATGATTCTTTCGTTGTTGTATCAAAATTGATTTTTTGATGGTCCTCTTCAAGTTTTATTCTCGAGGAATTGCTATGTGCGCTATAAAATGTAGGTTTCCTATCACCTAATGGTTTCCATAGCAAAGGGCGTCAACAGTTTCATCCATGTGTCATCAAACTAAATTAGACTTGAATTGAATTATAACTCGATGTCGCCAGTGTTGAACTAAATTTTTTGCACGTGAACATAGACCTTTGGTCGGGGAAAGTAAGGGAGTGGTAATTTCGTTTCTTGAGACATAGATTAATATTATCTACCGGAATTTGAAGTCGGCTTATAGTTTTTTAAAACACGTTAAATTATTCCATACAAATTGTTACAGCGCCTCTATCGTGCGGACAGGGAACTACGCAAATCCCATACTAAAAGGAGAAGTTACGATCACGTCTCAATATTAACGTCAAATAGACTCACCTATCACTATCAGTTATTAAATTTATCAAGGATTAAAATGTACATTATTAAACTTCTTTCTATGCCGAATAAGTACTTACAATCAAGTAAGTAAGTCAGTGAGACGGGTCATTCTACCAAGGAACTCAAAACTCAAAGTGCTTTATTTCCAGCACTCTTGGAGAAGAAAGAACAAATGGGGTGAGTGAGTGAGAGTTTGTAATCGTGAAGTTACCTGCTTTAAACTCGGTTAATTCAGGCACCTAGCCGTAATAATATCTTAGTTAGAAGACCATCTAAAAGACAGGCATTATTAACCGACTTCGAAATAAGGAGAAGGTTCTATGTTCGGCTGTATGTGTATTTTTTAAATTGACGGAGAAATCGACGAACATTGTGTACATTATGTTCGTCGATTTCTCCTTCAATTTATGAAACGATTTTCAAAATTATTTCGCATAAGCGATCTCCTCGGGATCATTCTCTATTTTATTCCCGAGGGATTATTATTTGCCAAAACTAAAAGACAAAAACCAAAACAATCTTAAAAAAATAAAAACATTGAGAAATTAAGGGATCAGAATTCGGATTTTTAAAACAATCGAACTATTTAGTTACACGTTCCTTTAATTATAAATGTTAAGAATATATTGCTTTTAAATGAACAATCTTTTCTACATTATTAATTAGGTATCTTGTTCGTTCGTCGCTCCTACGTGCTCCTACCGATACAGTTTTAGCAAGTGACACGCGGGTGAATTGTGATTTAACAGTGTGTAAAGCGTGGGTTCGCAAGCACACAAATTAAGGGAAAGTTCAGATTGCTAGTTTTCATAAGTTCTTCTAGTTATTTTTATAGAAATTAACGTAATTGGTGAAACAAGCAGATGACCCAACTGCTGGTCAATTCAGATGTATTCGTAAGGGTTCTTGTACACACACGCTTTTTTCTCCGTGGTTTTAAGTGGTACTACTACTACTAAATACTATTTTCACGGGTAATTTTATTTTGTTTTTATTTGTAATCAGAATCAGAAATATGTTTATTGTTATCTGTTGTACAAAAAAGAACTTAAGTATAAAATAGTGTACAGTTTCAACAGCTTATCTATAATTGACATGCAATAACAGTTTTTTAAATAGGTACCTTTTTAACTAGGTAGGTATACATATATACATCATTTATCAAAGATTCAATATGCAGCCAATGAGCGGCGAAAAAGTATAAGTGATACACTCACGAAAACATCAGAGTGTCAAGTGCGAGAATTTTTACCAACCCGATCGTGACAAAGATAACTATAATTTGTACGAGATTGAAACAGTTAAAAATGCCGTTTGCTAAATTATGTTGCCTGTTGGCAAAAATGGGAAACATAATTTGCGAGTGTGAGATTCTCTATCGAGCGTCGCGTCGATCATCCTCGAGGTCACGCTCACACTTGATTGTGAGAATTTCAACGGATTTGTTTGGTTGTTTGAAAAGTAATCCAAGTGCGAGTTACAAAATTTGGCATCCGAAAAGTAAACGAGCTCGAACAGTCATCTAGCATTCATATAAAGTTTTTTAGTGAATAGAGGTGAAAGCGTAAAATTACAAAGAAAAAGATCAAGTTTTACAATCAAATTATGGCGGGGCGGATTTTTTTCGCTTGGAGGTTAGCGGCTGCCAAGGCACAAGATGACCACAATTTGGACGCATCTGACAGAGCAAGAGCTCGTGCATCTTTCGATCCTTTATTGTACCTTACGGAAAACAAATTTTAGGCTAGATATCGTCTTACAGGGACAGCTTTTAAGTTTTTGAGCAGATAATTAAAACGATTAACGAAAGTAAGGGCCTCACAACGCGTTTCTACAGTATTTTTTAACCGACTTCAAACAAGAGGAGGTTCTCAGTTCGTCTGTATGTTTTTTATTTTTATGTATGTATGTTACTTGATATCTCCGCCTATGGGTAACCGATTTTACTGATTCTTTCACTATTGTAGAGAATGATCCCGAGGTGGTCCCATAAGAATTTTATTCTCGAGGGATTAGTATTTATCCCGTTAAACTTAAAAAGCAACAATATTTTTGGAGAATCATGAAAGTTTTAGTGGTTTCTGCGCCAATTGCTAATAGATTTTGATGATTCTTTCGTTGTTGTATAAAAATTGATTTTGAGGAGGTCTCCTATAAGTTTGATTCTCGAGGAATTGCTATGTGCGCCATAAAACGTCGATTTGTAAAAATTCTTCAGAATAAGATAATTTCATTATCACTTAATTGATGGTTTCCATGGCAACGGGCGTCAACAGTTTCATCCCCGTGTCATCAAACTAAATTAGGCTTGAATTTTAACTATAGATGTCGCCGGTGTTAAACTAAATTTTTTGCACGTGAACATAGACCTTCGGTCGGGGAAAGTAAGGGAGGGGTGATTTCGTTTGTCCGAGACATAGATGAATAATAGATCTTTATACCAGATTTAAAGTCGGTTTATCGATTTTTAAAACACGCCAAATTATTTAAAGTACTTTAAATTTAATTTAAATTTTTATTATCAGTCACAGCTATTCAGTCCATATCATCATAATGTATTTGACAGTTTGTCAAATACATAAATACCTACCTAAATTACCCATAGCATTTTTGATAGACAGCTGCTTCTAAATAAAATACTAATAAAAATATTATTCTAAATTTGGTCGGTTAATCTCACGGTGCCGGCGTACTACCACCACAACAAAATAATTAACCGTGTTCACGGTAGAGACTCGCACTCGCATGAGTTTGATTTTCAATTCGATTGTCGTTATCTCGACTACGAGAAAGTAAAGTAATTTTGAAAAATTTTGTGGAACTCGCACTCGGTTCTCTGAATAGACTAGCATAATATTTTAAGGGGCGAACTTAACGGGTTTGGTTGTCTAACTAGGCCTAGATCTCAGTATTCACGGGATCCCCGTGATATAAAACTCGAATTACATAAAATTCTAAATTTTTTCTTTGGCTCCTTGAATGTGAAAACACGATTAAGAAAAAAAAATACGATAAATAGAAATCATGGAAGTGCACTGTTCGCACATAATTTGGTCGAGATCTCAGGATCCCTGCGGTCTATTGAAATGAATTATGTTTTGATTCGTAGGTTATCTTATTACTAATTATTTGGTTCTTGAAACAGTTTGTTTATAATCATAAGGTATGTAGTTTTCTTGTAAATAAGCAAAATCTTGATTTTGATTTTCAGGTGATATGTGACAGAGCAATTGCAGGTATTATGTACGTTAACGTTTATTATTCATTTATTCTCAAAAAGACAAAATTATACAATGTCGCTTACATGAGAACAGGGTTCTTAGGTTAAGTTAAGTATAGATAGATGCATAGGTTGTGGTTGTTCAATAGCTGACTCATTTAATGTGTTTACATAATAAGAAGTGAATCATCATTTATGATATTATGTCGAGCTAATTTGAGTTTGAACGCATTAAATGAGCTTACTCTTTTAATTTGGGAGGGTAACTTATTCTAAAGCTGTGCGCGTTATGTGACAGAGCAATAAGCAGTAACCCGTTGTTTGCCTGAGCTTACCTTGAAGATGTACCCATCTATTATTTTCACAACAACCGTTGTCTCATAGATTATAAAAATTTATTATAAACTGGGAAAATTCGGAGATCCTTTAACGCATTCATTCATGTGCGTCAAAGGCAATGAGAGTGTTATAGACTTCGCTAAGTACCTATGATGTCAATGGTGATAAAGAGTATCCATTTTGAACAAAACTGAAGACAGTTGCTGGTTAAAATACCTATAGCAATACTTAAACTCGTAAGCTCAAGTGATTCACATTAATGTATGTGTCGCTGCCGGATCGTAGAATCAGGACTTTTAAAGAATGGCTAGGCCGATTTCAAAACGGCGCAATTCAGTTAATTTGGACGACCAACGTTCAGTAATATGGCAAAACATCATTTAGCCATATCGTCGAAAGAAATTAATTAGTTATTTCTAGAAAATCAGCGTTCGTTTCGCAATCGGCCTAGCCATTCTACAAGCGGGCTGATTCTACGATCTGGCGGTGACATGTACTGGCACAATGACAGGAACCTCGTTCGTTCCAGTGATATGTCACGGGCCCATGTGTACGTTGTGTGTCCCAGCATTGTTCTGCACAATTGCTGTAGGTAAGTAGGGGGTACACTCACTGTCAAATGTCAATCTGGCAATGATAAAATTTAATTTACATTTTCAAACAAAATAAGTCCTTAGGTTTTGTTCATCACGTCTTGGTTTGTATAAGTCAAATCTTTATTAACAAAGCAAATTACAATCAAATAATAACTGTAGACAATCTACAGGTAGCTCAGCTGATCTATATCAATACCAGTCGGAAGCGTCCCCAAGATTGCAGCATTGCCATACAGCGAGGCAATCCAGGGGGCTGCATTGCCTCGCTCTATGGCAATGCTGATGCACTGCGCCAGATACACACCAGCTCTCGGGTTAAGCGTCGCTTCGCGCTCAGATATGAAAAAAAAGTAAGTCAGTATATAAGTTGTCTTGTAACCCATAACACAAGCTCTAATTAGTTTGGGGCTAGATAATTCTAAGTGAATTGGTCCAGTATTATTTATTTATTTATTTATGTTAATATTTTGCTTTACTACGGATACGTCTACAGATAGTAAAAACCTCTACCTACAGTCTCTTTTTATAAAGTGAAGATATTCACTATCGCATTTAGTTTTGGAAAAAAGACCTTTTGTGGTTGATTGTACGTACAATTGCGTGGTGAAGTGGTGGTTGCGTGGTGGTGGTGGTGTGCACAAAACTTAGTGGTCCGTAAAATTTGTGAACAAATTATTCTCTAAGATTGTTCGTATGGGAAAATGAACTGCGGTATTTACAAGTTATGACAATGTTACCTACATCGCCTTCGGGACTTCTAAAAACCGTAACATTGGGTAATGGGGAAATCACAGAGTTTGCATAATTGCATCTTCTATAATAAGTATATGTAGGTGTGTTTATTTATCACATAGAAAACGACAATAACAGAGTAAAACATTATTTTTACTACATTATCTATCTATATACTCGTATAGGTATATATTATGTATAAATGAATCCGCATTTCCCTTGGTCATAGCTTGACGCATGAACGGCTAGACCGATTTCGCTAATTATTTTTATGTTGTGTATGTTAATGTCAGGAGATATCATATGAAAAAAATACTAATAAGAAAATAGCGCGGAAAATAAGAAAATTTTAATATTCGTAGTTAAGACAGGACAAAGTCTGTCAGGACAGCTAAGTTAATAAAAGCTAGCATCCAAAGAAGATATCTGAATAATTAAATTAGGTATTTATTGATTTAGAAAACCTATTCAAACAAACGAGAGATATCGGCGAAAGAAAAAGAATGGAAATCATTCATTAATATCCTATTGCGTAATTAATTACCGATCGTATTCAGTTAGATAGAAGCCGTCTACCATAATGACCCTGCTTGACATATTCGGTAAATAAAATAATCTTCGCCAAATCACTACTTTAAACGCCAAATAAACGAAGCACCTACGCCATTCCAACTCATAACAGATCATAAAAGCATCAGCGAAATTCAGCCATCATACGTAGATCCATCCTGCATCACAGAATAACTAGCAATAACTACAACACTCACTCTTTGTTCAGATGACCTAAATATGTTAAACGAAGGGGACAACAGGTCTATAGCACTGGTCGAGATGATATCCCGAGATAGGCCGAGGTGTACGTGAATTCCAATGCAATACACAGCTTAGAAACACAAACAATGTGATCGCTCGCTCTGCCGCACATATGCCCTTTATCCCCGAACTATAAAGGGGCACAAACATAAGCTCTTAGTAGACAAACAGGGGATTTGATAACGCTTAATTTGCCTATTAACATTGTGCCGACGAACTTGTGTCGCGTCGAGCTTTTTAACCTGGAATAAGTGTGATGGTGAACGTAAACTTGTTAGGTAATAGGATGTTTGAGGAGACGGAAAGATTGTACCTAAAGTGAGCTTAAAAATATGAAAATAAACTACTGTTATGTCAAGCAATACAAAGTATGGAGTACTTTATGTAATAATAATTGAGCAAGGAATACTAATAACTAATATAAAGTCGCGTAGATAATGATTGGGACTGACCGCCTTTATCATGCTGTCCCGCTTAGATCTTATTGGATATGGAGACGAATATGGACAGCATGAGAGAAGCTGTCATTCTAAATCTCAATCTTTATCTACGCAACTTATATGTACATCGGAAAGCTATGAAGTCAATAATCGAAAGAACTTGAAAAATAATCTATGAACATAAAGGAACCAAAGCTGAGGTGAGACAATTCATTTGCTGTAGCATTGCATGTTTCCCAACCATCAACTCTGCTCAATATTTCAAAGCACACATAAAGGGTGCTGTACAAATAAGATAAGTCCAACCTTCGTGGGAATGGGAATGATGTCTCCATCTTGCGCGCATCAAGTGCTGAGCCAGACCAGATGTAACCCGTCTATAAAAAGACCACTGTATCTATTCATTAGAGAGCTTTTAAGATAATGTTTTAATGTTTCTATAGAAAACGATGTTTAGTGTGACACATTCGTTTAGTTTCTGAATGGATTTGTCATTAGATTCTAATTGGACCACATTGGTGGTCCGATGTTTACCTTTTGGATTTAAATAATGCAAATTAATTTTAAAAACTTTGGTTATTAGTAAATTTAAGATTATTACGGATTTTATTATCTTTCTATGCAAAGTCAATTTGTTTTTAACGGAAAACTTTAAAAGTCTGTTGAGATATTTATATAATTATATGCTGCTTTGTAGATAAAGCCTTAATTTTAAAGAAAGCAAGATTATGCTCAGGCTGAACAAACAATGTCAGTCTAAGGTTATCTTTTTCTTCTTATTCAGTTTATCTTTAGCTAAATAAATAAATAATAAATCATTTATTGTTCTCTTCACACAATGAGCTTACATTTACAACTAAAATAGTAGGTTTAACTATAAAAGCAACATTGCGCGAGACTGGTGCCTGCGTTAGGTTTCTAAAAAAACCTGTGTTACAGGTCACCAGAAATAATGATTCCAGTAGTACCTTCCTGCTATTTTCTTCTGTTAAAATAAATAAATACATAATGTAGACAATGCTGTGTGGCAGCATCATATAGGCCGAAGCTAAGCAAAGCTTGTGTTATGAGTAGGGCTTACAAATATTCGAAAATTTTGATATTCGAATATTCGATTTTTTTTCGGGTACTATTCGAATAATTCGAATATTATTCGAATAATAGATAATTGTTATAATGACGGCTACTTTTATTATTTTATGAGTTATTTAACAAAATAACACATAAAACAAATAAAATTAACAAAATGTTGTGTCGTCGTAACGACATAGGTGATTTACACGGACAATCAACCACAAATTCTTAGTAAAAAAACAGTCTTCAAAATCTAGGTTAGTAGGTATTTTAAAACTATCTGCAATAAAATTTTACCCAGTATCAAGTAGATAAATAGAAACGGTAAGTAACTGTTACACGGTAGTAACATAGATAAATGAATTATTTCGTCCATGGTTGTAAGTAAATTAACATTTTATAAAATTTATATACTTTAATAATTTAAAAATCATGAAAGTGCTTTGTTTCGCACATAATTTGGTCAAGATCTCAGGAACCCTGATGTCTATTGAAATGACTTATGTTTTGATTCGTAGGTACTAATTATTTGGTTCCTTGAACCAGTTTCTTCATAAGTTGTGTAGTTTTCTTGTAAATAAGCAAAAACTTGAATTTTGCGCTTACGCCGTTCCAAAAACGCGAAATCATACGCCTTTTCACTAAATGGCGCGCATTACGCCCTAATTCTAAGTGGGGGAACAGGGATCTGCACTGTCACCTCGCATGGGAGAGTATTGTGCATTGTCCCCCTGCCTAAACAGGCCCTAAACAGCCCAACTCCTTGAAGTACCGGAGCAGGACTTTTGGTGACTGACAGCTTCGTTTCATCTTTTCTGTGGGTGTGGATGAGGTTGATGCCTCAATGAGACTCTTCAGTCTCGTCTTGTGTCTGGCCTCCTCTATGGCCGTGCAGAGTACCACAACGTGTTCCACAGTCTCTGCACTGGTTTGTTGATTTTATTCTTAGGGACGCTGCCATTGCTTCCTGATGTATGTGAACATGCAAAGGCGTTATACCTAGTATTATGTCTAGTGCTGCTGATGGGGCTGATTTCCTGCATCCGCATATGAGTGTGCAAGCCAGTCTTTGAACTTGCTGTAATTTATTTATGGTGGTGACTAAGTTTGTTCTAGGCCACCATACTATAGCACCGTAGGTTAGAACTGAACGGACCATGACTGTATACAGCCATAGGCACAGCTTAGGCTTGAGGCCCCAGTCCTTGCCCACCACTCGTGTGCATTGCCATAAGACTTTTGTGGCTTTTAATATAACATGATCTAGGTGTTTGCCCCACAGTACTGTCTAGTCATATGCCATTTACCCTCTTAGCACAATGTCATTTACGTGAGAGACAGAGACAGATAGACAGAAGAGTCTCTTCAAATACGCGAATGCACTACGTAGTCACGCGCGGCACTCCCGAGTGTTTCCGAACCCTATAACTTTGTCATATTGTTAACCCGAACGACGTAAACTTGTATTGTCTTGTATGGATATATAGCGCGAACTTTTGTTTGGCATTTTAAGCACATCAGAGTTCAGAGTTTGGTGTTATTGAGTTTAATCGAATATTCGAATATTGCAATTTCAGTATTCGAATATTCGAACTAATCTAATATTCGAATTATTCGAATATTCGAATGCAAGCTCTAGTTATGAGTACTGGATGACTGATATAGGTACTTAATACAATACATTGTAGTGCAGATATTTTTACTATACCTACATAGAAAATACCCAGAACACACGGAACAAATATTTGTAGATCGTGCGAACATTTGTCCGAACTTGCAACCTCCTGCGTCGCAGGTGGGCCTTCGCCGCCGTGCCACATAGGTCGTCGATTGTAATTAAGATGTTTAGTACAATATAATAGGTGTAACTATAATATTTACAGTAAATATTAGCGTGTACCTACTTACCTATGCATATTCTTCCTGAAACACTGCTCTTGACAGAAAAGTGCTTTCTAAAACTAGATTTTCCAGTTCCAACAGTGCAGGTATAAATTAGTCTGGCTCTTGTTGACCATTGAAAGAAAGTGCTCCAGAAAATAAAACCTCGACACAACTTTGTAACCGTGTTAGGTCAAGGTTCGTTCAGAAATCGATAAACCAATAGTGCAATTATTTTTCTAAGTAAAATCACTTTTTTTATAATGAAAATGGAGCAAATAATCATGTTTGGTCACAAAAATGTCATTAATTTGATAATGTTTCGGAATATTCTCAAATTAATGATGGTACCTTCGGTATCAATTATACGTCGCCAAAACTATCCTAATCTAATTTGACAGTACTAAAAATTATGCAATCCTTTTTATTTCGATCGTAATGAAAGGGACGGCATTGTTTTTAGTGCCGTCAAATTATTTAAGTTTAGTTTTCGCGACATCTGAATTAACAACAATTTTTTTATTTCTACATCTATAATTGAGGTCCATTATTCTCATGAGGTGTTAACATGACTACCTACATCAAAAGTTATTTTAAACTAGTTTGCCTAGTTTTTGCTCTACAGTTCTCCAACGATCTCATTACTATTTGCATCGTAACCGGTGTTGCAGGTTTCATAGCAATGATGCTAACTGTAGCCAACATTAAACCGTTTACAGAACTTCACATGCCATAAACGCAGTTTCTGGATCATTTTCTTTGCGTAGAACTGTTGCTAAGACTTTGGTTTCTAATTTGTTAGTTACCCATTATATTAAATACCTACTAAGTTTATTTACAAAGAAATAGGCAGGTACATAACTGAAACCAATTTGAACGAGTTGAACAGTTGAAACAGTTGAGCTAACTGCAGACTGTTGCTCCAGTTGGTGTTGTCCATACCAATTGGAAGCGTCTCCAAAACGCTGGCTGCATTACCAGATGATGATTGATTTTGATCTCGTGTTTGTGTAATATGTATTATTTATTATCTGAAATAAATGAATACAATACAAATGCCACGCTGTTTGGCATCGCAATGCTGATGCGCTGCGCCAGATACTCACCAGCTCTCGGGTCAAGCGTCGCTTCGACCAGAGTTTCAGCTAAAGTTTTGGAAATCCGAAGAGCCTTAGTACCCCACGGATCTAGGGTCTTGACTCCAAAGGAGCAAAACCGTATGCTTTACAAACGATAGTCCGAGATGAGATTTAAAGAAATGGTTCTGACTGGTTTTTCAAAATGTTAGTAGTAGGTTACCCATACATAATTTGTTACCATCTTGTTACTTGGTAACTGTTCGGAGCCGAGAGATTGAGATGAGGGATTTAATTTGTGTGTTACATTTTAGAGTTCCGTAGACAAAGGGTGCCAACAGGCCCCTTTTACTAAGCCTCCGCTGTCTGTGTGTCTGTTAGCGGGATATATCGCATCAACCGTCAAAGGTATTTTCACAGGGTGTGAATTTATTTTTTTAACTATAGCTACCTACCCATTTCTTTCGCATACTGTACCAGCTGATATTCAAATCTTTATAGCAACTGTGCTTTATAGCAACGCAAAAATGCAAAAAAATCGTACCTTCAAAGAATAAGCTTGAGTTCATCTTCATTAAAATTCCATTCACAGCCCAAACATTTGATAAAACAAAACTTGGACATCAAGTTATTTAAGTTATGTTTGCAAGATTTGGTATCTATTCGGATCTCCAGAAGAATCCCTTAATTAAATAAATGGTTGGCAATTTTGATAAATAAAATAAAAAGTGTTGTAGTATTTTGACGTTAATGAAAATATATGGGTCCAATTAGGTGAAGTGCCTCTGGAGTGGGCATCATTGAATGAAGACTGTTCAATTACTAAACCAGTTTTGATGATTTTAGTGAACAACTTAGATGTTGACAATATTACATAGCGACTTTTGTATAATCCGCTGATTTACAACAGTCGATCATAACTTTTGCATCCTCCTCCACTCCACAGCCTATATTGGTCCACTGCTGGACACAGGCCCCCTGATAAGCGCCTTATTGGCTTTTATCTCACGGGGGGTAATGCCGATAATCCCCACGCTGGGCATGCGGGTTGGGGATCGCAGTTCGGTGGTAGAATTGTTCTGCAGGGGGCGCTGATACCCGCCCCCAATGAATATCCCTTAGACGCCTCTTACGACACCCGCGGGAAGAGTTGGGCGCAAAAGAAGTGGTGCAAAGTCGTGACCACACAGCAGCAACGTTTGCATACTATTGACTTATGAGACTGAGAGAATAGAGAGAGCACCTGTGTTTGCGCACACACTTGGGCACTATAAAATATCCTGCGCACCAGGCTAGTCTCCGTTGAGACTAGCCCCCACCGCCGCCGTGGGCGAAAATACGGCTAGGAGGACCTACTATTGACTGATGACTAATTTTATTTTATTTTCATGGAACTGTACATTGTTAAATTTATTAGTTTAACTAGACTCTGCCCGTAACTTTGTACGTGTTTTTTTTTGTGATAAAAAGTAGGTTATATGCTTATTCAAAGAACTTACGTGGTAGGTAAGTATCCATGTCTAGATGTAAAGTAGGTAGTTTTGGCGTAAAGAGGTAACAAACATCCAGATATCTAATCTTCAAATTTTTGCGTTTATAATCACACTTCACACTAATCACATCTCACTTCACACTTCACAACACACTTCATACCACACTTCACACTACACATCACACTTCATAACACACTTCACATCATATAAATGCGAAATTTTGGATGGTTAGATGGATGAAAGGATGGATGGATGTTTTTTACTTCTTCACGCCAAAACTATTCAAACGGATCGGGCCGAAATTTTGCATAGATGTAGTTCTAGGCCTGGAATAAAACATAGGCTACGTTTTATACAATAAATCAGTCCCATGACAAAGGAATAACTTTTAAACGTTTTTATAGAAACAATGCGTGCGAAGCCGCGGGCAGAAGCAAGTAGGTATTCTATAAAAGTTTTTAGTTCTTTTTATTCGTGGTAACAAAACATTAGATACACTCTTAGCCTAATTAAACGCTTTATTACAAAGAAAATTACAATTCAATAATAAAAACAAATTAGTACCTACTAGTATTTACAATTGAAACAATTAAACTAACTGCAGACTGTTGAACAGTCTGCAGTTAGCTTACAGGTAGCTCAACTGATTAAATAGTTTAAATAATTAAATAGATACCTACATAATCCAAGTGTTGTTCTAAGAACAATCAACACCGTTACCCTCATTACGATATAAAAATAAACAGGGCAAAAGTTATTATAGGCAAGTACTAGGTAGGTAAGGTACACAGAGAAACAAATGTGTTCTTCGACTACAATCCCTACGCACGAGATTACCGCGCTTTGAAAACTAAACTAAAGCATATCTGTGACGCGCATTTTACTTATAGTTATTTATGTCGCATCCTTGGATTGATGACTGTACTTATGATAGGAATGTACTTGTGATTGCTCTCAGGCCGTTCCGGACACATTCCAACCAATAAGTTTGCATTTCTTATGAAAAAAGTTGATTCGCCCAATTGTGATGTAGGTATGTGGCTCTATAGAAGATGTACAGCACGTGTTGATGGAATGTTGCCGGAACGCAAGTGAAAGAACTAAATTGTTTGGTTCCTCCAAGGTGCTCAATGTCGGACATTGCAACGCTATATTGGCGTCGCCTCTGTCGGACAAAGCAGCACAGCTGTATTGTCTGGCAGAATGTTGTTTTAAATTAAGAAGTTAATTTTTAATTTTTTTTTTGTTACTTTATCTGTTATTCACCAAGTTTTTGTCCATCTTGTTATTAAGTAAATTGTTGTATAAGTAGGTATAATTTATACGTAAGTTTGATATACTAATAGGGCGATGTGGTCGCTTAGCGACAAAGTCCCTTAATATTTGTTTAAAATAAAAAAGCATCTCAGACATTTAAAGATTTCATAATCTGTAAGAAGGCGATAATACCGCGCGCAAGTATGTATATAGCGGATTACGTAGGTACCAACTATGTCAGACTCCCACAGCATTACCACGCGAGTTCATAGGTAGCTATGTGCCGAGGTTTTTACCTCGGCACATACCTACCTAGATATAGCGCTAGAATCTGGCATAAAAGATAACAAAATGACACAGTACAGAATATTATTTATGAACAGTATGATTTTGCCTTTTATAGGCTCCTTCCTACCCACTTAGGTGAGACGAATATATTCCTCACTTTGTATGACCTGAAGGAAAAACCGAAACGAAACGTCGCGTCGTCATTTCGAAATGCGAATCGTAATTTCATAATTCCATATTTTGCTGCTGGAATGATAACGAAACAAAAACCTGCATTACCCAAACCGGAGATGGACGTGGGAGGGGTATTGATGTCACTATTGACTCTTGGGTGGTCATTTCCTTACATGTAGTCAGTTATTGCATTTATAAAATATATCATTGTGTTTGGGGTGAATGAACTCCACCTGAGAATAACATCTAAAATAATAAAGCACTTGCTGTACCTACCTAGTAATGAAATCTTACTGCTTGCATAAACCCTGTCTGATCTTGGTAAAATATTTGTTGAAATCCTACCCATTCTTTTGCGGTTTGCAAAAATGGGTAACGTAACTCCTTTAGCTGCTCCTAAATATGTAGTTTGAAAATATATCTACAATAACGAAAAGGTAAGGTCTAATATAACCTACTCTTATCTCTTTTCTTCTACTATACGTAGGTACTCACTCTTCTACAAAAAATTATTGGTCTCTACCTAGTTTCTGCCCCGGCTTTTTCTATCCCATGAGAACTGATTTATGTGAGAAACAGTGACCTATGTATTCCAGGTCAGGCTAAAATTTCGCAATTAGCTGTAGGTATTCGTTCAGTACGTTGTAATGGCGTGATATAGTAACAAACATAGTAATATATCCATTCAACTATCCACCCAAACATATATACAAACTTTCGCATTTATAAGTTTGATTTTGGTTTTATTAATGCCCTATCAATATCAACCAGCGCTCCAAGAATCACACGCTATTGCCAGGGGGTTCTAGGACAAATTAAATCGTCCATCTCTTACGCCATCTCCCATTTGGTGTTTCAACAATCCACCAATTTGGTTCATCAGCTCAATTGCTCTTAATACGGATTGCTCATGGCCGATTAGTGCAGTCACATGGAAAAGTGAATTAGCATAGAAATGATCTCAGGTTAAGAACACAGGGAACGCTAGAAACTTTACAGCCGGTTGTTCCTACGCTGATTAACTAATCAGTAATCAAATGTTTTTTTAAATAGTTATTTCTTTTGACGAATTGACGTTGACAAGAAGTAATTATTATTAATTTATAAGTTAATTATGATAAATAAATAAATATTGCTGGAGAATCCATAATAATGATGAGTGTCCGAACAACAGCTGTTGGTGATATACATTTTGTGTTATGTTTCTTCTTAAAACTTAAAGAAAGACAAAGACAAAACAAAACACTATTTAACAATCACTAGCTAAGAGATGAAAGTTGTTGGGAATATTTTCACGTAACTACTCGTTACTCGTGAGTCAACTTATGGACAACCAACAAGCAATCAGCGATTTAGTTAACACCTACAAAGTACCCACATAATTGATTTTGGCATTTAATTTGTTTTTAGGGTTCCGTACCCGAAGCGTGAAAACGTAACCCTATTACTAAGCCTCCGCTGTCCGTCCGTCCATCCATCCGTCTGTCATAGGGCTCTATCTCATGAACCGTAAGAGGTAGACAGTTTAAATTTTCAGACATTGTGTTTTTCTCTTAGCGCTATAAGAACAAATAATAATAATAAAATAAATATCTAAAATTAAGGGGGCTTCCATACGAAAAACTTGTTTTTTTTAGCTTATTTTTGCTCTTTGTTTGTCAAGGCTGTATCTCTAGAACCACAACATGTAGACACATGAACTTTCTATAAATAAGTAACACTTAAATTGCTATAACAACAACTACAAAAAATATAATAAAGATGAAAATTTAAAGGGGTCTCCGAACAAGCGAAAACTAAATGATCTTTGAAAAAGTTGCCTGACTTTTACTACGGAGCCCTTCGTGTGCGAGTCGACTTGCACTTGGCGGTTTATGTTACTATAAACACTACCGAATACACAGGCTCCATTCCACTCTGATCCACTTTGCAGATCCACTAATGCATCAGTTTCCACTTTTTTGTCCACTCTGATCCTTAGCCTGGGTGGATCTTGAATCTATACCACTCTTGAATAGTTTCCACTGCTTAAATCTATTCCACTCTGATCCATGGGCCGCCGGGTGGATAGTTAACCACTTCTGCCCGCGACTGTGTGATGCGAACATTTTTAATTGCTCCCAGAACCGGCTGTAAGAGGGGCCGATGGACGATATTAATTGCAGTTGTCATCGGTGCTGATCACTTTTGGAATTCATAAACGAACTCAGCTCCTTTTGCAGGGTTATAATGGGCTCACGCCAAGATATCCTGTCAGTATAACCGGAGCTCTTTATGAAGGTGAAGATTTTAATTCGATCTGCAAATAAATATTTTAGGAAGCCATTTTTTACAATTTTTTTTTTTTGTGTAATTTTATGATTAATCTAGAATAAAATATATATTTGATAAATATATATTTTTTTATATATAATGTTATTATATAATTTAGTTAACCTGCGGCTTTGTTGCCATAATCATATTTAGTTGAAAGCAAGGCCCCCACCTGCGGAGGAGGATGCGGGGTTCGATTCGGGATAATGTTTGTACGATTCCCACGTGTTCAGGGTGTTTTATATTTATTATATAGGTACCAGAGGTTAGTTGAAATATTGTAAAACCTAGATTAATTTGTTCCTATGTATCTCATTATAAGTAAACCCTGTGTTTGTATGAGAATAAAGTTATTTAAAGCTATAAATAAACTCTTATCTCTCATCTTTAGAATACCTACATACCTAAACTTATTATTGTTCTGGGGCTATTCTGTGAAAGGAGTCACTTCACTATGACAATGGTATCATCACAGAATGACACATTTTGGTATTCTACCTTAGATGAAATAAACTAACAGATTGAGAGACCACCATCAAGGTTTACAACATTTAGCATTGCCATTCAACGTGTCAATTCTTCCAGCATTCTGGGCACTCTTCTGGTGACAGATTAGATTTTCAGGAAATTGATATAAATAAATAATGCTGGACAATCCACACAGCATCATCTAGCCCCAAGCAAAGCAGAGCTAGGGGCAAAATGGAAATACTAGTTGTGATTTGTTTCTGTTGCAAATTTATTTAAATAAAATGATACATGTCATTAAAGCCAATAAAAAGTAATCAAATCCTTATATACAGGGTTACAGGTTAAGTCGACCTAGATCCTGGAGGGGGTTGTAGTTTCCACCATTTCTGACTGATTTCACTATGAAACACCCTACCCCAAACTTAACCGTTTTTAAGTTATTGGACTTTGAAGTTTTTTTTAAAAATTACCGACTTTTAGCCTATTGACCAATTTTTTTTTGGGTCTTTGTCTCTAATTTATTTGTGTTTACGATTTTTGTGTAGTAGATGAGTTGCTTTATTATTCTTAATACTAAAATTGCAGTTAACTAAACCAACTGGGTCGCAGCAGACGATTGATAGTAATAAATTGAAATGAACTCATAAAAATATTTTTTAATTTCAGAAATATTTTAATAAATATCTATGACAGCCATGCTGCAGATGTGCCTAAAAATATCTACGTTTCATCAGCTATCTAACAAGATAAAACAAGCTAGGGTGTTATCAGAATTCTTAGAAAAAACTTCTTCTTCGTCTTAGAACTTGGACTATCGCAGTGGAAAGTGTGGTTTACGGTGAATACTGCCGGCCTCTACCCCTATCATTACACGCCGGTACAAGTTATTGAAGAAGGAGATCCTGTGAGGAGATTGGATTTCTGCAGATTCATGCTCAATGCAGATTTAGAGGACCCATCATTTCTGAGAAATATCTTGTGGACTGATGAGTCGAAATTTGATAAAGACGGCATAACGAATTACCACAACGCTCATTATTGGGCCCCGAAAGTACAAAGAAATCCCAATAAGAAGCGGACTAAGGGATCACAAAGACGATTCAGTTTGAATGTTTGGATGGGAATCATATCGAACCATTTGATTGGGCCTTACTTTCTTCCTGACAATTTAAATGGAGAACGTTATGAAAACTTTTTAATAGAAGATTTACCCGAGCTACTAGAAGATTTACCACTTAATCTCATACGCGACATGAGGTTTCAGCATGACGGTTGCCCTGCACACTACAGGAGAAGCGTCAGAGAATGGCTAGACACTAATTATCCTAATAAGTGGATCGGGAGAGGTGGACCCATACCGTGGCCAGCTAGAAGTCCAGACCTGACCCCGATGGATTTTTATGTGTGGGGACACATGAAGAGTTTAGTTTACAATGAACCGAATCCAATCACATCTGTTGATGTTTTGAGACAAAGAATAATCGATGCGGCGATTGAAATAAGAAGGGGATTAACAACTGGTGTAGTAAAAAGTGGATTAAGACACAGAATGAGAGTTTGTGTACGAAACAGAGGCGGACACGTGGAACATGAATTGTAATTGTAGGCTTTTATGTAAAAATTGTAATAAAAGTCATTTTGTACCTATTTGGATTTTTTTATTTTGTTTTCTGAAGTGGGTACCATTATTTTTTACTACTACCTGAGACCCTTTCATCAAAGTTTTTTCTAAGAATTCTGATAACACCCTAGCTTGTTTTATCTTGTTAGATAGCTGATGAAACGTAGATATTTTTAGGCACATCTGCAGCATGGCTGTCATAGATATTTATTAAAATATTTCTGAAATTAAAAAATATTTTTATGAGTTCATTTCAATTTATTACTATCAATCGTCTGCTGCGACCCAGTTGGTTTAGTTAACTGCAATTTTAGTATTAAGAATAATAAAGCAACTCATCTACTACACAAAAATCGTAAACACAAATAAATTAGAGACAAAGACCCAAAAAAAAATTGGTCAATAGGCTAAAAGTCGGTAATTTTTAAAAAAAACTTCAAAGTCCAATAACTTAAAAACGGTTAAGTTTGGGGTAGGGTGTTTCATAGTGAAATCAGTCAGAAATGGTGGAAACTACAACCCCCTCCAGGATCTAGGTCGACTTAACCTGTAACCCTGTATATTGCAAAAAATTTTTGAGTAGAGCAAAACAGATGTTATAGTTATTGTATATTACTAAAATATAACAGCGAAATTTTAGATGGATATTTAGTATTCCTATTTTACAGGACCGAAACTCATAATATACCTCTAATATAGACACTAACAATAATTAAAAAACTCTACATTTCATTATTTTTACATTTCTCTAGTCTTAATCTAAATTTGCATCTTGTATATCTAAACATGGAAAAACTTATACCTAGGTGACTTTTGATCCTATAAATCAATTCCTATCGGATACAAATAACCTTAAAACGTTTCCATAGTATAATAATTAGAGAACTGAATTTGAATAATGTAGGATCTAGATAGAAAGGTAGAAAGTTCTTTATTGCACATTTTACAAAACAAATTACATACAAAATAAAAAATTATTAAATATTGGCGGTCTTGTCGCTCCATAGCGATCTCTAGCAGACAACCTTCGATGGAAATGTTCGTTGGATTGAACAAGGGGATCTATGTGCATTATTTGTAGCTAGCTAATACAAAGTACAAAATTCAAATCATTTATAAAATTTATATAACAAAAAATCCTAAATCTGTCCTATAAGCAACTTTTTATTCTGAACCAACGCGTTCGAAGCCGCGGGCAGACACTACTTTTAAAATAAACGTGGTTAGCTCTTGAGTTACGACGTGTGAAGAAATAATTTGATGCTCGCACATGCATTGAATCTCAATCATGTCGTCGAGTGATCAAACATGGATATTATCGTCGTTGTATAATTTTAAAGGACTAGTATCTACACCAAATCAATATCAACCTAAAACTTGCTAAGTACCTACCTATTTACACGGATAATCATATTTAGGGTCAATTAATTAAAATATAGTTATTACGTCTTATGGGGCGACCACAACTGGTTTGGTTGTCAAACTGGGCTTAGACCTGAGTACTCACGGAAACCCCGTGGTAAAAAATTCGAATTACATAAAATTGTAAACTTTTTCTTTGGTTCCTTGAAAGTGAAAACACGATTTAGAAAACAAATGACGATATAGAAAGACCTCGAAAGTGCACTGTTTTGCACATAATTTGGTAGAGAACTCACGAACCTTGCGGTCTTTTGAAATGACTGATGTTTTGATCCGTAGGTTATTATTATAACTAATTATTTGGTACCAGTTTCTTTCTAAGTTGTGTAGTTTTCTTGTAAATAGGCTTATACTTAATTTTTGCGCTTACGGTGTTCCAAAAACGTATGCACTCTCCCGCTCCTCTGAACGCAAATTCCTATGCCTATCCTTTTTACAAAATAGCGCGCATTGCGCTTTCTTAACCAAATAACGAAGGCAGGATATTAAACTAATGAACAACCCATACTAAGGACTAGACATTTGTCCCTGTCTTGGTGTTAACTTTGTTTAATATAATAATTAATATAAACATAAAAAAAAACATTATTAAAAACAAGCTTTTATTCAAAACTAATGTTAAAACTCGATGAGGCTACGTCGTTTAGTAGTTTCTATGGCTCCTCCGGTTTCATCATCAGGACCCTGGTCAACATCTAGGACCAAAGTGCTTGGGAAGACAAATCCAACGAACCCAAACTCGACGGGGTTACGTCGTTTCGTTTAGGAGTCCCAATGCCATCTTCTCTCTCCATCATCAAACTAGCTCGATGGTACCATAACATTGCATTGTCACCGAACTTACAAAAGATGAAGTGATTGCCGCTCAATCGGTTGAGGATAACTGGTCTAAAATTCAGTTGCAAGATTTATCCCACACATAATAACAGAGCAAGTTTAATAAAGTTTGTAAAAACTTATATTATTATGTCCATCAAATGCACTATATATATCAAATACCTAAACTATATATATATATATATATATCAGTTATCTAGTACCTAGCTACCCATAACACGAGCTCTGCTTGGTTTGGGACTAGATAATGGTATGTGAATAGGTTTGGTTTTTATTTCCTAATCTGTAGTCAATATTTTGTTTGTAGCATTAATTACAATCAAGGAATAGACACACATTAGAACTAGTAGGTATTTACATTTGTAAGAATTGAGCTAAGTGCAGACTGGTTCAAACAATCTAGTGTGTTGATAGATCTAGCAATAATAATGATTTCAAGTTAGAGTCAGCTGGTAGCTTTCAAAACTTAGCTCCGCCTCTTGATGAATGTCCATTCGTTAAACCTGAGCGGGATTCAACAGTACATTGACGACTTTTGTGGCGCAGCGGGTGAAGGTCCGCCTGCGATGCAGGAGGTTCGCGGAAGTCGAGATCTGCAGATATTTGTCGCGGGTGTTCTGGGTTTATGCTATGTATAATAAAAAATACTCGCACTACTATCTATGTAATGTAATTTCTAAGGTATGTATAATACCCATAACACAAGCTCTGCTTAGCTTGGGGCTAGATGATGCTGTGTGAATTGTCCAATATTTTTTTATTCAAAGTCAAAGTCAAAAACTCTTTATATCCATAAATACAATAAATTTACACTCAGAAAAGGTGAAATTCTTAATAATTTAAAACTGACACGGAAATAAAGTAATATTTTTGATTTCAGTCGCTTCGGTATGTAGACTAAAGTAAAGAAGCGACGAAGAAACCTTTGGCCTGTTAGTTGTAATTTTTTGAATTGGAGCAAATCCCGTCCCAAGCTTTTTTATCCTCTAGATAGATAATCTGATATTTTATAGTAGGCCTTTTTACATAAAAAGGTTTTGACAATTTGTTTGAATTTATTTACTGATAATTTTTGCAACTCACTAGGAGTTTTGTTGTAGAAGCGTATACATTGCCCTATAAAAGATACATTAATCTTGTGTAGCCTAGTTGTGGGCACAGCGAGTTTAGTCTTATATTTACCTCTACCCAGAGCTACCTATAGCGAAATCCGAGTGGGTATGCGGTAGGTAAGGTAACTGTCACTAAAATACTTGACGGAATACCGCGGAAGCGCGAAACTGCGCGCGAAATCCAAGAAAAATGTAACGCTACCGCTCTTGGTAGCAAATACCGCGTACATTTATTGAACATACCTACCTTAAAATCAGTTCCAATGTAAACATTATGCAATCGAGCCGTTACTCGCTATTCGTCGGGGTCATCGACCGATACCAGGTGGGCTACGGGCGTGTTTGCAACATCCTTATCTATTAGCATAGATCGGGATAGGGAAACACGGAGTTCGTTATCTATGTGAATTGCAACTACGAATATTGACCATTGGAAACGAAATCTCTTTACAGAAATCTCTGTTGTTTTAGTTTAGGGTAAAGGTGGGAAATGTTGCTCTAATTTTATAACTTTAAAACGCTTCCAGCTACGTCCAGCAAGTTTGCTTAGAGTTATAAAATTAAATTAGGAGCTTGTTTTTTAGTTTGATTGTTGCTGAAAATGTTAAAGGTGAAGGAGGCACTTACCAAAGAATCAGCCTGCCTTACATTGACGTCGTTGTTTTGCTAACGCCAAAAACATAGGTGGATACTATAATCTCGGTAATAAAACAAATAACAATAAAACAAAACTTATTCAAAGAAACGTAAATAGGCAAAAAGATGTACCTTCTTATCGTAACCACAGAAATCTAAATAATATTATTATGAACGTAACTGTTGTCACATAAATACCAAATACCAAACGGCAGTTTATAATTACAAAAATCTATAAGTACCTAATGATTTAAAAATATATCTACAATTTAAAACGTATTTAATAGCTCCCTTAATAAGGGCAGTTAATGTTGCATGAGTGTTGTTAATGAGCACATGAAATATATTTCCAATTATACATCTCGTAAAAGTTAGTATAGAATAAAAGTCAAATGTGCAATAACAGTAACTCTACGCCTGCAACATAAACGAAGTTTTAAATTTTACTATGACTTAAAAAACCTTTTTGTTATAATCAGGAGGACAGGTGCCAAATTCTGCTAACCAATTGCTTTACTATGACAATGGCATCGTCGTGTCCATAGTTTAAACAAACTCTAGCTAGATAGTGCGTGTGGTGCTATTTTCAACGACAGATTGACAGAATGGTTGCGTTGATCACTCGTCATTTTCGCTATATCGCCTCCCTCTCTAACACGTCACATTCCTATGACGTCACTTTGGTTTCAACCTTGACGCTTTTGACACGCGTCCCCTCAATCTAATCTGGTGAGCCACAATCTACAGGATACAGTTTAGGAATCTAAATCTTAATAATAAGCTATTACTTTGCTAGATTTTCATACGATTTAGGTAAAATATTATGACACTATATTATATTGGCGCTGATTTCGATATTTTGATACTCAATACTTAATCGCTTATTGTACCTCTATTCTATACAGAGTACAGAGTGTACATAACCTACATACCTAATTAAGTATAACTATAGACCTGCTTAGCACATAATATGTATGGAGAGAGAGGAGGACGTCATTTTTAACTCATTCATTTTTATTTTATAATTTCTTATTTTTTGTTACGATGATGACGTTGAGACCTTTCTGTACAGGGTGTTGCGTAGTTTTATTTTTTAGGAACAATTTAGTCTCAAAAACAAAATTGCTGTGTAAATTATTTTAAAATAAGTTTTTGCGTGTGATATTAATCAATGTATTTAGTATGTACTTAGTGGCATTAATATTGTGTTCTCCAATAACACTAAATATTAATGACTAATATTATATAAATGCGATGTTTAGATGTATGGACGTATGTTGCCTCTTCACGCCAAAACTATTGAACTGATACTGAAATTTTGTAAACAGATAGTTCTAGGCCTGGCATACAACATAGGCTACTTTATATCCCAAAAATCACTTCCCATAACATATATGATACACATATGACATATGATAGAAATAACATTTAAATGCTTCCATAGAAACAACGCGTGCGAACCTGCGGGCAAAAACTAGTTGATTATATTCTCTGGCTTGTCTTTGTTATGTAGGTTGTGACCTTGGTCAAAATGCTCTAGTTGGTGCAGTCCGTTTGAAGCCTCTTGGAGTCTCCATTGAACCCAATAATCCTATTTATTATTTAATTTATCGCCAGTAATTTAGTGTTAAATGTGTTAAGTGTGTCGTAGATTATGCCCTGATGAGATTTGATACGTATCATTTACATTTTAATCGGACGGTATCAGATCACACCTGTGCTGAGATCACCTCATTTACAGGATTATAACGCTTTTGGATTTAAAGGGAGAGTAGAGCAGCATCAGAGAACCTAGGTTAGTATGAACAGAAGAAAAAAATATGTTTTTATTGACCTGGAATCTACTACACAACAAAATATTTTAAGGCACTAATATTTTAACATAGGTACATAGAGCCGGGTATATAATTCGGGGAATTGTTACTACAATTTGTATGTTGCTACAGGAGACGCTCGAAATTGATAGGTACTTTCCTACTTTTTTTTTATATCATTTATATAAGTATTGTTCAGTTATTGTAACATGCCACACTTGAAAAGCACATAAATTATAATGTAAAAGACACACAATAAACAAAACCAATTACATAGGTACAATAGGGAAACGTTATCTCTTCCGATCCAAAAAGTTAATCTAGCGCTAAATGAAGCTATCGATTTTTGGTTGGTTATGACCAACTAAAAATCGATAGCTTCATACCAAAGACTTTGCTCTAGCTTAACTTTGTAAGCTAGAGCAAAGCTGAGCTAAAGCTTAACCTTTATTGACAGAAGACACTCATAACTAGTTCCTGAATAATCTGTACTAAATATCTACGTACCAAAATTCAAATTTGAGTGTATATAAAATCATGACTTGTCTCTACAAAATTTACTTTTATTTCATTGGAGCTAATAGTTAAGCTAATAGTTATAATCATGTTTGTTCACACTGTTCATCTCTTTCTATCATTATTACTCTGAGGCTCATGACGTCCATCTATTGGGCGAAGATCAATAAATAGTATAACAGATGGGTAGTATCTACATTCAGTTAACACTTCATATGGAATAGAGGTTAAATTATGGCCAAGATCGTTGTCGATGTTGTAGAAAAAGTTTGTAAACATATTTAGAGATAAGTAAAGGCAAATAACACTTACATTTACTTACATATCACCATAATAATAAATATATATTACGACATTATTATACAAATAACCGCTACTTTTCGTCGTGAGTCGAACTATAAAATTGGATCTACTTTGTATGCATACTGTACAGGGTGGCACATTTAGAGCGGTCAGTATGGGAAAGTCTGAAACTATAAGACATACGAAGATCTCTTCTTAGGAACCATGTCATTGATTTTAGTAAAAATAAAAACTGAATTCATACATTTAAAAAAAAAACTTGTACTCAGCCCGGAAATCGAACCCGGACGTTTTGAAAAATAAAACTAACACTATTTATATTTCAATATCGATTGTGTAGGTTATAAGCAGTATAACATTTACTGCTATGCTATGAAACATGATGTCTAAAATGAATAAAATGCATTGTTTTTATATCCTTTAATTTATTTTAGAACCTAAGTTTTCTGGCACGTATTTTGCCTACTCGCAAGATATTTATAAAAATTGTTTACAATTTGAAGACCCATGGAAGTTTTAAAAAGCCAATAAAGAAAAAAGGAAGAATATGTGATGAAAACATGGAAATTAACGTTTTAACCTATTTTGAAGCTACACCAGATGCAGCTCGTGATATCCCTGAAATTTCACGTATGACTATTCAACGATACCTAAAGAAACACGAATACAAGTGCTATAAGAATGGACATTGGGTGCCTTACATGCAGGTGATGATATTAGAAGACTTGAATTTTGCAATTGGATAAAATAAGTGATAAATCAAGACATACATTTTTTAAAGTACCTACGTAATATTTTCTGATGAAACGCAATTTTCCAACAACGGAATGTACAACCGTAAAAAACATCACTATTGGAGTCGAGAAAATCCCTTACGAGTGCACGAAGGACGTCGTCAAGTTAGATTCTCATTCAACTGCTGGGTTGGCCTACTTCATAATAAGGTTTAAGATTTATGATGGACGTTAGGACAGATTTAAGTACCTTGCAATCTAAGAAGATCTTTTAGAGGTCCTAGGAGAAATGCCAGCAGAAGTAAAAGAACGAGTTTATTTTCAATAGGACGGAGCACCGGCTCACAATAGTCACATAGCTAGAGACTTTTTAAATGAGAACTTTCCTCAAAAATGGATTAGTACGGACGGCCCTATTATTTAACCCCACTAGACTATTTCTTGTGAGGTTACGTTAAGGAAGAAGTGTACAAAACAAGCTACGACACCATTGAAGACCTGAAAGCAGCGTTAGAGTAAATTTTAATGCAAATTCACCACCTGAAGATACAAAATGCAATAGTCGTTACCTAAACGTGTTAAATTTTGTATTGAAAAAAATGGTGGTCATTTCGAAAATTTACTATAATAAATTTAAGGATATGCAACCAAAACAATTCATTTTATTCATTTTAGACATCATGTTTCATAGTAACAATATTTAAATATAAATAGTGTTAGTTTTATTTTTCAAAACGTCCGGGTTCGATTCCCGAGCTGAGTACAAGTTTTTTTTAAATGTATGAATGCAGTTTTTCTTTTTACTAAAATCGATGACATGATACCGAAGAAGAGATCTTCGTATGTCTAATAGTTATAGACTTTCCCATACTGACCGCTCTAAATGTGCCACCCTGTACAATATACTATATCTATAATATTAGTTAGAATATAAATTCGAAAGTAACTCTGTCAGTCTGTCTTTTACCTTTTCACGCCTAAACGGCTGAACGGATCTCAATTAAAATTGGCAGGGAGGTAAATGGTATCCCTGGGACGGGCATAACCTACTTAAAAAGCGCGTGCGAAGCCGCGGGCAGCAGTTAGTAAACAATAGTTTTTTTACCAAAACCAAAAACCGACTCCAATTTATGAAAATAATTGTATTTTAAGTTTTACGGAACACATCAAAATCCCGCGGAAAGAAGCTTTTGTGGGACCACTTCGGGATTATTATTTATCTAGGTACATATGTATATGTACATAACCGCAAAAAATATCAAAATCATAACACACTTGGCTAAGATATGGAGTAACATATGTACGTACATACATACATAAAAAAAACATAAGTACAGGCGAATTAAGAACCTCCTTTTGTTTTTCTTCAGTTCATCATCATCATTAACCTATCTTAGTCCACAGCTGGACATAGGCCTCCCATAATGAGCGCCATAGCGCCCTGTCTTCAGCTTGCCGCATCCAGCATCTGCCTGCAGTCTTTCGCAGATCGTCATCCCACCCGGCCGAAGGGCGTCCTACACTACGTTTGTCGAGTTTTCTTCAGTTGATAATTTGATATCACTGAGTCAAAAGAGAGGTGAGATCCTGGCGCTTACAAGAACAGTAGATTTAGTCCTACATCTGAAATAGAACTAACGTTTTAAATTTTAAATTGTATTATACGTATCTAGCAGCGTTACCCATAGATCTAAGTAAAATCTGTAGATGTGGTACGTTCTCCCAGCGCTTACTCAACACTGGCCTGTGTTACAACTACACGCAAACACTCGCTCAGAGTTACATTTCCAATCTTATGTTATAATTATAATGATAAACACGAGGGAATTGCTGTAGTCGTTTAGTCAATAAATCACACTAAAGTATGTCGTAGCAAGCACGCGTAACATGAACACGCTGGTCCGACTATGACTGAGGTGGGTGGACCTAATTGCACCTAATTTAAGCCTTCACTTTCTAAGATGTAGTACCTTATCTCCCCTTTTTTACTTAGATCGATGGCGGTACTTTAAATTTTTAGTTCTTTTTACAACATTTTTGTTGGTAGATACCAATTATGTCTGTGAATCAAAATCTTCGTATGTTTATATTACCGCGGTTAGAAACCGGCCCGAATCTAAACAATAGCACGTCTTGCATCTTGTTCACACGCAGAACATTTTGGAACACGTGTTCCTCAGTTCCCACCTACAATGCGGGCGCTATTCACAGCTCTACGATGATCAATCTTCCAAAATCGAATCTCAACTCTATTATAAAGTACTTAAGCTTCAATAGGTTATGAGGAGTGTTTGCCATAGATCGCGTTACGGAATAGTTTCTGAAGACTCATTTGAGTAAGAATTACCGTTGAAACTGATACGCCAAGTACCATTTAGTTGGGGATAGTCTTTCATACATTATGGGTTGGGACGTAGATCTGACATAAGGTTTTTGTACGTGACATTATGGATTATGTTTCGTGGGTCTTGGAAATGTTAAGCGAGAAATAAGTACACCAATACCGTTTCTAGATATTAGAGAATGGTGACCACCAAGGCAAGATGAGATACATAAGGTCCGAAGTTCAAATTCTGTGAGCGAGATAAGAATCTTGATAGTCGATAACAGCTCTAAAGTCGCATCTAGAGAACGGTTGTAGTTTGAAGGGGAAGTTTTGGGATTAGTAATACTTGTCAACTATGTGCTCGACTCAGTTTATAAGTAGTTTATACACATATATAGGTGTATGTAGGTAGCAGAGGTGGGTAAGTAAATAAATATTGCTAGAAAATTTACATAGCATCATCTAGCCCCAAGTCTAGCCCCAAGCTAAGCACATGGTAGATGGGACGAGAACCGGTGTTTTCAACGTGGTATGGACGTTGGCTCACATGGTAGATAACTAATATTCTTATTACATTATACTACATAAATATATCTACATAGATATATCTACATAGATATATCTACATATATACAAATCTTCCACCTCTGATGAACTCTGCAAGAAGTTCCATTTCTTGCCGCTCAAAAATAGTCGGGACGAAGCTGATTATCTTTATATCCTTAAGATTATCAACAAAGATGTTGACTGTCCGGAACTTCTTGGCAAATTAGACTTCAATGCACCGCATAAGCAGCTTAGACACAACCCCATACTACATGCCCAACATGTTGGAACTAAGTAATTATAGACAAAATTCATTTATAGTGCGAGCGAGTAGAACTATCAATGATTTCAGCAGGATGTTGAACATTGACCCTTTTAATACCAGCATTCACAGGGTAAGGCGATGCATGACTCAACTTCTTTTGCACATGATGTATGTAATTATACTCTTAATTCTTATTAACCTTTTGTTTCTTTTTTAAGTTTAGTTAATATAATTTTATTGCTATATTAAGTACGCAATTGTTGACGACATAAATTTTAGTGTTCACACTTAGGTAGTTTATTATGATTCTATTAGCGAATGCCTATTATTAGCTTTCTGTGTCTATTTTAATTTCTATTGTAATTAGTTAAGCTGATGGCGATCCGAATTAAATTATAAAAAATATATTATACTTACACCCAGAACACGCTGAACACATATCTGCAGATCGACCAAAAATGTTTCCCGAGGCGGGAATCGAACCTGCAACCTTCTGCATCGCATCGCATCGCAGGCGGCCTCTGTGCCACCGAGGTCGTCTAAGTAAGGCGTTACCCCGACCCTCATAACGCCGTCACCTATTTTATCTTATTAATACGTTAAATAAAGGAACTTTCAAAAATCCATTGGGCAGTTTGTGACGACTATCCATCTGCATCATAAAATTATTTTTTAATGCCTCTGTAATAGTTTTATCTTGTATAATTTATACAGAGATGCGATAACAGAGTTTGGTGGCCACCAAGAGCAACTTCGCATCTCTGGATAAACCATACAAAATAAAACTATTACAAAGGAATTGAAAGAGAGCTTATAGGTATCACAAACTACTCAAATGGATTTTGTTAAATTCCTTTGTTTAACGTAATAATAAGATAAAATAGGTGTCGGCGCTAGTGTGGGTAAGATTTTGGTTTTTTGAGCAAGAACGTTAAAAAACTAAAGTCTCAGTGCATTATATTATTACTTATTACTGAAGACAAAAATCGTGCCTATCCTTTTGTAGGAACATTCGCGCGAAAATATCAAATATATGCTAACTTCCACTTCTGAATCGAAAAAAGATCAGTACAATACAAGAAGGTAAATAAAATGACGGTACAGAAAAGGGTTAAAATCTGGTCACACATTATGAAAGATACTGTTCGGAAAGGTTTTAATTTTATTGAACATTAATAACAAGACCCTGAAAAATCATTATTCTTTATGACGGTCTATATATGATCGAAGACTAATCATGTGCCCGCCCATCCGAAAGCAAGGTTAAGGAGATGAAAACGGATTCTCAGCAAACTCTCGATACAATACCGTTGTAAATTGGAAACCTGAACGCCAGGATAACAAGCTTCTGGTAACAAACCAATTTATTTCGAGGCAAGTTTTTTCAGTTCGATCGTAGGTACTTAACGTAATGGACACTAGGTAAGACGTTTGTACGTCCTATAAGTAGGTACTTACATCTGTGTTTGGGCGGTGTTCGCTTTGAGTTAGAATTATTCTGTCAAAAATGACAATAAATATGACATGTGATTGTGAGCTTATCTTTCAGAAGAACACCACCCTAGGTTTCTGAAATTCTACAGTAATTTTCGACTAATTTATACCTACCTGAATGTACTTAGCTATTAGATAGATAGATAGATATAGTTTATTGTCAAAGAGATTACATGTTTTTGGTTAGTAGTGTCTTAAATCCTATGTTAGGTTTATCTAGACACTATGGCTCTCTAAAAATAGCAATAAGTATAAATTTGTACACACGGTAGGCAGTTACGCACACAAGAAACACAACGGTGTCACCGTCCGTCCTGTCCTGTCCGAGTGTAGCTGTAAGGCGCGGTGCGAAGTTGTACACACGTGATCCCACGTGATTCAGGTGCCTCAGGCCAGTGACAACGCAATTAGGTTTGGTTCTGGGTGTTATAACAAGCAAATAACTTTTGATCCCGTTGAGATCAGTATATAAATCTAAATTAATTTAAACTAACGCCTTCGAAAGCAACTCCACCTACGAAATGCAAAAGATTTCACACAACCTTAACATTTCACTATAAATAGATTTGTTCCAAAGACGACCACTTTGTTCCGTGACTTTCTGCCATAAAAACTTTACGAACGAGGGCTATATGTAGTTGGGAAACTCAATTTATGGAAGTTATTTCGAGTGAAACGAACATTATCTAGTTCCCGGGGACTGACCAGCAGCAAATTCGCGATCGTTCGATTCTGTTGAAAGTTTCAGAATCACAAAACAACATCCGTCAAGTGCGAGTGTGACTCACGCGCCGAGGGTCTGGAACGGTTCTCAAGTATACCAATATATGTATACTATAGGTACGTTTTTCGACTTCGATGGAAACTGCGTCTTTCGCTCAGTACGAGAACGTGCGGTGCTAATCAACTAAACAACAAGGTCAGGTGTAGGAGTGGAAATACTCTGGGACTGCCGTCGGACTATATTTACGATATAATTATGGATAGAAAGATATGTTAATAAAAACATTAGTAGCAATTCACAAGTGACGTCATTCCAAAATATTCCTGACCCAATCATTAATTTACTTTATTTTATCATAGTTTTTTTGTAATGTTATGTACATAATATGTAATTCATAGACGTCTGAATAAACAAGCCTTATTTTTAATTTTTTGTACCGTTGTTTTTTGACTTAATGAATCAAAAATAATGTACAAATAATTAATGATCAATAAATGATAATAAATAATGTTGAAAATATTATCATGTATTTTTGTGTGTGTACATAACATGTACACACACAAACACACGTGTGAACACAAATACACACAAATGTGTGTGTACGTAACATGTACTCGTATTAATGTTAGGATTTTCTTTGATTATTGAGCCGCTTTGAGTGGTCTTGAATCCGGGGTCCTTTTGGGATAAATTGCCAATTTTGACTTACAACGGTTGTGTTATCGCTCGTGTAGATCCGACTGTGAATTTAAGGAGCTCTGTTTTGTTAAAGGTGTTTTATTGAATCCATGAGTTTTAAGTCTGTACCTGCATAATTTCATTATTGATCCAAGATAAATGAAATTGTACAGAGTCATTGTAGTAAATATCAGGCGTCGTTGGTAACCTTTGATTTGAATTTCCATCGAAGTAATTTCCGTGTCTCATCATCATCATACGTCCACTACTGAACAAGCCCCCCAAAACAGTATGGGGGGGGGATGGGGTCATAATCACCACGCTTAGCTTGAGCATGTCTGTCCAGTATCAAGAAAATTGTCACTTGTTCTCCGAATTCTCTATATCCATTGATTGAATCCCCCGTTCTCATTAGCCCGTGCTAACCTCACGTAATGATACAGCCTTGTCCCATTCCATGCCGCACGCAATCTATTGACTATGTAGCTCGGACACAGCTCAGAACTAACGTACTAATGGTAGCTCATTTGAACCGATGTTGTGTTGACTATTAGGGTGATCGTCACGGTTTGGCGTGAGATTAATTTTTTTAGGTTTTGATTTTTTTCTGCTTTCTTCATGGAAAGTAATTTGCCGCAAATAGTAAACCATTTTCTATTAGCCTATGAAAAAACTAATTTCTGTTCACTGGTATTTTTAGAGCATTTGGGAAAATAGGAGATTTAGAGCTGGAAATCAAGATTTTCCCAAATGTTCCCAAAATACAATTGAACCGAAGTTGGCTTTATCATGGGTTCATAGAAAATGTTTTACGATTTGCAACAAATAACTTTTAGAACGCAGATATAAATTAAAAGCCACGAATAAAAATGAATCTCGCGCCAACTCGTGACGATTAACCTTAATCTTGGCTTTCGGGAACTAACCAGGCTACTTATATTATTTGTAGCTGAAAGGGTTATGAAAATTTTGGCTCTAACACCGGCTTCGGCTAACATCGGCATCAGCTCTATCATCAACATGTTTTTATTTTTCAAAATCGGCGCGCACAATACAATTTATGTATTTGGAAAGAAAACACTTAAACAAATAAAAAAATGTCTTTAAAAACATTCTTAAATAATGTCCTAAAGCGTCTGGTTTCCAAAATATTCAGAGATGAAAATAGCTGTATTTATTCTTCATTATGTGAATATCTCAGAAACCTGACGCTTTAGGACATTATATTTTAGAACATTTTTATCCATAAATAACGTATATTGTGCGAGACAATTTAAAAAAAAAAATTTAGGTCCACCCTCCAAACAAAAATCTTCAAACCCCTTTCGGACGTGTCCAAGAGTCCTGTAAGGTCTGAAAAAATAATCTTTGAGTTTGATACCGCAACACAACCGTCTTTATATTATATATTATAACCGTCTATTATATTATATTCGTTAGATCGTTATCGGAGTATATAAAACTGACCAAATTTTATTGATTTGTAATTTTAGTGAGTTGTCTAACCATATAGAGGTAAACACGGAAAATTTAAATATGATTATAAAAAATCCTCGTGTAAGAACGGCTAAACTTTTGAAATTCGCAACAGTAGGGAATGTCAGAGACGCATTCAAAATTTTAATTTCGTTTTGGATTGTGAACTTCATCAAAACAGGGAAATGTAATGGGTTCCTTCTCGAAATGACTCCTTTCAAGCTCAAATGTTTTTACAAAGTATAAAAGCAAATTTCGATACTGAACTGTTTTGCTTATACATTCCAAAAGGTTCTTAATGTTCTACCAATTCATAAGTAAACAAACTAGTTAAAATTTGAGCTGTGCCTAGACACACCCAGTTAATCTATTGTCGTGTTGCTTTGTGCCTATTAGTTTTAATGGCCTCAGTAATCTTAAAGTAATATTAGTAAACAACAAAGACTAGCAATAAAGGAAAAGGCATGTGATATGATATGTACATATGTACACATGTGATTTTTATTATTCTGAATATTATGACAGACTTATTGGGTTATCTTCACACAAAAGATTAAACAATCTCTTGAATATTTTCATTCGTAGAAAGCTAGGTAGCCATTCTGGCCCAAAAATGAACTATATTTATGAACGTCTCAAACACATCAAATATCCATAAAAATTATAAAATATAAACTGATTAAAAACATGATTTTATATTGAAGAAAACGAGCTTCTTTGAATTACGTTACCTTATGTCTACATGAGGGATAAACAAACATGAGTCTAAGATATATGTACATTACTAGTTTCTGCCCGCGGCTTCGCACGCGTTGTTTCTAAAGAAACGTTTAAATGGGATTTCTATCCAGTGGGAACTGATTTACGGGATAAAAACATATGCTGGCCTATGTTTGATTCTAGGATTAGAATTACATGTATGCAAAATTTGAGCCAGATCCGTTCAGTAGTTTTGGCGTGAAGAGGAAACAAACATCCATCCAAACATCCAAACTTTCGAATATAGTGTGATTAAGACGTTTATTCCCACTAGTTCCTTTTGACAGTTCTTTTAAAGGGACTAATGATACTTTTCTTTCCATTAGTTCCTTTAATAATTTTGAATAATTTTCTTTAATAATTTTGAAGGAAATAATGGAAAGAAAAAGTCTCATTAGTCCCTTTAAACTTTAAAGGGACTAATGAGACTTTCAATGTTCCTATGTTAATGTTCCTACCTACATAGTAGCTTAGTCGATCTCTTGCTTTCAAAATATTTTTTGGTAGATCGCCGACGACACTATAAGTCTGAGCACCCTTGCTTTAAAGGAACTGTCAAAAGGAACTACTGGGAATAAACGGATTAAGATTCTTCGTGCGTGCGCTACTACATTACATACCCGTAGATGCTTAGAATATTTCCACTGGAAAACTAACTCTAGTTGTACCAGTATAAGGTGTAGTTTGATTACCTCTGGATAATCCTAGGTGGATAATCTAGGTGTTACGGAATTAACTTCTCTTTATTATCTTCGGTGGATATAGAGGTCGACGACAGTTAAAAATGCTTTGTACGTTTCCCGTTTCCCAATTGGGCTGAAAAGTTACCAACCCTTTGTGCTGGCACACGTGTAAAGCGATATCAAAAGGATATTAAGACATTAACTTTCTGCGAAATAGAGACGTGAGGTCATTTATTTCCGCAGGAAATTTTATCCTCTGTAACTTGGGAAAAATTATCTAGACGAACATTTATTGTGAAGGTGTATCTCTAAACTTGCTTCATTTCTCTCAGAATAAGTAACAGATAACTTTTCTTTGCCCTCATCAATCGTGGCCCATTAGGGCGATTAGATAGTGAACGCTCATTATATAAATCGATATCTGAGCCACCCAAAATTGATCGAGTCAAAAACTTATGTTTTTGTCTAAATTTTCAAATTTGTCTTGTTTCTGGTGGTGTTGAATGCGTAGACATCCTAAGTAAACCTTTTTGGAGTGTTTGGAAAAAAGTATGCGCGCCTCGTGGTGGTCGCGGCGTAAGAATCTACCCTTTCAACACGGCCCGTGGACGTATGATGACCTCAGTGGCGTAACGGGCGAAACGGGAGCTTACGGGTCTGATTCCCACCTCGGCCTCGGGGCAAACTACATACGATCTGCAAATATTTCTTACGGGTGATCGTGTTTTCTCTGTATAATAAAAAATATCTATCTATAATAGTTATCTAGTAACTACCCATAACACAAGCTCTGCTTACTTTAGGGCTGGATTATCAACATCATCAACCTATAGTAGTCCACTGCTGGACATAGGCCTCCCCTACGAGTGCTTTAGCGCCCCGTCTTCAGCTTGCCGCATCCAGCATCTGCCTGCAATCTTTCGCAGGTCGTCATCCCACCTGGCCGGGGGCTAGATCACGCTGTGTGGATGTGGATTGTCCAGCAATATTACAATATTGTCCAGCTATATTATTTAGAAAATTCAAAGTTCGTAACTAGGGCCGCCATTTTCTTTTCAAAGTTTCCGCGCCGCCATGACACCTCTAAGGCAAAGGGGTAAAGTGTTTTCTAAGGTTACTGCTCAATATTTGGGATCACTTTTGCAAGCTCTTTTTTGCTAAGCTTTGTTTGATTTCGATAGGATTTAATCTACCGAACCAAATCCGTGTGAGACAGCGAGTATATTATATATCCCCTGGTTCAGACAAAAGCGGTCCCATCGATCATTCAATAACTAAAATGTTCCCGGCTTTGATGTTTTGATATCAATTTATTAATGGACGAGTGCCGTGCTATGGACTGATCATAAATCTAGTGGAGTCAATGGAAACGACGGACGAGATGTGGTGACAGATAAATCCTATTAAGTTAACGATTAGAGTTGCATTCAAATAGATAGCTTATGTATGAATTTAGTACCGAATATCAGCTGCAATTGGCTCGCAACTCTCACGTTTACGTCGAAGGTCCAATATGTGTGAGTAGAAAGCATTCGATAAACTTTTGTAGGTTTATTTTTAAACTATACCGGTGTTTTATCAAAATACTGTAAGTAATGTCAGTTAAATCGTCCGATCATTGATTAGTTACTCAAAAACCAGATTTGCATGGTAGAGTGGTTCTAAAATTGACCCAAAACCAAAGACTAACTGGCAATTTCCAATTCTTCCGATAAAAAACACTGCGATTTCAATTTGTAGAATAATATCTTAATGTAGGTAAGTAAGGACTACTTTCGAATTGTACAAAAACTATAGTAATATTAATAGAAACATAGAGCCGGTTGCCCGAGTTGTTACTTAGTGGGTAACTTGTTTCAAACTTTTTCTTTTTCGCGTTTTGCTTGAGACACTGGGAGCATCTGGTGGAACTGGTCTCCGACAAGATTAGGTACGAGACTGTTATTATTAAGGACAGCATATATCCAAGTCTGCTTTGCTAGTCCTTTTTCTTAGGTTTAGTAGAGTACAGCTATTACTTATAATAAAGCTTGACAATGTTGTTATTTTAAGAATAACAACTTAATATTATGATTTGAATTTAATGCAGAGGTCAAAAGTTTATCAAAGATTAGGCGTTGACAATTAATCCCTACGTTTCTAGTACTTCCGTTTCTAGTATTGAATAAGAAGAAGTTACGTAGATAAGTAGATATAAATTTTACTTTACATCTTTATGTTGTAGTCCTTTTTATGAATAGGTGTAACCAGTAAAAGATCATCATGTCGATGTCTAGTTTTCAAATTATTAGTTAGTAGTACCTCTTAAAAAAACATAAAACTAATTGGAATGAATAAATAAGATTAAGAGTATAACTTTTATGGATTTTCTGAAGTAGTTTATCTCGTTCGGAACGTATGAAACGCGTTATTGGTATGGGTTGTGCTCTTAATTGATATTGATTGATGCGCCTGGGCATTGCACCTTAATTTCACCGGAGAATTAAGGTTTATTCGATATATTTTTAATTTAAATTGATTGATCGATTTTTTTATTGCAGGTTGTTTGATCAATCGTAATTGGTAAAAGTAAGCAAGCTCACTTTTAAAGATGTTTAGAAAATTTATAAGAAATGAAGTTATAGAAGTTTAATTTAGGGATTATCTGCACCACCTACCCCAGAATATGTTTTTGTCGTATAAAATAATGTATTGTAAGTAAAAAGAAGGTGATTTGTCAAGCTTTATTCCATTCTGTCTCTGTCAATTCTGCCTTTACTGATCAAAAGCCAACTTGAACCTTGCACAAAAGCCAACTTGAACCTTGCACAAAAATCAATCTCCAAATAGGATTGTTTCTTACCCAGGCTGCGTTCGACTTTCGCTCGATTATAATAAATTGTTTCACTATCGAGACCCCCATCAAAAGCCCTTTCATTGCATGCAGGTGTGCAAGATCAGGGCCCTAAGTAGCAAGTGCTACCTCGGGGCATCGTGAGAGACCACGCCCTTTTAAATAAACAACCCAGGACTTAAGGCGCGAACTGCTGGTTGTAATTATTTTGGCGACTTTTCGGGTTGAGTGAACTTCTTTATGGAGGTTTTTGTGTTTTTATTTTTTTACCGATTGTTATTTTGATGCAGATTTTTTGGTGTCATTAATATAGGTATATTATAGGACATACATTATAGGTAGATTGCTAAGTTTACCAACATGCTACGCATGTACATATATACAATACCTATGTAGTAGTACAAAATGATGTTACCTAAAGCAGAAGTCAGGTTTTTCTGCAGCTTTTTTACATTGAGTGATTTGGAAGGCTTATCCGCAAAGTACTCCAAGATTATTTCCCAAACTGCTCCACAAAAACACTGAACGTTTGAAACCTTTCAGAGCTGATTTTCTTGGAACTTTATTCAGTTAACGCGTATCTGAGTTGTTAATTATGGAATAGCCTAGACTTTTATAGATCCTCGCCTTATGTTCGGCGCACGCGACGCTATCGGCTATCATGTTACAGCTGCGCAGACCTGAGTTAATGCGTTTTCTACGCGTAAACTTAGGCACGTTATGAAAGCCTGTTCAGTCATAGATCTATGATTGAGAGACGTTTATTCCATAAAAAACCGTTACTCAAGCATAGATCGATGACTGAGCAAGCCTTAGTGTCACCTATAACTAAGATGACTTCACGCATGTGATTGTTGAGCAGCTTATATTCTCTCTGGTGTAGTAGGGTAGGGGTTCACTGGCCTTTCGTGAATTCCATGATTTATTAATACGGAACACCTGTTTCGTATTGGTATAGTTTAAAACATATTGGTTGAAAAAGGTATAAAGTAATGTAATTCTATAGATATTCAATGTCAAAAATATAATATTGGATAGAGAGCGTCATCATCATCAACCTCTTATCTACTGCAAATCTTAGTCTACTGCTGGACATAGGCCTCCCCCAATGAGCGCCATAGCGCCATAGAGATCGTAAACATTCCGAATGATGGGTAATTCGACCGTCAAAAATTAATGCTGATGATAATTTCGTTGTTATGATTATGTTAAATTCTTCTTTTTTTTTCGGCACACTATACAGCAAAGATACACTACAGAGTCACAGTACAGCACACTACAGAGTCCAGAGGAAAAGCAGGAACTTTTTTGGTATTCAACCCAGTTTAACCGAATCAAAACAAAAGCCTATCAAAATATTTTATTTTATTTGGCATAATCCATTATTTTTAAATAATTTGCTATTATACCTATTTGGGAAATTTGTAGATTCATTCGTTTCAGCAGATTGACACGCTGTAATGGTCAAAATATTAATAATTTATTAGTAAGATTCTGTTAATTATAATATAATGCTGGAATTAGTCCTCCACGTACTCCAAGGCTTATCAACTGTTCCCTGTTCTAATAGAATGTTCCACAGATTCATGGATAGTCCGGCAGCGACGTTCAAAGGCGATGATCCTATTCATCACGTTTGGAGTTCCGTACTGAATGCCTGCAATCTCCGCCATCTTGTAATTAATCGGTAGGTAAATGCCCGGATGAATAGGTACGTCGATGACAGCTTTGGTTGTGTATAGAAATTACAAAGTTTGTAGTTTGCCTTTGTTTTATAAGATTACTAGCTTCTGCCCGCGGCTTCGCACGCGTTTTTCCAAATAAAAAATAACAAATAGTTAATCCGGGTCTAGAACTACATCTATGCCAAATTTCAGCCGGATCCATTTAGTCGTTTTGGCTCGAAGAGGTAACAGACATCCAAATATCGAAACATACAGACTTTCACATTTACAATACTAGTGTGATTTCCAATCTCTCCAAGTTTATGATTGAATTAGTGCTAAGTTGTCATTATTGAAATTCAAGTTTTACTTGCGTTTCGACAACAGTCTCAACCGTCCCCTTAGTCTGCGTGTTCTCAAAGATGACCTTTGTTTATACTGAGATTTTTAAGTCAATACTGGTACTACTTTCTTTAAAAAGCTTAATCACGGTTGAATTTTGTAATTTACTTTACCATGCGGAACCCACTTTCGAAAACCCAGCTCTCTTGGTAAAGTTTTTGTTCATTGTGACAGTCGTAGCCCGATAACGGATGGCTAGCCGGCTTCGGGCTAGAATGGCTCAGTATTAAAGCCCACTCGTGAATGTGCTTCAAACATTTAATGCTTGAAGATAAGCTTCACTTCTATTTAGGCTAAACGCTCGGCTATTGAGTATTGATACAGAGTTTCGAGGTAGCTTGTGTTTGAAGATGATTTTTTTTATGATAATAATATTGCATGAAATATGGTAGGTATACAGGTCCTATGCTTATTAGTGGACTAGGGATAATGAGCATACAGGCTTACAAATGAGAAGTTCCATTTCACCCGTTAATTCGGCATGCAAAAAGGACACATTGCATTTAAATCAAGAGTTCTTTATTACCCACTGAGTTAACCGAATTATAATCATTATGTAATTTTTTATATCTTCATCACTCATGTAATTTTAAATACAGTAAGTATAAATAAACGTGTTTCAAATACCTAAGCGTCGAGCGTTTTTCTCAGCCATCGTTCTATCAAAAATTATTAATCTCTGCGGTGAGACATAAAATTGAACCAATATGACAACGACTAAAGTATATTCGAGTCCAATCCATGCCTATTATTTAGTCCACTAAACGCTTACTAATGATTGCAGAGCCGCTGCCAGACTGGTGTAAAAGGGGCACCAGGGACACATTCTAGAGAATTTTGACTCACAACGCAAGGCTTTCATCATTATTCAAAATGATATTATTATGCGTATTTTCACTATCGTAAGACAAAGGATCGGTCTAATACATTTAAGAGATTTCTATTTGATGATATGCCGTCATATTTTTGTAACTGTCAAATTATCAAGATGTTCTTGAATCCGAGAAGTATTATTTTTCGGAAACAAAGTCGTATACTATAATCCAGCTTTTGGTATTCTCAGGCTTATAAATGTAGATTAGACAGGATATACAAATAAAAGAGAACCTAAATTGTTGAACAACAAAAGTGAGCCACTAATTCGCCCTCCATATTTTTACCTCAATCCGTCCCCTTGTCCTTTAGTCCGGTTGCAGCACCAAATACGGGCAGTTAGCTGGGCGTGGGCATAATAGGTTAATTGCTGAGTGGGCGAATAATAATCTATGCCCATTTCCAGCCTCCATTTCTCTAACGGAAACGTCAACCAATAATAAGATTTGAATTTATTATTAGATTTCCATGTCCACAAACTATATTACGGTATATTGTTTGATATTTTGCGTTTTCGTATTTATTTTCTTTGTCAAGTTTGTTGGTATTTTATTCTAACAAGATATAAGCTTCTTGGTATTTTATTGGTTGTTAGAAAGACAAACTGACATTAGATCCTTGGATCTTTCCATTTGTCAGCAAATGTGTCACATTCTGGAAAAGCCGTAGAGAGCGTCAGTGGTATCAATGCAATACTACGAGTAGTTTAACTTTACCTAAGTAATAAATATTACTTAGGCAAAGTTACGATAGTTAGTAGTTTTGGACTGATGTGTGGATAAGAAATACTTTGTTGCACACTAAACACAACAGAAACTAATAAGTAATAATTTAATTTTCACAATAAAATGTTATATTCCCTATCACTTCTTATTGACGACAGATGTGGCGCGGCGGGCGAAGGTCCACATGCGATGTAAGGTTGCGGGGAATGGGTTTTTTCTATGTATAATAAAAAAAACTATCTATAAATAAAATAAAATAAAATAAAATAAATAATAAATAATGCTGGACAATCCACACAGCATCATCTAGCCCCAAAGTAAGCAGAGCTTGTGTTATGGGTACTAGATGACTGATAAACTTAATACAATACATAACATAGATAGATATTTTTTTATTATATATAGAAAATACCCAGAACACCCGGAACAAATATTTGCAGATCGTACAAACATTTGTCCCAAGGCGGGAATCGAACCCGCAACCTTCTGCGTCGCAGGCGGACCTTCGCCCACCATCTATGTATGTAATATTTATGTAATCAGTCATCTAGTACTCATAGTACAAGCTCTGCTTAGCTGGGGGCTAGATGATGCTGTGTGGATTGTCCAGCAGTTATTTTTTTTATTTTATTAAGGCTTTACTTACATTTTACGTACCCTTTGTGTTTTCAAACCTAACAATACAACAACATTACTGAATTTATAATTTGTCTATTATCTTATACGTATTGGTATATGAACCCCTATTTCCCTTGGTCACGGCATCACGCACGAACGGCTAGACCGATTTCGCTTATTCTTTTTTTGTTGTGTTTGTTAATTTAATTGTCAGGAGTCAGGTTCTTAAGAAAAAAAAAATTAAGAAAATTGCGCGGAAAATTAGAAAATATATGAAAATTTAACGACTAAAATACCAAATCGAATTCAATATTCTTAGTTAAGACAGGATAACGTGTGTCTGGCCAGGTAGTTTTAAATGTTTTTAATGCAGATAAGTACCTACCTACCACATACCAACTGCAAAATAAGATAAAAAGCTAGAAGATAGGTAAGCATCTATATTGCATCTACACGTTTAACAAACTGTATTGGCCGGTTTAACGTTAAACAACTTGAGCACCTGTTAATGGTTTTTCGAGTGCTTCTCCAATATTTTCTCTCGAGGGGTTTCCTGTTCTAGTTTTTGTAGACTCTGTACTTGAAAGTAAAGTAAACAGATCCAAAACAACTTTACGTTTAAAAATTGGTAGCTATCCAGATAAACCAGGTAGGACAATGTGTAGGTAGAGCTTAAGTTACTATTATGAATAAATATTACAATGCTTAATATCATTTATTTGGTCATTTTATTTAGTCATTTATTTATTTATTAATTAGAACGACGAAATCACCAATAAATAATTACAAACCAAGTAAATAATTATAATTAATTGCATACAAACAATAACACTAATAAAACTAACATAAAATTTAATTAAAAAATATTATTATATTAAATATTTAATTATTATTTTATACAAGAGAGAACAGATTATAATAATAATCCTCGCAATAGAGCCAGACGAACTGACATTAGATCCTTGGATCCTTCCATTTGTCAGCAAATATATCACAGTCTGGAAAACCCGTAGCGAGCGTCAGTGGTATCAATGCAGTGTTACCAGTAGAGCAAGCACGGGGATTAGGGTAGAATAGAAAAAAATTACGTCACTTTGTCATCGAATGCGTACATTATTTGAAATTCATTCGTTCAACTTAACACGCAATGTATGTCGATGTTATGTCATTATTGTCTATTCTACCCTAGGGAACAATCCCCGTGCTTGGCCTACAGTAGTTTAACAGTAGTAACTTTACCTAAGTAACAAATATTACTTAGGTAAAGTAACTGGTAGCAACTTTACCTAAGTAACAAATATTACTTAGGTAAAGTAACTGGTAGCAACTTTACCTAAGTAACAAATATTACTTAGGTAAAGTAACTGGTAGCAACTTTACCTAAGTAACAAATATTACTTAGGTAAAGTAACTGGTAGCAACTTTACCTAAGTAACAAATATTACTTAGGTAAAGTAACTGGTAGCAACTTTACCTAAGTAACAAATATTAGTTAGGTAAAGTAACGTAACTGGTAGCAACTTTACCTAAGTAACAAATATTAGTTAGGTAAAGTAACGTAACTGGTAGCAACTTTACCTAAGTAACAAATATTAGTTAGGTAAAGTAACTGGTAGCAACTTTACCTAAGTAACAAATATTACTTAGGTAAAGTAACTGGTAGCAACTTTACCTAAGTAACAAATATTACTTAGGTAAAGTAACTGGTAGCAACTTTACCTAAGTAACAAATATTACTTAGGTAAAGTAACTGGTAGCAACTTTACCTAAGTAACAAATATTACTTAGGTAAAGTAACTGGTAGCAACTTTACCTAAGTAACAAATATTACTTAGGTAAAGTAACTGGTAGCAACTTTACCTAAGTAACAAATATTACTTAGGTAAAGTAACTGGTAGCAACTTTACCTAAGTAACAAATATTAGTTAGGTAAAGTAACGTAACTGGTAGCAACTTTACCTAAGTAACAAATATTAGTTAGGTAAAGTAACGTAACTGGTAGCAACTTTACCTAAGTAACAAATATTAGTTAGGTAAAGTAACTGGTAGCAACTTTACCTAAGTAACAAATATTAGTTAGGTAAAGTAACTGGTAGCAACTTTACCTAAGTAACAAATATTAGTTAGGTAAAGTAACTGGTAGCAACTTTACCTAAGTAACAAATATTAGTTAGGTAAAGTAACTGGTAGCAACTTTACCTAAGTAACAAATATTAGTTAGGTAAAGTAACTGGTAGCAACTTTACCTAAGTAACAAATATTACTTAGGTAAAGTAACTGGTAGCAACTTTACCTAAGTAACAAATATTACTTAGGTAAAGTAACTGGTAGCAACTTTACCTAAGTAACAAATATTACTTAGGTAAAGTAACTGGTAGCAACTTTACCTAAGTAACAAATATTACTTAGGTAAAGTAACTGGTAGCAACTTTACCTAAGTAACAAATATTACTTAGGTAAAGTAACTGGTAGCAACTTTACCTAAGTAACAAATATTACTTAGGTAAAGTAACTGGTAGCAACTTTACCTAAGTAACAAATATTAGTTAGGTAAAGTAACTGGTAGCAACTTTACCTAAGTAACAAATATTAGTTAGGTAAAGTAACTGGTAGCAACTTTACCTAAGTAACAAATATTACTTAGGTAAAGTAACTGGTAGCAACTTTACCTAAGTAACAAATATTACTTAGGTAAAGTAACTGGTAGCAACTTTACCTAAGTAACAAATATTACTTAGGTAAAGTAACTGGTAGCAACTTTACCTAAGTAACAAATATTACTTAGGTAAAGTAACTGGTAGCAACTTTACCTAAGTAACAAATATTACTTAGGTAAAGTAACTGGTAGCAACTTTACCTAAGTAACAAATATTACTTAGGTAAAGTAACTGGTAGCAACTTTACCTAAGTAACAAATATTACTTAGGTAAAGTAACTGGTAGCAACTTTACCTAAGTAACAAATATTAGTTAGGTAAAGTAACTGGTAGCAACTTTACCTAAGTAACAAATATTAGTTAGGTAAAGTAACTGGTAGCAACTTTACCTAAGTAACAAATATTACTTAGGTAAAGTAACTGGTAGCAACTTTACCTAAGTAACAAATATTACTTAGGTAAAGTTACGGTAGTTTTGGACTGATGTGTGAATATTAATAAACCTACATAGCTATACTCACATACATAATAATAATGATTTAAAAATTAAATTAAAAATGTCTTGTCTGCTTAAAATTTAAATATTCATCCACGCTTTAAAAATAATGAGTTAGTAACCATTTAATGAGTCAATTTGTACAATGTCGTGGCAAGTCCCTAAATTCCTTTGGTAAGCAACAGTAACATAAGCTCTACCTACACTTTGGTTTGAATGGATGTATTTAGTTATTTTATAACAACCTACGCCTAACCTACGCCTTGGGACAAATGTTTGTACGATCTGCAAATGTTTGTTCCGGGTGTTCTGGGTATTTTCTATATAATAAAAAATATCTATCTATGTTATGTATTGTATTACTGCTTACTTTGGGGCTAGATGATGCTATGTGGATTGTCCAGCATTATTTATTTATTTATTTATATAGTGACTGTTTTTTGAAATGAAATATTAATTTACTATAATTTTTATTTGGTCACGAGTTTAAGTCTGAGTGTTAGCTGGTGCTTGACTACACAATATATTTTTCCTATCAATTCCAACTTTATTGCGATTATTAGAATTTAGGTTTTTTGACAATAGGACAAACATATTTCAGTTAAATTCGATGTAAAATGTTTGAAAAAAAACAACTACAAAAATGAATAATTTACAAGCTTGGCGTAGATAGAGTTTAAAAAAAAATTGTTAGCAATATTTATTGAAGGAAAATAAATATTGCTAACAATTAAACTCAAACCGAAAATCAGTGCAGACTGTGGTACAAATCAACGACAAGAAAGTGATTTTTAGGTTAGATATGGGCGGTTCTTCAGTCACGATGTGAAATGTTTACAAACATTTCACATCGTATTTGGGTTGAGTATAGCTGCGGTATCTATCCGGACTTTGCCCTACGTTGCAAGAAAACAAAGAAGCAAAACAGTAAGCAGTTTCTATGATATGAGTAATGCTTGTCCAAAGTAAGTAATGTATTCATTACCTGATGGATGAGTCTATTTGATGTTAGTAACGAGACGTGATCGAGACGTCTCCTTTTAGTATGGGGATTTAATGAAGTCAAAAACTCTTTATTTCCATAAATACAATAAATGTATACTTAGAAAAGGTCAAATTCTTAATAATTAAACACTGACACGGAAATAAAGTGATATTTTTGATTTCAGTCGCTTCGGTACGTAGACTAAAGTAAAGAAGCGACGAAGAAACCTTTAGCCTGTTAGTTGTTATTTTTTGAGTTATTTTTCGAGTTGGAGCAAATTCCGTCCCACGCTTTTTTATCCTCTAGATAATCTGATATTTTATAGTAGGCCTTTTTACACAGGAAGGTTTTGACAATTTGTTTGAATTTATTTACTGATAAATTTTGCAACTCACTAGGAGTTTTGTTGTAGAAGCGTATACATTGCCCTTTAAAAGATACATTAATTTTGCGTAGTCTAGTTGTGGGCCCAGCGAGTTTATGTTTATTCCTTGTATTCAAATTATGTACATCGCTATTTTTAGGGAACCGATTGATATTTCTATGAGTGTACAAAAGGTTTTCATAAATATATTGACATGGTACTGTCATTATGTTTATTTCATAAACATAATGATCATTTTTAATAATAATAATAATAGGTTTGATATATTTGTTTTGATATATTTTTTACCGTAGAATAGTTTTATAATATTTTATTTTCTATAGTAAAAAATGTATTTTATAACGAGATTTAAAATAAATGATGTGTTTATTAATATCACATTTATCTCAGACAACATTAGAAACAAGTAAGTATAGATCTTATTAACTAATTCTACGGTCCATATCAATATTTTATATATCTATAAATTAAAAATAATAATAAATAAAAATAACTAATATTAATTATTTCGTTATAAATTAAATCGCGGATTGGATTTGCATAATTCCCTGTCTGCACGATAGAGAGTACCAAATTGTATGGAAAAAGGTGACGTCACGATCACGTCTCGTTACTAACGTCAAATAGACTCACCCCTCTGATGGTAAAAAGCGATGGTCACACTTGCGTAGCGTGGGAGTACACGTCTTTGTTCCGCTTCAAATGGGTCTACTTAGTATTGCCACAGATTAAAGAGGTAAGTGAGTTACTTTGCTGTAAGTTCTGCCATCTTTAACTGCTTGGAGAAAATTGTTGCAAGTACTTCGTCAGCGTAAATAATGTGGGTTTGTAATACGGCCATTTGTCCTCGGTAACTTAACTATACTCGGTGCAAGAATCCTAGCTATTTTTTGTAATCAAAGGTGATACAAAATTATGTTTTATTCTATATATTTCTATAGTATATATATGTATATATACATTCAATCATTCGTTTATTTCCATTATAAACAAAATACTTTGTGTGTGGAAAACTTAAACCTAAAACTACTGAGTACATAATAAACGAATTTGACAATCAAGTAAATTTTAAATACAATTCAAATAGGAAACACAAAATAATAAACACAACAGAAGCACTTATGACAAATAATTAAGATAAATAATCAATGAAAGCAATAATGAAAGCAACATATCATCGGAGTGAATCGAAGAAGTTCGAAACAACTTTTGGTTTTAAATGAGGATTCAATCAAATAGACGATCAATGATCATTATTTCATTCGTTACTCGTCCGTTTTCGAACTCGAATTCGAACTGTTTTGCTGTCCGTGTGCAAATAATATGCATTGTTGCAGTTTCTGTTTTTATTGATTGCGTTGACCTTCCCTTGTTGTTTTCTGTTATGTCTATCACTTAAGTATCACTTGTTGTTATGTATTCATTGATACACGTCTTTGTTGACATTAAGTATTTTGTATTCTAGAACTTTTCTAGAAGATTCTAGGGTCGTTTCACTAATACTTTCATGGCCGTTTCAGTTTGGTGGTACTCTAGGCGGCTGCAGCAGGAGGCTGGGCAGTGAATGCGATATAACTAACACTTTCATGGCCCACGACGTAGTATACCTGGTGGTCCTACAGGCAGCGGAGCGCGGGGCTTTGGGACCCGCAGGGTCTCGAGGCTGAGCAGTAAATGCGTTAAGAAAAACAAAGTGATCGTCGATTTGCAAATTGATTTGAGTTTATATTGTGTACTTTTATTTTTAGCCCTTTCGCAAACACTTTTTACGATCGTTTAACTAATTGGCGTCCTTTATAGCCTTGTAGGTACCTGCCTGCGTAGTATTATCCCATTATTTAATTGTCCCAGACAAGCATAAACATTTTAATAGTCACTTTACTAGGAGACATGCGATTACGATTCCACAAAAGGGTTCGCCATTTGTGGTAATGTCATGATAAACTGCCAAGTATACTATGTATGAATGATCTATATAAACCGCTACTATATTCCGGTTTAAGCTGAACGGGTCTCGGTCAATAGCGGATCTGCAGCATTCTAACCCGGCGTGAGTGAGGTTGGGTGTGTGATACCCGAGTAGTTTTTAAACGAATGTAATTTAATATGACTGTTGTCGCGCGAATCCCGCCGTCTCAGTAGCTGGAGGTAAGGGTGTGAGGGTTGCAGTGAAATGTAAAAATTAGTGCTGCTACGGCGCAAGTGGGAGGTATACGCGTTCAAAGGTGGTTTGTGTACGTAAACCCATAACATCAAACGTATAAATAATGGATATCTCAATAATTTTAAATTAAGTTGATATTGATTATAGTTAGAAGTAACTACAATTTTGTTGATTAGCTAAATAAGTTAGAGTTTTGTTGAAATTTTACTACTACTACTAAAAGATAAGCTTGTTCCTTGAAAACTAGTGACTGTTATCATATCATACTATGAGAAATACATACCATTCTGATATACATTTAGTTTTTTATTTACTTATCTTGTTGTTTAAATCATATTGAAGACATCTTCAATAAAAAATACATACTACATAAAATAAGTATAAAAATTAGGTATCAAAGTTTCGGGCATCTCACACCCACCTCATAGTTGGTGTAACAATTTCTCACTTCGTTCCCCGGGTTGAGGTCTAATACTAAACTTTATATTGACTGTGCGGTCAAAGATTTTAATAATGCTGAGTGGTGCCGGCTTAGAATTTGCACAACCCCAACTCTTCCCGCGGGTGTCGTAAGAGGCGACTAAGGGATATCCACCAGGGATGGGCAGCAGCGCCCCCTTCAGTACAATTCTACCCCCGAACTCCAATCCCCAACCCGAATACCCAGCGTGGGGATTATGGGCATTACACCCCGTGAGATAAAAACCAATAAGGCGCTTATCAGGGGGAGGCCTGGGTCCAGCAGTGGACTAATGACAATACAAGGCTGTGGAGGAGGAGGGCCCCTTTCTAGAGCTGACTTTGTCGTTAAATGGCCATTTTCGGAGCAAACCTGCGATCACACAAATTTCCGATGGACCATCATGGATGAAATGGGAATGGAACCCGAATGAATTACACTAGCCGATAGACAAGCTCAGCTAGTGTAATCCCTTTTACTTGTCAAAATCACTGATTTCGTTCATTCATAGGTCTCAAATTTGACTGGGAATGGCAATTATTTTTTTTGTTTGATGGATGCGTGGGACCCACTATGGCTATGAAATAGCATTCCAACGTTAATAATAATAAAACATTTATTTTAGGCAACATTAGTCTAGTACAGGATGTAAAGTACTTAAAAACTACGGCCCGTATAAAATATATACCTTAGTCTAACACACATAAGATAAACCTATTTACTAGCACGGAGTGTCGGCGACATGTGACACGCAATATGTGCTGCGACCGGTAATCGTCCGCGAAAACGTCGGAACAGCACATTCTTTGGCCAGAATTCTTCCTTAATGAATAGGTCGAAATATTATCAGTGGAATACGCACCACAAACAACGATTTAAAATCATTATGACACGACTCCAACCGCTCGACCCTCACCAAGATGTTGGTCTTCATCTTCACATACTCCACGATCTCCACCACCTTCGTGTTTAATAAGGTATAAGTGGATTTAGTGTAATCGTAACGCAAGCCGTGCTTTGTTTAGTATAGTATGTTTAACACTGTTAAGTCGGGTACTGACCGGTGTTACTGTAACGTGTTACACAGCGAGCGTTCGTGCATTCAGTACGGGGAAAGAAGGCAATCGCAACGAGCGGCTCGTTGCTCGCTGCGAGTGCTTCACCCCACTGTGTTTTTTGGCGAATCAATTGGTGTTACGCGCTTCAGTCTGTACAGTTACCATACGGCATACGGTCTGCCGAACACCCTGTATAAAGTGTACCGACCGATTCAAAATCAAAGCTGCTCAAAACTGCAAATCATCATCTCAATCGAACGTGTGTATTGAAACAAATTGCAATAGCTAAGACAAGATCCCACACAATAAGGCTTTGTCTTATGCCATGTTCGTTGAAGAATGTGTGGTAATTGGGCCATTAAGAGTTGCTAATGCAAGATGGAAAGATAATTTTGTATTTTGATTATGATTTTATCAAACTATCTACTTACATAAATGTTTCTGAATTGCTTCATTTCTTAAACCGTTATATAAGTTACAACACTCATTAAAAATAAATTAAAGTACAGTACAAAAAAAAAAATAGATAGGTACCTAAAAATTTTCCGGTTTTCTCCGAGTTCATAATACAATGATAGACCAAAAACATTGCATGCTATTAAATATTGAAAAAAATCAACCTCAACTTACAATTTTTAGTCGACTTCAAAATAAGGAGGAGGTTCTCTATGTTCGGCTGTATGTATGATTTTTATGTATGTTAGTCGATTTATCTGTCAATTCTAGACCGATTTAAGAAAATTATTTCGTTATTATATAGAGAATAATCCCGAGGTAGTCCCATAAAAAAAGTATTCCCAGGCATAGCTTTTGTCTCGCAAAACTTAAAAAACAGTGTTTGAAGTCGGTTTATAGTTTTTTTTTCAAAACAATCAAATATTATTTCATAAAAACAAAACTCCTTCTTGCGCACTCGGGTAAAACTAACTAGAATACTTACTTAAAATTTAATGCCCTTCTGTCCCTCCAAGTAAAATTGTCATAATACTGCTTCATACATTTGTTCTGTCTGGGGTCTGCAAACTAAATGAACAGAAGTCATGACCTCTGTCCTGTTAGAACTTAATATGGTTATCTTTGTCTTGGGGTTAATTTATCATTAACCAGGATTACGAGCTAAATCGAATATTATGACTAGTTAACTGGTTAATTATAGTTTTATTCTGAACCTCTGTTTATTATTCTATCTTCTAAATTCGTTTTTGGATTATCAAATTGTGTGTACGTATATATATTTTTTTTTAGGTACATAACTTTATTTATTATAATTTTTTATTTTAGAGTTAGAGTTTAGAATAGAATAGAATATTTATTTATTATATAAAAGTATGCATGTTTGATATGGATCAGTTGAGCTACCTGTAGATTGTTTGCAACAGTCTGCAGTTAGCTTAATTGTTTTAATTGTAAATACTAGACCTAATTTGTTTTTATTATTGAATTGTTATTTTCGTCAATAAAGATATATACATGTTTTAGCCAATATAGCATATTAAACCAGCGTTGGTTTGTATTGCTGCTCTCACTCGCTTTGTACTTATATTTACAACATTGCATTTTGTTAGAGAAGATAATTGTTGTCAAAACCAAATAAAACTCAACTGAAAACTTCTGCAAACATGTAAATAAGTAAGTATATTATTATATGACAGATTATACTTTCTTACCAGAAGCTAAGCTTACAGACCTCTAGAGCTTAGCGTCAATACAATTTTCAGTTTCATTTGTTTTTATCGTTCATCAAAGTCAGAGTCAAAACTCTTTATATCCATAAATACAATAAATGTACACTTAGAAGAGGTCAAATTCTTAATAATTAAACACTGACACGGAAATAAAGTGATATTTTTGATTTCAGTAGCTTCGGTATGTAGACTAAAGTAAAGAAGCGACGAAGAAACCTTTAGCCTGTTAGTTAGTTGTTATTTTTCGAGTTGGAGCAAATCCCGTCCCGTCCGTCCATTTATTTATTGACAATTTTTGCAACTCACTAAGGCATCATCGTCATCTTCGATTTGATTCCTTGCTGGGCGTTACTCGAGCTCCAGGTCATATCATTTGATTCCTTGCTGGGCGTTACTCGAGCTCCAGGTCATATCATTTGATTCCTTGCTGGGCGTTACTCGAGCTCCAGGTCATATCATTTGATTCCTTGCTGGGCGTTACTCGAGCTCCAGGTCATATCATTTGATTCCTTGCTGGGCGTTACTCGAGCTCCAGGTCATATCATTTGATTCCTTGCTGGGCGTTACTCGAGCTCCAGGTCATATCATTTGATTCCTTGCTGGGCGTTACTCGAGCTCCAGGTCATATCATTTGATTCCTTGCTGGGCGTTACTCGAGCTCCAGGTCATATCATTTGATTCCTTGCTGGGCGTTACTCGAGCTCCAGGTCATATCATTTGATTCCTTGCTGGGCGTTACTCGAGCTCCAGGTCATATCATTTGATTCCTTGCTGGGCGTTACTCGAGCTCCAGGTCATATCATTTCATAATTTTGTTAAAATATAGCGTCTACTGTAGTAATATATTTCTTGCCCATCGGCTATAAATCGTCCATCACGATCATCCACGTTTTCATTAAAAGCCGATTCCGCATCAACGTTGAATTTAATTTACGTGGATACCTGTGGTGCGGTAATCGGATTAAGCGATACAAAATGTTTAATTGTCGATGAAAAATATCTACTCAGTCGATAATTAATGGTTGCTGCGGTTAAGCTAACTGAAACAAACTGATCTGATATTGTTTAATATTTTATGAATTTCATAATTGAGTTGATCGATATTTGTTAATTTTAATTAAATTTGCTTAGTCTTATCATCACGATAGGCAGCCCGTTTATCCCATCAATTTGAACCCTTGCAAGGTCGGTCTACTTTTACTGTCTATATATTACTATGCAGTACTAACCTGCCTGTACTCCCTTCGCTCCATCCATTCAAACAAAATTAACAATTTTCAATTCTTATTACCTGTACGGAGATACTTATAGAAATAAAAAACAAATAACACTACATTTCTCTACATGTTTACTAAGACAAATGTAGCAAAGCCTCAAAATTAATTGCTACATAAAGTCGTATTTAACTACAAAATGTCTAATAGCCCATTAAGAAAATTTAACAAAACCTTAGCTGATGTATATAACATCTTCACACTCATTAACTCATTGTTTATTTATTTTGTAACATGTTAATGTAATTAGGTATAAATTTGTAATAAGAAACCGGAGAAAGGGCGCCCACCGAGTCATTAAAAAGGTTGCTGAGGTAAGTCCATTGGTACGTTACGGACTGACTGTTATGTCGTTATGAAACTGGTTATGGCTAGTTTACGTTATGGCTAGTTAAGTTCTAGGAGCAATACACAATCAAGCGATTGTGTAGTGCTCCTAGACCTTTCTAACTTCTTTCATTTTCTTTCTGGATCTAAGTATTTTACGTAAATTATTTTAATTATTATATTTGGGGAATGTTAGGAACCTTCCAGTTACATAATCTCTGCTTACTTTGCTGTGTGAAAATATGATAGCATAATTTCGTACTTAGTACTTTTATATTCTTTCATCGTCGTATCCGCATTTGTTTGATTTGAAATTTGATAAGACTGCTTTAGATTTTAATATTATCGATTCATAACTAATTAGAAACAAATATAGTGTTAATAATATAAAGAAAGATGTTGGAAGATAATAATAATAACTCGCGTGTCATTGACAGTTTTATAGAGTTTCACACCATTGGGAGTGTTATTTTGGATATTATATTTAATAGGTAAACCTGCTATACAAATAATGCCTACATTGAATAGGTACCTACGAAGTAGTTTTTTAGAAACTTATTTTAATGGCATTTACCAATTATATTAGCATTTGCTAAAATATAGTACTGATTGAGAACGAGATATAGAAAACTAGATGAAGTTGATTTACTTACTTACAAGTTGGCAATCTCCAAATAATGAATCGTTATTAAATAATAATAAATATCTGAGCTATTACCAATAAATTGATACCACAATAAAGACTAATGTTCCTTACCGTACAAAAAACAAAGAAAAATAATTGAATTAATAATTACGGATCATTTTGTACATTAAAACTAATGATATCAATGAAAGCGCTGTAATAATACTTCACTGGCCTCATCTGTTACCGCGAGCACAGCGTGATACAATACTGATAAATTGTTGAAATTTAATATAATATTAATTTATTGAATGTGAGAGTAATGAACAATGAAAATTAATTAATTTAAGGGAATCAAAGGTAAGAGTGATGGAAGCAAGTGGTATCCCGTGATGACTATTTCGATAGACACTTTACGTGCACCTGAGGGCGCTTAAAATTGAGATCTAATACTTTTTTTGGGAGTCATGTACGTACGTTTCTAAAAATTTTGTATACCTACTTACTTATGTATCTAACATTATAAAGCTAAGAAAATACAAGAGATACGGTAGATTTAAGGGAATCTTAAGGTAGGAAAACAGTGAAATTATGTATACCGAAGATTCAAATTTATTTACGTATAGGTGAATGGAGCCTACATCCGTACCAATCCCTCCCTGTACATGCGGTTACCACGAACTGATTAAACGAACATCATCATGCACCATCGGAATCAAAAAGTTCTGCAAACCACATCAACTATTAGTGGTTATAACTCAAAGAGGTAGTCGAGGCAAAAAGTTTAAATGAAAGAGATTGTACAAGTTCTGTGGTTGTCCCGCTGGGAGTTAAAATTTTAAGCTAGAACCTTTTTGTCTGAGAGCGTCTGTGAATCGCGTAGGCGGAATCCTCGGTGCACGGAACAATATCTCAGTAAAAATTTAGTTATCTGGAGTGCGAGTGGGCGCGTATTACGAATCCGCTTGCGCGATGCGGGGTCAATTACGACATGCTCTCACTCAGAACTTAGGACTCTTTCGAGCATGGGTTTTGGTCAGCTTTCAAAGGAAGTATCTCGCTGGTAAAGCTTTTTCATTCATTTTTAGGGTTCCGTACTTAAAGGGTGGGAATGTGTTTTTTTCGCTTAAGGCTAACAGCAAATAATAAAAATATAACAAATATCCAAATTGAAGAAGGCTTCCAAAAAAAACGTGTTTTTTTGGCTGTTTGTGCTTTTTTTTTTCAAGGCTGTATCTCTTGAACCAAAATATACCTATTGTGGTTCAAGAAATTTAGAAGATAGTTATAGAAAGTTTCATGTGTCTACCGACACATTAAACTTTCTATAAATAACACTTCAATTGTAGTAACAACAAATACTAAAAATATAATAAAATTAAAAATTTAAAGGATTAAATATTAAATGTTCACTTGTTCGGAGACCCCGAACAAGTAAATATCTAATGTTCTTCGAAAAAGTTGCCTGATTTTTACGGTAGATACGGAACCCTTCGTGTACGAGTCGACTCGCACTTGGTGGTTGTTTATTTTATCCGCTTCCGCTCCCGCTGTGTCCCGATAACGCACCTTCAAGGTATCTGCAAAAAAAGCTACGTTACACCTCAAATTCTGTTAAATGGAGCCATTGACTTTAACTTGCGGTTTGGAACTTGTTACACTAAAGGTCTTTTGAAATAATTTTATGAAAGACTGTAAGCCTATTTATAACATTTTTTCTTTCATTATGCAAACCACTAAGAAAAAAACGAAAAAAATGTCTCGTCTCGTATTACTTTCGCCGTAAAAAGTGTTGAAATCACGAGAAGAAGTCAGCCATTTTGTTACCTTCGACTATGAAGTTGGCAAATTACAGACTTGAAGGTTATTATAATAATACATTTATTTCAGACAACATGAGAACATGTGAAGATCTTGTAACTTATTCTACGGTCCATACCTTACATCTAACATACATAAACATATAAAAACTTATTTTGCTAAATAGTACAGGTTATAAATTGCGGCGGCGTCGTGTATGAGCAATCACGTTGTCAGCTGGCGATGCTGCACGGCAGTGTCCCCTTGCAGGCGGCCAGTGAACCCTCGGAATTTGACACCCTTCGGCCAAAACTCTTCACTGAAGTAGTAGGTTAAGAGATGTTAAATCGGAACTCTCACCAGAAATCTATCTGTTATCCTTGACTGCCAGGTGTAAAGTTGGTAATTTGCCAATTTAGGCATTATTACTAAAATTAGGAGTTGGTTTACTACGTTAGTAAGAGTGCCTATAATAATTTTCAGACCCTAGGTTTTATAAGTAACAAAGACATCTATAGCTAAAAAGTGTCTCGAGATGGTTCGAGAAAATGGGGAACCATTTTCTCGTAAACTTTTATAATAAACTTTTAATCAACGACCCAGCGGCGACTTTTACACTAAGCTACATAACTACTCTCATGTAAGTGACGGTTTGTTTTTTGGGAATAAATAAACTTCACCCTAAACTTTAATTTCAAATGGCACTTCGCAACTTCCGAGTGCCTCGCTACATCCAGGCGACTAGCTAAGCTATACGCTAGCGGTGCGATATCTGTCAGTTCTCGATTTCGGATTTTGAACTCTTAAGCCACGTCTAGCTACAGAAATCACATTCGATCGAAGCCAACCTGCCAACTTATTCGCCTACCGAGGCAATCATGGTGCGGCTATATTAAGGATCAGTTAAGCTACTCCAGATTGCTTGCAACAGTCTGCAGTTAGCTCAATTGTTACAATTTTAAATACTAGATCTAATTTGTTTCTTGTCTTTAATAGTAAAACAAGACCACAACCATTCGTAGGTAAAAACGCTATCACTTTTAGCTTATTTCCTTCAATAATTATCATTAAATATTAGCTACTAAGATTTAGGTAGGCTTTTGGACATAATTAACGTTAACCAACGCTTAACGTCGCTTAGTGTCTGTTTTTGCGAAGTAATGAAAAAAGTTAACAAGAAAAAGGAATTTAAATTTTTACTCAATCTTATGAGGAAGTCTGACCTTCTTTCCTAAATTAAAAGCAAATAGTAATACCCAAAATAATGGCTTATATTCAACCCATAATCAGTATTTTTCTCGACTATTCTGGATATAATATTACTAAGTAACTATTTTGAAAGAAAAACTTACTTCGATTTAATTTTAGAATTTAATTTTAAATATTTTCAAACATTTTAAATCTTATCTAATGTTTTTATGTTATGTGTAAGTAGTATTATCTTACGTACCTATATTAAATTTTATAATAATGTTTGACTTTTTGGAATATACTACATATGTACTATGTAATTCTGTAAGTCATGATATTCGCATGTCATGCTTGAATAAAAAAATAAATAAATAAAGATGGACTATAATTTCAACTGCTTTCTAAGAATATGGAATCATCAGCCAGCTGTTTGTACGTATGCTGATTGATCTTCTGCTAATTAATCAATTATCAAATCTCTTGTCAACGTCAATTCAGATAGAGAAAGAAACATTTGTTAAAAAAATTTCATCATCATCATTGAACCATTGATACCTATCTACAGGGTTCCAAGAAACGTGTATAATAAGCGGAAAGGGGGAGATCCTGGACCCCGAGAGGATCAACTTTTTGGATCTTACAATATTCTACCTTCTAATTTTTAGAATTCCTCACATTATTTTTTAATTTTTCCATTAAAATTAGACTTTTTTTATGTTTTCTTCTATGAGTATTCTTGAATTTTTATTATTGTTCTTTTATCTTAAAATTTTTAGAATTCCGCACAATATTTTGAATTTTTTCTATAAACATTAGACTTTTTTTATGTTTTCTTTTCAAGAATACTCAATGTTTGAATTTTTGTATTGTTTTCAAATTTCAAAGGATTCACAAACTTTTTTGTAATAATTTCATGACAAAATACTGGTGTCGCTGAAAAAACAAGCAAAAAGCATTTGTGAAATATTTTATAATGAAAAATAATGCAAGAGTGCGTATCAAAGTAGACGACACATATTCGAAATTAAAAAAATCGTTATTCACATGCTAATCCCCTCGGGGTCCAGAATCACCCCCTTACGTCTTAGTACACATGTTACGTGGCACCCTGTATATAAACTGGACCCTCACGGTTATTTTATTTAAAAAGATCGATATTTTCTATGCGCTAGACCAGCTTGCGAACAGTTCGCATGTAAAACAGTTTCGCCGAACACCTGCCTGCGAGAGTAAATTATCGCCTCGCTTGCTAAGATCTAGTCGTGACCAGAATGCACTCAGTGGCAAGACTTGCATGCAAGCGACCCGGCGCGGCGGCGGCGGCCGGCGTCGGTCGTCGTCCGGCTGATTTTGTACGTCTGTTTTTGCAAGGATTTATGAAAATAGAGAAGTTGTTATCAAGATAGACTACAATGTTGATCGAAGCTACTAGATAGATAAATAGATCATTTATTCATTTAAAAATTTGTTAGCAATACCTTAAAGTCTATGTTACGTTTGTCTAAGCACTGGGTTCTCTTCTTTTTTATGTACAATTTATTATTACCTACTGTAGTATAACATACAATTAAATTGCCTAAATATTGTAAATATTTAAAAACACTGAACAGTGATTCATTATACTTCTGTACGCGGTCACATAAAAACTAGTTTTGGCAAGTCTGCGTCTATTTAGGAGGCAGAGAATCAGTTTAATTGATGCCTCTTCTATTCCATTACATAACACATACCAACAGTCAACTGACGAAAATACGTCATGCGTTTTCATCATAGCTGTGATGGATCAAAATCTTCTGAATTTGTACTGAAACCCCAAGAATGCGGACTATTTTATGTAACCTTCTGTATAAATACAGGAATAGCTCCTACCAGAATATTTTGCGTTCCAGGAATATATGCAGCGTGGAAATATTAGGATGCAAACATTGCAGGCTAATAATGTCCTAGACTGCTTTTATAGGCACGCGTCTATTTCTGCAGCACGAGTCAAAGAAGTTTAAATGGAATTTTATCCACACTCGTGACTTTAAATAACTTTAATTAGACGACTTGTAGGCTTGCGAACACGTAATGCATACAATGAACATTCACTGCGGCAGAAATTATTAGTATTCAAGGGGGTATTGGGGTATCATACAATACAATGCATTGTACGAGAGTTTTATGACCCTTTGGATCTTTCTGCTGTTGCTGTGACGTCGTTTATTATCATTTACTATTGTAGATTGTTTTGATTTCCAGTTTGATTTCATCTGACTTTCTTTTCTCAGTAGGCCGTTGCTTACAACATTTTACTTGATTAATGTAGAAGAGAGTTTCTCGTGATTTTCACAGTAGTTTCCAGTCGTTATAATATGTAGTTAGCCCTATTGACACCTAAAATACCGTTAGTTTTCGGTGTCAATAAGGCTAACTACATAATATAACGGTTGGAAACTAGTACACTTGTAATCGCTGGATTGAACCAATATTATCCTAATTTTTACCGCCTAGTTACCAACCTACTCCCTAGATATGCAACTTAGCTGTGAACTTAGGTACCTCTACGTATTTAAGTAGGTACAGTAAAGTAGAACAAGTTATCAGATCGATTTGTATCCTTTCACCGGTGGCGGGGCGGCGCGGCGAGCCGGACAATGCGGCGCGCGTGCTTGGGCGTGCTCAAGGGTACGCAAGTACACTTGTGATCTGAATTGTTGGAAGTTCTATGGAATTTTGGATGAATTTTAGATAATCCATATCTATTCGAAACTTTTACATCGGTCGGGCTGCTGTTTAGCTGCCATATTTTTCACATCCATGTAATATGTGAATTGTGATTCCTTCAAGTTGTCAGACATTTTTTAATCGTCGTTTAGCGACAATATCACAAGGGTCAAAGGTCAAAGGATAAAAAAGAAACATTAAGAATGATCCTTTATTTGTCTTCTTGTGTTGGTCAATTTGAGTTCATTTCTTTCGATTGTCATTTGTTTCTAACAAATCTGCCTATGCATGCCAGCGAGCTTAGGTTAGGGGACAAAATATACCTAAATTTAAGTTTTTCACTTTGTTTAAAGTTGACGCTGCTTTTGTCCAAGATCTGTTTGACTTCCTGCTAGCACAGTACTGGCATAGTGACTCGTGACCCGCCACACCCAGCTACTACCGACTTAGATTGCCGTCGGTTTCTGCCGTCATATCGTGCTGGTTAGCATTTCAGACGGATTTCAATTATAGACCTACCCACTTATCAGTTAACCTAAATCTATGCGCGTTTAGAGAAATCTTGGTATTCGCGATTGGTGTGAATTGTAGGCACTGCGATTAAGGCAGAGAATATAATAATAATATTAACCATAAAGCTAGGTCGAAAACAGTCTCGGCTCTTCAACGAATCAGCAAAGAAACGTCTAACTACTACTGAACATGGCTCCCTAAACATGGGAGTGTTTGCCCATAATCATCACCACGCAGTGGAAATGTCAAAAGTAAGCAGGAAGTAGTTACTGCCTGGCTGAGTTTGAGGGGTCGATTCTTACGCCGTGACTGCCAAAGCCTACTTTAACGACTACCATCATCATTTTAATAACCGATTAAAACAAAAATAAGGTCAGAAGTAAGGTATCTAAGTATCTAAAGAGCGGGGAAGGTGTAGCATCCACCATTTTTAGGGTTTCGAAGATCGGAGATCGGTTTCGAAACCCTTATTTCTGTAAGTTTCATGCTTTTTGAAATATTTTGAAAAAGTTGAAAATTACTCATACCCCACACTGCCCCCCCTCCCCTATCTTCAAAGTTTGCAGAGCGATCCATCTGAAATGTATGTAGCGTTTGTAGATATGGTAATATATATATATATATGTATATTTTACAGGAAATATATAGAGAAGCCTGTAAGCAAAACACTTTTTGAAAAATGGTCAAAAAGGGGGGAATCATTTTCAACCGGACCGAGTGGGGTGTCAAATGAAAGGTTAAAGGGTACATCTCAAATCATTTTTTAAATTTCTGTACGTTACATACTTTTCGAAATATACTGAAAAAAGACGAAAATTTTATCATTAGGTACCCTCTATACACCGAAGTTTGCAAACTGATCTATCTGAAATGTACGTACCCTAAAATTTTTAGGTAGGTAATCATTAAATAGCAAAATCTCTAACCAGTACGAAACATACTAAGCCGAAAGTGTCCAGAATCACCCCCTTTCGGCTTAGTACACGTGGCACCCTGTGTAGTACGCAGGTACCTATGCGTGTAGTAGTAGTTTTACAGCTGCTTTTATTGTAATTGCCAGCCCGCAATGTTTATACTCCCCGTTCTTTCTCTGGAATTCTCGGAGCTCCGATACCGCGTAACCTTCCATTCCCGTTTGTGCATGTGATACCTACCTATCTAAATAGTAAATCGGACACTTCGAACAAGTTGTAGCTACGTTTCTTTTACAATTAAGTTTCTTCCGCAAGTTATCAGCAGAGTTAAAGTATATTTTGTTGACCTTACATTTGGATACAAATATTTTTAATTTGTGTGATTTTCGTGAACTTTTTAATTTGTGTGAAAACACAATTTAAACTAAGAAATAGAAATACTTTAATAAGCCATCTTATAAAAGATAGAAATTCATCATCTTATAAAACAGATAGTACTCATTAAACATAATGTAGGGAACAGCAATAGAACTGGCGGCCTTATCGCTTAAAGCGGTTTACAACCAAAACGATGTTGAGAAAAATAGAGGATGGCGATCCTTTACAACATTAATTCAAACTATTTTTACTAACTAATACACTAATACCTACATACTAAAATAATACACTAATACATATAACAAAATAATAATACTTAATAACTCTAAGGGACATGCTAAATATAAAAAACCATGTATACTTAAAAACTATAATAAGAGTTACTTATACATTAAAAAACAAAACTTTTACAAAAACTTTAACAACTTTAACTTTAACATGTTGTACCCACCTATAAATAAATTTCACTACGAGTTGACTCGTGCTAGTGTTTGACTTTTTCACTGTTCTTTCGTGTCACTGAATATATTTAATATGTCAGCGTGTAATGTCAGCGTCATGACATGACTCCACTTTTCTGTTGCGGGCTATCATAGCCGGAGGGTATCATATCGCTTCTGTTTGAAGTAACACGATATCATCTATGCCTCAATGCTATGCTTTCAGTGCGTCGAACGGAATTTCCACAGTAAAGGAACGGTTGAACGTTGCTACGGTAAAAGAGGAATCAAATTGCGAAGTAGACATGCAACAGTAATCCTTATTCATTTATGGTGATTGTAGAGTAGGTAAGGAATTTCTATTAATGCCTTTGAGAATTTCAATGGGGGTTGTATTGAGGTGGTAGAGCAATCAGTCGTCAAGCGCTAACATGTGTTGGGTGCATGTGCACCCAATGCGTACGTACTAAATCAATAGGCTAGCTGACTCTTTTTGAAACTGGGCCTTTTAAGATTACCTACTTAGAGTTCGTAGAGGAAAAAAATATTACCATATAAAACAGCAAAACTTTATTTTGAAAGTTTATTTTTCGTAAACAGGCGAAAACGCTTTCAGTGTCAGTCATATGAATCTATTGTGACGTCATACGGGTCGTCAACAAACAATTTGACATTTAGAAATTTAGCATCATTGTAAAAACACATCGCTATGTTTGTAGTCTACATAGCGAATTTCACTCGTTTATGATCCGACATGAAATTTGCTAAGAGTCCTATGACGTCACAAAATGGCCGACAGCGTTTTCAGAGTTCAAATTTAAAACAATTTTTAAATTGAAAATATGTAGCATCTTACACTTTTATTATCTGAAGTTATAAATATTAGCTTCTTATGTCAAATACTACAGAAAATAGTTATATATTGCGCCAAATTTGATATAAGTCAATTAGCCTATTCCTTGGGCCTAAAGAACTTCTTTGTGCCCCAGGAAGTTCTCTCAAAAGGCTTTGCGTCTTCTTGGCCGAGCTAATACATTCTTGGCCGATTTGTTTGTTTTGTTTATGAATAGACCTATGGAGTCTACGCTCTCCTTGACTCGACCGACACGTGATTGCGCTATTAGATCATATTAAATTTTGTGTTTTTGCTGTAGGTAGTGTTATAAAAACATGATTAAATCGCAATGCCAAATGCATATAGTTTTTCATTGGTAAAATGGTACGCTTACACTTCAACATAAAACATCCCATCTTAAAACCTTCTCGCAACTTAATCCCGAACCACCTCCACCACCCAAGTGAGCAGATGTGAATTGACAATTAACTTGTAAAATGATTATGTACGTTTTTTACTTGGCTAACAAGTCCGCAGCTAAGGGCCGACTTAATTGGCCAGGACCGGTTCTCCGTGTACGCTAATAAGTAACTTGGGGACTCGAGTTGCGAATGAAATTGGTATTATGAGATGCAGGTACGGTTGTTTAAATAATAGGTACGAGGTATTCTTCCAAGCTTACTTGAGAATTTGTGGAAAGAAAGTAATACTTTTCCGTTTTTAATTATTATAAAAGTGTTCGTATGAGACCTATTAATGAGTGTGGCGCTAACTTTCCGAAAATCGAATTTTACTGTATGCTAATTTTCATTCACAAAATATCCAATTTAATATTTTCTGATAGTTTTTGTTCCAGAGGTTGATTTTTAGTTGTTGTGCGGTGTGTAAGTGCCGCTAGAGGGTGTGTGAAAAATAATACTGGCCACTAGATAAAAAAAAAAAACAAAACTAACTACTTTGAGTTTGTATTAATTTTTTAAAAAAATTCAGTAATTGTTACACTTCCTCCCTCTTCTCGCCGATGCATATCTTTTACACATAGGAGACGACAGGCATAGATCTCGTGCAAGGACTATACTAAACCCACTTAAGTAAGTAGGTACTCCAACGTATACGAACCTCAATAAAACGTAAAACAAGTTTACCTTTACAGATAAAGTTTCCTATACATGGAATAGTTCGATTCCAGGAATTGGTGTAGGTAATTCTCACCTAACTTCAACAGCCTATATTTGTCCACTGCTGGACGCAGCCCCCCCCCTTGATATGTGCCTTATTGGCTTTTATCTCATCCCCCATGAGATAATGCCCATAATCTCCACGCCACCACCACCACCACACCTATGCGCCTCCACGCCGGGCATGCGGGTTGAGGATCGTAGTTCAGTGGTAGAATTGTTCTGCTTTGGGGCGCTGCTGCTGGTGTAGGTAACAGAATTAGGGAATAAAACCAAGCCGAGTTGAATCAAGAAACTGTTTTAAATTTATGTGTACAAGAAGTAATCGGCATGACTTGCCTTGAAAGCATTACTTTGTTTGAAGAAATCAATTCCAGTTCGGTTAGTCGATTCGTTAGAGTGCGTGAGGTTTTTGGTTACGATATCAGTCTCCCAGTCTCCCTACTGCTTGTGTAAAGCAAAATGATGACGTAGCCTACTATCGTAAAGTTCCAGTAGCAAGCGTTTATCTATTTGATAGGGCAGTTACCGAGCACATTATGGCACGGTGTAAGAACGACTACGTAATTAAATCTAATGAAACATAAAAAGGTCGAAATGTCGAGCCGGATGCCCGAATAAAGGGGTCATAATCGGTTACCATTTCGTTCGTTGCACCGATCGATCGCTGGCTTGCGGCAGAACTAATTTCGATGGAACCCAATTAAGCGCAGTGACGCCGCAGTAATAATCGATCAAAACGACTTTGGGTTGAATCATACTTAGCAGTATAATAACTGACTGAGATACTGTGTTTTCATTTTAAACCTCGTCTCTTTCCATCTTAGCCTTAGATAAAAGCAGAAAAAGCGCTGTGATGTTAGAAGTGTACTGTGTATATCACAGTATATTCTCAGAAGCACCATCATTTAGCTCAAAAACTACTCACGTACACTTGGTGGAAATATAACGGACTCTTTGATTATGACTGTTGCAGTAAACTTAAAAGTGCTGATCAGTTTGAATACTGGGTATGTGGGGTTTAATCTTAAAATGCCAGGTGCTACCGGCAGAAAGCTGGACCTACCACTGTGGAACGAATGAACCATGTCAATCAGCTTAATTAATCATTCAAATTGCTTAATAGAACATTTTCCTTTCAGAAAGAGACCATTTCTCAAGACGTATTATTTTATACTGGGCAGCGTTTGGAAAACTACGTCGAATCTTCTTGTCATTCCATACCGCAATGCATGAAAACGAACGTTTTCAATCAGTGCGTCCTACCCGTCATGTCATGACCTACGGAGCTGAGACGTGGACACTGACGGTAGGGCTGGTCCACCAGTTCAAGGTCGCTCAGCGAGCTATGGAAAGAGTACATGCTCGGAGTTTCTGAAGTATAGGATTCGTAACGAATACATCCGACAGAGAACCAAAGTTATCGATATAGATAAAAAAATGGCAGTGGGCCGGCCATATCTCGCGAAGAACCGACAACCACTGGGGTAATCGTGTTCTTGAGTGGAGACAACGACTCGGCAAACGTAGTGTAGGACGCCCTCTAGCCAGGTGAGACAACGATCTGCGAAAGACTGCAGGCAGATGCTGAATGCGGCAAGCTGAAGACAGGGCGCTATGGCGCTCATTAGGGAAGGCCTATGTCCAGCAGTGGACTATTATAGACTGCTGCTGCTGATGCTTATTTTATATAATTATGCACCGTAGTTTAATTTGAGCAGATCGTATATATACGATCATACCTTCGTAAAGACTTAAAATAATTTTGTTGTGACTCTAAAGACTAACTGAAGGGCAGTTCAGCTGGATTATAAATGGTCTCTTTAGACCCTTTATGGTTTAAATGAAGAACTTGCGAGTGCCAGCCTCTATTTGGCCGTAGAAGTGTTAATGTGAGCCTTGGGCTTTTCATTATTAATGTCCCATTCATGTGTCGCTTACCTGGAACGGGCCAACGCCATCGATCTAATCTGTCAGATGGTCGTGTTATGGTATCGTCTAGTGGTGGTAAATTACCTACTTGTATTTCTTACATTCAGACTTTGTCTTTATATGGTTCAGGAATCAAGGTAGGATTGTTTACTCTATTTTATATAAAAGAATTCTAACAATATAGGTAGATAACTGCCAATATTTTGCCGCAAGAACCAAAAAATATACCAAGATCATTTTCAAAGAAGTTTCAGGTAAATATATTTCTTTGTGATAAGTATTAAATTATTCAAAATGTCCAATTTGTGGCAAGAATTGATTGGCAATCTGTGTCGGACGACATAAATCATTCCCCACAACCTAAGTATATCACCTATAGTCCTACATTCCATTGAAATGATATCGATGGTTAGTAGGTATGTCTCATGGTAGATAGACTAGTGAACTAATACGTAATGCCACAGTGGCACTACATACCTCCTAGAATTATCTCTGTAACAAAAGGATGTTATTACTAATGGACTTAGTAATCAAAAGAAACTAAGAGGTAATTCTGTAATAAGTAGTTGTGTTTTGAAAAATAATATGTGCACAGATTGCTGTAGTCTGGATAAAAAACTAGTTGCTACGATAGGACGTTAGGTAATTGAAAAAAATTATAGATATTCGATAAACATGTTTATTTAGAAACAATTCCTACATAACAATTTGACTTTGAGACTACAATAATATCTTTTAGTATTTTACTCATAAGTTACACTAATATCACAGTTTTTTTTTTAATATGTACATTTTCTAAAAAGTTTTACAAAAATATTCAATGATTTATAGCTATTAAACAATGAAGTTGTATTTTACTTCGTTTAGAGTTTTATAGAAAAATAGAGTGATTTCAATTATATTGTTTTTTTTATTAAAATTTCAAGGTTCAGTTATATGTAAAAAACCGAGACTTTTTAAAAACTTCTGACTAAAATATCGTAGATGCTTTGTGCATAAATTAATTTAGGTTAAAAAATATAATTATATGTACATTCAAGCTCCTTGTCGATGCCGAGGCTACCTCGGACAGTATTTCAAATTAGGGAACAGGAAACAATGCAGCGATAAAAATCTGAAATGAAAGGACATGCGAATTCAATTTAGTGAAACAGGGAGACGTCATTTCGCTCCACAAAGAATTTATGCTATTGTTATTATAGTAAGGTATATAGTTGAAATTCGCTAAATGAACTAAATTGAGTTCTTTGTAACATCTTATCGAAAACCTTTTAAGAGGTTTTTTTTCTGCTACGTTTTAATAATAAATAAGAACTTGATTAAAAGCCTATGCTTTTTTTATTCGAGATGCCAATGATCATGACTATTCATGATCATGGGCATCTCGAATAAATTATCAATTTTTTTTTTAATTTTGTAGATAAACAAAACGTACCGCGTAGGATCATAGTTGGTATCGAACCCAGGAACGTTGATCACATTCCACTCATCCTTTCTCTTTGAGTAGCTGAACGAGATCTGATCTCTGAAGGTTTCTGAAGGCAGCAGCTTCATCTGCTCCAAGTGAGAGTGGAACTCCGGTACTTGAGTTAGTTCTTTCTTCATGATTGCCTCTGAAATTAAATCTTTCTTTAGCAAATATACCTATTTAGCAATGAAAAACGTGAAAACAAGTGTTTGTGTTAATTCCTAGTTTTTTTTGTTAAAACAAATAAAATCTGCAGTAAAATAAATTAACAAACACAGAGAATTCCAATAATTAAAATATGGGTTGGTTTGTACTGATAGAGATTACTAACCAACAATATATCCCATCGAAACATCATCTGGTAACCGTATTTCTTCACAAATACTGATAAATTTGCCACCACTGAAACAGAAGAATAATTTAATATTAGTCCTCGTATTATTTAGTACAGCTGGATAAAGTTGAATGCGGTGATTGAAGCTATCGTTTTATGATATTGTGCAAGAGATTCATTAAAAGTCTTTTGTTTATGCTGAAATTCAAAATGTATGTGGAGTAACAGACCTTGCAACCGGTGACATTTTGAGCGCTAAACTTCTGCTGACACAAAACCCGGCTCCGCCCGTGGCGAACCAAAACGATCCCGTCAGCTGGAAAAAATACACAATTTTATTTAATCAACATAGAAATAAACATTTCATGAAAAAGGGTGGTAAAAATTTAAGAGAGCAAGCAGTGGGTGTCATAACATAGGGTTGTGATGATCAGACCACACAGATAGACAGCAAAGACATTATTCTAATTGGAAAACTAACAGAAAAGAAAAACGCCCATTCTGTCGTTTATCTACACGATATTTTGTGGAAAGAAAATTGAAATTACCTAAAGCAGTAGTAATGCTATAAAATGACTGTTCTTGACTCTACCGTTTTGGTCTTCTTCAGTAAATGCTGGACCAGCTGAACAGGCTCGTATACTGATGTCCTCCCTAAGTACCAGTCATCCTGGTGGTTGTACTTCTGCAGAACGCTGACCAATCGTGGCACGTTCACGTAGTTATCGTCATCGAAGTGGCAGAACCATCTATGGACAAAACATTGCATTATTTCGAGGAATCAAATCAAACCCCATCCATATGGGGTTTGATTTGATTCATGTAGGAATTTTGATAGAATTTACTGGTCGAACCACACAAGTATTTTGATTTTATTATCCACCCACCGGTCACGTGTGTCATTTTCTAGTCACAACATAATAAATAGATTTATGTAGTTTCACACTATTCGTGATCACATCAACACAAAGATTTCAGTGCGTATTGCAGATACTGGCAGAATTATAGCTATTAACGGCTAAACGAAGAAACAGCTCTAAAAATATGCGATCAAACAAATACTAACAAAAAATAAATTTATCGGATTATAGAGCCGCTCAAATGAACATTGAAGTAGAACTCTAAAATTATTATTTCCAGTGCCAATTAGCTTTGCATAGCGCTATAATTTACTGACATTACGCTTGACGCAAATAACAGGAGTGGGGTTTGAGTCCATGTAAATCCACAGCTATATCACATATTGTGGTCGCAGATCGCCACAGATGTTAATGGTTGGCGGTTAGTAGCTACTGTACAGTCAACGATACGACTACTGTTTATTTGAAGAAAATGCAGATTATTAGAGAATTACTTACTTTAGTGGACTACGTAGGCCTTTTGTCTGATGCAGGTATGGGATTAGGTTTTGACTTAAATAATTTATAGAACCTACTGTAACGCAAAACAAGCTAAGTTCTTCGATCACAACTTATAGCAGAATTTGTATAAATGTTATTGAAAGGAGCGAAAATTCATATTATTAGAATGAGTGTCATACCATAATTGTATAAAATGTGCTCCAAAAATAAACTGCACACTTTCAAAGTTTTCATAACAAAGACTTGTTTATGAATCAGAGTCATAATTTAAGATAAATGTTATGATTAGTCAAGAAGATCACACCTACTGGTATTATACTATGTAGCAATGTTGAGTCTGTACAGGAGGGAACAATGATGATCCTTGTCGCAGACCTGTAAACATTACCTACCGAATCGGACTAACTTCCGCTTGACAATTGTTTTATAAACAAATTGCAAGCAATGACCGGTCTGACACAACTATACTAAGTGCCAATCAAGGTGGCAATACAGGTCGTTCACCTCCTCCTCCACAAAAACGCAAAATGCTGTGAGATTATCGCTATTCTGTCACTTTCCATACAAACCTAAAGTGATACCGGTGACGCTAGAGTATTGTAGTGCAAGCGTACTATGAAGCAACAGACAAACAACACAAACAAAAAAAAAACGAAATTGGGAATAAATAGGTAGGTACTGACTTTTTACGTTTACAATGAATCCACGTAGGTATTTTAATGTTCTAAAACTACCAGAGTAATTATAAACCGGTGATATTTTAATTAATTATTTAATAATATTAAGGTTCAGAGTACCAAATAACATTACAATGACAAAAAATATATGAATTGTGTGTAATATAAGAATTATAGTATCGAAAACTTATAATTAATAAATTTCCAGAGAATTGTATAACCCTAAAATGCAAAATACAACTTGTGGCCCTTTTTTGATTACGTGAAGGAGATAGGTCAACGACCTGTATTGCCAAACTATCTGGCGCCTAGAATAGCACCCAGTTAATTTGATTTAGGTACATACTTAATATTGAAAGACAATGGATATATTTAAGTAAATAGAACACCATCATTGGTTTCCTTTGGATCCAATGGTACGCATACGCACCGATTTTTAGTAGGTACGCAATGATTTCAATATAAATATATACACAATGTACTATAGGTACTGGTTAGTGACTTTGCTATTTGATGAATACCAAAAAAATAAAGGTACATTTCAGATGTACCGGCTTGCAAACGGAGTACAGAGGGTAATAGTAAAATTTTCGAGTTTTTTCAAAATATTTCAAAAAGTATGTAACCCACAGGAATTTCTTAAGGCGCTTCCCCGACCTAGAACAGCGCCGCCACCTAGTTTATCTTATTATTACGTTATTCAAAGGAATTTTCTAATATCCATTGGGCAGTTTGTGATATCTATTATAAGCTTTTTTTTAATGCCTCTGTAATAGTTTTATTTTGTATAGTTTATGCAAAGATGCGAAGTTGCTCTTTTTGGCCACCAAACTCTGTTTTCGCATCTCTGTCAAAACTATACAAAATAAAACTATTACAGAGGCATTAAAAAAAAGCTTATGGTAGGTATCACAAACTGCCCAATAAATTTTAGAAATTTCTTTTGTTTACCGTAATAATAAGATAAACTAGGTGGCGGCGCTATTCTGGGGCGGGGTAGCGCCTTAAACTGTTTTGAGATGTACAAACTGATACCTTTCATTTGATACCCACACACACACACACTTGACATTGTAGGTCACTTTTAAAATTTCGACATGACAATTTGTACAGAAAATTTTAATTTTCATTTATTTTTCTTTTAATCTGTACGAAATGTATTATTATTTTAAATTTCACGTTATTTGCTGCTGTAGTTGCTCAAATATTAAAGACGAAAAAAAGGACAGAAAAAGCGATTCCATAAGGGTTTCGAAACCGATCTCCGATCTTCGCCACCCTGAAAAAGTCTAATAATGTAATGTTTGTGTCAGTTATCTAGCACCCATCCCATAACTCAAGCTCTGCTTAGCTTCTTGGGGCTGGTCAATTGTCCAGCATTTTTTAATAATTGTAGCTAGCATTTCAAATAAATAGTAGTAAAATAAGTTTTAATATGTTTATGCAAGTTTAGGTAAAATATGTATTTATATGGACCGTAGAACGAGTTAAATAACATCTTTACTTGTTCTAATGTTGTCAGAAATAAATGAATTATTATTATATTTAGGGTTTTCACAAATAAATACTAATTTTTTTAAATGCAAGATCTTTGAATCTAGCGAAGAAAATATTCCACACCTTTGATCTATGAATTCATGCAGGGTGGCAGATAGTATTTATTCAGTCGACTGTGGTTTGTGGGCTGGCGTACGACAGGCACTCACTATACCGACTTATAATCAGTATCTGGTTTCTGCATATCAAGTGTTCGTTGCGAAACTGGATCGGTTATTGCAAGACAGCTGTTTAGTTCCACACCGCAACTATTTATTATTGGTCACGCAATTATTTTAATAGTTACCTCCATTACAAGTTGCGTAAATCATTTAAATCGAGCATAATGTTTCTTATTTTGCAAATTAAGCTTTGCTTTTTTAATTTCAACAGATGTTATGTTATGGTTATGACACTTGGTAGATTGTGCTCTAGAACTCTTTTTTGGTCTCGCCACTTATCTCGTAAATATCTTCAAAGCTCCAAGAAATCAGAAGTGGTCATTCAGTTCTCCATTAACTAATTGCTTAGATACTCCATTGACGAGTTTTGGTTCTTGTTTACTCAGAAACCCGATCCCACCATTTGGGGTGCAAGTCAAAACATTCTTGTGGGAATAAAACAAGATATTCCCAACAAAAACATTCGGCTGGTCTGTGTAAACGCGTGAAAAATTATTGTGAGCCCAGAATAATATTGGATTTGCTCTTCAAAAGCCATTAACGGTTGTTGTGTGTTTGGCCATCGGAGGTAAGCCTCCACAGATTAAAAGCACCCATGAAAATGTGTTGTACAAAAAATTTAAAACACAATAAAACATCTAAAGGATACCATGATACAATTGTTAAATTCATTACGTGATTTAACATTCGAATTTAAAATTTTTAATGTTTTTATTATCGAAAGCATTGATAGTAATTAATAAGAGCTTTTATGTATTAAAATGAGTATTGCTAGACGCGTGGAGATTATGGAAAACCCCTTCTTCGGGGAGGTACGCTCAGCAGGAAGATATTATGAATGTTGATGAGGTATTGCTAGATAAATAAATAAATAATGCTGCCCAATCCACACAGTATCATCTAGCCCCAAGCTAAGCAAAGCTTGTGTTTTGGGTACTACATGACTGATAAACTTAATACAATATATTACATAGATATATATTGTTTTATAAAACATAGAAAATACTTAGAACCCCCAGAAAATAATATTTGCAGATCGTACAATCATTTGTCCTAAGGCGGGAATCGAACCCGCGACATTCTGCCTCGCACATACATAATCATAATAATAATGATATGAATATTTAGATAATGTGTATACTTGCTAGTGGTCGTTTTAATTGAGGTCCTAAACAACTACAACCACCCACAGGTGATTTGAAATTATTTGTAAATCGTAATAAATAATAATAATAAATAATAATAATAATAATAGTTCCTAATAAATAACAGAAGTTTATAATACTGCGGTAATTAGTATCGTTAAACAAAGTTGAGAGCAAACATTTACGTAGGAGCTTCTAAAAACAGAAGTAGGAGTCTTGTTTTTGTAAAACCAATACTTAGTCTGGCGGTTTGTTTGTCATGAATAATAAAGTTCATATAACAAATAATAATAAATTAATTTATTTCTCTTCACAATAGGTTTATACAGTTTATTGTTAAGGTTAGGTGTAAAGTACAGCGCGCAGCGTACGGAAACCTGTTAGTGAGAGACTGGTGCCAGTGATAGGTAGATAAATAAATATCATTAAACAACTCTACGTAATATAATAAACTTTTGTGAAGGAATAACTTATAAAGATTTAGCTGCTGCAACTTCACACGCTCTTTTCCGAGATACTATCTATCTCCATGCCAAATTTCATTAAGATCCGGTCAGGCGCTTAGGCCTAAAAGGTAACAGACAGAGAGGCAGAAAGAGTTACTTTCGAATTTATAATATTAGTGTGGATGTTACTTGCCATTGAACGGTGATATGTATGTATACTCTTAATAAAAAGGAAAATTACAATATAATAATAGAAACAAATTAGAACTATGTAGTACCTATTTACAAATGAAACAACAGAGCTAACTGCAGACTGTGGTAAACAATGTACAGGTAGCAAATTAAATTAAATGTATTGAAATTATATTTACAAAGCTTCATTATCATAGAATTACAACAATAATTAATACATTATGTACCTAAATCAACCCATTGTACTGTGTCTTTGGTATTTTAAAAGTACAATGATGGTAGGTACCTATTAGTGCTTTTTCTACTATATAACAAATAGGCTTCATTTTGTAACAAAGAGTCACAAAGCGGTCGACACCTTAAGAAAAATCAAAACCTTGCCATATACACATACACATAAATACACACATATATGTATATACATATATAGACGCGTTAAACCACTGTAAGTAATAATAAATTCTAAAAATAAAGAGAACCCTTTATTTTTAGAATTGATTATTACTTACAGTGCTTAGACAAACTAACATAGGCTTTAAGGCATTGTTAACCAATTTATGTCATGAATTTTTTATCAAATAAATGATCTATCTATCTATCTATCTATCTATTTTTTTATAAAATCAACGCCAACCAAGTGTATTTTTTTTTGTCGTTTTTGTTTACTAACATTTCACATCGAGTTTGGCTTGTGTATAGGTACCTAATCCACACCTAATATTTAAAATCAACGATACCTCACTGTAATGATTCCGAGGTAGCTATAACTTAGCAATTAGCAGCTTCACGTCATATCTGAAGCTGAATGATAGATGCAGATTAATCAGCTGTGCGATTACGCTAAAATCCCCCATTCAATGGATGCGAGACCCCGTCTCCCTGGATGGCGATAAACGATTTCGGTTTTCATCACATGGTACAAAAGTACTTGACCAAGTTTTGCTCGACTACGTTTCAATACTGCAATTTATTTACTGTTTGCAACTTGAGCAAAAAAGGTCAAGTTTTAGTATATGACAATTGACTTTGACTTATTATACTTATATACTTAGGTCATATCTTGACGTTTACTTTAATCCTCTCTGTCTTATCTCCGTGTCGTTATTCCTTGATCGGCTCCATCCCGCCTAAATTATGTATTTTTTTGTACCATACTGGAAACCGAGATCGCTTATGCCCAGTCTCCAGTAGAGTGCGATAGCGTAGCGTCTAAACAACTACACTACCTCGGGACACCGAGGACGCCTAGAGAGGCATGCACCAACGTCAGCGAGCTGCTGCCTTACCTAGAGGACATCGGGTGGTTAGATTAGCAGCCGCCCACCCGACACGCAAAAAAGGCCCACCTGTGGCCTAATTGCGGAAACCAGTCCAGAAGCAAATAACAAGTAATTATGCCCAGTCTCCCCGGATGGCACATGCAATGGGAATGGGATATTTTAACGTAATCGCACATCTGGTCTGTAATTAAGCTGACGTGACTCTTGAATCATTATTGGGATCAGCAGGAGTATTCAAGTTTAATTTTGTCTAGCTTCTACCCGCAGCTTCGCAGGTTTTTTCTGGTGTAAAATATATGTAGCTTTTTATCTTAATTCAGGTCTAACACTACATATATGTACCTATACACTATTGCTATATGTTGCCACGTTTTTTTATACGCAATTTACATTACTTGTCCTTTTGAGATCCTTTTTTCAATAAATATTGATAACAATTGTATCTGAAACTCGACGACAATCAAGTGAGTTTTAGTTATTTGTGTCGTGGTTTATTTACAAACATTCTACAACGAGTTTGGCTAGTGTATAAGTGTACAAATTTCATCCCGATCCGTTCAGTAGTTTCGGCGTGAAAGTGTAACAAACATCCAAACTTTCGCAATATTATTGCGAAAGTTTGGATGTTTGTGTGATTGTGATTATATATAATTATATATAATCACCAGTGTGAATCCCAAATTTAATTTATTATATTTTTTAAATTTGTTATTTTATTATATATATTTATTTTGAATCAGGGACTTTAGATGTATTGACATCTAAAGTCCCTTATTCAAAATAAATATACACAGACTATTTACACAGATAATCGCGCCTAACATTGGTTAGGCGCGATTATCTGTGTAAATAGTCCAGCATAATTTATTTACTAATTTTTGAGAAAACGATTGATCAAATAGGAAAGAAAATTATTGCAGTGGGATGAAATGTTTAGACAAAAAAACGCTGTACATTCCACACAGTATTATTTATTAACCCTTATGTAAAATAAAGGAAATAGGGGATATTTTTTGTGTACTAAAAAGGTATTATTATTATCTTTATTAACAGAGAAAATTACAATCAAATAATAGAAACAAATTAGAACTAGTATTTACAATGAAATAATTGAGCTAACTGCAGACTGTTACAAACAATCTATAGGTAGCTCAACTTATTCTAATCAATAAGTACCAGTCGGAAGCGTCCCCAAGACGCTTTAGGTATACTAAACTAATATGACATCATTAAAAATGTTGCCGTCTCTTTCATTGCAATCGGAATAAAGAGGACAGTGTCATTGTAAAACAGACGTAACAATGTTATTGTTTGATCTCTATTTCATAATTATCATCAAAGTGTGATTACGTTAAAATGTATCAAATAACAATGGATTAAGTGATTCATGCTTATTCGTGCAATTTACCGCGTTTACTAAAGGGGAAATTATTCGGTGTCCTGTGCAAAGTATAATAAAAATAAATACGTATGATAAAAATTAATAAAAAAAATCAAATTTCATTGAACTGACTCTTTAGGTAATTACTACAACTGAAAGTAGTTTTTCCAGAAATCTTCTAGTAATTAGGTTCCTTCCCTTAAGCAAAAATTAACAACCTAGAAGTTTACGGTTTATCACACGTTATAATATATCTACTACTACCTATAAACCTTTTTCACGGGTATTATCGTATTTAATTCAATTACATACATATTTTCCAGACATTTTGGCAGGTGAAGGTGACAGTCGTCAAGGGTCAAGGGAAAAAATGGTCAACAAACGCGATAAATACCCGGATATTCACGGGTATTTTAGCTAATTCGTTATAGCTGAACGCTTTAATAAACACTAGTCCTAGAAGAACTGTTTGCCTTACTGAGATTTACTACCGGAGCATGGACCAAAGCACCGGACATTTAAAATAAATTGGTACTCACTTCTTGCCACTTTCTAGAAAACGGTCGTATTCCACGGACATTTTGCAGCAGAGGTGTTTGCGCTGATGTGACGCCGAACAGTTTGTGTTCACCATGTGCCCATCTGGAACAATCAGCTTTATACCAACGGACCAAGATTCAAATTGGAGATAACAACAAACATCTTGCAGGTACTTATCAGCGTAAAACTTAAAGGGAGGAATTAGATAGAAGCAAAGCTTAGTGAAATATTTTGGTAACTTACTTGTTTGGTTTTGATGTTGGGGATTCTCCGTGTCTGTGAAGAACCAAGTCTGGAACAAAAATAAGTATTCACATTAAAATCTATTTTCAAAAATACACTACCGCGGAAGACCATACACACGATGGGACGAACAGACAAAAAAGACGGCAGGGCCGCGCGGCCGTACTAGCTTTAAGTAGCCTAATATAGGGAAAAATGGACGGCTTTGGAGGAGGCCTTCACTTGCAAGGGGTTCTTGTAGAATAAAATTTAAGAAAAACCTTATCTGATTGTGAATAATTAGTTTAAGCTTTACCTACTACCTATTCTAAGATTTTCTGTTTTGAAGTTAGCTTATAAGCATTATTGTGTACAGTAAATAAAATAATTTTTACTTTATTGTATTATTTGAACTACCGCATAGCTTAACACTGTTGGATAAATCTAACTTTTATTCTCACTTGGTAGACCATATACCTGTCATAAACAGAGCCCTTACTACCATACCGTGAGCGGTCTCTACAAATTAAATTTTACTCATAAGGCGCCATAAAATAAAAGCAATACTTCATAGTTAGCTGACGTCACAACATAATCGTTTTGGGATAATTGCTACCTTCGCTTCGTTACAATAGGTAAGTTCAACCCTCAGAAAACACAATAGACTTTGCCAGATAAGAAAGTAATGGCGGGTTTGGACTGATAAAATGCGTTTTACCTGGATATTTCTGTGATTGATATAAGTAATGCAAATATTGTTGATGCCTGGTTGAGTTGGGAAAATATTTCGTAAAGTTTAGTTATTGGATGGAAATTGAGTGAGGTAGTGTATGCAATATATTATGTATGTATAGTTACTGAAGTCGATGGGTATGAGAGAAACTGTGGTCAAATGTGAATACCTAATTAGTCGGCAGGTATGGCAATCGCGAACGAAGTCGCGGGTACAGCTAGTATATAATAAGTTTATATGTCAATCGAGATCTGTATTGTATACTCATTCAGGAGATACAATACAAAGAAAAATAAATAATATAGATACAATACAACTCAATACAAAAATGCTATAATGTACGTACGTAGTAGGTATTGCTTTGTTGTGTATTTTCGCTTCTTGTCCGTGGTCCCGTTCAGCTGGTCCAGTTCATAAAAAAATCGGTGTTCCAGTTAACTCTGGACCACTGTACCACCGTTAAAAAATATCTTCGCTGGTACAGTCAACTGGACCTCTGATTTTGTGTCATTGTTCGTAAGATCATCATAAGTTATGATCAAACGTCAAAATCGACAGCTGATGTCAAAAATTACATTTTTGTGTAAGATCCATCGAGAAAAAATTTAGTCTTTAAAAGAGACGTGATGCCATACAAAATGTACTAGATTGACATTGTATAAGCGTAACCAATATTTGACGCAAATTTGCTAGTGACGTAGTCATTGTACCACCGGGGGTGGGCAGCAGCGCCCCTGCAGAACAATTCTACCACCGAACTGCGATCCTCAACCCGCATGCCCAGCGTGGGGATTATGGCATAGAAAGCCAACAAGGCGCTTATCAGTGGAAGGCCTGGGTCCAGCAGTGGACCAATATAGGCTGTGGAGGTGGAGGAGGAGGAGATAGTCATTGTAGGTAGGTATTTAAATTTTATCGATAGCATCAAAATTCTTTTGTTAATTAATTTTAATTATTCTTTTTTTGACAGATTTTTATAACACCCATCAAAGGGACTATGAGATAATTGTATATAAAATATATCAAAAACATATTATTTTTTTGGGTAACTCTACCTTCAATTGTCTTGTGGCACTTCAAGTAATCATTATAATATGATTTTAGTTTGAAGCTCAATTTCTCGTAAAAAATTACGATTAATTCGGCCACGTGGGTAAAGCCGCGTAAAATCAGCTAGTTAGTATAAAAAGTATTTAAAAGATGTATCTTCTCTATTACCGCATTTGTTAAGCAAATTTTTATTTATTGGCTAACAAAATGACCTCGACATCGATGAAAATTGTTAGTCAAACTCAAATTATAAACGTTATTAAAAAAAGGTCTTATAGCGTATCTATTAGACTCCCTGATCGAAGAACCTCATTCGCAAGTTCTAATTCAAAAGCTGCAGAGTCTATACTTCACTAATTACCGCCATTAAGTGACATTTGGACAAATTTGAGTTTTTTACACAGCGCGAAAGCGCAAATTTTGCTCTATCTTCCAGTCTGGGTCATACATTTCTATCGTTCATAATTATTGAGATATCGAAACTCCATACCCTAGCTGGGTATGGGGTTTCGATATCTAGAACGTCTCTCGTTTTTTGGACTTTTAAAGTAGGTTCTACATAATATTAGGTACGAGCACATAATATCAACAAGATCGTGAAGCATTTAGGGTGGAAAGATCGCGATATTGTTCCCTGTTAACAGAACACACGAGGCAAGCGATATCTCTAGCTTTGTAAATAGCACTTACAATGAACTAAAGAAACTTCATTGTGGTCATTATGAATATTTGGACAATAGGTTGAATAATCAATGATCGTCATAACATAAGGATTATTTAATCTTGCTCTGCTTTTTGGGCTAGTTAATACTATGTGAGAATAATAATATGACCTTTTTATTTAGAAAAACATAAAATCTAGACTAGACGATTTTATTCCGAATGCCTACCTACCTACACACACTAGCCAAACTCGGTGTAGAATATTTGTAAGCAAACCACGACACAAAAACTAAAACTTAGACATAACGTAGGCTATATTTATTGAAGGAAGGATCACATTCGAAAAGTAATGTAAAAGACGCGGCAACAGAGTGAATTTTAGGTTAAGTATGGACGGTTTGTTGGAAACATTCTACCTCGAGTTTGGCTAGTTTATGCGTTTTTGGCTACAACTACAACAAGCAAGGGACAAGTGAGGAAATCATACACTCGTTGCGTATGTTTTACATAATTTAATGAAAGGTTACCTGATACTCGATGGTCCTTTAATAGTTACACTTTTATTAGCTGTTGTTAAATAACCAATTAAATTATTTTACAATCTATAAAAAGCATTATCTTTAAGTTATTGCAATAACGCTTTTAAGTTCTCGAGTCAAGATTAAAAATGATATAGTGGACATTATGTCGTGTGTTAATTGCGATGATATTTTTATGTCCACGTCCCATTATATTTAACAAGATTCCAACAGGCCGGTCTACTGTTTTAATCGATTTCACATATTTTTTAAACAAAGGCTATTAAAAAAAATGTTAGTCATAAAATATTCGAGGCACACCTTTGTCATTTCATTAGTATAATCTAGGCGTTAGAAAACCCCGTTCCTATTAAGAAAAGTCAAATATTTATTATATTAGATGTATATTAAGCTCTAAGTACTTTGACGGTCCCTACCGACATAAGAAACAATAGATACATAGATAAATAGAAAATTCTTTATTTCACAAAAGTTGTACATAGGCGAAAATAATGCTAGATAGCATTCTCTACCTGCTAACCTTTGCGTAGTGTTGACAACAATTTAGTAGGTAGTGCTAGATAACAAAAATTATTAATTACAAGAAACAAAGGAAAATACAATTAATAAATCGTGGCATTAACATCAATAAACTTAAAAAAATATAATAATAATAGGTACTTACATTAATACATAATATAATGTTACTATTTTATATTATACATACTTATATATACATACATGAATAATAAAATATATAACGTACCGAATTATTCCTGAGAAAGAAAATGATTATAGACTAGATCTGAAGAACTGAGGATACCTCGCGACATTCCACTGGAAGACTGTTTCATAAGCGAGTGGCCTGGACGGCAAAGGTTTTATGGTAGCCCACTGTACAGTGATCCGGTGTTCCTAGCTGCAGTCACAATAGAATCCAAGAGAGATTTTTAGGCCAGCTATGTGCTGGTAACTTATTAACAGCTAACAATAGTAAAGTTACAAGTCCTTCCATGAAACAGACAACTGTGTTTATATAAACATATACGCCTGAGGCAAACCTCAGGTCACCGGGCAAACCCGGTGACCTGGCTTACCCGGTGCCTGGCGGCGCGGCGGCGCGCGTACCTATTTGGCCTCAAGAAGCGTTATTAAAACTTAATTAATTAATTAAAACGTAATTTATTAAAACTTATTAGAAACTCACAGCTTACACCAAAATGCTTAACTACCATCTAGGGTACAAACTAATTATAACTAAGGTACCTATAATCTAAGAAATAAATCTCTTTATTGACAAAGAAAATTACAATTCAATAGTAAAAACAAATTGAAACAATTAAGCTAACTGCAGACTGTTGCAAACAATCTACAGGTAGCTCAACTGATCCATATCAATACCAGTCGGAAGCGTCCCCAAGACGCTGCAGCTGGTTGCATTGCCCCGCTGTATGGCAATGCTGATGCGCTGCGCCAGATATCCGCCAGCTCTCGGGTCACGCGTCGCGTCGACCAGACGCTCAGATAACTTTTTAAAAACCCGGAGAGCCTCGGTACTCCACGGACCTAGGGTCTCGACCCCAAAGGGAGCAAAAATGTAGGCTCTGTCGAGACCTGCATATTTGCGTCTCTTGAGATCTCGGCCAAATCTGCCGCCGCACCAGCCCTTACGGATGTCCTCGGAAGATGGGAAGGCGCAAGTGTGTCGACGCATGTAGCGTCCCACGCAATGGGCCTCCCCAACTTCCATAATAATAATTTAATACACCATAATCTAAGAGACATAAATAGAAGGTAATGACCGCCTGGTCATTAGTTATCGATCTGACGGCTTTCATGCCGTCATTCGGAAGAAAACAGCATCTCTGATGAGCAGGACGAGGGCGAGTCACAACAGCATCCTACAAACTGTGGCAGGGCGTATGTCCCCGATATGGACACATTTTGTCCAATGTCAGTCTTCAGTGTGTGGATACAACAGATTATTATTTTCTAATTATTATTTTATTCTACTGTAATCTATATTATTCTAATATAATCTATTGTAATATTGTAATTTTAGCTAGTAATTTAGATTTAATTTTAATTTGAATCACATTTGTATTTTAATTTTGATTTTAATTTAATTTTAATGTTTATTTTAATTAAATTTTAGTGTTTATTTTAATTTTAATTCTCATGTGAAGCTGTGGATTTTATTATCTGAATTAAATGAATACAATACAATACAATTAGACAGGTCTACATGTTGGAACTCCAGTAGAAACTTGCCATTTTGTTAAAAGGATAGTCATAGGATTTCGTGTTCATAGGAGCGGGGACAGAGCATAGGTGTTTGAAGCGGCGTAAGCGCAAAAATCAAGTTTATGCTTATTTACAAAAAAACAACGCAACTTATGAAGAAACTGGTTCAAGGAACCAAATAATTGGTAATTAACCTACGAATCAAAAATAAATCATTTCAATAGACCGTAGGGTTCCCGAGATCTCGATCAAATTATGTGCGAAACAATGCAATTTCATGTTTTTTGTAATGTAACTTTTTTTCGCAATTGTGTTTTCACATTTAAGGAACCAAAGAAAAATTTAGAATTTTATGTCATTTGAGTTTTTTACCACGGGTTCCCGTCAGTACTGAGATCTCGGCCTAGTTTGACCACCAAACCTGCTAGGTTCGCGCGCGTCGTGTAGGAGCATGGTTAGCATGCTGTGGTTAGCATTCAGTAGCTTCTACGGCCGCATCTCGTAAGTATAGTTATTTGGGGCGTATAATGTACCTAATAGCCAGTTTATATAGGTATCAGTTCTAGTCTAATGAATGATAAACATAACATTGCAATTGCTTTTGATTTTTGTAAAAAGAAATCTGTTGTACTGTAAGCTAGGTACGATAAAATTATGGTTAAAGATTCATTCAACCTGACCTGTCAAATGTCACCATAGCAAAGCGGGGATTTAGGCAGAGCCACCGCGGCCATTAGGAATGAAGATGAAGGATTGGGAATTATATTTTAGTATTTATTGAAAATCAACTTAATAATACTGTAACATAAAATGATTGTATTTATGGTAAAAGCATATCATTAAAACATTGTTTTACTTGAGACTGCTGTTTAAACTGATTTTCTATTAGGTAATTCATTCATTACGGATGTAAGCGAGTTAACTACCAACCTTATTTGTGTTGGAAGAATACCGAATAAGGTTCGTATATATGTAGGTATTACAAATAAGATAAATACAATTATGGTTCGTATATATAAATCAAATAAGGTTCGTAGTTAACCCGCTTACATCCATAATGAATTCGTCAAACTACGATATTTTTTATAGTAAAATGGTTTAAGATATTTTTCTTAAATCGTTACATGGTAACTTGATGGTGGTAACACTGGTAACTTGCCTTAAACCGTTAAAACGTATATTTGTACGTTTTAGAATTTATATTTCGTTTAATGGTTGACTGATGGATGACCAAGGCTATCTGTTCTTAACATAGATCTAAGTAAAATCTGTAGATTTAATACGTTCTGCCAGCGCTTACTCGACAACTGGCCTGTGTTACAACTACACGCAAACACTCGCTCACAGTTACAATTCCAATCTTGTGCAAGAATTATAATGAAAAAACACGAGGGCATTGCTGTAGTCTTTTAGTCAATAACCACATTAAAGTAAATCACATTAAATAAAGTACGTCGTAGCAAGCACGCGTAACACGAACGCCGCCGCCGGTCCGACTATGATTGAGGTGGGTGGACCTAAATGCACCTAATTTGAGCCTTCCACTTTCGAGATGCTAGTGCCTACCTCATCTCCCTTTTTTTACTTAGATCGATGGTTCTTAATAAATTTCTTGTAGATGTCGTCGATACCTAATTTCTTAGCGGAATGTGTTAATTCTCATAATATTAAATAAGTGGTTCTAAGCATTCGAAGAACTAAAAAACTGATAAGAGCTTGAAGAAATGTGATCTCCGGAAACGGGCAAAGTCAACTTGTTTCAACAAACTTATGTTATTAACATTGCAAGATCTGATAAAGAAGGTTTAGAAGCATTAAGTACCTTCTTTTAGACCATAGAGTCATTTGCAACGGGATAGAAAAAAAACAATTTGTAAAGTTATTATTAAGGTTTAGTGTGAATTACTGTTCAAGAAATTCTTGACATTATTAACATTAACCTGGTGGTTAATGTTAATAATGTCAAGAATTTTTTAATTTTAATGGAATCCTCCCTTTTCACCTGCTACTTTTATCACTGTAGCTACCTTAGTTTTTGATATCTGTGGTACCTACCTATGCCTACATTTTGCAATGTAGGCATATGTAGGTTATTTGGTAAAACTCCAGAGATTTTACATTAGCTAAAACCAACCTTGTAGTAATGAGAAATTATGAGATGCAAGAAGAAACCCAACAGGTTAATAATATCATGAAATCGTAACCATCACATTCAATTAAAGAAGCACCTAGCAGTACATAATAGAGTAAGAAATCCACGAACATAAAGCTCACGTCCATAAATCATAAACGAGCAAGTTTTCGACACAAAAGGGCGCATGCGCGGGAAACCGGTCACGTGGCGCGCGCGCCTGCCACGCGCAGGGCACAATAGCTGTGCATAATTCACATTGATCAGATTCCTGAATCATAGCAACGGGTGACTGAATAAAAAAAAAGTGAACTGTTCACACAATAATAATATGGCATGGGAAGGATATTTTAAAGGAGTAATGACGAAAAAGACGATTGATTGATGTTTGGTTCACCATTTTTAAAATGGTTGGTTTGGTACAGACAGACAAGACATTAGATATATGTACGTACAGGTAGCTAATGTAGGTAGGTATGTGTTTTCTCAATACCTACTGTTAATATCTTATTACAAAGAAAATTACAATCTAATAATACAAACAAATTAGAACTAGTATTTACAATTTAAACAATTGAGCTAACTGCAGACTGTTGCAAACATTCTACAGGTAGCTCAACTGATAATAGTTAATTTCAAATTTGTTTGAATTTCCGACAGAAATTATTTATTTATCATAGAATTCGTAAAATCTATCAAATAATAAAACGAAATTTCCAACAATGTCTGAATCCACAGCTAGAAAATCAACATCTACTTCAGATGTAGACTCCACAATGCAAATCGCCATTAAATTCTCTCAGATTAACGGTTGATTATGCTCGCTCCACTTTCAGGAAGCTGGACGTAGCACGACTTGGCAACGACCCCTATTGTTTACTGAGCAGTTACGTTTGCAACTGCTGTATGATCTACGGTCAGCCTAGGACTTGTAGTAACCGTTTGAATATCCATATCTGGTGATATATACCTAGCTTAGGGCAAAGCAAACGCGGTTAAACAATATCTCCAAGTCTCCAACGCCGGTCTCTTTTATTTTTGCGAATCTGACTTACTGCTTAGGTTCGCAATCTGTGAATTTTACTTGCGTTGTGGTAAAAGTAATTAAAAAATAAGTTGTGTATCGAACGAAATTATAAACACAATATAATTATAAAAGAAAATAATCACGAATGACGGTTATCTGTTCAATAATATTTGGTCATAAATTATTAGAAAACTTACATAATGGACAAGTAAACTGGTATTATTTCAAATCTCAGAATTTGTGTAATAAATATTTCAGAACCTTGTTTGACAAACCTCCAATAAATAGCCAATTTATTCAAAGATATTCAGATGTGTCACCAATATTTATTAAGACCAAATTGTTAATATGCTAAAAACTAGTTTCTCGTCTCTTAAGGTTATTATAACTTATAAGTTATAATATTGAACAAATCATGGTTTTTGCCGGCTTTAATAACATTTCTGATTTTTCCTACATATTTTCGTAACTTTTTTATTAAATAGGTAGATTTTGAATATGTACAACGTTAAGCGTTGCTTGAGTGATAGACAACACAAAGCCCAAACCGCTGTAATATGTAAATAAAGTAGATTAACCAGTGTGTAACAAACAATCTTCGGAAAATCCTATTTTTAATAGAATTTACAAGACAGCTGAATATATTGGAGAGCTATTTACATAATGGTGTTGTTCTCTAATTACAAATATATCTGGGGAATTTAGTGGCTGTAGCAGTTTCGGATAAACGATCTTGGAACGGGTTTGCACTTCGTTTCGCTGCAAGTTGTTAAGGTGGATTCTGACTGGATATGAGCTGTTTTATTTTATTTTATTTTATTAATTACATTTCCCACGAAAAATCTATAGTTGTAGTAATCAATTGTGTGAGTATAAAGCTTGAGTAGATACAATGTAAAATATAGGTATTAATTTGAATGGAAATCCAAACAAATGTTTCGTAATTTTTTATTTTTCAAAATTTCTTTTAAACTTGCTGAACCCAAATTACTTTTCTTAAAGGTAGGTACTAAAATGTTTTAATAGATAGTACCTACATAATGCTTCTGCACTAACCTTACTTACCTATTGTACTGTATTGTAATTTTAAAACTGTAAATGTCCTAATGTCAGATAACATTACCTACTTGAATTCATTTATTTTTATTGTTTTTGCTTTGTGTTGTGTATTTCTTTTTATTTTCTCTTTAAGTCGTCTACTTTCACTATGCGTCATTTATTATCCTATATAACTAATTATCTGCGGAAACTTTTTAATTGGCCCTCAGTACACATGCTGGTCTGTAGCGGCTTGTATTATGTAAATTACTATTCTTAAGACCTAGCTGTAAGTTTTCCTAAAATTTCGTAAATAAATAAATAAAATAAAAAAATTATTATTATTCTAAATAATTTCTACAGCTATATAATATTATTTGAATTTTAAGTCTTAATTTAGATCTTGCTAAGCAACTAACATATTAATGGTAAGCGGAGGCTCTATCCATTAATACAACAAATAAAAAAATCTTCTGACAAGCAAATTTTGCTTATAGGGTGACTTCAGAACCAGTATGTATAGTTAAGTAAATGAAATTAACATTTATTCTATTTTTTTGTTAAATTATTTGATAATCAAAATCGTAATCTGCCCTAATGGGGCGAACCTCACTGGTATGGCTGTCAAACTAGGCCCAGATCTGTACTCTCGGGATCCCCGTGGTAAAAAACTAGAATAATATAAAATTCTAGTATTTTTCTGTGGTTTCTTAAATGTAAAAATAAAAACAAGAAAAAAATACGATAAAAACATCATGCAAGTGCACTGTTTAGCATACAATTTGGTCGAAATCTCAAGAACCCTGCGGTCTATTGAAATGAATTATGTTTTGATTCATAGGTTATTAATATAATACTTATTATTTGGTTCCTTGAATCAGTTTCTTCATAAGTTGTGTAGTTTTCTTGTAAATTAACAAAAACTGGATTTTTGCAATCACGCGCCCTTCCAAAATCGCTCTGTCCCGCTCCTATAAACGCGCAAAATGGTGCGCATGGCGCCCTCTTAAAGGAACTAAAATAAATATGTTCTTTTGTGGACAACTAAGGCTAATGGCGATATTGACCTGGTGCCACACGACACGAGCCCCGCTGCGCAGCTATCTCTTTTACTGCATTTATTGAGATTTATATATATCGGGCCAGTAGATACACTCTGCGAGCATTCTCTTAAATGTCTCTAATGTTATTGGTCGTTTTCTATTATTTCTAGAATCTAAACGTCTGGCGTCTAGCGTGTTACAACTTTAATTCAAGTAAGTTTCTTGTATCTTTCATCTTTGTAAGTATTAACATTAATAAATTTGTAGTTATATCACAGGTTTCATAATTGTTGATTACCTATTAAAAGTTATTTGACGTTTGTGACCAATTTGCTGTATGTATACAAATCTCCTAACTAAACAAGCCTAATTAAGTGTAATTATCTAAATTTTTAATCACCAATGATTGCACCTAATTAAATACCATTGTTGTTGTCAAATAGAGGTTACCTATTCGTGTTTATTACTTTGATTGAAAAGTTATTAAATTTATTGCGAATAATAACAGTTATAAAGATAATTGAAATTGATGATGAGTGATCAAACTGATCAAGCAACACCTAGGTGTACGTAAGTTTACCTATCTACTCAATATGTATGTACTAAGCAATACGTACCTACCTATGTATTTCTTTCTCAAACATAATTTCATAATTTACAAATATGTTATTCTTACCTGCTGCTTCGCTAGCTGGTACCATGTTTTCAATATAACTGGCAGCCGCGTATACTGATAATGCTTCGTTGTTTTGACACTTATGAAAACATCGTCCAAAGTTATGTTTTTCTTCTGTCCACTGTCAGAGACACTTGTTTTGGTCACTGGTTCTATAGATAAGTTAGGCACTGGCACTCCCACCGGGGTTTCTTGGAAGTTGAACGCTACTCCTCCTTGATACACCAACAGACTGCAGTATCCCAGTGCAACCAAGGCCGCGGTAGCTTTTAACATCCTACGGCCGCCCATGCCAGGGCCGTCCGGCGCCAAAGCGCCAAGAACTTCGTAAGGATTGAACCTTTTCACTCATCTGTTAATCTTTTAATCGAAACACTATAAACACAATGGTGGAAGGTAGATCAGAGACGGGCCGTGCCGCAGTCTCCAAGAACAGTTACAAACTAAATAAAAATGTAGCACAAACGGCAATCATACGCCCGCGCCTCCGCGCCTTCGCCCCACCACGTGGTGCGAGCGAGTCGAAGAATATTGCTGTCACGTTCTTCCTTCAGCCTACCTGCGCGGGCGGCTGTCTTGCACTGCCCCGCTGCCGGCAGCGACGAGCGACGCCCTGTCAAAGGTTCAAGTAATCGTTGCTTACAACATGGAAACTACGAGTAGGTATCTTGGTTATAGCCGGTCGTTCCGTTTTATGCAATGTTGTTGTCATGTTTTTTTTGTTGTTTGTTTTATTTGGTTCCCTTTTCGTTTATACAGAAATGGTGAAAGCTCTATTATATTACACATTATTTAATTTAAGGTCAAAGACACAATCAGATTTACCATGTATGTGTTTCGGTTTTTGTTCATCTTTAGAGTTATTGTCATTATTTAACGGACAATTCGCAATTCCTTTTTATAGGAAATTTTAATGGCATGTTTAAACCTATACCCAATTTAACCACAAATGGTTTTATTATTTGAATGGGTAAGTAACTAAAGTACCTACTCAAACTAATAATTTTATAGAAAGTCGAGATATTAAAGCATTAGTTCCGAAGTTCCGATAGTCTTTCACTTCCACTTTCAAATCGCTATACGGCCAGCAATTCGATAGTATCTCATTATTTAATTTTAGGTGAATTTAATGCAACAATGACTGGCCTTCTAATTTCATTACCACCCACCGTCCGGTTACTAAATAGGCCTCTGTCAGTATATATACTTCACAATGTAATTTAAACTCTACGTCGATGAATATAGAACAAATAATGTTTCGTCTTCGCGCTTATGATGTGAGGAATTTGTTGACGGTGCGTTTATAAATTGCATCAAGGTTTATTAAATAGGTCAGTTATGGTGACTTTTCAAGATTTTCGTAATCGAATTTTGGGATATAAAGCAATTAAAGTACCTTACCAATAATACAACTATACAAGTTAATGATAAATAGTTCGAAACGACGACGACGTGGCAGTTTGCCCAATGCCATTGAAAGTCATTGAAATATTCGGTACAAGATCAAGTAGTAGGTTATGGCAGAGTGAAATGCCTGCTGTAAACTCAACCTAATACCAGTAACAATGCAGCATTGTGTCCGATGGAAATAAATTAAAAGATGACACAGAGAAATCCAATGAAGACTTGACGGGAAGTCGATACCACGGTGTTTTGCCTAATTAGGATTGATTGGCTCGTTGCATTCTGTTTTAATTGACTTTATTAGCCGTAAACTGTATCGACGCAATTTATTTTAAGTTAAGTTTATTGAAGACCTCAAATTTTAAACCGGACTATTACTTACCAATATTTTTTACCATGTCAACCCCTGCAATGCTTTCCCTATCTTTCTTCCATTTCCTTCTCTGATAGATTGGCAGATGGCCTTGAGAGTAAGTCTTAAAAAATGTAAATCAACTAGCGAAAAAAATAATTATGCTTTGTTTTTGCCTTATTGCTTGTTAAATCAGGAATTTGAGGATTTTGAGAGAGAGAATTTGGCGATATCAATGAAATTCTGAAAATAAACTACTTTTTTATATCAATGACATAGCAAACGCACTTCACAAAAGATAGGTCTCCCTGTCTCAATACCCCGAACTGTGAAATATTCCAACAAGTAGTGCGCAAACTATCGACGAGAGTAATCAAGCCATACATAATCATTCGTATAATCCCAAATAACCATAAATTGTGTCTAAATTTTTGATCGAATCGTTTCACCAATTTTATTTGTATTGACAAAAAGTTATGGTTTAATGGATATATAAAATGTATCCCTTAGCTTTAACAGTCATCATATTTTTCATAAATTTGTTTTTCTGATGTTTGTAAATGAACAAATTGTATTTTATAAAACAGAATACTTAGCCGTAGATAAAGACGCGTCGCCATTTGCAACTTCAGCTTCGTAACAGTAAAGGCGTGTTGCTCTTAAGATACACGTGGGTACCAGACAACAAAGCACGTATAAAATACTATTGGCGTATAATAATGGCGTATTAGCGTAGTAGCGAGAAAGCTAAGCGTAAGCGTATCCCATCGCTAATTGCGGAAGCGTGTCGTAATGGGGATCGCACACGCCAGCCGCAGTCGTGGGAACAATGCTGCGTTGGATATTTGGCAGGCTACTTTGAGAGGCAAGTGCTTTCATTTTTTCTATAGGTAATTCTGGGCATTCTGTTTGGCTTCTCTGGGTATTTCGTAGTTGATTGTTGATATTATGGAGAGAATAGCTTCCGCCCGCGGCTTCGCACGCGGGGATGAAAAGTAGTAGGTACCTAGCTAGAAAGCCTATATTTAATTCCAGGTTTTGAACTAAATCTATGCAAAAAATCAGCCTGATCCGTTCAATAGTTTCCATCTGCGTGATGAGGTAACATCCAAACTTTCGAATTTATTATATTAGTGTAATATAGTTTATGCAAACAGGGCTTGTTTACACAAATGAATTCTGATAATTCGTTGTCTTCTTAGATTTAGCGATATTTTGTTTGTTTTGTTTTATTTTACTGTTTATTTTGAGGGATGTTTACTCATTATGTATAATTTTAACTCGTCATGCGAACTGAGGTCTATAATTACTTTCTCTATTGTCTATTGTTCTGTTGTATAAACAATCGTAGTGTAAACGCTCCTCGCTTCACAATAGCATGTTCTTGTACAAGTTTCGGATTAAACATGCTTTTATCTCATCACCACGGTGAAAGTCAAGATGTTATCATCACTTCCACATGTTTGCTCTGATGTATTAAAACCGTTCTGCCTCACTGCACGTGTGTCAAAACGTACCCAAGCCAAAGAATGGAATAATGAAACTTCAATGTTAGGTACCTACTTACATGTGTTCAGTATGTTCACTGGTCCGTTATTATCTCCCAAACATCGGACGGATTAGTTTTTTTTGTTCCAAATTGAACTATAAATGCTTGCATGGAGCAAGCTTCGCCGAAATGATTCTCGCTTAGTTGAGACTATTTAACAAATTAGAACACTTTAAACTTTCTTTGTTCCTGAGAACCGATTGTGGAGTTGTGAGAATTGTTTCGACAGATATTAACATTGTTTGACTTTTTACTATTTACCAATTAGAGTTTTTACTATCTTCCAGTTAGACTACCAATCCGTGTCCGAGCGAACCTGGATTTTCAGCCAAAATCGAACCCGAAACCGAACCGTCGCGTCGCTGGCCTCGGTGTCAGTTTCGGCTTTAAATGTAGGTACTATCAAAATGAGGAAATTCAATAAGGTTCGGACCATTTTTGGCTGAAACCAAAACTGCGGTCGGACCTTGATTTTTTCGCCATAGGTAGGTGGCCGATGGCCGATGGCATGGCCGAACCCGAACCATCGGTCGGACACTACTACCATTTGGTAGTTGCAATAGTAACATGTTTTAGCTGCTGTTTGAGGTCATTAAAATTTTACTTCAAGACATGATTTGGATTGTACAAGCAGAAAGGTAATTTCACAACACCAACACACCAACAATACCAGACGATCGATGTGGCGCCGCGGATGAAGGTCCGCCTGCGACACGGGGGTTGCGGGTTCGATTCCCGCCTAGGGACAAATGTTTGTACGATCTGCAAACATTTGTTCCCGGTGCCCCTTGGTGAACCTTAAAAAAAAACAAAATTTTAAGTTTTACCCCTATTTTGTATGCAATATACAATAAATCCGTCTTCTTACAGACGTTGATACTTCTTGACTAGTCTATTTCAGCTACTTCCATATTGTTATGTCTTATGGCATACTGCTGTGGGGGAACGCTGCTATTAACACCACATTTGTGCTGCAGAAGAGGGCTGTTCGTGCAATCTATAATATGGGTCCCAGAGAAACCCTGGGTACGTGAAAAATTCAAAGAAATGAACATAATGACAGTACCATGTCAATATATTTATGAAAACTTGTTGTACACTCATATCAATCGGTTCCCTAAAAATATCGACATACATTTTAAATACCAGAAATAAGAACAAACTCGCTGTGTCCACAACTAGGCTACACAAGATTAATGTATCTTTTAAAGGGTAATGTATACGCTTCTACAACAAAATACCAAATAAGTTGAAAAAATTGTCAATAAATTTCAAACAAATTGTTAAAAATATCCTTTGTAAAAAGGCTTACTACAAAATATCAAATTATGTAGAGGATAAAAAAGCTTGAGACAAGTTTTGTTCCAACTCGAAAACTAACAACCTAACAAGGTAAAGGTTTCTTGTTTGCTTCTTTACTTTACCTCAAAAAGATCAAAGTGAGCAATTTATTTCCTAGTTTTACTTATGTCATTTGTACATAAGTAAAACTAGGAATCGCTTCACGAATTTTATGACTTGTCCAAGAGTCCTGTAAGGTCTAAAGGAAATAAAGCACTTTGAATTTGAATTTATTTCGTGAAGGAGATATGTCAACGACTTTATTGCCAAGCTATCCGGCGCCTAGTATATAGCACAGCGCTTCAATCCAGAAAATTCGCTACATTTTTTAAACCAATGAAGTTGGAGTGTGTACTAAAAGTTTAGCAGTGTCTGCGTATATACCAAAACATGGTTTTTCCCGTCGGATGCCGCCGTTTATAGGATTAAGCGCACTCTCGCACCATTGGACAGATTGGTGGCGTCCGGCGGCGCAGGCGACACTCGGCGGTTATTATCCAATCGGTTCGTGTCTTATTTATCGTCAAATGTCATTGATCTTGCAACTTTAGCTCTAGTTTTCACGTGTTTCTATATTTTTTTTGAAGCTGTTTCAGCTTTTGTTTTTGTACGTCATCATTCATGTGCTAAAACTTTCATTGCCACAGAATACGCACATTTATGTAGACCAGCGTGCCCCTGGCGGGTCGCACCGCAAATGCTGGGCAGTGAGTGAATGGGTTAAAATATTGTATTTCATTTATTCCACAATGAAGACTAAAAATACTCTTATTATCTCGATTTCGCGTCGATGAATGTAGCTAGACCCCTTAACATCTGTGAGAACCTAATCTAATCCACATAATTAGGTTAGAATATTGGACTTTTGGACGCTCTCATGAATTACAAATTATTCATGTTTGGAAGTTAAGATTGCCAGATATTATAACCAGTCCCTGTCTCATGCAAAGGAGCTTTTGAGATAATTTTGACACCATTGAGACACATGTCACGATTTGATTCCATTTGGATTAAATTGAGTGTGCCTGATCTGGTTATATCGATCTGTCATTCCTGCTTTAATTAAAATCTGTGTTAATACTCGAGATAGGTTAGTGGTCCGATAGTAAATAAGATTAAAGTCGTATTTAATGGTTCAAAGCCGGACTTGACAACGCCGCATCCATATACATACTAATATTATAAATTCGAAAGTAGCTCTGTCTGTCTATCTGTCTATCTGTTACTTTTTCACGCCTAAACGGCTGAACAGATCTTAATGAAATTTGGCAGGGAGGTAAACAATATCCCGGGGACAGATGTAAGCTAGGTACTTGAAAAACGAATTGAATTATATTGAGTATAACAATATCGAACCCTATTTGAATTACTTCTAAGATATTAGTGAATGAAATAAATTTGTGCCGATGATATGATATGCGATGCGATGTATGATAATAATATGATAAACTGTCCAAACTAATTTATAAATTTGAAAGAAACTCTGTGTTTTGTCTTTTACCTTTTCACGCCTAAACGGCTGAACAGATCTTAATGAAATTTGGCAGGAAGGTAGAGGGTATCCCAGGGACGGACATTGGCTACTTTTTATGCCGGTAAATGCGTGCGAACCCGCGGGCAGCAGCTAATTTTGTATAAAACTAGTTTCTGCCTGCGGCTATGGCACGCGTTATTTTATGTACACGTTCAAAATATATTTATATCCCATGGAAACTGATATATAGGATAAAAAAATACTTATGTTTTATTCCAGGTCTAAAATACTACCAGATTAAGTCATGATAGTACGCACGAGACATTTCTAAAACTGAAATTATTGAATCAAGAAAATAATAATTAATTATAAATAATAATGAATTATTTTTGTATTGTTTTCTATCTTTGTGTGGTACAATAAAGTATTATCTGTATCTATCAAGAATAATACAGGTACGAATTATCGGTTTAACACTAAGATCCATTTTCACCTTTTGCTGAAACTAAGATCAACAAATTTAAGTTCAGCTTGATCGAGTTCAAATTCGTAATACCTATTGTGCGACATGACAGCTCTTGAACTCTGTTTAGCGCTATAACCGGATCAACTTTTTGTCAGTAAAATGCGCTGAACTCTTTTATAGCGCTAAACTGAGTTTTATCTTAAATTTAATGCGTTCAATTGCAACGGTGATATTTGACCTAAGTTTATAGTCCTATCGGCGTTTGATCAAACACGTTTTATAGCCCGTCTCAAGCGGAGCTAAGCTCGCATGGAACTGATTAAAGACACGTGTGCATGGATTTTTGAAAGTCAATAGAATAATCCATTAAGCTTAACATACAACAATACATTATTAGTTTGTATTCGTTTGGCTTGTTGGTTTGAAAAAGCTACATCTTCTGACTTGAAATTAGTTCACCTGTTCCGAGGAAAAAGGAAACTTAATAATTTTAATAATAATTTTATGTTAAACTTCTAAGAACGATCAATACCTACCTATTATCTAGACGACGAAACGTTGAAAATTTTATCAAGTGGCATTAATGAATCTGGGCTTCCAAGGCTAACTGCATAGGTATACTAAATCCTAACAATAACATAATATATTAAATCCAATGTCGGTCGAATCTGATGAAATCAAAACCATGTTTCCCTCAAGACAAACAGTGTATCTCTGGCCAATTAAAGGTTCGTTTACATTTACCGACTCAATGCGTGTCGGACCCGCGCGCAGAAAAAATATTCTTCCAGCTGTTTTGCCCGTGTCTGTCGGCGCTGCGTCTGCACCTGCACGGTAGTCAAGTAATATAAATACTTAGGTACTTAAAATATACATATATATTAATACTTATATATTTTAACTAAACTTGCTATAAATACACACTAACATTAAGTCACATCTGAACACCCAAATACCTATCTGAGTTACCTGCACGGTAGATTTTACCTACTTTATATACTTTACTTAAAATATACCTACTTATATATTTAACTATACTTACTATAAAATAATTACCTACACACAGAAACTGGACACTAACACCTGAAACCCAAATGACTGAGTCCCTAAATCGAAGGTAAAATTCCTGACCAGTCGCACAGTAGCCGTAGCCGCAATCCACCTGGACATCACCATCATCATTTCATCATTACCATCAATTCATTAATACGCACATTGTATAATATAATTTATTTTAGTTGCACGTGTTTGGAACGCGCTTAATACACACCGGATGCAACGGCCGGCAGCGACGTGATGCAGCCGCACGCGGCACCGCAGACTGGACCGCTGACGCAAACAAGGCGCGCGCGGCCGCGCGACCGTTTCGCGTTTTTAAGCGATAATGGTCTTAAATGTGTGTAGATAAAGTTCAAAACTATATGACATTAGTTTGACACTGAAAGTGCTCGCCGCGTCGTCGCTGCCAGCCGCTGCCATTCCGCTGTGAATTAAGCCTTAATATCGGTAGTTTTAAACGGATCTTTAGACGTGTAACCGTGCTTCCTCAGCATTGAATAAAATTAACTTTGTGATGTTGGCCTTTGTCAAATTCGTGGGTGACTGGGCTCTCTGATTATGAATTGAGTGGTTTGCAGTTTGGATTATTCGGTAGAGTTTTAGATTGGAGTAAATCTTCCTTTTGGGTGGTCTATTGATTGAATTTTAACGATTTTCCATGTACATAAACCTATGTGGTTATTGAATCAAGCCTTTATGGTGTTTTTACATTCTGTGTAACTAACCAATTAGTTCTTTACCATAAGTACATTATTTCTCTAGATGAACAATCTATCATTAGGAATAGGTACATTATAATATAACTTATAAGATTTCTACTAATACATCTTCAATTTCTTCCTTTCAAGATGATCCTTCCTCATTTCCAGTCACTCAAAACAAAAACCTTTTCATCCAATTAGAAAATGCCCAGTCAATCTTTAGGTACTCGAATAATTTGTGCCCCCTGTCAGCCGAGATTTTATTTGACATTCTCACATTCTAGTCCAGTCTGCTCCGCCTACACATCCAGCTAACTGTCATTCGTCAGAATGCCTTCCAAGAATTGATCATCTAAAGAATCTCCAAATTAACTGTTCTCATTGGTTGCTTTGAAACACAAAATAAAACTAGACATAAAATTATGTTTCTTTAGTTATGTAGACTAGACTGAGTCTCGCGAAAGCTGCCCACTTCTCAAAATGACCACTTTATTTCAACAATAAGAAGAGAAAAATGTATTTTTCCTGAGCACCAGAATGTCTCTTTCGAGTGTTCCTTATAAAAGAGATTAATTAGAAGTTATTTAAAAATACGTGGGTTGTTTGAAGTCGTTTGTTTTTTACTGCTATTGGTTCTCAGTTTTATATCTGAGTTCCCACATAATGGAATAATCAGACGGTTAAAATTCATTAGTTCACCCAAAAAAATATATTTATGCTGTAGTCGGAGATTTTATAATGCTATACCTTTAGTTATTCACTAGTAATGCCAAACAACTTTTTTAAAGCGTCGTTTGTTTATAATAAAACTTGATTAAAATATACCTACATGCAGTATTTTATTTAATTTTGGTTAATAGGACAAATTTCTAGAAAGTATTCCCAGAACATTTTAGAACTATTTGTATGTATTAAATACCAACAAATGAACGGCACTAATAATAAGGCACAATGCCTTTTAAATATTTTAGAGTGGCTTGACAACTTGTAATTAATTAGTCATTTCAGTACGTTAAATAATAAATGAAGCCAGGCTAAATGTTAACTTGTTGTTTTCTATGCTTTCTATGTGTAAAATCATGTGCGAAATAAATGATATTATGTTATATTCTATTCTAATTGCAAAGCAATGTGTGGTCAGGGCCAGGGATCAGGGCAGTAGTTTCATATAAATTTTACAAATTAACAGAGAAGAAGAAAACAAATCGATTGTACTGTGTCGCAATTTATCATTCTGGTTCGTTTAATCCTTTTTTATTTTTGGATCTCTTGTAAGGAAACTTATCAGTTAAATACGAATCAATAATTATTAAAGCGTTGCATATTCTAAGTATCGATAATGAAAATTTATGGCGAAATCCTAACCTGTATCAGCGGGTGGTTGGTTTGGTAAAGGTGATTCGTTTCTGGGTGCAATTTAAGTATTTTCTGCGTTCTACAGTCATTTCTTTAGCTAATGTATATGTCGCCACCGGATCGTAAAATCAGCCCGTTTGTAAAATGGCTAGGCCGCTTATAAAACGACCGCTGATTTGTTGGGAACACCAGCTAATTCATTTCATTCGACGAAATGTTTGAAAAAAAAAATGAGTGATATAAACATAAGCCATGTTCGATTATATAGAAATTTTGGACCAATTCTACAAATTTGATATGTTGACTATCTATACCCCAAATTAGTTTGGTTGCCTGGAAGAAATCGCTTTAAGCGATAAGGCCGCCAGTTCCATTGCTGTTCCCTACATTACATTTAATGAGTACTATCTGTTTTATAAGGTGATGATAAAGCATTATCTATCTAAATTACTCTAGGACCTAGGGAGGTATTTATCTAAAGGAAAACCAAACCACCGGGTTTTTTTCCAAATTTCAAATATGAAAGCTTTTTAAAAACATGCATAATATATTTTATACATTTTGATCTCAATTCAACTTAAGCTACTGTTTATAGAAGTAGGTATATCACAATATCAAGTCTATGTAAGCCGAAATGATTAATGGTATCACGTCAAGGCAATTTGTCAATGGCACCTAGGCATAAAGCAGATTTGTGTTTAGATAGTAAGTAAATACTTATACCTACGAAACCGGAGACGGATCTTGTGAATTGAGCAATGGTGAGAGATACCTACCTACCTATCTATTGTGAAAGATCTTAAGCTTTGATAACGATCTGGCAGTGGATCAACGTCAAATCAACCAGAAATTTAAATTTACTGTTGAATATTTCTAGTTTTATTTATTGTAGTCTACGAATACAGATGAATCCAAGGCATTCTAACAATATTACCTACTACATAGTTTCTGTTAAGAAACTTTATTATAACACCGGAAAACATCTTAGAGCAATATAAACCGTTGTTTCAGTGCCGCTTGCCTCACATTTGTTGCAGGCGCTTCGTTATAAACCACGTTTTCGACAAAATTGCCCGAGAATTATTGAATAAACGCAGTTCTAGCAATTGTTCTTACGGCTTAGATATATGAAATAAAATTGTTTTTTTATTTATTTTACAGCACCTGTGAACTGAGATTTTGTATGAAAATGGTACTGATGGCCATCGTACAACAAAAGTCTTCGTCTACTTTGTGTTAAAAAAGTTATTTGGCTCATGGTGTACGATTACAAATCCAATTTGCAATTTTACAATGATTGATAGATAGATAGATAGATAGATTATCACTTTATTGCACCATCAATACACTTATAAAACAAGAACTTAATACTAATTATATATAATGTGGCACAATCGGCGGCCTTATCGCTAACAGCGATCTCTTCCAGGCAACCTTTGCTGTAAAATGACAGAAAAAAAAACAAAAGAGTTCAACAATTCAATATAATAAGTATTATAGATAACATGCAAAGAGGAAACTTTGAAGAAATAACTTATTTCTCAAGTGTTACTATCTGAAGGAGTATCAACACTTCTACATACTTCATTTTTAGGGTTTCGAAGATCGGAGATCGGTTTCAAAACCCTTATGCCATCGCTTTTTCTGTCCTTTTTCCGTCATTAATATCTCAGCAACTACAGCAGCAAATAACGTGAAATTTAAAATAATAATCTGTCCCTGGGATACCGTTATCCCAGGGACAGACATAGGGTACTTTTTATCCCGGCCAAGTGCCAGCGAAGCCGCGGGCAAAGGCTAATAACATAATAAAATACAAAGCTCTGCGTCACTGGCCTAGTTGCGGGGTGTCGCTATTAACTTACTTTGCAGCAAGTCGGCTAGTTGCGAACTTCATTATTATGTTAACTAGTGGCACTTAAGCACCTTCGTACTTAGTCAAGAACTTTATTCCTGGTGATTATTTAATTTTCTTCAGGGATTTTTTTGATTTTATCCGATTTTTCTGGTTATGGGGCCGAACGGCTTTGGCTTTTTGTCTAACTAGGCATAGATTTCAGTACTCACGAGATCTCCGAAGTAAAAATTTCAAATTACTTAAAATTCAACATTTTTCTTTGGGAACCAAAGAAAAATGTTGAATGTGAAAAAACGATGAGAAAAAAATACGACCAACAAAAATATTTTTTTTTATTTATTCATTACAAAAGCAATCACAATATAAAATAAATTTTATACCATAAATACCTTGTGAGGTTTGTCTCGGTACTCACATTAGTTTTGTCTTTACTTCTGTCTATTGAAGTAACTTATGTCTTGATTCGTAGGATATTACTTATTATTTGGTTCCTTGATCCACTTTCTTTAAAAGTTGCTTAGTTTTCTAGTAAATAAACAATATATTGATATCTGCGTGCTGCCGTTCCAAAAACGCATGCTTTGGCCCGCTCCTATGAACGCGTAATATTATGCCTATATCCTTTTCACAAAATGGTGCGCATTACGCACTCTTAACCACTTTTCAAGTTTTTCCGACAAGAGAAGGGTTGGATCGCAAATAAGTTATCAATTTCTAGCTTGATAATCTATTTTGAAATAATATTACCTACCTATTTTCGAATTATTTTCTAACAAATTGTTCAACTAGTTACATAAAGCAGAAAAGTTTAAGTACCTACTTATTTCCTTCGTTTATTCCAATGTTTAAATCCTTGGTTTTTTCAGTTGTATCAAAAGTTTTATAAACAAATGCTGATACAAATCACGACAGCCATTTAATTGTAGCCGAACACAAAAGTTTCCTCAACACAACGGTTCCTAATCTAAATTCTCAGACACCTCCCGTCTCTGGGGTACCATTTGTGAGAAACAAAAGAGAGCGCAGAAATTTCATTGCCTACGGATGGCCGAAAGTCTAAGATTGAATATTCAGGACAATATTCTACTGTTTAAAAGTACATAGTTACTAAATAATTAGGTGTGTTATTTTATTAGCTGCAATTACCTAGGTATAAACCATGCCTACTATTTATCGTACTTGAATCTACTGTCTACGTCATGTAGTAAGTGACTTAGGGCTAAACGTAGATATTCACGGCAAAAAGATATTCACGTTTTTTTCGCCGTGAAAATCTACGATTAAAGGATGACTCACGCTAGACCGTGTCGGGTCCGAGCCGAGTGCCACCCGTAGCACGGTCACCTAATATTACATATATTTTGTATGGATACACTCACGCTATACCGGGCGGCAACCGAGTGACGGCCGAGCAACGGACAACGGTCGGAAACAACTCGGTCCTGGCTCGGCTCGACTATCGGCGCGTTGCATGAATACAGTGCCGCCGAGCTGCGCCCGAGCTGCGCGCGAGCAGTCGTTGTTTGTGTAGTCGAGGCCCGTCTTTGTAATTAATTACAGGCACAGGAGCGGCTCGGTAACCGTGCTACAGCCGACATTTGGCTCGGACCCGACACGGTCTAGCGTGAGTCGGCATGGGACCGGATCGGTGACCGTGCTACGTCCGACACTCGGCTCGGACCCGACACAGTCTAGCGTGAGTCATCCTTAATTCGCCGTGCGTACGCACGGTCGCCAGTGTTGTATGGATTACTATGGAAGCTTGTTGAAACACCGGTTGTTTCGCCGTAAAAATTCACGAAATAACCGTAGATTTTCACGGCGAAAAAAACGTGTGTGAACCCCTTAAAGGAAAGGCCCTTAGAGTAAGGGTAGGTTTATAAATTTGCCATAAAATACGAACAAAATCTAAATGAGGAAGCATTTGTGAACAAATTGGCCTAGGTACCTATGTAAAAAGAAAAAAAACAAGATTGATGATAAAACCCACAAAGAAAGTCATTAAGGAAGATTGATTGGAATTACTCGTGCATTGGACCCTGTTTACACAACTAAAAACTTAACCTGAACATGACCGCGTTGTGGAAATACCCATGGTGTACGACTTGTTTTCGCTACGTGCGATTAGCCCATATTATGTTCGAGTTCTTGACGTCACGAAGCGTCCTCGATTGTATCAAGTCAGGGGCGTCAGGTCGCATTGGCTCCCGCTGGATTGCAAATGAAGTACCGCGCGTGCGCGAGAATTGCGCCAATTTTGTGGCCGGCAGCGACCTCTACCGGCGCATCCAGGCTCCAGTCAAATCGCAACCGCGCCAGAGGGATGGTGCATTGCGCGCGCTTTTCCCACACACGGAATGTCACAAATTTGAAAATGAAATAGTTTGCAAGTGCAGTGGTTACGTTGACGTCGCGTTTCGCACACGGCCTTTTCGAGACTAAAGTCACTAGTGTTGTGTTTTAGGTTAGGTTGTGTTAAGTTGCAGTAATTTTTATTTGATGTATGTATTTATTAGTAAATGTAAGACGTTTTATTAGTGTGGTAGTGTGTCGCGTTGACTTGGTTGCAGTGTCCGTGGTCCCATTCAAGTAGCGTAGGTATAACCTTGACACGATTTCCCGCGCTGGCGCCCCAACCTTGTTTTCAGTTGCACTCTCTCTTGATATTTACCACAAAAAGCGACAGGAAAAGTGGACACTAAAATCTCTAATAAAAAGTAGTGACTCAATCTGTTTATCTGACAATGATTCTACCTGCAAAAAGTTGTCATAAACTGAACTCCAAGTGATTTTTTTTGGTGTGTTCAAATTAACGAAAATGGTGAATTTTTGACCAAAAAACCGGATCAAGATGAAGAGCCTGAGAGGTAAGGTTTAGTTTACGTAACGTAGCTTATTGTTTACGTAACGTAGCTTATTATTGAACCGATTTTAATCTTTACACTAGAAAATAAGGGTTTACATGCTTTCAGACAGAATCCGAATTGATTTAGGTAGTAGGTAACTGAGTGTAAACTGAGTAAGGCTTCTTTGAATTTTTATTGTTCCTTTCCGTTGCCAAATGGCAAAAGGGGAATCCTTATAATTTTTTTTGATGCCTCTGTCACAAACCACCACTTTTTTCAATCACCAATTTGAGGGTAATAAATATCTATTTTTATGTGCCATGCTGAAAACTATGACCAAAATATGACCAAAGTTGACGATTTGTATAGAGATTATTATGATTGTGCCTATAGATAGTACACTATCGCATTAGATGTGCCTGTAAGGATAGCTGTATAATATTTTGAATACATAAATACATTAATTATTTACCCTATTCTCTGACAATGTTACGGTTCACCGTGAAAATTAATTCACAGGAACAATGTCATTTTGTCCGCTGTTGGATGTCAGCAGGGCGACCCTCTTGGTCCGGCCAAGCCAAGTTATTTGAATAAGTCTCATAAAATAATGCCCTGCGCGCATGGCGCTACATATGTTATTATTTTTATCATGGTTTGTATCTGTCCACTTTTTTGTTTTATTTTGTATTTAGGTATGAGTATGACGTAGCCATCTCAGGCACCACGTACGGTCACCACGGAAGACCAGCGCTACGACATGATTCGCTCTGCCATACCACACGCTGAGTGGCAACCATGTTTGTCACGTCTCTATATTTTATTTTCAAATGTTATACTGTGTATTTTATGAGACAAAATAAATAATTTTTAACTTACTTTATACCATCATCGTAAAATATCTAAATTTATTATTTATTAATTACTATTTTTTTTTTCAGTTTCAAGGCTGTCACAGACATTTTAATTCCTATAATATATTTTATATCCCTTCGCCAACATTTCTCATTATCACCATGCCTCTAGCTACCTACCTACCTGCTTGCACCGAAAATTATAATTTAATTCTCAATAATATAAAAAAAAAAAGAATTGGCCTCAAATTGCAAAAGCCTTCACTGTGCGTGGTTCTACACGCTCTGGCCGATTTTTTTTATTTGAGTATATTTCTCCAGACGCAGACGAGGTCAACTTAGGAGGTTAAATCGAATGAGGTTGAAATGAAAATAGGAACAGGTACCTTTTTCTACCCTCAATCCCAAAACCATTATGTAAGTCCCTGTCGGACCTTTTTATGCTGTTCATCTGATAATATGGGTCACCAGCATAAGTTTATTTTAATCCTAACCAATTTGATTGATAAGGTTTATCTGTCTTTGCAAGGAGGCAACCCTAAAGCCTAAAGTTCATTACCTTAAAACACGTCTGGGCCATGAACTACCAGCCTCCTTGGTTTCACCTTTGCGCAGTTGACCTTACAGTTGTTTTCGCTTTGCAAACACATTTAAGTCTTATACTGATAGAGTCTGTGTTATAAAGATTAATGGAAGAAATAAATTCAATCTTCTCGTAGACGTTCTACGAGGCTACAGCGCGGCGTAGCTGTAGTTTTAACGATAAGATTATTTTTATTAGTAGTTTTGTTTTGCGTTTTATGTCGTTACACTCTATATAATTTATAATAAAACAACACATGACATGACTCTGCTACAAATTAAATAAAAATAATTGGTTAGACTAAAATGAATAACAAATAAATTAAAAGGTATGTCAAAGTATTTTATACTGTAACAAAGTATGTATAGTTGTATAAAAAAAAAAAGACTGACCTCTAATTTCTTACTTTTGAAGTGTTTTTTATGTTTTGTTTCTTACTTTTAAAGTGTTTTTTATTTAACTCTATGCATGTTTGTGCGCTAGGTAGATGTTGCCTGGCTGTAGGATTGGTTGTGTATTTTAAATTTAAACTTAATTTTATCACCAGTGTTCGATACATAGATCACGTAGGTATGTATTTAGCATCATCAGCAGTTTGACCTAAGTAGGTAACTCGTGCCGCGAGCGTGGACCGGCCGCCTACGGAGGTCAGTGCATCAACAGCAGCCATTCCAATCGCACTCATTAACATCATTATTAGTCGTAGTTTTATACAATATAGCTTTTGTATTATAAACTCGACTTTTATATCAGCATCCCGGGAAGAGCTAGCCGCGATTCCTACAACCAGTGTATTTATATCTATATATCTATCTATATATAAAAGAAAGTCGTGTTAGTTACACTATTTATAACTCAAGAACGGCTGAGCGGATCTCGGTGAAATTTGGCATCCCGGGGCCGGACATAGGCTACCTTTTATTCCGGAAAAAAGGGTGCAAAGCCGCGGGCTGCAGCTAGTATACATATACATTCTTAGCTGTACACACATATGCTTACGCTACAATGTAGATTAAAAAAATTTTTTTGTGGTTTTATTCTTTGGCTGGCATTGTAATGTGTTTTGGGTGTTAAATAAAGAAATAAATCAAAAAATATACATGTACAAGCCGGACATAGAACTGCCTCCTTTTTGCGAAGTCGGTTAAAAATAATAATACTATCGTTAAACGAACCGTGATAAACTTAATTGAATGAATTTAACGTATTTCAATCAAATGCATTGATAGATGATTATTCAATAAATTCCTAATTTTTTCGCATAAATTATTGACAAGGCTCGAAGTCGGCAAAGAAAAATGGGATTAGCTGCGGCCGCTGTTGTAGCAGTAGTAGGAGGTATTGCCATCTATGGTACGGTGGGCCTCCTGACCCCCTTGGTTGCTCCAGTGATGGGCTTTGGAGCGGGGGGCATCGCCGCCGGGACCACTGCCGCCGCTGCCCAGGCATAGCAGCTTTCACAATCAGTGTATGTCCAACCAAATTTAACGTTTAATTTATATATCCCCGTAATAGCGTTAACCTATTTCGGGTAGAATCATTGTATTCTATTAAAGCCATATTTGGGGAATTGTTCAGTAATATATATGTAGCTTGAATTAATTAATGAATTAACACTCTGAAACGATCCATATTTCATCGTGCGTGATCCCTTGTTACTGGCATTTATGTAATATCCACTGATCCACTGATATCCAAACGGCTAGGGGTCATGGACATAGTGCTATCGGGCTGGTGAATTGATTAGGTATTTATTTTATTTTATTTAATTTTTTTAGGTACCTATGTATTTTCAACCGATTTGGTTAAAAGTAGGAGGTTCTATGTTCGGTAAAGGCGCTACCCCGACCCAGAATAGCGCCGCCACCTAGTTTATCTTATTATTACGTTAAATGTATTTTTTTTTATGTAATGTTCACTGGTTTCTCCGTCAATTGCGGGCTGATTTTGATGATTATTTTAGTTTTGTATAGAAAATGATCCCGGAGTGGTCCCAATCTCGAGGTTATTACTATTTGTCCAGCAAAACTTGAAAACAGTGAAAATTTAGAGGATTAGAAGTACATTTTTAATTTTTGTGAAAACATCAAATTATTATTATTATTCTGTTACCTTTTACCAAGTTTTAAATATAAGTTCTTTGAATAAAGTATTATCTATCTATCTATCATTAGCTCGCATTGTCCAACCGCAGGGCAAAGGCTTTTCTCCCGTACATCTAGTTTTCTTTGTCCCCTAATTTTATGGGCCAATCTTGAAATTACTATTGGCATTTTCTGCACAACAGACTTACCTTACTTTGGTGAATTTACTATTTCTGTATATTTAATAATTCAACTGAATGACTTAAAAAAAGGTAAATGAACTGGGGAATTATTTGTTTAGGTTATTTCTTCAGAAACAACTTATTTTACGCTTTTGGTTGGTAGCATGCAACTCCAACTCCTTGCCACAAACTGATGGCCCATTTTATGCAAGTTGGTTCGGATTCTGACTTTTTAGTACTCCAACCTCAGTTGGTCCGATGGAAGTTTTTGATCAGTTATATAAGAAACATGATCGATTGGCATCATAAAAAGATTTTGTGTAAAATTCCCATTTATTGCTGTCAGTACATTATTTTAAAAATCTGTAAAAAGGGATGAAATATTCTTTAAAAAATATGGATAGCCATATATTATATACAGTCATAGCATATGGATAGTCCTAAGACCATTTTCCTGTAGCTACACCAGTTAAGGTACCATACCATTTCGATGTGGCAGTATGGAGAGTTCTCCATTCTAAAGAAAAACCCACCCTGTCTATCGTTATCTGTCCTGTTCTTGTCAGTTACGTAGTGTGCCTAACGTGTTATAAAGTATTATATTTGTCTCGCTCTCTCTGGCTTTCCTAGGCAATTATTAGTCTTATCTGATAGAGAGGTGCTCATGTTTATCGGATTGTTGGTGGTAATATATACAGGGTTATTGGAATTCACTGACACTGCATGAACTGCAGGTTATATCCATACTAATATTAAGTAAAAATAACTGTCTGTCTGTTACCATTTCACGCCTTAACGGCTGAACGGAACTCAGTGAAATTTGGCAGGGAGGTAGATGGTATCCCGGGGACGGACATGGGCTTTTTATCCCGGAAAAAAACGTCTGAAGGCGCGGGCAGCAGTTATAGTAGGTATATATAGGCCTCCTTAACGATTTCGATGACGGCGACCCTAGTGATTGGTCATAAAAGCTATACTTTCATCCAAGGCTGCCTGGAAGAGGTCGTTTATCGCGACAAGGCCGCCCCAAGAAACACTTCGACACAACTTACGCCTCTGAGATGGATGCTTGTTCAGTTTTGATGACATCCACTTAACCTATCACCACAGCTGAACATGCCTCCCCCAAACAAGGGAGGTTTTGCTATAATGACCACAATTGGCAGGCAGATTGGTCATCGGAGGTGTTAAAATGCCGCGCCCTTACAGGGTAGGTACTTACCTCTAAGCTAATTACCACCTAAGCTAAAACTATGTATTAATGTATATGTATGCAATAAATAAAACAAAAATCTGAAAATACACAGAAGAAAGCTGCTGCTCTTCCTCTGGTAAGTCCTGATATGGAGGGGTGATTCTTTCACCGCGGCTGCCATGGCTAGACAATAACACAGTTGCCTGGATCGCTGCTGTAGTGTCGAGAGAATTTCTGAATGGGTATTTCCCGGAAACGAACATTTACTTCAACTTTAATAGAGCTTGTTCCTAAAAATTTGCTAACTGACCTGCTTGAAATGTCCTGGGTTAATTGTTTCCTTTCTTGGTCACACATACTGTCACTGTGTAGGAGCATTGGAGCGTCCTGTACCATGTAAATGACCGGGCCACGAGCCTCTGCCGTGAAAGAAACCTCGTGAGTTCGCTGGTTCTTATTGTGACCACTCCCGCGCTGGACGATAATTAGGTACAACCCAGCCGTATAGGAGCTTCCTGGAATTGAAATTAGAGATTTGCATAGACGGATTTATAGTGAAAATTCACATTTGAAACTGAACTTTAGTTATTGTGTGCTCATTATGACCATTGCGCATTTATGCCAGATTTACGCAGTACAATTACAAAATATTTGAAACTAGTTACTGCATGATTTTTTTTTTGTTATTGTCTAGTAATCACATTCTAAATTAATGTTAAATTCACTAGAGTACAATCTAGCCATAGAACACTGACTTTCGCAGGTCACCCCCGAGTCGCGGTCTCCATCCATATTTCCGTCAGTCAGTATTTGATTTTATTGCGAAGATGTCGCAAAAATACTCGCTAACTCTAATCCTAAGTGGGGAATTGGGATCTGCACTGACATCTCGCATGGGAGTGTATTGTGCATTGTCCCCCTGCCTCACCAGGCCCTAACCAGCCTAGCTCCTTGAAGTACCGGCCATAGCTTCTCGGCCTTTTGGCTTAGATCAAAGTGTAGCAGAAATACTCGTATATTGGGCACTTATTGCTTGAAAAATTGGATATCATTGCGAATAAGGTATCCACGTAAACGTAAACCGGTTTGATAAAGTTTGATCACTCGATTGAATAACATTGTTTATAGGCAATCAGAACTTTTATGTGCGCTACTTTTGTTTGTGCCTATGTCACGCAGTTCAATTCTATTAATTCTATTACGGCAGGCTTTCTGTTCCCTTTCTCAATTACTGGCGGAGATGTGACAAATAGAATTAGGAATATGCCAAAAGGAACTCTAAGTTCTTCCAGAATAAGAGTTTGTTTAGCAAGTTATCTTTCTAAGGAAAAATGAAGATACTTATTTAAGGAAAGTGTGATGAATTTTCAAGTTCTGAAAATCCATCCACAGTGATACTAGCTGGCTAGTAGGTACCTATTGTTATAAATGCTAAAATAGCTAACTGTTTTGTATCTTGGTATGTATGCTGCCTTTCTAGCCTTAAACGGCTGAACGAATCTAAATTAAATTTGGCAAACAGACAGATTATATCGTGGTAAAGGAAATAAGATACATTTAAAAAAAAAAGTGGACAAAGCCGTGGGCAGGAGCCAGTTAAACAATACCTTTCTGTACATTTGTCGTTTTGGTAATCACTTTAATCCCGTGAGAGCACCTCTTAGTACTCAGAAGGTCAAAAGAAACAAACCATTTCGTTGCGTAATCGCCCAGCATTATCTGGTGAAATAAAATATTCACCGGGCTAAAACCGGGTAAAGCGGTCCCTTGAATTACCGGGTCCACTCAAGGTTATCCGGACTAGGTGCGAAGATATTCTTATGTAAAATCAAGGACGTCTTTTTAGCAAAATCTTAAAACCTTTGGATGCATAGGGTACTTAGTAACAACGATCTCAGAAAAATATTGCGGGTTCCTGCGTCTGTACTTAAGTACTATGTCACTTTAAAGTTGATTTCCTCGACGACCATGTTCAGTGTGCTAAAAGCGCTCATAAAATGTATCTTTACATATATCTTCCTGTAGTGCAACCTTCTCATAGGTGCACACATCTTTTATATGTCCTAGCTCTTGCCCTCGGCCTCGCACGCGCTTTTTAAGTACAGTCCTCCCTGCCAAATTTCATTGAGATCCGTTCAGCCGTTTAGGCGTGAAAAGGCACAGTTACTTTCGAATTTATAATATTAGTATGTATACAGTCGATGATTTTAGTTTTTATAGTTTTTTTAGTTTTTATAGTTTTGCAAATTAATTACACAAATTTTCGCAGGTATGTCATATTTCTCAGAGTGACATAAGATATTGGTGTATCTATCACTGAGAGTAATCAATTATGAGATATATTACTAATTAAGTAGGTAGTAGGTGGAAAAAATCGCTCTTAGCGATAAGGCCACCCATTGTGCAACTGTTTCTGTGTGTGTGTTGTTCTGTTCTGTGTTTATCTATCTTCGTGTGCAATAAAGAGTATTTGTATTGTATTGTACCATACATACCCAACTACAGAAATGAGCATAATTTCAATGGCTGCCATTCAGCGTGCAAGAGGTTTTCGTCACTTTTTCAAACATAGATGATCAATGAATATGTAAATTCATCGATCATCTTTGATCTAGCTAGATTATTTAACCCAATTCGAGAATTGCAGGGTATCCTTAAACAATCTTCAATTCATTCTATTTATTATTTATTATTATTGTTATTTGTTTTTCTATCACTCATTACAAAACACATTACAAAACATGTTATAAAACATAGTTATTTAACATGTTTTATAATGTGGGATGTGTGTGTGTGGTGTTAGACATTTTAAAATATATTTATTATACGTAGTTATATAACATGTTACTTAGTCTGGACGCACCATAAGAGTGGTGTTTTACTAAAGATAATCAGACAAATCAGTTTTGTTGGTTAACTTTGACGTGAAATGTATGAAAACTTCTGTCAAAAACGTTAAATCACATGTAATTGTCCGACTACCTTTTCGAAGAACACATGCCTAAAGAACCCTATCAACATAATTTGTGTAATAATTCTCTATATAACCAATTTCTGCATCAATTTGCACATGAAACAAGTCGCTAGTAAACTCTACACCGCGCGCTCTCGTCAGCTATTCATAAATGGTAATTTTATTTCCTTCACTGTCATTGTTTCTGGCATTCCCGCAAACTCGGGAAATGTCTTCTACGTTATTCGTTTTGGATTCAGCCACCTATTTTGTGACGGAATAAAATGGTCTGAAGAATTCTGATCTTTTATCTTTTGACTGAAAGTATAAAGCTCTTGTCTAACCGTAGTTATCTAGGGATTAGCTACAAGTTGGATAATTTCGAGTTTGAGCCAATAAACGCTTTTTGTTATGTCTTTTTAAAACTGGTTAGGCACATGCCTTTTTAGAATGAGGCTTTTTCCAATTAAATAGAGGAATTCGTCTCATGACTATCACCGTGCTATTTAACAAATGACGTTGTCTAAAACATAGATAACCTAGCTAGGCAGTAGAAAAATAAAAATAAAATCTACTTTTGTATTTTTTTTTAAGGGGGGGCTCCGCCCGACTTACCCCCTATTTTGTTGCTTTCTATGCGTTTGTAACGGCTACCACTTTTGTATTTAATAGTAATTCTAATTTAGGTGAAGATGTTTAAATAGGCAATAAAATTATTTTATATTGTGATTATATATATTACTTTTTGTGGGATGGTTCCGCCCACCGAACCCCCCGTTTTTGTTACTTTCTATTCGTGTGTAACGGCTGTTTGTGTGTTGGGCTCCGCTTCGTGGATTATACAGTGGCAATTGTCACACGTGTCTTATCACCTTAGCTTAAGCTGTAGGTATTGTAATAAAACATATAGTATAGAGCAATTTTTCTTTTATAAATGTTGTCTATGGCAATCAAATATGCTACGAACCATTAACTAAGGCACACACACATGCACACAGATTCAGATAGTATAATGGACTTCCAAGGCAACTACCACGAGGGCAGTTGTAGTTGAGTAAAGCTCGACTTCATATTATTCGGTATCTCTTTGACTCTCTTGTTGATTACTTTGTCGTAAGGAGCTGGAAGGCACGCCAGTTCATTTATATTTCTTTTAGGAAGTCCTATTTTAGTAATATTATTTTTTTAAGTAGCGACGTCAAACATTAGCACCTTGACTGTACTACCGGGCACGGTTGGATGACCTTACCAGATTATTCAACTTCTAAAATCCCATCTATTTATTCGCATCAGTGAACGGAAACTACATTCGCATAGAAAAAGCGAATAAATCTTTGACTTATTATTATTACACACAAAACATAAAATAGTATCTCTCCTTAGAATGTACCTTTAGCACATGGAATCATTTCGTTTCTTTGCTGGAGAAAGCATTCTGTTTATTTTTTATATTTTTACAAAGCAGATTTCATAATCTGCCAAGATAATATAACACCTACGGAGAATAATCTGCTTTGAAAAATATCTCTATTTCTATTTTTGTCAAAATGACTGTGATGTTATCAATATCATCACAGTCATTTTGACAAAAATAGACAACATTGCATAGATAATATTGCATTGCTAGGTTAAGGCTTTATTTAATCAATTTGATTGTGCTTAAATTTAATTTTATTTGAAATTAGTCTTGTGTATTTAAATGTGTATTAATCTAAGGATCTCTGGTCTGAAATAAATAATTTTATTAATATTATTATAGACGGACTTTTTATCTATGTTTTATTTTCTCGTTGGACATGCTGTGAAAATTACCAAACCCTTCTTTAAAATCCTAAATTAGTTGCGTTGCGAAGCCCTAAAAAAAGTAGCCTACGTTCTATAATATGTATGCCAAATTTAATTTTGATCTATTCAGTACTTTTGGACATTCTAGGTAACAAACCTACATATTCACAAACTTTCTGTTTTATAATATTAATAGGATTATTTTATATAGTTATATACAGTGGTGGTCACATAATTAAAGACACTGGAAGCATATTGAAATAACTAAGCTATTCCTCCTGTATATACTTTATCAGACTGCCATTGTAACTTGCTACACAAATAATTTTTATTTGTGTTGTTATTGTGTATTGTTAAAACGAAACATTTACAACAAAACTTGCCTTTTATTCGGTAAAACTTAAATTTAAGCAGTGTAAATAAAAGATAAGGTTAGTAAGATCTGGCCATATAATTAAAGACACTTCATTTCGTAACAAGAAATTAAACAAAAAATTTGTTATCATTGAAATTATCTTAGTACGTAAGATTTCTAACACATTTTTATAGAGCATTTCGATGCGTATCAATACTTGGTCGCATATCCTTTTGCAGCAATAACAGCACGACATCTCTTAGCCATGGAAGCGATCAATTTTGTACAAACATGTACCGGAATTTGTTCCCACGCTTCTGTAAAAGCTGTGTAAAGTTGATCGACGTTTGATGTACCTACTCTTGCCGCCACTGTCTTTTTCACCTGGTACAACAAGTTTTCGATTGGATTTAAATCCGGACTGTACGGGGGCCAATCCAAAACTGTCACAAACTGGTTCCTTAAGAAATCTTTAACTACTTTTGCGATGTGTCGGATCATTATCCTGTTGAAAAGTCCAAATTACCGGTAAATTTTGCTCAGCATAGGGCAGCATGGTTTCTTGTAAAATATTTTTGTACTGGTATTTATCCATATTGCCTTCTATATTCCTGACAGGTCCGACACCAAGTCCTGAAAAACAGCCCTACACTATGATATTTCCCCCTCCATGTTTCACTACTTTCTTGGTGCACTTCGGATCCATTTCTTTGTTCGGGGGGCGTCTAACATAGTGTTTTCCGTCAGAATTAATCATATTAATATTTGTTTCATCCGAAAAAAACACATTTTTCCACTATCGTTCAGCCCAGTGTTCATATTTTTTAGCAAACGCTGACCTTGCCTTAACATTTTGCTTTTTCAAAAGTGGCACCTTCCGAGACACTCTTCCGTACAAGTTTGCCTCACATAGTCTCCGTCTAATTGTCCTTGCAGACACACCCGTCGATCCTCCTGCCCCATATATTTCCGAGCGTATCAGTTCTGATCCTTTGAACGGTTCCTTTTTTGCCAACAACACCATCCTAGAGTCTTCCCGCGGAGTAGTTTTTCTAGGTCTCGGTTTTCTGGGTAAGTTTTCGGTCGTATTGAACTTCTTGAAATGCGTTATAGCATTCATAACCATGTCCTTAGAACAGCTCAAATAGTTTGCGATATTTCTGTATGACCAACCTTTGCTATGAAAGTTCAAGATTATCTTTCTAGTGGACGAATCGCAACTCTTGTTTTTTCCCATATCGATTGGTATAAAACGTATTAATTTGAATACAAAAAATAAAATGTTATAATTAATGTCGACGTTTCATGCAAATACGCGGCAAAACAATGAAAAACCGAATGTAGTTCTCTTTCTTTTTTTATATTCAGAACACAGCGTTCACTGTCTTTAATTAGCTGGCCAGCTACAGGTACGTTAAAAAAGTTTGTATTAGATTCAGATAGTGAGCAGTGTCTAAAATACCAAGCAACACAACTTTTTTGTCCCCCATTTTTAAGAATACAACGTCATGTATGATTTAGTAACAATTACATTAAATTTAATACCTACTTTGACTAATGGTTGTGCCAAAATCATGTTTATTGTGATCAATTAGGGGGTGTCTCCAATTATGTGTCCACCACTGTATATATTTGGCAGTTCACGCCCGCTTAAAGAGCTGTTGCTCTCTTGCTTACGCAAACAAAAATATTTTAAAAAGCACTTATCACGCCCAAGGTCCGCCTCGCCAGAGAGTTGTGCACGTAATATTATCTCATATTTATATCCCCCTCCAGCGACAGAGGATCCTTCCTGCCTTATCCCGGCTCATCCGGATAACGGATCACCAGACGTATTTATGTTTGCCCTCCTTGGTATCCATGTAAGACTTTTTTAATGAACGCTATGGTGGAAAAATACCTATGAGATTTGATAGCACGTTGCGAAGACAGCTGAAATTGTAATAGGTACATATATGTAGGTACTTTATACTATAATGACTTCTTATTGCGGTTTATAGACTTTCGACTTTCTTTATAGATAGATAATACTTATACCTTAATATTTATAAACGTTAACGATGTCGCAAACAAAAAGTTATCATTTAGGTAATTAAACGACAAGTGACTGAACATTATCGAACTTCCAAGAGCCTAAACGTACGAGATACGTATCGAAGTACGGTACTTAGAACTTTCAGCTATTTTTGAGTTACTGTGAAGTACACTATGGACATACAATATAGATACTCTATAGTATGAATACAATATAGTATCTACTACGTCATAAACTCTATGACCATAATGATCTACGCGTCTTAGTATCGATGTTTATGCTGAAACCTGCTACCGCGGCAAACACGATATCCCACTTTTTGTATTTTTTTTTATTTATTGCTGAAACTACAAACAGTACTAACATTATGTATGATTTAACTAGGATATATATGTATATATATACACATAACAATTTAATGTTAAGACTACAAAAACGCAGTCCACATTCAAGCATAGGAATTAAGTAAGAGCAATGGTTAGAGCAGACTAAATGCTCCAGAAAGAATCTGCATGACATCACTTTTGAATTTAGCAGTAGTTGTTGCTTATCAAAATTTTATATTCAGTCATTAAAAAGTCTTGAGAATAAGTTGCGATGCCAATGGTTACAGTATTAGAAACTCGTCTGCACTAACCCAAAACGTAATACGGTTCGAAACATTAAAGCTATTCCCTCCAGATTTAATCAACTGATTACCTTAACCCTTCCGGTGTCACGTCCAAAGGAATTCGTCGCCAAAGCATCAACTTAATCCAAACAAATGGCGATGGGAGTGGTATTAATGGGCGAGGCTCACTCCTGTAGGTCGAAACGGGAAGAATTTGGGGAATAGAATTAAACTGGTTTTACCTCAAGAGATTTAGAACGAAATGAGAAAAAAAATTAAAGAGCCTGAAACTGGGTTATACCTCAAGAGGCTTCGAATACAAAATTCTAAATAAAGATTTGAAAAAACTTGACTCTACAATCAATCAAGACTTAGAGAGCTCTTCTTATGATGCGCAGCCAGTAGCAGAGATGCTAAATGAAACGTAACAAAGAACATGTTTATTGGAAATGTCATTCTTATTATGATGTGTTCCCGTTGTCCCCATTGACGCTGTCCCCATTATGGGGACAACGGGAAGTCATAAAATTTCCTTCCCGTTGTCCCCATCGATCAAGCCTATTCCTAACAAACACATAAACGCCCACAAATTGTTTACTTTACGTTTTGTTCATTATTCTCCGAGATAATATCAATTTGATTGTTTTTTTTTTAATTTGATTGATATCGATTCGATTTTTGACCTGGTTCGTTTAAAATTCTTCTGTGGTCGGAGTAAATTGCCTCGTTCATTCCGCGATTCAAATTCATCAAGAAGTATGGAGGCGACGGTGTTGTTCGCATTAAGACAAGACACTGAAAGGGGTGATACATGAAAACTGAAATACATCTAAAATACCAACAATGAAACAAAATGGAGATATGAATATAAATACAAAACGTTTATATCTAACATATGTGCAACAATGGAGTTCGAACATTGTCTCCTGTGGTAGCTACAATTTAGCTATGTTACAGGCGAGCAGCTTCTTCCCAACAGTACTTGACATATTTATCTTAACAATAACATATCTATTTTTTGGATCAATTCTATTTTGTTGTTTGATACCTACAAATTGATTAATTAGGTCAAAGTCACACCCATCATAGAGACTGGTATGAGCCGAGGGTTATGTTCTAACTAAACCAATTTAAGGTTGAAAAATCTCATCCCATACCGCATCGTTATTAGATTATATATTTTGTTTACTAACCAAACTAGTCACTTTAGAGTCGGCTGCATGAAAATGTTTTTTTTTGTTTTTGGTTGTATTGTAGTAGGTAATTAATTAGTAGCTTGTGTAACTAGATATCTACCTAAGATAATTTAAGAAACCAAGACTAAGTGATATAATGTACGTTCACACCGAGACAAAGTACCATCTCGTTTCTGTAATAATCATCAGCTTGGACATCAAGATACAGGCTCGGCCTAGTGTGAGATCCATCGATAACATTATAGTCTCCAAGCCCTAAGCAATAACTTTTGTATCAGTTTCATGCCTTATTAGGCACGAAACTGATACAAAATGATGTTACATGATTGTTTGTTTTTGCTGCAAATAAATATATATTTTATGTGTTATGTTTTATGTATGTGATGGAGTTGCCTATTCAAGCAAGTCAAAAAACAGGTGTTAAACTTTTTAGAATATAAAATTTTTAAATCTACTTCACAGTACATTTACAATTTTTTAAATTTATCTATATAGATTAAATATTGGAAACAGCCATCATCGCAGTTGAGAACCTAAACAAATATTCAGTAGCTGAGCGACCACAAAGGTACACGAACTAATTTCGAACGATTGTTCATCCCTGAAATTACCCTTTAACGTTCGAAAAAGTACATTATGGATGCAGACATACGTACAATTTCGCAGCGACGTTTTACCATACAAAGTAGCGCAACCCCCTATGTTTATTTGTGCTTCAAATTCAAGTTATTATCTCAAAAGTGGTATAGCAATGTCATGAATATGGAGCGTCGATTAACAAGACGGTAATCTAAATAAACCGACCCAAGACTGCCACAATGATATTATTCGGGCTTCGCGAGTTGACTCCATCTTATCTCGGGGCACAGGCTGTTCTCATCTGTGTTATGGACGTGGTTTGTTTATGTCTCTTTATTCCTGGTGGTTAGATACTGGGCTCTTTCTGGACGCTGTATTGGCTTGACTATGTAGTACTCACTTCTATCTAGCGTACTAGCTTCTATCCACGGTTTCACACGTTTTCCTGGGGTATAAAAATATCCCACATCTAGAACTTTATGTGTGTACTTTATCTTGTGTACTTTATCAGTATTTATGTGTGTACTTTATCAGCGAAAAAATTGTATCCCAGGGCGTTCCACGGGGGATTTTCCGTGTAAAAAGTACCAAGTCGTTACTTAGGGTACTTTTTACCTGGAAAATCGCATGCGAAGCCGCAGCCGCAAGCAGAACCAAGTATTCAATAATATATTTAAGTTAATAAAGTGTGTAACCACACGCAGGGAGTAGATGTATTTGGGACGTCATAGGGCGCCACCAGTGTAGTAGGAGTTATGATATAATAAAAAGATTTACAACATTCTAATGAAAATTCTCCCGAACCGACTCTGTCGATGAAACACAACGTGGAAGTTTTAAAAAGCGCCTACTTAGCTCACGCAATTAAATTCCCAATATTTATTTAGGTACTTGAGAATTTACAAAGTGTTTCATAACTTGGATCCTGAGCACAGCTGTTCATTTAAAGTTATGGACAGGCATATTTTATAACGGGCCGATTACGTCATTCTGTGGGTGGCGGGCGCTGGGCGGGCGGGCCGCCCTTGTTGGGATTCTGTTGCGGATACTCGGTGGATGGCAAACTTTGAAGTCTAGAAACTTTAATCCATTTTTTATATATTCAGAGGTTTTATAAAAATCTTATTTATACCCAAGGAAATATACATACGACATAAGTCTGGAAAACTTACAAAAATTGTGTTCACAAAGTCTCATGTTCTTTGGGTTCATTTTGGTTATTTATTTTTTTATGTATAAGCCTTGCCACTTTTTCAATTTAACCTTCATTTTGAAATTAATCCTTGCTTTTAAATTGTTTAAATAAAACTGATAAAGGTTATCAATACAATAACAAAACCACGTGACTCAATAGCAGCTGGAGTGCCAACGATACCTGGCCCATTGGTCCCCAAAGCACAGTTTGAATGAACAGGATTGGTCGTTTATACCTGATCCCACGAAGTTGGCTTCAGGAAGTTAACTGTGCTCTAGGGGTATCTAACAAAATTGCTTGTTATAATATTAAGATGTTTATGACGTAATTCTCTCATCGGTTATTGTTCCTTAATAGTTTCTATTTGGTTTTAATGCTGTCGATTTAATGAGTGCCTACTTAACCATTTAAGATCGTTATCATCAGCCCGTATTCGTCCATTGCTGAGAATAGGCCTTACCCAGACGAGACGCCTCGAATAGCGGTCCTGATTCTCAATTTATTGACTCGAACAATTTAATAATACGGGTTCGAAAAGCCTGAGCAATTATTGTCATTTTTCGTAAAAAGATAAGTTTCTTGACATAAACTTACTTTACATAACTAAATACTGAAGCACAGTTTTTCAATACATATTTGGACTTCGTATAAGTATGTATTTCAAATATTGAAGCGCTGCGCTGTGCGCGCTTCGAATTTTATGAATATTTTCCCCGTGGCATGTGATGCCTCAGGCTCGATTGCGTTTCATATGTTTACCATAACATTCCCTATTTCAAGGCTCTGTATGTAAGAAATATCGAAAAGAAGTTAAAAAGAAAATCCTGTTTCAGAACATACTTAACCTTAGGTATAGGTATGTGTTATAAATATATATAAGTATAACTTTAGGTACTTAGAGATTTTGCATATCACTGTAAACGATAAAATTGAATGTTTATTTCCAATTAAGAAATATATTAAAAAATATTATCTTTTTGTAAATTCTGAGAAAGGATGATAGGAAATCCAATAATGACTCCATAATGTGACTTCCCAATACAGGGTACTTGACTACTTATTTGAAGAATGCCAGCAATATATTCTGTTATTCAAAGCTCGCTTCAGTGTAGGCAGCGGGTAGGATTATTCAAATTTCATGGTATTTGGTTGCGGTCCGCTTTGTTTTAATATTTTACTGCTGGAGTTCTTGTCGTGTCTAGTCTACTTTGTGTTTACTTTTGTAGTACTAGCAGACTTGTTTGTAACCCTTGTAAGTACCAAGGTACCTATCAACCAGAATACGCAATTCTAAAACATAATTAAATTACACACTTCATCAGAGTCTCTACTAAGTACTTACAGTAGGTATAACTTTTCGGCGACTGTAATAGAGTGATTGTGAAAATACCTCCGCGTAGGTGCTTTATCGTAGAAGGTATGCGTGTTACGGTCGTGCGTGAAAGGGTGTGTTAAAAATTACTTAGGGGAAAAAAATATTCCCGCAATCTTGTTTTCATCAGTAGGTACCTTTAGGTACTGAATATGAAATAATTCTACGTGCTTGGGTTGGAGGCTTTGCTCCGCTTGCACAAGGAATTGAACTGGCTAAAATATGATTAGTGAATTGTCAAACTACACAGATACGTCAAACTTAAAATTACTTTAATGCTTAAAATGATTTGACCTTCAGGTATTTCGCGCAGGCGGCGGAATTCTTGATCGATGGATTAGACCAATTAATTATTACAGTTATTTAACTAGGGTCCGCTTACGTAAGGATATTTACTTAGCTAAAATGTGGTCGGCGACTTGTCAAACCATACAAAATTTCACTTGCTTATCTATTTAAAAATCCATGTGCAAAAAGTAAACGTTAAAGTACGTCATTTCGTCGTACTCAACTGAAAAATATAATAAATATGAATAATACAAAAAAATATATAAACAATATATATGAAAAAAATGATAATACACTTAAAAAATACGCTATTATAACTTTTCCTATCGATCAAAAGTATGATTAAATTATTATCTTGTAAACTGTTTAACTGTATTGAAGATTTTATGCAAATAACCCATATTAAGTATCGGTCGTTATCAATTTTAAATGTTGCTAGAACATAAAATAAAACAATTCGTATTGCACAGCAAAACTGGGTGCCATTAGAGTGGTCATAAATCGACGGTTTTATGTGACATGCCCACGAATGTTATGGATGGAATGCAACACACGTATATAGTACCTATATTGGTTTATTTGTTAGATCAGAATGTGGCACGTAGCTTTTGAAAGAAAATACTCACAAACTGTTGAAGTCACATGTGATGGGCGAAATAATATGGCATATCCCGCTTCACGTTTCACTTTACTTCGGCGAAAATACAATTTTAGCTTTCATAATACAAATCTAGAGAAAATGACAACTCTTGTGACACAGCTCTTTCTGGGTTAATCGGTTAAGAAACGTAGCTAATGGGTAGAGATTTAAGTAAATTTCAGTGAAAGATCTATTAAAAAAATTTGAGATTTGGTCCAGAAACCAGCATTAATTTGGGATCAGTGACTTGGTTCATTGTGAAGTAAGCCCGGTTATATATTACTGCCGGTACGTTATGAATACCTTTGTAACCTTTGTAAAATTTGCCTTTGTTTTCTTGGAGGTATCGCGTTACATAGGACTTTTAATTTCAATAGCTTTTCTTTTTTCCTTTTGTAATTGTTAGTGTGGTGAAAATTTATGGTAACAGATTTTGTTATTTCTCGTTTGAAACAATATTACCATCAATAAACAAAACGATGTATTTATATGGATAAAACCATTGAAAACTGATCAAAAACTGTATAAAAGCTCCACCGCGAATTCTGTTCGCAGTTCACAAATACGTCAAATTTAAAATCACCAAGAAAAACTCGAAAAATCCGTACAATTTTAGAACATGATTCTTTACAGATTTCAACTACAAAGCTTGCCCACAAGTTCGTTTCCACGAAGATTCCAAACGACAGATGTCAACTGGCTTGACATTTCCTTTACTGTCACACCTACTTGACAAGTTTCCAATATGGCGGGAATCTGATGCCTCCAATAAATGAAGGGGCTTTTTGGGTCGTAGCGACTTTGCGACCTAAATGTGCGACTATCATTTATTTTATCCCTGTCTCTGTATTGTGAAGTCTGAATGTAGGAATGTCGGAATGTACTCTAGGAGGGGTCGACTTTTACGCCCGTATCAAGTTTTCATAATACGTGGCTTAGTCTTTGAAACCTAAAAGAGAGAGATATATAAGAGATATACTGTTAAAATAGAACTTACCGTACAACGAAGTAGGTACCTACTTACCTTATAGGTTCATGGTGTTTGCCAAAGTTCCGGGTTTACGCGCGCATTCGCTGCCCAGCCTCTGCGGTGCGACCCGCGCGTGGGGACGACGGGCCGTAGAACTACAACCGTGTCGTGATCAATGAAAGTGTTATGTAAAAAGATCCATTGACGATAAAGGCAAGCATATCCGTGGAGAAATCAAAAATTGCATTGAAAATAATATTTTAGTTTGCACTTTAAAGATTAATTAAAATCGATGTTTAATTCACACTTCAAAATTGAAGCTTATTTGTCTATTCATAAGTGAATGAATAATAGTCATTATCAAGACTGGGTTATTATTATTAATTTAATGAAAAATGTAAATGTCAGGATTGTAATTCGCGACTAATAGCAAAATAATATATATAGAATTGAGCTTTTTAGGGGGATTTTGTCGAGCAAAATATTTTGATGTTCTATCTTTTTACAATAATCAGTTACCAACTCCTTTATCACAATTTGAGCATGAAAAGACAAGGATGAAAGCCTTCGGGAGAATTTTAATTGAATTTACGAGAAATTGTTTGAGTGAAGTTGGTATTAACTTTTTGCTTTCTGAGTAAAGATTTACTCAGAAAGCAAAAAGTTAATACCACTGTTTGTACCTTTTACTCAGCCTTAATAAAAGGTAGAAATTAAAATAACAAGTGATTGTTTAAAAAAACTAGAAACTGTCTTCTAATTCCTTTATTTACACTGTTTTTAAGATTTGCGGGAACAATACTAATAATACCTCGGAAATATATATTTTTAGGACCTTTTGCTATACGATACCAAAAGTATCATCAAAATCGATCCACTCGCTAAAAAAACATACAGCCGAAAATAGAACCTCCATTTTTCAAAGTCAGTTAACAGATCTCTATATAATTTCTGCAAAAATTATGCAGTTGTTAAAATGAAATGGCCTAGAATGGAGGCCAGAACAGTGCAATATATCGAACGCAGAACGGAGCCAGTATATTATTATAGGATTCTTTCTAAATTAATCTTTGGATTAACAAATAAATAATTAACAATGCTGAAATTTGCCTTTTCACTTTAATATTCCATAGGTCGAGCTGCATTTGTCATAAAGGCCGTAAAAGAACAGATTTTAAGTCATAATTGTATACATCTTCTATGCAAATTAAGTGTAATATTTTTCATAATATATTGTCTTTATCTCTGATCTTACTAGGTACGTTGTAAATTACACCTATTATACTATTGGACGCCTCCGATCCCACGTGACCTTACTTCGTTTTTAAATACACTATTGGGCGCGTCAGATCCACACGTTTACATGCAAACACAGTTAACTAGAGAGCCCTTAACCGAGTAATACCTGAGTCTGAACGCTAGCACTTAAATTAGCATCCAATTTAGCTAACTGGCGTATTAATCGGACTAACACGAAAGTTGATCGTGTTGCACTAATTTGTTTCAAACTTTTTGAGCCACATGATGAATGCAAAAGAATTTTTATGAATTAAGCTACCTTAACTCACAAATATTAAAATTCAGGAAGTAGGTTTTGAATTACTATATGCTTGGCTGAAATAAAAATACATCTTTTAGTTAATTGGACGACCGATGTGCGCGGCGGGTGAATGTCCGCCTGAGATGCTGGAGGTTGCGGGTTCGATTCCCGCCTTGGGATAAATGTTTGTACGATCTGCAAATATTTGTTCCAGGTGTTCTGGGTATTTTCTATGTATAATAAAAAAATATCTATGTAATGTATTGTATTAAGTATATCAGTAATCAAGTACCCATAACACAAGCTCTACTTAGCTTGGAGCTAGATAACGATGTGTGGATTCTCCAGCATTATTTATTTATTTATTTATAATTTTTGCAATGTCATGATTTGTTGGTAATGCGTCAAGGCAGTAGTAGTTGTAGGTACGTTTAGGTAAGCAAAGATGAAAGATGAAGTGTCTTGAATAACTACAGTGACACCAGTCGATCTATCAGATAATTTATCAAAATCGATCTTAAATAAGACCTACTCAAACCTTTTATCTTGCTTTGAAGTTCTAAGCGCTGCACCATTTTAGGTGAGCCATCTAAATTGTATTAGACTAGCTGCAAGCCTTTCAGTAAAGTTTTAGTGAATTACATACGAGGCGTCTACAAAGTAGTTGAACATTTGGGGCTAGGCCAAGTTGCACCTACCTAATGGGTTCTACACACTGAAGTCGGCAACGCTGTTGACACAGCCCGTGATTTGCCGGCAACATATTTTATAGAATCATGTCGGCGACAGGGCCTGCTGATTTCTTGCGCCATGTCCGCGATAAATTTCAGCAACAAAGTCTGCGGCATGTCAGTATTTTGTTTCATTACATCTCTCTTTTACCGCTCGGATAATATTTTTAGCAGTGAACTTAAACGGGCTGAATATAATTTAAGCATCGGATGCTCTCGCACGGGGTGTGTAGTATACATTATAGTGGCATAAATATATATACGTGTATTATGTACATATTATTATATACAAATAGTTATCATTAGCACAATTTACATGCCACAATTACGTAACAGTACAATAGTATCTACAGACCCTTGTCAGATTGTGGAGCTGATAATTCATTCGATATGTCTCCTTGTGGAAATCCATTCAGACGGCATGGTACTGGCATGTCCGCATGACTCCGCGACTTGTCAAAAATTGCTGATTTCGTGCTACCGGCTAAGATTACCAACCTGGCAATACAAGCCGGCGTCTTTAGTCCCTAGATGTGAAGTTGTTGTCGTTGACCAAGCCACCAACATCCAACCCGCCCCGGGCTGTGTCGGTGACTTTAGCGTGTAGACACCCTAATGGCATTTGGGTCAATGTTCACAGATATATGCACCTTACGTACTGTGCTATAGTTATACTACTATGTTATAGTTTCAATAAACTTTAGAAAATTGAACTGGTAATGGCGCTATTTTCCGCATTCCATAGCTTTCGCTGATGAATTCTTCTTAAGTTAGTGGCTGATTTATCGGATTTAAGTCAATTGGAAACTCTATTAAAAGATCCAAGATAACATTTTATTTAATCTATTATGTTGCGTGTTTCTTCCTTTTAAAATTATAATACTTCATTACTTCATACTTCATACATACTTCATTGGTTGTGCTCAAAGGTAAAATTTTCTAATATAACTAGAAACGGAAGGCATCGTTTTTCGCCAAAGGACACTCATTGCACTTTATTAATTTATCTTTTAATATATTAATAATATTCTTGTTTTGTGTGTTTATGTTTCAAGTAATAGACAGTAAATATAGTACTTTGTCGATAAAAAAATTCATTGAGAATATGTAACGAGTTAGGTGCTGGAAAGTTTTACATACTTTATAAAACATTTTGTTGCAAAAACAGCCTAGCAAGTTCGCGTGACCACTGTAACGTTTTTATTTCACATTGCTAATGTTTGATTTGTGTCTTTATGTTGTTCTAGATTTTCTAATGAATTCCTTATTAGGTTAGCTTGTTCATTTTAATTAGGTTAAAAGGTACCTTCAGCCTGCAGCGAAGCTTATTTCAAAGCTCTCCAAATCTACATCTTCTTTATTTAGTAGAGTAATATCACAGTACATAGTATTATTTATCTATGTTAGAATACAATATTCGCGATGCCTTTGAATAAAACATCATAAAACCTTTGTCCAGCGACGTTACAAATAAGGTTATACACTCGAGGACTTCTTTTATTATTTGATAAGCAACCGTTGAATGGATTTCCACAAGGAGACATATCGAATGAATTATCAGCTCCACAATCTGACAAGGGTCTGTTGATACTATTGTACTGTTACGTTATTGTGACATGTGAATTGTGCTAATGATGAACTATTTGCATATACATATGTACAATGCACGTATATATTATTTACACCTCGTGCGAGAGCTTCCGGTGCTTAAAATATATTCTGCCCGTTTAAGTTTACTGCTAAAAATATTATCCGAGCGGTGAAAGAGTGATGTAGGTAATGAAACAAAATACTGGCAGTTTTCGAAGAGTTACAAAAAATAAACGAAGACGTAATGTTGTATTTTGTAAGCAGCCATTATATATTTTTTCCACTCATTCACCTCTCGACTAGCTCCCGCTAAAGATCCTATGAGCAAAAATAAGTTTTCTGCTAAGCATATTTGAAAATTCTTTTAAAATACAAAACCCAGGGATAATCCGCTTAACTCTAACTTCTAAGCACTGGGAATTTGTCTGTGTACTCAGAACTTTCAAAACATTTATAGCGATGAGTTATTATTGCAATAAAGTAAGTTTTTATTTTCTGTGCCAATTTTACTCGGATAGTTCAAAACTGCATAAATTATATTCAAAAATTAGTAACAAAAATAATGTTAGTGGAAATCTCCTTACCTACAAATTCTAAGCTAGGATTAATTTCATCAGTGATCCGTCTACACTCTACATCGAGAAAGTACTCAGGGACGTTTACAAATAAAATTTTATAACTTTCTTAACCTTCAATAACATTGCAACGTAGTCCTTTATCTCATTCTGTGTCTTAATTCCTGCGCCGTCTTACTATCTTGCCAACAATAATAAGGCGACTAGATTAATTGGTATATCTCCGCTTCATGATTTGTTTCGATTTTGTAACTCCCCCGCCTTAGCTAGTTTTGTTAAGCTAGTTTAGTTAGAACTAGATAGATAGAATATTCTTTATTGCACAAAAGTTGTACATAGGCGAACATAATGCTAGATAGCATTCTCTACCTGCTAACCTTTGGATAGTGTTGACAACAATTTAGTAGGTAGGTAGTGCTAGATAACAAAAATTATTAATTACAAGAAACAAAGGAAAATACAATTAATAAATCGTGACATTAACATAAATATACATAAAAAATTATAATAATAAAAGGTACTCACAGGTGACCCTAGGTCCGTGGGGTACCGAGGCTCTCCGGGTTTTTAAAAAGTTATCTGAGCGTCTGGTCGACGCGACGCGTGACCCGAGAGCTGGCGGATATCTGGCGCAGTGCATACAGCGGGGCAATGCAGCCAGCGTCTTGGGGACGCTTCCGACTGGTATTGATATGGATCGGTTGAGCTACCTGTAGATTGTTTGCAACAGTCTGCAGTTAGCTTAATTGTTTCAATTGTAAATACTAGTTCTAATTTGTTTTTATTATTGAATTGTAATTTTCTTTGTCAATAAAGAATTCGGTAGTCACATTAAAACATATATAATGTTACTATATTACATGATACATATATATATACATACATGAATAATAAAATATATAACGTACCGAATTATTCCTGAGAAAGAAAATGATTATAGACTCTAGATTTGAAGACATGTGCTGAGGATACCTCGCGAAATGTCGCGAGGACGCGAGGTACAGCTTATGGAACAGTCTTCCAGTGGAATGCCACTGGTTCCATAAGCGAGTGGCCTGGACGGCAAAGGTTTTATGGAAGCCCACTGTACAGTGATCCGGTGTTCCTAGCTGCAGTCGTTTTGAGTGCTGTACAGTGCGACCAGAAGTGTACAGTGGGGAAATTAATTCGGATAGATAACTTGGGGATAGTGGATCAGAAAAAGTTTTAAATAAGAGGCACAATGTGTGCAAATCTCGACGCTTTCTGATTTTCATCCAGTCACCAGTGTTTTTGGTCAGTTGAGTGCGGAAGACAGATACATGATCATACTTCCGCAGCCCAAAAATGAAGCGGATGCAGAGATTTTGTAATCTCTCCAGCTTGTTCAGCAGCTCCTCTGTAACGTCGGGATAACACACATCTGCATAATCCAGAATAGGGAAAAGCAACGCGCTAACTAGTATCTTTCTAGTTGGTTGCGGTAGAAAATTTTTCATTAGCTTTAGAGAATGCATGCTTCCATACATTCTCTTGCTTACCTGGGCAACATGTGATTCCCAGGATAGATAGTTGGTGATATAAATAGACCAAGTTTATTGACTTTCGGAAAAAAAACTGGACTTCTTCTTATTATTGTATTACTATGAAATCGGGTTTTTAATATCATTTACCAGGTATTATGTTACTACAATAGAATAAAACGATTACAACTAGTTTTTACACTTATACCTATCTATTAAATCGGGTTCTAACCTATTTTCTAAGTTCTACAAGTAATTAAAATAGCAGATAAGAAGGTTTGCGCACATTGTAAGCCATTTGCTATGAATCTTTGCTAAAGCAAACTTTGCATAAATTGTAGTTTAGGGTTCTATCGACATGTTGATATTAGAACTCTAACGCCGTTTGTACACCGCCGCCGTCAACGAAACGTCACCGTTATTGAGATGACGGCGACATAGGGCCACTGCACGCCCGTCACCCGAGCGTCGTCATCCGGCCGCCGAAGATATTCGGCGCGACCGCTAGAACCCGGCGGCCTGAGATTGTGACGGACCGATTTTATGTTTAAAATCCCTTCTTCACTTTCGGCGATGATCGTTACTCGTATGATCTTCTGTCATCGATAAGTTAATCGTCACGATCATCGTGCAAGCGTCGACACTTCTCGTCATGCTGCCGCAACTTGTCGTGAAGTACATAAAATGCTCCTGTGATGTTCACGTATTAGCGGATGTTTTTTTTTTACATTTTCTTTTTCGAACGTACAAAAGATGAAGAAGAAGTAGTTGCCGGTTCAACTTAGCCATTCCTCAAACGCAACAGCTACAACAAACTGATCGTCGACACCCTCGATTTCCGTCACGCCATCTTGAACTCTGCCTTAAAATAATAACGTTATCGGTGACGTCCCTCTGGCGGTGGACCTACGATCAACGTCATGTCGCGTCGCGTCGTCTTGAACTCGTCCTGAAATAATATCATTATCGGCAAGGGCGGATTAAATGTCGACAGCGCCCTAGGCAGACACCTCATCGGCGCCCCCCTGTGAACGAGCCGCGTCAAAGCTGAAGATTGGTGGGTTATGGTTAGTAACAACGACAAAGAGGAAGTTTCTCAGCTTTAGCCAAATAAGTATGCAAGGCATGTAAAACAGTAGAAGCAACGGCGAGCGGAGCGAGCCGCGAAATTTTTGTTACTTTCTCCAGTGGTTGGTAAAACAATTATGGCACGATTTAAGTGTATTAATTATAGCATTTTAATTATGGCATTATTAGTAAAGGCATGACAAAATAAATAATATCATAAAAACAAAAACAAGGAAGCTAGGACACCGGCGAGTGGCGAAAATTATTGATTTTATTCTGCTTTAGACAGAAAAGTCAATAAATTTTGTGACTTTTACCGGTGGTGTTTGGGTTAAAAAGTTAAGACTAAAATAAATATCGGCGAGTCGAGTGGGCCCTGATAATTTATGAAAGTTAAGAATGCTTATTAAGAAATAATAACGAGCGTAGTAAGCCGCTGTTATTATCGAAATAGGTAGGGCAGTCATAGCAAAGCCAAAGAAGCTAGCGTTGCGTAGTTCACCTCGTTGAAAAGGTCTTCGATTTTTGTTTTGGCACGCATTGCCACCTGGCGCCTAGAGCGAATAATGTTGAGACTTTCAAGTGGTGTGCCAAAAATACGCAGGCAAAAAAGAATAAAATAACAGCGAGCGGAGCGAGCCTCGAAAACTTTTGAGACTTTGTGGCTATCGGTGGTTTGTCGTCGCCTACCACGCCCAGTTGCGCAACCTGCGTGTCTCTCAGAAGGCGTCAAACTATTCAGAGGGCAATCAAAGTATTATTTTTCGCTCGAAATTGTTTGTCTCTTGAATCTAAAATCGCATTTTGGTGCTCCTTGACATCTGGCGCTTAGCGACCGCTACACTCACTCTACACGGTTTAACGAGAGCTGATACAGTTTAGCGATACAAACCAAAATGCCGTGACATAAGAAAAATTACGGCGAGCGAAGTTAGCCGCGAAAAGTAGCGATCGGTGCTGTATGCACCGTCACCGCCTGCTACGCCCAGTTGCGCCTAGCAACCGCTCCGCTCGCATTACCCTAGGTCCGGCGGTTATAGGCGGTAAAACAAAAGATGCGGCATTCGTACACGTAGGTACATGTCTTTGAAATCTCGTGACCCTGTAAATTAGACCCTAAAAAGTACCATTGTAAATTTTAAAAAATACGTCCTAATGTGAAATGATTGTTGACGTCATTTCAAACAAATCAATACAGATGTCATGCATGCGCCACCGGGGCGCGGCGGCGGTCTATGTGAGCACCGCTCTAAGGGGCGCCAAGCTCCGGATCGTCACAGTGGATGTACCTATACACCGCACACCCGCTAAAGCCGCCCCTGATTCTAATGCAGCCTATTAGGCCATGATTGTTGGCGTCTTTTAAAAGAAATCAAAACGGATGACTCGCTATCGCAGCCAGTGGCGGCGGCGGCGTCGGGCATAACAATGGCGCATTGTCTTTCGGAGCGCCGTGATAGACGCATACTCTTAGGAGGCGTGCGGCCGCCGGGGTGCTTGGCGCCCCCTATGACCCTACGCCCGTGAGCTCCGCACACCCTGCACACCCACTAAAGCCGCCCGCCCCTGACGCTCATCAACGAATGCATCATGATATCCGATTTTTGCTGAGTCCCTTGTTTAACTAATTGAAAAAACTTTGAAAAAGGCGGTCTTGTTTACCTTAGAGATAATACGCCACTGTGTAGCGGCTAGACAGTGGCGGATATATTATATATTTGTATAGGCAGCCATAATTAATTATTTCCTAGTGAACAATTTTTCACGCAAGCGCCCCTCGTAAGCTTGCGCCCCTAGGCAGTTAGGCAGTTAGGCCCTAGTGGCGGATGATCCGCCACTAGTTATCGGTGACGTTTCGTTGACGGCGACGGTGGACAAACGCCGTTAATGTCAATTGACTATAAAACGACAATTGATTCCTAGTTTGTCTTAGCTTACAATTACAATGGTGTCGATTCTGTTGTTTTAGGATTTCTAACTTAAATTATACGATTTCTAAATTTTCTAAGTTGACTTAAAAATTATGGTATTCTATAAACAGATCCTAAAAATAGCTAAATTAGAACGTGTTTGAAAATCGCAAACGTGTGTAGAAACTCTTATCTGCTATCAAAATTACTTGTAGAACCTATAAAAAAACTAAAACCCCCTTTGGGATATTATAATAAGATTTCTAAGCAAAAATCCGATGTTTTTGTAGATATCACGCGTGACCTATATAAATAAGCTCTTAGCTTATCAAAAATTTATAGACACTCACTTTCACTATTTCTTTATGGCCTGCACCCAGGTAAGCCCATAAAATTTTCTAATAAAAACTGTAAGATTATCTATTGAGAGGAAGGCTCCATTTCCATCCGTTCAATTTTGCCTTGGTCGCAAAATTCACATTCTCCCACCCAAAACTCACATTGATTATCATTTTCTACAAAATATTTTTGGTTCCCAATATGCAAAAGGAAACCAGGGGTACTCAATCAAGACGCTGACAATAAGATTGTGGAAAACCTTCCAATATTTGCTTACATTTCAAAACGGCATAGATCCATCTTTTAATTTATATTAGCCATTCAAGCGATCCCAATGCGGGATAGAAGGCATGAAAAGGCGTCGTTTAGACAGGACCGAGGAAGATTGATGACAGTTTCAGTAAAATACTGCTATTCACTTGAAACCCCATGAAAAAAACTTTGCAGTAAATGAGAGTTTGATATTTTGTAGGGAAGGGATTTTTAAAGCAGTTATGTAACCAAGTTGGATGCGGAACAAGTTGGCTTATTAACGAGAAATATGTATAATAATTATTGCAAAAATTAGGTATTATAAAGAGTAGACTATTACTGTTACTATGACTATTATCTATACTTATAATAAAACTGTAACAGGTCCAATTATGTACATTGAAGATACTTTGTAATTTTTTTTAAAGGACACTATTATCGATACTGAAACTAAAACTGTAATTTTTTTCATTTTTCTCTCTCTGTCTGTATCTTGGCTGCGCATCACGCTGAAACTACTGAATGAATTAAAATAATACTTGGCACGATTTGAGTTCATACAACGAGGACAAATAATACAAATAATACTTTTTATCCCGGAATTCAATACGGTTCCCCTGGGAGAGGTGATTAAAGTCAAATTGTTTGGCCGCGCATCACGGCGAAACTACTGGATAACTACTGGATATGAAACTTGGAATGATTTGAGTTCATACTACGAAGAAGGACACTTTTTGTCCCGTAATTTAGTAGTTACGGTTCCCTTTGGAGAGGGGATGAAAGTCAAAATGTGTACTTAGTTGGAATTCATTATCGCGTCGCCCTATTTCATTCATTCTTTTTTTGTTAGAAACATTGTTGCAAGATCGAATTTGACTAAATCAGTCGAAAGTCGAATAGAAAATCAGTATATTGAAGAAGAAATAGAAGAGCTTGAAAAATCTGATTTAGATAATTTCCTATATCTATGATCTACTGTTTCTTTTCTTCCAAGACGCACCCATTAGTTAGACACCTACCTATGACCCAATACCTATTTCAGGCAAAGTAAAAGGTCCATGGGATCTACATGAACATGATGTTTGGTGGTTCCAAATCAGCTGGTCCAGTTGACTGTGCCACCAACAAATGTCTTTTTCCCGTACTTGGTACAGTTCCGAAAAAAAAACAATTCCGGTGGTAAAGACAACTGGACCAGGGGCCCAATTCTGCTATACATTTGCTCCACTATGACGATGGTATCGTCGCAAAATTGTCACGTAGAATCCTTAGATTTATGAAACTCCAGAAAGTGCGTGCGGTGCTATTTGCGTTATAGATAAATTAATAAACTTGAGAGCAATAAAATCGCACATCCGCACATTTTTACTTAAAAGTTCAATTTTTTTTTTATTTGGAGCTTACAGCAAATTAAAATCAAATTAAATTAAAGTGCATAATCTAGGCATTCGCAGAACTGATAAAGGGTTGACATTTACCTTTAAAAACAACTCATTAGCAACAAAACAATAGACCCCCTTATGTCGCTCGATCTAGGTAAGGCCGGTGGCGGGATTTATCGCAGGTATAAAAGAGTACATATTGAGGGAATGGTCATCATTTGCATACCAACGTACAGTGTGAAAGGTTCTCTATTGATATTGGCTTCAAACGGAACACGAAAATGGATACTACACCAGAAGTAGCAGCTCAAGTGGTTGCCCTTGTTGAATCGGGGCTTAAGCAAAGTCAAGTGGCTCGACAATTGAGTTTGAGCCGATTTACCGTTCGGCGTGTATACCAGAGGTATCAAGAGACTGGTGGCTACCAACGGCGACAAGGATCGGGCCGTCCCCGTGCTACAACAGAGCGTGATAACCGCTTTCTTATAACGACATCTTTAAGAAATCGTCGTTTGAACGCAGTTCAACTGGGCCAACGACTTCAAGAAGTTCGTGAAGTAGAAGTTAGCCGGTGGACAGTCAGAAGACGATTGAGAGAAGGTGGCCTGACTGCACACAGGCCAGCAAACGGGCCGAAATTGACCCCAGCCCACCGAGAAGCCCGCCTTCAGTTCGCTCGAGACCATTTGAATTGGACCGAAGAGCAGTGGAGTGCAGTCCTGTTCTCTGATGAGTGCAGGATGTGCTTGCATGGCAACGACGGACGGGGGAAGGTGTATAGAAGATCGGGAGAACGATTTGCCCAATGCTGCATAACAGAACGTGTCGCCTATGGCGGTGGATCAATCATGTCTTGGGGAGGCATGTCTATGGAAGCAAAAACCGAGCTTGCCTTCATCACCGGACCGAATACTGGTCGCCAATCAAGAGGATTGACTTCCATACGATACATTGAGGAAGTACTCGAGAGCCACGTCGTACCTTTTGCTGGGTTTATCGGCGAAAACTTTCTGTTTATGCAAGATAATGCAAGACCGCATACTGCTGGCATAGTGATCGAGTACCTTCAAGAGGTGGATGTGACCGTTATGGAGTGGCCAGCTCGAAGCCCAGACCTCAATCCCATCGAACATCTATGGGACGAGCTGAAAAGAAGAGTTCGAGGCCGAGATGCTCCTCCATCGACTCTACAGGAGCTGCAACAGGCGATCGCAGAGGAATGGGAGGCTATTCCTCAAGACTTCATCAAAAGTCTAGTAACATCAATGAAAACACGGATGGAGTCAGTGATTCAGGCTAGAGGAGGAAACACTCGGTATTAATAACAAACTTTAAATTAATTTTATCTTTTAATTTCATAACTTTGACACCAATACTTGAATAAAGAATTTTTACTAAACATGCATTTTTGTTATTGATCCACAAAAGCATTTTTATGTAATGATTGAAAGACAAATCAGATACCACTGGATAGGTATTAAAATAGACTATGAATCTGCATTACAGAAACATAATATTTTTTGTTTTTTTTTTAGTTATGTCAAAAAATCATGAATGTGCGATTTTTTTGCTCTCAAGTGTAGTTTCAAACTTGACACTTTGACGCGCGTCTCTCCATCTGTATGCATCATCATTTCTTTCATCTAAGGTAGAATACCAAAACGTGTCATTCTGTGAAAATACCTACCACTGTCATAGTGAAGCGATTCGTTTAGCAGAGTAGGACCCAAGCTAGGGCCCAGCTGAACGGAAGCACGAGTAAGAAACGAAATTGATCATATTTTGCTTTCGACACAGGCCGAGTAGTAGCAAAAAGTCGTGTAGATACAGAATGGGACTGAAGATGACAGCATGACCCAAACCGATTAAACAAACCTTTTTTTGAACGTAAATTAAAAGTCTAACAGGGCCAATTCTTCACATTGAAGTTTTTTTTCAAAGATTAATGTGAATACCTAAAGTCGGCAAGTACGGCAATCGCGAACGAAGTCGCGGGTACAGCTAGTTTTTCTAATTAAATAGTAGGTATCAAGGCCTACAAAATATGCGTGCGTGGGCGATATTATAAGTCAGTCAAATACCCACCATATGACATTAACCAATCTGCTGGATTCCATAAAACTTAATTCCGTAACCAAGCAAACTTCTTTTCAGAAACCCCAATAAACAGAGCGAAATTAAAAGCAAACACGATCACCTTGTTTACAAACGATTCTAATGAACTATACGGTTATCCAGTTACCTTCAGACCTTCGCCGGTTTACTTCGGCTTCCATTCAATTTTGTATGTTCCAACTACAGTTGAAATTACGTTGGCTGCAGAATTGTTTTCTGCTAGGAAATAATTACCGAAATGTTTAGGTTGTATTCAATTGCGTACCTAATGCGAAACTTTTAATTTTACAAATCCTAACCAGTAGTTAGGTACATTGAATGATACTTACCTACTACAAACGGTCGGTACAATCAAGTTAAACTAGGTTGAACAAGTTTCCAACGTAAATACCCATCAACACGTATTCTAACTTTGCTTTATTTGTTTCAGATATCGCTCTGGGAATCGGAATATTGATCGGTATTATTTCCTTCACCGATTGTGATGAGGTCACTACAACTGCGTTCAATGACCGTCCGACCTACCAAGAACCGACTTACCAGAAAGAACAGAAATCTAGTTCAAACCAAGACAACGGTTCAAGATATCAGAGAAATGATATAAATTATCAAAAAGATGATCCAAAGTTCCAAAATACCGAACCAATAAACCATAATGACGAACCAATCTACCCAAATGGTCAGAGAATTTATCCAAAAGACGGTTCCAGCTATCAAAAAAATGGTCCGTTCTACCAGAAAAATTACCCCAGCAACCAGAAAAACGATCCTACCTATCAGACAAACGAGCCGAGATATCAGAAAGATAGTCAATTCTACCAGAAAAAGCTTAGTTACCAAAAAGATGAACCCAAGTACCAAAAAGACGAGCCGATACCAGAGCCAGAACTACTGCCAGTACTACTGGGAAATGATACCCGGTGTAGAATATCGGAGTACCAGTGTGCGAACAAGAAGTGTATACCAGTAAACAGATTCTGCGATGGTACGAACGACTGCGGCGATTCTTCGGATGAGCCTAGACACTGCACGCGTGAGTTTTTGATTACACTAACCTGTACCTATTAGAGAAGTTTTGAACGGGTTCGGAAAGTTCGAGAAAAATCGTATGATTCCAAGCGATTTCTGATTTTTCGTTCGCACCGTTTAAAACTTTTGCAGTGTGAAATTTCCAGGAAATTTTGTGGAATCCAGTTAAACGCTTACGTATAACTTTGCCATAAAGATTAGCAGATTATTGTTCCTAACTCGGTAACTACATAGGTAGCTAGCTACATAGGGTGGTCTAGGTTCAGTTCTAGGCTATAATTTACCTAGGTCAGGAAAATAAATTATTGGGAATCGAATTTAACATTTTTATGCAAGCTATGTTAGCTATTGTAAGCTTATAATCATTTCACAATTACATTAATAATGTAAGCTCAAAAGTCCAGGTTATTTGAATCGTGCATTACCTCTAATTTGGGTCACCGGCCAGTGAAGGCAAGTATCTGAAATAGCTTCCTGAAAAAAATTATATATTATCTTATTCATTCCTTTGTGTTGAAATAGATAAATTATCGGTAGATGGCGATTTTAAATTAAAGGAAAAAAATTTAGGTACTTTTCTACGCAAAAAAATCTAGACTACTGTTAAAAAAACTGCACTTTACTGGCCTTTTATGTTGCGACGAGTCACCTACTCATTTTTGGTAGGTATGCAAGTAACATTATCGCAAGAGTTTTCCAATAAAACCTCAATTTCTTGGTCAAAGTCTTTTATAACTTGACATTTTGGGAGCAAATCAAAAAAGCAACAACAACGGTGTGTCGGAGTGACGCTTTGTCATATAAATTTCAATATCGAACACCTTTCCGAGAAAGCTGGGCCAAAGGGTAAGTTCCCAATTCTTTCATAATCTTTTTTTCCTGGGACTTCACATGACGGCAGCACCTGAGTGTTGCGCGAGAAATATAATATTTTACCGTTGAAATACGACGATAGAACTGAAGCCCTGCAGGTACACCTGCCATTTGGAGTAAGGATTTATCGGCGCTCTGAGAAATAGTTTGAGAAGGGTGAATTTATTTTTATCTACTGTCTTATGTTTAACCTATTTTTCATTTATAGTATAATAGGGGCTCTGCTATATGAGCTTTGCTGAGAGCTATATTTTTACATATTTTAAGGGATATACTTATGTAGATTTAACAAAAATTACAAAATTCTAGTAACGGTAGGCAATAACAGGATAGATCAAACCAATATCGGGAACAGTCGTTAGTAGAGATATGTAGAGCGAAGAAAATACGAAAAGTTCAGTTCTGACTGAACTCTATCAACCTTTTAGTCGTGGTGCAGATAGTAGGTACCTAACTACAACACCTTAATTGTTATTATGTCAGAAAAGTAAATTTTAAGAACTTGTTGAAAGTTATTACAGAACTTCTCAATCAAATCAATGAAAAGTGTGAAATATGAAGTTCGTAAATTAGGCGCTCTACGAAAATAATTCCACTTTGATTTAAACTTCGTCGTTAGCCAATGATTTATTACTGAGTTGTTCAATTCTGAAGTTTTTATGGGCTGTATGATTAATTTTATGACGTGACGTGAGGCGCGGTTTTACGAAGTTGGGCTGGGTTGCAGGGGCTATAAACATAATCAAAAATACACTATTGGTAGGATCAATATACCTGCTTACTAACTATAATTACAATTCGGAAAACCAGCGTTTGTTGTAAAGTGCTTACAACCAACTCGTGCTGAGACTGAGACCGTTTTGAGATGCAATACAAAAATAAGTCTGTTTTGTTGGTTAAATTTATACCTCTATTAAAACACGTTCGTTTTTGTTAGTTACAAACAAAATTGTTCTAACCTTATTTATTATGCTTACTAATTATATTCTTGTTTTAAGCAAGTCACAACTTACCTTACGTAAATCACAGAATATGTATTTATTATTCCAAGGGAAACTGAAAAAACACGCGATTTGCCAGCAACTCCTCCCTAGCCTCAGGGCAAGGTGGCTATAATATAATTAAACTAGCCTCCATAGTCACGTTATCAACGGAGTTTGTAAATTCTAAATCCACGAATAGAAATTTTATGTGAATCCAACCTTGAACATTTCTGTTCTGTCTATCTTTTACTAAAACCTTTCAAGCGAGAAATGAAAATCCGATAACGTGGCCTCGTCTTTACGTGGTATTAGAGTGACATGACCAAAAGTCAAAGTCAAAAACTCTTTATTTCCATAAATACAATAAATGTACACTTAGAAAAGGTAAATTCTTAATAATTAAACACTGACACGGAAATAAAGTGATATTTTTGATTTCAGTCGCTTCGGTAAGTAGACTAAAGTAAAGAAGCGACGAAGAAACCTTTAGCCTGTTAGTTGTTATTTTTCGAGTTGGAGCAAATCCCGACCCAAGCTTTTTTATCATCTAGATAATCTGATATTTTATAGTAGGCCATTTTACACAAGAAGGTTTTGACAATTTGTTTGAATTTATTTACTGATAATTTTTGCAACTCACTAGGAGTTTTGTTGTAGAAGCGTATACATTGTCCTTTAAAAGATACATTAATTTTGTGAAGTCTAGTTGTGGGCACAGGACCGGGACCTTTTACTAACACCTGTACATCTACTTTTGTTTTGCATTATATGGACATTATTCAGAGTAATATTTTACAGGGTGTTTGGTACATGGACCAACCAACAGGATTTTATACGAAGTTATTCGCTACATTTCCCAGGTAGATTCAAATTAATTCAATGTCCTAAGTGTCACGGTTGTTGAGATTTGATTTGTTGACGTTATTTGAAAATTATTATTTACAATATAATTCACTATCCATAATATAAACAGTAAGTAATTTATAATTTCGTGGCTTTGTACTACAAGTTATATTTAAGTTCGTGTGAGCTTACCCTAATGGCTTTTCTTTGCCATTAGTATTGGAAACACGAACTAGTGCTAGACGTGATTTCTAATGGGTTTTTTTCCTTCTGATTAAGTTTATTTCCTGTGTACCAGTACACAGGAAATAAACTGGAAGTCACGAAAATGATAAAATTGATTGCTTTGATTACATAAGTAATTATTTGATGTGTTCCAAAATGAATCAAAACACCATTCATTAGATAAAAGTTTAAATAATTACCCAATCCTTGGGTTCATTTACTATCGCATGCGGTTACGTTTGTAATTTAAACATTTTATAACGTTCTACGTACCTACGTCTATGATACCGAATTTCCACCAAAAATGTAGTTAATGACAACTATGACGACCATAAATTGCAACAACATCGGTCATGAATCAGCCTACCGAAGTAGTTTCCTACCATACCTTAGAAATAAATATCATTTCGGTATTTTCATTATTCTGTATTTTGTTTTTGGCAGCGATCCAGCCAATCTAACAAATAGCAGTTTGCTCTGAACTTACCTCTGTTGTCTTGGTTGTTTATTTTATTTTGTTTGTTTCCAAATTGCATTGTCCCCTTAATTTGTACGGAATTCTACGTTCTACGTCACTGGAGAAATTACTATTGAATCAGCCTGTAGCCTGGTAGCATTTTAAATTGAATTATATGATCCATCCGGGTATGTAGACATTATAGTCGCAGACAAGAATTATCTACAAAACACAGCACAAATATGTTTGGCCCATAGACAAAACAAACTCAAAATAAAATTCAAAATTTATCATCATGGGCATACGAAATTTCTTCTGTTTTGACCTTTAATTTCACTTTTTGTGAAAGGAAAAAAATAAAATGTCTGAGTTTTCGCAACTGTCTCTCTCGTACGATATAAGTATTCACGAAATGACCCTAGACTTCACACACACAGTTGCACGTGTAGCGCAACACAGTTGCGCATGTACATATGTGCCGGGACACGACTATTGTATGGAGAAATTGGCGAGTGTCCGGGGTGTGCCCTAACTTTGAAATTTGCGTGTATACCCTTAATATGCCCTAACTAAACATTTTTACCGTACAACATGGCGGCGTCGAAACACCAACTAATAGCAGATCTGCACCACAAATTTATCACAAAACATGGTCAGACTGACCTCGCCATGGAATGAGAAGTTTTCATACTAACTACGAAAGCATGCTTCCACTTACCATATGGGTTTTAATTTTTCATTGGGCTATATTTTGAGTACACATCTTAAAATTTTTTAGTACACTTGTATGTGTATTTGTGGCATAAAATGGCGGCTTTGCTAGGTAAATGTCGTTTAAATCGACCTGACAGCAGGTAGACCAATGAGAAAACTCACGGCAAAATATGGCTTGACTAACCATGAAAAGCTTTCTCCGTTTATTACAATAGGGCATCTACGTATTTATAACAGAGTTTTATTTTCTCATAAATCGATATTTATTATAAATTCCTAAGACCTATGAAAAAAAAATGCAATGAATCAGATATTTCAATCAATATAGCATCATTGCTCAAACACTTCGACATGTACCTATGACATTTTTAATTAAAACGAGTGCTTATTGAAACAGAATGCCCCGAAAGAACAAAAGCGAGTGCATATTGGATAAAATCTTATAGATCAGAGTTGGGATAAAACTGTGGATTACACATTGCTGGGGCATTTCGGCAGATGTAACACGTTTTTGGCACCGGTTTAAAAAAGGAGACAAACTTTATTTTATTTCGTGAAAACAAATAAACGTTATACTCGTGTTAAGTAGAGCAAAATGTGTACAAAAGTACATTATGGTACAAGTGTGTAATGTTGCTGATTACCGCTGAGGCGCCATTGAGACCCGAGCCATAGACGAGGGTCTTAAGAGAGCTGAGGACGGTAATCATCAATACACACGTGTATCATACGACGTTTTTCAACACACTTGTGAATAAAATAACAATAAAAACTCATTTTATTTAGTAGATAATACATATTTTTCCTTGGAGTTTTCAGGTAGGTAGTAAACTTTCCATAACGTTAAGGGCTTCAGATCTTATATCGGGCGGTGTAAAACATAAATAATTTTCTTCGTAACTAGTACCTGTAGACATTTTAATGAATAATTAACTATAATTTCAACAGTGAAAACGAGTTGTGAAAAATGTTTCGCTATGGCGGGAAAAATTAATCAGTTTTCCTATGCGCGCGCATTGCGATCAGCCGCAGACTAAAGTGATGAGGTTTCTTTTTTTATTTTCCTCGCATAGGGTTTGCGCCTATTCTGCCACGTACAAAATGAGGAATTTAGTTTTCTTCTTTCTATTTTAGTTTTACAGAGAAAACAAAAGTTATATCTGAGTGAAAGTTTTATTTATTAAACACGTACGAGTTAAAATTATCTATTTAAATAAGAAGTGCATGAAATGAGCAAGCAACAGGGTCATTAATTTATTTGTTCTATTGAACACGCTCTTTTTTTTTGAAAAAAAACTTGTTTAAGAACAAAGCACCTCAACCAATAAAATTTAAAACAAAATATAATAACTCACTAGGGAGTTATAGCAATGAAAAAGTCACAGTTTGATTATGAGTGTCATTCTGTGCCTAATTGCGGTGACCATAGAGCCACTTTATGAGCAAGTGTGTTGAAAAGGTAGATTATAGTATGCTGCAGAATGTATTTTAGTTTAGCTTATAAATTACATTCATATGGAAACATAGGTGGTACCTACACATCATGACTGCCACATCCAATAAAAGGTATGAATATAAGAAAAACGATATACAGCACTAGCACTAGCTTCTAGTAATAGCGTTTACTTCCCTGCCAAATTTCATTAAGATCTGTTCAGCCATTTAGGCATGAAAAGGGAACAGACGATATAAGTATGGATAGAAAGATAGTTTGATATGATCTATTGTTTAACTAATCTCGAGGCATAATACAATCGGCAGCGTATTAGGAGTCCCATAAGGAAACCCAATTATAAATTCATTGTTCTCAAGCTGCATATTCCTTTTGTAGTTCCAAGATGGCTCTTATCAGGTATAAAGGTTTTGTTTGATAGTGAAATTGGTTTTATGTTATACATTACTAGCGGCTGCCTGCGGCTTTGCACGCGGTTTTCAAGTAACCTATGTCCGTTTGCAGGATACCGTTTACCTCCCTGCCAAATTTCATTAAGATCCGTTCAGCCGTTTAGGAGTGAAAAGGTAACGGACAGACAGATAGAGTAACTTTCGAATTAATAATATTAAAATTGAAGTATGGATTCTAAACTGCGCCCCGCGCTGGCCGCGTGGAAATTGAGTGCACACCCCTAGGGGTAGTTTTGTAAAAATAAAAAAAATACTTATATCATTATTTACTTAAAAGTTACCAAGGAATAATAATTTTTCATAGAAACTTTACCACCCTTTTTAACCCCCACAACGGTTAATTATGATGCTAGTGAATAGTTCCCATCACTTATAGAGACGTTACGTAGTGAATTCCAATCAAAACATATTTCAGTTAAACAATCTAAGTTCTTCTTTTGATATGTAAATTGCTTTCAAACATCTTATCATATATTTAAAATAATAAATAATCATGCGGACCATAAATAAAATGGTAGTTTTCTTTTATCCAAATTAAAGTAGACGTAGGCACGTAATATGGAAACATCAATATATGCTTGAGTAACGCTTCTGCCATAGAAAATCCTCATTCAAGCATAGATCGATGAAAATAAATGAAATGAAATTTATTGTAGAAACTCTGTACCGAAAAGCTAGGTGGAACAACAGCTTAGCCATTAATTATGGTCGTACAATAAACTTATCTATCTACGTAATTTATTGATTAAAAAATTCTTTAATGTCATAAAAACATTTTTCCAAGAGCCACCTACGGAGTTTTGTCTTAAATTTACTAGTAAGCAGTTCTCTTATGTCTCTAGGAATTTAGCTATATACTTTTACAGTCAAATGAATAGAGAATAGAATATTTATTTGCAACTCAAACAAACAAAAACAAAATATGATTAAAAAATAAAATAAAAACAAAGCTTAGGTACTAGTTTTTGCATTGAGTCACAAAGCGGTCTCTGTCTCAGCATGAGCTAGCTGTAAAAACATTACAACCAACGCTGGTCTTCCGAAATGATAGAGTAAGCTTTAATTTTTTAGTAAGTATGATTTGGGCCGTAGTCTTCATTTACATTGTGCAGTATTCATTGAGCACAGAACCAGCTGAAATGATAATGATAAGAACATTAATATACTTTGTAAGTACTCATAATTATAATGTATTAAATACTAGCTGCTGCCGCGGCTTCGCACACGCTTTTTATGTAGCCTATGTCCAGCCCCGGGATACCATTTACGTCCCGGCCAAATTCCATTGAGATCCGTTCAGCCGTTTGGGCCTGAAAAGGTAACAGACAGACAGACAGGGTTACTTTCTAATTTATAATATTAATATTAAGATAAGATAAGGTAAGATAATATAAGATAATTTTTATTGGTTCACAACTTACAACACACAAGAAAAAACAATTTTAAAAGAATTAAAGAAAAAAACAATGTGAGACCAAAAGGCTGCTGCTCAGCGTGTGCTGCAGGAGCTTAGAGTATTATTAGTGTAGATATCAATCTGGTACCCATAACACAAGCTCTGTTTACTTCACTGGATTGTTCAACATTATTTACTAACTAGCTGCTGTCCGCGGCTTCGCACGCTTTTTTCCGCGACAAAAAGTAGCCTTTGTCCGCCCCCGGGATACTCACCATCTACCTCTCTGCTAAATTTCACTGAGCACCGTTCAGCCGTTTAGGCGTGAAAAGGTAACAGACAGATAGACAGACAGACAGAGTTACTTTAGAATTGATAATATTAATAAGGATAAAATGTATTGTCCAGTAGCATTTTTTGCCTCCTTCAATAATAAATGCTGGCTAGGCCTCCTACGGGAGCTTAGCCAGCATTATGCTGAGTTAGGACCTTTTTATAACAACTTTATATATGTACCTATCCCTTATGTGTGTCTTGTCTTTTTAACTGTTCATATTGTTGTTATAAATAAATGTCTTCTCTTCTATTCTATTCTATTCAATACTAAAATTGTTGTAATGTACCTCTATTTACTTAGTCCCTATTAAATTCAGTGAATCCCTGGCACTGGAGCAAGAGCAACAGGAAACTAATCTCAACTTTCCCTGTAAAGTGTTTGCTTTAAACTTCATGTTTATGATCCTTCATATTCCCAATTTATGATAACAGTTGGGCCATTATATTTTGTAACAGTTTGATGTTATGTTATTGGCGTAAGTTATAAGATAGTAAATATAAAGACTGGTGAGATAGGTACTTATAAGAACCAATTCACAGTCTTCATTTACCTCTATATTTAATTTTATGTAGTAGGCACTTACAATTTATAAAAAATAATCTTCAGCCTTGGCTTTGCATGCACTATACAGGGATAAAAAGTAGCCTATGCACGTCCCTGGGATACTGTCTACCTCCCTGCCAAATTTTATTATGTTTCGATCAGTCGTTTAGTCGTGAAAAGGTAACAGATAGAGTACTTTCTAATTTATAATAGGAGTATGGATGCGCACGTTGTTCCTATTCAACAAGGACACAAATTAATTAATTCAACATCAACACAATGTTCTAATTTTAACTTGAACATTAATTATTAATTATCTAACTCAAACACTTACTTATTAACTGACGGTAGATGTTTTTCTTCTGTACCTATTGTATTTTTTTTTTCTGTTACATCTTACGAGTATTTAACACGTTCCCTGTGCTTGGCCCACCGTGTGCATTTTGACGTTCATAACCGTACGTGCATGACCTACATATGGTGCATGAGCCCTTACAAGTTCAAAGGCTTGTAAATCTATATACGAGGCATTCCTCGTAGCGTACCTAGATGATGCGCACCCAGATGAACCGCACCAAAGTACTTCCACATAGCGCACCCGTTTTGGTGCGCTTCATTCAGTAGGTATACCTCTAAATGTTAAGTTTTTATTCCTCGTTGCGCACCAATGACAATGTAGGATCTAGTGATGGGGTTGCTTTCATCTAATTAGTAACCTATAAGTGGAAATTTATAATTAGCTTTCAGCTGACATGTACTCAGCATGTATATTTCTGATAGTTAATTATGTTTTGTGTACCTACCTGTAAATGCATGAGCTTATCCACTTTTATCGGCATACACGTAAAGCTAAAAAATAAATTTACAAGAAAACCGGAAGACTTGTATTTAGGGTTGCCAGTATCCTATCAACAATAGTGCGTTTGCACGTAGGGGGCAGACTCTATAATCTTGACTGCACAGGGAACCCTAGTAAGTGTTTAGTGTTAATTTATTTCATTTATTTTTGGGATATTAGAGGTATTTGATTTCTTAGAAATTACTCTGAGTGTGAGGGCTTACGCACTATAATAATAATTTATGTTAAATTTAATTATCACGGTCACTAAACAACCAATATCACGTGAAAAATTATATATAATCTGATGTCTTTAATTATTCAACTATGATAAGAAGAATTAATTATTCAACTGAGATAGTGAAGAAAACAATAAATTAAAGGAATCGGGCGATTCTAGCACATTCAAACGGAACGTGCTGAAATCGCCCGCAAGATAAATTCATTGATTCGTCCCATTTGCCCCAAAACCTATTTCATTGGTAAACCTTTTATCTGCAGAAATTCTTCCAGAAATTTATCTCTTTTGAGCGCGGGTGTTATTAAATTTGTGCGGCTAAAGTACAATGCTGCTTTGAGGGCCAAGTTAATGCTTTAAGGCCCTTTTATGTAGCTACGGGACGGGATGAGATAACACAAAATGGAACTTTATTGATTATTGTTGGCTTGTTTATATTGTGACGTTGTCCTGTCTTAACTATGAATATTAATTGATCTTATATATAAATTTACTGCTAAGCACATTCTCCTGACAATAAAAAACACAACAAAAACATAATTAGCGAAATCGGTACAGCCGTTCACACGTGATGCCGTGACCAGGGAAAATAGAAATTGAAAGAATCTCCATCTCCACAGCCTATATTGGTCCAAAGCTGGACCGCAGCACTCCGCCTGATAAGCGCCTTGTTGGCTTTTATCTCATGGGGGTAATGCCCCCCCCCCCCCACGCTGGACATGCAGGCTGGGGATCGCAATTCGGTGGTAGAATTGTTCTGCAGGGGGTGCTGCTGCCCACGCCCGGTGGATATCCCTTAGTCGCCTTTTACGACACCCGCGGAAGGTATTGGGTGGTGCTAATTCTAAGCTGGCACCACAAAGCAAATTGAAAGAAAAGACAAGCTGAATTTGTAAGAATGTTTACTTGGAAATGACATATCATTGAGTGACATGGAATACGAAAATAAAATACCATTTCAGTTACAACATTAGAACAGGACACCAGTACCTACTCTAGGAGGCTTTATTACAAGAGTTTACTTTGTAAAGCGTTTTTCAGATTGATTTAGAATTCTGCTGAATATCTATTATTTATTTATGCGGAACAATAGCTACATCATTTCTTTGTTTTCGAAATTAACTCTGTCTGTCTGTTACCTTTTCACGCCTAAACGGCTGAACGGATCTCAATGAAATATTGCAGGGAAGTTAATGGTATCCCGGGGACGGACATAGACTACTTAAAAATCGCGTGAGAAGCAGCGAGCAACAGCTAGTACAATATGAACTACTATAGACAATTTTTTTTTAATTCTACATTACACAAATCACTTGGCTTGCGCAAATGAAGAATAAAATATTAACAATATTGACGTTTTTTCACATGAAAATGTGCATCGAGGTACCAGGAACGCAGCCTTAAGCAGAAGGTTAAATCCTCCATTATTAAGTTTTAATGACGTCGACCGCCCTGAGGCGATAAAACAAAGGACAATGGTTCCTGTGTCGCTCGTAATAAGATAAATAACCGCAATCACGCGGAGTGTTATCTAAGGGCAGTTCCATCCAGGCATTCTATTGTGGCGCCCCACTGCTTCAGACAGCCAGGTATTACTGTGCCCACTGTGAAATAAGTAGATATAAAAAACTTAACACCAGCTGCTCTGAGCTGCATTGCGGTTTTTAATAATCCACCTCACGTTCTACCTCTATAAAAAGCTAAAAAGCTGAGCAAAATGCCTTTTTTATACAAAATTTGCCGAGCAGAGATTTCTTGTTTTATATTATTAGTTACTATTAACAGTCTACAGTTAGCTTAATTGTTTCAATTGTAAATACTAGTTCTAATTTGTTTTTATGGACTGAAGTTACTAATTTTATTTAATAACACACTTACTTGTCTATAAATTGTCAAAACCTTGCTGTGCAATAAGGCTTACTATAAAATATCAGATTATCTAAAGGATAAAAAGCTTGGTACGAGTTTTGCTCCAACTCACCAGTCTGTTACCTTTTCACGCCTGCTGAACGGATCTCAATGAAATTTGGCAGGTAGGTAAATGGTATCCCGCGGACGGACAAAGGATACTTAAAAAATACGTGCAAAGTCACGGGCAGCAGCTAGTTTAGTTAGATATAAAGTAAATAAAAATCAGGATAAAACTGAATCGTCATTATTCGTGATGCTAACGCGGTGGTTTTAGCGAAATTAAATGGAACCTCTTTTCAGCGGAGCATGCAGATATTAATTTTGCCAAGAATTTCAGCATTAATGTAGCGTCTAATGAATTACATTTTGTGCTTCTTTAATTTATTTAGAGTAGTGTGTGAATTTTACATGTGAAGCTTGATTAATTTTTTAGACTGAGAAATAATTATACATGCACTCCTGTGTTCTTTAATAATGTGTGGAATGCTGTAGCTGAAGGTTTATTAATTTTGGAGGTTGGTTAACAAATACAACTTAGGCAGGTACATACCGACGGCCCCCACGTAAATTATCGAAACTGCAATAAAGCCGTTTTCGTTTTATTGCACCAATAGCAAGTAAAGATAAAGATTTATGCTTCTGTTATTTTTATTTTTTTAAATATTTATGCCTTCAACTACTTTTCAATCGAAAAGAATCGAAATTGCATAAAATGAACACATTAAAACATCGAACCTGCCGCTTTCGATGTTATTCGTGGTCAGCGGTACCCGGGCGTCAATCGAAACTACCTGTTTCGTCAGTGTTATCCGAAATGTGAGCGAGGGCGCACTTGCGTTTTGAGGTTAAGCTTAGGTTCGATATTGTTTAAGTTTTAGTTCAAAATGAATAAAAGAGGTGAAACAAATGATTAATATGATAAAAAAGCGCAGTGAAACTTCAACGGAACCTGTTATTTCCAATACAAAGGATGATCAACTCTGTAAGTTTTTTTAACTTTCTATTTGTTTGTACGTGATTGTTTGTATAAGAGCTTTGTTATGCAACGTATATGAATTTGTTATTGAAATCAGTTAAGTATGCACTTTTTTTAAATAAAAATAGGACAATATATTCTTATTTTTGTAATATTTGGTTTTAAACCATCGAAAGTGGTAGATTCGATATTATACTAGGACAAAGATCCCCTTTGTTCTATCGAATCTACCACTTTCAATAGTATTCTCTGGTTTTTGTATTGATAAATTTATCGAAAGTGGTACATTCGATACTTTTCTCTGCTATGGACATATCGAAAGTACCATTTTCGATACTTTACTACGTCAAAGTAATAGTTTGACTTGTATTTTCGATAGATGTTGTAATTTGTTATATGGTTTTTTTCTTTATTTTCAGCATCTCCTGTGCGATGTGAGTTTACTAACGAGGAGTGGAAATATTTAAATGACATTTACGAAGAAAGTGCGGCGGTAGATGGGGATTTTGGACAAAATTAATATTTACCTGTTCCGAAAGAAAAGAAGATTCCAATAAATTTAAGAGAGAAAGAATCTCACGCCAAGCATCTTTCGAATAAACAGACTGCGCGAAAATACAAAGTTGAGGATAAAGAACAAGCTATTCAAAACCCTGGACAAATAGTATGTGCAACTTACGACTTTCAGAAGTTACTTAACTGCCCTTGTGGAGAGGTTTCGTTATTTTATTATAAAATAAAGTTGTCACTTCTGCATTTGACAGTATTCGACGCTGGAAAGAAGGAAGCATCTTGTTACATGTGGCCTGAAAATGTAGCTAAACGTGGGGCCAATGAGGTTTATTTATTTATTTTTTATTTATTTAATTTAATAAACAAGGTATACACAACCAATTACATTAATTAAATATGATTACAGAAATGAACACATAATATACAACAAGAAACAATAAAATTAAAGAATGTCAGAGAATTAATATTTACGTTCAAAAAATTAAGGCACCGTCTCATTAAATTGGTCCAGCTGTCGGCAAACAGATCAACTTCGGGGCTGTCGTCCAGGAGAGCGTTGATGGCACCGAGTACTCGGGGGATGGGCGACTCAGAGTGACCTGCCGTACGGGACTGTGGGACAGCAAGCAGTCTATGTTTCCGAGCCCGGCAGTAATTGTTCGGGACATAAAGTCTACACAACTCATCACTCAAGTTCGAGGTGTCAATTCTGCCGTGGAGGATTTTACACACAGTAATCATTTGGTCGTAGGCGCGCCGCACCTCCAGCGAGTTATAGCCCAGACATCCTAATAGGAAATTAGTGGGATAAAGATAGGGGTAGTAGCCGTAGCACCGCTTGTAGAGGAACCGCAAGAATCTCTTCTGTACCTTCTCAAGCATGAGGGTGTAAGTAACCTCATGCGGGTTCCATACACAAGCGCTGCTCTCCAACTTGCCCCTAACAAGTGCCGAAAAGATAAGCCGAATGACGTGTTCGCTCTCGAAATCACGGGCGTTTCTAATGACGAACCCGAAACGCTGAAACGACTCCTTAGCCAAGGAACGAATGTGGTTATGGAAAGTTAACTTTCTGAGGTTGCTAGCTGCTTGCTAGATTTTATCCAGCTTAAAGTAGCAGATGGTGCATATGACTTCAGATTTTGGTCGGATAACTGCACCGGCCAAAACCGTAACAGGGTAGTCTTCAGCCTCTACATGCACGCTAGCAGGAAATTCAACACCGATATCACTTATTGAGAGATCTTCTAAGGGCAAAATAATTTACACTCCTGACCAATGGTACGCACTAGTTCGTTGGGCAAAAACAAAAAATTCTCCTTACAAAGTAACTGAAGTGCCTCAAGACATGTTATTTGATTTGAAACCCTTGTTAGACGGCAGAAATTTGAAGAAAAACACTGTAAATCAAGATGTGAAATGGAATAATATTATGAAAATTCATATAAAAAAGACTGATCCTAATGTCCTGTGTGTGTGTAGGTGTAATGTGTAAAAAGCAATATCATAATTTTTACAAAACGCTTCACATTTCTCAAAACAATGATGAAGACATTAACGAAGACGACTAAATAGGTTATTTTAGTAGAGTTCTTAGAACATAGAAATTTAGAACGAAAGTTAAAAAAAAAATATTACTTTAATATGTGACTTAATTTTTAAAATAAGTACCTATTAATTTTAAGTTAAATATGACGATCTCATAAAATTATTAACGTTGTTTCACATTGTACTTTAAACTCGAGCTCAGTATAAGTATTTCTATCTATATACGTTGATTGTGTTGATTATAATTAAAATTAAGAGTTATGATTAGCTTAAGCAAGTTTAGTAGGTGTATATGGTAAATTGAGATATTTATTGCCTGTTGATCTCTTTAATAATTAAAATGAATAAGATTGATGACTTTTCATTCCTTTTTAGTTACAAATGGTTATGCAGATTGATATATATACAGGCATTTAAATTCATATTCTTGGTAAGCAGTGATATTCTGTATTAATTTTATTACATCCATTATTATGTTCCTATTAAAAAAAGAAATAATTAGTAACTAAGTATATTTTTAAGGTTTTTAATAAAAATTTCTCTCTATTAATAATTTGTCATTGTTTTATTTTTTATTTAGCACAAATATCCATTAAAAATTACTTAGAAGTCTGATATAAATTAATATCAGAGAGTTATCTCATATCGAAAACTAGTATTGTGTTACCTTTACTTGAGTAATATAGCAAAGAATACAATCGAAAGTACCACATTAGATAGTTGAGTAACATTTCTTGTCGCAGAAAAGAATCGAAAGGGGCACATTCGATAGTAGACTTAAATATTTTGTCACATAACAATATCTAAACTGGCACATTCGATAAAAATGTAACCAGCAGTACCCGAGTAAAGTATCGAATGTGTAATATCACTTAAAATATGAAAATTATGAAAAACTCTAATACATGGTACAAAAATATGCAATTTTCTACTAAATATACACTTCTTATATTGAATATTCGAATTTAAATTTTGTCAAAAATCTAAATCTAAACTTAGATTTGCTCCCCTGTAAAGTACGGGTTTTGCAGTTTCGATAATTTACGTGGGGGCCGTCGATACGTCAGGTAGGTATTCTGTGGTCCTAACGGCGGCTTAGAAATGTTTGGAAACTTCTTACTTGCGGCTCTATGCTAACGTATTAGTATTTATAATGAAGAAGATAACCATTTTTTTGTTTTATAGGTCACAATTTTTACAAAAAATTACGAGAATAACTGTGTTTTTATTATTTTTCTATCTTTAAAACTGACTGAGATATATAAGTGATACTGATAAGTTTTGCCATCTCCGCGCGAGCGACTCGGGGATCCCAAGCATTTACCCTAATGTGCCCGTCGCGCTCGGAACTACTTTGTTTATTTTAGATATGAAACAATAGAAACAACATGAGTCCATCTATTGAATATTGTATTGTGCCTCAGTGTAAAAATACGGCCACAAAAACACCCATAAAGTTGTTTTTTTTACGTTCCTAAGGATCCATAAACAAGAAAAAAATTTACAAATGCGATGAGAAGAGCACTGATTCAAAATCATATTTTTATACTACGAGTAGTATAAGATTTAATTTATTTTATAAAGTTTGGGTGCACTTATGGGGGATGACTAAGGAAACAAAACTAAAGAAGTTAGATAGTAAGTATAGGTATTTTAGTTATACCTATGTATACTTAGTCATTAGTAAATAAATCCCAGTAGTATGAATGTAATAATAAGTAGGTTACAGAAATTATTTGTTTTTTATACCTACCTTTTCATTTTACTCCGCGAAATTCTGCTGTTACAAAATCTTTCATCATCATCATCATCAACCTAGATAAGCTACATGGTAGGCATGTATGCATAGATCCAGATAATATTGCTAATATAAAAAGTTATATAAAACCCTTACTTCATTCACTTTATGCTAAAAATACATGGAGCAGTGTACGTAGAGGTTTGTCGTTGGTGATGTAATTTACCTCACGAGGGTCAACATAATACCAGCGCTGAGTAGGTAATTTTTTTTTTATTTATCTACTCAGCAACATGCTGAGTTGATTCCTTTTTGACTCGACACTCGGTGGTTTGCCAAGATGGGTGCGGAACTTATTATGTAGGTACCTACTGATAATCTATGTACCTAATGTCATACTAATAAATTTGTACCTAGTTTAAATCTTTTTCCATAAATGTTTAATAAGTGTAATGTGCCGTGTCGTGTCAAATAAATCTTTTTCATTTCATTTCATTCATTTCATTTCATTTCAACCTATCTTAGTCCACTGCTGGACATAGGCCTCCCCTAATGGGCGCCATAGCTCCCTGTCTTCAGCTTGCCGCATTCAGCATCTGCCTGCAGTCTTTCGCAGATCGTCCTCTCATCTGGCTGGAGGACGTCCTACACTACGTTTGCCGAGTCGTTGTCTCCACTCAAGAACACGATTACCCCAGTGGTTGTCGGTTCTTCGCGAGATATGGCCGGCCCACTGCCACTTCAGCTTGCTAATTCTTTGAGCTATGTCGATAACTTTGGTTCTCTGTCGGATGCATTAGTTACGAATCCTATCCTTCAGAGAAACTCCGAGTATAACTCTTTCCATAGCTCGCTGAGCGACTTTGAACTGGTGGACTAGCCCTACCGTGAGTGTCCACGTCTCAGCTCCGTAGGTCATAACAAATATGTTTGCGTGACACGTGGACTATGGGAAGGTTGTCGGACTGGCCTTCAATCCTTCTTCCATTTTAGTTCTTAAACAATAATTTACACAATACACTTAATCAATCAGCATTACCCGCGAAATATACTACGGAGGTATGAGGCGGGAGCCCGCGCCGCGCCGTATGGTAGCGATGACGTCACGCGCTTCTCGCGAACACTGACGAAATTTAAAAAACCTACGTAAACTTCCCACGCTTCTAACGTCGTCGGTTATATTGCACCGATCGATGTGAAATAAAAACAAGAATAATGTGTACGATCTAGACTTTGATTCTACGTACTTAAAGGTGTTATATTGTAATTTTGTTATGTTCTTCATTAAATCTGCCGATAACATTGAATTAAATAACGTGCTAAAGTAAACCTATATTACCTATTTAAACATAATGAAGATGTGTTCCGCAGTTTTGTGTACAAGTTCGATTTTATATCAGTTATAAAAAAGTATTTCTCAGATTATAACAGTCTGCAGTTTGCCATTTCAATTGTAAATACTAGTTTTTACTTGTTTCTTTTTTATAATTGTAATTTTATTTCTTTGCAAATATGTGCTGTTGTTCTATAAAGAGCATTTTTGTAGTAACATCACTTTAAAATGCACTACCAATAAATTTAAAACTTACCAGAAGGATGTCAGCATTTCCAAGGCTGTAATAACGCCCCTATCACTCTCCCCGGCAGACTAATTTACGTTTAGTGCAAACCTGGTCCCATGTTTACCATCCGTGAGTTGTGAACTGAATGGCAGTTCACAACTCACCTCATTAGAAATTCAAATGCAGCGGTTTAAGCTTAAATTCGACTAGCACTGCCTAGCGCTGGTCATTTTTAATATGTGAACAAGTTTAGTATAGAACTCGTCAATTCATACATAGGGGGGGATAAGGCCGCCCATTGTACCTTTCTATTTTATGTTAATATCTACGTTTTGTTATTTAATTTTGTGGTGTACAATAGAGAATTTTGTGGGATCGCCCATGGGATCTTGCGAATCTTCATATAAATGATGATTTAGACTTGAGCAGTTTCATTATACAAAGTCCATAGCACAAGAAATGTTCATTACAAGAATTGCTTGAATTCCAGAGACCTCGCATTTCCGAGTAGATTCATTTACAAAACGATTGTAAAGCGCAATGTAACGCCATTGTAAGAACTTTGCAAAATTTGAAACATTTTGTATTCGTTATTGCAACTTCAGAATGGTTGTGAAGTTTGTAGTCGACAATTTAACTATAAAATGCCACGAAATGGTGCTTTTGTGGACGTGAATAACAACGGTTGTGCAGTTTACTGAAGTGATTTCTTAAGGTTACGTGAATTGCACACACACAATTTTCAGTGCGGGAGCCAAACACCAAGTTTACCGTCTTCATTTGTTGCATTCTACTGCTGGGCATATGCGCCTTATGACTCATGTGAGCACCATATGATAGCGTTTGGTTTTCAACCCAACATCCCAACATTAAATCAACATTGAATTCGGTCTTCCGGTCTCGGACTAACTTGGGCCGTAGACCATGGGACGAATGAGGAAAAACTCCGAGTTCTAATTAGATAACTCTTTAATGTACCACGCAAAACCAAAATACAACGCAGAAAAAGATTAAGAGAATCGCGGAAGTACAAAGGCTATGTTATAAAAGCTTTGTTATAAAATTCCGCATAATTATTTTTTACTTACCATACTTGCACTAGGTACCATTTACTTTAAGTTTGTGCTATCTCATACGTCGGCCTTTTCCCCTCACTACTGTAATCATACTAAAATGAGTCAGCCCTTCTCTCTAAGCTGGGTTTTTGATGCGCAAAATAGCGCAAAAGCCCGTGCATGAGCGAAATTCCAAATGTGGCAAGTATTTCTCTTTGATGTTACCACATCGTGTTTCCATTCTCAGGTAGGTTAGGTAGAGTCTTGGACAAATGTTTTTGATGTCGATGACGTAATTTCTCTGTTTCAGTAGGTATTTATGAGGAAAACGTGAATTAGGTAATTACCGTGAGTAATGGGCAGTAATTAATTGGACTGCCACTGGGAGATAACTAGGCGAGAATCTTGCTTCCTGATTTTATGCGACAATAGAATTTTAACCTTCTCTCGCTAAATAAAGTGTTCACTATAACCAGCTATAACTATCTCGACTTAGATAATATGTTTTCTTCTTCACCAAAGTGAATCTTTCTGGAAGGCGAACTTTAGCAAGTCTGTCAAGAAGAACAAATGTTTATTCGTGGGGAATACAGTGACACTAACTTCGCCGTTAATTTTGTAGGGTGGTGAGAATTTTATTGCATTTCGATTATTTTCGAAGTGAAAACATAATAGAGGCACTTTTCTGCAAAGTATGTAGTTATTCTGTGTCAAAACTGAACCCTCACGCTCGAGCTGGTTCAGCTGAATCGTGTTTACTCGGCTCGTTCATCATCAGCAGTCATATAATGTTTACTGGCCAACCAAGAGTACATCATCTCTTTGTTTTAACGTCTATCGTGTGGCCCAATGCAAGCATAAGCATACGCCCCCTAGTGTCTAACTACTTTGAATTTTATCCACCAGTAAACGATGAAACGCCAGAAAATTAATTAACTTTCCATTATCTACATTGGCGAGGTAAAACGTGTTGTAATTAGCTCGGGGCGTGATTTCTAACTAACGAGATGCTGGCCTCACCACACTTAGTATGATGAAACTTTAGCATGAGTGACTCTTTTTTGTCTTATTTTTTTTGTCAAAATTTGTGAAATTCGTATTCACTACGAAAATTGCAATCTTCCAAATGTGATTGTTGCTGCTAACGAGGTTTTTAATAGGTGCATACACGTTTTTGAAAATATACTATGTTCATAATTTTTGGTAGTGCAGTGTTATGTTGTTAAAGTTAGTTTTTTCTTTTTTGCTGGCTTGACTCATATTATATCCTACAATATTTACCAAAGCACATAAATCGTGTCAGTTTGGATTATCCCCTTGAACTTATTATCGTTAACTGGGTCAGTATTGTCGGTTACGTTGGAAAAAAAAACTGTATGAAAGATCTTCTAAAGCAGTTATTTATGAATGATTCCCATCTGTAACCTTGCTCTGTCCCCTTAGGGGGATAGGACTTGTGATTTTATTCTGGCCACTCTGCCTTCTGGTGACGGGTTAGATTTTTAAGAAATAGATATAAGTGTAAATACTGTAAATACTAGTTGTAATTGTTGTAATCTGTTATTGTTATTTTCTATGTATTAAATAAATCCCATTTAGTCTGTTATTTATAATTATTATTGCGTACCTGCTTCCTTATGTATACCTACCTAAATATTGTTTAGTTTATTTTTTATGTTTTCCTATGCTGTTTGGTTGTGAACTTAATAAAATTATTATTTATCTATCCATAATAAATTAAATATGATTTAAAAATAATGATTATACCTAGTAAAACAAGACCAAATTGAAAAAAATACTTAATACAATAAATTAAATAGTAGATATTTTTATTATAGAAAACAACCGGAACAAATATCTGTAGATCGTACAAAAATTTGATTCAAGGATTTTTTTAGAATAACATTTGTTTGCTGGTTGTAATTGACGATCTGGCGAAGGATTGAGCACGGATGGTCCTGGATGGAGCACGCTGGCCTAAAATTCTTTAAGAATTAATAATTTCTGCTTGACAGTACCTACCGGGGTACCGAGGCTCTCCGGGTTTTCAAAAAGTTATCTGAACGTCTGGTCGACGCGACGCGTGACCCGAGAGCGGGCGGGTACCTGGCGCAGCGTATCAGCATTGCCATACAGCGGTGCAATGCAGCCAGCGTCTTGGGGACGCTTCCGACTGGTATTGACATGGATCAGTTGAGCTACCTGTAGATTGTTTGCAACAGTCTGCAGTTAGTTTAATTGTTTCAATTGTAAATACTAGTTATAATTTGATTGTAATTTTCTTTGTTAATAAAGGCCAGTACCTACATATTTATGCTGTGTCAGTATAAGTCCTGTAGATAAAGATTGAGATTGAAAATGTCATGCGTATTTTTCATCATTATTTGTCAAATATGGTCGAAGCGGGACAGCATGACATTTTTAATCCCAATCTTTACTTACACGACTTTGCTTGCACTATTGGCATTACTCCATAACCCAGCATAATAGTAGTTGTTGAGCAAAATCAGTCACTTGATTTCCTGTCAGTTGCACAGGCCAAGTTCGGCAGTTTTACCATCCTATCACCTCGGAGTTCCGCCCTAACCAGTCTAAGCGCGGTACCGGCAAACGGTGTAAACATTGATTGGGTTTCGAACTATCGCGTGGCATACATAATAGAAGGCAAAGTTGCCTGTATCTTCAGAGTTACTACTCCAGTTACACAACTTTGCTGATCGATATCGGAGTTTATAGTTAATTTTGTCGTAATATCTATTTATTGTGATTGTTGACGAATGCACTTGGGTGTGTGGAAATAATGTTCGTTCATAAAACTATGGAGACATCTTACATCGCGTTACAAAATATATAATTATGGATCTTGCACACAGCATCATAGCAAAAAAGGAAAAGAACTTCATATAGCAGGCACTATTCAGAAAATTCTCTGGAACAAGAAACTTACTTGGTAAAGGTTTACTTGGTCTAAGGATTCACATGATCGTAACACGCGCTCCAAGCATACTAACCTTCTTGCCATCCCAAATCACAAGACTAATGGGTTTAAGGGTTGTTTCAAATACCGGGCGTCAAAGATCTGGAATAATTTACCACCACCGTTACGAATTAAAATTGGCTTTTTAACATTTAAAAGAAAGGTTAAAATATTCCTACTCTCACGACAGAAGCACATGATAGAAACAACCTTTAAACTTTCAAATCGCTCTCTCAAAAATTCATGAAATTACAGTACACGAGCATTTATACAGGCAATTATAAGACACACAATCACACACACAGACACACCCTCTCACACACACACCCTCTCATAAGGTCTCCTGTTGCCTAGACTCTCATGAGACTGGTGCCTCAGGAGAACTAACTAGCACACAGACACATTCATACTACACACTCATGAAACAAATGAATGTGTATAATAAATACAGTATTATGTATGTATGAAACTTCCACTAATAAATATAATGTAAAGGTGTGAACACACATGGAAGTAAAGAGTTTTTTTTTTTTTTTATAGTGAGGTTGAAATAGATGAATAAGTATAAGAACCTACTTTAAACCCGCTATCTCAACCCTCGGTGACCACCTATCCGTGGGGAGTACCTCTAGATTTAAAATCAGCGCTGCATGTTCCTCACATGCAGCACAATGCTGAATCTACTCCCTTTGCCTATCGTTAGAAACTTTTTTTTTTGTGTGTAATTCTAGTTTAGGTTAAGATAAATATAGGCAATAAATGATTTATTTATTTATTTATTTATTGTTTATTTATAAGACGGAATCTAAGAGCTTTATTTACCACCAGCGTTATTTCAGCCGAACGAAGTCCCCCAGAAAATGACCGGTCCTGCTTCTATAAAGTAAATTATACAACAAAGCTTAAATTATTTTTTTTTAAATCCAAATGAAGACTTTATCATTATTTATTAATAAATTTTGATCTGGCTTAGCCGATATTACTAATTAACACAACTACTCTTATAATGCTTTAAAAAACGCAGTTCATTAATTCTTCCACTATAATGAAATAGCTGACTGCACTGGCACCTCGACGAAAAATAATAGGCACAAGAGGGTATAATCGTTCGGCGACGGCTTGGCTCGAAGCCAGAACGGAGCTTATATTTTTTGCTCATCAAAACATTATTCTTATATCTTACGAAACAAAAACGTATACGTACGTTCTTTATGAAATTGTTTCCAAAATGTATGGAACGGCATCATGATGCCGTTCCATACATTTTTATATAATAAAATATATAATAAAACATAACATTTTTATGGCTTCACATGTGAAGCCATAAAAATGTTATTTCTTGCTGAAATCTAGCTAGACCATGGAGATGGTGCAGAGAGATGTTGTAATTAGATTTCCATGAAAAACAACGCGTGACAATTTGCGGGGTGGGGGGGTGTTAGATCCTGCCCACTTTTTTATTTTGCATCTACCGGTCAATAGCAAAACTGCTAGATTCATTCTGTGTCGATGGTACTACCAACCACACACACAGCACACAGGTGTAACAGGGACGTACTCAAAATTTTCGAACCAGGAAGTAATACTCGCCTAAATCAAAAGGTCCATGTCGCCTTTTTTTGCCACTATGAAGCTTATATGATGATGTAAGTATGATGTAGGACGGATAAAATTTTTGCGATCCACTGCTGTTTAAGATTATTTTCGGATGGAAATCTAGTACATACATAATTTAAAATTTTATTAATGGGTGGGCTTTACGTACCTACTTTAAACTTTAAAACAACAACAGTTGTAAATGTTATAATAGTTGTCTCACGGAGTGAAAGTACTTACAATAATGTAGATAGAATATTTAATTTAAATGAGGCTTTATTTTATTTCCTGTGTATTTCATAGTTGTTTTAAGTTATTTCCATTGATGAATCTAGCCGTGGGGCAATCGGTAAAATAATTGGATTCTAATTACGGCCGTCTTTTTGTTAAATTCATGTTGTTGCCCCTTTGACAAAGCTGTGCACAGGACGAACGCCAGCAGTACACTGACTAGTACTGAGCGTTTTTTTCTAAAACACTTTCTCAAAACACATAGTAGCCATGAAACGAACGAACGCTTTTCTGTCCCAGCAGAAAACTGTTCTCGAAAAAACGACTGACTAAATCTACGAGTTATGGATCGAATTTTATTTCACGTCTCGTTTTGCCATGAAACGAAAGAACGCTTTTCTGTCCCACAGTCCCACAGCAGAAAACTGTTCTCGAAAAAACGACTCTATAATCTATGAGTTAAGGATCGAACTAGTTTTTATTTCACATCTCGTTTTGTCGCCGAGGCAGCTTACCTGAGTGAGTGAGATGAAGACAGTTCGTCAAAACTGTTCCAAGAAACTGTTTCATTGTCAAGGAAAAGAAGGAAATGACATGTATGTCTAATGCACTAAGGTCGATAATTGTTTGTAAAATTTGTGGGTACCCCTAGAACCTATATTTTTTTTAATCATTTATATGTGTCAGGTAAACTACAATTAGCAAGTTCACAGTATTTAGTTATCAAGTCAAGTCAGTAGTAAAAACTGTTTTTTTTAACAGTTTCTTGGAACAGTTTTTTTGTAGAATAAAACAGTTTCGTTTTGTTATTCCCAAAAGACGTTATAACCCAGCACTAACACTGACTGAGGCCGCGCCTACTGTGATGACGTCAGGACCTAGTTGAGAATCACAGTGCCCAGTTTCTTAGGCCCCCTCCTCTCTGTACCTGCTCCATGAGCTAGACGTAGCGGCGTTGTAGCTGTTTTGTAGAGCATCTACGGCGTAGCACCTCTACGCCGTAATGCCTCTACGGCGCAGTGCCTCTACGTTTTGCGAAGTTATATTTTACTTAGCTTTAGAATTCATAGAAAAACACATCAAGTTTTTTTTTTATTAATAATATCATGTCTTATAAGGCATTTGCATAGATGTATATCTAGATTGGAATAAAACAGGGTTTTTATACATATATAAATGAGTTTCTTTGGGCCTATCCCAAAGGTTATTTCTAAACAACCTTTGGGCGTTTTCAAGAAATAACGCGCGTGCGCAGAAACTAGTTCTAACTGTATGCATCTTCTGATTTATGTATCAATAAAATGCAATCGCAGAGAACAAATCAAAATTGACCTCTACAGAATATATTACCCTGTTACTGACATTTAGACCGCAGATAAATCGTGAAAATCTCCGAAAGCAAACGAGATTTTTCATCCACTCCAGCTGCAGTTACTTCCCGACACTCAATCACCGAGAAGGTGGCAGTAAATCGAATTAGCCACACTGATCTTGATTGACTGGGCGCTGCCCAAAGTATCAGAGATCACTATATCCCTTAGTCAACACGCTTCGCCACTTATCCGGGCCTATAAACACTAGAGCAGATGGGCGACGCGACGTGACAACGTCGGTTCACTTTCAGTGTTTTATCGTTCTCGTTCACCGTTGGTTCATCTACGGATGGAAATAAACTATATAGAAACCACGATGAAAAAAATATATAAATCTTGAATAAAAGGTTTGCGTAATTTGCGAGAAATGGAAAAATCAGAACTTGGACGTTTTTTACCCATAGGACTTTTTGCAACATTCACTGCCCAGTCTGAGGCTAGCTTTATGTGCGTCGTGCATTTGAACTATCTATGGTGAGTGACTCGTATCTATGTGGTTTATTGATTACTCTGAGTTATCAACATTCTGGAGTGCAAATTGGGGTAAGTGACCAGTGACTAGAGCCCGCGCCGAGAAAGGAGAAGAAATGTATGTATTCGTGTATACGAAATCAATTCCACACTTCGGCCCGCGCGTTACAAAATCACGCGGGTCGAAGTGCTACATTTTTTTTTTGTTCTGTGGTCTGCCCCGTCACGAAATTGACAGAATTTATTTACATCAATTTGATTCCTTCGGTCCTGATATTCCCCTCCTGATTCGGCCTTTAGAAAGAACGTATAAGGTAACGAAAAACATTGACAATCTTTTTAAAAAAGTTTACTTGTTGTTGAACAACAAGTTGCTATAAAATAAGTAAACTTTGATGACAACGTTTTTCGCATCTTTCCAATACTTTACGACAACTCACAGTTATGGGAGCCATAAACTGAAGTCCAGTTTCAAAACAGAAACATTTCCTAAGGAATTTTACTTCAGTTTTTACGATCTACGCGGTCTATTAAAAGCCTTTCAGAATCTCTGGAGGCAAATTTTTATGGGCAAGTTATTGCGGTGTTTTTATTGAGGCATATTATTGTGTCTTCAACTTTATGGTGTGATAGTTTTGATGGTGTATTACTAACGTACAATAGATTAGATTTCATGTGTGGTTGTCATAAAATTCGCGGTATCTTTTCAATAAAAATATAATGAAATCCTTTTTCATCCCAGCTATTCGAACGGGACGACTTGGTTCGCCTTTAAGTGCACCCACCCAAAGGTGGTGTTTTCTATAAGAAACATTTAGCAGGCAGTAATGAGTTTTTAATCCTCCTTAAGTGCGCCGCGATTATCTTTGCCGCGCACTTTTTGTATTTGGAACATCTTAGTGTTCAGCGCCAAAAATATCGAACGCAAATATTGTTTGAATAAAGAATGGCTGGTACTACATCCAAACAACGAGATTCACCGTCACAATTTCCTCAAAATGAGCCAGATTCGTCGGACATTATTTCAAACACGCAGAATATAAAATCTACAACAATCTCTATTCCTAATAAAACTGTAAAAATCAATTCTCATAATTGCGAAATTGTCTCAAATGTAATTATAAGGTTTTAGTTGTTTTATTATTAGACACTATTTAATTTCAATTTAGTTGTTACTCTATGTTTTATTAAATAATAATAATACAATAAAATATGAGGTGCCTTTTATTTTCTCATAGAGGGATGTAGTGTATCACTCGGGCGCAAAATATATTCTTGGCTCCGGCGATGTACTTTGAATCCCTCGCCATAAAATATATTCTTGGCTCCGGCGATGTACTTTGAATCCCTCGCCATAAAATATATTCTTGGCTCCGGCGATGTACTTTGAATCCCTCGCCATAAAATATATTCTTGGCTCCGGCGATGTACTTTGAATCCCTCGCCATAAAATATATTCTTGGCTCCGGCGATGTACTTTGAATCCCTCGCCATAAAATATATTCTTGGCTCCGGCGATGTACTTTGAATCCCTCGCCATAAAAATATTATTTTGCTCCCTTATGATACAATCTACCTACTATTATACTACACCTGCTCGGAAAGTGGCTTATTCCTTTTCCAAACGAGGGGTCATTGCAGGCAGGCGTACTAAAATGCGGAGCGGAAAATTCTATGGAATTTTATTTCTAACGCATTTAAACGGAGAGAAAAGTGTATGGAACGCCGACCCCCCATAAATTCCATTTGACATTTTGGGATACCATTTTAACTACTTAGTGTCATTTTAGCCTGAGTTTCTTTTTTTGTACAGAATATTTACTTTTTATGTTAGTATCATCATAAGGGTAAATGAAATTAAATAGTATTTATTTGCTGAAATATAGGTAGGTAGACAATTAAATTATATAATAAACTACCTGACGCGTTGAAAAATACGAAAAACTACATTTTTTTTATAAAACAAAAAGCTTTTATTAATCACAATAGCATATTACACGATTGGCAAATATTTAAACAAAAATAAGAAATATGCAAACGAGTAAAATATACTTAACATGTTAAAAATGACGTCTTTCTCTCTTGTGTACCCAGCAGGGACTATAGTGATACTTAATTAGATTATAAACACCTCTGTACACCTATAGAATGCAATAAATGAGTATTGAGTATTAGTCAGGTAGGTACCTACCTGACTAATACTCAATACTCATTTATTTTCATACCTGAAAATAACTTCGAAATAGAATAAATTATTATAAATTTTTATTAGAATAATACAAAATAACATTTACTGCACCAATCTCTAGTTCCGTATTCACAGAACTTCGGGGCAGCTCTGCGCAAACTGTTTGCGTCAACATAAAGACGTAGACAATTTTGAGTGTAATTTTTGTAAGGTTCTAGCATTCTACGGACTGAGGAGGCGACGGTCCCCTGATCGAAGATCACTCGGCAGAAAGAGCGATTCCTACCTCGTGTGTTTTAATTCTCTAAGAATACTCGATAGAAATCGGGCACTTTCTTGATGAAAAATTTACTATTACGAATTACAAAAACACGCCTGAACGAGCTCTTGAGGATGATCAGACCTACATATATACTAGTAGAACAATGCTAGTTTTTTAAAACCTGGATTAATTGAATTATTGTCATCGTCTCCTGCTGCTTAGTAACCACTAGAGGGCATGGGCCTCGCCCTCTCTGCTTGTCGCATGACCAAGTCAGTCTGTTCAACACGTGCTACAATTTAGGTGCTAACCAATTGACCACAATCTCACCTGTTATTACTTAAAGGGCGAACCTAACGGTTTTGTCAAACTAAGCCTAGATCTCAGTAAAAATTAATTATGTTGTGGTTCAGCGTCTCATCCTAAGTTCTTGTAATTTTTGTAGAAACATCACGTTTTCATGACTTCTGTATTCTTTGTATCTTGTATTTGTCAACCGTTGCCGTAGATTATCTTTCTTTAATGTTATATTTGTGAATGTTTCGTGTCTTACATATTATGTGTTACCTTCCGTGTCGTCACCTCTGTCGGAAGACTAGCGTTGGTTGTAATGTTTTTACAATTAGCTCATGCTGAGACAGAGACCGCTTTGTGACTCAATGCAAACCTAACCTAAGCTTTGTTTTTATTTTATTTTTTAATCATATTTGTTTTTGTTTATTTGAGTTACAAATAAAATATTCTCTCTCTCTCTCTCAGTACTCACGGGATCCCCGTGGTAAAAATCGAATTACATAAAATCTCAAAATTTTTTCTTTGGTTCCTTGTATGTGAAAACACGACTGAGAAAAAAATTACGATAAAAAAAAACATGAAGGTGCACTGTTTCGTACATAATTTGGTCGAGATCTCAGGAACCCTACCGTCTATTGAAATTACTTAAAGTTTGATTCGGAGGTTATTACCTTATTATTGTTATTTGGTTCCTTAAACCAGTTTCTTCTTATGTTGTGCAATGTAGTTTTCTTGTAAATATGCAAAAACTTGATTTTTGCGCTTAGGCCGTTCTAAAAACGTATGCTCTGTACCGCTCCTATGAACTCGAAATCTTATGCCTATTCTTTCACATAATGGTGCGCATTGCGCCCTCTTAAGTGTCGATGTGATCGACGATATAATAGCCTCGGTAGAATACACCTAGGTATTAAGTCTTCTCGCTCCTTGTATTTGCAACGCCATGTAAACTTCGAGAATATTCTCGCATTTATTACTCACCTTAAGCACCAACATTTCCAAATCGAATCTACATAAACCACGTTAGCGTACTCATACGTTATTATCGCTAACAGAATTACCTCTGGGAGCTATACGGAGTGAAAGCCTCCGATAAAACCTCCACTTTATGCCTGAGGTAAGGCAAGGACCACTTTCGGGTTGTATTTAGCTAATATTCAAGTTGCTCTAGCATTTTTATGAAGGCGTAAATCAGGTTTTAGTGCTCGTGTTTTACATTGGTTTGAGAAATGGCTAGAAATATTTATAACATGAAAATTATTATTATGCCTAGTGGAACTGGGCTGTTTAACACCTTCCTTCAACAATTTGTAATTGCTTTAGACCTTTATATTTGCTATAGTGGTACAAGTTCAACTTTAGATAGATAGATAGAAGATTTTTTAATAAATTCACACACAAACAGCACAGGAAAACAACAAATCAACAAAAACAGGATTTAGGTATACATAAGGAAAAAAATAATTAAAACAACCACAAATAAAAAAACAATACCAAAAATAGACCTACCTACTTACCACCAGTGCACAAGCCCTAATCGTTATTACTTTTACTAATTTGAATAAATAATATAAAAATAATCCATAAAACGATGAAACCTTTGGGTGTATTAGGGTCTATTTTGAAATAAGGTTACCTACCCACATTACTTAGGAAAACTTTATTCCAAATGAAACCGAAATATTTGGCAAGTTTCCGTTCCAAGATTTAATTAATAACGAATGTTCTGTCTCAAATGATTAAGTTCTACGATTAAATTAGCAAAGGTTAAAGCAATAACAATCCTATGACTAATATTAGAACTCGCCCAACAACTTCGAAGTTCGAACCTTCTCATTTTAACAAAGGGTTTAACAATTATGTTGGTAAAGTTCACTCACCTACTTATAAGGTAATTACATGAAATGTTACTTCTTGGTCGTAGAAAGAAAGTAATTTTTCCCGGTCCCTAAGCCCGCGATTTCTCTTCCAAGGAACCTCTTAAAATAGGGTCACTAAGGAAATCAAAACAAAAGAGAGCATAAACAAAACACGATTCGTTTAGTTTTGGCGACATCTAAATTGACACCATTAAAGTGCGCGTAGTGGACGTGCAATTTAATGGTGGCAATTTAGATGCCGCATCGAAATCGGAGCCCACGCAGCGTACGGGGCGTCGTCGCATCGGTATTTACAATACGCCGATAGCATGCCCTACTGCTTTCGGATATTGCATCGGCAAAGGTTTCAAAAAACAAAACACAACGTCTAGCAAATGCTTTGAAACCTAGTTTTAAGACCTTCATTCACTACATAGTCTTCAGCATGCAGCCCTAAATTATTCAATCAGATAATTGCCTCACAACAACAACCACAGCGCTAACTGCCATAAAAACCGATACCTCTGGCAAACATGCCATGCTAATCCTGGCAGGCGTCCGGTCGGAAGAAAAATCGCTTTGTTCACCGCTCCATCGCGTGTCCTGAACTAATTGAATTATCATCGCCAGCGGCGAGCAGGCAATGGAATTGGTACGTGCGATGCGCCAACGTGTACTTATTATCTACGGGTCAATAGATCTGCTGGCGTAGAAGATTCTAGGTAATGTAGCTTTTTTAATTCTTATCAACGTTATTTTGTAAACGTTCGTTATGTGTATCGGTGTCTCTGTCTGTGTTATCGAAACTCATAAACAATTAAAAAAAAAACATTTATTTTACCCAAAAATCATGAAATAAGTGCCTACAAATAATAACGCAACCGAATGAAATGGCATAGCACCCACTGGACCGAAAGGGACTAGATCTGAAAAATGGCGACTATAAAGTGAAAAAGAGGAGATGGCCATACAGACGAGTAGAAATAATAGCGTTCAGTCATCATCGGCCATGTAATTTTTCTTCACCTAAATTCCTTCTTAGTATCACTGAGTTATTTACTGTTTTTTCATTCAACCAATGGCATGACTAGGTCGTGCTTTCCTTTCGCTACAAAAACTTATATAATAAAACTAGAAGCTCTCTTTCATCGTAAACCAATCATCCGTTGATAAAATTTCTTGAACACGCTTCGCTACGTGATACCAATTTTAAAGTTGATACACGTCTGTACTCATACCTACCCTTCTATTTCAGGAAATATATATAATATTCTGAAGTACAGTTATTTATAAGAGAAAGTTGGCTTAATGCCCGTTTCGTAAAATATTACCTGGGGGCAAATAGGTCAACGCCGAAGGGATTCAATGACTGATTGTTTTGGTTTCCCACACAATACTTACTAAAATAAGTAAAAAAAACGGCCGAATAGATATAGACATTTATTTAATAAACCATTCGTTACATAAATTGGTTAGCAACGCCTTAAAGCCTATGTTAGGTTTGTCTAAGCACTAGGTTCTCTTCTTTTTTATGTAGAATTTATTATATCCTACCTACTGTAGTTTAACATACAATAATGAATGTCTCTGTAGATCAAGTTGTGTGTGATCATCGTCGTTCAAATGCTCCAGAAAGCTACTAGTTATTTAGTACCTGTAGTGATAGCATATTTCTCTAAGGTTGCGTTTTTATTCGTGGGAGCGGAAGAACTTTTCACGCACGACGACAAAAACCTTTAAAACCGTCAAAAATCCAGTATTTCGCTCTCATTTTCGTTCCCGCTTGAATAAATGGAGCCTTTTTCTTTTTGAATGAACCCAAACGGCACTCGTACAAGCTACTCAAAAACAACTCCAATGGATCTAATGTTATTATCACTTAACTTAGTTTAAGAAGCACTTCATCATTCCTCCAACTTAGACAAAGTTTGTGGGGCCTAAGTGATTCCGAAGTAGCAGTACCTACTAACTCACAAGTACCACTTTTCCTATTGATTATTAGATTTCAGATTTTAAGTTTTCAATAACTTCATTTCTTTATACTTACAAAATAAGTACTTAGTATTGGTATTAGGGGATGTCGGTCATTCGTCATCATCATCATCATCATCCTATATTAGTCCACTGCTGGAGGCTGCTGGCTTCCCTAATGAGCGCCATAGCACCCTGTCTTCAGCTTGCCGCATCCAGCATCTGCCTGCAGTCTTTCGTAGACCGTCGTCCCATACTCATACGGAAGGGTCGCATTGCTCAAATTTGCTCAAATGAGTTGCGCAATTGTGTTGCACAAAAGGGAAGTCGCGATTTATTTCGCCGTAGGAACACTGGGCACACAGTGAGCCCAGTGTTCCTACGGCAAGTGTCCTCAGTGTGACACTTGTATAATAATATGTCAACTTACAATAGTTCACAATAAAAAATTAAATATTAGGTTTGCTTATTTCAAAGCCTTAAACAGACAAACAGATACCTATACATACAATTAAAGAACGAACTTATACAAATACTAGCTGTGCCCCTTGGTTTCGCCCGCATGGAAATTGATTGCACACCCCTTAGGGCTAGTTTTGTAAAAAAGAAATAGGTGTATCATCATTATTTACTTTATAGTTTATTTATACCGCGTTTTGAGTGAATCGAACCAAGGAATAATAATTTTCCATAAAAACTTTACCAACCTTTTTAGCCCCTTTATTTTTGAAAATTAGCTTAGCCTAAGTGTTATTCTAGAGTTTGAACTATGTATCTACATACCAAATTACATCTAAATAAGTAAAGTAGTTACGGTTATACGCGGTAACAAACATTCACACGAATTTTCGCATTTATAATATTAGCAAGTATAATTATGATGTAAATTAAAATAGATCAGCTAAGATAAGTGGTCATTGGTAAAGTCAAGTTCTTTTGGCTTCTATCATCATTTGGGGGTTAATGCCCTTAATCCTCACGCTGAGCATGCAGGTTGGGGATCGCAGTTTGGTGATGGAATTGGAAGTTACGCCCCCGGTGTATGTAAGAGTTAGGGGCTGGTGCGATTCTAAGCCGGTAGGTAATTAACTAGCTGTTATTTATTATATTTTGTTGTTTTTTTATCTAGGAAAAATAACCTTAATTATTTATTCTGTAAGACAAAACTAAATAACAGAACTTAGAGGAAATTATTTTTGGTTTGCTCAATATTATCATGTTAGGTAACTATTATCTTCGTCCGCGTCACTGATTTTGTTCAGTTCAGTTGACTTCAGTGGTTAAAAAACAAACAAACTGCAAAAGCGAAACTTTCCAGAGAACAACTTCCGTTAACAAAACCACAAAAGTGTTTCACGGCAAAAGTTTTCCGATGCTGAAAGAACTTCTAAAAGTTTGTAACAGAGAGCCCCTAATCATGTAGGAAATATCTATGGCACATTCTACGTCATAATATGCGTAGAGTTTAATCGATTCCCGTAGCGGTAGTCAGGCGACTTGTAAAAGGCTTACTAATGGATTTCCTTCCGGGGCTTGCAAGTTGGTAGGAAGAACTTGGAAGTTACGTCAGTGGTAAGACTATTGGAAAGAAAATTCACGGAACCATGAAAAGTGGTTTTATAGGTTTTCTGTGCGGCACAGCACGGCGGGTTGGTGGGACAAGAAATTTTAGTGTATTAATATTGAAGGCAGCCGGCAATGTATTTTCATCTTGTCGGCAGTCCTCCGACTTTAGTGTGAACATTCCATAAGTGGTGATGTGAGACTAATTAGTTCTTTGAGTAAGTATATATCAGTTTAATATAGTGATTTTCTAGAAACTAAATAAACGAAGCCAACCTCAATCAATTCCAAAGAGCACAAGGATTGATTGGTAGAATATTCTCGGCTGTGAGACAGAAAAGCTATTGCAGAGGTCTCGGGGGCTCACAGCAATCTTAATACCATTCGTGTCGACTGCGATTGAGTTCGCAGCGATCTCTACAAATTGCGGTATAACAAAGTTCCTTCGCTGTGCTATTTTGATAAGTTGGCACTCTAGACTTTGCATCTATTGGTGCTCCTTGAGGAATCAACAATGCTAATAAGAATACCATACTAAAGAACGCTTGGGACGACCAACATGGTACTTACTTAAATTTATTTTGAGTGGAAATACTGTGATCCCCAATTCACCTGCCAAACAGTGATTATAGCAAAACCCTCCTTGTTTAGGCATGTCCTCTTTAGCACAGATTATGTCCACTGCTGACAGTGGACATAAATCTGTGCTGATGAGGAGAAGGAGATGCATATGTGATCTTTGAGCAGCCGACTAAACTTTAGTACAAATGTGTGTCAATAAATTTAAGCTCATTACAGAGAGCACTGAACTCCTGAGAAAATTTCGGTAACACAATAAGTAATAAAAGTATTTTGCAATCAAAAGCGACTAGGTATTTTCCAACTTTTCAACGGATATTTCAGTCCACACCTGTTAGCGTTTTAAATAGTTTATGCAAACATACCGGTGGTTCCGTATTGTTGAACGTTAATTTATACGTCCCGTGTGGTCAACTGGCGACATTCAGTACGGTACAGTGGTTTTGGGGCACTGCCTATAATATTGTTCTTTGCGGGTTTTGCTCTGATGCGTGGTGCTGATTTTATTTCATTGTTTGTAGATTTTGATTAGGTACCTGCTTTGTTTTATTGGTCTTAAAACATAATGTTCTTTTTATAAGGTAACTAGCTTCTGCCCGCAGCTTCACACGCGTTATTCCTTGATAAAAATTGACTACGCCGTTTATACTTCGTCGTATTTGCACATTTTTTATATTAGTACGTATTTTAACCTCAATTGTTTTTTAATTTGTCGCGTTCGTACTTGATTAGGTAAGTTTTATAGTACGCCTAAATGGTTTTATTGAAGCATTATGCAATCTGCAATATTAGTCGCATTGCTGTAAAAACCTAACGATTGTAAATAAAATTAGGGTTGCCAATTTGAATTCAAAATTCAACAAACTTGATTCTAATCAATGTTAGGGAACAATATCTTCGACAAAATGACTATTTACATTCAACAGTATTACATAACTTAAAAAGCGATAGCTTTTGAGAAGTTTTAGTAGTAGGTATAGAGCTTAGTAACGTTACATAATACTACGTTAGAAACAGCTATAATTTATACAAATAAACTAGTTACCTATTCAAGATCGATTGTTATGCAAGGGAAATTCTGTTCTCCATTCGTGCATGCAACTTAGCATGCACCGCTGGAGTTGGATGTAGACTATGTAGGTAAGTTCACAATGTAAGTTGTCAACAGCTACATGGTTTATTACATTAGGTATTGTTAACACACCTTTAGGTACTGTGTTAACAATACCTAACGATGTACCGATGTACCTACGGCGCACTCATAGGATGCAGATGGCATGTAATTATTTCGACAGACGATGCCGATGGTGTTGGATGCTTTTGTTTGTTTGATCCTAAGATCCTATGTCCTATGTCGTGATCCTATATCAAACCAAGAAGAGTGTATAACTACACTCTTCTTGGTTTGATCATGGACACGAGATTTTTTGTTTTGAGGATTTCACCTTTTGTGAGTGGAAAATAAAAAATAAAATGTCTGTGAGCTATTTTGCAACTATCACACTCGCACAATATCTTAAAAAGTGACCCTAGACGTCAAATGTGCGTCAAACACAAAGTTGCACGTGTAGCGCAAATTTCCATTGCACATGTATGTGCCGAGACGTGGCCTTTGTATGGAGTAATGGTCGATGATCCGGGGTGTGACTGTGGGGTCACTAGGATACACTGCAGTACCTTATCATATTGAATTTGACTAAGGTACTCTACGACCGCGTTCAGTCTACCAATATCTTTACTACTAGCTTCAGCCCGCGGCTTCGCACGCGTTTTTCAAGTAACCTATGTCCGTCTCCCGGATACCATTTACCGCCCTGCCAAATTTTATTGAGATCCGTTCTACCGTTTAGGCGTGAAAAGGTAACAGGCAGACCGACAGACAAAGTTAGTTCGAGGAATAGTATTGATGAAAAAGAACTTGAAAAAGTACATGTAGCCGATGTACCTACTAAATACTTGAAAAGTGATAGTACGTACGTATTTCTTAATTGCTGTAATTTGTTCTCAATAAGACGTAGCTAGAACGTACTTTAAACTCATTGTAAAAGTCTGCTTTTTAGGAAGTTATCATCTACGTTCTCACTACTAAGACCATTTTTTGCTGCCAAACAGCATCATCATGCAGTAGGTATGTATTGGTATTCTTTGACTTTGCTTTTCTGTGACTTTTTCTTTAAAATTATATGCAAATTATACTTTTTTATCAAGTAAAATTGCCTTTTATCTATCCAATACAAACGTACCAAAGGAAGATTATTTCTAAATTTGTTGTTGCTAATTTCTTGACGTTGGATAACTTTATTACAAGTTAAATTGAAATTGTTGGAGGCCCGGTTCTTCGGAGTTCTGTGCTGGATAAAATTATAAAACGGATGGAAAAGCTTCAAAAGTTATTTTCAATTTTATCACAAAATGCGTGTGCATTTTGTGATAAAATGTGATAAAAGTTTATAAGCCAAAGGTTTCTAAAAATAACGTTTATGAGAGTGTTCTCATAAACGTTATTTTTAGAAACCTTTGGCTTATAAACTGTAGGTACCTACGTTATTTTTTTATCCCGTTATCCTTTTTTCTGGATTTTCATAACGCATGACCTCTCAAAAGTTACATAATTGACATAACATGCATAATTAAAAAAAAAAGTCTTCAGGGCTCTACCAACCCTACAAGTTTACAAAAATGGGCACGGTTATATTTACTCTCCATAATTTCGGCTCCTGTGATAAATATAAAAAATAAATAGGACTGTACAGTGTACACTGTACACTGTACAGTCCTATAATAACCTCTATTTTTTTATTTTTCTGTCAATACCTCTATCCCCTATTGATTAGGTGTTTGATAAAAAACAAGAAAAACCTCACCTCATCTCATCAGCACAAATACGTCCACTGCTGAACATGCCTCCCCCAAACAAGGGGGGGTTTGCCACGCTTGATAGGCAGATTGGTGAAATACACAGAAGAAAGCAGCAGTCCTTCTCCTGATAGGTTAAAGCCTTAAAGCCTATGTTAGGTTTGTCTAAGCACTGGGTTCTCTTCTTTTGTATGTAGAATTTATAATTACCTACTGTAGTTTAACATACAATTAAATTGCCTAAATATTGTAAGTAAGTCGCTGAGATATACAATCCTAAGTCTTATACAAACCATCAAAGATAACTGTTTAAACACACTCATACATTGGTAGTTGCATTTATTTATTGCCAATATGTACATAGGTTGGTAGCTTAGGATCTAGTTATAGCTATAGCAGAGACTAGTAAACTACTAGTATGTGGCTATAGCTATAGTAGAGACTAGTAAACTACTAGTACATGGCTATAGCTATAGCAGAGAATAGTAAACTACTAGTATGTGGATATAGCTATAGCAGAGACTAGTAAACTACTAGTTTGTCGTTATAGCTATAGCTAAAGTGCGTACGTACACCCAGTTGGGCACTGCAATTTTGATTGTTTGACATTTACATAATTACTTTTCATTCTAATTATAAATGATTTACATAAATCTCTTATAAGTAAGGCATATAATCTGTTTAAATAAAAATATTAAATTGGTTTGGTTAAAGTAGGTAGATAGATAGAATATAAGTACTTTATTGTACAAAAATCTTACATGGGCGAACATAATGCTAGATAGCGTTCTCTACCTGCTAACCTTTGGGTAGTGTGGATAACAATTTAGTAGGTAGAGCTAGATTATAAAATTTACACAATAACTAAAGACAAAATAATACAACTTTTAAAACTTTCGCGATTTGTTAAGATATTAAAGATAATTTATCGGTTATTTATCGCGTACCTTTTATTTTATTTTCCCCTACGTTTCCATCGCGTTGCTGCGATCGTGGTCACGGGACGACTGGATGTTCTCGGAGTTACAGCCAAGAATTGACGGCAGCATCCACGACTACCCTCAATTCGTCTTCAGAATCAGGAATGTCCACATTCACATTACGACACACTACACTAAAAATACGGCGACGAATACTCGATAAATAATCATTAGAAAAAATAATAATAATTAGTACAATTAAAGTAGGTACAATTGGTCAAAGTGCCCCGTGAAGGCGCGTGCTTTGTGTGACACTAGGTTGGCGTGACAGAGATCTCCAGTTCTGTCACATCGAGGAGCCTGTGCACCTGTGGTTGCGACCCGTGGCCTTCTGGGCTACCGAAGAGTGCAAATGTGTCTCTGCGGCCCAGACACAAGGCGTAAGAAGAAAACAAACGCGGTGATTTTAGTCGGTATCAGGAGTCCGACATAATCTACGGGACCCACGGGCCAGGAAATAAGGATTTTCCCACGTTAAAAAAAATACAAAAAAGGTACAATTGGTCAACGATAAATCTCAAACGAAGACTCCTACGGCATCCACGGGCTAAATTGTAGCGGTCGATTCTTACGTCGCGACCGCCACTGCTATACAAACATAAATCATAAATTTTCCAACACTACCCGCAACAAATGGTTATAACTCGGTACTTGAACTACGAAAGTCATTCATCCTCGCGCTCCAGTCCGAACTATATTGTGCCTAGTTGTTCCCGCAGTCATTAGTGCCGGAGTCTCGGTAAGTAAACAGACCGTTCGACGTGCTTCCTTTTCATCCATTAATTACTTTTATACTCAAACTGGCTTCAGTCCGTGGATTCGGACGCACTGTTCTTGAATAAAAGTAGCCATAGATAACATTTTATCGTACCACACAAAGACAGAAAAACCATACAGAAATAAATGCTGTGAATAGTGATGGGTGGACGGTGGTTTTTGCTCTGAGCGATCTCTTCCAGGCAACTTTGGGCCTATGTCCTTTCCTCTGGATACCAAATACCCCTTGTCTCTCAGGATCCGTGCAGCCGTTTCAGAGTGAAAAGGTAACAGACAGAGTTCCTTTTGCATTTTTATTATTAGTTTGGACGGATGGATCGAATATGACAAATCTTGTGCTGGTAGACCCACCTGCTTACTGATGGATCGGTGGATGATGCAGCAAGGATTACCAATAAGATTTCAGGGTCTTATTCAGACCATAACCCCATAATCATTTGATACCACTGTATTAAATACTTAACAATTAAGAGTGTCTCTACCGCGCGGTCATGCAACTACGCAGCCCCCGTACAAAAACGGAACGTCTCGATAACGTCCCAATACTATCGAGTAACCAAACACAGGGCTCTGGAAGCGATCGGCCAAAAATCGATATAAGTGGCTCAACTCGAAGGAGGCCTGGCTTTGAGATACGGGCTGATAATGATGATGATTATACTACGAAGTATATAAGTATACTTAAAGCTTCTGGAAAATATAGTTTCCGTATTTGACGGTCCGGCACATTTCTTTCCATTAGCTCGGAGCGTTAAAAGGCTGATGCGGACGCAAGATGTCTATCGCCTGTGTAGTTTTAAGTGCTACAAGTCACGCCAATGTTTAAAAACTTCAACGACAAACATTGGCGTCTGATGAAAAGTATCTGGGGAGTATTAAAAATTCTAAACACTGTAACACAGAGTTTGATAACGCATAATGCTAAGCAATGACCAGGCGCTTCCCGCATTCAGCGTTTTCCCATAATTGAAGAGAGCGTCATCAAATCTGGGTCTCAAGTTCAAATGGCATATCGCAAATTACATTTGTTGAGCCCATATGAACCTTACCAACTAAGTGCCAATTAACAGCTGTACAAATATCTGACGCAGCCAAGACGCCAGAGGAGTCTGTTTACCTTATTGGGTAATTTACAAGCGAAACAGCCTACTCATCAATATCCCTGATCAAACTTGCAAAGCACCGGTCTGACTTCCAAAGCTGGTTAAGCATGTTAGACAAGATCGTGTTATGTACACCTCTCTTTTTAGTGTGGTAATAAATGTAGATAAATCTTTTGTCACTTATACGCAATAGGGTGGTCCATATCATCCCTTGATCTATAGGTGCAAAAAAATAGTTTCCTTTGAATATTCTTAGTTGAGAATCTTGATGTCGTCGGTGCTTAGAAAACATGCTTCTATTCTTTTACCTTTTTGTAAGAGATGTTTTGATCTTTATGTGAGAAGGGTGCAGTTAGTACGAGAGCGAGGCTGTAGTGGATTTTTCTTTTTAATTAGTAGTAAAAGAGTTCAGTGACACCAACTTCATTAGTCGTATATTCGTCGCTAAATAAAATAAAATATAAAATAATATCAAATGCATATTTTAATAACAAGCACAGATGTCGGTTGCACTTGCTTGTAAATTCATGGCAGCTGCTTTTTCATTAGCTTCTGTTTACTGAAATTCGTTGCTCATTTCAGCTCTGAACAGATGTGCTAGCATCATCGAACGCTGCTTTGCTTGTATTGTCGCATTAGCATTTACAAACTTGGCAGGCCGCGGATATACATAGTTTGTCAGACAACGGTATGGTAATTGAATATTAATGAGTAGGTGGTAGGAGATAGAGAAACATTTCCTACTCTCTTGTCAATTTGTTTCTGAATTTATAGGCTGGTACCGGACTACACTTGTATGGATCTATTAAAGCCAGGGTTGTCTTTTTTCGTCTATTGCCCCATCTTCATTGGTACATCTTCGTGTTTCACCTGGGTGGATCAGGACCGAAAATAATTTCCGGTGGCCACCGTAATCTCCAAATATCGATACCGTAATTAAGACCTAAGAAAATATTTTTGGCTTATTTAGTTATTTATATTTAATTCAAAAGCAACTATTGATATTTACTGAAACATTCAAGTTTTTTCGTCACTCACTTGGCTTTTGGTAGCATTTATGTATGAAGTTCTGTACTAAATGGATCCCGAGAGGAGAAACACTTGACGATAAATAAATAAATAACAAAACCTGCACCACGAAATAAAACTGCCACGAGCCTGCACTACAAACATTATACCCCAGAGGAAACAAACTTACCATAGACCATGAAGTATTATAGTTATGTTATTAAACTTATTGCCCTAGCTAGACGAACAACAATAGATCCACAAAGAACTTGCACAAATAAATAGATGAAACGAAGCTAAAAATAACAGACCCGTCGTGCAAACGTAAACACCATTACCGTCTCGCCATAAAACTTCGATAAGATGAATAGAAAACCGTAAAAATAGATCCATTGTAACGCTTATCGAAGTCTGAAAGCATATTGAATGTTTTAGTGCTGCAGATAATAAGATGGCTAACTTTATTACCGCTAACAGTATGAGGTTTGCAATTTGTACTTTGTAATAAATCGTGCTTTCAAATTACCTTACTACTTATTTGCAAACTCAGCGCTCAGTAAGATATTGACCATCCACATCCGACCGTCCTAAAGCTATTGAGATAATGGTTAAGTTGAATTTGTTTATTAAATCAGAACATACATAATATATGCAAGTATTTTATTTCTTAGTTGTTTTAAAACTTATAGAAACCTTGTCCACACGTAACACATTCATACATAACCAACTCAACGTAATTCCTATCGAGTATTTTGTGTCGACAAAAATGCATACCTACATACAATGCATATCTGAATACTCCTATCATCGCAAGTAACAAAACGTTCGAAGCTACTCAAAACCGAACACACAACAATACAAAAATATCGAACACGAGGTATTGACAAAGGTCGGCCCAGCTATTGTGTCGAGTCGAGATCTGTTTGCGGCAAACACGCGTTCCACGTGAATGGTTGCTGGATATTGCATGCGGGGTAAGCTAGATCCAGTTTTCAATGCTCTGAAGAGATTAACTTGTGACGGAGCTTTGGGAAATAGCTTTTAATCTCATGAACTATCAGTCTCTACCAATCTAGTCGGTTGGTTGTTTGCTTATTGCTAAATACCTATCTAAATATTATTGATGTAAATGCCTTAATTACTGGATTTGCCTTATTGAATTATGTTCCTTCGGAAAGTACTACGTTTGGCTTTATTTTACTTATTTGTTACTGTAGAATATTATATACGAGTATTATATTCTGTCGTCTCTTTCTGTAAGTCATAATATTTAGTTTTTAGTTTTCAGTACCAATCTTGCGACTTTGAGTTAGACTGTGAGTTAAACCAAACATAAGGAACTAACGACTCTAGGAATTGTTTAAGGGGCGAATCTGACGGGTTTGCTTGTCAAACTAGGCCTAGATCTAAGTAGCCGGGATTCCCGTGGTAAAAAACTTGAATTACATAAAGTCAAAATTTTTTTCTTTGGTTCCTCGAGTATGAAAAACAATTGAGAAAAAAAATTACGTTAAAAAAATCATGAAAGTGCACTCTTTCGCACACAATTTGGTTGAGATCTCAGGTCTATTAAACTGACTTATGTTTTGATTTGTAGGTTATTACTAATTATTTGGTTCCTTGAACCAGTTTCTTCTTAAGTTGTGTAGTTTTCTTGTAAATATGCAAAAACTTGATTTTTGCGCTTACGCCGTTCCAAAAACGTATGCTCTGTCCCGCTCCTATGAACGCCAAATCCTATGCCTATCCTTTTCACAAAATGTGCATTGCGCCCTCTTAAGTAAGAAGTGGTTTAGTAAGGAAGAAACAAATCTTATTCTCCCAACCGTATTTACGTTGGTACATTTTTTCTTGCTTACCGGCGACGCTATGCCAAACTTTACGTTGCAAATTTTTCACTAGAATAGAAACATCCTGATTTTATACAACCTAAGTACACTCGCGCAGAAAACTTGACAGTAACAAAGAGAGGCAACGAGCGCGCTTGTGTCCCGCAAATTGTAAGTCACAATAGACTTGACGCGATTTGGATGTTCTATTTTAAAGCTGTGCTTTGTCTAGACCAGAGAATTAATTTACATTTTCGTGTGTGAATGTTACAGTTTGAAGCTGCAGATTTATTAAAACTAGAGGGTGGTTTTAACCAAGCTACATGATTAATTAATCTTAGGTGTAATATTGTGTAAAACTAATATAGAAAATTAAAATCAAACAAAATTTAATGGACCTTTGTCTACGCGTAATGTAGAAAGACAAATAGTTTACATGCAATAGGATAACGGTTTGCCAAGGCTAGCTAGACAAGTCCAACGGTCAACATCTTGATCTATTCTATATTTTATAACTAATTCAAAATGCCAGCGTTTTACTAAATTCATAGGTAATATGAATGTGCATGTACAGATGATAACAACACCAGGACCGATTTTGACGGGAATATCTCTGGCAGATAGCTGAAGTTAATATATGGAGGCGACACTTTCATTTAGAAAAATAATAAGGGCCCCGTTTAAAAAAAAACCTTTGAAATTGTGAATTCTATGACGGCGAACACAGCACAGCTATAAAAATAAAATTACCAAGAAATCACGAACGTTTTAAAAATTCTACCTTGCTAAACATTTTAGGTACTCTAGGTAGCTTTGACGGGATATTCCGTAGCTGCAACGTGAAATCACGCAACGCCAGAATCAGGACAGCTCTTTTACAAGTGGCACAGTACAAAGTAGGTACCAGTGCACAGACGCATCCAACTCTTCCAAGTGGCGCGAATGTGCCGATGTATGCAGCAATCAAAGAGAGAGCTTTTACTGTAACGGATTCCGGAACTTAGCTAGGTCTGAGCCGAGTTGCGGTAGCTTTATGCTATTGAACATCCAGAATTTTTATTACGGTTCTTATTTGGTTCTAATTTTTATCTGATAAAATAGATAGATATAAAATTATGTAGTAGGCGAACATAATGCTAGCATTCTCTACTAAGTACTTTAGTTTAACAGAGGAACTGCCTAACAAAGGTTCTTGTTTCTGCAAACTAAATCTGTATCTCCTAGATTCATAAGAAATGTTGTTGTGTAACTCAACAACATATATGAAACAAAACAAAAATATTTTGTCTTACATTTTTTTTGTTGTCTCTTTTCTTTTACCCAACTAACTACACAAATAATGGGACACGCACCATTATTTGTGTAGTTAGGTAAAATTATAATTGCAAAATAATTTCTCAGTAATAGTTCAAAAGCAATGAAAATACCGCGAAACAAACTACTAAAGTGAAATTATGTCGAGCACGCCTCCAAAGCTCATTTGCCTTTTAAATTTCAGCTCATTCCATTTAAATTTGAGTGCAAAATGATTATTTCGTACTTTAAACAGAGCACACAGTTATTTCGGCATCGGTCCGTGACGAGGCACAAGGGACCAGCTAATGAGGATCTGCAATTGCGTCGAACACACTCGTTTTGTGTTCATGTGCCGGTAAATTGGCCGTGTACTGTAAATTGCTGAAAAAGTTGAATGAATTTTAAATTTTAACAAGCTGTCGGCACCTTTTAATTTGTTCGTTTTTATTATTTTGTGAAAACAATTTTTGTACATATTTTATCAAATATTAAGCTACTTTAAACAATGCCCCTTGAAAATTAACAATAAAATAGTATTTCTTTTCGTTTAATGAAGTGGCAAGGTGCGTCGAGTTTTGTATAGAAATAAGAATGAAAACAATTTTAAAAGTTTAACCGGTGTCCTGCATCCACTCTAGCTTACGAGTTAGTTTATTTGTGTTGTGATTAAGTAGGAAAAACCGATTATTCCAAGTAACTCTACTAGTAGTTTATTTTAACAGTTCTTCTTTAAAAAAACTGTCAAATTTGACAGTTCTTGCCATAATAATTTTCTATGGTTTATCCATTGGCAACTGATGGAATTTGTTTCGGCCGCCAAGGTTTCGGTCGATTCAAGTGGTCCCAAAATTATTTTCTTGTTCCATAGTAGGTCCGCTTAACAATATTATATACTTTTACATACGAATACCTGTTCGTATGTAACCTCATATTCTTTGTATTATTTTTATACCTACTCATTACAAAAGCAAGAAAAAAATAAAAATAAAGCAGTATAAAAATACTGAAGCGAAATCAGCCATTCGCTTCTACAACTTCACACTCAAATAAAGTCCTAGTAAAACTTAGACAACAGCTACAGTGATTATTTCAGGTAGCTGTTCTGCAGACTCATTGTCCCATATTTATTGTTTGGGCAATCAGCCTGAAAGCAGTCGTGAGACTAGGAAACTCTCTCCATACTTTATCGGTGTGCAACTCGCCGGAGCGGATACTTTGCTAGAGTTCCTATTCTTGGAGCTTCTGAGATTAGAGGATCTGCATCTGAGAACGGTAATGTGCATCTCATGACTATTTTATTTTGGATCTAAGCTGCAAAATAATTTGCTTTTTATCCTACATTGTCGGTAAATATTAAGGTTCGTTTTGTTTATTTCTGAATAATTATTTCTGAAAATTTTTACTATAATTGTAAAAATTGCCTTGCTTTGGGTACTCTACTAATGTGGTATGACTATAAATAAATTAAAACGTCAAGTGCGAGTCGGACTCGCGCACCAAGGCTTCCGTATAGTTGTAAGACCTTGTTTCTTGCCAAATTTCATGATTTTAGGCCATATACATTTTGGTCCATGGCGAGAATCACGATCTTTTTTTTTTAAATATCTACAAATTTGCGGTGTTTGATTTTTCCCTTTATTTGTGTGTGCTGTAAGACAACAGCTTCTTGCCAAATTTTATGATTCTAGGTGGTCTATGATTCTAATTTTAAAATATTCGAACATAAACGGCTGTAACTTTTGATTGCGTTGACTTAGAAGTTTTATTTATGTCACGGCTCCAAGAGGTTACGGATTTGAGTATTTGATGTTAATGTGAACTCGACACGTTCCTGAGAAAAGGGGGTTGACAGATGGATAACAAAGTGATCCTTTACGGGTTCCCTTTTTCCTTTTGAGGTACGAAAACCTAAAACTAAAAATGCCACACAGTATCATCAAGCCCCAAAGTAAGCAAATCTTCTGTAATGGGTTATGTATAAACTATAAACGTAATACAATTGATAAATATTTATTATGGTACATAAAAAACACGCAAACCCGCAACAAATATTACTTGCAGATCATACAAACGTGTATCTTGCGGCGTGAATCGAACCCGCTACCACCTGCATTGCAGGTGGACCTTCGTCCGCTGCGCCGCTGACGTCGTTACTTAAGTTATTTTCCTGAGCTTTAGTAATAAAAATACTCAGGATTAACTTGTTTAAAGTTATTCTCCTTGCGCAATTCCAACAAAACAAACGAATTTCCTCATTCGGATTACGAGAATAGGGCTCCGTTGTTGTTCGTGACGGGGAATGAAACGTATTTCTTATTTTATGTCTTGAATTACTATGGTGATAGCGTCATATTTTGCAGTGACACATCCGTGCGTCTAACGAAGGTTTTGTGAGTGAAATATTAGAAGAAGGGGCGATTCAGTGTAATATTATAGAAATGTTTGAGCTTTTTGTAGATATCTATAGCATAATAAATAAATCCTGTTCAAACCTACGCGGTATTTTTCAGGGCGGTAGCGGTAATTTTCGCTTGGACTTCGTTCGGGGTTTCGCGCGGTCGACGGCGGTACTCCGATGAGTGTTTTAGTGAGAATAGAATTACCGCATACCATTCGTACCACTCGAATTTTGCTGCAACTTTTGGTAGCGAATACCGCCTAGGCTTAGGACAGTAGAGAATTAAATTTAATAGTAAGAAATTATTTGCATCACTTAGCGTCCTAAGTGCTTATTTTGTAAGCTATTGACTTCTGATCACTACTGGATATAGGCCTCCAATGATAAGCATACGTCCATGATTTGTAGACATGATAAATAGACTAATATTGTGGTTCATGTGAAATATGATTTTCGACCGCGTATAACTACAAGAGAGAGCTTTTGAAGGGCTCATTTCATTCGTGTAAGCGTGGGCGGCGTGGATCAATCCGTAGGTCCCTTTTGTGAATGAAGTCTGGAGTATCATCTCGCGATAAACTTGAGATGCATCGAAATATGAGTACCTACTTGTCTAATGTAAATGTGAAATGAAAATTAAAATGAAAATTATTTATTTCTCATAAACCATAATACAAATCAAGCCAAAAAAAATAAAATTAAAACTATTTAGAACAAAGAATAAAACAAAGAGGTAATGATTAAATTTAGAGATTCCTAATTACTAAGTAGCTTAAATATAGTACATTAGATAAGTAATAGGTACATTATTGTGGCAGAGAAATGGCTCATAGCTCAGCTTGATGCTCCAGCAAGTTGCCATGCTGTAGCGCTGGTATTCTGCTAAGGGCTGTATTTAGAAATGGCTCATAGCTCAGCTTGATGCTCCAGCAAGTCGCCATGCTGTAGCGCTGGTATTCTGCTAAGGGCTGTATTTAGAAATGGCTCATAGCTCAGCTTGATGCTCCAGCAAGTCGCCATGCTGTAGCGCTGGTATTCTGCTAAGGGCTGTATTTAGAAATGGCTCATAGCTTAGCTTGATGCTCCAGCAAGTCGCCATGCTGTAGCGCTGGTATTCTGCTAAGGGCTGTATTTAGAAATGGCTCATAGCTCAGCTTGATGCTCCAGCAAGTTGCCATGCTGTAGCGCTGGTATTCTGCTAAGGGCTGTATTTAGAAATGGCTCATAGCTCAGCTTGATGCTCCAGCAAGTCGCCATGCTGTAGCGCTGGTATTCTGCTAAGGGCTGTATTTAGAAATGGCTCATAGCTTAGCTTGATGCTCCAGCAAGTCGCCATGCTGTAGCGCTGGTATTCTGCTAAGGGCTGTATTTAGAAATGGCTCATAGCTCAGCTTGATGCTCCAGCAAGTTGCCATGCTGTAGCGCTGGTATTCTGCTAAGGGCTGTATTTAGAAATGGCTCATAGCTCAGCTTGATGCTCCAGCAAGTCGCCATGCTGTAGCGCTGGTATTCTGCTAAGGGCTGTATTTAGAAATGGCTCATAGCTCAGCTTGATGCTCCAGCAAGTCGCTATGCTGTAGCGCTGGTATTCTGCTACGGGCTGTATTTAGAAATGGCTCATAGCTCAGCTTGATGCTCCAGCAAGTTGCCATGCTGTAGCGCTGGTATTCTGCTACGGGCTGTATTTAGAAATGGCTCATAGCTCAGCTTGATGCTCCAGCAAGTTGCCATGCTGTAGCGCTGGTATTCTGCTACGGGCTGTATTTAGGTCACGGACACCTTGACAATATCCAAAAAAAAATAAAAAAATATTGTGTTGTAAATGTTTAAATGTGGTGTTCTTTGATGTGTTTTATAGGTGGACCATGTGTAGCCCACTTAGTAGTCGAGTGAAGTAGTAGTCTTACGGATGTCGTTGACCCATCTCTCCGCCGGCAGACTAATTAACATATTAATATTAATAATATTATAAAAGTGAAAGTTCGTGTGAATGTTTGTTACCACGTATCTCCGTAACTAGATAACTTATTTAGATGAAATTTGGTATGTAGACCTTTTAACTTCTAGAATAACACACAAGCTAATCTAATTTTCAAAAATTAGCCTCTGAAGGGGTTAGAAAGGGTAAAGTTACTATAGAAAATTACTATTCCTTGGTTCGATTCACTCGAAACTCGGTATAAAAAAACCTATGATAAATGAAATTGTACTTACCTTACCCATTTTTATCCGCCAACAGGTTGCAACAGGACCTACTACGGAGACATCGGCAGAACTTACGAGCTGGAGCTGCATAGACCTAGAGAAGACCTGGTGCCTTACGTGTGTCTTCTCACCATCACGGCTGCTGGCGGAATCCACGGCGACTTAGTTCAGGTTAGTGATGTTCGTAGTGTAGAACGGCCTGTGGTCAGGTGAGATAACGATCTGCAAAACCAATGCCTTGGCCTCAGTGAACAGAAGTCCAGCAATGGAATACATGCTAATGATATTTAAACCAAAAAAGTGTTATCAAAAGCGTTTAAAAGCTGCAGAGTTTCCGAAAACCTTGCATTAAATAGCTAACTAGAGAGAGAACAAGAGATAAGAAGACCTTACCATCAGATGGGAACAACAATTTGCCTAAGATTGAGAGAGAGGGGGAGTTGTTAGTTGTCTACGAAAACCCTACTAGGTACTAGAACTAGCACACCGGTTCCGCAACAAAAATTTACTTTGACGACATCGCCAATTGCCATATACCTACAATAAGAACTAGGCACCATGTAGATAATAGTAGAAAATACGAGACAAAGAAAAATGTGATAAAACAACAAGGCTACTAAAGTCATAAAACGAGATATTTACCATGATTTGAGTTGAATTTTCCAATATTTCGGCACAGTTTCATGCGCTAGGTCCACGGAACTACTGGTAATTATCCCATTGTTGACTTTAGTGTTAATAACTATGACGGATTTAAAAGATTTATAACATGGCTACATAATAACAATTTTCTGCGAAGAGGCGGAGGAAACGCTTCTCCACCTGCTAGGAGAGTGCGGAGTACTGATGCAAAAACGTAGCATCCATCTGGGCAAGCACCTGCACAGCCCAGACGAGCTACGAGCCATCACTCCGAAGAAAATCCTACAGTTCCTAGCAGCTGCAAGGGTTAGTGGCGAACTATGAACGCCGCAGCTTCAGGGCTGAACACTCGAGTGGCGATCACAATAGGTCTATCATGGCCGTAGTGACACGAAAGCCACTTTAAGCAAATAAAAAATAATAATAATACATGATAACAGGTGGCTTATGTAAGTACAGATAAAACGATTGAATCATTAACCCACAAATTACACATATAACAGAAATTCAGAGTGTGAATTCAGCACATAGATATGTTGACTAATTTATTATAACCACACCCACACTGACACCAGCTATTCATTCTCGTAACAGCATCGTATAGCCCGTTAACCCGTCAGATACAATTTTTCAAAATCCTGTCTAGAATCTGAACAAAATATGAAGAGTAATAGAATACTTTCCGCAGGCCGGTGGCGCCGGGTATAAAATATGTTCTGTCAAGGCATTCAGCCCGTGCCTTGAGTGAATGTAGCTCCTATTCGTTAGGAAATAAGGTGCAATAACTTCACATCGTAAGTTATGTCCTACCGTTTACTCTATTCAGCGGTCCTGGGCCAGCCTAGCCATCGAGCACATATCCAATAGGGAGGAAATGTCATTCATTTTGTTTAGACAACAATTCCGCCAAATCACTGCGGCGACCACTGCACTCCGACTGGCCGACTCAAAGTCAAGCATCACACTCGAGTTGGGCAAGCAAATATTTTTATCGATATCGATAGTCAATGTTTATAAACTATGACCGTCGCGAAAATTACTAACGTCAATAATAGTGAATTTTTGATTTTTAAAAAGCAAACAAATCAAATACGTGTATATGGCACAAGTGTGCCATTGTTATATTAGAAAGAACGAATTACAAAGCAAGTTACCATTAATAAGAATCACGGAAGTACATAGGGCATATTTATTATCGCTATGAGCAATTTCTTTCGATAATTGAATATAAATGAGTGTTGTAAAAAAAAAAGTTACATATTTTACTATACCTATCGATGAAATAATATGCAAAATCCCGGAGTTTTTATAAAAGTTACACTGATCAAATAACTTAATCAAATTGATAAATTTGAATTACTTCTTGTTTTATCGGGAGTATCGAAACATTTTTTTATTATGTCAGCATCACTATATAGCAAGCGAGAGTTGACATTGTATTAGTTAAAAATCACTGATCAGTTTCGGAATTCCAAAGACATATTTCCTCTCTACTGGGTATGTGCTCGATGGCCCTAGCCCTAGACAGGGTAAAATTATTTTTGACGTAGAGTTTCTTCTCTTTGTTTCTTTCGGTATAGTATAACTTAGATCTTTTGAGTTAGATTAGCCATAAGTGCGTAAAACACACACACACACCCTCACACACATGAATACACACTGGTAGCTCCCGTTGCCCGGACTCTTCAGAGACCGGTGTCCTCAGGGGCTCCACAAAAACACGAGCGCACACACACCACACACACACACGCGCGCGCGCTAACGCGCTTAAATATCTAACAGCAAATATATTTATATAATAGATATAGTTTATATTTTTAAGATCATTTACTTTGTTCAACTTTTTTTTTTTTTTTTTTGTCCTTTTTTTTGGACCTTATTGTATGCTGTGGTTTACCTCAATAGAAATAAATAAATAAATCTGAACGATTTCTTGCAACCAAAGCAAAGTTCTTATTTTCCGGCCAACGGCCTTGCCGCCCAGGTGGGCGACCTAGTGCTCATCGCGGACTCCAACCTGCCTCGCAACACCTGGCCCAGGGGGGTCATCGTTGCAGTCTATCCAGGAGCGGACGGAGTCGTACGAACCATCGACGTGCGGACAAAAGGGGGCGTGCTGAGAAGACCGACCAAGAAGGTGATCATCCTGCCGAGGGACGAGCCGTCCTGCACCACAGAAGGTTCCAGCGACGACCGCGGAGCCACTGGACGGCGGGAGAATGTTCCGGACGGCCATAGAGATCTTAAGATTTAGTTCCATAGATTTAGACTTAAGAGTATGGAATAAAAACCTACCACAATGTAGCTTTAAGATAGCATAGTACATAACGCATAGATAATAGATAGAAGCCAAAACAGGTACCTAAGACAGGCTAGTAAATAGATAATCAACAGATAGATACATATTACATAGAGGAAATAATAGTTTACCGACAGTCGTGGTATTTCACACAACAGTTTGAGTTTGACAAATTACTTAGTAAATAGGCCTAAATGGAATTAGGTAGTTATTATAATAGTAAATAGATAAATAATAACTAATTGTAATTCTGTTAGGAGTAATTTGTTGAATAAATGAATACACAAAGGATCACGCGGGACGCGCGGTGGAGAGATATGAGAGCCAAAAGTATAAATATACGCGCCAAACACCTACACAGAGAGTCAGCAACAGGCCAGCCTCGAGACAACACGTGCGCGCAGTAACAACAGGAAGGAACGGACCTCTCTCTCTCTCACCGCCGCTCCACGGACCTGCCGTTGTACCTGAATTCACGCCATTGTTTCAATCTTGACCCACATAGAATCCCAGCAAACAGAGTACACAGAGGCCGACATAAGGATAATCGGAGTCGGAAAGCACATCGGCACACGATAGCCTACAGTCCACTTGCATAGGTGCCGTGCCGACTGATTCCGATTATATCCTGGTCCCGTACAATTATTGCACAATTAGGCTACCAGCATCATGGTCATTCTTTTCCAAAAGGGCACCACAACATAAATAGAAATTGTTTTGATCCGTTGACGTGTGATGCATATTCAGACGACCTGAATTTCACTATTGACTAGCATTATTTTTAAAATTTTGGGGACTTAAATATTCTAGAATTAGCAAAAAAAAACAGTGCAATAAAAACTAGGTGGATCCTGGAGGTGCTGTTCATTTTCTTCTCTCCGCATAATTGCGACAGCCACCATTCAGTTTCAAGTTTCCTTCATTACTGTGCAGTTTAATTTTGCAGTCGTTCGTTACCGTCGTCCCTATAATTTGCATGTAATTAGACTCGCCCATTACTTATCGAACTAACCTTTCTTTTATTTTTCTCTTGGCTTCCAATTTTGTTGTTTCGTAAAAGAATTTAAGAGAAAACTTCGCTTTGAAGTGGTACCTACTGAAATTCCTAGAATGAAATACGATACGAAGAAAAAAGTTCAGTTCCATAGGTATTTGTGGATTTTGGTTACCAAATCCTGGTAAGCTTGAATAACTTCAAGCCACACAGTTTCAAGGCAGCTTAGTAGCGCTAATGACGACCGATGTGGCGCGGCGGGCGAAGGTCCGCCTGCGACGCAGAAGGTTGCGGGTTCGATTCCCGCCTTGGGACAAATGTTTGTACGATCTGCAAATATTTGTTCCGGGTGTTCTGGGTATTTTCTATATATAATAAAAAATATCTGTCTATGTTATGTATTGTATTAAGTTTATCAGTCATCTAGTACCCATAACACAAGCTCTGCTTACTTTGGGGCTAGATGATGCTGTGTGGATTGTCCAGCATTATTTATTATTTATTTATTTATTTAATGAAAATGTAACCTAATTCACTGCTAAAGAAATCCTAAAACGCGTCGGTGCTCCTAATCAAGTTTCAGTTTCAGTTTCAAATCGTTTATTGTAAGCAAGTGATCTACAGATAGTGAACATACATTTTACAATGTCTTTAGGTGCATTTGTTAACAAAGAAAATTTCAAAAAAATTATGAAAACAGCTCACTCAGAGTAATGTTATTAGCGGTTCAATCTTCTGTACGTGACCTATTATTTATACGCCATGTTTCTTTGATTTTATCTTTAGACATTCTAATTTTATTTTTTAGGTATGTACTTTTTGTAGTTGTACAATCTTTGTTAAAGGTTTTTGAGTAAGATTTTACATATTCAATGAAGCTTTCATTACTGCTAAGAGATTTCTGTTCATAGAGATCATACAATTTGTTTCGACAGCGTGTTAAGCTCACTGTTGCATACTCGTAAAATTTTTATTTACGATTATTTATGACAGTTTAAGTTTTAAATATTTTACTGTAATTTTTATTTAAAGAAGTAAAGAGAATATCATCAAGCTCATTTCCACTTAGTACAAGGTGTGAATTCATGTAGAGGATTGTCAATGAATAATTGTTCAAGAAACATGGCAATTTGGCGTTCGGTAATGGGCCTGCATACAATCTCAGACTTGGTTTCTTTACAGCTTGAAGTAAGTCTTCACTTTAAAGGATATCTGGAGGTTCTCAATATATTTAAACAAGCCATTTTTAATTTATTTTAGACAAAGTTTTCGGTTTTTGGGTTTCACTACTCAGAGGCACATTCACTACATGAGTTTATTCCCATGAATTTTCTCGGCGGGTCAACAGGATAACACTGCCGTGGTAACAGGATTGAGCTGTCGAAGTTACCTCCATAAATACCCCTGGATAAATTGGTTAATGCTGTAAACTATTATAACGTGGAAAGAAATACATTATGGAAAGAATTACAATACTTTATTCGGTTTTCATTCATCGTTTTTAACTCCATCTGCATGAAAATCTCTGCAGTGTATCTGACGACAGTGGCTAGAACAAGTAGGTCACTGAGTCCACGCAGTGACCGGAAAACCTTTATATTTTCAAACCAATGCGATCATCAAAGGAACTAAATGAATCGACGAGGTTGACGAACTCTGTTACACGTGGTGTGAATTTTGATGAATTTGCTACAAAAGTAGGACTTGTCTTAGTGATTGTGGCTTATATTTTTAAATAGGTTGATATTATAGGTACTCATAGGCTATTATAGAAGTTTTAATTGGTTACGCTTAAAGGATAGCCGAAAGTTACAATGCAAATATTGAAGAAAATACAGCTGTACTATTCAATTTATGACTTTTGCTAAATCCAAGCAAACTGGATCTTTGGGAACTAGGAACCACAATCCACGTACGTCCTCTATTAATTCGGTAGCGTCTAATGAAATTGCAAGCTCGTTTTGCAAACTGTACAAGACGTAAGTCAAGCCGCAGCTTCCGTTTGCAGTTGGTTGGTTACCATGTTCCATGCTGTAGGTAATGCTGAATTGTCAGAGATACCATTTAGGGGTATTCTGTTTGGGAGACTGATTGTGTTTCACCTTGTTTGTCTATATAAATGTTTAGTGCAGTGGATGACAACCAACTCATGGTGAGCCTTTACCAGCTTAATTTTTTTTCCTACAGGACGTCAAACCTGTCGTCATGCACGTTGCTTATGCCAACAAGTATGGTTATGGTGAGAGTACACCTGTTTCCGCATTCGGACTCGAGTTGGTCCATTATGCGTTGTTATTTTTTGCAAGCATAGCCAGCCTAACTCCGTCCATAAGCGCAGAATCTTCCTGGGGTCTGCACAGGCTTTTTGGAGTGACCTCGCGTGCCAACATGTAACCGCAAACTATATTGCTGTAACCCATAATTAGGTGCCAAAAGTCATTTACAACGGAATATTTACCATGATTTGATTTTCGAGTCTTCCAATAATTATTTCGACACAATATTTCTTTAGTGTTAATAACCATGATGGATTAACAAGATTTATTAGGTGCCTATTCCATGTTCCATTCATCGTAATAGCTTAATTAAATCATCGAGTTTTCTTTACCGTGAACACTAAAACAGAATACATAGAAATTGTCTGTGTACTTACCTATGCGACAGAAACTTTACAACATAAAAAAAAGTTGATTTTGAAGACAATTCCACTCTCTTTCTTGTAAGAATTTGCAAGCTTCTTTGGCATGCGACTGATTTTCAGCTCGGCTGCCTTACCAAATGGTCCAAACCAGCACTGTGTCTTATTTATAGTCTTACTTTTAGGTCCTGTCCTTCAAAATGCCCTTAAGTTTATAGGGCACGCCAATATAGCAGATTGTTTGCTTTCCGACCCTTAGATCATTCTATTTTATGTGAGGTGTTTTTTTATGCGGAGACCGTAATAATATTGGTAAACCCTTTTTAAAAATAAATATATTCTAAGGTTTTGTTAGGACGTTTTCGTGGAATAAAGTCCTTTAAATTTTATTGAATTGGAAATTAATGCTTCGGAATTGTATGTTTAATTTTTGTTTGTGTTTTTTTTAAACCACTTTCGCAAAAAGAGAGTTCCTATGCGTGTACATCGAAAGCATTGTAGATCCAAAACGGATTTATAGATTTTAATAAAAAAAACAGAAAATCATCGACATTTTTCATATCTTTGTTTTATGTAAAACGGTGCAGCCGTTGTGATATTGCGATTGTTCAACGTAAAATGATTGGAGATTTAGATGTATTAAAATTAATGGACCACTAATTTTAATTTAAGTTTTATTCCCAAATGTTTGCGAAATGTTTATTCCCAGAATTAAATTAATAACCTTTAATGCAGCCAGCGTCTTGGGAAACATTCCGACTGGTATTGATATGGATCAGTTTAGTTATCTGTAGATTGTTTGCAACAGTCTGCAGTTAGCTGAATTGTTTCAATTTTAAATAATAGTTTTAATTTGTTTCTATTCTTTTTTTTTGGTGTTTTCTGTTTCCTATGAGGGTTAAATCTCCGTGCTCATATTTTGTATTTTCCAAAGTGATTTATTATAAAACTAAACAAAACATCGTATATAGAAATATTTTATGGTGTAGACCAGATTTTGGTCATATTTTGTAAATATATTGCATTATTCCTAGAAGTGTTCTGTACTTCATATGAACCTAGATTGCAAGATCCGAGGGAGCGGAATTCCACATCCATCAAGTGAAACATCGTATGTTAGAGTATAAAATCATTCACGCACACAAATAAATTGCTTTCTCTATTACTTCGCAGCACAAGTCACTGTTATTTTCACCATTTTTGGCAAAGCTATTACAGCCTACCTGCAATTATTTTTATAAATATTTATTTTCTATGATGGGAATTTATGTGCCTTTAGAATGTAATTAATCTAAGTATTTGACTCGACTAAGTGAACCCTCTGAGCCCATGATATGAAAAAAAGAAAGTTACAACAAAAACTTAATCCACACTATCATCCATAATTCATCCATAAGTTATCCAAAGTTTTTCACAGCCCAAAAAGACAGCATCGCTGAAACGTCCCGCTGAATAGTTAAAGAGTGCACAGATTTAGTGAACTTTCAACTTACCCTTAAATATTCAGCGGTGAAAGGATCGGGAGGAACGGTGATGGATTAGCCCAGCCTTTCCATCGGCTTTAATTGATTATAGTTACTACTCTTTGGCTGTTTTACTTTTATTGTAAGTATAACCTCATTTTTGCATCAGCAAAAATACGTCAACTGCTAAATGAGCCTCCCCCAAACAAGAGGGGTTTTGCCGTAAGCACCGAGCTTAGTAGACGGTTTGGTGATCGCAGTAGAGGTGTTAAAATACACGGGAGGAAGCTTTTATTTCGTTGTGTCGTCATTACTGTGTTTTGTATCCTATTCATCGTCGCGTCTAAGGATTGAATTGTGAGCTCAACATATTGTGATAAATGGTAGTAAAATCTTTATTAACAAAGAAAATTACAATCAAATAATAAAAACAAATTAGAACTAGTATTTACAATTGAAACAATTAAGCTAACTGCAGACTGTTGCAAACAATCTACAGGAAGCTCAAATGATCCATTAAAAAAAACAATTGAATTTAGGATTGAACTAAATACAGTTTTCATCTGACATTTGAGCATTACTCAATATTTCGGACGTGGGGGATAAAGGGAGTTAAAAAGATATATACATACATATATGTATAATGTATAAGCATACATTTTGTTCGAGTAGGATTTTGTTTGCCTTTGCTTCAATATTTGGCTAAGCTTGCTGGAAGAGCAAGTTGTGTGAAGGAGATTGCACTCGAAAACCTTTGACAGGAGTTGCCGAAGTATTCAAACTCATACAAACTATCACCGTGTTAGAACTCTTCAAGCGCTCGAGACTTGCAAAGAGGTTTGAAGATATTATTATATATATATATATATTCAGGACAGAGGACTGTTATACAAATAAAAAATGTCATGTGAAATGTGTGTAGGGAATATCTCAGAAACCTGACGCTTTAGGATATTATGTTATGAGACATTTTTTATTTGTCCACTCAACAGTGAGGCCAAATTTTGCGAAATGGCGTTAATAGTGCGGCCCAATATGGGTCGCCCGCACTGTTGGGGTTTGCAAAATGTGCAAAAAAAATTAAGACTGCGTAGCTACGTGAAAGCCTATTTCAGTCTTACGCTAATCGCATGCAATTCTTCGTAAATTATGTTCCTATGGTGTATGTGTCTATTTACGGAAACAACATAGGTGTTTTTTAGGCCCATGTAGGTAGATAGATAGATAGATAATTCTTTATTGTACCACACAAAGAAAGAAAACAATACAGAAATAGATGTTAAGAGTAGACCTTATCGCTATGAGCGATAAGGCCATATAGGTAACCCTTTGGGCCTAAAAAACGGCCTAGCAAACATCACGCTCTAGGATTTATATTCCACAGCTCAGTTTTTAATTATTTTGATATGTCAATGAACTATTAAGTCGGCATGAACGTGCAAACCAAAACAAATACAAGCACAAAAAACACTGTACATTTTGAAGGCATTTTGGCATCAGGCAAGCTTGGATTAAAGCTAATCCAGAGCATAAATTAGTGAGATCCCGCGGGTCTCGCTGCACTCACTGACACCGACACGTACTCTGCCAGCCAACTCATGTTGAACGCTTAGAATAGAACGGAGTTTTAGGCAATTAAGTTAGAATGGGTTACATACAACACATAGGTACAACTGAAATGGATGATATTTTAACCGACTTCAAACAGGAGGAGGTTCTCAGTTCGTCTGTATGTTTTTTTTATTATTTATGTATGTTACTTGATATCTCCGCCTATGGGTAACCGATTTTACTGATTCTTTCACTATTGTATAGAGAATGATGCCAAGGTTGTCCCATAAAAATTTTATTCCCGAGGGATTAGTACATCCCGTTAAACTTAAAAAGCAGCATAATATTTTTGGAGAATCGCGACTAGCTGCAACAGTTTTGGTGATATCTGCGCCTAATGTAAATTGAAAGTTGATGATTCTTTCGTTGTTGCATAAAAATTTATTTTGAGGTGGTCTCCTATTAGTTTGATTCTCGAGGAATTGTTATGTGCGCCGTTAAACATAGGCTTGTAACAATTCTTTAGAATATGATATTTCATCATCACCTAATTAATGATTTCCATGGCAACGGGCGTCAACAACTATCCATGTGTCAGCAAACTAAATTAGACTTGATTTCTAACTAGATGTCGCCAGAGTAAACTAAATTTTTTGCACGTGAACACTTTTTTTGTACGAGACATAGATGAATATTATCTATATACCGGAATTTGAAGTCGGTTTATTGTTTTTTAAAACACGCCAAATATTTAGCGCCGCATTACCAGTAGTCACTAATGGTTTAGTAATTTAGATAGAAATAACACACACTATTAAAATATACAAGCATTACTTTGCGTACCTATTGTGGTGATGATGTATCGTGGAGAGACGAAACTAGTTGACGACTTACTTTGATAGATTTTTTCATGATCTAGTTGGTAGGATTTTCTCCTGCAAACTACTTTGTTGGATCTTATCAGAGAAGTTTTGCGGAATTGTTGCTAAATATTTTCATCATATAATACGTAGGTATGTACTAAATAAATTATTATATTATGGAAAAAGCACCATTAGCGTCATTTCAAGCCGTTTGCAGTCACAATTTTGTTACCATAGGTTTCTAGCTATTTCTACCGTTGGTCCTATATTATGAGTTGCATTCAATGGCTTTCTAAAATATTTTGTTGTCGTGAGACCTCACCCCACCACCAACGCAAACTAAGTCAATATCGCATGGCATTTTAGCTAACTTAATGCTCGATAGCAAATATAAAGGTCTAAGGTACAATATTCCACAATCATCAATCAAGCCAAACCAATAAACTAGTTCTCTCACTATTTCATCTAAAAAACAAAGGTTCATGCCGTTATGAGGCGCTGAAACGAACCGCTTCAAACATCCAATATTGATTGTTTCATTCCCGCTCAATTGGTGTTGGCAGATATTGGAGAACGTTGATGATACTCATCAATAAAACATCTGGATGCCGTAGGTGCAATTCCATTACGTTTTCACGAACGGTGGTGGGTGAATAGAGTAGCCAAAAGCCGGAACATACGTCACGTAGTGCAAAACAACGTTGCATGGTTTCTTCAATTTTTATAAGTTTATTGTACACAATACATTTCTACAGGCAACTTATAGTATAGTACTAAAAAACGTATGTTTTTTAGTACCGTTTTTAATGGTAGTTTTTATTACGAAATAAATGCAGATAGTTATGGTTTAGCTTTTTGAATAATAATTAATAATGAATCACAAAGCGGTATCTACGTATACACTAAACATAAATATCCCATCGCTTATTATTTATAAGTAACTCTATCTTTATCACAAAATATCTTCATCACAAAGCCAAACAGATGAAGACTAAGACGTTACAAGACCTAGTAAATCTGTCGATCCACAATGTGATCTAAGCCTGCGATAGAATTTTAAAAACGTCCGCAATTTTCGCCGAGATGTCGTGTGCTGGTTTATCGTCTTCAACAATCCACGTGGAACCGCTGGCGCCTTGATTGATCGTTTGTATTATGCCATTTACGGCAGACTCCACTCTGGAACATATTTGTGTTACGAGTATTATAGAAACTTTGGGGCCAGAAATAACCACACTATTTTTATAAATAAGCTTCTGCCCGCGGCTTCGCAGTTGTTTCCGGGATAAAAAAGAAGCTTATATGTGTAATATTACTAAAACTACACTAATAATCTATAACTGTGAATGAAAAACAAGAACTTAAGGACTAGAATTATTAATACTTCTAATACCCTCGTAAACAATTAATCTTCTGATTATCGTGCCCTGATGCCCACGTCTCGGTCCATGAGCCTAGTGTGGGGCCTTAGCCAATCTTATTAGACATACCTATTATTTATTTAAATAGCTTTAAGTCCTTTTTGTGTAATATTTAAGTGTGCCTAAGTGTAATGTGTTTTTCAAGTAAATAAATTATTGTATTGTATTGTATAGTTAAAATTATCATGATTAATTCATAAATTTTATGAAAACTTGTTGTACACTCATAGGAATATCAATCGGTTCCCTAAAAATTGCGACATACATAATTTAAATACTAGAAATAAGAATAAACTCGCTGAGCCCACAACTAGGCTACACAAGATTAATGTATCTTTTAAAGGGCCCTTTAAATCTATAATCTAAAATCTTTTAATCTATACGCTTCTACAACAAAATTCCAACTTAGTTGAATAAATTATCGATAAATAAATTCAAACAAATTGTCAAACATATCCTTTGTAAAAAGGCTTACTAAAAATATCAGAATAACTAGAGGATAAAAAAGCTTGGGACAAGTTTTGCTCCTACTCGAAAACTAACAAACTGACAAGGTAAAGGTTTCTTGTTCGCATCTTTACTTTAACCTTAAAAAAGATTGAAGTGAACAAAAATCAAAGTGATCACTTTATTTCCTAGTTTTACTTATGTAGTTTGAATTCTGTGACGTGTCCAAGAGTCCTGTAAGGTCTAAAGGAAATAAAGCACTTTGAATTTTTTATTTTAATGTCTTTATTGACAAAGAAAATTACAATTCAAAAATAAAAACAAATTAGAACTAATATTTACAATTGAAACAATTAAGCTAACTGCAGACTGTTGCAAACAATCTACAGGTAGTTCAACTGATCCATATCAATACCAGTCGGAAGCGTCCCCAAGACGCTGGTTGCATTGCCCCGCTGTATGCCAATGCTGATGCGCTGCGCCAGATACCCACCAGCTCTCGGGTTACGCGTCGCGTGTCGGCTAGACGCTCAGATAACTTTTTAAAAATCCGGCGAGATTACTAAATAATTAATAATCAATGAATTGTCTTATATATATATATAAGACAATTCATTATTATTAATGAATATATATACTCTTATCTATACTCTTGGATAAAATGATCTTTAATACAAATTATTTTAATTATATTTATTTTTTGCTTACAGCATTTATATTACACTTTTGTTTTATTAATGTCTATTATGTTATTTATTGTGGGTTGGTTAAAATAAAAGATTTTATTCGATATACTGAGTCTATTCACTACACAGAGACACGAGTACAAGATAGGTGCTACATTAGTCTATAATCCTTAGTTATGGATATGTATGGTCGCGGCAGAGGGTTGAGGAGTGACTGGCAAACTCGGCTTAGCTACTGAAAAACCTGAGTTGCCGAAACGCGTTTACGCCGCGTACTATATCTAAGCTAAACTGTGTCACTACATCATCGGCATGAAGATATATGGTGTCCCGGGGAGGGACATAGGTTACTTTATATCTTAACAACAATAATTCAATACAAGTAAAATTAGATTTAAATGATTAAACTGTATACCTATATTATTGATTATGAATAATTTGCAGGGAATCAACATTTCAACTATTGATTTTTTCATCATTAGAATGCATTCCCATTCTGGGGCATCCTCAGAGGACCAGTGCCGGTGCCAATCGGGACTTTTACATTTTTTTTTAAATAATTAAAATTTTTTTTTTTATTTCGTTTTTCATTTCTTTTTGCTTCATTTGTTTAATTCTCTGCGTGGGATGGAAGGTGGTAGTCTACTGCTCCCACAGTGACCAGCCGGATTGGGAGTTATATAGTTTGTATGTTCTTTATTTTTATTATTGAGTACAGGAGAGAGGCCAAAGCTCGTTTTGCTATTGATGTTGTTCTTCTGTGTTCCAACAATATTCACACAGTATGCTTGCATACTGTGTGTTTATTGTTGGAAAGAATCTAACCGGTAACTTATCTACAATGTGTTCGGCATTTCCCCAAGTAAAATATCGCGCATATGAGAGAACGTAGGTAGCTCTGACGAATGATTGCTATATTTATCGTTTTGTTTTCAACAATGTTACTCGATTGCTTTTCTTTGATTGTTTGTTCTAATCTAAGCTTTCCTTTCTTTATCGACTGGACAACTCTACTTATTTTCCTGACTTTACGTTTTCTTTAGAAAAATATTTTTGTTGATTGAAATCTTTTCAGCATCAATAATTTGTTGTATTCTGTTTAGTATTTTGCTTGGTGTACAATATTATAAAAGTATTCTTATTTTTATCGAACTTAATATTGATCTCTGTTGCGTATTTTTCATAGTGAGTTCCTTGAAATAATTCACCTCACCCTAATAGCCTTTACCAGTCAACTGTTGGAGGGCCCTATCAAAATAATTAAACAACCATTATTCAAAACCCCACAGCTATTCGGAAATGAATTCCAACAAGTCCCATTCAATTGTTAATAAACTTATTACAAAAAATATTGATTACCATCCTTAAAATACACTAACAAATTAATGGATAAAAGATGGGAGGTGTTTAAGCGATTTAATATTCGAGCTTCAGTATGCTTTGCTGGTAATGGGCTGTCATGACACCATGTCGGCGTCGCGTTGACGGAAACTAGAGGTAGAAACGCGTGTGTAACGTAACGTTGTCCGGTTTAATATACCTACGTAAACTCATAAAATGTTTGCTCACCTTTGCCTCACAGGTACCCTGCTCTCGAGCAGCGCTGGCGACTCGTCATAGTGCTGTAGATTGGTCCGCTGCAGAATGGCGGTGTCAGTTGGTCCTAGGCAAACTGTCAGGACGCGAACGCCAGTCCTTTTGTACGTCTCTTCTGACTGGAATGGAAGGAACCTTTGATATTGCGAGGGGTTTTGTGTTTTTGAAAATTCTAAATGTACCTATTTAATGTTAAGTTTTGTGCTGTGCGGAAGAGGGGAAGATTTAATTAAATTCTGTTATAAAATGTAGAGATGTACCAATAACAGCATAGCACATCATGTCACTAACTTTGTCAATAAATTCATGAGTGCCTTGAATATTTTAAAATGTTGGAATTGCGCTACCAATTACTTGAATTTATCGAAAAGTTCACAAAAAAATATTTATGTTTTTACACAAAAGCTAAAACAGGATAAGAATTATACAATGTTTTTTAATTTTTTCCTTTGGGAATTCAATTTATATGGTCCCATATAAATAACCCCATAATCATTTTCTGTGTAAATCCAAAATAATCATCAAAATCGGCCCACAATTGAACATACATAAAAAACACACATACAGCCGATCATAGAACCTCCTCCTTTTTTCGAAGTCGGATAACAAGAAAGCAGCCATCGTGTGAGGAATTATTCAAATACATTTCCATGCCATGTATTTGAATAATTCAATTTATTCAATTAGTGCCAAGTTTCACCCAAAAACATTTATCACCTCAATGGAGAAAAGCCCATTCAAGTTATAACACCGCTTCATGTTCAATAGAACCTTCATGAACGCCATGAACTGGCTTTATGGGCGAATATTTTCTTATTATTACCAATTTAAGTTATAGCCATTCATTTGAACTCCTCTACTATTAACTAAGTGTAATTATATTATCTCGAGTAATTTAAAATTTTTAAGATAACAGCGTCTTTTGAATGTACAAAGACTTTTTAGCTTTTTTATTCCACTGAGGCGAGGTTATTATGTTTTCAGTCTCAGGAAAAAAATCTTTATGGCAGACAATTTTATTGTAACGTTGGTAAATTGTCAACGGCAAGCTGCATGATAAACTCTTACTACTTTTCTATTAGCTTTTAATGTTACCTAACCTTAGAAAATCAACAAGAATTTCTGCAAATAATCAATGAACAAAATTAATAACGATACAGCATCTATCTTCATCATTTCAGCCATAATAGTAATTTATTAGTAAAAATTATGTAGGGACGACATCGAATTAAGTAGATGTAGATATGTTATTCAAAGTCTTTGGTTCAAGACATTGAAAACAAGGTGGTATGGCGGTTTAGTTTTGGCAAAGAAGTAGCTCTTACCCCTATAGAGGCACTGTACTGCAGCACAGCCGTCTTCGTAGCAGCGTAGACTGGTAGATGGCTGCCGAGGCGAAGAGCCAGCATTGAGGATATGTTGACCACCGTGCCTCCATCTCCCCCTTTGTCGATGCCCATTATCTCCATCGCATGTGTTGTGCTTTTGACTGTTCCGGTCTGAAAATAAAGAAGTATATAGTTATTTTCATATTTTTACCCGCGAGGCGTGTGGGTTATTTTTTTCGAGTGTTTTTATGTGGTTCGCAGACACTCATTATTACCTCCAAGCAATAAAACGGCTACCGCGATTTTGATAAATGAGGTATCAAAATACTAGTCTGGTCTCCAATACGGTTCTTAGCTACATTGTGTAGGTATTCGCCCTCTCATGTGGCTAAAAATGTGTAAAAGCGGAAAAATAATTGTAAAAAAAGGCTATTAGTTTTGAGCAGTCTGTTCGAATTTTTGTTGAAATTTTGAATTTTTTGTTCGAAAAGACTCGTCAACAATTGGTGAACCAAGGAGGCAAAGTGAAAATTTATCTACAACTGTAATGTTGGGGGCCAAACATTGAATTTTGAAATGATATTGGTTTTGTCTACACATGAGTCCGAAATAAAAAGCTCGCAAATTGAAATATTTCATTTTAAACTTATTTGTCGAAATTCATCTGTGAGGATTTTTCGATCATCGAAAACATTGACTATTTTTTTCTTAACTTCCATGTTTTGTTGAAATAAGTGGCAATTGGACAGTGACGTAACATGTGTCACTCCTGGAGTGCCAGACCTTGCTTTCTTGGATCATGGTTATAACTTCCTATATTTTAATGAAGCTAGTTGAAAAAACTAAATAAAATATATAAACTGACTAAATACTCGCCTAAAAGGAAGTAAGTAAAGGAACTTTCTTATTTCCATCATGGGAAAAGTAAAATGCTATAAACCTGCCCAATTCAGGGGCAGATAAATGCTTTCGTAGAGCTTTTACAAACATCCATAAGTTGTAGGAAATAAGCTCTTAGTATGTAGGAAATGGGCGAGTTGAATACTTTTACTGTTCCGTACTCTAGGATTGTTAATGAGATTCTATCATTAAGGGAACGTGGCCGATATTCGTCCAATAAATAAAGTAGAGTCGGCTTATGTATAATTATTATTGTTGTTACTTTTATTAATTATTATTGTAATAATTTTTATTGTTATTTTCTGATTAATTGATTAGAGAACCATTTTATTAGAGAACGTAAAGGTATCCTCCATTTCAATAATCCTCATATAGCTGGTCCTCCATGCTGGAGCACTCAGCCTAGTGATGGAATAAAATAGGGAGCTGCCGGGTCTTATAGCTAGGCGGTGTGCATTGCGCACGTACATGCATAATATTATTTAACTCAAACTTATTACCAGTGTCTTATTATATATACATACTTAGCTGTACACACGCAAGTTTACGCTACAATGTAGATTAAAATAATTTTTGTTGTATTTTCATTTCTTAGTTGGCATTGTAATGTGTTTTGTGTGATAAATAAATAAATAAATTCTAACTTTTTGTTTTGTTTTGTAATTTTACTAACCATTCTCAATTTTAATTATGTGTTACTAACAAAATGGATACATAAGTCTGAATAAACGAATTTTCAATTTCAATTATGTACATGCTCTATAATCACTTTCTTTCTCAGGAATAATTCGACACGTTATAATATTTTATTATTTATGTATGTATATCTATGTATAATATAATATAGTACATAATATAACTATTAATGTAAGTATATATTAATAGTTATATTATGTACATAATATAACTATTAATATTATATTTTTTTATATACTTATGTTAATGTCACGATTGTATTTTCCTTTGTTTCTTGTAATTTTTGTTACCTAGTAGCACTACCTACTAAATTGTTATCAACACCACCCAAAGGTTAGCACGTAGAGAATGCTATCTAGCATTATGTTCGCCTATGTACAACTTTTGTGCAATAAATTATATTATATTCTATTCTATGCTCATAGAAAAATAAACACACATGGAAATGGAAAATACAAACAACAGTAAAATAAATTATTAAAAACGTATAACGGGATGCGTGGGCAACATAAAGTTATGAGCAATGCTGATATCAAACTGCAAAGTTCAAACAGGATCTATGAAAACAATATCACTGTTGGAATCCGTGAAAACATTTCAATAATTTCGGAACTTTCAGACCAAGCGGAAAGTTGTACGAATGTTCAATGTTCGAAGTTGTTGTTCCAACTAAAGGAATATGGCCAATTACATCTCGTAATAGTATTTGGGACACCCGATTGTAATTGAGTGACGTGGGAGTTAATTCTACCTCGTTTAAACCTTCTTTATGTACCTACCAACTTTATCGTCATAATTGATCCATTGTTAGGAACTGAGCTGTAAAAGGCCTTCTTTTAAAATATGTGTCACACAACCACTGAAGGGAATTAAAGAGAAGACAAGAACTTAGTTAAAATTTACTCTGAGGTGAATGTACCTTAATGAGCTCTGGTGGATGCTGTGGCATAACTATCTCTTAGCAAGTTCGGGAACCCGCAGGATCCCGCATCTATTGCAAGACCGGTGATTATAGAGAGGCCAGCAGTGGACGTCCACATGCTGAGATGATGATGGAGAAAAAGCCTTAACTATTGTCCTTATCTACGACAAGTACAGGCTGGGTTGATGACATCGACGTGCATTCATTTGCTGTCACACAGTATAATTAAAACAGACATAAATATAACATTTTTTGAAAAAGTAAAACAACATTAGTACCCAACATTAAATTATTGATAAAACTTAGCCTAATAAAATGTTATACAACTTACAAAATTAACATCAACCATCCGCTTGAAGCCAACCGTGTCCAAAACCGCTGCACAGTTCACTACCCCATCCAGCTTCCTGTACTTTTCCACTACCATCCTGAAAGCGCTTTCAAGCGCTTCTTCGTTCGCCACATCACATTTTATGAACTTGGCTTGAAGTGCTCCGAACTTCGACGTGAGCTCAGCCTCTAGGGATGCACCTTCGCGCTCCAGGACGTCGAGGAACGCAACGTGCTGAAAAGTTTGAGGCGTTAAGTAGGATTATGGGGTGCCCCTAGGGTACTCTCTAGAGAAACACGAAAAACAAATAAGTGTCAAAAATTAGACTAGGCGTTTGCCCATGTTTTGAGACGAAGCTCTGGCTATTTAATATACAAACAAAATCCGTCAAGGGCGAGTGTGACTTGCGCGCCGAGGCTTTCGAAGTTTGTCATATACCAATATGTACTATAGGTACCGGTTAGAGACTTTGGTATTTAATGAATACCTAAAAATAAAAGGTTTTACGATACATTTCAGATGTATCGGTTTGCAAACTTCAGAGTATAGAAAGTAATAGTAAAATTATCGAGTTTTTTAAAAATATTTCGGGATTGCTCTGCTAATTTCGGGGGAGGAATTGAGGGGGGAATCGGTATTTAACGAGTTTTTTTTAAATATTTCAAAATGTATTACACCTAAAGAAATTTTAAAACTGTTTTGAAATTTACAAAACAATACTTTTCATTTACCCATTCTGTAATGCCCCCTTTTTGAAAAAAAGAAAGAACTTTTTTGTATTGTTTTTTTCAAGAAGTGTTCTACCTATAGACCTTTCTATATTATTTTCTGTAAATAATAGATGAATATCTACAAACGCTACATACATTTTAGATGCATTGCTCTGCAAACATCGGAGATAGAGGGGGAATGGGTAATTTATCGACATTTTCAAAATATTTCAAAAAGAAACAAAAATTTCGAAAACTGTCTTGAAATGTCTAAACCAATACCTTTCATTTGATATCCCACCCTTTTAAAAATATTTAAACAAAAAAAGAAAATTTTCAATTTCATTTGTCATTTTATTTTCTTGTAATCTGTCCAGGCGCACAAAATGTATATTCATATTAAATTTTTGCTGCTGTAGTTGCTGAGATATTGAAGACGAAAAAAGGACAGAAAAAGCGAGACCATAAGGGTTTCGAAACCGATCTCCGATCAAGACACTAGAGGTACATTATGGACAAACAAACATGTTTGTTTTACTAATAGTAGCTCATAATTAGCTAATAACGACAAATAATTACATTGACCAAACATTGTGTATCATTGAGCTAACCGGCTGTAATGTTAGTCAATTAACCATAGATAAAATAAATATTGGGAACCAATGGTAGGTACTCTACCTAATTAATAAAAACAAACATAATTTAAAATTTTTAGGTACCCTTAATTAAATTATTTTATAACTAGCTTTTTACCGCGGCTTCACGTGCGTTTTTCCGGGATAAAAAGTAGCCTGAGTCCGTCCCCGAGATACCATCTACCTTCATGCCAAATATTATTGAGATCCGTTCAGCCGTTTAGGCGTGAAAAGGTAACAGACAGACAGACAGACATACAGACAGACAGAGTTACATTCGAATTTATAATAATAGTAAGGATATTGATATCAGCATAAATGAAGAGCAATCACCGAGGAGCCGAGGATAGCATTCTAGGTACATAAATAGTGTTTTATTTAATCATAACAGACAGACAATTAGACAGAATTACTTTCGAATTTATAATATTGGTATGGATGGTCAAGAACACAGTCCATAAACATTGTGTTTCACGGTACGGTTCTAGGTACGGTTCACGGTTCTATGTACGGTTCACGGTAAATAACTAACGTATTTTCTGGTTTATCATGAGATCATTATTCGAGTCATATCAATAATAACTACTGTGCTATGTTCGTGATGGCGATACTCGTGGTTGTAGTGTGAATTTTCGCAATAGACTTGTAAGTCTATTACGATAGCGAAAATTCACACTTAGTTTTTGTGTACTAAAACTTCTGAATTTTCGAGAGAGAGAGAGAGAGTAGAGTTAGGTAGAGTTCGTAGCCAGAAAAGATTGCGAAGAAAGCATTTTTATGGCGCTCATTAGGGGAGGCCTATGTCCAGCAGTGGACTAAGATAGGTTGATAATGGAAAATATTTTACAGTTGTATGAAATTACCCTTGCATTTTCGAATAACAAGCGTCGCACCACCCCAGCGCCGACGCCAGCCGCGCCACCTGACACCAAAAACACTTTATCTTCTATATTTAGGGACCTTTTCACTAAACCGGCCGCCATTCTCACTAAATTATCACTCGAAAATACCAACTAAATATATTTTAAAAATCGAGTCGTAGACCTGCTTAAATGCCTTTAAATAGGGCTGCTTTTGATTTACACACTTATATTTAAGTTTTATAACAATTATCGGAGACGGTTCTTCGCGACAGCTGTGTATGTTACTGAGTGAAACAATTTTATCTTACAAAAATTGGTACTATCGTTGACAGAAGCATCAGAGTTAGATTACGCTGCAATGAAATAACAGTCAAAAGTTAGAAAATCCTTGCTCCACATTTTTAGGGTTCCGTATCCGAAGGGTGTAAACCGAACTCTGTTACTAAGCCTCCGCTGTCCGTCCGTCCGTCCATCCGTCTGTCACAGGGCTCTATCTCATAAACTCATGATAGAGGTAGACAGCTGCAATTTTTAGAGAAAGTCTATTGCTGTTGCTAGTATAACAACAAATAATAGAAATACATAAAAAATAAAAAAAATATCCCATTAAAGGGGGCTTCCATACAAAAAACGTAATTTTTGGCAATTTTTGCTCTTCATTTGTCAAGGCTGGATCTCTTGAACTACAATAGGTAGACACAATATGAAACTTTCTATAAATAAGTAACATTTCAACTGTAATATCAACAATACTAAAAATATAGTAAAGTTGAAAACTTTAATGGTGAATATTTGATGTTCTTTGAAAAAGTTGCCTTATTTTTATGGTCCGGAACCCTTCGTGTGTGAGTCGACCCGCAATTGACGTTTTATTATAATATACTAGCTGCTACTCGTGGCTTTGCATGCGCTTTTTAAGTAGCCGATGTCCGTCCCCGGGATACTGTCAAAATTCATTGAGATCCGTTCAGCCGTTTAGGCGTGAAATTGTAACAGACAGACAGGGTTACTTTTGAATTTATAATTAGTATGAATTTGATGAGTTAGGTGCCTACTCATGTTGTTGTTGTTAAGTGGTTTGTAAACTACATTACTATCCTAATATCCTTATATTCCCAACATATCTACCAAAAATCTATATTATTTAACAAAAAACACTAATTATGTACCTAGAATGCTATCCTCGGCTCCTCGGTGATTGCTCTTCATTTATGCTGAATATCAATATCCACAGTATTATTATAAATTCGAAAGTAACTCTGTCTGTCTGTCTGTTACCTTTTCACGCCTAAACAGCTGAACGGATCTCAGTGAAATTTGGCATGGAAGTAAATGGTATCCCGGACGGACATAGGCTAGTTTTTGTCACGGAAAAAAGCGTGCGAAGCCGCGGGCATCAGCTAGTACCACTTAACTTTAACTACACTTTAAAAGTATGTAGGTTAATTATATAGGCACGATTTGAGTGAATAGTTGAATACTCGCAAAATATTGAACTGTTTTATAACAGTTACATTTTTATGCCTAACTGTACCTTGAATATTACTCACAGATAATTCCGTGTCAATATTTATTGAATATAATTATTTTTAGACTCGAACAACCGAGTCTAAAAATAATTATAGAGTACCTCTATTCAAATTCTTTTCGATACGATTGTATAAATAAACATTCACGATACCTACCAATGTTATCAGCCGATAAGAATGTTCATTTTGCTGTGCGAGTTTATGACTTTCTTATCTCAAAATAACGGCTATTTTAGTACTGATAGATTTTGTATGGATTAAGGTTCAAGGTTGCGTGACTAATCTAGGATCAATCGTAGATTTTCACCTTTTTAGGGTTCCGTACCACAAAAGGAAAAAAGGAACCCTAATAAGATCACCTTGGTGTCCATCTGTCAACCCTCTTTTCCTTCTCAGGAACGCGCGGAGGTATCGAATTGAAATTAACATACAATACTCAAGTCCGTAACTTCTTGAAGCCATGTTACAAATTAAACTTCTAAGTCAACGCAATCAAAAGTTACAGCTGTTTATGCCCAAAGATTTTGAAATTTTCAAGGGAATGACACGTACACAAAACCTATCATGATATTGGACAAAAAGCGGGGTCATTTAGCACAAGTAAAGGAAAAATCTGAAAACAGTATATATGTAAATTTATTTAAAAATTTTTTTTTTTATTTTTGCCATGTAACCAAAACCTGGCACTTCCCGTTGATTTCGAATCATAAAATTTGCCAAGAAGCAAGCTCTTATAACTATGCAGAACCCTTGGTGCGCGATTCAGACTCGCACTTAACGTTTTGTTTTTTCATTTACATGATTAATCTATTCGTTATGGCCACTTGAGAGTAAACACAGACTACACTACACTACTTTATTACGTGTAGAACTAGAGATCTACACGTAGTAAATGTAGAGAAGGCTAGGTTCATAATATATAATTTTTTTAAATACAGGGTGATTTTTTGAGACGGAACAAAAAGGGCAGGTACCATAACCGTTATAGTTATAGGAAAATGATCCTCCATACCTTTTTGAGATATTCTGAACTACATTCACAGATTTTCGAAAAATGTACAGGCAGCAAGAAAATGGTAATTTTACACCAAAACTTTATTAGTTGCCAATCGATCCTGTTTCTTATAAAGATCAAAAGTCTCTACTGGTTCGACTGAGGTTTGAATACTAGAAATGCCCGAAATCGCGAAAATCTTTTTTTTATATAGATACCACACAAAAACAAAATACATAACAGAAATAAATATAGAGAATGAAATGTACAAAGTACAAAGCGCGGCATTTCCATGACCTTTATAAGTAAAACAATGTACAACCCCTAAAAATAAACTCGCCAAAAAAATCCCTTGCTCAATATTGATCATCCGAACGGCGCCATTATCAAACCAGCGCGGCGTCACTCAAGCATATATCTATGACTGAGCAAGCTTTCATAAAACGGGCCTTAGAGCCAGTGTTTTCTCTAACGCCTTTGAACCTTATAATCAAACCGCATAAGGTTCAACTTTCGTTAAGTTTACATAGCAGTGACGCAGGAATCCACGCAGTTCATTCCATCTTGAGGGGTTGACGTGGCGAAGCGGCTAAAGCCTTTTCAAGAGCTGCTATTGACTACGCAACAAAAAGCATAATAGCTTCCTCGGTGGCACATTCCCTTAAGATATGTAGATGAGTTTGGTATGAAAATAATGGCGCAAAAAGTGGTGGAGTAAATGAAAACAGCAAACAGCTGTACACTGATGAACATATAAAGTAGATAGATTTGATTAGATTGAAAAAAAAATAGGTTCACACACAAACAGGACAGGAAAAAAATAACAGATGAACAAAAACAGTATTTAGGTGCACATAAGAAGGCAGGTACACAATTACAACAAGATAATAGAAAAAAAATAATGTAAAAGCAAAACAACCAAATTATATTATATAAATAGGCACCTACCTACCAACAGTGCACTAGCCCTAATAACAACTCTGTCTGTCTGTAACCTTTTTACGCCTAAACGGCTGAACGATATCCCGAGGAAGGACATAGGCAACGTTTTATCCCAAAAAAGAGCCTGTGAAGCCGCGGGCAGCAGCTAGTTGTCTATAATGAGGCGTTTTCTAAAAACGAAAAAATCTTTTTTTACCTTAGAACTAATAGATGGCGTGTATACTTCACATCCTTTAAGGAGAGGATTTAGGTTGTCTTCGGGATGGCATGTCTAAATAAGCACGGTTATGTCACTTTAATTTGACGGCCTTATGCAAAAAAGCGGCCACTTTTCAGTTTGTTCAAACTGTTTTTTGACGTTAAGAAAATGCCTTATTAACATATCAATGATCGAATCTCTTATCAACGTCAAATTCGGAAAGAGTAAGTACCTACTATTTGACAAAAGATTTGATTTATAGATTTTCATTGTACGAACAACCAGCTACATTAAAATGATAAAAGCGTGCATCGAAGGCATTTTGATATTTATTCTTCTTATAAATGATAACTTAGCTTGTTCGCAGAAGTCATAGATGTTGATCAGGTTCCGAAATAACTTGAATATCTATCAATGCTAGGTATTTAAATTTATTTCGGAAAATTCTACAAGAGGTGGATCAAGGCTTGCCACCTTGCCTCCTACACTTTTTTCCCGTTGTAAGTAAAGTCATAAAGGTAGAAAATAGAATACCTATCATAAAAAAATTACCTATATCCCAAAATAACGCAGGAATAAAAACATTATTTTGTATGGACGACCGATGTGGCGCGGCGGGCGAAGGTCCGCCTGCGACGCAGGAGGTTGCCGGTTCGATTCCCGCCTTGGGACAAATGTTAGTACGATCTGCAAATATTTGTTCCGGGTGTTCTGGGTATTTTCTATGTATAATAAAAAATTGTATTGTATTAAGTTTATCAGTCATCTAGTACCCATAACACAAGCTCTGCTTAGCTTGGGGCTAGATGATGTTGTGTGGATTGTCCAGCATTATTTATTTATTTTATTTATTCAAAGTTCACACGCTTAACATTTATATGCGAAATAAACTTTTGTATTATTATTGTTTATTATCTAACTATTTGTGGGTTGGTTGAAATGAAACTGGTTATTTCGCACACTGTATGAACATTTTTCCAGTACGTTAGGTACTTTTATATTAATTATTTCTGGCTCACACATTCTAGCTTTATTACCATGTAGCGAGAGGCTCGAAATAATAAAATGGGAACAAAAGAGGGTACTTCAGCCGAGCGCGACTCCGCCAAGTACTGCCAGTAGGTACTTGTGTGTTATATATCTGTTCACTGGCATCTGTTTTACGGAAAATATCACAATTTTGTATATTGAATTGAAAATGGTGTTGATTATGACTCGTGCTCCCGCATTCGACGACACGCAATATCGATGAAGCTAAGCGACGAACGATAGATAATTCTGCAAAGGACTGATTCAAAATAAAACTTCATAACTTTCGCGATCTGTTAACGTAGGGGAAAATAAAACAAAAGGTACGTACGATAAATAATCTTTAATATGATTTAAAATAGATAGATAAATAATACTTCATTCAGAGAACTTATATAAAAAACAGTATGGTAAAGGTAACAGAATTGGCGGCCTTATTGCTTGAAGCGATTTCTTCCAGGCAACCATAATAATTTTGATAGAACCCAAAGCTGCCATTCCAACAGAATATAGTGAAACAATATTATTTACAAAACATTATACTTAATAATTAACTCATAATAACTAGGTACTTATCTTAGATAAATAGATAGATAGATGTTGACCGAAACATTTTGTTTTTACGCAGATTGCTAGTAGAATGGTGGTGCATAATATGTTAGTGCAGTCTAAGTATTAGTGGAACACATCCCAATGTGTAAAAAGAATATCAAACCGTGTCCTTGAAAACCATTTAAAAAACCCCCAAAAATCCAAGCAGTAAGTGCTAAGCTAAGGCTTAGTGTCAGTTATTTTTTAGAGGAATTTATTTACGTGGGCGTGGGCGTAAAAAAAACATTTTAATCCCATAACAAAACCATCCTATTTACAAAATGTTACACTAAAACAAACTTATCGATGCTGCAACTGGCTCCAGTATGCAACATAACATCATTAGTAGACCTAGTGGCTCTGAAAACCACTTTAAAAATCTGCAAAAACGCTAGCCTAACCCACTCTCAACCATTTATTTGTTTCTGCTGCTTTATTCTCTATCACAATGTGGTAAGGGCTAAAATCTCAGGTCAGTCGAGTTTACAAGAGCAAGTGCCTGAAAAATCGTTAAAACAAAGTACAAAGGCAAATAAACCCGGCATTGCTACCTGCGGGCGGTCCGCAAACAAACCTCCGCGCCCCGCGGCGGTACTGGTACTAAACAATATTTTTAATTTCTATAAGGTAATTACTACTGAATACCTGGTTGTAGCTTTCTTCAGCTAAAAAGTCTTGTAAAACCAATCACTTCGCCCAATAAATAACAAAAAGAAATGGTAGGTTTCAACTATAGATAATTACGACCAGAATGAAAAAATACGTGAAGGAAGGGCGTTATAAATCATTGGTTGCCTTGCCATTGGCAGATTTAGAACATCGAGGGCCAATACCGGAGCAATAACTTCAGTTTACACTCAGTTTCAGAGTCTCTTAAGAAATTCTAAACGAAGCGTTTAGTAAAACCCAGCCGAAATCGAAAATTTGCATTGTTCGTAGTAGGAACTTTGCTCTTCATCAGCACTTTTTATTTACTGAAGAATAAGCGTAAACAGAAAGCGCTACACCCTGTATGTCCCTGTTAAAACGCCTTAGGTGTTTTAAACTTTGCTGGGCCAAGAAAGCGCAAGTATGTAAAAGTTTTGGCGCCTTAATAAATTGTTTGCTAAAATACGCTTCCGTAATTTACAGCTTTTGTAAGTAATTTTCTCGAATGTGTGACTTCGGTGACAGCACAAACTAATGGAAACAACATGAAAGTAAAAATGTTACCAATCGAAGCAAAAATAATTGATAATACTGAAAAATTCACACAGACTCATCTAGCCCCAAGCTAATAACCAAAAACTACATTTATCTCAAGTTTAAGGTTGGGGAATTATATGCAGTGGGTGCAAATGGACTGAAATGATAAAGATAAGATAGAGATAAATTTATTTGTTAATTTTTTTTCATAGAACAGACTCTATTGACAAAGAAAATTACAATCAAATAATAAAAACAAATTAGAACTAGTATTTACAATTGAAACAATTAAGCTAACTGCAGACTGTTGCAAACAATCTACAGGTAGCTCAACTGATCCATATCAATACCAGTCGGAAGCGTCCCCAAGACGCTGGCTGCATTGCCCCGCTGTATGGCAATGCTGATGCGCTTGTTTGTTAATTAACAGGTACATACAGGTTTAACAAGAACTAATAAGTAATACGTAGGTATAAGTAGGTACATAGATACATACATTTTTATACAAGCAGAGAGTAGGTAGAAAATTATGACATTAAAGAAGAAAAATTTTATCAAGCACCAAAAACCTAATAAGAAATCAGAACGTCATCAATAATTATTAGTCACACACGATACATTATATTGACAAACTAAATTAAATCGTACCTACACTGCACACAATCAAAGTAAGTAGTAACTACTACTTTACTTAGTACCTGCCCACCTACCACACCAATGTATAGTCAGTGCCATAGAAGCGAGAATACTCGATCTACATGATCGTTCGAAATGATGACGCTGATCTCCAGTGCTGAAAATGAAATACCTGAATGTTTTGCTCATAAAAAGAAATTTATGGAGCTATGACTCGTAGAGTTCGGGATCATGAATCTATACTGTGAACATAATTATATACCAAGGTGCGTGAACAGGGCTACTGTTCACGCACCTAAATTTCCACCTGTTCCAGCGCCGTGGGGTTAACGCGGATCGTGCCCTCCGCAGATATAAGCACCAGCACAAGCTTGTCACTCCCAAACACAATTGACTTGACTTGACTTCTTTGTATTTGGCAATAAAAACCCAAACACAATTTAAAAAAAGTCTGACAGATCAGTGTCCCGGCAATCTCGGGCCCGGCAGTGTACAACAGACTACCTGACAAAATCAAGAATGCCACCTCCAATAACCACATGTTATTAGAAAAGGTTTTTTGCAGTATGTGTGTATTCCTGGAATTGCCCGAATATTGAAATGGGGTAACAACTTAATTAATAAGCTTAATAATAAAAATTAAACTTAATAATAATACAACAAACTAAACTAAACTTAATAATAATGCAACTTAATAATAAAAATTAATTATTAAAATTTAGGTACATACCTATTATATTATAATAATGTTTTTTTACCCTATTTATAGTAAAAAGTGACTTATAAAATAATTTTTATTAATTCAATCTTGTATTCTTGTTCGTCAAAAACATACAAATCATGAATATTTTCTTGTAGAATATAATATGAGAACATATTATACTCAACCACAATAACTTTATGAAACTATTCCGTTGCTTACGGTTAGTACAATTAAACTAAAACAACAGCGTAAAGCAAGGTACCGCTTTAAATTAGTGCTACACAGACGTTACACGTGGTAACATAAGTTTTGTGCAAAGCTCTATAGCTTTGTTTAAATTAGCACTAGTGATTCTGTTTGTTTAGTTAGACATCGCCATTACTAATTAGTAGGTACGTTCTGGGTTGGTATTTATTTAGAAAGCAATAGCAGGCTAAGGAATCAAATAATATCCCAAAAAAAATCGACTTTGACGAGACTTGAACCTAAAATTACAAAAAAATGTGGCAATTTGCGGTCTCATCGCTCAAAAGCGATCTCTACCAGACAACCGTGAATTCCGTAAAAACCGTGCATGCCAACCTTTATGAAAAGAGCCTACACACATCATATACAGTGAAATCTGTAAGCGTCCCTGCCAGACCCTCCCCCCTAGCTCCCACACTGCTGTCATTTAAATAAGCGAACTTTGAGTAAGTATCCGCTTATGCGTGCGGCTCATAGAGATGTAAGATAGGACCTCTTCGATATCCGTCGACTCTACGCTTTTCGTAGAGCTGCTACGTGTACAAAGTCAACAAACTACACACTCTTTGACTTTGAAATAGGTACTCGTCGGCAATATTTTTGTTTTTATTATGTAATGGGGATTGGAGTAGGCCTTTGCCTCTAGGACAACCAGGGCTTATAATAATAATATAGGGCGTCTGAGCTGTTGGCTTCGGCCCCACGCATGCCTTTCAAAGGATTTAACGAAATAAGTGATTTTAACAAAGAAAACACTAGCAGATGGTCAAGGCCATTCGGGATCCATTCCTATTTTTAGTGTATATGTTGCCCATTCTCGGATGATGATATTAAGGGTGATCGCACAGCGGTTCACTATACCTATGGCCCGAGATCATGGGAATAAGAAACAAAAAATAAAAATAATGTATGTAATCTGCATTAAACCATGACTTTTTTTATTGCTGGGCAATCCACACAGCATCATCTAGCCCCAAGCTAAGCAGAGCTTATGTTATGGGTACTAGATGACTGATAAACGAGTACATAATCCAATACATTATTACATAGATACTTATTTATTATACATTGAAAATAGCCAGAACACCCGGAACAAATATTTGCAGAACGTACAAACATTTGTCCCAATGCGGGAATAGAACCCGCAACCTCCAGCGTTGCAGGCGGACCTTCGCCCGCCGCGCCACACCGGTCGTCAAATTCAAGTAATTTGTTTTGATCTAACTGAACTGTAAATAATTGAACCACAGCTCTGATTAGTGTAACCTGTGTAACAGTTCGATGGTTCCAGCTTTATTACATTCCGATCGCAATCATTGCCAATATGGGGCCGGAATAGGAATCTGTATCAATTCTAGTAGCAAGCAGTCCTAGTTTAGAACAGGGTTCCGCTTCGTCCCATTCAGTTGGAAGAGCTGAAATTCTGAAACATGTTTTTGTAAATTAATTTGGGCTTTTTCCCTATGACGTTAGCGTGACAATTCCGTAAAGATGCTCACAATTAGAGACTGATACAAACCAATTATAAGAACTTGTTATTTTACATACATAAATCTAAAACTGACTTTGAAATCATGGTTTTTTTATGTTTTGCGAGACAATCAGTAACTCCTCTCGAATAAAACTTGTAAGGGACTACCACGAAAGTATCAAACAAAAAACATATTCAACCTGTAATAAATTAATAATACATACAGCGAACACTGAACATAGAATTTTATTGAATTCTGTTAATAATAGGATTTACATAGGTACCGATCAATCAAACAGTATTTTGTTTGCGTATTTATTTATTTATTATGGACTACCAATAGTGGGAACACAGGGTACAATGTTGTGTTTTGTTTTGAACCCCGTTTAAACTGCGTTTATAAACGTGATCCAAAGACGTCTTTTTTTCTGAAAATCACACTTGGATAGATGGAAGAATGTTTCGTGTTGAAATTTTGCATAGATGTAGTTAGATCTCTACCTAAATCTGTACAAAATTACAACATAGGGAGGCAACTTATAGAATAAAACATAGGCTTTTTTTATTTTAGGTACATATCTAGAAATAACCTTCGAACGTTTCCATATAAATAACGCGTGTAAAGCCGCGGGAATAAACTAGTATGATCATATAACCCAAGGCAGCATCGCCTCATATCACACTTTAACAGTGAATAAATTGGAATGCCACACGTCGGCGTCGCTCGGTTATTCCATCACACTCCCCGAAGCATTGCTGATGCTGAATTATGTTTTCTACGTGAGAGTGAGACGGTGTGTAACATCAGTCACACTTACAGGGGCAAAAATTTACGCCTTCTTAAATTTCAGATTAAAATTTAAATCAAATAAGTTTGAAAACGGTATATTTCCATAATTACAATAAAAGTACGGTTAAAAAAGTTAAATTCTTAACAGTAAAGTTGACATGCAAATAAAGTGATATTTTTTATTTCTTCTAGATTATAATAAAATAAACTGAAGACGTGAAGCCTTCCCTTCTAAGTTGTAAGTTACAAGGAAAGTTGTGACCTTGTAAGTTGTTATTTTTCGAGTTGGAGGTAACCTGGCCCAAGGTTTTTTGGCCTCTAGTAGTACTACTAGTGAGATAGTCTAATCTGATATTGAAATATAAACAAGAACAATGAAACATGATTCATTAGTGCCTGAAAATAATCGTTACGTACATAGAGTTCAGTTTGAAATTCTAATAAATTCAAATAATAAACCGCCAAGTGCGAGTTGCCTCGCACACGAAGAGTTCCGTACCGTAAAAATCAGGCAACTTTTTCAAAGAACAACAAATTTTCACTTGTTCGGAGACCCCTTTAATTTTTTTTTTTGTTTTTTTATTACAGTTGAAGTGTTACTTAATTATAGAAAGTTTCATGTGCCTACCTATTGTAGTTCAAGAGCCTTGACAAATTAAGAGAAAACGGCCGAAAAATCACGTTTTTGTATGGGGGCTTGATAAAGGGGCTCCCCTTTAATTTTCATGTATACCTATTTTGTGTTTATTTTTTGTTGTACTAGCGGCAAGAGAAATACACATTCTCTGAAAATTTCAACTGTCTACCTCTTACGGTCATGGCTCATGAGATAAACCCTGTGACAGACGGACGGACGGACATCGGAGGCTTAGCAATAGGGTTCCGTTTTCACCTTTCGGGTACGGAGCCCCAAAAACGATAAAAAACATCCACACCCTAGGGTCAGAATTGTATCTTGACTCATTTCAGTTTGAAATTTAAATAAAAACAAAACAAGACATGATGCATCAACATTATTCACACCTACTCGTATTGAGGTCAGTACCGTACTGTGAGTTTAGTTTAAAATTGTAATGGTAACAAGGCTAGGATATTGAGGCTAAAAAAAGTACCTTCGTATGTACCTATATTTTCAAGACAGAAACATGTCATATGCAACGATACGCAATATCATCACAACTCAGGGCATTCGATTTTGTTCAATCAACCTACAATCAAAAAATATAATAACAAGTTATTGTTTGAAAACTATAAAAAACAGTTCTCGTTTTTTTTTTTCATTTTTTGCCGCTAAATTAGAGGGCTTACAAATTATGGCTAAGAACATTATAGGAGACCAGACAAATATTTTCATAACTCATTTACCAAAATCGCATTGTTCGTTTTGATGCTTGAAAGTAATAGTATGGAGTAGGTATTCCCTGACTACAAACACTACTACTAGAAACACTCGAAAAACGTAACCCACGCCTTGCTGGCAAAAAAACAAACTTAGTCTCATTATATTACGTAACCTATATCAATATGCCAAAATATACTATTTAATAATTACTGTTTGAAGCATTGTTTACTTTGCAACTAATTTGTTGCCAACGCTCTCTCGTTAGTTTATCTCTGCACATTGGAATTAGATGATGCTATACCACAACAACATTGTCTTCTACCCACAAATTCTAGGAAAACCAGAAACGATCTCAAATTAAATTAAATTTGTAATTTTTTATAATGTATTTTATTAATCCTGCAACATTTCCAACTGCAATAAAAATGTAGATAGGTACTTTTTACAGAACCATTTTACGTTTGCAGAAAGCAATTTATCTCATTTTGTACCTTCAGTTTTATGCCCTAGGGCTACTTTTATACTATTGCTTTATTTGTTTTCCCAGTTTAAAATAAGCATACCATTTTATTTTACTGAAACAAAGCGCTGACAGCTTTCCAAGAAATACGTCGACAAGCAATTGAATCAATAGAATGACGGAATAAAAATACACAATTCTTTGCAAGACGCGGGAAAGCACTACTAGAAGGCCAGGGGGGAAGGCTAGGGGGAAGGGGGAAAATGTAGGTACATTTTAAACCGATTTCCCAGTTATTTGGTGAGTTGGAGCCTTGTTTATTTTGTTGTTTCTGTAAACATAAAAAATTTAGGTACTTACATTTTGGCGTTTTTCTAACGTACTTTTTGCGAGAGGCATTTGCCCAGCAGTGGCATGAAAAAGGCTCATTAAAAAAACACTTTTATTGTATTAAATCTTATTTATTTTATTTTTATTCTCTTCCTGTCTTTACCTCGCTATTTCCAGGATTCCAGTCAAATAGATTTACGTCTAGAATTAAATTGAATAGATTGATTACCTGGTGCATTTGATAATAGCTACATACGTACAATTCTATTATCTGGGTAGGTACTAACCTATTAAATAAGTGTTATGAACATTCAAAATTGCTTTTAAACGCGCATTCCAGATATAAATGTTCACCTTTTAGTAAACTTTAGTACAATACAAGTGTTCTATAAATTCTATCTCGAATCTGCGTTTAGTGCTATTCTGGAGAGTGTAGCCGCCTTTATCGTGCACAGATGCAATTTGAGGGCGCAAATTGCGTTTTCCGCGTTGCCTAGTTCCATTTCGGTCAACAGTTCCAAGTTTCGAGTGACTGGATCAAAAAGGGCCTTGTATTTCGAATGCAAAATATGTCCGATGATTTTCATAGAGATTCGTAGATTTTTCAATGTTTAGTACTTATAATCTTTACCTAGAAAGTGAACCTTCTCTGTTCCTTTAGTTGAGGACCCAAACACCTAAGACGTGATTTTAAAATCATTTTTTTTAAAGCTTTGGATAAAAACTGGTTTTGATTCTGACAACAAGAGATTTTTAAATTATTTTTCAATAAAAACACTGATTGAACTACTTACGTAAAAATCTCTCAAATCAATAATCATCACATCAAATAAATTGCTATCTGCATCGCCCATAGCACGGAAATGAGACGCGCGAGCAGTCGAAATAAACCCATTATATTTTCAATCCAACTGAATTACACGAGACGAGGCTAGTCCGATGAATAACTTTTTATCAACCTTTTATAAGTCACTAACCTTTTTGGACTCTAACGATGGTTCTTATTTTTTAGCTTAAGGAAGCATAGCTTTCCTCTATGGTTTTAACCTACTTCATTATCAAAAGAGGCGCTGCAGTGCTGGCTGCCTCAAATTCAACAAATTAAAAACAATTGAGGTCTGATAATCCCTAAACCTATAGCAGACCTGTGTATATAACGTAGTGTATTTTTCTCCTTGGTCCGTTCAGTACGAAATAACGCTGACATAGGTAGGTACTTACAGATTATTATAACGACTTTCTCCAAACGAATGTAATTTATAAGGACAAACGAAAATAATGTGTACCTTGGTATTATTACAGTGAACAAAAAGACAGTGTAGTTTCAGAATCTGAAACGGCTGATCCCAAAAGCCATCAAAAGTAGGTAACTGTAAGCTCTTTAACTTTAATTGGTCCACATAAAGCGGTTTCCGATTTAAATGAGCCATCAACCTCGCCCGGCCTTACCTGGTTAATTTTAATGGACCCGGGTTTATGATGAGGATTTTGACAAAAAAATGGGTTTAATTTTGTCATTTTCCCTATGATTTTCTATTTTATGGTGTTGGCACTAATGGTAAGCCTAGTCAAGCTTAAAAGATGTTTAAACTATTTAGACATCTTACAATGTACAAACGCACAACTTATTGGCACTCATTGGAACGTGAGTTCTTTCTAAAACTACATAAGTAAGGTACATTAGACTTTAGCAACTACTCCTGAACTTCTCCCAACTCCTAACTTCTAATAGTACCTACCCTACTCCACACAACATCACCCTTTTGTTTGTTGCAGGTCTTATTCGACAGCTTCACCCTCGGCCGCTTCACATCTTTCACGGAGGATGGTTGTCCTGACGGCTACATGCAGATCCAAGAAGCCAGTCGTCCGCAAGTCGGAGGCTCCTGGTGTGGCACCTCCTGGGGACCCTCCATCTACTACAGTGAAACTAAATCCATCACCCTCATCATCAGGCTCCTGCATCTCTCGAAAGACCAGAACAACTATAACTTCGATTTCCGAATGGCCTACAAAGTCCTGAGGAGAGATTATGCAACGGTCCGATATGGAGGAACTCCACCTTTAGGCAAGTTCCATTTTCATTATAATTATATTACAGGTACAATTCGACTTCCTAATCAAAATTATTACTCAAATTAGAGATTCGAAGCACGAACCATCTTAAATATTCGCCAAAAAAGTTTCTGAAACCTGTAATCACGGATCATTTGAATTCAAAATGAAAACGCCTAAAGCTCTGACTCCAAAAGACTTTTCCTCGTCACGCGAAATGCTCGTCTGTACTGTATTATAGCGGCGTTACGGTGCCGATACATCCAATAACCATTTCTTATTGCAGAACGCCCTTATTTCAAGATGAAGCCGTTACCGTACCCCGTAAACATATCACGAGAGGATGCGAGCGTCGCGAGGCCGACAAAAACTTCGGATTATTACCTGGGGGATTTGATCTCAGGGACATATTGCTCGAGGATATTCAGCGACTGCGATCGTAAAAATTGCAGATTACAGGCCCCAAATTTTCCCGGTGTTTACCCTCGCAACCTGACGTGTTACTACGCTGTGAGGCAGCACGAGGTGCCGCAAGGAAAGCACGCGTTGATCGTAGTCAAACAACCGAACGGACAATTAGTATCTATCAGAAGCATGAAGGCATTGTACTCTACGGAACAAGAACGAGGGAACAATGGACGGGAGCTGAAATTCTGGCAACAATGTGACGAAGTTCAGGACTATGTGACGGTGTACGACGGATACACGACAAGGGATCCGGTTATTCTGAGGTTTTGCGGCGGAGGCGTAGGGGTGCCCGAGGCGATATCGAGCGGCCCGGAATTGTTGGTTGAATTCACAACGTCCCCTTTCGGCACATTTTTGCAACCGGCCACGGCGCAATCTCTACACGGATTTCAGTTAGAAGTTGAGGTATGTAAAATTATCACAACCGTTTTATTCCCCGCGTTCCATAGTTTTTGGCCCGAATCTCGCAGTTATCTGCAGATACATACCTACTGCGAATGTCGGTCGGAGTCTAATTTATGCAGTTTTCAAAGTTTAGTTGCCAAGAGATGGGGGAGTTTTTATAAAACTCATACACCAAGTAAGTCGTTAGCGGATTTAAATACGTGCAGGCAAACTGGTGCCTAGAAAGTCGTGGCAAGTTTCACGAGTCCTTCGAAGCAGTGTTTTCATTATACAATGTAGGTACAAAATATAATGCATGCAGTATTCCAAGCAGCCACCAATTTATTTGATCGTTGCTAAAACTAGGCTCTATTTTATAATTATCTATCTTGTAGGTGTGACATGTAATCACTCATACCGTGACATGTAACGTATTGTTATTGTAAGTGAGATTTTTGATTCAGTTGATCAATGTGGTAGAAATTATTTGATTGTTTTGAAAAAATCAATAACCGACTTCAAATTCCTTAATGAGATTGTTTTTTAAATTTTGCGGGGCAAATACCCTTGGGAAATAAATTTATATGAATCCATCTCGGGATAATTTTCTATATAATATCAAAATAGGTCTACAATTGACGGAGAAATCAATCGGCATGAAAACATACAGCTGATAGAACCTCCTCCTTTTTAATGTCGATTAAAAACAAGGTTTTTGCGCTCTGACGCAGTTAAAAGCTCAAAGCTTTTTCTACAAGGGTGCTGACAGATTATTGGACTCTATCCAAGTTTCAATTAACCGAAATTATGGCCCGTAAGCACGTTTTACCATTAGTGCATTCCATTTTGCTCCAAAGCTACGTCAATAAGGCTCATTTGTGTTAGCAATAATTCCTCCAAAAACATTAATTTATTATAACTTCAACCCAAATGCTTTTCTAAATGTAAGTACCAAAACATTGCAGTAAACTGCTAGCACGTGATACGTGCTTTATTCTCATCGTATTTTCTAATTAGCTTTTAAACCCTTTCGAATATCTCAGACAGAGCTTTCATCTTGATTGTATTAGCTCGCTTTTGAACACGTGGGGTCTGGGAGTAATTTAATTAATCTTACCTTAGGAGCACGGTGTCGGCTGTCGGGCTAACCACCACTCTGGCTAGGCCCGCCCCGACACTTTAGACGCGTACAAAGATTTTTTCACTATCCTTTGATGCATAGGACGGGACGTTTTGGTATTAGCATAAAAGTTTCAGTTTTAAAATAACAATAAATTGATAAAAATTGTCCTGTATAATCTGATTCTTAGTGAAAAATTTCTAAATAATCGGAACTGGAACAACTTTTGACCGTCACAAAGTAACTAGAACCGTGAAAGTTATGTTTCAACACGATTCTAGCAATTAATTACGTTTCCAATTTGTAAGTTTCAAGTAAGTCTACAGTACAATACCTGCAATTAACATGACATCATAAGATCAAGTTCAAACGTAAAAACCCACCAAACACGAGAGCAAAACTAAAATGTGTTTGTAAATGCACTACGTACTAAGCCAGTCTGCAAATGCTAATTCCTAGACCTAATCGTTTGTCGAAATTAGGTTAATGTAGTCCATACGTCATCATGAAGTGTTATTTAAAGTGTTTCGTTCTCGTTGAACAATAATAAATCAGGCGATGCCCTGGAGCCCTCACTTGGGCCTTTGCCAAAGTGTAATTAGTAACGTAGGCTTGCACGGATAATAATGGGCCACGGGCCACCCACACTGTTTTAGCTTACGGAATTAGGCCGGCCATTTTTTTACGTCGCGCTGACAAAACTTTAGCAACTGCTAACCTCTAGTTTCCTTGTTTTACCGTTTCTTGGGAGTTTAGAGGTGGTCTATAACGCAGCAGTAGAAACAAGAGGAATTAAAATTACACCCAAGATTCAACAGAAACGCCCTCATAACTTAAAGGGTGCTCATTAATCAAACAACCAAGACTAATTTGAAAGGTAACGGTTTCTAAATAATAATTTCAGGTCAGATTTGTGGACATTCAGTCACCGACGTACGCTAAAAATAAAAGGGCGTGCGAATTTTGGATCAGGGGCACGGGCCGAGGGGTCCTAGAACACCCCCAACACTCTCTCCCCCCGAACACGACCTGTCTCTACCACATGCAAGGGATCGACACCTCCGGCCCCTCCGGAAGGAATATTATCTACAGAAGGCCGTCATTTTCCGCCCCCCGTTTTCGCGTGTGGTTCTCAGTATTGAAATTTTATGTGACAAACGCTCTAAATCCGAACTTGCCCGAAGATGAATACTGCGGGAGTCATTTGAATATATGGGACGGTCCGATGAGGATATCGCCCGGTTGCAGTGATATATTCTGGTAAGTTCCGAGCATTTTCCAGGCGATTACTGGAGTTAACTTAACCGGATTTAAGATTTAGCGAGAATTTCGTTCTGAAATATTGTGTTTTCTGTATAAGTTTAGTGAACCTAATAAAATTTTGCAGCAACGAAAGAGTAAATTGAGGGTGTTTCCATGTATGTTTTAGATTTTATTAGCTATACCGTTTTACTTTATCTAACTCTAAGGAACTAATGCTAAACTTCTGGGAAAAATAAGTTTGCTGACATTGGCAATTAGATTTAGCTCGGCTGTATTATTTTACCAGTAAGAATGGACATTATGAAATAGATACTGTTGGACCCAAAGTTGTCAACTTTTTAGAAAACACTGATCAAATTAACATTCTTTTCAGTGACAAAGAACGATCAGTCCAAATGTCAAGGGCAACATCCCCTCAATCAGTGATCGTTGGTCGTCCTCCTACCAATGCCACTTTAGTAGCAAGATTTTGTCGAGAACGCGCACCAAGGACTTGTGAACATGCTCTTTTAAGGAGGTCCAGGGCATGTGCGAAGACTGAGAGCTTCTTGTCTAAAGGGGATTCTTTGACGCTGGAACTGAAACTGACGCAAGGAACAGCTTTGAAGTAAGTTGCAGGGACCACAATGCAACTGAATAGGACTGGCCAGTACGGCCGAATTACCATCTATAGATGTAGCGTATGTCCAATATGTGTGATTTCTTAATAATAATGACCTTTTAATGATGAAAGTAAGCCTTTGCCTAGTTGAGGCTCCATCGATAATCTTATTTCAAAAGTAATTCAAACACTGTTAACTCACCAACTACATTAGATATGCAGGTACCTAATAATAGGCATTCCGTACAAAAACTAAGTGCTTTGAAACTTTTCCAGGCCAGTATTCTTCAAGACCCTCTACGAGTTCGTTGACCTGCATCAAGACGGGGAGCCGTGGGGTCGAGGATCTTGCTCCAGGCGGTTCTCATCCCGTTCCTTCCCTGAGGCCCCTCCGGACCCACCAGTCAACTTCTCCTCGCCGAGAGATGTGTTCTTGTATGGACGTGGAGGCATGCGGAACATCAGGTAAGAAACTTTCTTCTTACCCTTCCTTTAACAGCAACCCTGGGCATCTACCAAGCCCAGGGTTGGTAAGTTCGCTGTAAGAATTAAATTAAAAGCACTCGCCGAGATGATGGGGTGCATACAAGTAGCATTATAAATTATAAACTATAGAATTAACAATTTACATGCACGGTCCTGTTAAAAAATAGGTAGAATCAACAGCTGGTCTGACTTTTTGTGATGACTCTCCAAGAGTAAACCTCAATCCGCTGAAATATTTATTTATTTTGGAAGTATGTATATGACGGAGAAAGACCCTCCGTACGCTTATTAAAAAGGGTAACGTCACCAGCGCTGACGTCACTATCATCCTCGTCTTGGTGGGGATCCATTGGAAGAAAGACACGAAGTTGGTGTAGCAATAGCATTTATTCCATAGCAGAGGTTCGTTCCGTCTGAAGACTCGAGAAAGAAAGAATTCTAGCTCGGCCGACGGCCGTATTTATAGCAAAGCTTAGCCCCGCATCGAATGGTTCCGAGCGCGAGCGAAAATCGCCGTCGCGAAGCTAAGACTTCTACTTTTTTACAATGTTATTAAACTCAACTCAATTTTATGATTAGATTAAGTGGTTTAACAATCAAATTATCTCACAAAACTAGATTTTTATATTGAAATAACGTCTTCGCGCCAACATGTACATGTGTTTATCAATGTTGCATTAAACCACAATAGGTTTGTGTTGGTGCTCACACTCGTCTTATACATAAATGTTAATATACATGTTGATAACAACTTTCACCCCTACATTTTTCACGTTTTTTCTTTAATTCGTCAGTTTTTCCGTTTCTATAATATCGTAAAACTACCTTTCATTCAACGTCCTCAAGATGTTATGTTATAAAATATTTTCAGAAATTGGCAATACTATTTTTTAACAAATAGTCTACACGATAGAACTGACTTGGTCAGAGGGTAATCAAGGAAGGAAGTTATTTCCGTTAGCTAAACTGTTTTAATTTTTATAGGTCAATAAATTTTAATTTTGAAAAAACTCGAAAAATTACCTGTGATTTCCTAACTGTTTTTCCTTTATATTATATTGTGAGTAAGACAATATATCATGCAAAAAGACAAACCTCTACTCCTTTATTTGCGTTATGTTCTTAAAAATATTTCTAGTATTCGTACCTTACTACCTACTTGAGCCCATAAACTATCAGAAGATTCCCGTGCTGACTGTACCTCAACATATGCGTGGATGTGAGTGGGAACAAATGTATGAACGAAAATATTTTAAAAATTATTATTAAAATGCTCGTTGGATGTGGTTGGGAACTAATGTATGAAAGTTTTCTTTTCCGAGAACAATGGGTTTGGATGTAATGGGAATAAGCCCTTATTTCGTGTCTATTCACGAAATAAGGGCTATTATATATTATATTTTATTGTATTATATTATTGTATTAGATATTAAGTGTATATACTAGTTGTAATTGTTTTATTCTGTTATTCTAATTGATTGACACACCTATTAATTATTAATTTAATTATATTATATATTATTATATTATTACTGTATTCTATAATACAGTATATATATTTATATTTGTATATGACGACGCAAAACCGTTTGAAAACGAAACATTCCTTAGAAATAACTATTAATTTAATTAATTAAGGCTAATGCCCTGATAGGCTGTTTAATTTGTTGATTTTAATTGAATTATTACGCAGATTTTTACGGTCATGTAAACCTAAGTCCAGATTATTCTCAAATTTGAACAATTAATCAAGCTTTTTGTTTAACTGTTGATTTTCACATATGTAAATAGTTATTTATTATAAGGTTAATTTATAATACTAAGGCGATAAGGTTTTAAGTGTTTTCAATGCTATAAAACACAAATCACAACTTGTTGTTTGAATTGCGCGCCACGGAGCGGAGGTGGCGCGGTGTTCAAGCAACAGCTATTAATGTTTAAACTAATTTGTAAACTAAAACAATAGCTAAGAAACAACTTCATAAATAACGTTAAGATTTATTATGCCAAAATTGTTTTGAAAATAATTTACTGCACGCCACGTGGTTTTTGAAAGAAGGCGGTGGCGCGCTTCGGTCGACGCATTATTACTTTGCGAGCCTCGGTCGAGAGAGGTTGTGTCTTGTGCAACGAACAAATACTGAATCTTGTGAGTACCCTTGTAATTTTAAACCTAGATATAGCTAGTAGTTTAATCATAAGAATTGTAAAGTTTTAAATCTAAAATAAAAGTGTATAGTGTAAATTAATGGTTCTTTGTTTGAAATGAGTGATCCTAGAGAGAGTGGTGACGTTGGCCTTACTGGCGCCAGCTCTGCTGGTGGTAGTCCGGCCGACGTCACTATTTCTAAAAATCCCATTAGGCAGGATGCTCCGATATCAGAAGTGGGATTCACACCCCCTTCTGCTGGACCATCTGATAATAAAAATAACGAAAGTTCAAACGCTTCTGTTAGCGGAGTGCCAATGGGATTTTTCTCTGAGCTCATGCAAATGATGAAACACGTGTCGGATCGCATGGGTACAGTAAAGGAACCCAATGCCAAGGTCAGAATTAATGACATATATTTGCCATCATATGACCCTGACACTAATGTAGGGGTTAGGGAGTGGTGTCAACATGTTACCACTGCTATGGAGACCTATAACTTGAGCGATTATGAAGTAAGAATGAAAGTAGGAAGTTTACTAATAGGTCGCGCAAAGTTGTGGGTAGATAGTTGGCTGGTATCTACTGCCACATGGCCGGAATTGCGTGAAGTTTTGATAACCACTTTCGAACCTGAGAATAGATATTCTCGCGATATTTTGCAGTTTAGAGAACACGTTTACGATAATACAAAAGACATCACGCAGTTCCTGTCACAGGCATGGATATTCTGGAAACGTGTTACTAAAGGAAGGTTATCAGATAAGGACGCGGTTGAGGCAGTGATTGGTTGCATTAGTGACGAACGGTTGAGAATCGACTTGCTAAACGCGAAAGCTCTTTCGGTGCCCGAGCTGATTTCGGTGGCGTCAACTATACGACGAGTGAAGCGCCTACACCCGAGTTCCTCCAAAGAACAAGGGTTGGCGAAACGATCACGGTTCGCCGATAGAGCATCGCTATTCTGTCAAACATGTAAAAAACATGGACACGATACGGTAGAATGTTATTTTCGCGACAAAACAGTCACTGCTCAAACGCGTCCCCAAGATGGTAAACCGGACACTAAATTAAATGCTAAATCTGATGTTAAAACTGAAAATAAACCACAAAATTCCAACAAACCAACATGTACCTATTGTTCTAAAGTAGGCCATACTATTGAATCATGCTTCAAGCGTCAGAGAGATGTTATTTCCAACGTGAACTGTCTAGGATCTCCAAAATTAAATTCAATGTCCGTTCTTATCGGGGATCTAAAATTAACCGCGATTTTTGACAGTGGGGCGGAATGTTCGGTAATGCGCGAATCACTTGCCGCTAAATTGCCCGGGAAACGATATCACGTGGTTAAATACCTAAAGGGTATTGGACAGTTCACGGTGGTCTCACTAACATCCTTAGTGACGACTTGTGTTCTCGATGACATACGCATAGAACTACAATTTCATGTAGTCCCAGATTACGAAATATGTTCAGACATTTTGATTGGAATGAATCTCATCGAGGGCACAAATTTGAGCGTGGTTGTTGACTCAAAAAGCGCAAAATTAGTTTGCCAACCGGCGGCGGCAGTCTATCACATGCAATCACAAAGCCAAAAATTCGATAATTTAGATTGTGACCTAACAAATGTCGATCAAATCAGCGAACTGAAAATATTACTGAACAAGTATGAACATCTGTTCATACATGGCTATCCCAGCTCTCGAGTCAATACCGGCGAACTTGAGATACGATTAAAAGACCCAAACAAGTGCGTCGAGCGCAGACCATATAGGTTGAGCCCCGTAGAGCGAGAAAAAGTACGCGATATTGTGGGTGAGTTGTTAGATCACAATATTATTCGGGAGAGTAAATCGCCGTTCTCCAGTCCAATAATCCTAGTAAAAAAGAAAAATGGTAAAGATCGCATGTGTGTAGACTACCGTGAGCTCAATAGGAATACGGTCAGGGATCATTATCCGTTGCCGATCATATCGGATCAAATAGATCAATTAGCGGGTGGTTTATACTTCTCAACATTTGACATGGCAGCTGGTTTCCACCAGATCCCAATAGCCGAGGGATCTGTTGAGAAAAGTGCCTTCGTTACGCCCGATGGTTTATATGAATGGAATACTGTCCCGTTTGGTTTATGTAACGCTGTGGCTGTGTACCAACGGTGTATAAACCGAGCGCTGTCTCATTTGCTAACCGAACAAGTCTGTCAGGTGTACGTTGACGATGTGCTGTCAAAATGTAGGGAATTTTCTGAGGGGCTCTCTCACATCGAACGGATATTGATCGCTCTCCAACAGGCAGGCTTTTCAATAAATGTAGAGAAAACAGCATTCTTTAAAGGCTCCATTGAATATTTGGGTAACATTATAACTGAGGGTCATGTTAGCCCTAGCCCAAGAAAAGTGGAGGCTTTAACGAAAGCACCGATCCCGAAGACTACTAAACAAGTACGTCAATTTAACGGTTTAGCTGGTTACTTCAGACGTTTCATTCCCAATTTTGCACGTGTCATGGTGCCTTTATACGAATTAACAAAAAAGGATGCAAAGTGGGAATGGAACGATCGACATGAAGAAGCTCGTAACAATATTGTACAACAATTGTCTACTGCGCCTACCCTCACTCTATTCCAGGAGAACGCACCGATTGAGCTATTCACGGATGCCAGCAGCCTCGGCTACGGAGCAGTGCTGACACAGATCATCGACGGCCGCCAGCATCCAGTCGCTTACATGAGCCAGCGCACCACCGACGCCGAGAGCCGCTACCACTCCTACGAGCTCGAGACACTGGCGGTGGTGAGAGCTGTGAAACACTTTCGGCACTATCTTTACGGTCGAAAATTCAAGGTAATAACTGACTGTAACGCCTTAAAGGCATCTATGCACAAAAAGGACCTACTCCCTCGCATCCATCGGTGGTGGTCCTTTCTGCAGAATTACGAGTTTGAGGTGGAGTACCGTAAAGGAGAACGACTACAACACGCTGATTTCTTTAGTAGAAATCCCTCGACTGAAATGTCGGTAAATATTATGATCAGGGACTTAGAATGGTTACAAATAGAGCAGAGACGTGATGGTGAGCTTCGCCTGCTATTAGACAGCATGACCGGAAACAGTCCAGCCGCAGGATACGTCTTCGAAGATGGAGTACTAAAAAAAACGCTGGCTGACCCAATCAAAGGTACATGCAAATTGATTGCTGTTCCAAAATCATTCCAGTGGAGCTTGATAAACTCTTTCCATACGGCGCTGCAGCACCCTGGATGGGAGAAGACTCTACAAAAAGTCAAGGAAACATACTGGTTTGAAAAAATGAATTCAGTCGTAAGAAAATTTGTAGATAACTGTGTCATATGCAAAACATCAAAAGGGTCGTCGGGTGCGGTCCAAGCTCAACTGCATCCAATTGAAAAACCAACCGCGGCCTTTCAAGTGATCCATTTAGACATCACAGGCAAGCTCGGTACAAAGAACGCTGAGGGACAAGACGAGTACGTCATCGTGACTATAGATGCATTTACTAAGTATGTCCTTCTTAGCTATTCGAACGACAAAAGCCAAAGCAGCAGCCTTGCAGCACTAAAACGTGTTATACACTTATTTGGAACGCCAGTGCAGGTGGTCGTCGATGGAGGACGAGAATTTCTCGGTGAGTTTAAAGCTTACTGTGATCATCACGGAGTAGACGTGCATTCGATAGCGCCAGGAGTAAGCCGAGCGAACGGGCAAGTTGAAAGGGTCATGGCCACACTGAAAAATGCCCTTACTATGATTAAGAATTATAATACCGAAAACTGGCACACAGCACTAGAAGTGTTGCAGCTCTCGTTCAACTGTACACCCCATAGAGTCACAGGCGTTGCACCCCTAACCCTGCTGATACGCCGCCAGAATGCTGTACCACCGGAACTCCTAAGATTGGTAAATATCGACGAAGCATCTATAGATTTTGATCTTCTTGAGCAGCAAGTACGACAGAAAATGATATCTGCGGCTGAGTACGACAAACAAAGGTTTGATAAAACTAAAGCGAAGATACGTCCGTTCCAAAGAGGTGACTATGTACTCATAAAGAACAACCCTCGTAACCAAACGTCCCTAGACCTCAAATATAGCGAACCGTACGAGATCTACAGAGTTCTTGAGAACGAGCGTTACATGGTAAAGCGTGTTAATGGCAGAGGTCGTCCACGAAAAGTTGCACATGAACAACTGCGTAGAGCGCCCCAGCCAGGAGATCAACAGACCGTGACGACGGACTCCGTAGATGACGACAACCAACAACAGTCTACAAGCAACGAGCCATTGCCCTCCACGTCTACCCAAACTACATAAGGATAGATGCTTATAGTAAAAGGTCAGTTCTTATTTTGGTATTTCAAATCAGTACCTATTCAATTCTTGCATAGCAAATAAAAAAAAAAAAAAAAAAAAAAATTAAAAACTCATACCAATGATAATAATAATAACTTGCAAGCCGTCAATAGGTTGCATTCGTAAAACATTTTACTAATAATTATTTCCTTGTCCATTCCTGTCATGTTCATTTTCAGAACCTCTGTGGACCACGGTTATAAATATAAGACCCAGACCACAGCATCAGCCTTTCATATATCCTAATATCCCCTGTGGACCACGGCGCACAAGACCGCTCATGACCGCAGCAGCGACACCTCACCTGAGCTATAATAAATTATTTTCAGAGCCCCTGGGGACCACGGTCTTAATAATAAGGCCCAGACCTCAGCATCGTCCTTCCTCATTCTTTTAGCCCATGTGGACCACGGCGAACAGGACCGCCCAGACCACATAATCATCCCTTGAATGACATGCCATTGCGTAAAGCATAAGCATTGTTAAAAGTAAAAACATTAACATGCCATTGCATAAAGCATAAGCATTGTTAAAAGTAAAAACATTAACATGCCATTGCATAAAGCATAAGCATTGTTAAAAGTAAAAACGTTAACATGCCATTGCATAAAGCATAAGCATGATTAAAAGTAAAAACATTAAAAAGTGCAATATAAGCACCGCCCTAAGGGCATAATAAAACACTGCTCACTTCCCTCTACTCCTACTTACCTGTCTATTTCTAGATTGTTTGTTCCTTATTACTGGCTCAACACTTACTTTTGTTTGTCTGTTTAACTTGTTATAATATCACAGAGCTGATAACTTGGTGACTAAGATAATCTTCTCAGTCAGAAAAACCATTCTAAATAATAACATTGCGTTGAGTACTTATGTATTACCAAGCTATCAGCTAGTGTGCGAGTGGATACCTAGCTCAGAGAAACACTTTCTTTCTATTCCAGAGACCGCGACTGGTGCTGAGCGCGCACCGTCCCGCAGTATGGCCGTGACGACGCAAAACCGTTTGAAAACGAAACATTCCTTAGAAATAACTATTAATTTAATTAATTAAGGCTAATGCCCTGATAGGCTGTTTAATTTGTTGATTTTAATTGAATTATTACGCAGATTTTTACGGTCATGTAAACCTAAGTCCAGATTATTCTCAAATTTGAACAATTAATCAAGCTTTTTGTTTAACTGTTGATTTTCACATATGTAAATAGTTATTTATTATAAGGTTAATTTATAATACTAAGGCGATAAGGTTTTAAGTGTTTTCAATGCTATAAAACACAAATCACAACTTGTTGTTTGAATTGCGCGCCACGGAGCGGAGGTGGCGCGGTGTTCAAGCAACAGCTATTAATGTTTAAACTAATTTGTAAACTAAAACAATAGCTAAGAAACAACTTCATAAATAACGTTAAGATTTATTATGCCAAAATTGTTTTGAAAATAATTTACTGCACGCCACGTGGTTTTTGAAAGAAGGCGGTGGCGCGCTTCGGTCGACGCATTATTACTTTGCGAGCCTCGGTCGAGAGAGGTTGTGTCTTGTGCAACGAACAAATACTGAATCTTGTGAGTACCCTTGTAATTTTAAACCTAGATATAGCTAGTAGTTTAATCATAAGAATTGTAAAGTTTTAAATCTAAAATAAAAGTGTATAGTGTAAATTAATGGTTCTTTGTTTGAAATGAGTGATCCTAGAGAGAGTGGTGACGTTGGCCTTACTGGCGCCAGCTCTGCTGGTGGTAGTCCGGCCGACGTCACTATTTCTAAAAATCCCATTAGGCAGGATGCTCCGATATATATATATTTTATATTATTATATTATTACTGTATTGTATTAGATTTTATTTTATGCTATTATGTCTATTATGTATGTTGTAATTTTAATTTTTATTAAGTAATTTTATGATTATGCTTTAATGATTGTCCTTGGACTCAATTTGTTTGTAACATAGTCTTAATTCCTGTTTGATTTACTTTTGTTCACTGAAATAAAATTCTACTATTTTGAAAAAAAAATGAAAATATTTATTGATGTATAGAGAATCCAGGTTACAATTTACCAACGGCCTCCGCACTAGGCAAAGCCTGTATCGCAGAGACTAAAATTGATTTATAATATATACATATTAATCGTTCTATTCCAGCTGCACATACCGTTTCGAAGCCAACCATGGCGAGGTGGTCCGTATACGCGTCAACGGCGTTCGAAGCGGCGGTCGCCTCTGCCGGTCAGTGCACTCAGCACACTCGCCGTGGTACCGCTGCGCCGGCGACCAGACCGCCGCTGTCAGGGTCTTTGACAGACCTTGGAAGGATGTGGGCACGGGCGTGCCTAGGGACTGTCTTTGCAGGTTGGTCTGCCTTATAACATAATCTTTTGTTATCTTACTATACATTTCTGTCTAGCCAACGTTAGGCAGAAATGTATTTGGATAAGTCAATATAAAAATACAAATCTAAATTATAAATTATAGGAATGTATAAGTATAAACATACAGTTTGTATGTTGTTTCGCTAAGAGAGTTACTTGAAGCTTCACTGCGGTATGTGTAGACCCACCCTATTTCACACTTCACACCGAATGTTTTTGAATGTAATCTTAGGGACTCGGGAGGGTTGAGCAAGTACAATACAATACATAAATCTTTGTTGTACTGTACAGCACAAAATTAAATAAAAAACAAAGACATTAACTTATATGTTAATGTCTATGTTTTTATTTATTTCTTGTCGCTTAGAAACAATTACCCTCATTGATAAATATACTGAAGAAAGTTTAAGTAAACGAATCACGAAAGCGTGTTTACAATGTTTGTATTTCATTCATCATGGGTTTTTCAAATATTTGGACCCATGAAGATACAATACACAATATCTACTCAATTTGTTCATGAGTCACACTTTTCTAGTGACGTCGGAGATTACGAGTTCACCTCAACATCAACAGTAGCTGAACTAAAGTTCGACGTCGTCAACATGTCCGCTACAGATGACTTCCGTTCCTTCGGTTTCGAAGCCTCCGTTGAGTTTGTACGGCTGGACTGGAATTGTAAAGACAACCATCACATCACGGGACCTAGTGGCGAGTTGAGACTGATGGCTGAGACGGGGCCGCATGTGGTTATGCATGATGGTGGTGATAATGGTGATGTGAGTACTGGTCTTTTTTTTTATTTGATGGACGTAAATATGAAAATGATTTAAACTCAGATGCATTCCGTAGGTCACGTCGACTAAAGCAATCTTAGCGGTGGACTCACCGTCACCATGCATGGACAAACACAATTTATTGACCTTTAGTAACAATAATTCTTCCTTCATACTTTTGACTCGTGCAATATCGGATTATTCCGCAAATTCCCTAGTAAAGGGGAAGGGAAAGCAAAGGGGAGGCCTGAACAAAAGTTCCAGAAATCCCCTTTTAAAAATTGTTGACTTTTTCTTGATTAAAGTTTCTCTACATTTCCAGGGTTACCAATGCGACAAACGGCCTTTTTTTCTCTTAGACCCGTCACCAGGGCGGTACCTCTACCTCCAAATCAAAGGTAGCATCATCAAGGAACCTGAGCTGGACAACTTCACTTTGATCAACAACATCACTGTGGCTCCAGATCTGAGGCATTTGTGCCGAACTCCGAACAGAATTGCTGTGTTTGCTGGTGGATTGTCTCCTATATTTATATGCCCTAATCCTCCAAATGATGTAAGTTCCCAGAAATTAAATAAAAAATTGTCTTAATACATATGAAGTTAACTAGTTTATTCGACACGATACACCAAAACTTAATTTTTTTTTATTAAAAGATTCATCACGACTCTTCAGATTCTGGTTGAGAGAAACATAACATTGAGCTTAGCATAAAATGCGTAGATAAATGGCAATTATATTCATTATAATGTCTTTATTATTTATGGTGCGTAAGCCTCACACTGGGTTAATTTATAAGAAATCAAATAATCAATCACAAAAATGTTTCGACTTCGACGGGACTTGAACCCGCATCTTTCCCTCAGTACGGGAAAGTGCTAACCAACTGCACCACGACTGCACGAGGTCAAGTGACGTAGGAGGCGAAAAACTTTGGGACATTCATCGTAATATAGCGCCGTTAGCTCCACCTACAGGGGAAACATTGTGGAAACAAGTGTTATCCAATCCTGTTCAATGTTGATTAGCACGTTCCCGTACTGAGGGAAAGATGCTGGTTCAAGTCCTGTCGAAGTCGAAAAATATTTGGGATAGTATTTGATTTCTTATATATTCATTATGCTGGGGAATTAATATCTGTATTCTGGGTTTCAGGATGAAGAAATAGTGGAAATATTCTCCGACGGCTGGACCAAGATTCTAGACCCTCTAGCAAGGCACGTTTTCGCACCAGCGCCGTCTCTTGACCACTTCGACCTCGACTGGCCAAGGTCATTGGCCGTCGAACTAATAGCTTCAGAGAGCGGGTCTTACTACGTCTCTTGGTTGGAACTTTCTAGAAGGTAGGTTATTGGTTTGAGGAGTAAGGACTTAATAGTTGAATAATGCACAGGTCTTTCTTGTATGGTAAGATGTTAAAGTTTAGCGTGCCTATCTGTGTTATTTGTGTCTGTTTGGCTGTCTGTCCCATCTTAGCTCCCAAACTAATAAGCCGTTTCTGTTTCTTGTTTCAAAGGTAACTTGATCGAGTGACCTTAGCTATGTTTGATAAAAATCGATGCAACCGTTCTAATATTATGATGGTATTTCTATCGCTATCCACAAATCTAAAAGTAAAAAAGTAAGGGGCTTAAGAAGTTTTGTAAAGTTAGCTTGATAAATACCGGTGCAATCATCATCAGTGATGTTCATCTACACTGCCGGCCAAAAGTTTGAGACCACTGTAAAAATCTTTGTCACCAACAAAATATTTCAAAGTACACATATGATAATGAGCTAATTTGAACACCTGCGTATTCTATTATTATTAAAGAATTTCTAAGAGTCATTATTTATGTTGTTGTTTAAGTTATCATCCTAAAAAGGTCTATTGTTTCAAAACATCAATGAGCGCCGCGCAAGGACCAGGTGGTAGAGTCATTGTAATATTTTTATGATCTGCTCATTACTTATTGTTTTGGGTTTGTTTCGCGTTAACCGATATCAGGGATTATGTTAGCTTCCTAAAACATATTTAGTACCTGAGTTTTTATGGAGTAAATTATTTTCTACCTTATTAGTCTGAGCTCGTCGTTGTTACAGTGAAGACATCTTAAAATGGGAAAAGTTCGCGAAATTAGCAGTGAAACTCGCTCTGCCATAGTTGTTTTATACGGCGAAGGCAAATCTGAACGTGCGATTGCCTCTCAACTTAAGTTGTCGAAGACTTGTGTTCATAACACAATAACCCGATACAAGGAGACTGGCAGTAATCAAGATCGTTCGCGTTCGGGAAGGCCGAGAACTACCACTTCTCGCGAGGATCACTTCATCGTCACTACCAGCAAGCGGAATAGACGCCTAACAGCACCAGAAATCCGCGTAGAAGTGAACAAATCCCGATCAGAACCTGTATCATTGACTACAGTAAAAAGACGTTTGAGAGATGCTAAGTTATTTGATCGCGTCGCCGTTCGAAAACCACTACTAAGGCCACAAAACAAAAAGAAACGGATGCAGTGGGCCCTTACCCATCGAGACTGGACTGAAGAAGACTTTAAACAAGTTCTTTGGTCAGATGAATCCAAATTTGAAATATTTGGTTCAAAACGACGAATTTTTGTTCGACGTAACGTCGAGGAAAAGATGATGCCAGACTGTGTGGTGCCAACAGTCAAGCATGGTGGTGGTTCCATTATGGTCTGGGGATGCTTCTCGGGCCATGGAACCGGAGATTTGGTACGAGTCGAAGGAATCATGAAAAAGGAGCAATATAAACGAATACTACAGCAAAATGCCATTCCGTCTGATTCAAGAATAATTGGAGATGGATTTTTTTTCCAACAAGATAATGACCCAAAACATAGTTCAAAACTATGCAGGGGTTATTTAGAACACAAAGAAACAGAAGGGGTTTTAAAAAACATGGTGTGGCCCCCTCAGAGTCCGGATCTCAACCCGATTGAGCTTTTGTGGGAAGAGCTTGATAGAAATGTGCGCAGTTGTTGTCCCACTTCGCAAGAAGACATGTGGAAGGCTTTACAAGAAAGCTGGAACAATATATCACAAGATACAATCGACAAATTGATTGCTCGTATGCCAAGAATAGTGAAAGTAGTAATAAAATGCAAGGGAGGGTTTTTCGACGAAAAATCTGTATAAAATATGAGCGACATTTTTAAAGTAAATGGTTGATTTTTCTTGATTTTTTTGTTTTCTTCATAATGTATGTGTATTAGGAAATAAGTATTTTAATTCATAATTAAACCTCTTGCTTTGTATTTTGAGTTTTATTTCATTTTCCTACTTTGATGTAGGTGGTCTCAAACTTTTGGCCGGCAGTGTATATATCCAAAAGTTTCAAAGTAAATCGCGTCAGGGGTTTTAGATTTTTGACAAATTGGCTTGTTTCACATAAGAATATCGAGTTAAATGACATAGCAGCAACCACTAACATTGCTCTTTGATATCTCCAGGCACCCATCATCCCGCGGCAGCGTCTACGCCCTCTCTGGAGAATGCGAATACCGCTGCGCTTCCCTCGACGCTTGCATATCACCGGCTCTTTGGTGCGACGGGATCGCCCAATGCCCTGGTGGAGAGGACGAGCGTCTGACGCATTGTTCCGCGTTACTGAGAATGCCTGCACAGTACGCTTGCGCTTTACTAGCGCTGAGTCTCCTAGCTGCATTAGCTGTTGTAAGTATGGAAAAATCTTAATTTATAATGTACATAATCTTCAGCTTTATGGTGCTGGCTGTTTAGATTGGCGCTAGCATTTCTGATTATATCGTCTAGCACATCGGTGAATCGCCCAGGGCATTGTTGCCCTGGTGGAGAGGACGAGCATTTGGTGTATTGCTCTGCGTTATTTCAGATGCCAGCGCAATACGCTTGCGCAGTCTTCCAGCTGCATTAGCTGCTAGAAGTATGAAGTCTGTCTAGCCTTAGATATTAGATGCTCGTATATAAGGCTAGAGACTTGCATATCTCCAATTGTACGGTGCGACGGGATCGCCCAATCTTCTACCTGGTGGAGAGGTCGAGCGTTCGGTGTATTGTTCTTTGTTATAGCCTCTCCATACTCTCAGTACTGTAAGTGTGGTGTGGCTCGCAATTTATCTATCTATATGCTGCGATTGTTTATCGCAGTGTCCCGTTCAAAAAGATGTTTTTGACTGTCCAGTGTCAAGGAATCGATAATAGGATTCAGCCATAAACTAATTAGCAAGGGATAATTTGGAGAATTGAGGTTCCAGCAATATGGGGTTTCAAATTCCCTACCTCACCCTGCTTCGTCTTTAACCAATATCCAAAACTTGATTTTTTTTCTTTTCAGATCGCAGTAATGCGTTCCTGCCGACGTCGTCGCTCGGCGCTCCAACAACGACTGAAAAGCATGTCCTCCGACACCGCCATATTCGACGAAAAAGAAGTGATTTGCTGACAAAGCGAGGACTCCGTGCGATATGTGGAGATAGACCGCGTCACCACTGTTTGACCGGCTTCCCGTACGGAGTCCTTATTTTACTTTGCTATTAAAATGTCGTATAAACTGAATTTGGGAGTGATGGATTTGCCATTATGGCCTTATGGTTGAAGCCGTGGTCTTATTGGGTAAGAATATTTGAATTCATTGAGTGAGCTCACTCACAGTGATTAGAAAGAATTTGGCAGATTTGTCCTGAGCTCTGCTCCGAGTGAAAAATCTTCTATATATAAATTCTTTTGTCACGGGAAATGACGACGATTCTCATTAACTGAAAGTTTGATTTACTGTTGCGAAAATTGAGTTAAATTTTGTAAATATAGACGAAGGAGATAGATAATGGAATATACCTAGTGCGATTATATTTTGGACCAAACAGTCAATCGATGGTCAATATGACCAGTTCAAGGTGAAGCTATAGATGCATGATGATGCATGGATTATAACGAAATTTATTTCTTAGATAACTTAGATTTAGTCGGGATGTTATATAATTATTTACAAAAGACAGCTTTTAATTAGCAGCTTATTGTTTAAGAATGAAAAGTACGCACAATTCAGTTCTACTTAAACTAGGTACTAAATTATTTATGATTGACTGATCGACTTTGCATTGAAATTATTAATGCAAAAAATATTGATTGATATGAATATAGAAAACTAAATAAAAAACATCTATGTAATATATATATGTAAATATTAATTAAATTTATTATAAATAATATTTCTCAAGGTTAGTTAAATATATTAGATGGTTATTAGCAAATAAAATTACGTTTTCGGCAATAATTCCAGTTTCTATTGGAAGTTGATGTTACTTGTTGTAATATAATTTATTGTGTAAAGACGTATACGTGATATATGATACTGCCATTTTTGTAATGATATTAAAAGTTCAATTATCGGAATTCCCTTTTTCCTATTTCTGGCGCTTGGTAAGAAATAAAAAAAAACAAAATTTCTTATTGTTCTTTTTTATTATTCAAAGTTTTTATTTAATTTATTTAGATATATATTTTTTCCTAATATTATTTAGTAGCTCGTTAAAACTATGGTGTAAATAATTATAGAAAAAACCTATTCATATCCTAGAAATGTATTGAAGTGATATTCGTTTATTTCCCAAGGAAATTACTAAAGTTTATTGTATCGAGTTAACTATTAGACTTTTTAGATTAATGATTTGATCTCAACAAAAGAAATGGAAAATGTCTTTTGATAGGCTTTTGAAAGAAAATAAACTAAAAATAGAATGACGCTAATAATGAAAGTACCTACTAATAAAATATTTCTGTTAGGTAGCCACCTTAATTACTAAAATCATTTTGACATTAACTAACTTTTATCGGGTAAATAAAATCAATTATAATAGAATTTTATATAACTGCAATAAATAAAAGTCATACCTGAAAAAGCGTTTTTTAAGTAACAAGAAATTATATTGACCCAACATTTTCAGTTAAAGTTAATTAATAGAATCGAAAATTTATCTAAATCTAGTAATAGTAGAAATAATAAATAGAGAATTCCTAAAATTATTAGATAGGTAGAAAACGAGATTTATTAAAAATAAAAATTCATATTGTTCTCTATTATTTACAAGTTCGTTGCTCTTGGGAAAGTCAAAAAAAAAATCTCCATTTCGTTCCATGGCAATGTAATAAATACATTTGTAAACCGTAATTAAGGTTATTAGTAAAATGGTGTAGAGCATTTGTATCGTCTTCCATAATGTACGAATTCCGGATTTCATTTTCCTTCTTTAAGTTTCGTCATATCATACAAAGGTCGAGAGTAGAGTTCGTTTAGTTCACTATTCTTCTCAGTTCCTTTATATTAATTATTTTGAGTATTTCATAAAACATGTTTTATAACGAAACCTTTAAAACTGCAAGAGTATTTTTACCTAATCAAGCATAGGTAACCTACCTGCTGCCAGAGGTGTCCCACAAATATATACTTACGAATTTAGCCTCAAACAAACATAACAGTATTTCCTATGTTGTACAATTACAGCATTACACCGGTATGTATATATCCTTCAAGGTGAACAGACGAACTCGACTCTCCGCCTAAAACGGATGTTGTAAAGTATATAGTAATTACCGATCAGGTTATCCTGGAAGACAATAATGATGGATAAATAGCTGTTTAAGCCGAGATGCATTATTTCACGTTCAAATTACGAGAAGTTATAATGAAGTTTTAAATAAAATATTTACTGCATGAATTTACAGTGTTATTCTATTTTTTCAACCAGAAACTACCTGACTCCCATTTAAATCCCTCTTTATTATAATTTTCTTCAGTCTCTACATGGGCGGACATCCTTTTGAACTGTAAGGGGTACCAATACCCCTTACAGTATAGTATAGGGGGTATAGTTCAATGAAAAACTTTCATGTCTGTATGTAGTTGATAAAAAGCTTGGGACTTATCAGTTCAGACTCCAATATATCAACTTAGAAGGTCAAGGTTAATTCTGTACAATCTAGAAACAAAAGCAAAAAAAATCTATAGGTTTTACAATAATATTTAACGCTGCTAATATTTAAGGTACGGTATCATAGAAATATATAGAATTTTAATCACTCCTTGACCCCTTTACTCATAAATTCGTATCCTTGGGTTATCCTTTCTGTGATGTCTTCAGCTGGCTTGTCAGAGGTTACAAGCCAAGTGCTCCCACTTGTGCCAACTTTGAATGCATGTAATAATCCATTAACTGCAGATTCGGTGCTGTAAGCAAATTTAAAAATTAGTTTAGATATATTGAAAAATGGGGTGTACTCGTAAGTATGACGTATTTCTTATTTAATATATCTGAAATAAGAAAGTTTACCTATCTAGCTTACCTAATGCTGTCTACACACCTAAGCCGGCACCCGGCGGCCTTATTTCGAAACGATCGGCCGGCGTCCCTGGTGTGTAGACAGCTTTAGTATTTAACTGCCGGCAAATATAGGTAATCCATCTAAGGATTTGGTGGTAGTTAAATAATCCATAATAAATGCGACTCAGATTAACTATTAATTGGTTTAAAATTGTGAAGTTTGTAATTCTCACCTCTGACACGGTAACGTTTTGAGACCATCCAACAGCATCTTGTTACACTCTTCGTCAAAGGCGCTCATCTTCTGCTTACTTAATAAAGTCGTATCTGTGGCGCCGAAGCATACTGTTAGTACTCGTACGCCTGATGCAGAGTGGTGGGGCTCCATCTACAATTAGTTTTATAGGTATTTAGTTAAAATAGTTTTACGAATTCATGAATTTGGATACCAAATATGGAGGTAAGAATCTTTAAAATTAATACTGCTGCGCCAACAAACGCTGTATAGGTATATTATTTACATACAGCGTCACTCATCTGGTCAATAGTTTTTTGCCAAATATGTCCCACTGCTGAGATTTAATTATCAATGTGATACATTAATATGTCAATGATATTGGTAGGTGACCAAACTTACCCCAAGACAGTTGCTGAATAGCAATACAGCACTTTTAGTTGCCGAATAAATAGGCAGCAGTGAAGCTCTAAACAGGGCAAGGATTGAAGATATATTGATTATCGTTCCACCTCTTCCACCGTGGTCCTTGCGCATGAGTTCGTATGCTTTAAGTGAACTCGTTATCAATGCAGTCTGAAAATTAAACAATAAATTATTTTCAAGTCATAGCTTCAAGTAAGGTTAGGTAAATAAGTAGTGAACGAACGAGGCGCAAATGGGCAACCCTAGAAAGGATAATTAAATTTCAGAAGTATGAAACTAAGCTCTACAGCTTATCGTTCACACTAAGTACATACCACATTCACAGCAATTTCCTTCAAATATACTTTGGGATCATCGTTCATGATGCCAGCACAGTTCACCACCACATCAATGTATCCATGTTGCTTCAGAACACCTTTGTAAGCAGTCTCCAAATCGTTAGACGTGACATCGCATTTGTAGAACTTAACTTTGCCTGACCCATATTTGGATGAGAGGTCTGATTGCAACGTTTCACCGTTAGGTACGTCTACATCTAAGGCCGCTACATGCTGCAAAAATACGATATTACTCTAAATGTTATCTTTTCACAATAGATAAATTACGTTAAACCTACTTATTTGGATTCAAAAAGTTTGTTTGGAGTTGCAGAAATAAAAATAAAAATGTTGAAATAACTTTATTGACAAAGAAAATTACAATTCAATAATAAAAACAAATTAGAACTAGTATTTACAATTGAAACAATTAAGCTAACTGCAGACTGTTGCAAGCAATCTACAGGTAGCTCAACTGATCCATATCAATACCAGTCGGAAACGTCCCCAAGACGCTGGCAGCATTACCCCGCTGTATGACAATACTGATGCGCTGCGCCAGATACCCGCCAGCTCTCGGGTCAGGCGCCGCGTCGACCACACGCTCAAATAAAAAAAAACTACGAAATAACAAGTAAACGGGGAATTAAATATACGATGGTTAATAAACAATTGAGGGTAATTACCTTGGCTCCTTGCTCCAAAAACGCATGAACTAGCCCGGCGCCGATGCCGGCGGCTCCACCAGTCACTAGCACTACTTTATCTTGCACCGCGTACATTGCTTCAGCGATAACTCTATTGTTTATAACTATGATGTCTATACTCCAGCGATGCCCTGAAATGATGTTGGTTTGTAGAGTAAATAACACGACTGTAGTAGGTTCTGTAATTAATGTTTATTGATGAAAAACCTCGCTTTTTATTCAAGAATATTACCTTTTATTGGGTTTATTAATCCCTTATCTTTGTAATTCGATATGCTTATTGTTTAAACATAAATTATTTGTCTATTTTCTTATCTAAAGATTCTCCGATATGTTTGACATTTAATAAAATACAATTACATTTTTCTTATCTTCTATTGAGTGTCGTCTAACGATAGGTATAGCTTACGTTAGGTACCTGCACTACAGCCCACTTTGAACGGAATAATGCTTTTATCTGTCACTTTTAGCTAAATATATCTACTGTCTTTTGTTTACCAAAGTCCATATTGTTATTAATTATTTATTTATGAATCTTATATTTTAAATCACTTTTAGACTGACTACGTCAGCCCTGTTAGTTAAATTAGTTGCTAATCTTATAAAATATCATAAATCATTTTATACAGAATCCTGGCCGCCATGCAAGTCTGATTATTATACTGAGACAAACTCGTCAAGTGGCTTATTGATATGGTACTCGAGCTTCTCTTCAGTCCGTGGTTTTGCTCACGTGAAAACCACCTGCATTATTATTTATTGAGACAATGAATGTCCTTTAACCTAGAATCCTTAAGCCTATATAGTAAATTGCCCAGAATACAATGAATCTCCTTTTTAATTTGAGTTTTTATTAGTAATCAAATAATATCCCAAAAATGTTTTGACATCGACGGGACTTGAACCCGCATCTTTCCCTCAGTACGGGAACGTGCTAACCTACTAAACCACGAGGTCAAGTGACGTAGAACTTTGAGACATTCATCGGACTATAGCGCCGTTAGCTCCACCTTCAGGGGAGTTTTTATTATTATCTTTAGTAATAATGTACGGTATTGATATTATAGAAATCGTCTGATATGTAATCTCAAGGATGTTTGAAAGGAAATATATTGTAGTTCAATGCACGATAACATCCTATTCTGCTAAACTAGTCGCTTCATTATGACAATGGTAGGTATTGTCACAGAATGACACATTTTGTATTATATCTTAGATGAAAAAACTACCGATGGAGCACGTCAAAAGTATCAAGGTTAAATCCTTTCTATCAATCTCTCCGTGCAAATAGCACCGCTCGCACTATGTTTCCTTCGTCTAAGGATTCTACGTGACGATACCATTTATATAGTATAGCGGTTGATTAGCAGAATTAGGCCCCTGTACCTACTTATGTTATATGCTAAATTTCTAAATATATTAACACAGTAAAACAGGATAAAACAAAAATCAAAGCGCGTGCCTCGCGCTAAGTATCGCGGTTAACTGAATATGTGCGAGCTCTACCAATTCGGGGCTTGAAGAAGCGTTCATTAATACTGGAGCTACGAGTAATTACAACTCTCCGCCTAAACAGGATATTGTTCCTATCTAAAGTTTTTAATAGTGATTGCAGACCGTTATCTGGGTAGACAATAATGATGGATAAATGCTGAAATGTATGTAGTGATGCATTTGTTTGAGTATAGACATAGACTAGCTGCACCCCGCGGCTTCGCCCACGTGGAAATTGATTGCACACTAGGGGTAGTTTTGTAAAAATAAAACATACGTGTATCATTATGTACTTTATTGTTTGTTACGAATCATAAACATTAATAACCCGATTTACCCCATTATCAAGAAAATTTTGTAAAATCCTGAAATACGTGTTCAATTGCTTTGTATTCTTAGTATTCTCTGAATGTTTCAAGCTAATTGGGCCACTGGTGAGGTTTTTTTTTGTAACTCTTTAGTTACAAAAAAAAACCTCAAAAACTTCAACCCTCATTTTACCCTTATCTAAGGATTTTTAAGTTCCTGAAACACGTGTTTTGATTTATTAGATTTTGATATATACAGAATATGTCAGGTCAATTGCATTATGTATTTAAAAGTTACAGACATTTCAGTACGGAGTCAAGTTACGAATCACAAACTTTAATAACCCAATTTACCATTTTTAGGGTTTCGAAGATCGGAGATCGGTTTTGAAACCCTTATGGATTTTTGTCCTTTTTTCCGTCATTAATATCTCAGCAAATAACATAAAATTTAAAATAATAATACATTTCGTGCCGCGCCTCTACAGATTGAAATAAACAAATAAAAATAAACGAAAAATCAAAATAAAAATTTTCAGTACAAATTGTGATGTCGACATTTTAAAAGAGGACCTACCTACAATGTCAAGTGGCGTATCAAATGAAAGGTATTTGTTTGTAATTTACAATTCATTCTCTTTTTATTGTATGACTAGAACTAGGAATAAGCTGGCAATTATCTTATGATAAATGCTAGAAATGCCAATACACAATATGAATGAATAAATTAGAGATGTTGCAATGAACATGCAATACATTTCACTATGTAACCTTAGTTTAGTTATTTATAAGTTGTATGTACGAAATGAGTTCTTCGAATTTTAAGATGTCTTCTTCCTTCAATTCATAGCATTTACCATCCTTTACTCTTTTTCATTATGTAGGTATAGGTAACTCTTTTATACTTTAATTTCTCGCTTAGTACTTTATTCTAAGACGCCGCGACTCCCTGGCTCATAATTTGATATGCTTTGGTAATGTTCTCAGTGATATCTTCGGCTGGCTTGTCCGAGGTTACAAGCCAAGTGCTACCGCCATTGCCAACTTTGTATGCATGCATTAAACCAGTGACTGCAGATTCGGGGCTGTAAGCAAAAAATAAATAGAATTTAAAATAATTTGTATTAAAGATCATTTTATCCAAGAGTTTTAGAATAAGAAAATTCATTGATTATTAATTATTTAGTAAATCTCGCCGGATTTTTAAAAAGTTATCTGAGCGTCTAGCCGACACGCGACGCGTAACCCGAGAGCTGGTGGGTATCCGGCGCAGCGCATCAGCATTGGCATACAGCGGGGCAATGCAGCCAGCGTCTTGGGGACGCTTCCGACTTGTATTGATATGGATCAGTTGAGCTACCTGTAGATTGTTTTCAACAGTCTGCAGTTAGCTTAATTGTTGCAATTGTAAATACTATACTAATTGTAATTACTAACTGTTCTAATTTGTGTTTATTAATGAATTGTAATTTTTTTGTCATTAAGATAGTTATTGACATTGTATTTATTTATATATATTTAACGTGACTATGCATGCTGTAAAGCTGATCATGGTTGTGCTCATTATATTTTAATTTAACATCCCTGTAACCTATGTTTCGCAAAATATATGAATTTGATTTGATATGATTTGAAAGTTTCCTATTGTCTAACTTAGTCTAGGGACATAACATGGTTTAGTACTTATGCTAGGTAAGGTACTAAGCCTACTACCTAGTTGTTATTTTTGCTATCAGTTAGCATGATGTGGTAAAGTGTAAGTTAAATATTTACAACCGACTCAGATAATTAAATAGCCCTGATGATTTCTTACATAGTTTTCTCTCGTAATTTGCTTAATAAGTACATAGTTAGTTTTGTATTCTCACCTCTGCCACGGTAAGGTATGGAGTGATTCTTCCAGTTTTTTGTCCGTTTCAATATCAAAACCGTACATTTTCTTCTTACTTAATAAAGAGGTATCAGTGACGCCGAAACATATTGTTAGGACTCGTACCCCTGATGCAGGGTAGTGGGGTTCCATCTGTAATAAGTTGTAGATTTAGTATTGTTTTAAACACAACTTTTAGGAAAAAAGCTTAAAAATCTAAATGGCTCGGCCCATTAACGCTAACGTTACCTATGTAGTGACACAGTTTAGCATAAAGTACGCGGCGCAAACGCGTTTTGTGAAGTCAGCTTTTTCAGTAGCTAAGCCGAGTTTAACCAGTCACTCCTCAACCCTCTGTTGTTTCATACATATTCTACAGTCACTCCTCAACCCTCTGTTGTTTCATACATATTCTACAGTCACTCCTCAACCCTCTGCAGTATCATACATATCCTAAAATAAGGATTAAAGATATCATATACGTTAATTTTATGTACTCGTGTCTCGTATATTGAATAGACGCAGTAAAGTGAAACAAACTCTTTTATTACAACCAACCCACAATAGCATAAAGACAGTATTTATAGCAAATACAAAACCTATATCAAACATAACCTACTATTTAAAGGATTTTGGCCTCCCTCGCTTCGATCGTGAGCCATTGCAGTATTCGTCACATCAAAAAAGTGATAGACTCGCTGCGAATTATATGTAGAGTCTCTTATTTATTTTGTCGTTTATTTATTTCAATCGGAATGCCATTAGCTAAACTAATTACAATAGAAATTAAAATAGAAAGCTTATAATAGGCATTTGATAAACTACCTAAGTGTGAACACTAAAATTATGTCATCGACAATTGCGTACTTACTAGCAATGAAATTATGTTAATTAAACTTAAAAAAGAAACAAAACGAAAATAAGAATTAAGAGTATAACAACATCATGTGCAAGAAGATGAGAATCATGCATCGCCTTGCCCTGTGAATGCTGGTATTAAAAGGGTCAATGTTCAAACTCTTGCTGAAACCATTGACAGTTCTACTCACTCTCTCACTCATCTTATGTGATCAAACTTACTCCAAGACAGTTGCTGAACTGCAGTACAGCGCTTTTTGTAGCCGCATAGACGGGGAGCAGTGATGCTTTAAACAGACTGACGATTGAAGATATGTTTATGATGGTTCCACCTCGTCCTCCGTGGTCCTTGCGCATGAGTTCGTAGGCTTTGAATGAACTCGTGATTAGTGCGGACTGAAATGAAAAATATCGCATCAGCATTGCCATACAGCGGGGTAACGCTGCCAGCGTGTTGGGGACACTTCGGACTGGTATTGATACGGATCAGCTACCTCTCGATTGTCTGCAGTTAGCTCAATTGTTTCAAATTGTAGGTAAATACTATTTCTAATTTGTGTATATTCTTTGATTGCAGTTTTCTTTAGTAAAAAAAGCCCCATTTTAGACATATTAGGCCATAACTTAGTTTTTCTTCTATTTAAAGTCATTGTACCTACAACCATTTACCCCATCAGTACTCACGTATCCATTTCAAACGTGCCTCTTCCATTCAAAGGAGTGTTGTCAGAACCACCACTCTTGCCAGGCGAGTTGGTGATCGCAGTGGAGGTGTTAAAATACACAGAAGCTGTTGCTCTTCCTCTGGTAGGCTCTGGTAGGATCCTTGACACATCCACGGCCTTAGTTGGAGGGGTCGATTTTTATCCCGCGACCGCCACTAGAACCCTTTATTTACAAGGTCTAACGGGTTTGTCGTTGGAGGCCTAGATCTCGATACTCACGGGATCCCCGTGGTAAGAAACTCAAACTCGAATTACATTACATAATGTTCAACCTTTTTTTGGTTCCTTGAATATAATTTATCTAATGATATAAAAAAAAAATTACGTATATAATTTGGTCTAGATCTCAAGAACCATGCGGTTTATTGAAATGACATATGTTTTATTGATAGGTTATTATTATTACTAATTATTTGGTTCCTTGAACCAGTTTCTTCTTAAGTTGTGTAGTTTTCTTGTAAATAAGCAAAAACTTGACTTTTGCGTTTACGCTTTAGGTACCAAAAACCCCTCAACTGCTATGCTATGCTCTGTCCCGCTCCTATGAACGCGAAATCCTATGCCTATCCTTTTCACAAAATGGCGCGAATTGCGCCCTCGTAAGCGGGATAATTATATAATAAATAATTATATTTAGATAAGATATTTTAAGTACAGGTACTACATCTGTTAGGCTCGCCGTAGGTGTCTTTTATATGTTGTAGGTGTCTTTTATATGTTGTAATTTATAATTTTGTTTGTTTTTTCTTTTAGTTCAGTTATTTATACATAACTACTATTAGTGGAAACTGTATTTAGCTTAATTTGCTTTAGTTTAACATTCTATGGTTTTTTATCCATAAGCTTTTTGTTTCCCAAATAAATAAATAAATAAAGTTGTGTTTCTGCATCAACCCACTATGGGCTAGAATAGCACATTTAACTTTAAATAATAATTACTGCCTATACTTATTATTCTATTTTATTGCTTGAATCGTATTAACAAAACTAAAGGTGATACTTTAACAAAGCAGACTTTAATCTAGTAACTTACCACATTCACAGCAATTTCTTTCAAATATACTTTGGGATCATCGTTCATGATGCCAGCACAGTTCACCACCACATCAATGTATCCATGCTCCTTCAGAACACTTTCGTAGGCGATCTCCAAATCGTAAGATGTGATATCGCATTTGTAAAATTTCACTTTGCCTGCCCCATATTTGGATGATAGATTAGATTCCAGAGTTTCGCCACTATTTACGTCTACATCTAAAGCTGCTACATGCTGAAAAACCATTAAAACAAAAAACTATTGAGGTGTTGTATCATTTTACTATTTATTTATTTTTAAAAACATTGAGATGGGTCACGATGGGGTGGGGTTGTACCTATAAAATTAAATCGTCATTTTGCCTTTTCAAGGTTGTAAACAAGTAAATTATGCTGAAATTAGGCAGAGGCTTAATTTCGGTACTTGCGCTTAACAAATACAATAATAGACTGGTGTGGTGTGTCCCACTGCTGGGCAAAGGCCTCTTCTTGGTCCATTTACGCATTTCGAACCTGAGCCAGCTTGAGCTCTGTCAAGGGGTACGTCACGCCATCGCTTTCGGACTGCCACGGCACCTTACGCTGTTAAGGCTTCAATAGCTGCCCAGAGCTTACCTATCCCCCAAACTAGGGGGGGTTTGCTGTACACGCTTGGCACGTGGATTGGTGATCTCGTGAAGAATCAGAATCAGAATATGTTTATTGTTAAATGTTGTACAAAAAGATCTAATGTATAAAATAAGTTAAAACGAAATTACCCATTAGCCTATAATTCTATGCCTAAATTGTAATGATACTCTTGTGTATTTATATATGCACGCCCAATATGACATAATACATTGTGCCATTCCATTATATTATAACAACTTTTATAAAATGTATTTCATGCAATAAATTTGATTGATTGATTAGGTACCTTTATATCTAGGTATACATTTATCCATAATGGTGGAAAGGGTTGAAAATACACAGAAGGAAGCTGCTACCCTTCCTATGGTAGGTCCTTAGTTGGCTCATATGACATTCACGGGCTTAGATGGAGAGGTCGATTCTTACCGACCGACACGGCAACAACACGACCTGCAGGTTTGTTCCGACTCTCCGCTACCGAGTCATCGACACGGATTCTGACTCAGATTCGCGCGAAATTCAAATATTTGAGCGGTTTTTAATATTTTTTGCGTTCTGCAAGGAATTAAACTAGCAGAAAAGTAGTTATCCATACTAAAACATTTTATAATAAACATTTAGAATGTGATGTTTTAGCAAATTTTTATTCAATGCTACTTTTGGAGCAATATAAATAATTTGGTGGATTAATAAAAGAGCTTTATTATTAAAAATCAACATAATTACCAAAAGCTACATTATATCATACTTATAGTAACATGGGTTCGTAGAAAATGGTCTACGGTTTGTGGAAAACTATTTTTCTGGTAATCGCAAAAAAATTTAAAATCGCAACATTATTAAAATTTCGCGCTAATCTGGTTTGTATTAATGCATGTACATGTACTACCTATCTTAACTGTGGGCTCAATTCCATGACGTCTCTCTTTTGGAGGTAGTAGAGATACTATCTCCTGGCACAACTCTTCAAATAATTCCCGACTCAGTCTGTAATTCCTTACAAACTCTTAGTCAAAATCAAAAACTCTTTATTTCCATAAATATAATGTACACTTAGAAAAGGTCAAATTCTTAATAATTAAACACTGACACGGAAATAAAGTGATATTTTTGATTTCAGTCGCTTCGGTATGTAGAATAAAGTAAAGAAGCGACGAAGTAACCTTTAGCCTGTTAGTTAGTTGTTATTTTTCGAGTTGGAGCAAATTCCGTCCCAAGCTTATTTATCCTCTATATAATCTGATATTTTATAAGTCTGGAATATGATAGATATTGAGTTGATTGCGCTGGCGGCGACGCTCTAAACGTTCATCACGAAGAGCAGCCTCAATTAAAACTGTAATCTTCCATCCATTTCAGTCAATTTTCTTTAAAAAATCACAAAAACGTAAAGCAAAAGGTAAGACTTTTGGTTTCTTTGATTTGAGGTTAAAACCCCGAACAAAGATCCGTCAAATTCAAATGTTCGTTCGGAGCTTTCGTGAATTAGAGTAGGTTTAGAAAATATAAATGTCAAACAATTTTCGTTTATTTGAATTTTTGTTTATCGTTGAAAAAGTGTAGACCTCCAGATTCCATGTCGATGACTCGGTAGCGGAGAGTCTGAATAGCCCTGCTGGCCCGACCATGGCCGCCCAGCGCTTTTTGCATAAAGGTTGCGATCGTAAATACCTTGGCTCCTTGCTGCAAGAAAGCATCCACTACTCCTGCACCGATGCCGGCAGCTCCACCAGTGACCAGCACTACTTTGTCTCGCGCCTCGTGCATCGCAAACTGTTTTAAAATATAGGTATCTCTTTAAATAACATTCAGAATGATTCAACTCAACGTTATTTATATCAAACTGTTTTAAACTATAAGTACAAGGTGCCACGTAATATTTTTTTACTAGGCTAAGTCGAAAAGGACTCCAACTATTGTTATACGATTGTTTGAATTTTGAATAAGTCATGTGTATTTTTTGAAAAATATCTTACCAACTTTTAAAAACTTATAAATTTCGTAAATAATAATAGTAAGGCTGGAATCCGTATAAAATAAACAAATAATAAGTATGAACGAAACTAGTGGATACTTTGTTTTTAATTTAATAATTGTTTGTAATTGAAAAATACGTAGAGGAAAAGTTGACCTCGGGGACCTCGGGGGCCCAGAATTGCCCTCGTTTGGCTCACTACATTATTACGTGGCACCGAGAACTTTCCTTAGATTATAGGTACTTACTTATTTGATTTTCTGAGAGTCTTCGAGGTTCGTATGTCTATTTACCACAAATGCTCAATGTTGAATACCTGTTGTATATAAGTTGGTATTTCCAGTATTGACTATTGTCTTTACCGACTGCAATTACGTTCTCCTTTATTAGACGTTTTATCTTATCATTGTCTGTTTGTGTATGCATACAACTAGTTTCAACCCGCTGCTTTGCTTACCTGGTGAAAATGCCAATAGCACTCAGGAACAATATCCATTCCTTAGTATTATAAAGTCGAAAGTAATTCTGGCTGTCTGTTACCTTATAACGCTTCAACGGCTGAACGGATCTTAATGAAATTTGTCAGGGAGGTGGACAGCATCACAGGTTACTTTTTCCCAGAACGTGTGAAGTCGCGAGCTAGTTTTTATAAATTATTAGTGAAAGTACTACATCGTTATTCTGTGTGAAAGGTTTGTTTAAATTATTTCAGTAGGTACCCAACTAATTTATTTAAAAACTGCTTTCCTAACCCATTTATAACAAACTGATCATAATAACTTGAATCCAGGATATTAGCTGCCCTGGTACCAAATTTCATCCACATCCTTTCAGCCGTTTGAGCGTGCAGGACTAACAACATACATAAAAACTTTCGTTTACGACCATATCACCTGAACCATCTGCATAATAATTTGATTGTTATCATAATTTATGTTGCTTTTTAAGTTTAACGGGGTTAACTAATCCCTCGGGAAAAAAAAAATATGGGAGCACCTCGGGATCATTCTCTATACAATAGTGAATGAATCAGTAAAAAGCGTAGCACAGGTCCAGGCCATTAAAGCGCGGTCAACATTGCAGCCCTTGATGGCCAAGCTGAAATAAAAGCCGAGACCAAAGGTCCGAAGGACCTTTACAGCGCAGACAGCCAGGGCTGCAATGATGACCAAGCTTGAAGGCCGAGACCATAGCGAGCTTAGCTTAGCTTAATTACTGCTCTGCTGGCCGACCGTTTGCGGACCGAGGCTTGTATAGTGCTTTACTCTAACAATGCGAGTAATTTAAATGTCTTTGAATTGGAGGATTCGTCGCTTGAAGAGTTCATTTTCACAATTTATTCACGAAAATTTATTAGAATGTATCTTGCAAAAATTTTCACCACGATGCTTTTTTCTCAGTTTCACACGTTTTCTTTTTTTGTTCTAATTAGCCAGTGAAGCTTGTACTGTTCAGTATGCATAAAACCTTTATGCACCTAAATAATATCGAAACAAAATTGAATTCGAAATTCGAAATACATTGCCATACAGCGGGGCAATGCAGCCAGCGTCTTGGGGACGCTTCAGTTCAGTTCAGTTGAGCTACCTGTAGATTTTTTGCAACATTCTACAGTTAGCTTAATTGTTTCAACTGTAAATACTAGTTCTAATTTATTTTATTATTGTTTTGTAATTTTCTTTGTCAATAAATTTTGATCTTATTTAATAAAGTTTTATATACAGTAGCGTTCATAAATAGGTAACCCACCGGCGGATTCAAGTCGCGTAATTACATTAGTTTTTGTTTTATAATTATAAATAATTTAATATATGTTAGTAAGTTGTTATGTGTTTTTAAATAGAACAGCTTGCTATCTTCGTTTTACTTAAAAACACCTATACATAGTTTGAAAAAAATTCTGTAACAGGTAATAGAAATTGGCTTCAAACTTAACAGCACCTATCGATGAACGTCACTGTACCTACGGTATACTTAGTTTATATTTAGGTTATTATGTAGATTAACATAGTTTCGAAACGCTTATGAAATAAATAAAAACATTTTGACGACTCACCTGCTAAAAAACTATAAAATAAATTAGTACAGTATTTTCAAACTGAAATAATCAGTACGTCGCGTTGGTAAAAAAATCTTTGCCCCGGGAAGAAATAAAAAATAAAAAACACCACGCAGAGGTAAAGACCTCTAGCCTAAAAGACTCGTTGTAAAATAACTTCAGAGACGCAGTCAAATATGCATTAATTATTTGCACAAGGATGTTCATGAATTACGAAATACTTGTTCGTTGTCAATGCCAGCTTGAGGTCGGCAGGCTTTGGATGTGATTTCACACGATTCATCAAAACTATGTAGGTGCTGGTAACCCAAGGGAAATGGGAACCTAAATCATCTTTACAGACCAAAAAAGGCCGACGAAGAAGGTACTGGTAAATCATATTATCTACATAATTTAACGTGTAGGACACGCTCCGGCCAGGTGGGATGACGACCTGTGAAAGATTGCTGACAGATGCTGGACGCGGCAAGCTGAAGACAGGGTTCATTAGGGGAGACCTATGTCTAGCTGTGGACTAACATAGGCTGATGATGATGATGACTTTTTCATTTATTTCATTTCATTTATTCATTGCTAATGTGTACATAGCTTAAGATCTAATTATATAGCTAATAGGGTGTAACAAAAAGTAAGAACAAAACAGATATTTTGTAAATGTAAGCTCAGTGTTTGGGAACAATAAATAATTTATTAATTACATTTGCTAACAAACCAAATTTCAATTAACGAAAAAAAAAACAAATCACAGCTAGGTATGTAGTATTTACATTAAAATCAATTTCCTAAAAATCGAAGCCGTCACCAGAAGGCAGAGTGCCCAGAATGCTGGCAGCATTGCCACGTTGAATGGCATGCTAATTCTTTGACCAAAATAGAAGCCATCATTCCGATCACCTTGTGGACTATATTTATTAATTATTATAATTATTATTTATTACAAAATCTGCTCGGACATAATATTGTAAGCCTTTGTGATGGTAGCCGTGATGTCTTTCACAGGGCGGTCGTTTATGGCGAGCCAGGTGCTGCCACTCTTACCCTGCTTGTAGGCATCCACTAGGCCTTGGGCGGCTGATTCTTTCCTGTGAAGAAACATGATCAATGATCATTATAATCCTGTCGAAGGCCTTGCTAAAGTCCGTGTATATGACATCCACCTGACTGTGAGCATCCAAGCTTTCTATAATTAACTCTGTAAACGACACAAGGTTTGTACAAGTAGAGCGATTAGGGACGAAACCATGCTGATGCTGGGTTATACTTTGTTTGATGTGCGATTGAATGATCGGGCATAACAAGGACTCAAAAAGTTTGGCAAAGGCAGAGAGTATGGATATAGGCCTATAATTGCTTACTAGACCGTTATCACCGTCTTTGAAATTAGGAACCACTTTTGCCACCTTCCAAGCGGTGGGAAAGATACCAGTATCTAGTGACATCTTAAATATTAAGTGCAGTGGAGTGACTAAATTATAAATACAGTTAGTTATAAACACAGCGGGTATGCCGTCCGGACCTTATATGCCGTCCGGATACGCCGCGCCGTCCGTATGCCGTCTGGATAGGTACAGTATGTATTTACAATTATTCACTTAACATTTAATTTTTTTTACATTTTCTTACCAACTAAACACTCAATTATTCACTATCACTCTCATTGATTGCAACTCCTCTCCCAAGTACGTAACATACTCCTATCTCTGTCTATCTAATCCAAATAATAAAGGTAATAATGTTTACAAAGAAGATTTTTGACTCGGGAATTTATGAAACACGGAGGGGAGTTGGATTAAACGAGAGTGAAACCTAGTGAATATTAGGGTTTTTAGTCGGTAAGAAAACAGAAATAAATGAAAATGGTAAGTCAATGATGTATTTTAATTCCACTGTACAAAAAAATGTATTTTTAATTAGACAAACACTGTATTTTTGTCGTAAACACTGTAATTTCGAGCCTTTAAGACTGCAATTTTGGTTTTCATAACTGGCAACGCTGGTTGGAAGCTATGATGCTACAGACACGTAGACACGCAATGGTTTATTATAAAGTTACACAAATCACTGAAACAATTCAGTAAATTATATTTCTTTAGGTTCCCATTCCTAATTTGTAATCATTCGGATGCTTAATAAGTATTAATTATTGCATTATCGATCAATAGGTAATGAGTGCGAATTCCGCGTCTGGATTGCACCGAATGTGAAAATAACTTCCTTTAATTATTTATGTTATGAGTCTAAAGGTAATATTATTGTCAAATGGACGATGCGGAAAACGTGTGTCCGTTAGATATTGGATACGGTTTACGAAATGAGCAGTAGTTCCAATGGGTAGTTCCAATGTTCCAATGGCCCATAATATCTTCATTAATTTATTTTATGTATATATATATACTCCTATAATAGTATATTTATCATAAGTATCTATATAAGTATTTATATAATATATTAGCTAAGTATATTCACTTCTTCCTAAACATTATTTCTGTTTATACGCCACCGTCTATACTTTTTCGATCACTTCTAGTCCATCGTAATGTTGCCTGGAAGAGATCGCTCTTAACGATATTCCTAATGCTGCCCATTGTATATTATCTTTATTTGTTTTTGTGTTCTGAAATCAATTTTGATTTAATCAATCATCAATTTTGATCAAAATAACAAAATAATTATTTGGTGTGCAATAAAGAATATTTGTATTGTATTGTATCTTCAATAACGTCAAACTTAACAGACAAAATATACAATTATTAATGGGGTACTTAAGTAGGTATACCTACATATTTATTTATCCATAAACCTTGACCTCTAGTTATTAACGAACTATAAGCGTAAACATTCGTAGCAAGGTCGCTACGAAACTCAGTAAGCATGCTGCGCTACGAACTCCTGTACCCCAAACACCTTCAATGACGTCAAAAAACTTACAAAACAAGAATAAAGTATGCATTATTCTGTTTACCCACAGATCTTGACCTCTATGTTAATTTTAACTCTGTGTAGAGTCTTAGCGAGGTCGCAACGAGAGTCTACGTCACTCTGTAAGTTTGCACTCTAGTTTAATAAGGCATTACCCCGACTCACACTAGCAGCGGCGCCACCTATCTTATCTTGTCACTAGCTACGCCCCGCGGCTTTGCCCGCGTGATAAGATAATTGATTACACAGTGTGTTTTTACAAAATTACCCCTAGGGGGTGTGTAATACACACCCCCTAGGGGTAATTTTGTAAAAAAAATCCGTGTATCATTATTTACTTTATAGTCTATTTATACCGAGTTTTGAATGAATCGATCTAAGGAATAATAATTTTCCATAGATACATTACTACCCTTTTTCATAAACCCCTCAGAGGTTAATTTTTAAAAATTAGGTTAGTTTCTTGAACTTTAACTATCTACATACCAAATTTAATCTAAATAGATTAAGTAGTTACGGAGATACGTGATAACAAACATTCACACGAACTTTTGCATTTATAATATTATTTATAGTTTATAGTAGATTACGTTAAACAAAGGAATTTCCAAAAATCTATTTGGCAGTTTGTGATACAAGCTTATGATAGGTATCACAAACTGCCCAATGGATTTTTGAAAATTCCTTTATTTAATGTAATATAAAATAGATGAAGGCGCTAGTGCGGGTCGTCGGGGGCGTTCACTCTGTCAGTAAAATTAAATACCAACAGAAATTGTGGTGTCTATTTCCAGCACTTGTTTGACTTAGTTGTAGCACAAACATTTTTGTTTTATTATAATAGAACAATTGTAGGTGAAACTAGACCAACAGCGTTAAAATATTTCACAGTATAAATGCAAAAGGTTGGATGTTCCTTTAGTTTTAGACGTATTGATGACTGTTATCCCTTCACGCTAAAAATTTTAATGATCCGGCTGTAATACATATATGTTGTTGACTTGGAATAACATTTATGCTACTTTTTATCCCGGAAAAACACGTACGAAGCCGCGTACGGAAAATAGTTTAAAAACATTAAAAATAATATCTAAGGGGCGAACCCAACGGGTTTGGCTGTCAAATTAGGCCTAGGTCTCAGTACTCACGGGATCACCGTGGTAAAAAACTAGAATTACAAAAAATATAATAATATAGAAAACAATATTTGATTAAAAAATGTGTCTCTTGAAACCTAATGAAAATAAAACATTGTATCCAACTGGGTTTTTATTTAATGTACCTTTAGTCTTAGTAGCTTATCTAATGGTGGCAATTATTTTGTTGCTCTGTGTCAATATACTATAAGATTATGATATCAGCATCTATAATTAATTGCAATATGTTCTATGACAGACAAAAAGGTCTCGATTATTAGTTGCAAAATGTTCTATGTCTAGTTATTATCATATCAAAGCCACTCACAGAATTGATTTGCATATTATTCTAAGGATCTTACTAACGATATAACACCACGACATAAATATTGTACACTTGGCTAATATTTAACAAGTAAAACAGTTTTTGCTCTCTTCTATAAAATCAGTTCATGGTGACATAGCACTATTTGCAGTATCACCGACGATATGTGATACATAAAATTCAACATTTTTTCTTTGGTTCCTTGAATGTGCACTGTTTCGGACATAATTAGGTCGAGATCTCAGGAATCCTGCGGTCTATTAAAATGGCTTATGTTTTGACTCGTAAGTTATTTGGTTCCTTGAACCGGTTTCATCATAAGTTGTGTAGTGTTGTTGTATACATAATACAAGAAAACTACACAACTTATATAAGCAAAAACTTGATATTTCTCTTACGCCGCCCGTTTTAAAAAAGTAAGCTCTGTCCTGCTACTACATGAAAGCGAAATCCTATGCCTATCTTTTATCTTAGGAGTAACTTACTTCTGATATGGAAACCGGTGCAAGCTTTCTTCGAACTGTTTCTCAAAGCTTTTGTCGAAGCTGCCGAGGTGGTCAGTATGCAGTAAGAGCGTGTCCGTAGCTCCGTAGCACAGAGCTATGACCCTAACGCCGTTACGAGAGTAGTATTCATCTTTCTGCAAAGTAGAGAGTTCATCATCAGCCATTATTGGTTATTTAAAGCTTACTGTCAAAGTATGTACACGGGAAGTCTGTGGGTCAACCATACAAAAAAGTCACTAGCACTACGCATCCAATACAATAACGTTTTCAGGATGATGTTGCGGCTTCCTTGCTTCTGTAGTGCATCAGGGATGTTTGCAGAATACCATACGGATGGTTTTGCCGCAATTATCTGCAAAATAAACTGCCTCCCTGATCCGCAGAATACGGGACAGTCGCAACGGCACCCTGAGGACGTTATCTGATAGATGTTCCTTGTCATTCTGGGTAAGTCTTATCCGGAATGCAATCTAGAGAGGATTTAATTATATTTTAATACTTAATACTAACAACTAGGTTATTTCTACATTTTATTTCTATTTTCTTTATACGTGCTACTAACATCCTATGGATTTCAAATTGTCCGAAATAAACGAATTTTATTTTTTATTTTTTTATTATTGGTCACTGCTGCACTGCTGTACTATAAGGGCTCCCTCAAGCTTGCCGCATCTAACATTATTTCTTACCAGTCTTTCGCAGATCGTCATCCCACCAGTATCAGGGCTGCTTACTACTGCGTACTGCGCTTACCGAATCGCTGTATTTATTTAGGAAGTGTTATGTATCTTATCTATCTTAGCCCCACACGCCAAGGGACTCGAATAAATCGAAATGAAACAAAATCATCATCATACGAAGTTGGATTTTACCCACTACTGGATAAAGGCCTCCCGAAGTTTATGCCAACCACCACGGTCCTCTCTGTCCTAACAAACAAAACAATTCTGATTATTCGTCCAACTTAGAGGTACCTAAATTGTGTCCGAGATTTCATAAGATTTCATACTATGAATTCTAAAACTCGTCTTCTTTGATTTCTTTAGCGCTTTTGGGTGGTACAGGGTGAATCTCTTTTAATTAATTTTCAACAACCCATAATTAAACAGGTGTATCCTTGATTTGTACTTATTAATTAAAGAAAATAAATCCGGTAGGTAGGTGTTTTAATGGCTCTACTCCAAACTTGCTAGAGGCAGATCAGTCATAACATCGTCAAGGCCACTCATTTTGAGAAAAATAACTACATACCTATTCTCTTATCTGTTTTCTTCAGTTTCCCTAAAATCTTGACAGTAACATATCGAATATAAAAAAAAAGTACCTACCTACCCATTAAGATTAAACCAACTAAAAGCAAGTCACAGCGATATTGTCATTATTATCATAACAAGATATCACATATCTCTGGAGGTTCTGCAACTGGGGTGCACTCTTGCAGGGGGATCTTAGGTAAGTACTAATTGTACTTATTTATAAGTTAAGTACCTACGTAGATCTAGAATCGCCTTAGGGTTAAAAAAAACCTGTTATGATAAATAAATAAAACAAAGTAAGTTATTTAACATGTTACATAATCTGGACGATCCTTAAGAGTACATTACGTAAACAATAGACATCGCGCTAACGCGGCTTAGTACACCTACGAGTCTACACAGCAAAGTCGCCGACTTTCCTGTTTAGACTCCATAGGAAGGCTTTTCCCACTCACCCCCAGACAATTGCTAAACTGCAACACAAAGCTCTTAGTTCCGTAGTAAATGGGAACCATAGGTGGATCCTGAATCAGCGCAGCTATGGAAGAAATGTTGATGACGGTGCCGCCTCCACCACCGTTCTCTTTGCTCATTAGCTCGATGGATTTGAGGGTTAGATAGATAGATAGACAATGCTTTATTCATCACCTTATAAAACAGATAGTACTTATTAAATATAATGTAGGGAACAGCAATGGAACTGGCGGCCTTATCCCTTAAAGCGATTTCTTCCAGGCAACCAAAACGATGGTGAGAAAAATAAAGGATGGCGGTGCTTACAACATTAATTCGAACTATTTTTACAAACTAATACACATAATACCTACTTACTAAAATAATACACTAATACATATAACAAAATAATAATACTTAGTAACTCTAAGGGACATGCTAAATATTCTAGTGTGACGTGACATTTAAAAAGTAATTATAGACATTCTTTTTGAAGGCGTGATGTGATGTGGCCTTTTTGATATCCACTGGCAAATCGTTCCAAAGTCTGACAGCTTGAGCAGTGAAAGAGTTGCTGTAAAAAGATGTTCTCTGCACTGGAGATACAAGTAGCAGGGTATCCGATGACCTTAGAGAGAGACCGTGAGAAGAATGCAGAAACTGAAATCTCTCCTTAAGATAGGATGGGGAAAGGGGATTGAAAAGTATAGAGAATAGCAGAGACAGAATATGCAGGTTACGGCGCTGGCGAATAGGAAGCCATTTGAGCTGAGCCCGGTAGGCAGACACATGGTCGTACTTACGGAGGCCAAAGATAAAACGGATGCACACGTTTTGTAGGCGCTCCAGTTTATTGAGCTGTTCCTCTGTAAGGTCCAAATAACATGCATCCGCATAATCAAGGACAGGTAGGAGAAGAGAATGGGCAAGACCAGTTTTGGCAGCCGTGGGTAGAAAGTTTCGCAATCTCCTCAGAGAACCAGCAGACGCAAACAGCTTTCGACTGGTCACCTCCATCTGCGCCCCCCAGGACAGAGTACGGTCAAACAGAACCCCTAAGTTTTTGATGGCCTCGCTGAAGGGGATGGCTATCCCATTAAAAACAACTTGCGGAACTGCCGACCAGTCCAGATTACACAAGGGTTCCGGTAGTTAGGGCTGTCTGAAAGTGTAGATCGTGTTTAAGAAGTCAAATGCCTGTCTGTAGGTAGGTATACAAGATTGACTTCTACAAGAACTTTGTGTCAATGTTAGAACCTTGGTAGGTAGGTACTCTACTCTAGAATTCCTTTTTGCCTATTTTAGTTAAAGATATCGTAGTTTGACGAATTCACAAAAAAGGTTCGTAGTTAACCCGCTTACGTCCGTAACAACAACGGACAGTCGCTATATGATCCTTTTCCGTCTTTCCTCGTCAGGTCAAGTTTTAGTAGTGACTAACCTTTCATCTGATTTGCTAAGAATGAGGTCGAAACTTACCATCGCAAAAACAGCTTTTTAGTTATGAAAGCTATGCATAGTCAGTAGGGACTTTGAAACCAGACCTCAAATTTATCTTCAACTTACCACATTCACATCGATCATTTTCTTGTAAACATGAAGACCGTCATTGATAATCCCTGCGTTATTGATAACGACATCAATATACCCCTGCTCAGTCATCACTGCCTTGAAGATCCCCAGGAGCTGTTCCTCATCAGTCACGTCACATTTGTAATACTTCACTTTTTTCCCGGATGCAGTGTTAAGCTTGTTCTGGAGGGCTAGACCGGCTTTTTCGTTGATGTCTAGAACCGCGACGTGCTGTGAAATTGTTTGAAAAGGTAATTCATAAAAATGTATTGTTGACCTGTTAGAAACATACATATGAGGTTGGTTCCTTATCTAAGTTTGTAGGTATAAATGTTGGTTGATGAATTTTAATGAATAGGTAAATAAAAAGTTTTACTCCATGTGCCGTAGTTATTTCAGCGTCTTCTCTTTTGTCTATCCTCCTCCGATTGTTACAATCTGAATGATTAGTTGTAGGTACCTAAGGATACCTACATATCTACGTATGAAAACAAGGCACCTAGGTAAAATGTATCTACCTAGGTAGGTAGTTGGTTTAAAAGTATTTTAATTAAGCTAATAAATACCTTCGCAGAATACACACCTTCACATTTTCCCCCATCAAAATCTCAACCACAGCAGCGCCAATGGCCGTTGCAGCTCCGGTAATCAGAACCACCTTGTTCTTCCATTCGTGAGCCATTGCAGCCTAGGTAAGTATAGATACAATAGGTAAGAAGGTACTTGATCACACCTTGCAGTTGCGAGCCCTCAACTGGACTGGTTTTCCTGAATACAATCACACCTACCTGCGATGCTGTTATCGGTAATCTTAAGTTTAAAGATCTTTATTTCTCATTGGTACAAACTAGGTATACAGTTCATTTACAATGAGATCAAACTTATATATACTTATGAATGTAATGTGTGTAACCTCTGAAATCTATAGTAAACAATATAAAGATAAAGATAAAGATCATTTATTTGCATAAACATGTGTTGATATAAGATTTTACAAATAGGTATGTAGGTATCAACATGTTTTACCGATTATATTAAGAGTAAATACCTAGCTATATAATGGAAAGCTTACAATTAGTAATTTGAAGTAGTTTTAGGTTGGTAGTGTCATAGACTTATTTATACAGGAAAAATACTCTTGCCAAAACGTAAAACCGAGAACATGGTAAATTTTGGAAACTAAATACTTTACCTATAATGTGTGTACATATTCTTTTAGCCTACTTTGATACATATTCATTATGCTATCACAATCTTTTACACTTTTCGGTAAATTGTTAAATAATTGTGCAAGAATAGTTTTTTTCCATAATTTGTTCGAGTGTTAGGAATATGCAGTTTCATTTTATTTCTATGGTGATATTTGTTTTCTTTATGTTCTAGTACTTATATTGGATTGTATTGACTGTGAAGTTATATTTTTTATAAATAGCATGTTTTGTATATATACAGTTGGTTAATATCGAAGTATTTAGTTTTTGGTATAGCTCCTTTGTGGGTATAAGATGGTAGAGGTGGAACAGAACTATTATTATTTTATTTTGCGTCCTTTGTAATGGTTTTAAATTAGTAGCAGCAGCAGCGCCCCATATTTCAACTAAGTGTTCAATATATGATTTTACTAATGAATTATATAAAATGTTACGTACCTTATTTGGGATACAGTTTGCGACTTTCCGCAGTGCTCCTAGTAAAGATGTTAATTTGTTTTTAACGTGTTCAATAAGAGGTGTCCACAATAATTTGTCGTCAATCCATAACCCGAGATGAGACTGTATAATTCGATCGTTATTGATAGTTAGAGCCGGGAAATTCGATATATGTTTATAGGTGTATTTACTGGTAGATGATTATATTTGAACCATTCATTAAGCACATTTAGATCCCTTTGAGCGTCAATAATGAGCTCCTGTATATCTTTGTTAAAGTAAATGAGGCAGGTATCATCTGCATATAGTGTAAGATGGCCGGTTAGTCCTATCGTATTTATATTGTTAATATAGGTAGATCATCAAAGGTCCAATAATGGATCCTTGGGATATGCCATAAGTCACATTTTTTGAGCTATGTCTTGGATACCTATGTATATTTTGAAGCTTTTGAAGAAGCTTTTGATGACACACAGTATCAAAAGCTTTCTTCAAATCAATGAAAATGCCTAGAGCCAAATTTTTCTGGTCAATGTTTGTTTTGATTTTCGTGATTAAACCCATAGCTGCTGTCAACGTGCTCGATTTAGGACGAAAACCATATTGTTGGTCTATGAGAAATCTTTTTCCTGCCAGATAAGTGGTTAATCTGTTATACAGGATTCTTTCGAAAATATTTGAGATAACAGGTCAAACTGACACCGGCCTATAGTTGCTTGGGTCGGATCTGCTTCCTGATTTATATATGGGATTAACTTTGGCAACTTTGAGCGAGTCAGGGAAGACCCCGTTTGTTAAACATAGATTGATGCAATCGCTAAGTTTGTCAACTGTTAAATCCATAAGACATTTTATCGCTTTAGTAGGTACTAATTCCATCTAAGCCAGTACTAGTGCTGCTATCTTGCTGGTCGATTATTTTAGATACTTCATCAACACTACAGGGAGCAAATTCTGTTAAAGTAATTTCAGGTATATATGTCCGTTCGTACATAAGGATGTTCCCATGTTCTGTATGATACCTACTAGGGATATTATTCGCAAGATCGGCGCCAATCGACGTAAAAGACATATTAAAATGGTTACAAATCTCGTGACCATTAGTGATCAAACTTTTTTCTGTTTTTAGTTTTGGTAGTATCGTAGGATTTTTACCCTTGTTTAGAGATAGATTGTTAATGATCTCCCATATCTTTATTGGATCTTTTGAATTATTATAGAACATGCTGTACGTAATAATAGTTTTTCTTTTTTGTTTATTACGTTTTTCTGGTAATTTCTTTAGTTTTGTTGGGTTTTTTTCATCGTTTGGGTTAGTTTTTGTTAGTTGCCAGAGACTATTTCGGATATTAATCGAGCCTTTAATGTTTTTATTAATCCAATCATTCTGGTGAGTTTTGGAATTTTGTCCTATCTATCTTATTTTTTTGTACCTGTTCTAATAAAAATCGTTCAAAATAATCATAGTCGTACGTTTTGTTAGTATAGACAGCTTTTAACATACTATTGTATATCATATTTACAATAGTATGTTAAAAGCTATGGTCTGACAAAGATGATTCGATGATAGATAAGCTAACTAAACGAATTATTGTTTATTAGGGTGTTTGTGGAGCTTGTTTGATGCGTACCATACATTTCATCTAAATGTTTAGGTATCTCATAACCATTAATTTTAATTTCGGGTAATGTGTGTGTAGTATTTGATATATTTTGGCATCGGTTTCTGATTTTATCCATGTCTCCGTTAAAATAAGTAAATGTGTAGTCTTAGATATTGCCTTTAAAATGCATTTTAATTCATCAAACATTCCTGCTGTACTTAAGCTACGTGGATTGGCGTAGTGACGACTGTTGTAGTTGTATATCTGTATAATTTTTTACTATTGTATGTATTATTCGGCTAATTTCTTGTGCGTCTTTTTCATATGGTGCGCTTAACGTTTTTAGTTTTTTGGATTGGTTGTGCTAGTGATAATTTTTGGTATCGTCTTGAAACATAAAAAGGGATTATATGTTTCTAGACGTGGTCCTTCTCTCCATTTTCTGTGCGCTTTTTCAGCTCCTATTTCATGGACTGCCAATGCTGCTTTTGGGACGATGTCTGATCTGCATACATTTGTTTAATTTCTGACAAAGAAGCCTTATTGTGTTGCAGATCTAAAATCTTGGGTCTAGAATCTCGGGATATTTGTATCGCTAAAATACACCTTAATATGGATTTTATTGGGTTTGGACTATCTTTATATCGTGTTTATTACTTTCCCAACTTCTTCTTCATCGTAATTACGTCTCAGTTTGGAGTTTTTCTCATCCTTTTCGGTAATACCCTACGACCACAATGTTTTTCTCCCGCTCACAACGGTCTTTCAGTTCGTGAAGAAGGTCTTCACTTGCGAGGACGGCTGGTGGGGCCGACGATGGAGCTTCAGCGCCCTTCTGAATTTTCAGCATAGACATTTCCGTTTCAATAAGTTTGATTTTATATTGAGCTTCACTATTTTGCGATTTAATGTTTGTTATTTCGTTACTAAGATAGTCAAATTATTGTGTAAAATTTTCCGCTGCTAGTTTTACTGTCTGAATTTCGCTTTTTATTTCCGAAATTTCATCTTTAATTTGAGTATGTTTCTCTGTCTGTGTTTTACCAAACCCATGCAGCATAGCCATAATTTCCATTTTAAAATTAGCAAAATCCTTCTTGTATTCCCGTGTTTCCCGTTCCTCGGTACGCACTTTGCGTTTATTCATGTTGTTAGAGGTACCGTGAAATAATAACTCCAACGCTGATAATTCGCAACTGATTTATTAATTAGATTTAAGATACATGAAGCTTCAATACGGAACAACAAAGATCACGTTTTGCAAGTAGACATTATAATTTAGGACTTTAGGTGAACTAGATTCTCGGCCTGACCTGACACATTGTAGTACTTCGTACATCGCTAAGCTATAATAACATAGGAAGCTAGGTAACCTTGATATCACACGCATAGACTGAATGACACATTGTACCTTGTACATTTTGGCCACTAGAAAAAGGGAAAACAATGTAATGTGTAAGAACAAGAATCCAGAAACGACTAGGATTCTTCCCTGATAATGCCACTACATTGTACTTCGTACATCCTGGCCACTCGCAAAAGGAAACAAGTATCTATCAAAACATGACAAAAACAAAGTTCAAGTAAAAGTGTACAATTGTAAATGAAATTACTTAAGATTCCATACATTACTAAGATTCCGACCACTACTTTGTAAATGTTTGGCCACTATAAAAAAGGGCATTTATTTAAATATATCCAGAGCTGTGAATGTAAACAAATCATACAATGTACTAACCCTAAATAGTAAGAACATTTAATCATAATAAGAATTTAAGATTTAAACCGTATAAATTATCTTAATCTATTGTCTTAATGTCTTTACATCCCAATCTGTTTGGCTGTCGGCACTCTACTGTCGGGATATTTAGGCCGTTTTTATATAGCGTATCACTGTTCACTGTTGGGATATTTAACCCGTTTTTATATCGCGTATCACGCACTGAAATCACATACTGTTCATCACACGCTGGTTGCTGCTGTGAGACAAGGGCCGCCGAGCTGACTGTCAGTTCATGAGGTACTGCTGCTGCTCGCCGCGCCTTCCTCCTTCGTCGTATGATGTAGTAGCACACACCCGCCAGTATGAGTATAGCAAGTATTGCGTACAAGTGTGTATTGGTGAATGTCGTGTACATTGAGAGATACGTTCGTTTGGGCCTTTATGTCTTCTATTTGAGTTTTCATGTTTGACCACTCTTCTTCATGGTTATCTGGTACAAATTGGGTTATTACGGAGGAGTTGACAATTTTGTTGAGAACGGAAAACTCCGATGCAGTACGTAAATTCCCTTCCATTTTAACTTGACTTAGGTAGTTATTGTGACCGTAGATTGAAAGTCATTACTCTTCACAACACAACCTTGACCTACACTAAGTAACCCCAATGGCTTACCGGTCAATGTCTCCACCTGCATTTCGGTGTCAGCGCAAAAAATACGCACGGAGCATTCGTCGTTGCAACATGAGAATAACCACATGTTATTGTTTTGTAATTTCACCCACCGTTCCTGACAGGTCAAAGCCTCGGTATTACATAACTTCTCATTGTTGTTAATGCTTGTATTGCAGATCGCCCTTGTAAGTGGTAGCTCGAAGATAGGTTTATCGTAAGGACATAGCATCCGATTAGTTGAAGTGTGCATACACGAATGAAGATCCTCAGTTGTCATAAGAATAAAAATATCTCTTTGGATATTGAAGGCTATAAATGGCGCGATAAATCTGACCACGTGATTTTGACGAGGCAGACTTACTACGCTGTCCAGTTCTAACGCTTCCTTGCTAATGAGGGGAATCTTTATCTGTATGATTAAAAAGTTTTCTCCAACCCTAGCGCTCGCCTTCATTTGTTTATAAAGTTCTTATAGGCTCTGCTTATCGACCGCTAGCGTAAACTCTCCTTGTAAGTGACTAGATATGATCCTGACTTGTTTTTCTAGCTGTTCTGGTGGTAACAGGTTCATATCTAAATGACCGTGTGATATATCAGTTAACACACCTATTAAACTATCCTGAATGCGCCTTAGACTAGCTATGATAATTTTGGCTGTCAAGGATAGTGATAATAAATTAAGCTCACTTGTCTGTTCCGTTTGTATCTGACTCATCCTGTGACGCAAACTTTCCATCTGCTGTGTTATGGACTTAAAATGACTATTCATGATGTCCTCATTCCTTTTCATGATATTATATTGAGCTTTTGGTTTCTTAGTAATAAGTTTTGATATACCTTCGTTCTGTGATATGTTCTCAATGTCCTTCTCGTATTGTTTTGCAAATGAGTCATCAAGGACACCGAATAACGCACTAGCCAAATAACCCACTCCATTAACCAATCCTCTCTTTTGCCGTTTACCGATTTGATTGCTAGCTAAAATAGTATTATAATGCTCAATTTCTAATATCTCTTGCTGTAACTGGTCAATGATACCCTTGTATTGTGGCGGAAGCGGTGTCGATGACGAAGTTAAGTACTGGTTTAAATGGGAAACGTAATTATTAATATTGTTTAAACCAGCCCAGTATGACGACATATTAAAATAAACAACGAGCTTCCACTCGTCCCGAATAAGGTTCATATCAGCAATTTTTTCAAAGTAAATATTTTGGTGTTGATCTAAGTAAGTAATATTGTAGGGAGTAGAGCCCTGTGCCGGAGAGAGTACTGCCAAGAACAACATAAGTGTCATTGTGATGAGATGGCAGAACCCGGATCTCGTCGCACGGTTTTGTTTCGGTGGACTTTGTTCTTGCACATCATCATCATTTTCTTGGACAGCATCCTGACTTTCCCTCACAGGTAGGACTGAAAGTTTCAAGCAGGGTCTCTTAATAATTCCGTTTTTCGTTTTGACAGAGGCAACCCGGACGCGTCCATCCTTTCCAGGGTGAACGTCTGTCACTCTTCCCATGAGCCACTTCCCGGGTGGCAAATTTTCCTCTTTTATAATAACAATGTCATCAATTTCTATATTTTTTGACTGCGTTCTCCACTTAGACCGCACTTGCAATTGACGTAAATAATCAGACGACCACGCCTTCCATATGTCCTTATTTATCGATTGCACCATTTGCCATCTGGTGGTCAGATTGACATGTTCAGGATCCGGTGGTGACCTTGATAACATGGAACTTCCAATCAAAAAGTGACCGGGCGTAAGGTATAAGTCGTCGGGACTTTCCGTGAGGGCGATAAGAGGCCTAGAATTTAGACAAGCTTCTATTTGATGGAGCACCGTAATAAACTCTTCATAGGTGAGCCTTTGCTCTCCTACAACTCTCTTCAAATGGTACTTCATCCGTCTGACGGCTGCCTTCCACAATCCTCCCGCGGAAGGATATGCCGGTGCATTGAAATGCCATTGTATTTGAAGATCACTCGCTCTATTAATGACGTCTGGATTTATGCTCTGTAGGATTGCGTCATACTCTTTCTTTAGTAACCTGTCCGCTCCTACGAAATTCGTTCCATTGTCACTATACATCTATAGTCGCCTAGCCACATCTGGCTAGGCGTGCCACGGCGCGAGCAGAATCGAGAAAGTGCAGCTATGAATCCTTGGGTGCTAAGATCTGACACTAGTTCCAAATGTACTGCTTTCGTCGACATGCACACGAAGACACACGTATCCTTTCAGAGTCCTTACTCCACGTCCTTTGTTCGCCTTTATGTCAAAATGTCCTGTAAAATCAATTCCTGTGCGCAAAAAGGCTCGTAAGGAGGGAGTTACCCTTGATTCAGGAAGATCCGCTAACATCTGTGGCTTACTGTGGTCGCTGTGTCTTTTACACTTAACGCATTTGTTGAGTTCACGTTTGACAGTCCGTAGTCCACTAATTATCCAAAAGCGATCTCTTATGTAGGCTAGGGTTAGACTAGGACCCCCGTGAAGCGTGATTCGGTGCGCTTGGTTGATGATTAGCTCAGTGAGACGGCTGTGACTTAATAATATCACAGGATTCTTAACCGATTGTTTAAGAAGCGAATAATTAAGTCGCCCTCCAACTTTTAATAATCCACCTTGCTCATCTATAAATGGATTTAGACTTACAACTTTACTACTTCCTTTTAGCAGCTTATTTTTCTTTAAACGCTCAATCTCTTCCGCAAATTCAAAGCATTGTACTGTTTTGACGATTAAATTATAGGAGTGATTCATTTCGCTCATCGTTAGATAGCTATGTTTATTTATTTGCTTATTGCGCAACCACATTGTGAAACGCAAGAGCCAGCCGACCTTGGTCGCCACGCGCTGTAATGACTCAAACTCATTTAATAGTCTTAAAATTAAATTGTTTTTAGAATGATCTAAGCCTGCATTCACACTTATTCTTTTCGCGTCAATGGAAGGAGATTGGTATCTCTCTGTACTAAGACGATTAGGGTCAAAGTTTTGAAGCCATTGAGGGCCTTCCCACCACAAGAAGTGATCTGCTAGTTGGGTAACACTCAGCCCTTTTGTTGCACAGTCGGCGGCGTTGTCTTCCGAACGCACGTAGCACGGCCTTATTGCTAAAGGATATTTATTTATCTTACTATAGTCCATCGCTATTTGTTTAAGGGTCCCGGTAGACGTTTTTGATGATGCATTGAGAACAACACGCAGCTTTGTTGTTGTTGAGTCAGCTCTATAAACGCCGTGATGCGGTAGGTAACACGAACTCATATTGAGGCCTTGCACTCGTTTCATGTGCCCTAGTTCCTCATAGTCACGCATGAATTTCTTGTAACTCTCAGCGAATGCCTCGTTCCTTGCAAGTTCTTTTTCTATATTATGAAATTGTGCAATAGCTATTCTCTTCGATGAACCTAGGTCTCGCTCGAAATAAGGTTTCATGGGTATCGCTACCTCATAACTACCATTAGCTAAACGTTTTGTTGTAGCCTGATAAAGGTCTTCACAATATTTATCTGATACACTGAGGTCAGAATTATCTTCGCTTACTTCTTCCAGTACTGAGAAAGGTCCGGCATATCATTTAAAACAACGTTACATTTGAAATTTTTCACACTACCTGATAAAATCCAGCCTAGTCGTGTTTGTTGGGCTATGGGGCTTCCAGGTGGTCCCCTAATGAGTCCACTCATTAAAATTTCCAAATATACACTGGCGTCCAGTAGGAGATCAATTGGCTTTGATACGTTGTAGTCCGGGTCCCCTAGCTGGATATGCCCAAGGTGTATCCATGTCTGTTTCGGTAACGACATGTTGGGTAAATTACTAACTACTCGCGGAATTACTAGTGCCCGAGTAGTAAACTTGTAATCACCATAAATCGACTCGGCGTCGATCGAAACAATCCCCCTGCTTTGCTTGGATCCCTCACCTATCCCACTGACGGAAGCGTTACAGCCTTTCCTCGGCAGTCCCAACAACTGAACTGCATTTTCGGATATCAGCGAAATTTGAGATCTTTGGTCTAGTAAAGCCCTTAATGTGACGTACGTCCCATCAACTGACCTTACCCTAAGGGATAATGTTGTGAGTAAGATTTCCTCGCCTTCGGTGGCCACGTGATTAGCCTTATGATCCGTGTTCGTAGGCGGTGAATGGTTTGGAAAATAGTTCGTCGATCCTAAGGAGAGACTGGACTGGTTTAATGCTTTAAATGCGTCATGCAACATGGAATTGTGCTTACCATTGCAAGCCTTACATACGCGCTTCGAACGGCACTGACCTACTTCATGCGGAAGTAGACAGTTTTGACACATTCCTAACTTCGTCACCGCACTAAGTTTCTCTTCGGAACTCAATATTTTAAAATCATCGCATCGATAAATTACATGATTATTTTTGCAATATGAACAAGTTAAAATGCCAGCAGCGGAAGTGAATTCGCGCTCGCCTGAGTTACCATAATTAAAACGGTTTCTATTATGAAACTTGTTACCCCTTGAAAATAATTTATTATTTGACTGAGAGGAATGGGATTTCGTGGGCTGCGGCGACGACGTCGTTGTATCCTTCTCTTTTTTAGATAACGGTTCTAATGATATAAACTTATTTTCTAAAAAGTTCATAAGCTCTTGGAGCGTGGGTATCTCTCGCGGCGCTTTGCGAGTCTCCCTGAAATCTACCACTGTTTCGGGATCAAGCTTTTTGCAAATGAGATGGGCTAACATGGGCCCCCATGTTGTCGTGTCGATCCCGAGATTCCGTATGGCGTGAATATTCTCCATGGAGGTGTCGTAGATACGTTTTAAATCTTTGGATGATGGAGGCGCTAGACTGGTTCAAAAATAATTCAATGTGCTTTGTAAAAAGAACTTGAGGGTTGTTGTACCTGTGGTTTAAGAGCTCCCACGCGGTCTCGTAATTCTAAAGTCAAAGTCAAAAACTCTTTATTTCCATAAATACAATAAATGTATACTTAGAAAAGGTCAAATTCTTAATAATTAAACACTGACACGGAAATAAAGTGATATTTTTTATTTCAGTCGCTTCGGTACGTAGACTAAAGTAAAGAAGCGACGAAGAAACCTTTAGCCTGTGTTCTCGGATGAAATATGGAGATGTTGTACGAGCCGTTCTGGCTCTCCCCTCAGCTTACCCTTCAAATGCTGCATCTTCTGGCAGTTTGTCAACAGATGATTGTTATGGATGCTCTCGGAGAAAAGATCTAAAAATGCAGGCCATTGTGTATAGCTACCCGAAAATATCGGCACTTCTAGCTTCGGAGTAGAGTTATGAAGGTGAGAAGAGGACGCTAGCTTTTCGTTAAGGGCTCTCGATAGAGCTTCGAAGGATTATTCATAGCAAAAAAATTCATCCTCGTATTCAATATCCGATCCTTGCAGAATAGTATCTATCTGAGTATGGTAGGATTCTATCTCGTCCCATTTCTTATGCATACGCTTCAACCTATCGTCAAGCTCCCACTTTACGTAATCTCCTCTACCTTGAAGCTGTTTGTGTAACGACTAAATCCTTTGAACAGTGTCCGCTGCCTTCTCAATAACTCAGCGGCTTGTTCCGCTGGACTCGGCGAGGCTATATGTGGCTCGTGCGATGCGGTGCAAGTGGATGAACCTGGTGAATTATTCTCCGCTACAAGAGATGACGAAATTGCGTTCCTAACAGTTTCGTAATAACTCCTTGTTTTCTCATATTGATTCTCAACAAAATATTTATGTTCTGTTTGTCCGTAACCAATCAACTTTTCATGACTTATCCTAAACTCTGCCCATAGTTGGTCTAACCTACCCAAACGTGTCTCAATGTACGATGATGTCCTACGGCTCTCTGAATCCTTACGGAAGTTCCTGTCGATTTGCTGTATGGCTTCGAGGATTCCGCTTAAGGTGTGCAGTAGGCTCTCCATGGTAGTTAAATAAATTGAAAGATCTTACTTGAGGTAGCAGGATACTTTCTGGTCCCAAATAGCACTGAATGGAACACAATTTACTACGTGAAAACGCGACGTAGTATAACTTTAAGATAACGTTTTAGCAAAGGACGTTATCACTTTGTCCTTCGACAGACAGTTTAGTGAGCGCGACTGCGGATCTAGACTGTGTATCCGGATCGAAGTATGTTAGAGATACCGTGAAATAATAACTCCAACGCTGATAATTCGCAACCGATTTATTAATTAGATTTAAGATACATGAAGCTTCAATACGGAACAACAAAGATCACGTTTTGCAAGTAGACATTATAATTTAGGACTTTAGGTGAACTAGATTCTCGGCCTGACCTGACACATTGTACTTCGTACATCGCTAAGCTATAATAACATAGGAAGCTAGGTAACCTTGATATCACACGCATAGACTGAATGACACATTGTACCTTGTACATCTTGGCCACTAGAAAAAGGGAAAACAATGTAATGTGTAAGAACAAGAATCCAGAAACGACTAGGATTCTTCCCTGATAATGCCACTACTTTGTACTTCGTACACATGTTGAGTTCTTCTTTTTTCTTTGGAAAATCTTCATCTTCAGTTTACGTAGCCAAGTTAGGTACAGAGTCACCAACCTTCTCGGTTGCGCTTATCATTTTAGCCCTGGGCGGAGTTCTATGCATGACACGTCTGAGTAGCTAGGTATAGGTTCCTCCGACCGGTAGGTACCTACTCAGTAGATATTATTTTTTCTTAAAACTCGCGAAAGTCGGACATGCGTGGCAGCACCGCAAACTTCAGAGTGATGCTTCAAAGTCGTGTTTGATGTTGTCAATTGAGTTTGACAGATATAAATTGCATGTCAGTACCGATTTGTGGGTAGAAAGCCGGCAGGTACCTACACAAATATTGTAGATTGTAGGTAGAAAAAACCCAGTTTTATTTGTTTGTATCTAGTACATAATCGTGAAAGTTCCGTCTAGACAACACTTGAGTAGGTATATCAAGAATGTACGTACACTTTGTAACAACCGTTGTAGGGCAGTAGGCTTTATTTCACCACTTGGGTAAAGCCAAAATTTTATCACTAGTAACATAAAAGTAACAGAATAGTAACGTTAATACTTTTAGGTTACCGTAACGTAAAAGTGTTATAAGGCTGCATGCACAATGAGGGCTACCGTTTACACTTTATATATTTTAGAAATAAACGAGCGTAGCTTACAAAAATGTAGTATGTAATTTGACGTTTTGATGACCTCACTATACAGCAGCGCCTCTAGCGGCGAATTCACACGCGTTAACCCTCATTAATGAGATTACGCAAATGGCAGGCTATTGTTATTAGTTAAAATAAAACTAAGTAGAATGTATCATTCAGAGGTTTAATGAAATTAACTTTTACTTATATTTACTATCCCAAATAAACTTATTATTTTTTGGCGAGCGAAGCAAGCCGTGAAAATTTGTATGATCTGGCTGTGCGTGTGAGTTATCGTTGGCACCCTAAGGGGTGCCAGGCTGGCACTCTTCGGAGCTCGGTAAACTGCCACTTCACCCTCCTACACCCCCTCCCCCTTTACGCCGCTAGTGATTGATGGAACGTAGGCTGCTACAATCTTTGGTAACGACTGTTGAGTAACTCAACAGTCTTATCCACAGATTCGAGTAGTCTCAACTGTTGAGACTAGACAAAGTTACGTCATTAAATTAAGATGTTACCTGTTTCTAGGTTATTACATTACAAATTAATAATCAGTTATTATTTGGTTCTTTGAACCAGTTTCTTCATAAGTTGCGTATTTTTGTTGTAAATAAAAGAATAACTTGATTTTTGCGCTACGCGCCGTTTCAAAAACGTATTCCAATGAATACGTTTTTGAAACGGTCAGTCCTATGATTTCACGTTCATAGGAGCGGGACAATTCCCGCTCCTATGAACGTGAAATCATAGGACTTTAGCCTATCGTTTTAACCTGTAGGTGCGCAATCCTCCCTCATTATCAAAAACATATTTCTCATGTCTCATCAATCTTCCGTAGTGTCCGCCCTTGCCTGAACCTTGATAGCATTCCTTAGTGGAAATTTAGAGTGGCAAATTTAGAAGTAGCCGAGCTAGCAACACTGGGACTTAGACGGAAAGGAGATTTCGTTCAAGAAATCGTGAGTGAGGGATATGATTGTTGAAATTGAAATAATGTTCGGAAATATTTATTCTATGGGTTCGCTTGACGTTGACATATTCGGTTGTTCGTTAATGATGTTGTTCGTGCGTGACTTCGTGTCGTAGGTAGTTCGTGTTGCTCCTCAGGCCGTTGTTCTGTAGATTATTTTCTTGTTTTCTGTATTTCGGATTGCAACGAACGTCTAACTACTTATTAGTTTGTAGTGTTCAAGAAATCAACCAGACAAACCATGAATCCTTACCAGCAGGTCAGTTTAACTAGTTGTGTTGGTGTTTCTAGAGTATCTCGGTAGTTTTAGTTTTGGTGAAAGCTCTGCACCTATCGACCCAAAGATTCTATTAACCTACGTATACCTACTTGCTCATAGAATAGTTGACTGAATCAACCTCGCGTTCCAATTTTAATCTGATTCTAACTGCTGCAGGGAATTAATGTTGTTTTATTTTATTCTTATATGTACTTAATAATTTCTGCTAGTTAACTGTGAATAAAGCTATTTAATAGATGTTTGATTCTTAGCAGCCTTAGAATAGGTTATAATTGTTGTTTTTCTTTCCTTTCAAGGGTCAATCGGGATATCCACCACAACAATACCTCCATAATGTTGGATTTAGCAACAGTGCCCCACAATCTTTCGGAAATCCTATGCCAATGCCTGGTTTCCCAACTATGGGATACCCAGCACCACAGTCTGGTTATCCAAACAGTCAAGGATACCCTGGCGGCCAATCTAATCCAAGTCAGGGGTATCCACAGACTCCTCAATCGGGTTATCCTCAAACACCTCAAACTGGCTACCCTCAATCTCAGCCGGGCTATGCTCAGCCTCAATCAAGTTATCCCCAGGCTCAATCAGGATATCCTCAGGCTCAACAAAGTTATCCCCCAGCTCAATCAGCCTACCCGCAAGCTCAACCGGGTTATCCCCAATCTGCTCAAACTGGCTATCCTCAAGCCACACAAACTGGCTATCATACACCCACTCACACTGGCCATCCCCAAACTGGGTACCAGCAGGCTAGTCAGGGACACCAGGGCTATCCCTCCCACCATCAGCCACCCTCCCAAAGTAGCCAGGCTTACAGTGTGTCATCCTCGGCAAATAGTCTGCCTAAGGTATGTTGAACTTAGATTAACTGGGTCTTTGTTGATTCATGTCTTTAGATACTTACTAATAGTGTTCTTTTTTAATGCTACTAAAATAAAGCTATCGGTATCAATTTAGCAATAACACCTATTACAGCCTAGCCTTCTTTTATTCTATTTTATTTAGATTTTTATTATCATAATTTTGCAACATAATTTTAAATGTATAATCTGATTTCCGCAACTGAGCCTCCACATTACCACTACACTCTGTATTCCAAACACCAACTATTTGTTTTTTTTTACTATTTTTTCTACTACTTTTGTAATTTATTTTTTCTTTATTTTTTTTATTTGGGATATATACAGTACATAATACTTAAAATTAGAAACATAAACCAAAGGAAGTTCCACTATTAAATAAAATAATAATATTGCTTACACGCAAAAAGTGATCAGATCTATGATATGAAATGGCTATGTCCTCTGTTCTACTCTACAAGTAAGAAGTCAAAAGTATACATAGATGACAAAGTACAAACACAGCGCTCAATACCCAACAAGCAACTGACTACATGACCAATTGGACTATTCAAGGAACAGTTTTCTGCAATTATATTGTTATGCTCACTTCGTCTCTGTACGTTCTCAGTACATTTATCAATTCATTCAGTCTTGGCATTGGACCGTACAATGGAGGTGGTCCATTCCCTGAAATGTACAAAACCTTTACTTTACCTGTGATTTCTATGCGTTCATGAGAAAGCAATGTGACAAGTAGACGGTTCTGAGTGCTATTGTAAATATTGGTTGTTTAATAATGTCCTCTGTGAGGTCTAACTCGGGAATGCGCAGTGTCTACCGCGCCTCAATTGGCTTACGGCGGGGTTTCAAATCATTTCGTTACATGGTACAGCATTTTGTAATTTTGTTTCTAGCTTGGGTTGGGTTTAGTGCTGTTAATTTTCGAGGTTTAAGTATCAGGAGAGCAGAAGTGGTTTCAAAATAATGAAGAATCGAAAAGAAAACAATCGTTGCCACATCTAGACAACGATTGGAAATGGGCGAAAAGTGTGTAGAACCATAGTTGTAGGAAATTTTATCAGCTTTCATTAAGTAGCCTATCAAAATTTCATATGACGCATCGTTTACGATATGTAAGCAAAAAACTAAAAAACGGGTCCTTCTTTGTGCCCCCCGTCCCTAGGCCTCACCTCACGGGGGCGGAGACTTTGTATGTTTGTCTCCTAACTAGTCGAAACAAAGTTCCGAAGTCCAACTTTCTAATTTCGACCTTTCCATCCATCCTCTTTTTTGACCACTCATTGACTGGACTATACAGGGTGTCCGGTAATTAATGGATAACCCCGCAGGTACATGTGGGGGGGCAGGGGGGCAACTCAAAAAAAATTAAAAAAAATATCTATCTGCAAAGGTCTTCGATTTTTTTTAATTTTTTTTAAAGTCCGAAATTTGATACCTTTGTTAAAAATTTTGAACACTACGGCTACAAATTCAATGATAACGAATTGATTTTCTCTGGAAATAACCGTGAATAATTGGTCTTGCTATGGCGTATCACAAATTATTCCTAGCCACAACTGTTTGTTTTTTTCAAACAGTTAAAAATAAAAATTAGTGTATTCGATTTTTTTATGATAAAGTTTGAGCACCTGTGGTATAAAAAAAACGTATGGAGACCGGGGTGGCCCACAGCTTAAAAAATATGCCTACTTCATGTAGTTTCTTAAAAAGTATTACACTTAATTTTTTTTATTGTCAAATAACCGACTTATGGCTACCTATGTTTCTCTAGCCCTATTTTTCTTATAACAAAAACAAATAATAAGATAAGAAATTTATTTTGAAAATCAGTGAAAGTGTATTTTGGGGTGGTTGGGGTGTTATTAATAATTGAAACAACAATTTCAAATAGGTAGTCTTATAATAAATGTTCAAATTGTTTGCCACCTACTCCTAAAAAAAAAATTTAAAAATCCTAGACCTTTGCAGATAGATTTTTTTTTTAATTTTTTTTGAGTTGCCCCCTTGCCCCCCCACATGTACCTGCGGGGTTATCCATTAATTACCGGACACCCTGTATACTCGTAGAAGAGCACAGCAGAAATTTCACGTTTAACTTATTGTTTTTCCAAAGCTTCCAGAAGAGTTTTTTCATTCTCTCTTTCTCTCCATTAGTCAAAACCCACTGTGGTGCCAGCGAATCCTTTCGACCCGCGCGCCGACGCCGAGGTCCTACGCAAGGCTATGAAAGGATTTGGAACAGATGAGAAGTCTATCATACAGGTGCTGACGAAGAGATCTAATGAGCAGCGACTACGGATCGCATATGAGTTCAAGACTTTGTATGGGAAGGTAAGAATCCTATCCTAGGTTATAAAGCCGAAACTTAGCGAAATGTGAAATTTATTTTGTTACTACTGAACAGATCAATATGAAATTTGGCGTACATTTAGAACATAGCCTAACTAAGACAACACGCGTGCGAAGCTGCGGGCAGAAGCTAGTATTTATATACAACATAACATCAATGTCTGTGTTAGACATCATCATCATAAAGAAATTACATAAATAATATCATAAATATTTTCGATCTCGAGGGGCCATCATTTGGCATTTGTAGAGATAGTGTCATCAAGAAGTATCGTCAACCACCTTTGACGGGTTCAAAACAATCATCATAAAATTCATGGTTGGTTTTCTTACACAGCATTTCTAAAGAACGGTTGGAAGAAAAATCTTAATTTTAACAAAAATATCCTGCTCTTCCTGGATTGATTTGACTTGGCTTCAACCAAACTTAACCGGGTGATGGTATGGGTTGATGTCGCTATCTGTCGGTAGGTGCAAAATATGATTTAGGAGGGCGCAATGCGCGCCATTTTGTGAAAAAGCATAGGATTTCGCGTTCTTAGGAGCGGAACAGAGCATACGTTTTTGGAATGGCGTAAACGCAAAAATCAAGTTTTTGTTTATTTACAAGAAAACTACACAACTTATGATGAAACTGGTTCAAGGAAACAATTAATTAGTACTAATCAAAACATAAGTCATTTCAATAGAACGCAGGGTTCCTGAGATCTCAACCAAATCATGTGCGAAACAGTGCACTTTCATGATTTTGTTTTATCGTAAATTTTTTTCGCATCTGTTTTTTTCGCAACAACCGAACTTTAACTTGGTTGGTTTGGTTGTCAAACTAGGTCTAGATCTCAGTACTCACTGGATCCCCTGGGTAAAAAATTCAAATAACTTAAAATTCTTTGGTTTCTTTTGTCTTTTTCTTTGGTTTATTGAATGTGAAGACACGATGCGAAAAAAATTTACGATAAAACAAAATCATGAAAGTGCACTGTTTCGCACATGATTTGGTTGAGATCTCAGGAACCAGGATCTCAGGGTCTATTGAAATGATTTAAGTTTTGATTCGTATGTTATTTATTACTAAATATTCGGTTCCTTAAACCACATTCTTCATAAGTTGTGTAGTTATCTTGTAAATAATCAAAAACTTGATTTTGGTCTTTTTTTTTAACGCCGGCCCAAAAACGCTCTGTCCGCTCCTATGAACGTGAAATCGTATGCATATCCATTTCACAAAATGGCGCGGATTGCGCCCTCTTAATACAAAAAAGATAGGATGCAAGCGTAAACACAGTTGCATTCAATGTGAACTCGTGATAATGCGCTGTTAGAAGCATTCCAACGTAAATGTATATTTCGCTTAGCCCCTGTGGAGCAAGCTACACATTTTCGCACGGCAAGTGTTATTAAAAAGCGTCTGATGTTATTGGATAGGTCGATTAATGAAATTTTCTGGGTTGGGTGTGGACATTCCATTTCTTAATGAAAAATATGACTATGTCTACCTACACGTGGGAGACTATTTGCAAATTGCGTGTAGACTTAAAATCTACCACCACAACAACGCAAGCTCTGCATGCTTTGGGCCCAGGCATATAAGTGACGCTGTGTGACATATCCCGTACTATTATTATGGGCGGTGATTGTTTTAGAACTTGCCTGTAAGAATGCGCGATCGATAAAAAGCGTTCTTTTGTTTTTGGCAACTAGCCAGATGAGTTTTCGTCAACCAAGATTCGGTGGCTTGTTTGCCCAGTTGGTACTCTATCAATTCTTGCGACTATGTTTTTGTATGCATTGTATGTAGGCCTTCGCAAAACAATGTCAGTGACACGTAAAATTACAGACTCATAAACCGTATAGGTTTTTTATTTCCTTGTCTTTCTTTTTTTGTCTTAACTCGCCCCGCTATGCTGGAGGTGCCCAACTGTAGGACCAACCTACTAAAGTTTGCCCCCATGTCACTCGCTATCTTTTTACTCAATATCCTATCCGAAAATAGCGTGGATATATCATCAAAACCTGCCGAAAGTCATGGAAATGGCGCAGCTTGTAATAGAAACAAAATGTATTTTAGATTAAAATAGTATTTGTATTTATTTATAAGTTAAGTTTGGAACCTACGTTGATCCAGCATCGCCTTAGGGTTAAAAAAAATAAATAATATAAATAATTTTCAACGAAAAGTAGGGGTATTTTTCGTTGAAAGTAATTATTAAGAGACATCTTTATGATTATTAGTAAAATTTCCCGAAAGTGGGAGATAAGAATACTTGACTCTAGCTAGAGCAACGAGAGCCGCACTGAGAATAACTAGTTTTTTTTGTGTCAAATCTATTTTAATAGTGGTAAATGGATCCAATCTAATCTATTTTGAGTTTGACTCAGGAAAGCGCTTAAAAATTAATCTTATTTGCGTTCCCTGTCAAAACATAATGAGTGAAAACGGTCATGTTCTCCTAAAATGTATACCATCTATCAATCGATTACCAATATTACCACTAACCCTTGGTTATGACATGTCTGACGTTGATATTGTGATAATTTGACGCAACGGCATAGAAACCAATGTTCCGCTTCTCTATTATTTATGCCTGGTTTTGACTGTAGTAATTATTCATAGGCATGTTAGCTAGCTTTATGTGTAGCTTTATGTGATAATAATATGAATGAAATATAAATCTCATACATATTTCATCATTTGTACCAGTAAAAATTTTGAGTTGTCGTATTAACTGTGATTACACTTTTTGTTTAGTAATTGATTGTAGTTAAAAATACATTTAGAACGTGTATTCTTTCATCCTAGTTAAAAGAAATGAACATTGATCAACACAATTTTTCCTTTTGACCATACAATAATTATTAAAAGTAGTGAACGTAACAAAGAGCCGTTTTCGAGACTATTGGGAACATGGATGTGCATAAACAAACAGCCTCTCACCCTAAACGCATAATACCGTCTCCGTTCTGTTGCAAGTAATTAATAAATAAATAAATAATGCTGGACAATCCACACATGAATTTGATAATCTAGTTATTATAGGGGTTTGAAGATTTTTGTATGGATGGTAGCCGTAACATTTAAATATAGGTAAGTATAAAAATTATATACTTGGGTAGGGACACTAAAACAAATAAAAAAAAATCTATAACATAATGTCGAAAAGCGTCAGGTTTCTGAGATATTCACAGATGAAGAAAAAATATAGTTATTTTCATTTAGTTAGTTATTTTAGGTCATTATTTTATGAGCCATTTTTTATTTGTTTTAGTGTTTTCTATCCAAACATATAACATTCATTGTGCGCGAAGATTTTGTAATAAAACCAAAATGGTGACCGAATTAGGGCCGAAATCGTCAAACCCCTTTACAATATCTCTACCTTCGATTTTCATCAAGTTTTGTCTTACTCCGTAGGATCTAGTATCAGACTTGAAGAGCGAGACCAGTGGTAAATTCGAAGATGTCATCGTGGCGTTGATGACGCCATTACCGCAGTACTACGCCAAGGAACTCCACGATGCCATATCTGGCATTGGCACGGACGAAGACGTGCTCATTGAGGTTATGTGCACCATGTCCAACCATGAGATTAATGTCATCAAGCAGTCCTATACAGCAAGTGAGTAATTTTGATTAAAAAGTATGCATTTAGTGGTATGAATTTGCCAACACGCACGATGTTTTGAGCAGCAGAGTTTGTTTTAAGGACAAAATAGACCAACAACTTAAATTGTCATCCCATTATCATCATAGGCCTCCCAAAAATAACGCTACAATGTAAGATCCTGGGGGGCCTACTCGGAAAACGAAAACCGAAGTTCCTAATTCGTTTTCGTGCAAAACCAACTCTTATGCCACTCTTGCATGAGCGTTTGCACGAAAACGAATCCGAAAATTCGATTTGCGTTTTTAAGTACCCTTTACGGCCCTGCCTCTAATTTCGACGCGATAACGTGTATCGAACTTCCAAAGCTACCCGTCTTTTGTTATTTTTGACACCATTATCCATGTAAAACAATGCGACAACATTATATTTAACAACTCGTACGATTGCAAACCGCAGAGCAGAATCGAAATAACAGCTTGATACCCAACCCATATCATTGCTTGAGGAAATACCCATTGGCAACGATAAGGAAAGAGTAATATAACACACTGGTATACCTTGTTTAAAATTAGCAAAAATTGCAACAAAACGGTAGAGTTCTCTGTATGTTTTCTAACCCACGATCTCATGTTCTAATGAATTGTTTCCGATGCTGCGTGATGCTCTAAATATGAACGGCTTTGTGCCAGCGATTCTTGCGATTTTGTTCTTTAATCGTATTATGTATAAGATAGGGAATCGAGTGACGCATCGTTTGCTTTGCCAGTCTTGAGCGTAGACATGTAGCTATTCTTTAGGTGAGTTTTATAGATTTTTTAGTAGTGACTTGTTTTAGTTTTCTCATGTCGTCTGCCTACGTTACTTGGCGGATCAGTACTATTTAACTGGGTTGCGGACTATAGTCCGATGAATGTCCCAAAGTTTTTCGTCTCCTACGTCACTTGACCTCGTGGTGTAGTTGGTTAGCACGTTCCCGTACTGAGGGAAAAACGGGGGTTCAAGTTCCGTCGAAGTCGAAAAATTTTTGGGATATTATTTGATTTCTTATAAATTAACCCAGTGTGAGGCTACGCACTATACCTCTAATAACAAAAACATGGAATGATGTTGATCTAATAATATTCTACCTGTACCTATGTTTATCCTCATTCTTTGCGGAACAACATGCGTCTCGCCTAAAATTGGCTAAAATGTAGTTTCGAGCCCGCTCGTTTATCACGCGAGTTGTGAGTCATCGCTGATGTGGAAGGCTTGCCATACGGCGTGACGTCACTGGCCTTTTACATCTTGCCTCGTGATTATCTATCTACTCTATCAACGGACCTAGTGAAACGCATCTGAATAGTAGAGCAATATAAGTATCTCAGTCTTCGAGATTCTAGCAGCCAGTTCTAATTTTATCTATCTTCCTTTATGTTATGCATTCAATAAGCTTTTTTTTAGTCTCGATAAATCTTTGTCATTGTACAGTGTGTGAGCTAGCCCCACTGGTCAAAATCAAACCAAATCCTAATTTTCATTTTCCACTCCCATTTAAAAAAAGTCAAATCTATATATATAAAAGAAAGTCGTATTAGTTACACTATTTATAACTCAGGAACGGCTGAACGGATCTCGGTGAAATTTGGCAGCGAGGTAGAAGGTATCCCGGGGCCGGACATAGGCTACCATTTATTCCGGAAAAAAGCGTGCGAAGCCGCGGGCAGCAGCTAGTATTTAATAAAAATTACATTAGACTAGTTGACGTTGAAGTTGACCGTAGATAATGTTGGTCTAGTAGTGATAACAAATCTATAATAATACTGTGGTAGGTAACATAAAAAAAAAATACGAGTTCACTACTGGTAGTTAAGGTTTTTTTGTTAATTACAGTGTACGGGACATTACTCGAGGACGACTTGCGAGGTGACACATCAGGAAATTTCAAAAGGCTCATGACATCCTTGTGCATGGTATGTATATTTTGAAATTCCTTATCCTTTAACAACAAATATATAGGTATAAAGACGGGTTTCCACCGCGAAAGGGTAATGAGAGGATATGAGAGGTGAGTGAGCGGAGTTCATTTGAAAGCTTTCTGCTCGTTCAGACCTACTTCCACTCGACTATCTTTCTGCGCGCTGTCCTTTCCGCTCGACTATTTGTTGCTGGAAAAACAAGTATGAAGTTATTTCTTACGGGTTTAGTAGAATTACACATTTTGGCCTTTGATGAAAGAAACTACAGATAGGGGAAGGGTGTCAAAAGTGTCAAGGTTGAAACATTTAATTTGCAAATTAATGTGCTATTTGCAATTTCATTAATAGAAAATAGCACCGCACGCACTATCAACAGTTTCTTAGATCTAGAGGATTCTGGGACGATACCATTGTCATAATAAAGCGTTTGTATCAAATCAAATCATTTATTTGCAGACAACGGGTTACAAGTTGGTATACTTATATTAAAATGTCTCATGCGAGATGAGTTACCAGCGAAACAGCTTTGGTTTGCAAAATAATATAATAACAAATAGAGATAAGCCATCGACCTGATATCCAATAGACGCCTGATACCCAATAGACGCCTACTTATTTGCTATGCAAACAATTCTGTCAACCAACTGAGGTGCGCGGGCGCGGGGAAATGAGTGCTAATTGGTCCGTTCAAGATTACCACAAATCATAAACATTATTAAGGATGGGGTAGACACTTAGTTTCCATGAAAACAATAATCGATACTTGTAACAAGGTTTATTTACTAATAATATCATAAATGCGAAAGTATGCATGTTTAGATGGACCTATATGGATGTTTTTTACCTCTTTAATGTATGGGTGTTTTTTACTTTTTTTTATCTGAACGGATCAGGCTGAAATATTGCAAACCGGTAATTTTAATCCTGAAATATGGAAAACAATTTTCTTGTCAATCTGTGAATCAGTGGTAATCTAGCTTTATAATTATCGGGTGATAAATAATAGGGTTAACATTTAGGTACTTTACATTTAGATATCCTACCATGGTATCTACTCGTACCATGGTAGCAATGTAACGTTAAATATTATTTAAATCGATTTTTACAGAATTCATTTTTGAATGATCCATATGTAAATTGGCAAATTCTAATTCTATTTTAATTTTTGTGTGACATTTTATTTAAGTCTTTTTATCATGTTATGTATAGTTTTAAGTTTGTTTTTAATAATATTGTATGGATCTATAATTTCATCTGAAATAAATGAATAATAATAATTATAAGGTCACGCCTGCTCAGCGAATGAGCAGATTTTTGGTAGAGCTCTTGATTGGACTTTACAAACAGAAATTAATTCATCCAAATATAAAAAGGGATAGTACGGTTAATATTTTTATAGTTATAAAGTGGTATTTGGTTGGCAGAATTCGGCCCCTGTTCAGTTTTACTTCGTATTTCCTCAACATTTGGTACAGTTATCCTGCTCTATCAATGCCGGACATATTACACCGCATCATGTAGCCTCAAGTTAATGATTATGTTCTATTGATTTCAGGGAAACAGATCTGAAGATTTCCACGTGATCCAGGACAGAGCTAGAGAAGACGCCAAGAGCTTGCTTCAAGCTGGTAAGTAAAAATATAACTAGTAATATAATCTTAGAACTAAATCACTGAACGACCATGACTGTTTACAATCTTTGAATACCAATTCACTTTGCTTACGTCAGAAAACGCTGTGACGTATAAACCGGACGTAGTCCTACGTCAGAGCTGACTCATCCGTTTATATCTGTTTCATGATTGTTGACGTAGGGCCGTAATGCGCCTACTGATGAATTAGTCAGTGGTCCTACTTGTTTAGGAACCTTGTGAAACGAGTGAATCAGCGGAATGTTGGTAGTTAACTTAAGTTAGTCATTGGACTGTTTTTGTAATGAACTCAAAACTCATGGCGTGCAGTGACATCTAGTTGCTTTTGTAAAGAATTGATAAAAACAAGATGTTGTTCTATTTTTCTGTTCAAATAAGTTAGGTACTTATTTTTTATTGGTTCTAATAATAACAATAACAGTGTAAAGGCCTTTATTTAGCCTTTACATGTAGATGATGTTGGTTAAGATGTTGTAGGTAGTTTACCTATAGCACCACACTTCGTATGTTACACTGTTGTTGAGTAATGAAGGTTTAGCCAGTTTGGTTGAGCACGTAAACACAACAATCACAAGTCAAACTTAGTTTATTAAAGTTAAGATAAATGACAAGGTTTAGGTGGCAAATCTTTTCTTATATTGTCACTCCTGCGGTAGTAGGTTACGTACTAAAGTCAAATGTATAATCTAGGTAAAGTAATTGCAGCGCGTGCGACACAGAGTACCTAAATCGCCGCGTCCGCTAAAATGCCAATGTATGGTGAAACCGTACACACAGACTGACTTTGATATGAGAGTATTATCGTAACAGTGGAGTATTATTGTAACAGTGGAGTATTAGTGTAACGTGGGTTAGAGCGTAACCCACGTTACTCTAATACTCACACTGTTACTGTTACTTAAGTATAGTGCCTCCACTATACTTCGATCATCGATCTAAGTAAAAAAAGGGAAGCTGATGTACTTATTAGCTTTTCGAAAGTGGAAGGCTCAAATTAGGTGCAATTAGGTCCACCCACCTCAGCCATAGTCGCACTGGCGACGGCTTTTACTTAGTTTTTTTGCTAGATCTGAGTCCAGTATTAGCGGTTTGATCGCGGCCGTCATGACCACGCTGAACATTGGATCTTCCATTTACATTTTTGTTTCTTCTGATACCATGTTTATTTATTCGTCTCGTCGTTGGCTGAGGCTAGGACGTTCCATTTAAAGAAAGACATTTATTCGGAGACCATTGTATATTTCAAGACACAGATTACACGCAACGAAACCCACGATGCTCGAGACCATCTGATATCTTATTTATCTTTTGACACTGACAGCTTACACACTAAGACCATAGACTACAACAGCTGTAATAGCGGCAATTCAAATACATCTGTCTGTCTGTCACTTACGGTTCATGAGATAGAGCCCTCTGACCCCAGAGGCTTACAGTGCATTCACAGTTATTTTACCTCTAGCTGTTAGGTTGGCAATCTGAGCGTTATATTGCCATATATAACTTCTATGACTCCCTTAAACGAAATGTAAAAAACAGTATTGCTAATATTACCTAACTATGCCGATTTAGTATTACACTTTGTGTGATAATGGTACACATAATACGATAGTTCTTAAATATATAATCAGGTATTTTGGAAGTAATGTTTTTAATAAATAATTTATCTCCATACAAAATCAGTACAGTTGTACCAATTTTCGATTAACATAATAATGTAAGTCCAATAATATTAATCAATCAATAATAAACAACAGATCAACATTCTAGTTTCTAGTTTAATTGGGTAAAATGTTTATGACGGGTAACCCTTTTTACATATCTGTAAGCTCTTCAAGACGACTCGACAGTTATACCAACACTCAGAAAACATCTGTCAGAGGTAAAATAACTGTGAATGCACTGTAGTAATAGGGTTCTGTTTTCACCCTTCGGGTACGGACCCTAAAGACTACTGATTTTTGATGTCCAGTTTTATGTTTCCAGGCGAACTGCGTCTCGGCACAGATGAGTCAGTCTTCAACGCTGTGCTTTGCTCCCGCTCGTTCCCGCAGCTCGCGGCCATTTTCCAGGAGTACCACTATCTGACCGGACACGACATCGACGACGCCATCAAAAATGAGTTCTCGGGCGATCTCGAGAAGGCGCTCAGGGCTATTGGTAAGTAGAGCCGTATTTCAAGGAAGTTCTCGAATTTTCTGGAACAATTAGAGTCACTCTTCAACGCTGTTCTCTGCTCCCAGTCGTTGTAGCAGCTCGCGGCCATTTTAAGGAGTACTATCTGACCGGTTACGACTTCGATGGTGCTATCATAAATGAATTCTCAGGCGATCTAGAGAAGGCTCTCCGGGCTATTAGTAAAGAATTTTTCTCGCAAAAAGATTTTTTTTTAAAAGACATCAACGATTCTTCATCTCAAGAACGCTTTAAAAGCAATTGGTGAAGTAAATTGCGAGACTCATTTAGTTCCTTACACTTCCTTTATCTATACTCGGTTTTAGAATCCTAGATATTTTTTGTAAACAAAGGTGTTACAAAACCAAAGAAATATTGGTGGTAAATATTTTATAACACTGGTATCATCGGAGGCAAAAGCAGAAGTTCGAAACAGTTTTTGGTTATGAAAGCTTTCATTATCATTTCATCAGTAGCTCGTTCCTTTTCTAGCTCGAATTTGTACATTTTTCGCTGGGCGTGTGCAATTATGTGTTGTTGAAGTTTGAGTTTTGGTTTTTAGTGATTACAATCCTGTTACCTTGTTGTTATCTGCTATTGTTATTAGTTTTTGTTAAGTTTTTATGCATAAAAGTCTTTGTTGACATAAAATCTCTTGAATTCTAAATCCAAGCATATTTTTAGTACTACTATGAACATAATTCTCCAAATACGAGTTGTAATTTGTTTTTATTCATCATCATCAACCAATCTTAGTCCACTGCTGGACATAGGCCGCCCTTAATGAGTGCAATAGCGCCCTGTCTTCAGCTTGCCGCATCCAGCATCTGCCTGACTTGTTTTTATTATTTGAATGTAATTTTCTTTGTTAATAAAGGCCATTGCCATTTTTCAAAATAATGGCTTCCTTAAAATAGTTTGTTGGCCTTTGTTTCCATACGCAGTTTTTGCGGAAACTACTATCGTAGGTACGATCTTGAGCTGAAATATTATTTATTTTTATTTGATTACCACATTTCACAGTAGATCATTTTACAGTGCGAGTTTCCGTGAAGCGAAACTTTCCATAAGCAGGTAATAAGATAAAAAGATAAATTCTATATTTGCGTCCTCAGTCACACACATACAAAATAAAGAAAGTTATTTATTAGACACAACGTTACTTCAGTGACTATAACACTTATTTGGACACAGCACACAAGAAAATAAAAGACAACTTGTCTACTTTGTACTAGTTAACGCGTTTAGTAGACAGACGAAACACATGTGAACATTAGGTACTAACACAAATACAACAATTATACACAGAAGTACTAGTAGAAGTACTAATAAAACAAATAAAATACAATTAAAATCCAAGTAATGTGTCTGTGTGTGCTGCAGTACGTAAATAATAATAATAATAATTTCTTTATTGAGACACAAGATCCATAAACATTAAAAATTAAACTAGGTACATACTGGTGCATAATATAAAATACAGAATGTACCTACTAATACTAATTAAGATGCGATAAGCACCCATCGTTTAAACATATTTGTAAAAAAAGCCATGGTTCTGCGTAATATTTTGCATATGTAACATTACCTGAATTTAGCAAATCTTTTATAGATTTGAAATTCAATAAATAATCTGCTTCTTCCAGTAAAAGTAGTCCGCAATAAGCCTCTATTCTTCGCGGAGCGCCTGCACAAGTCCATGAAGGGTCTGGGCACCAACGACCGGCAACTGATCCGCATCATGGTGACGCGCTGCGAGGTGGACCTGGGGGACATCGCGGACATGTTCCAGAGCAAGTTCGGGGAGTCTCTGCAGAGCTGGATCGAGGTGAGCACTTACTAATGGCCCAGCGACCATAAGTGTGTCTTAGGTAGGTAGGTAAGGTACGTAGAACACCTGGACAGGTCAATGAAGGGTCTCGGCACCAACGACCGGCAGCTGATCCGCATCATGGTGACGTGCTGCGAGGTGGACCTGGGGGACATCGCGGACATGCATGATCCAGAGCAAGTTCGGGGAGTCTCTGCAGAGCTAGATCGAGGTTTGCACTCCTATGCTCAGCGAGCATGTGTGAAGAGTGTGCGAAGTGTGGCTAAGTTCCCGACAAGTCGCCATTTTGGTCTAGTTTATTGCTTCCCGCTGTATGCAGGTATCACTACAACCTGCCTGTATATGACTTACTACGAGACCTAGGTAGGTAGGTAGATGAGCTGCTAGATTTGCTAGATATATAATACTTTTATTCATGACCTTATAAAACGGATTGTACTTAAATAAACATTATAGAGAGCAGCAATAAACCTAGCGGCCTTATCAAAATAAAACAAAAAATACGATATAATTATGTAGGTTATTTATTGACATCAAAAATTAACAATTAGGCATACATATTAAAAATTTAAAAACTAAAGAGAACTAAAAGACTATAATATGTGGGTATGTCTATTAGATTGGCTACGGCCCCACACTCGGCTCATGGCCCGTGTCCTGGGTACTCGTGCACGATACTCAGAAGATTGACTGGTTCCAGGGTATCAAAGAAAACTTTACAGATTAAATATTCCTTTACAGTATGCATGTTCAGGACTATAAGTTATGCAAATTAGGTGTGGTATGCAATTTAGAATCGAGAAAGGTAGTGTAGTTGAGCGTAGTGTAGTTGAGTGGGTGTGTGTAGGGTGGTGTAAAGGGGCGAATGTGTTATCGCTTAAAGTGATTTCTCCCAGGCAACCAAAACGATTTTGAGAAAAATAATGGATGGCGGTGCTTATCAACATCAATATTTTTATCTAGTACCATAGATAGTATTTTGTTTTATTAATAGGTATCCATCTATATTAGGGGAGGCATATGTCCAGCAGTGGACTAATATGGGTGATGATGATGATTTATCTATTTACTAGGCGGACCACCTAGATGAACGCAAGAACACCACTCATATAAAGAGTTTGTATTAGGTAGTAGTTTGTTTTGACGTGACATCGCTCGTATCAGCTTGGCTCGAACGACGAGACGTGATATCTCTATCCTCTTCATAGCCAAGAGCTTGTATCTGGACGATTTTGCGTTGAATCGATACCGTTCCTCTGGTAGCCCCTAGGGCTCTTGTAGACTTTTACGGCGAAAAAATCTACGTGTTAACAAGCTTCCATAGTGACAACAACACTGACGACCATGCCTACACGCGGTGAATCATCCCGAAGATTTTTATGGCGAAAAAAATACGACATCCACGGGAGTTGAAGGGGTCGATTTCGAATATTTGTAGTATCGCGCATCGTAGCCCAGCTGGTCAATGTCGATCAGAACGCGATATTTTATCTCAATCTATACAGTTAGTTTTACGTGAAGGCGATCATACTTTCCCAAACAGTATTTATTTATTTGGCACACAAAACGGAACACGATCAAAACATTAAAAAAAAATAGAAAGACACATCACATATTGTTATCTTGTACAAAGTATGTGTATACAGCATAATTTATACAATGACTAGCAAACCCCGCGAACTCCGATTCGCCACCAGATGGCTTCGTTTTATGTAACTATAAAACGGAGCCCGAGACCTTTCCAACGAATGCAAAACCTTGGAAATCGGTTCGTGCGTTCTGGAGTTATAGCGTCAGGAAGGAAAACCCGACTTATTTTTATATAGTAGATTTATAATATTTGTTTTATTTCACCGTTTATCATATTAATCAGTATCGTTTTTAACAGGGTGATTGCTCCGGTCACTACAAGAAAACCTTCCTCGGTTTGCTGGGTCTCTACTAAAGAAGAAATCTTCTTCAACCAACCTAGGCCGGGTTAGTACCCAGCTTTGCTTTCTCAGGTGAAAGTTTAACATTTATTTTTATTTCAGTATAAAATGGCTCGTTTCATTTATAGCTAAGTTTCTCATTGTTGTATTGCGTTGGATAATTGATAATACTGTACAAATGCAAGAAATAACTACTTTATAGATTCTTCCATTGTTTATTCTGACACGACAACTTATTTGATTGTAATCTCTAAAACAATAACTTTAGAAATCTCACAATTTGTTTTATAAGTTTTCGTATACATTTTTCTATATTTACAAGCTAAGTTATGATAGTATGTAAGTATTTTTTTAATGCAAGTTCTCAAAACAACAACTTCAATGCAAGTGTTGTCTAAAGATGGTCAGTCGAATATGCAATCTGTAGATTGAGCCAATTGGGTCGCAATTTCTTTGGCCCGTGTCTGATTTATTTTTTATTTTTCGTTCAACAGTCTGTATAAGTAGTGTGTGTGTATATTTACCACCGTCCGATTGGTCTGATTGTAATGTATCTCAATTATGTTATACAGGTGGATTTATTGGACGGCGCAGGCTTTTTGCGATTTCTGAGTTTTTTAGTACTCCAACCTCGGTTGGTCCGATATACATAAGTTTTTGATCAGTATGAGAAACAGGATCGATTGGCATCAAAAAAAGATTTCGTATAAAATGCATTTTTATGCTAACTGTATTTTTTTTTTAATCTGGGAATGGTGATGTAAACTATACAAAATATAGATAGTCTCCTTCGACCATTTTTCTGTAGCTACACCGGATAAGGTACTTCTGCTTACTGCCCCGTCCAAAAAATTCACTCTGTATTCTAAACTGTATTGTATTATGAAAATTGGGTTCAAAACTCAACTTCAACGTACGCTGTCTGCTTTTGTGCCTCAAAATTAATTATATAAAAACTTGTTCAACGTAAAACGTTGTCTAAAATTATTAAAAAGACTAAAATATAATCTCACATTCTACATTGCATTCTCATCTATAATTTATATTTATTAATTGAAATTGATTTTTTTTATTAATAGGGTTTCCATTTCGCAATTACGTAATTGCGTAATTACGGAAAAGATTTTAAACTTATGGCAAGTCCGTAACTAAAGGGTTGAATTATGCTCTCAATAAATCACTTCATTTTCAATTAGTAATCATTTAATACACATCACTTAAGATGGCTTCACGATATTAAATTAAAATTATAATACGATGTATCTCTTTAATTCTTAGTATAAGACCTAGATTGTTTTTATTTCGTCCATTTCATGAAACTCTCCGCGTTGCTCTTTTATAATAATTCTATATGCATTTTGACATAAACATGTATTTTTACGAATACCTTATATAATTACCACCGATGTGGCGCGGCGGGCGAAGGTCCGCCGCAGAAGGTTGCGGATTCGATTCCCGCCTTGGGACAAATGTTTGTACGATCTGTAAATATTTGTTCCGGGTGTTCTGGGTATTTTCTATAATAATAAAAAATATTTATCTATGTTATGTATTGTATTAAGTTCATCAGTCATCTAGTACCCATAACACAAGCTCTGCTTACTTTGGGGCTAGATGATGCTGTGTGGTTTGTCCAGCATTATTTATTTATTTATTTATATTTTTGTTCGTACCTCAATTTAAGACATTATTGCTACTACTACTTATACTACTTTGGATCTTAATTATACAATAAAAGAGCATTTTTATCATACTATTTTATACTGTAATTATAAATGTATAATTTTAGAAAAGGCGGGCTTTTTGTATTTGTGTCGTATTTGGCTAACTAATATTTAAACGTGTAAGTTTCCAAGTTTCTAAAATAATTTTTGCAACGCCTCTTTACGATATGGTATAAGTCTCAATGTAAACTGTTTAATTGAGTATTTTTACATGTATATACATTTATGCAGAAATAAAAGTTTGTAATGTGTAAATATTGGTATTTATTATGATTGTCCCTTTACTTATACTAGAAATAAGAATAACCTCGCTGTGCCCACAACTAGGCTACACAAGATCAATGTATCTTTTAAAGGGCAATGTATACGCTTCTACAACAAAATACCAAATGAGTTGAAAAAATTATCAATAAATAAATTCAAACAAATTGTCAAACATATCCTATGTAAAAAGGCTTACTACAAAATACCAGATTATCTAGACTAGATACCCAGAGTAATAAGTTCCTGTAGGGGTGAGTGTTTACAACAGTGTTACGTGCGTCTGTGCCCGTTTATGGATTTTGCCAAGTAAGTGGTTAACATTATTTTGTTTGTTGAAGCCTATGGAAACGCCCTGACACCTACCTAACTACGGAACTGTATGGGAAGTCTCATTGTCTGGATCATTTAGAATAGGCTAAAACACATAATCATTAAAACACATAAAAATATTTACACAATCGTAGTAAATATACCTTCTGCTGCTAGAAGCCGGCTTTCTTGGATTGGCAGGGTTCCGTCGTTCAACATGTAAAACCCTCCTGGCGCCCTCTCAATAGTCAATAAATTAATTCTGTAATTTGGTACAGGTAGGCCCCCCTTTTGAAATATACCCATATTTCAAAAGGGGGGCCTACCTCACCGAGTGGGATATCAAATGAAAGGTATCGGTTTTGTACATCTTAAAAAGGTTTTTGAAGTTTCTGTAGCTTTCATAGTTTTTACCAAATATTTTGAAAAAACTCGCGAAATTTTACTATTACCCTCTATACTCCGAAGTTTGCAAACCGATACCTCTGAATTGTAAGGTACCATTAATTTTAGGTATTCAATAAATAGCAAAGTCTAACCACCAATATGTACTACAGGTACCGGACCTGTAGTACATATTGGTATACTTGACAAACATTCGAAACCCTCGGCGCGCGATTCATACTCGCTCTTGACGGAACTTGTTTTTAATCGTATTTTCACATTCAAGGAACCAAAAAAAATATGGAATTTTATGTAATTCGAGTTTTATACCACGGTGATACCGTGTGTACTGAGCTCTAGGCCTAATTTGAACCCAAATCTGTTAGGTTCGCCCCGTAATGACCAATGTTTGTTTAAGTTGTTGTTGTTGTTAGAGCATCATACGCACCTTATCATATACAGACTACACCGGTCCACTGCTGGACGCTGGCCTCCCCCTGATAAGAGCCTTATTGGCTTGCATCATATGGCCATACTCCCCACGCTGGGCAACAGGGCATGTGGGTCGGCGACCGCAGTTCGGTGGCAGAAATGTTCTGCGGGAGGCGCTGCTGCCCGACCGGTGGATATCCCTTAGTTACGACACCTTACTTACGACATCCACGGGAAGAGTTGGGGTGACGCAAATTCTAAGCCGGCACCACACGCCCTACGCACCTTACGTTACGTTAAACATGAAAGAAAGATACATAACAAAACAACCTAATCAAAACCTCAAGCAATATCTTCCAACATTAGTGATGGATCGCCCCAATTCTGCCGCATAATGAAAATGTAAGTATATACCTACCTACTCCAATCTAAACACTCGAGACGCCTTGATGAATCGGGTATCAGATATGCAAACAAATGCAGCCAATCAGTCCGCTCGTCGGGATAATGAACTTAATTAATATTGTTATAGTGGGCATTTTTGCTTGGCGATACTGATTCTTACTCGAATTAATGGGATAAAAAGCTGGTATGAAATTAACACTAATATTTGTATGTAGTGTAGTCGTATGGGAATCACCTACATAAGCGAATGCCTGCCGCTCGTAATCTATGATTCGGTGGACAGTAGAGAGAGAGTTCGTACCTATTCTCCTCGTGGACAAATCTGCTTTCGTCTTGGGCGTGCATTAATTCCGTAGACTAGTACCTAAATCCCTAGCTCCGTTCGCGAGTTACCTCTAGAATCCTGAAGAAAGAAAACAACTGTTTAAACACTAAAGTCTTTTATAACGGGATATTTACCATGTTTTGAGTTTTGAGGTTTTTGTTAATAACCATGATGGATTTAAAAGATTTATTAAAATAACAGTTCATTGTCTTATTTCCAACATCAAAGATTAACTAAATATTTTTTGACCAAATTATACGGTCGTTGTTTTAACACTACCTTGCAACTTATTTCCACAACGGTGCGGTTCTGGATTCAATTAGCGCCCGCGACGTAAGACTTTGCCTTATACCCTGTGCTACGCGCACATGATAGTCTCCGCTGATACTGGCCGCTGCTGTAGCGGCATCTAAACAATATTCCCTGAACTACAAACGCAAACGTCAATAGAAGCGCTCAAGAAAGAAACATCGGAAAAAGTGAAGCTAGCTACTTACCCTATGTACTTCAAAGTGAAGCTAGCTACTTACCCTATGTACTTCAAAGTGAAGCTAGCTACTTACCCTATGTACTTCAAAGTGAAGCTAGCTACTTACCCTATGTATTTCAAAGTGAAGCTAGCTACTTACCCTATGTACTTCAAAGTGAAGCTAGCTACTTACCCTATGTACTTCAAAGTGAAGCTAGCTACTTACCCTATGTACTTCAAAGTGAAGCTAGCTACTTACCCTATGTACTTCAAAGAAGTTCCGCTAGCTGTCGTTAAGACAAATTCCAACAATATCACTGAGTGCAAAAAGTCAAATCCTAGATCGCGCAAACGCATGTTTCAATTACAACTAGCTGGGTCGGCCCGGTACAGAGGAGTTCTCCCTCTGTAAATATTTGGGGAGTACCACCTTCACATCCCAAAGCCGCCGAAGCCGAAATTCGGCTATGACATCTCTTATGATGTTGAGCGAATGAACCGATCCAGTTTCTCTCCTGCTGCCCATAGTTAATGTGCCTGAATGAATGTCGCTCTTCTTGCCGTCGACGATACACGCGTCTGTAGAGATGATCTCAGTAGACCAGAGGCAGGTAGCCGCCTAGCTACCTGCCTCTGGTCTGTTAGTACATTGCGTAGGTAATTATATCCTCATATAACAACTATAAACCGATACACACTAATGAAACCGAATCATCACAATTCGCAATCAGCTAATATCTTTCCGTCAGTTTAGCGCAAATCAAAACATTTGCCGGTAGCGAGCGGAATAACTTCCAGTTATCGGCCAATTATGCACTGCTCTAGGACTATTCAGATGCTCGTATGGACACTAAATTACTCTTATTCTGATGGACTCTCCAATATTTACCTACATGGATACGGACGCAATACATCTGTCTAATCAGCTCCCATTTACCAACTGTTGGGTTTTTGGCCTCCTGTTGGGCCTCCCCTTTATAACGTCGTTCATTCCAGTGCTACGCAAATCGCAACCATTGCTTTCCCGCTGCCCTATTACCAATAAAGGATCACAGTTGTTGTTCCTTAGTATTAATAGAGTCACTAGTCTCTGCTTCGGTGCTTTGCACGTTTTGCTTTCGGTGCTTCACACGTTTTGTTTTTATGGAAACATTTAAACTTTTAAAGGTTATTTATATTCCATGGGAACTGATTAATGGGATAAAAAGTTGCCTGTGTTATCGTAGATCTAGATTTCATCATCATCATCATCGTCAACCTATATTAGTTCACTGCTGGACATAGGCCTCCCCCAATGAGCGCCATAGCGCCATAGCGCCCTGTCTTCAGCTTGCCGCATCCAGCATCTGCCTGCAGTCTTTCGCAGATCTTCATTCCACCTGGCCGGAGGGCGTCCTACACTACGTTATCCGAGTCGCGGTCTCCACTCGAGAACACGTTTACCCCAGCGTGCAGCGGTTGTCGGTTCTTCGCGAGATATGGCCAGCCCTCTGCCACTTCAGCTTGCTAATTCTCTGAGCTATATGGATCTAGATTTACATCTATGCAAAATTTCAGCCCGATCCGTTTTGTATTTTTGGCGTAAAGAAGTAAGTGTGAAGTGTGGCATCTGATTTCTTCGAGTATTTTGAATTCGTAGCAGAGTGATACGAGGATGCCACCAGAGCTTACGAATAGCGTGGAGGAATCTTTTCTGTCTTCAACAAATGGTATATACTTCTTTAACAGTTCGGAGAACGAGTTTTTTCCACGAATATTTCCGATGCACTAAATCCGAGTTCCTATAAAAAAATATATAGTTAGTTAGTTATAGTTGTTTGTAATATTCGTATGTACGCTGCGAGTACCTACGACAATGCTACGAAAGTCTACGAAAAGTGTTAACTTTTTGTCTCACAGGGTTATAAAACTATAAAAAAAAAATCTTCGAACAATTGTTTTCACTTTGTAATGTGCAAGCTCTTTCGGCTTAGTATCCCCAATATATGCGGCTATGCAATATATGTGGCAATATACGGCTTGGTATAGTAAGCCGAAAGAGAGTTGTGTGCACCCCATACCCAACTGATCCGCATGGTTAATTTTCAGAAATACGTTGTTTTAAGTTTACATAAGAAAAAACACTGTAGGTAGGTAGGTATTGTATTGTAAGTATAGTACAATAAGGCGGCCTAGTTATAGGTATCCTAAAATTTTGTCGGCAAAATGGCCGGCCTTACGTGTGTTTGCGTTAGTGATAGGGTTGTGATTTTTCTAAGCGTATGAGTCAAAGTTTTTTTTACTATGAAAACTTAAATCAACGTAGTTCTGAAAATCAACCATGCGGATCAGTTGGGTTTTAAGGTTTTTTTCAGTAAAAAATCTTGAAACCCGTAAAGTGCTAGAACAAAATATGTTCGTGGGAGGGGGGTGCACAACAACCCTCTTTCGGCTTAGTACACCAATAACGTGGCACCTTGTATATCTCTCTTGCATTGACTTGTTGATTCCCAGAATATCTCAAAACGCCGAGTTGAGTCCAATGAGTAAACGTTTCGAGATATTCGCGAGAGCATTGAAAACATGACTAGAGTTGCATTTCATTAACACGGGATTGGCATCAGCATGTGTGTTCCGGAATGTTTGAAGTCATTAGGCGTTGTCATATGGAACAGTGTATTTTGTTGACTGATCATCGACGATACTTGCCTACCAATAGGCAATACTAGCCAAAAGCTCTGGGGTCCGCCAGCTAAACATATCGCTTCACAATGGTCTCGTCCTCGTATCGTCGCAAAATTGTCAACATAGACAGGCTTTAGTATTCTACCTTAGATGTAAGAAACTACAGATGGAGATACGCACGTCAAAAGTGTCGAGATTGAAACCAGTCTCCGTGCATATAGTACCGCACGCTATCTGCTATTTCTTTCAGATAAGATTTTTATTCTACGTGACGATTCTGCGACGACGCGTTGTCCATTATACTGAGTCATAGGTAAATCTATTAAGTTATACCTACTACGGATCTATAAAAGTACCTACCTACTTAGGTACTTAACCCTAAGAATTATTTCGTCCGTACTCAGAACTGCCAAAAGCGTTCCTGAAGGAAAAGCAGTGAGCCTTATTGAAGGCATTTCTTATGACGAGTTTATGAGAGTCCGTAAGTCTGGCAACCATGACAAAGTTAATGCATTTTAAAGAAATTGCCGTAATAAGTAATGCCCCGTGGCACAACATTAACAAAAGTTTCAAAAAACACTAAAAACCAGTATATTACACTTCCCAGCCACAAAGCACTTGCACGAGCTCACAGACGAAACAAATAGCCCTTCTCTAATGAGAACCGCCCAATTTTACGCTCCATGTAAAATCTTGGGATAATTCCTCTCTTTCCGCGGTTTCGCCCTTTTTCTGAAAACTACGACTTGAAATTCGGCGGGTAAATTTATGGACTGAGAATTTAGGTCTAAGCCAGCTTGTAGGTGTAAAACACGTATTGTTTTAAATATTTATAGTCGGTAAAAATTTTAAATACTCAACTTTATAGTTATAAAAATGGAACTTTTTAAACTGATTTCCTACTTAGAAGGGAAGGGTTGCACATTGATAAATTCAGTTCAGTGCTATAAAAGTTGCAAGTCTAATCTTTTTGAACTTGCACATTAATATTTCGGAGGCAAATAATCATCCTCATCATGGAAATTATTTTGTTAAACGTATTAATAAGAGGAAATTGGTAGCGGCGCTAGTGTGAAGACCGACAGCGCCCCTACTCATCCCCTACCTTCCTAACTTTAGACTGAAGTTGTAAAAAAAAAGTCCTATAAAGCAAATTACCCAGGGACGTTATGTAAGTCCTAATAATCTCTGTCGTTAGTGGGTTACATTATCTGCAGGCGTACTGCAGCGCAATCAGGGAATTGCAAAGGAAGATTAACTTATCTGAAGAAAACTGACCGCGTACGTTCAATCGGGTAATTAGTTTAGGAGTAAGAGTATTGGAGCTAAAGTTTGTATTGATCTTGCAGTTAAGTTTCATTTTAAAACGACAAAAAAGGCGGAGGTTCTATGTTCAGCTGTATGTAAGAGTACGAGTATGTCCGTAATTAATGTTTTTCCGATTTTGATGATTCTTTTGCTTTTATATAGATATATTAAAGATCGCGATGTGGTCCCAAATACATTTTATTCGCGAGGGATTACAGTCCCGATACATTTTTAAAACAGAATTTGAAGTCGATTTAATGTTTTATCAAATCAATCACTTGTAGTTTGTAGTCTTGGGTAGGTCGATAAGGTACCTACACTCAGTGGTCAATGTTATCTAAAATTGTAAAAACGGAATATGAAGTCTGTATTTGTTTCTTTAAATCTTGTAGTAGATACTCTTGGTTACACTAGGTACACTCAGTGGTTAAAGCTTGCCCACGGACGGACATTTTCAAATGTTATTTTCCGTCCGTCCGTCCGATAAGCAACAATAGAAATATTGCTTTTCAGATAGTACTCGCGTACAAAATTATTTGGAAGTGCATTGATAAACAGTTTTCTCTTCCACGAATTTCGCCACAAAATGCTTCGAATTTTATTTCAAACTACCTAAACACGTTTGAAATAACACTTGACATTTCTGTCCAATCTGTTCCAAGCTAAAGAATTTCAATTCTGACACTTTAGCCATTCCAGTGTGAAATCCTCGCTTTGACAATCTTTGGAAACAGCGACGCACGATTTAATTATCGCCTACAAAGAGAGCTCCATTGTCATCTATTCAGCATGCATTACGTACGAGTGTCCACTCTTTGTTTCCTCAATCCTTGTTTATCCCGGGAACAAGGCCTTTTAACCCCACATTGCATAAGTGGACAGACTGAGTTACTCCTTTGTAGTCGTGGTTCCAGTTTGATTTTCGTATTTATGTCAACTTTACTCAATGTTTGACTTGTTTGGATTTCGCTTTGTGTGTTCGCAAAATGTTGGTGCTGTAGATGAAGCCTACTTCCGTTTCAAATTGTCTCATATGATTTTTCAAAGATTTTTGATAAAAATATTGCATGTTTAAACCCACTGCTTCCCTTGCTTCTCTCGCTTCCACTATTTGTTTATGGTTATGGAAACAGATTGCGTTACCATAACTAAAACTAGAGGTAGCTTAGGGTTATACTATACCGCTGTTCGTCCTACTTCTTACGAGCATTTCAAGCCTTCATTTAACACGATCTTTTGGGCTAAGCCAATGTTAAACCTCATATCCTTACTCAATGAAGTACTATAGTTACCTACTAAAGTAACTCCTTAGTCGTTGTTTAGAGTCGACTAAGGGAAGACGACTGCCAGAAGAAGTGCAGCATCCTCTCTCTGTGTACTATTAACAACTCAAATGCTATCACCAATCTGCTCGGCAAGCGTAGTGATTATGGAAGAACACCTCTATTTGGGGAAGGTACTTTCCGCAGAGGACGTATTACGCTGAGAAGGTATTGTTTACTCTGCTATTTTCTCTACATTTTATTGTCTTGTTTAATTCTGTTTTCTTCAAATTACCTAAATTGAAGTCCGACAGTATCCCAATAGTCCGTAAATAATCCTTGGTTCGTAACACCGTAAACCGTATATGATATACGTGGTCGCTGGAGGCAAGAGAATTAGGGCCACACTTCTTTGAATAATTAATTCAATAAGGTCTAATTTGCCATCAAACAGAATATGGAAATAAATGAGAATATGAGTGAGACGCGGTTTATTTGCTTTGTTTTCGTATTTATTTGTTTTAGAAGGAACGGCTAAATAAGTTTTGGCGTTACAATTTGTAAGTACCTACCTTCCTACTTAAATAATCATCGTTGTTCATAGCATCGTCATCACCACACTTACGTACACTACTAAACTACCTCCTCCAAACAAGGGCCCCCCTTGTTTGTAGAGGGGCCAGACAAGGGGGGACCCTTGGCCATAATTTATTTATTTGTTTATTCGATTTATGCCATATTCGTCCCGTGGAAGTTCGGCCCACATATAAAAATCTGCTTTCGTCCCACATTATATGTAGTGTTCGGCCCACAATATATTTTATATAAGAAATCTTATTTCGTCCTACTTTTCCGCTCCACATTCGGCCTAATATTTTTTATGTAGGTAAATTATAATTATTTTAGTACAGTTAACGCAATAAGTGTAGTGTACTTTAATATGAACAAGTTTCAGGTATTTAAACCCAATTTAAAGCGCACGTTTATTTTAACAAGGTATTTGCGTATTTATAATGTTGCGAGTAAGCGTGTCTGGTTGTAGGTCGGTTGTCTGCTGCTTGTTCCTTTTTTTCGTATCTGCAACTCAGATAGGTATGTATATATTCTTCGGCCCAGCGGGTCCAAAAGTGATGCCGTATCTGTCCCACCCTCTCGTAGCGCTGAAGTCGGTGTACTAGAACGTCGATGACGTCATCACTAGCTGGCACAGTTAGCGGTCGACCAACCAGGAAATGAGCTGGAGGTAGAGGAGCGAAGTCTGTAGGATCGGGAGAGAGAGGAGAAAGAGGTCTGGAATTCAGGATAGCTTCCACCTGTGTTCACACTGTACTGAATTCTTCGAAAGTGAGGTGCAAGTTTCCTATCACACGTCGCAAATGATGTTTACAAGATTTTATTCCTGCCTCCCACAGACCACCAAAATGCGGAGAGTAAAGGGGAACGAATTTAAATTGTATTCCTTAATTTGTTGCGTATTCAATAATGTTAGAAGAACAGTTGCGAAAAAAGTTTCAAAAATCATTCATTAACCCGACAAAGTAGTTCCGTTATCGGAATAAATTTCTAAAGATTTACCGCGCTTAGAGATAAATCTTTTTAAAGCTAAAAGATAAGCTTCAGTAGTGAGGTCACTGACCAGCTGTAAATGAACTGCTCGTGTCACAAAGCACACACACAAACAAACGTATGCCTTAGAGGTTTTAGCGCCCCTACCTTTGCGATTAAGTATGAGATAGTTTCCACTATAGTCAACCCCGCATCGATTGAACGGATTAGTAGGTGTTATTCTTTGTTTGGGATAATTACCCATAATAGGGGTAAGTACCTTTCCTTTCATGCGCGTGCACAAGCAAGCATTAACTACAGACCGAGCTAGGTTCCTACCACCTACAGGCCACCAGATATCACGTAAATAGCACAACAATGCTTGGCTACTATCGTGAAGTAGCTGATGATATTCGTGGCTTTAAAACAAAGGCTTAGTAAAGTGACGCTTGTTTGATAATAAAATAGGATGTCTCTTATCGTAAGAGAAGTTATCGGAGTAGCCCAGACGCCCATCCACTCTTATTATTTTATTTTTATCAATAAATAAGTTTAATTTATTAAGTGATTATTTTTTATGATGGCGTTTTTATTAATTAATTTATATTCATTCGGATAAATTTCGAATTGAGACCATCGTACTAGCGTTCTTTCAATCTACACCATACATACCATGCACGATTATTTCAGTGTCACATCATACTTACCTAGTTTCAATACCTGTACGGAATCGATCACTGAGACCGTTATTGTTTAGATCTTAACGCAATTTCTACCTAAAGCAAAATTATAAAAACTTTTACTTAACAAGGAAACGCCATGTTCACAACTGAATGAGCAAAGCAGAATGAGCACCTGTTTAAACAATGCACAAAGGACCCGGTAAAATTAAAGTTTTAATTTGAAACGCATCTCGCAGGTTTACCTCAAGTTCGTTACAAACGCCAGCTGCACTTAGTTTGCAACCTTGTGCAATGGGTTTAGGTCAGTTGAAGTGGCGCCGCTCCCTCGTCAGCAGATTCAATTAAGTATAAAAACGTACGGCAGAGTTATGTTGTCTGATTAGGGATAGACATGGAAATCATTGAACAACCTTGAAGACTATGCTAATCATAAATTATGTATCACAAGCTTTTGCTCCCGGCTTTACTCGCGCGTTTTTCGGAATAAAAAGTAGCTTAAATGTTATTCCAGATCCAGTACTACATGTGTGCAAAAATAATGCCCAATCCAGGTCGTTTTGGGTACTGTCTCGTGACACACTTCTTCACACCCTTTAATCTTCACATACTTTCGCATTTAGAATTAGTAGGGTATCGAGCGAGAGCCATACGGCAAACATGGAGATATATATTAATTAGACTTCTCTCCATTTTTGCCGTATGGCTCCAGCAGTGGATACAAACAACTAAGGAATATCCAGGGATATCAGCGCCCCCTGCAGAACAATTCTACCACCGAACTGCGATCTTCAACCCGCATGCTCAGCGTAGGGATTTTGGGCATTGCCCTCCATAAAATAAAAGCCAGCAAGGCGCTTATCAGCGGGAGACCTGGGTCCAGCAGTGGACCAATATAGGCTGTGGAGGTGGAAGCGGTGGGTACTAAACAGCTGATGATGATAATGAAGGCTACGGAATCACCTACTGACCAATAGCCGCGGGCATTGCCAAAATATTATGAGTCAAAATTTAGGAGAGCTCTACTGCTTGATACTTAGTTTTCGATCGGTTACAATTCTGAAAGAAAGGGATGTTCAGAAAATGTTCAATCAATGTTGGAAAGTTGTTAAAAACTCTGTTCCCGGTAGGAAAGTTACAGTTTTCTCCTTCTTTTAAAACGTTAAAATAGATTTTGTCCAATAAATTCAGAGTGCATTCGTAGATAATAAACGTCCTTTTTAATTTCCTTCTTAAACTAATTTCAATTTCATAAGACGTGTAGACCGAAGCTAACAAGAAATAATTTAAGGGCAAACATCTGTCCGCCTGAACGGTTGCTCAAATATTTAAGGGGAAGCTCTGCCGACAATAGACAACTTCCTTAGAGCAGTTTTATTTTCATAATGTCTTAGGAGGAATTATGTCGATGGGACTCAGAATTTCTTTGCGTTGTCAGACAATGGAGTAAATTTTTATGGGATGATATTTTCATTCTGTAGCGTTAGAGACTATAATCGAAAACTCAGCAAAATAGCAGGTTTATTTATTTCAGAATAGATGATGAATAGTCCTTACGTATTGTTCCCAAACAAGTATCTAGATCATGTTAAAAAACCTTAGGTATTTACAGTTTTTTGCCTCATATTTATCTATTTATTAAGGTGTAGTATTCTTCGATGAACCATACAACTACATACCGGGTCGGTGCAAAAAATACGTCTTAGTAAATAAGGGCGCATATGAGACGTGGTGCGTGAGCTTTTATTGTGTTTGGTTCGATTGAAACACAGTCAGTCGCAATGTGTATTCAAAAGTTGCAAAAATAATGCCAGGAACAGCAATTCTGCTCTGAAGTGGAGTGTCTTACTTTCGATAAGTTAATGTAGAATTTTTTTCAGTTATATTTTAGCTATAAACTGACAAATAATATAAAATTTACAATAAAATTATTGATTTTATACCACCACCGCTACAAAGGGTGGGACAAAAGTTTGCGCGTGTATTGACAATACACGCGAGCAAAACTTTTGTGTAACAGAACAGATTCTCAGAAGCAAACAGAATCGAAACAAAACGAAAAAGCTCGCATGTCAATAATGGGAAACATACTTTATTTGTTGATTCTTAAGGTTGATTTCACACTAGATGTTATTTTTATCCTACGTCTTTTCATTTCTAAGTGTCAAGAGTAGTTTATTGCTTTGCTCGCTTTTTGTGACGAATCCTCGTAAGTATGCGATCATATTTTGAAGATTTGTGACGTTATTACTAGGGGCCATGGTTGGAATTAAGTTGAACTATAATTGTTAAAACTTTTGTCTCAGTTCATTAGAAAACAAATGTAGCTGTATAAGTATACCTACTCGTATATATTCACGCGGACAGCTTTTAGCTTTAATTTTGTATGTGACCCGTTATCTAGTTGTATTGTTGATCGGAGGTTGTATTGCCGGAAAATAAGAGCATCAGAAGATGTTTGAGCTTTCAGTCCGAGTTACATACAATGGTTGTACTCCTCCGTAGCCTTCATTATCATCATCAGCTGTTTCCACTGCCGGGTATTAGACGTCTTTCCATGTTTGCCGTATGGCTCTCGCTCGGTACCCTCCTAATTCTAAATGCGAAAGTTGGTAAAGATTAAAGGGTGTGAAGATGTAAGTGTGTCCCGAGACAGGACCCAAAACGACCAAACGGATTGGGCAAAAATTTTGCACATAAAAAGTAGTCTATATATACTACTACTTTTTGTTCCGTAAAAACGCGCGAGCAAAGCCGGGTGCAAAAACTAGTGATAGATAATATGATTAGCATAGTCTGGGCTGGTCAATGATTTCCATGTGTACCCCCAATCAGACAATATAACTCTGCCGTACTTTTTAGGGCGTACCCGAAGGGTGAAAACGGAACCATATTACTAAGCGCCGCTGTCCGTCCGGCCGGACGGATGAGACAGAACGACAGACGGAAGCGCCCGTCTGTCACAGGGCTCTATCTCATGAACCGTAAGAGGTAGACAGTAGAAATTTTCCGAGAATGTGTATTTCTCTTGCCGCTATAACAGCAAATAATAAATATCCAAATTAAAGGGGGCTTCCGTGATTTTTTTGGCTATTTTTGCGTTTGTCAAGGCTGTATCTCCTGAACCCTGTACCGCTTCCGTGCACGCACTACAGGCTAACGCACGCAATACGCGGCAGTAGGCGCCGGGGGCGGGGGTGGTGGGGGCACGCTGCTTGTCGATGGTGGAGAGTAGGAGAGTCATCCTCTCGCGGAGATCCCATCGTGCCAGGTAGTGTAGAGTATACCGAATACACTGTGTCCATGCGGAACTAACAGTATCCACATCCGGCTCTATACTGCTATCTGACTTCCCAAGCAGACACGTCTTCCAAGCGGGTGGTAGGTTCTATCCTCTCTCTATTGAAATTGGGCCGTCGTCGTCCAATCTTAATATCCTGCGGGGAACAAAGAATTTTTCCCTAGACAAGAAACGGGCTTTGTCAAAAGGTACGTAATGCGATGGTCTTTCTTCAATACAGTGTTCTACCACCACCGAGACGTGCCGTTGTCAACATTCTTTACGGGCGTGTATGTGTTCAGAGAACCTGGATATGTTCTTTTTCGTTTCACCAATGTAACATTTGCCGCAGTCACATGGCATCATGTATACACCTGGGACGTCCTGTGTCTCCCGTAGTGCCGTAGTTGTGTATGAGGCCGAAATATCGTCTTTAAGCTGTATTGTCGTTGCAGCAACCGACCAATCTTATCCATGAGCCCCTTTAAAAAGGGTAGGTATGTGACAGCTTGCTCGGCGGAATGGGACCGCTTCCTTTCGGATATCTCCGCTCTGGGCAGAGAAGTCTCTCGTAGTTTCCTTTGGTTATAATTTGTGTTCAATCCAACACTTCACCTTAAGTTTCCTAATGGCACAGATTAGGCAACGAGCCCACTCAATCAACGAAACAATTGTAAAATATCAAGTGAAATATAAAACTGCCGATGGCCGGTTATTTTATTACGGAGTTAATTAAAAGCGCAAATACGGCTTGATTGCCGTGATTTACCAGCCACTGTGGACACGGCTTAACAGTGGGAAATTATTTTTTCTGACGGAAATTAGTTGAATGGCCTCGGGATGGTTTTCCGTCTGAGAGAAGCTTGTTCAGTTTTAAATTATCGTAGATTCAGATGAGCTTCAATTTTAAAGGTATCTACGAAGACCTAGGAGGTCGGACGGCAAAGTCACAGCAGCAAGTAATTCAATGGATACATGTCCGTGAATGTAGGCTGTATGGAATGATGGGGTTTTTTAACGGACTTCAAAAAAAGGAGGAGGTTCTATGTTCGACTGTTTGTATTTTTTTTACTTTTTTAATTGTACGCAGGGCAGTATCTATTGGCCAGCACCCTTTAACGTTAACACTTCTACCGCTAGAGGGTTACCAATATATGATGCTGTCTGTACCTATGTTTCGCGATCTCTCCCTCAATAATGGACCGATTTAATTATTTTTTTCGCCATTGTATAGATAATGATCCCGATGTGGTCCCATTAATTATTTATTTCCGAGGGATAAGGATTTAATCGCAAAACTAAAAAAAACAGTGTAACTATTAAGGAATTTGAAGTCGGTTTATAGTTTTTTCAAAATAATCAAATTACTTACAGCAGTCATATGTTAGTAGATATGTCTCCATGATGACGGTGATATTTCCTATAATAATTTTAAATCCGCACCTTATTATCATCTCCTAAAAAACCTACAATAACTATTACACAACGAAACTTTGTTTTGTGTAAAACACAAAGGACCAAAAGGCTTACGCGTAGAAATCGCGGAAAACATTAGGAAAGGCCTTTCAAAAACCGACAAAATGCGACCCTATAACACTTCCACAATACCTTTGACTGTTTTATTTGTCGAATTTTATGGCCAATCGGGCCCAACCTTTGTTTAGCTTACATAGCTTATCTCGCGTGGTTCTCTCGAGGAATTTGCGAATACAAATATAAAATCGGATTTCTGATATAGGTAAAAGGGCATTTGGTGCGAAGTCGACCCCTCATAAAAGGCACGCTGGTGACTCGACACAGTAGATTGTACCTACATACCAGTAAAGTTGGTTTGAATTTGAGGCTTACGATTGACATAATGACAAGCAATGTGTCGCAGCGGGTGAAGGTCCGCCTGCGACGCAGGAACGCAGGAAACTGCAGATATTTGTTCCTGGTGTTTTCTAAGTATAATGAAAAAACCTTTGTAATGTATTGTATTATGTATATCAATCATCTAGCACTTACAGCAGAGCTTGTGTACTAAGAAAAGCTCGGGATCATTAGCTTGGGGCTAATTGATTGAATATATTATTTTATTTTTTGTTCAACTAAACCAACAGCCCTTATGTCTAAATAGCTCTAACCTTAATTATCGAACTTACGGCCAATGACAGATTTACATTTTTTAAAAGAAACTTACAAAATACCGACAGTCTAACATAAACAAAATCAAACAAACAAAATACAACTTAAAGAAATAATTAATGGTACAGTTATTTAGAAAAATAAGATACAATTTAACCTAATGCAATAAACTTATATTTATATGCACCTACTTGCCTAGTGCTAGTTGATATTAAATTTTACATATTTATATACCTACATAAATACATATTTAATGAAAAACATTTACTAAAACTATAATTGAATTTTATAAAGTCCTGCAGAACTTTTAAAACATCTCTTTTAAAGGCTACATTACCGTGAAATTGCATATTATAGTCTTTGTAGCCTGTTAACAATAGAGCTATGAGCATAGTAAGTCGATGATTTTGTAGTGGCGAAGAGTTTTGTATTGGTACGTCTTGCGCGTCGTTTTGAGGCCCATATACGGAGATTCCTAGCTGTTAATTCGGGGCTGTCTATATGTACCCGTTACATAGACCATGAATGAATGACATGTCCATTAATGTGCGTCGGTCTTGAAGCTTTCTAAGGGAATGAAAATCGCATGAAACCCTTAGCTTACTTTATGTTGAATCTACTGCAGTATTCTGCGATACCTTGAGCATTAAAGAAGTATAGTAACATTTTACAGCCAATATCCGAAAATATCCAATATTGATTGAGCGCACTCACGATGATAATTCAAAATACGCAATCGTTTGTTTCGTTTCGGTTTTTTTTGTCCAAACTGGTACTCTAATTCGCTGTATTAAAGTACACCAATTGGCCGAAACAAAACACGCAATTGCGTGTTGGAGAATTAAAATAGGCCCCCTTGTTCCGTAAGCGGAAATTCAGTTGGTCATGCATTTCTTGTAATCTGTCGAAATCTGAACCGAAGGAATAGTAAAGTACCTACCCACGGCTATGCATAGGTAGGTTCCTACCTACCTATCTACCGAAATAAAAACGGGTACGGTCTGTTTTTTTAAAAGCGGCATAAAAGCATTCCAAGTTGGGCGTTCTGTCGCAATGCAAATGAAGCTCTTCCCGCCTCCATTTCAGCAATCGACCGAGTTACCTGACATCCACTGTCTAACAACCGAGTTTGCGAAACTAGTGGTGACTGGAACACGTCTTCGCTTGCACAAGGTTCAGATTCACTTGGCTGCAACTGAATAAAACAAACTAGTTTTAGGTGAAAGGTAATATAAAGTTTTTGCAGGTTTTAAAGTTATGGGAAGTTCGACGTAACTTAAGTTAGGTGGGTAATAGATTTTCTGTAAAAAAGTACTTGAATGGATTATAAAGGTTATTCCATCTCACTGCATAAGGGTTTGCTTATTATTTTTATTTATCTCCATCAAGTTCAATCCCTCCTTCCTCAGCATAGTGCGGTTTTTTATTTGACGACCGATGTGGCGCGGTGGGCGAAGGTCCGACGCTGGAGGTTGCGGGTTCGATTCCCGCTTTGGACAAATGTTTGTACGATCTGCAAATATTTGTTCCGGGTGTTGTGGGTATTTTCTATGTATAATACAAAATGTAATGTATTGTATTATGTATAAAAGTCATCTAGTACCCATTACACAAGCTCTGCTTAGCTTGAGGCTAGATGATGCTGTGTGGATTGTCCAGTATTATTTATTTATTACTAGTTTCTGCTCGCGGCTTCGCTCGCGTTTCTATGAAAACGTTTTATGGTTATTTCTATCCCATGGGAACTGACTTATGGTATCATAAGTAGCCTATGTTTTATTTCAGACTTAAAACTACTTGTATGCAAAATTTTAGCCCGATCCGTTCAATAGTTTGAAGAGGAGGAGTGAAGAGGTAACAAACTTCTATCCATACATCCAAACCTTCGCATGTATAATATTGGTGTGATTATAAACTAAAGAGCTCTTGTCGGTGCAATGATGCAATTTCTTCCACTTTTCTCTTACCAATGCGCTCTCTTTTACTTCTTTAACTGACTATAGATTGGTGTGGTAGTGTGCAGTTACAGTATATATGTAGTTAGGTACTTCTTTTTAATATTATATAACGGGTATTTATCGCGTTTATTTACCTATTTTTATTAAGTTATTTCGAATTGTAGCTCAACTTATCCATATCAATACCAGCCGGAAGCGTCCCCAAGACGCTGGCTGCATTGCCCCGCTTATGGCCAAATAAATGTATGTTTGTCTATAAACGATGTGACAGCGGATATCTCTTTGATCTGACTCATTGTTACAGGTAACTAGCTACTGCCCGCAGCTTCGCACGTGCTTTTTAAATAGCCTATGTCCGTCTCCGGGATACCATTTAACTCCTTGCCAAATTTAATTAAGATCCGTTAAGCTGTTTAGCCATGAAAAGGTAACAGACAGACAGGCAGAGCTACTTTCGAATTTATAATATTAGTATGGATTCTTAGACTTCCCCTTCATCGTCTTCCTCTAGTGGGGGGCATACAAATCTTATGTTATACTTCGGCCGTTCAGAGAATGCGTTCCTGACACGTCGCGATTGAACTTTGTAATGGCGTTGCAGTTACGATAAAAATATTTTTGCTGGTTGTAATCTTAAAAATAACGCGGTTTCATTTTGGAGGAACGGTAACGAACTCAGTGTTATGTTGTACCCATCACTAGTCGTGACTAACTGATAGGTGTCGAACTCATTCTCTGAACGGCCGAACTTTAGTTAATTCTAATTTGCATGATCAGAGTATGGCTTGTTAGCCGTTACAGTGTTATCACACACACAATACAGGTCATTATATCAGCCAAACGTCCACTACTGGACATAGGCCTCGCCCATACGACGACAAACATAGCGGTACTTTTACCTTATTACCTTTTTTTTTACAATCGCTACAAAGGTTAATAAAGAAAATTATCAAATAATAAAAACAAATTAGAACTAGTATTTACAATTGAAACAATTAAGCTAACTGCAGACTGTTGTAAACAATCTACTTAAAGGTAGATCAACTGATCCATATCAATACCAGTCGGAAGCGTCCCCAAGACGCTGGCTGCCCCGCTGCAGCGCTGTATGGCAATGCTGATGCAGGCATATCATATCATGCATATCCTTAATACCTATTCTAAAACACTATAAATAAGCTAGGTTGCAAAATAGTTCACCAATTTTCACCTACTGAAACTGAAACTTTTAAAAGTTAGCGCTAACTTGAATGAACGCTGCTTTAGGTAAATAAATTTTGAGTTTTCCTATCTAAAAATATGTTTTAACGTTTTACTTTCGTACTTACCAAGATTATATGTTGTTGCATTATGTTCCTACTTACCATTATTCAAGTTAGTACATACCTAGGTTTTATTTCAAACTAAAAGGAAGTGCAACAGACTTTAAACTATGAATTACAACTTTAAACCATAAATAGATTAGATTTAGGAACATTTCTTAACATTTTAGCAGGACCAAATCCAGTAGCGGCCATTTCATTGTTCAAATTTTTTGATGCATCAGTGACTCCCTTTGAATATACCTACAAATTGCCTGTTGTGTTGGAATTTGTTGTTTTTTTCTTTTGTTTGTTGTTATTAAGTATAGGTTATACATACTTTACATAGTACTGTAAAAGTCCTTAACAATAGATAAGATTTAAAACAAAAACTTTAAGCTACGAATTACTAGTTTCTGCTAGCAACTTCGCACGCGTTCTCCAGGATAAAAAGTGGCCTTTGTGCTAATTCAGATATTACATTAGTGAAATTTCAAGACGATCCGCTCACTCGTTTTGGAGTAAGAGGTCACAAACATCCAAACTACCTCATTTATAATACTTATTTATTATTTATTATTGACAAGTTTAAGCGAGGTAAAGAATATCTTTATAAAGCCAATTTTTTAAACGAAATCACTCACGAGGATAAATTATATACAAACTAAATATTAAATATTCTATGTGTGTAATTATACTAACGTATTTAGAATTGAAGTACCTTTCACTGTGCCTGACTGTACAAATACACTGAATCGGTAGTTAAACTTCTGGTATTATTCTTCGGGCCGAGTCTAAGCGAGCCGATGGGCGCGGACCCATTGTGATGTAGGTGAATTTTCTTGCAAGAAACATTCACAGTTGTTACATTTTTCGCCAACTTCCTGACTCCAGAGTCCTTCTCGGAGTTAGGGACTTGGCGGTGTTACATCCCCGTGCCTCGTAAAGCACGTTAAGCCGTTGGTCCTGCGCCTGACCTCTCCCCGGTCGTGTCGGTCTGCCGTCCCATAGAGTGCACTTGTGTTTGCAGACACTTGTGCACTATAATATGTCCTGCGCACCTGGCTAGTCTCCGTTGAGACTGGCCGTCCGTGGCTGAGGATTCGGCTATGAGGACATCATTATATGATGCAGGTAGTATGGCCCCTTGCTCATTAAGTCATTAATCATTTTGCAGCATATGATTAATTGTTAGTACCAGTTTGTTAAGGTGGGCATTAACAGTGATATGTATTTTTATATACGACCGATGTGGCGTGGCGGGCAAAGGTCCGCCTGCGACGCAGGAGGTTGCGGGTACGATTCCCGCCTTAGGACAAATGTTTGTATCTGCAAATATTTGTTACAGGTGTTCTGGGTATCCTATGTGTAATAAAAATATATGTTTATGTTGTGTATTGTATTAAATATATCAGTCATCTAGTACCCGTATCACAAGCTCTGCTTAGCTTGATTCTACATGATGCTGTGTGGATTGTCCAGCTTTATTTATTTATTTATTTTTACACAAGTCACTTAAAGCGGGACTACACGATCGGACGGCGTTATGGAGCGTTAAATTACGCTCCATAACGCCGGCCGGTCAGTACCCACCTTTAGATACATTTTTCAAGTTTTAAAGTTTCATACTTAAAAGTTACATTATTAGATTCCATTAAAAAGTTAGTCCTGCCTAGACGAATTAGTCTGAAATACAAACTTTAAAAGCTAATTAATAGTGCTAAATTAGTTATTTTTGTCTACGATCTTCAATTTTAAGTTGTGTAAAAAGTGCTGTTTTTATTTTGACTCATCTTTAGCAATTTGTCAAAGTTCTTAAGCGCTCTAGCAAGTAACTTTGTTACGGAATTTGATAGAGAAACATTTATCCGAAACTATTTTCTAACTAGCTGTGCCTGCGGCTTTGTCCGCGTAGAATTCACAATTTCATGGGTTTCATTTTTTTTTGGGCGGAATCCAAATTATTTATTTAAAATAAAAGTATCTAGTCTTAAGTTACCCGCTGTAACATGCTAGCTACTAATAAAAGTCCCGTCAAAATCGGTTCAACTGTTTTGGAGATTAGTTCAAAGAAACAGACAGATAGACATTTTAAAATTTGCTGTTTTGTTTTAAGTACCTACCGTGTACGCATTTGGTGAATGTGTACACGGTAGGTAGATATTGTTTTACATAAACACTCATTAGGTATTTGTATAGATAGCCAACGATATCATTATCATCAGCCAATTAATTATTCCAATGCTGGACATACCGCCAGCATTGGACTAACCGCCGCCCCTAAGAGCGCCATAGCGCCCTGTCTTTCTTGTTTCGTATATGGCACAAACATAGGGTGGTTATACCACAGACCAGTTTAGGTCTGTGGTTATCACAGTTATACACAGAAGTGGGTAAAATCTTGCCCCCTTGGATGATGATGATTGGAAAAAATACTTTTAGGTACATTTGGGGTTTTTTACTTATAGTCGATATAAATAAATAATGCTGACAATTTAACACAACATCAAAGTTCACATCTCTCAAGTGTTCAGAGCTTGATGGGTACCAGTTAGTAGTAGGTACTAAAATTTTTTATACAGAAATATTCAAAACAATACAATTTAAAAGTATCAGAAATATCACGAACTCTGTGAACTGCATTGGTAAACATCAGATGCCCTGCGTCCTAGATCCAGTAAAATCGGAATCGGGTTCAAAGTCTAAAGTGTTCCAGTCGAACGGAAATCGGGCGGTCAAATGAGAATAGTTAGCCAAGTTCCAGACAGTTATGAAGTCTGCCATTCTGCCCACTTGAACCCTTGACCCAGACACTGCAGCCATCTTGTTGGGTTCTCCTACTGGTGATACTCATTGGAAACTCGATTGATTGACCAGTGCAGGAAGTCACGTGAAATTTATTGTGAACTATCTCTAAACAAGATCCCAAAATGTACTATAGGTACTGGTTAGAGACTGCTATTTGATGAATACCAAAAAATTAAAGGTACCTACATTTCAGACGTATCGGTTTGCAAACTTCGGAGTACAGAGGCTAACTGTAAAATTATCGAGTTATTTTACATTTCTGATTTAATTTACTATCTGCGTTAAGGTATCAATGTATTTTTGTGGTGACATTTTATTTATTTAAGTTTTTTTATTTTGAGTTTATGTGGTATGGTGATTATTTTATTGTATATTATTTTTTAATCGTAAATATTCCGACACAAAGGCTTTTATTTGAGAATAAATGAACTAAAAAAACTAAAGATTCCCAACTAAAATTTCGCAGAACCATGGTGTTCTTTCCAAAATCACTGTTCTAAAATTGTTTATTTCCTAGCATTGATTGTATAGTTTCCTACTGCACTGTTCTAAAAATGTTGTTTGATTAGTTAGTTAACCAATAACATAAATATAAAAATCATTTATTGGACACAATTACAGAGTTTCAGTACAACATTGAACCCATAGGGTTCTTAACTAGCCTAAGCTGTATTGCAGGATCCAGGGCTTCTCCTTTTAAAGATTTACACATGTTATGAAAATAATAACTAAAAATAAAAGTGAAAAAACGTAGATTATTAGGAAAATGTACTAAACATAAAAAAAATGCAGTAATTAACTAATTTAAGTAAAGAATTTGCAACCTACCTTAAAAAAAAACAATTATAAAAATAAGATAAGATAAACAAAACCGAAACTATATTAAAAAAAATTATACTTAAGTATTTATGCACGTATACAGGATCTTTGGTGGAACGATAGGGATTGCAAGAGCTGATCAATAGCACCAATACGATAATTTTAAACCATATTTTACATACTGAAAAGTGTCATGGTTTTAAGTTAGGATCAAAAGTTTTAGATATTATATACTTTTAATAATACGGGATTTATGGGGCCCGCTCACGAGAACGCGTTTTTTTCCATAATCGCAAGCACTGGTATGCTTAGGTGATATCTCAACTAAAAGGCCATAAGCCAAACTAGTTTTTAAAGTTATTTGAGCAGGACCGCTGTTTTTTTTTCAAAGATAGGTAGAGATGACAACTTTTAATGATAAAAATAATTGTTGACAATTTCTACTCAAGTTATGTTTGTGATTGCCTACTCAAGGATTATTGGAGCTTATTGAAGCGAAAGGCTGTATGACTAATTAGAAATCAAAATAAAAGTAATAATTGCACTATTTCGTATTATATTATAATGAAAAAAAAAACATTTTAAAAGTAAATAAAAACTTTTGATAATAAGTTAAAAACCCCACTTTTCATGATATCAAAAGTGGTTTAAAATTGTCATATTCGTACCATTGACCCGCTCTTGCAATCCCTACATCGTTCCACCAAACATTCTGTATATTATTGTAAGAGGGAACTTATTTAAAATCCTATCTATATTTATTGGGTCATGGTCATGGTAGAGGCGTTCCATAGGCGCCAGTTATTGGTGCTAGCACTCAACGTCGCAGGCACAAATCCACAATTTTATTATGACCTGTTTTCACGGTTTCTCCTTTATAGCCCGGCGGCGGCGGCGGCGGCGCGGTGTCCAGTATGAATGAATGAATGAACACTTGCATATAAAACAAATTTCTATTACAATAACTAGAAATTTGTTTGGATAGATAGCTTTACTTCGAAGAACAATTTGAGATTTACTCTACAATACGTTTTACAGATCTTCTAATCTTAGTTTCGTCAGAGTTTATACCGTAGTACTTAGGACGATTTCCATATCTTCTAAAATGTTTAAAGCACAATACCGATTTTTCCAACCTTTCAGTTCGCAGTATGAATGTAATTCTGAGGTTCTGATTCAAAATCATACTTATGAGATCTATAAATATGTGTGAGGCCACCGATTGTGGCTACAAAAGCAAAAAAAAATGCAATTATTGAGTAAATGTAGCAAAACAATGCATAAAGAGCACAAGAAACTATACTCGCACTAAGGGAATAGAAGTTCGTTTTCACAGATAAAAGCACAAATCTAGTAATAAAATAGTTTTAATCTAGACTTTCGGCAATTTAACTGAATTAATGCTACTATAAAATAATTACTGGCATAAACTGTGTTATAACCAGCACTATTTATTTATTTATTCAAACTTAGCTACGAAAGTTCATGTACGTATCTCTAACCTCATGTGATCCACTTTTGTGTTTTTTCATTACTGTATTGATGTCAGTAAATAATGTGTCAAAAAGCCGGTCACTTTGTTTGATCCGGATAAACATTTTTATTGATAACGTCGCGTGTATTTGTCAAAGTCGTGTATGTTACATGCTAACATTTAGATGTAGTAGAACAAAGCTTGCTATTTGCTACACTAACGAAGCGAGAACTTTTTGGGTGAAGCAGGAACCTACGAGTATTTTGATGAAACTATTTTCCATACAATTGAACTCTACATTTGTACATTGTTTGTAACTACATTTCTTGTGTGGAGATATAAGATCATTGCTAGTTATAAAAAAAACAAAAGAGGATCGCGCCGACTCCCAGTTACCTACCAAGAAGGACCTACCAACGCGATGGTGTTTTAAAAAGTTATCGTGGTATTTTCCTATAGGATACCACTTAACATCAGGTGGGCCAAACGAGTGTTCTTGAGTGGAGAACGCGACTCGGCAAACGTAGTGTAGGCCCTGCCCTGCTTCCGGCCAGGTGGGATGACCTGCGAAAGAATGCAGGCAGATGCTGGACGCGGCAAGCTGCAAACAGGGCGCTATGGCGCTTATTCCAGGTCTATATCCAGGAGGACTTAAATAGACTGATGATGATGATGGACCATACCATGGCCCCGTCCAATTTATGAAAGTTCTTAAATAATAAAACGATAAACCGACTTCAAATTCCGTTTTATAGATAATATTCCTATGTCTCGGACGAACGAAATCACCCCTACCTTACTTTCCCGGACCGAAGGCATATGTTCACGTGCAAAAAATTTAGTTTACACTGACGATCTAGTTATAATTCAAGTCTAATTTAGTTTTATGACACATGGATGAAACTGTTGACGCCCGTTGCCATGGAAACCATTAATTAGGTGATAATAAAATTATCATATACTGGAGAATTTTTACAAACCTACGTTTTACGTCGCACATAGCAATTCCTCGAGAATCAAACTTACACCTACCTCAAAATAAATTTTTATACTACAACGAAAGAATCATCAAAACTGATAGAAAATGTATTAACAATTGGCGCAGATATCACCAAAACTGTTGTAGCTAGTCGTGATTCTCCAAAAATATTATGTTACTTTTTAAGTTTAACGGGATAAATTATTCCTAATTTCTTGGGAATATAATTTTTATGGGAACACCTCGGGATCATTCTCATACAATAGTGAAATAATCAGTACAATCGGTTACCCATAGGCGGAGATATCAAGTAACATACATACATAAAAATAAAAAAATAAAAAACATACTGACGATCTGAGTACCTCCTCCTTTTTGAAGTCGGTTAAAAATAGAACCAAACAGTCTTAATTATCTTAATACCTTAGATTTTAGTTAGACGAACTAAGCCGTATTATCCAAAGCAACTCAAAATAAACCAGACCATTAGAAAACATTGCTCGAACAAGTCAGGCTTCATGATTTACGATTTGGTTCGCTGCGGCGATTTTACACCTTATCACGCATTAAATAAGTTTTGATTTAGAAGGGTTAAATAAATGAAGTTGTTTAGTTATCTCAATCCCTTAGGAAAAGAGAGGCATCAAGGGAATTTTATTAATGTACATTGTACCTTGTACTTAAGCGTTTTGGGTTGTGTTTGGATTGGAGGTCAGAATTTATAGGCGATACGCTGAAGAAATAACAAAGTTGATGGCGGTAGACTGAAAGAGAGGTTCTAATTTTGTTAGCAGGGATCAGCATATTTGCCCGCAATTTCTGTCGGATTTGTTTATAGAGCGAAGTAAATTCATTTTATTTCGACCTACGTATTTAATTCTGAGCGGTCGACGCGACGCGTGACCCGAGCGAGAGCTGGTGAGTATCTGGCGCAGCGCATCAGCATTACAATACAGCGGGTCAATGCCAGCGTCATGGGGACGCTTCCGACTGGTATTGATATCAGTTGAGCTACCTGTCGATTGTTCGCAACAGTCTGCAGTTAGCTCAATTGTTTCAATTACAAATACTAGTTCTAATTGGTTTCTATTATTTGATTGTAATTTTCTTTGTTAATAAAGTTCTGAGTAAGTATTATTTATTATATTTTATGATCAATTCCTTCGTTTATTATAGTATTGAAACTTTTCCCGGTCTACCCTCCAAACATTTTAATTTTTAGCCAATGGCGTAGCTGACTACTAACTGCTATTGGGTATTATATCTAACTTTGTGTTCTTCTATACTTCTTTCTTTTTCTTACCTTAGTACTTGCAAATTGGTAATAGTCACTCAATATGAGTATAATGTGACGACCGATGTGGCGCGGCGGGCGAAGGTCCGCCTGCGACGCAGAAGGTTGCGGGTTCGATTCCCGCCTTGGGACAAATGTTTGTACGATCTGCAAATATTTGTTCCGGGTGTTCTGGGTATTTTCTATTTATATGTATATAAAAAATATCTATCTGTATTATGCATTGTATTAAGTTTATCAATCATCTAGTACCTATAAGACAAGCTCTGCTTACTTTGGGGCTAGATGATGCTGTGTGGATTGTCCAGCATTATTTATTTATTTATTTTTATTTAATAGTAAATTCATGAAAAACAAAAACAAAAAAATACATAAATTAAACATATTAGGCATGCCATTTGTATAATACCTACGTACGGTACTTATAACCTGCGTGCTATCTATTATATAATGGGATTGAGAATGAAGTCAACTCTAAGGCGTTGTCCTAATTGGCTAACGGTCGTACCACTGAACGATGCGATTTCGTCGCGCGATGATAATGATCCTGCGATAGTCCGACAGGTGTCCTAATAAGTCGTGCGATGCCTTCGATCAGTGGGTCTAATGGATACGCTATGAGACCTTTTTTGAATGACCTCATAAGCGTTTATAATTTGAATTTGACCAATATTTTTCATCGATGTCGATGTCATTTTGTAAGCTAGTAAATACAATTTTGCTTAATCAATGCACATTTACGTTATAGAGATTGCAATCCGGATATCCGGATATTCTAATTATCCGGATATACGTTAATTTTATATTCGAATAATGGGGTCACCTTTATCCGGTAAATACGAATAATACGGATAACTAGTTATTTTCTCTAATTCACAAAACTACAGAGTCCCAGCATTTTAGAAATGTTATTATATTTAAGCCAGTATTACCAATGTTACGGCAATTATCGAGTTATTCGGCTTTCAGGTAAAAAAAAAAAAAAAAAACACCCTACGGCTGCAATCCTGTGCCCGTAGCAAGTTCTATGGCTTTTCGCAAATTATTCGCGTTCACTTGTAGAGTTTTCGATTGTTATAATTATAAATCTAGGGCTCGTGTATTCTTTTAGATGTTAACAATCAGCGTGATGTGACCCGAGAGCTGGTGGGTGTCTGGCGCAGCGCATCAATATTGCCATACAGTGGGGCAATGCAGCCAGCGTCTTGGGGACGCTTCCGACTGGTATTGATATGGATCAGTTGAGCTACCTGTAGATTGTTTGCAACAGTCAGCAGTTAGCTTAATTGTTTCAATTTTGAATAATAGTTCTAATTTGTTTTATTATTGAATTGTAATTTTCTTATTTGTATTACATTGTATTGCAAACGTTTGAAACCCACGGCGCGGATCGTGTTTTTGCAGCTGTGCGTACCTTGGTCAAATTATGCCTTGGCTTCTGCCAAACTGCAACAAATGTTGTCAATATTATGTATTTTGTGTTCTGTTGAGATTTTTTATCGATTTTTTATGGTGGCAGCGGGGCGGTCTTTGGTACAATTGGACCTGATCATTAACGGTTTATTCAGAGAGAAATACACTCTAACAATGTTCCCTCCACATTTCAGTGAATGCGCACTAGTTGGTTGGAGATGCTGAAAGCCAGTTTATCTGGAATAAAATATTCCTTTGTGCTCAAACCGTTTGGCTTAATAATTGCATACCTCTTGATAAGTCTTTTGGTTATTACCAAGTTTACAAAAGCTCGGGAAGTTTATGGAATCTAATCATAATGTAAGCACTGTCTCCATTTATTTAGATACTTTCTAGGAACCAACATAAAATGCCATGAAATAAAAAGCTATTTTTGTTTTCTAGAAAAGCAACTTTTTTGAATTTCTTGTTTGTATTATGCTCTAGATACTAGAGTTTAGCTCTCACTTTTGAAAGTTTGTAGTAATTTCCATTGCCGTTATCATTGCCTTCAGACCGTTTGTGGTTAATATGCTAATAAGGCTTTTCGTGCCAGCTCTTCCGTCCCTTGAATACTCATGGTTTCTTTCTTTAAGGAATGGAAGTCACTTTTCCAATTAATTTAGTTTTGCCTTGTTTATGGGAATTTGGCCACCATAAGGCAGAATGTTACCTAATGCTACATCATTATCATCAGCCCGTATACGTCCACTGCTAAGCATGGGCCTCTTCCAGACGACGCCACAAATAGCGGTCCTGAGCCGCCTCCATCCATCGACTCCCTGCGACCGCTACAATGTTTTCTATTTGTTGCCATCATATTGGGGGGTTTTGCCATAATCACCACGCACCTAATGCATACAAACTATAAAATAGCACCGTTTGGCTAATGTTGTATAGTATTTCCTTATTTTGAGCAGTGATGCAGCTGACCGTTAATTTGTTTCCTAAGCACGACAAGTTAAAAAACGTTACGTACACGGCCGCCTAAAAGAATTCATTGGCAACACTGATTTGCACACAATTTTTATGCAGTTAAAATTGTATAAGTATTGATTCGTGTATGTCTCTGAACTTATAAGGCAAGCAAGGCCTACACTAGCGCGCAATCGCATAACTAGCTTTGACACTGGTTGGTCAGTGATCCGATGCCGAAAGGGACTGGTCTCCGCGCAGCGCAGCTTCCCCGGAGGAAGGATTCCTATTTATGTCAAAAAAATAAGTTAGATGGAAAGAAGTAAACCGTTTTTATTTCATACATATTTTTCAACCTATGTAATCGATACTGTTATTTTTAAACTCTATATTGTTTAGTTTCTATGTTGTTTCTATTGTTATTTAAAAATAATTGTATTCTTACTTATTTGAGTATTAATTCTGACTGATACAGAACCCATTTTCCTGGTTTTAATTTAAATTTAATGTATATTTATAAATTATCCGAAATATCCAGATATCCAGATACAAAAATTTATCGGATAATGCAACCCCTAGTACCGAGCCATCTGACTCACGCAGAATTCGTGGTATGAATACCCTCGAAACAACATTTATTATTTAGTGTAGTAAGAAAGTGTGTGCGCGTTGAAGTCTTTTGTATGCTACGTTAGTCCTTCGTAGCATCGTAGCACGTGCTACGATGGTCTACGTTATAGTATGTTCTCTTTAAGGGGAAGGAAGTTGGAAGGGTAGGAGAAAGTGAATTATACCACAGAAAAACGAAGACGAAGAGAACAAAATTCTCTACATAATGGTGAAATCCGCAACGTTCTGCGACGTCTATTTTGAGAGATATTATGAGTTTTGTGTTTTTCGCACACGTGTCCATTCGCGCAAATGTCCTTCGCGAAAGTGTCCTGATAACCGCTAAGCTTGGGGCTAGATGATGCGGTGTGCATAGTTATTGTTATACATATACTAGCTGCGACACAACAGCGGGGGTTGTGATTTTTACGTTTATCGTGGTAATTTTTGAAATTTTTGTCGTCATAAAAACCTTCCAAAGGCTTCAGGAAATATTTAAAAAAACATTAGCTAAATTTGGGCCAGCCGTTCTCGAGTCGCTTATTTTCGAGTCGATTTATTTTTATTTACGTAGATTACTATAAATTAAGTATTATAAATTAAGTACTTAAACGAAAATGAAAACTTCCTGGTTGTTGATTTTAAACACAATTAAGAAATTTCTTGATTAGAGATCCTTTCCTCAATAAATATTGATAACTCGACACGTAATTTTTACTTGTTGCAGGTAATTCCAAGCTTGACTATAGGTAGGTAACTTTTGATGAGAAAAGTTTATTACTTTTATGTGTATGCGTTTAGATCATTTACAAAACAAATACAGTTGGGCGTTCGTGCATAGTTACTCTATTCCATTGATATAGAGACCATAGGAAAACAAAAGTTGTCAAACATCGTAATTCGTATGACGTTACCGGCTGTCAAAATACAAAAAAGTGACATGCCCTCACGTCCGTCCGAGAAGGCATCCAGCCTCCGACTGAAGTTAGTGGAAACGATTTTGAGCATATATTTAAAAGGATGTCTGAATTAAGGTTGAAATTCTTTTTGCAAAATATTATCGTTATTGCAATTACTTCGCAATATTGCAATTAGCCGTAAAAATGTGCTTTTTTTGAATTTATAAAGGAATATTAAGGTCTAAAGGAAATAAAGCACTTTGAATTTTGAATTTTTATTATTATTGTATTGAATTCTATAAAAAATACGACTGATTAACGGAAAGATAAATTAATGAAGTAGTTGTTTTAATATATTTTATTCATTTAAAGTTATTATATTGTATGTAAGAGTTAAAACCCGTGATTTTTTGAAGTGTTTTTCTCCAGTGATTTATTATAAAACTACACAAAACATTTTAAAAGGAAGGATAAGCTTTTGAAGAACGGTTATTTTTTTAAATAATGTAATATTTTTCATAACTTATATTAGATGCGCTTTCGAGAAATCTTAAAGACGGCAATGTCGAAAATGTATGCATGACATTCTGGATACCCCTTAAACTCGTCATGCGACGAAATCTCATCGTTCGCTCGTACGATCGACGCCAATTAAGACGCCGCCTTATACTGTCCCGCTCAGATCGGATTCGACACCATGGTGGATAACGTCTTCATACATAACTACTAAACAAATAAAATAATTTCATTAAGCATAGAGATAAACTTCCTCGAAGGTCACTTAGCAAGTTTTCGTGATGAGAAGCATTTCAATGTTTTGCCAAACTTCAGTGGATTCCCAAAATATAGGGCAAATAAGCGAACTTTAACTTTGGTGAGTTAATTACTCTGACCAAAAGCGTTGATTGAAATTCTTCGGCCGGAAAGTTTTGGATTGAAAATTATTAGTTTTGTTTTTATTAATTGTCACGGGTCACAGTTGTTTACATTACAGTCAACAATATTGAAAAGGAAACCATAATGGCGTTATTTTTTAGTAAGATATATTGTTGAATTTAGCAAAGGCATTAAAAGTATGTACCTGCATAAAACAATTGCTTACCAAAGATTAAAGTATCTACGATAAAAGTTCATTCGCCCAAATAAAAAAAAATCGTTTAACGGGAATCTATTACCAAACCAACTGAAACAAAAATTAAAATGATATTTGTGCTCTTGTACGGAACTCGACAACACCAGTTTCTACCTATCCTTGCATACACCATGGTACCATGGTTTTTGGACTATGAGTCACGACCCATTAGTGGGTCGCAAGCGGATATTGAGTGGGCCCTGAAATGTAGGACGATACACCACCAACCGGGGCCAACTGTCACGACTAACGGTCACAAATATGACGGCATTAAGGAAATCCGGGACTAGTCCATAGGGAATCTAAGCATTACCAATACTTATGGCAGGTATCTCTATCACGGGATCATCGTGGTAAAAAACTCGAATAAGATAAAATTCCAAATTTTCTTTAATTCCTAAAATGTGAAAACACGATTCGACACGACGAGAAAAAAAATTACAATAGAAAAAAAATACATGAAAGTGCACTGTTTTGCACATAATTTGGTAGAAATCTCAGGAACCTTGCGGTCTATTGAAATTTATTGTTTTGATTCGTAGGTATTACTAATTATTTGGTTCCTTGAACCAGATCCTTCATAAGTTGTGTAGTTTTCTTGTAAATAAGCAAAAATTTGATGTTTGCGCTTACGCCGTTCCAAAAACGTATGCTCTGTCCCGCTCATATGAACGCGAAATCCTATACCTATCCTTTTCAGAAAATGGCTCGCATGGTGCCCTTTTAAATGGGTCGAAGCCTGGTCAACTTCAGGAACCATTGATCTAGACTAAAATCTTGCTCTGCTCTAACCAATGGTCCCGTGACCAATGCTTCGATATAAGCCGGAAACAGAAGCAATAATATCTTATCTCCGACTCTATCAATATCACAAACAAAACAATACATAAAACATTTCGTTGTTCCTATTTCCATGCGCATATATTTCCGAGCAAAAGGCACAGAAAGTGCGTGCATTACAATAATTTAAATATTCCGCCTTTGTCTCTGATAGTCTTTCATTAAAAATTCATTTGTAAGAGAATATTGTTCATATTGCTTACATGCTTATCTCGGCATTCATTCTAGGCATAGTTACATTAGCTTTCATAGATCGGTGACCACCCCTGACGGGTTGCTGTTGGTTGAATTAACGTGAAATTTACTTCGAACTACACAGGGGGTAACCTATCGATGAACGTCAGTGTACTGTCTTAATAAGGAAGGGTTAAAAAGTAACCAATCAAACAATGTAGGCAACGTTGTTCGGTTAATGGTGTTCAATTCACATTGTGCGGAAGAGGTTTATTTTTTGTTTTCCACAAGGTAATACAGGCGGAAAAGCATTTTTTTGTAAATTGTAAACTATTTACTATGAAACCATTTGTAACAAATTACGATTCAATGGTACCTGTTACTTTTACAACTTAGTTTTATCATGGGTTCATAGAAATTGGTTAATAATTTACTGCAAAATACTTTCACTCTTGTTTGATTTCTAGAAGAACAAAAGATAGCATACAGAATTTAAAAAGAGATAAAATTATACAATCGCGCAATGTAAATCAATCCACCTTAGTTAAGGTGGATTGATTTACATTGCGTTGCTAAAAAGTAGTTACTTTTTATGCTGGAAAATTGAGTTCGAAACCAACCACGGCGCGCGGGTTAGTCTGTTAATAAGTATGTAGAATAAACATACACACAATGCACACATATCTACATTCTCCTACTCCACCTCGTCTCGAGTCCAATTATTGAAAAGTATCATGACGGCTAAAATAAGGATCAAAACTCGAGATAAAAATAGAAATAAGTTATAATTTCTGTCAAAAGAACAGCTGGTGTCACTTTATAAACTCACAAATGAAACGTTATATCATCACGCACCTAATTAAAGTGAATTATTTTGTTGAATAAGCATTTAAATAAATACATTTTTGTTTTAACATTATTCTATAGTCGAGCTTAGAGTAAGCTGCAATTTATGCCAACAAGTCGAACAAAAAAAATTACATGCGCGAGTCGAGTTTAAGATAGTTTAACCATATTTATTGCTTTCTTCAATAATCGACCTTAAAAGACAAGTTTTCTAAATTATGTTTAAAAAGCGCATCAGCATTGCTATACTGCAGGGCAATGCAGCCAGCGTCTTGGGGAAGCTTCCGACTGGTATTGATAAGGATCAGTTGAGCTATGTGTAGATTGTTTGCAACAGTCTGTAGTTAGCCTAATTATTTCAATTCTAATTTTTTTAGTTCTAATTTGTTTATATCATATGATTGTAATTTTCATTTTAAATAAAGGTCATTGCTGTTCAAAAATCAAAAGAAAGGATAAGGAATGCTGGATTATTTATCTTCTTTGCGAAAAATTAGAAAATCGAAATAGTGTGCCAGCCAGCCAAGTTCAGAAAACAATCGTTTGAGCTATTTGTGTAAATATATTCACATAACATTTTCTTCCCTCTGATTCCATTGAAGCAAGAATCCTGCAAGAATGGAATGTTCACCGAAGCGGATTCAGATAAAGCATGCATTCTGAATGCGACAAACGAATTGTAATAGACAGAGCTTAGTAATATTTTTAGAAGGGGGGGGGGGGGGGGTTAGACATAAGTAATTGCCACGCTTAACAGGTATTGGTGATCGCAGTGGAGGTGTTAAAACACACAGGCACAAGATATCCGGAGGGTATGGTCTTATCTCGTGTCTAAAGATTTTGGAGTAAACAACTAGATTACTCCCCTCTCGTGTCCAATTTCAAGTGACGAAAAAAATGCCTACTCTATAGTTTCATTTCGTGTCCTTTTGAATAAATTTATGAAAAGTGGCATAGAGCTAAGAACGCTTCTAAACTGGCAAATAATGATGAGCACATCACTGGCGTTATTACCCCAAAGCCACATAGATGAAGGTTGGAGCTACATAAAGAACAAATTTTCATCAGATTTACCTGCCATAACTAAGTTTATGGAATATTTTGATAAACAATGATAGATAGATAGATAGATAAGGTTTTTATTTAAGACTTCAGACACACACATACGTATCAGACAATAACAATTAAACAGGATGGTAGTAAAAAAGAAACAATAATAAAAATACAGTTGACTAAATAATAAAAACAAATAATAACATAATAACAATCTAAGTAAATGTCTGTGTGTGCAAAAAAGGCAATGGCTCAGCGGAATATTTTGCTCAAGAAGCAAAAACACTGATTTTCAGCCATAACCCATAGAGAGCAAGCAATGGATGCACAACCACTCTTTGGGCAGAATTTGGTGCTGTCATGGTCAGCAGCATCGGACCAATAACTCTGCCGAAGGGTGGAACAACCGACTTAACTCCAGAATTGAAAAAAGAAAACCACGATTACTATTTGAGTATATCCAGAAAATAAACAACGAATAAAAAGATGTTCACATAAAAATTTCACAAAGAGAAACAAACCAAAATCGAAGCCAAAAATCACAAGAACGCGATGTGCATATTAAAATGTAAAAATAAATTAATTTAATAAATAAAATGTGTTTGTTAGTAGACCAGATAGTGAGTGTCGGGGATTGTCTTGAATTACTCCAAAAAAAAATAGAGTCCAAAATAAATAGAGACAAAATGCGTATTACATAGTTCACAACAGATTTTTTTCTAAAATGTGATTTTTTCTTATAAGCATAAATAATCAAAGATCTTTAACTGTTTTTTTTTGAAAATTTTGTTCATATTTTGTTGTTGAATTAGATTGTTGTAAGTTTTATATGCTTTAGTGTTAAGCTGCGTACAAGTTACGGGCGGCAACCCCGTCTCCACAGCGCGCGCACGCCGCCGCGCGAGCCAATGTTCGTGGGTGCAATTTGTACGCAGCTTTTTAAAGTATCATGTGTACAAATTTGGTACATATGATTACATTCATCTTTAATTTATTTGATTTAATTTAGATACTTATAATGCCTAGAGAGTAGTATGAATCGTTAATGTGAGACTGATTTTTTCAAAACTGTGATTTGTTAATTTTTCTAATAATTACAGTTATATTATATGTTAACGTTTTTATCTTAGAAAAAATGTTGACCATGTTGTTGATTATATTTTGTTATTGATTAGATTGTTTTAAGTTTTACATGTCTTCATGTTAACTGTAATATCGTAAACAAATATTAAAAAGTACCTATCAAAGATTTATAATTATATTCATTACGAATGTAGGCGGGTTATCTACGCAAGATTATATTATATTAATATTTAAATTAAAATTAACAAATATGTGCTACATCAATAAGTAGCACATGTGTGTTTGAGTTATACAATTATAACTCACCCAGCATAATTATTTTATAATATATAAGTATAATTTACAGATTTTTTTTTTCAATTGTTCAAACCTCTAGAATTCTAAATGATAATTGTTAGTTTTCTCATTAAGCTAAGCCAAGTGATAAAAATACTATCAGTGATACAAAATTAATAAATAAAAAAATAAAAAAATTAAAATTACCTAATGCTCACATTGTAGCTTTTTTCAAACCTATTTACTTTACCTTCTACTTAAAACACTTCGGATAAAAATATAGAAGTGACCTGTCTTAAAGTTTTGCAACTCTATCGTTGGAGGATTGAGAACAATAAGAATCTATTGTTTCCGAATATATTGTATTGTAGACACGAGATGCAACCGTTTGAGTAGGTATTATTTTCGGCATTTGAAATTAGACACGAAATGGGAGTAATCTAGTTATTTACTCCAAAATCCTTCGACACGAGATAAGACCATACCATCCGGAGGCGGCCGCTCGAAAGCGACGTGATCTAAAATATGTACTTACATAAGATATTATTTTCTTAATCCCTTTGTCGCCGTAGCTTACCAACAATAGTGCGAAGTACAACTTGCTATGAAATTGCTACGGCACAGCAAAAATTATAATAAAAACGTTTTTGATTCGAACACCGAACGGGAATTACCCCTTTGGTTTTAATATTAAAATCATACTAGAAGATATATACGTTTACTTTCTTAACCCCTTTGCTACGCTGTACCTTATCGTCCATATCTCCATACCTAGCGCATACCTCGCCATATCTCGCGAATAACTGACAACCGCTGGGGTAAACGTGTTCTCGAGTGGAGACCGCGACTCGGCAAAGGTAGTGTAGGACGCCTTCCGGCCAGGCGGGATGACTATCTGCGAAAGACTGCAGGCAGATTCTGGATGCGGCATGCTGAAAACAGGGCGCTATGGCGCTGATAAAGGGGAGGCCTAGGTCCAGCAGGGAACTAATATAGGTTGATAATGATGATGATGATGATTGCCTTATCAACAACGGCCGCAGTCCAACTTGCTACGAAATTGCTACGGCCTAGCAAAAATAATACTTATTAGGAAAAAGGTTTTTGATTCGATGGTCGAAGTGGGTAATCCCCGTTTTGCCATCGAATCAAATCCTTTGGTTCCTTACGTTTGTACTATATCTACGTTTATTTCATAAACCCCTTGTACAAGTTGCTACGGCGGGGTAGCAAAAATAATATAAGTAAAAACGATTTTGGTCCGATAGCCGAACGGAGACTACCCCTTTGGTTCAACGTGGAATCAAAGATTTAATCTACACGTTTATCTTACCAACAACGGTGCGAAGTCCAACTTTCTACGAAATTGCTACGGGTTAGGGCACATTTCGTCCGCGAAAAAACTCGTCCGCGGGCGAGTTGTTCACTTCACTTTTGAGTAGATATTTATTAGATTAGTCTAATAAATGTAATCTCTTGTAATCTCTACCCCAAAGTGAAGTGGACAACTCGCCCGCGAGAAGATCGTCGTTAGGTACTTTTCAAGGGTTCTGTATCGGAATGTTTACGGCGTAGCCAAATTAATACTTAGTAGTAAAAATGTTTTTGATTCGATCGCCGATGTTATCCCATTAGATTTGTTCTTAAAAAACTGATTGTCGTACATTTATAAAAGCGGATTCAAAACCACACCTACACAATCACATCAGGATCCTTTACCAGTCCACTGCTGGACATAGGATTCCCGTGATAAGCGCCTTGTAACCGCAGTAGATACATACCCGCGGCTTCGCATACGTTTTTTCGGGATAAAAAGTATCATGCATGCTATTTCAGGTTTAGAACTATGTACATGTTTGCAAAATTTTAGCAAGATCTGTTTAGTATGCGTGTGTCCAAACATCCGAACTTTAGGATTTATAAAATTAGTGTGATTTGATATTTCTAAGAAACTTCGTAGAGTTACGACCGAAGACCACTTATCCATCTAAATGTAGATAATATTTCTGCAACTTCACGCTAGATTTATTCCGAAGAGCGCAGCGCAGCGAAAAATCTCTTTTACAAAACTAAACTTTGTCTTGTTAGCAGTTTTACAAGATGCGTTGACGGTAAAGTTTGCTTATTTTCTTGGATAATGCAAGAATGACCGAGATGTATTCGGGATGAATGCAAATACGCTCTGCGGTACGGACGTGTTTTGAATTATGATTTTAGAGAGAATGAAACTCGCTCACTTTGAGTTTGTATCGTATTAAACTGTGTCTGATTTTTGTGTATGTTGGTACCAATGATCGTAGCAACCTCACGTTCCTGGAACTTAGACTACTAAAATATTTCTAAAATCTTTTTTTTACACTTTTTAAGATTGGTTCTGTTCTTGCCAAGGGCAAGCCCTTTAACTAAAACTACTCACAAATCTATACATTTACTTACGTTACAAATCTAGATGGCTGAAAAATAATACTTTCACTGTCAGTGATAGAAATCTAATCTTCTGTTTAAAATAAGAGTAACTTAACACTGAACTTTTACCTATAGGCAAAGGTTCGCCTACATTTTATAATACTATGCTAGCCGTAGTGTATAATTAAACTAAACTTTTGTCAAATAAATAAATCGAGAGATCAAATAATCCATATTGGACCGTGGAAACGACTGACTGAGGAATGTCTCAAAACCTGCTGGAATATGGTAAACAAGTGTTTTTCATACAATTTTATAAACCTAGATTATTATCTTTGTCTTAACCAAAGAAGTAATATAGGTACTAATTGTATTGTATTGTATTCATTTAATTCAGATAATAAAATCCATAGCCTCACATGAGAATTAAAATTAAAATAAACATTAAAATTAAATTAAAATCAAAATGAAAACTAAAACTAAAATACTAGCTAAATTTACAAAATTACAAAAGATTATATTAGAATAAATTAGATTACAGTAAAATAAAATAATAATTACAATATTATCATTTGCTATATTTACACACTGGAGCAACACATTGGACAAAATGTGTCCATATCGGGGACATACGCCCTGCCACAGTTTGTAGGATGCTGTTGTGACTCGCCCTAAGCTAAGCTCTTAAACTATCGGTAAGGATTTTTGGGAAGAAATGACTAAACGAGTGAACTCACAGTACCTAATGGTTCAAGTTTCCTCATGCCTCATGTTTAAAAGCGCACAAGATATAAAACATTTTTCCGGATTTTAAACTTCTGTGATTTATACTTTCTTGCACTGCATTAGAGTTTCTTGGAACTTCTGTTTTCATTTTCAATCAATTGATAGGTATATCTAATTTACTAGATGGGATACCTACTAATTGATTGAATGAACATCTCAATGTGGGTCGTCGAGTAAGTAGAATTGTAATTTCATCCAAGTGCCTGCCTACGGTATATTGGGCTCACAGATTGGCCCCAACTAGTGTGACTACAACAACCTGGACGGTGAGCGTAGTCGTTCCTTGTATATTTCCCTGTTTAATTCAAAGGTCGTTTCGAATCCATCGAAATCGTACCCTAGAGTCGAGGTCCAGGTATTTAATCTACGAAACGTATGCTTTTCGCACCCGCTTCTAACGACATCGACACTTCGATGGCACTCAGTAGGATTACCCTTAGTAGTTACCTGCTATGTTACTCCTCGTTGGGGTGAATTGTTCTTATTTGCGATAAATTACATAGAGCAGTATTTTCTATAGGTGGTTGACATTATTGCGTCTAAATTTCAGCAAACGTTATCACTTATCACTGGCTAGGCTAAACTGTCGCTAGGATTCATCGATTCGTTCTGTTGGATTTTATTCCAATGTCACAATGCAATACTAGGTACTTAAATTCTAGTAGCCTACGCTAGACAAGTACCTAGTACGAAAGGCTAGAAGGCAGGAAAGGCTCTACCACTATAAGAGACTTGAGCGCTAGCTGGAAACAACGCTAGATTCACTGAGCTCCATTCTATAAGCAATGACAGTTGTTTAATGTGCCTTGATTCCATAAAACCGATCGATTGCGCGCCAAACTTTTACAAGATCTTGCCAAATTCTTCTTTACTCGCTTTTTTCTTCTTTCTTTACTTGCCTCTTTACTTCGTTTTTTGTGGAGTCAATTGAGTTGAGGGTCGTAGGATCTTTCGTCCATGCTTGTGTATGTTTACCAGGCATATAGATGCGAAGCTGGCTTACAAGGGTTTTCATCAATTGGTGGTCACCCGCTGTAAACGCTGGCCACCTATAAAACCCCGAGAAGAACTGGGGTTTTTAGGCTGCTTTGGTTATCAACATGAGTCACGCACGACAATGGATGACAATTTATTGTACGACACTTCATTGTACACCCTAATAATCCGTATCAAAAAGGATTCCAATTATCGCAGTGTACAATATCGGGCCGTCCAATATCAGTCCGTGAAAGCTTGTCACGTGTCAATAAGACTCAAGCATCTATGTATTATCCAGGTGTACATTATTTGGCCATGCAATATCGGATTGCGCATTATTGACACGTGACGAGCTTCCACAGCCAATTTTTCTAATATATAATATGTGACAGACTGACTGACTGACTGACTATGACGATGACGATGATCATATATAACCCACCATTCCTCGTTGCACAGTCGGGTTACTACAGCTATTTACTGACAGCTAAATGGTATTCAGCGGGGGCTTTGGGTGTACACCGGTGTTTACCCGCTGTCTTTATGTCTAGGCTTTGCTTTTAGGGCATTCAGGCATTATAGTACAAGTCAATCAGATATCAGGTTTTGTCAGTCATGTCATGACCATCAAAGTGGCATTTTACTATCAAGAAAAAATGTAGTCTCTCATTTAAATTTAAATAAAAATTTGAAATGACATCAACATCGATGAAAAATGTTGGTAAAACTTTCGATCAGGGAGTTTATAGATTAAACTATTATCTATTCTCTGTCGTTAACTAGATTTTTTCTCGATGGTCAAACTCTACTTTTGTTTATGTATGAGGTTATTCAAAAAAGTTCAGACGACCTTTTTTGGAACCATTAGACTCCCTTATCGAAGCATTTTACTGACAAGTATAGTACCTCTTTAGTCAGAACCATGTCAAAGCCTGATTGTAGCTCAAAAATCATAAATAATAATAATAACGTTATTTTGGCATGCTCTAGCGTAAAATAAATTTTTGCCATATACAATGTTTTTTTAGACAAAATATTTTTTATTTATACAAAACTACTATACATTATTATTATATAAGCTTTGAACTTATACCTCCACAATGGCCATGGCAGAGAAGAAAAACGCATACTCTCCAGGGGTGGAGGCAGATCGGAGGCTGCTTCCATTCGACGATTGGAAGGAGTACTTGGACTCCTTGATAGAGCTAGCCGATCTCCGGAACTTGAGGAGCATAGCTGCAGCTAGGGTCATTGCTGCTCTTGGATACAGGTACTCTCGTGATTATATCATCATAATCATCTCAGCCCTCTGACAACGACACCCGCTGCTATATGCCTCCTCTCTTAACGCCAGCTCGATTGATCCTGTGCAAGTCTCATTCCCACACTCTTCCGGCAAAATTGTTATACATAAATACAAAACCAGTTGGCCAAGGAATTTTGCCACGAGCGGTATGGATTTGCCTTACGTCAAACCGTTGTTTTGGAATATGCTCTAGCGCATAAATTAAATGTTTAGAAAGTTCCATAGTTGATTCCTGAGAGTCGTAGGAATTTTCTTGTTTCATAAATACTTTCGGCAGGTGAGCCTGTTCGACCGTGAAAGTACCTATATAGCTGATATGATGATAATAATAATACTTACTTTCAGAGCAAATGGCGACACACTATCAGAAGCGGAGTTCAACAAACGCCGCGCGGTTATCCATTCGATCGTGTACCCCACCGAGAAACCTTATGTGATGGTCAGTGAGGGCGCTACGCTAGACGAGCCCTTCAACAGAGAGTTAGCTGTGCGAGAGCGCGCTAACCGAGTAGGAATCCTTCAGGTATAAATATATGAAGGTGTTCAAACGGGGGTCTATAAGATCACAACGGTTGTAATTACATATAGATTTCCCAATTCTGGGCAAAACCCTTACTCGCTCTACGTATCATAATCCTGAAACTGCTGGGCCCACGCTGCTGTATCAAAGGTCCAGTTGTCAGTCTTCAGCACAAGGTTTATCCTTGTGCTGAAGACTGACAACTGGACCTTGGACTTGGCACATAAATCCAGCACTGCTCAGCTCATAAATAAGCATTAAAATATGGGCTTACTCGTAATCTTTAGATTCCATTTTACAATGATAAAATGGTTTACCGCAAGCTTCAAGCGCCCGCAAGCTGCATGTTATCTGATGGCGTAAATATTTCATCTTAAAATTACGAGTTAAAGACCATAATTTAAATGCATATTTTCGTGTTGTCTCTCACTCTGATAACCTTTATAGCCCGGCTACACACCCCGTGTAACTGCGCAGCCCAACTGGGCAGTCCAATGCTTTAGCATGTCAACGATGGCACAAGCCGCGTTTCCGACGTCTACACGCACGTTCTTACCTGCACAAACTGGTTTATGCATGCTCGCAGGTAAAACATTGGTCCATCTACGTCTATCTACTACGCAGTACAGTACGCTGCGTACTGCGTAGTGGCCCTTACCGCTGACGCAGACTTCGACGGAACAAAAGACCACTCTAGATGTTTTTCATACGATTATGTTTCCGGCACCGCAGAGCTCAACGCAGCGTACTGCGTAGTGATCCAGAGACCAAGGCTTATGTTATGTATGACGGAACATGTGGCCGGGCTATTAAACCTAAATGTTTTTTCGAAACAAAATATTCGACCAAAATTTCTTACTTTCTAAAAAAAAGATCTTTCTTGGTAAGAAAGTCATGTGACTTTCCAAACCCAAAAAGACCAGGGTTTTTCAAGCAAGGACCCTACAATTTTTGGAGATAGGTGTGTAGTTAACCCTAGGTTGAAATTGCCTGACCTTAAAGAACGGACAAAAGGAGAAACGGCATCAAAATCATAATCTCGGTATTGCGTGTAAAAGTTGAAAGATCTTACAGTAATTGGTTTCCATTATCTTATTTGGAAAATGACCTTTCGTCCTAGAGGGTATTGTCCTAATAATTCGATGAGAAATTCGGGAAAGTCGATTATCGAATTTATACTTGGGGGAAAATTTATGGGTCTTGAATAGATACCAAAATTGAGTTTTGTGATATCTAGCTGTGAGGAGACATTATCCGATTGAATTTTTTACTGTTATTTCTGATTTGTTCTTCTTTTATTTTGTTATTCCTTCTCACTGTAAATTATCCAAATTCACGAATGACATGAATTATTATCAAAATATTTCAAAATCTTTTGGAGGCTACCCTACTTAGATAGCTCGTATTGTCAGGTCTCAGTCTCACCCACTTTCCACCCCCTATACATCATCACAAGACCAAATAGGCAGTGGGTACCCTTGATTGGACATTAAGGTGGTCCAAAAATTTGTTTTTATTGTTTTTCAGGTTGGCCATCCTCTAATTTATAACACGTACCTATAGTAATAACATAGTGAAATTTTCAAAGCCTAGCTTTAGCGTAACGGGGTGCTCAAATGAGTGTTGTTTTTGAAATTCTCGTAAAAAAAAAAACCCTTTATTTTTATTTTTACTATAGCTCCTCCCAGCGGCTAGGCTCACGTGATACTTACATAAGTGATTTTTGATGCTAGAAAACGTAATTTATTTAGTGTTATATAAATAAACTAACTATACAGTTTATAACAAGACAGTAAATCCATTAATAACAGTGCATTATATGGGTTACTAGACACGTTTCTAAGATGATGGTTTTCTTTAGGGTTTTCAGGATAATATTTCCAGTGGCAGCCGATTACATTCAAACAAGCAAACTTAACTTTTATTAATATAAGTTTAGAATCTGATGTCAAGGAAACCAAACAGGCAGATATCAAAGAGATATGCAATTTCGGTGTACTACAACAAATTTTGCATTGAAGCACCAGCAGCGGCGTGTTATTGCAACAGAGCTATGGAAGAGTTAAAAATCATACGATTGATCCCGATTATGAAGCGAAACAGCTAGAATCGTCTTAGAACGTTACTAGTGGTAGATACTTATTTATAATGTCTTTTATTACGACAAGATGGCGTGACGAAATAATCGCCATTGTTCAAAGAATTTTCTAATGTTGTAGCCGATTCTCGTATGATATGGGAAACTTTGGAAAGCTATGAATTCAGTTAACATATATTAACATTGTTTAGCAGAGAAAAATGCAAATAACTCTATTCTAGACATCAAGGACTGTTTTTGAAGCTGGCCCCTAAAATTTAGGACGAAAATGTTAAAGGGAGAACTGCCCTACGTTACTTACCTGTAGTTATGTAGTTAAAGGTGCAGAAACAGGTGTAAAATCATCATTAGATTTTAGTGAGACACCTACAAAGATGAAGAATACAAAAAAATCTCAATATGTCATGAAAGAAAGCAGAAAAACATTTTCAACTGATTCGTCAAAATAAAGGTTACCAAGCCTAGTTTACTCGTATGTCATTAAAAAGAGACTGAAAATTTTATAATAATTTAATACGTGGCTTTGTTTGTGATTTTATCTGTTCAATGACTATTTTCGGAATAAATTAAAATATATTTGAATATTATAATTCGAAATAACTTAATATTTTGACTTATTCTTAGTTAACCTGTAGATTGTTTGCAACAGTCTGCAGTTAGCTTAATTGTTTCAATTGTAAATACTAGTTCTAATTTGTTTTTATTATTTAATTGTAATTTTCTTTGTCAATAAAGAGTTGGAAACAAATAAATTTAAGAAAATTTATTTGTTTCCTAAAATTTCGATATTTCACAGTCGTTGAGCACCTTCTTCTAATCAATATAGGAGCCTGAAATTTTCACTAGATGATCACAGTAATATGTGTTACCTGGGAGTGGCCGAACGTCTACGCGGTATTTTATTTTTTCCATAGATACATGGACCACCCTATTGAACATTGAAATGAATGGCGAAGTAACATTACCTTGTGAATGGTACCAAGAGTACCAAGAGCTTGGAGACCAATATACCAACCAAGTTAACCAAGTTCTGGATACCTAATATAGCCTATTCTATTTTATTCTACGAAATGGATATAGATTACATACATCTGAATGGAAAAGTTGAATGAACCAAGAGTGCTCATATGTCATTGTCCATTTAACCTATATAATGTCATTGACCTATATAAACCTAAATTTCGTACTTTTTCGTAATAGAAAAAATGCCCAGAACAAGAAAAAAAGGTTAGGTAAGTATTAAGTACTATTAAAAAATGAAAAAGGCAGCAACGATTTTCATCAAACAAAAATATTTAGCTATATTTTTACCCCAAAAAACAAAAAAAAATGTATTATTCTGTCATAAAAGATCTATATTATAATAATAACAATGTTGGACAATCCACATAGCATCATCTAGCCTATAGCGAAGCAGAGCTAGTGTTATGGGTACACGATTACCTACATAGATACCTAGATATTTTTTTATTGAAAAAGCGTTACCTACACGGATACACGGATTTGTATTACTCTTACTCTTTATGGTTAAAAGATCTTTTAAAATTGAATTGATACCCTTAATACATTACCTACATAGATAGATACCTAGGTACCAATTTTTTGTATAATACTTAGAGGACAGCCGGAACAAAAATCCGCATATCGTACAAATATTTGTCCGGAGGCGGGAGGGAACTCGCAACCACTTGCGTCGCAGGCGGACCTTCGCCCATCCAAACCACATATTTTATCGAGTCATAGCAAATATTTTGTTCGCAGTCGATAATTTTCATCAGACACTTCACGAGAGGTGGTTTCGAGATCTCTGGCTATATTGACTACGCACACAGGCTGGGTACCGAGAATTGGGCCCTGTTCTTTAAGAAAAACAAGATGCTGTGGCCCAGGGACAGTGATCTTGGGTATTATCACTGGAAACATGGAACTGTGAGAAGCAATATGAGCAGAAATTACAAGGTATGAAAACTTCCTTTGAGACGGTAATATCAACCACTGACATATTACTCAAAGGAAGTTTTCATAGGACTTAGTGGAATTTTAAAAATCATCAGGCTCATCATCTACAGCTTTTAAAATTATCATTCCTAGATTTTCTTTGTGAATTTAGCTTCAGTTCGTTAGTGAAAGGTAAGATGGCAGAATATAAAAGTTGATCTGCTTTGTTTTGCTTTTTATTTGCGTTTCGCTTTTACGTTTAGTAGAGTTTTCTGGATTCCGTTTTCTAATTTATCCGCGAACAAATTACAAACAAATTTACGTTTGTTTCAAATACAACACATTACCTGTCTGGCATAGCTACATAAATAAAACTTCACACCAAACAAACCCAGTTCATATCCATAACGTTGGTAAAGTTTACCCACTCGGTACAAGAATTGTAGCTTAGAACTTCGCGTGTCACGAATATTGAACGGATATGAAATGTTTAAAGATTGTAACGCAGTTTCCCTGTCCATCTCCGGTTTTAAAAATGCTTAAACTTTTCTCGTTTTTAACTGCGTTCTCTTTCAAAATCTATTTCTACCTTCACAGCCCCTAATGGATCCGGAAAAAGGATTGCTTTTTCAAAATCGTCATGATCATAAAATCATATGTCCGGACCCCCAAGAGGAACCCGGTCAGAACACAACGAAAACCAGAATCTTCTCGGAAAAGTATACGCAAATTGAAATATACGACCACGTTGTCAGAAGAAAGAGTTAAAAAGTGCTAAGAATGATTTATGCTTATTATTGCCCTAAAGTTTTTTATAACAAAATAATACCCTCAATCGAGCAAAGTCTTTTATTTGTAACTTGACGTCGTATACATTTTATCTTTTCATGATAATACTGGGAAAAATTAAAAGCTAGGAAAAAAATTGCTTTTGTGATATTAAATGCAGCTTTTACAAATGTGTAAAAATATCCTATAGCAACACTTACGTTCATAAATTATTAATATTTAACCTGTCAATGAAGACATACCTAGTATTCATTATTCAATTCATTAAAATTACCTTAGTTAAGTATAAATCGAGAGCAACAAAACTATTCATAAATGTAAAACTTAACTAAAATAATAAAATTAAGGTTGAGACTGTGCAGATTCTTGTCGGGTTCGCTTTGCAAATTCTCTTGACGCGCTTTGTACTTCCGCAGTGCGTAAAGTTATTCCGAAAATGTCTTCATGGTATCTATTCTCGTCCTGAAAGACGAAACATTTATTAGTTTATTATTCTGTACACTATAATATATCAGATTGTTTTCTTTGTATATTTCACTTACCATCAAATCAAGTATGAACTCTTCACATTCTTGGTTACTCATTTTAGCGTGCGTTTTCATTACGCTCTTGAGTGTTTGTTGTACCTCTTCAGCCATCTTGCAATCGCCACATACATAGAAATGTCCATCTTCTTCTAATAACAGCCTTGTGATTTCTTCGCCTTCTTCTTCTAGTAAAGCTTGGACATGTTTCTAAAACAATTGGTTTTATTGTAAATTAGGTTACAATATTGCGTTAAAATAAATTACCCCCAACCTCATTGTTTTAAACGCTTCGTAATGTTGTTACCTTTTTAACACCAGTTTCTCTTGATAGAGCAACCATTGCTTTAGTCAGCACTCCTTCAGCTAACGCTGCTTCTTTTTCTTCTTTGTACAAATCCATCCCTTGGTTCCTACATCCAAAGAACAAATGGATAGGGCCCGGTTTCTGTTTATCTGGTGCAAGATTCTTCATACTATGTCGTCTATGGTTCCAAAAGCCTCTGAACGGTGCTATGCCTGATCCCGGGCCGATCAGAATAAGCGGTGCCGACATTTTTTTTGGCATGTGGAAGCTTGGTGCACTACAAATTAGACATTGCGTTAGATTAAAAAACAACTAAGACACGCGTAATAAACAAAACTCTTCAGTCCAAATTATACAAATTGACATCGTAAAATTTATAGAAAGTAAAAAATCCTCGGAATCAACGATAATTCCGAAAACGTAAATACCTTATAAAAAAAATCCACTATTGAATGGTAAGCAAGGGTAGGCAAATTTTTTAAATTGATTTCCTATCAATCAACGCGTTCTTTTGACACCATGGCACATTATTATAATTATTGCTATCATGCACTGCACTTGCTATATACATATATCTCGCAAGTTGAAAATAATTGCAGCATGTAATGAAAAACTCACCGTCTTATAAATATAAAGACTTCATCATCAGGCTTGAGATTTTTCAAATAATTCGAGCATACACCGAAATGGGTTGGTCCTTTACCATCTACAAAAAAGTTTAAAACAATGATATGAAGCCGTTTATAGTTTGTCAAAATTCATAATAATACCCAGGTCGAGCACTGATGCTCAGCATAAATTATAACTTAGGATGTAAGTTTAAATTTGGCCTTGGCGAACAGAAGACGACTTGATAAGAGGTAGCAAAAGATTAACTTACTCTCAGTTTTATAAACAACGACAGCTACCGTAACGTGAATCTGATTTGGATGAGCCAAAGGTGATGATGATATTGAGTAGAATCTTGGTTGTAATGGTGGCAATAAGGCTGCCAATAATGATGCTTGAGGTCTGCATGAAGGGAATTGGCCTAACACTTCTGCCAAATGTGGGAAGTACAAGTGCTTCCAGTCGTCATATTTATTCGAGTCCTGAGAAATAACAGTATATTCATGCACTTTTATTCAGTGAAACGCTATGTGTTTGGTACGTTATCTTTTGAATGAAATTCTTACCGTTACTAGTTCCATGATTTGCTCACTTTCTTTTCTGCTTGAACATGCCTGTGCAAGATACTTTAGAACTTTTGTAGAAGGAGGTGTCGTTATGTCTAAAAAGCGTGTGAATATATCTCTTACTGAAACTGTTGGTAACCTCTCATGTCTTTCCCATGTCTTGACTGAACCTAAAATTTGTTTAAAGGGTGATTAAATATCCTGGTTCTAGCTACAACATCATGATCAACACTTTTCTCACCGGTAGGCGTAAGTGTGTCCTTCATAACTTGCAACTGTACTGATTTCTTACAATCATCGACATCCTTCATTCTTTTCAAAACGGCGTCCACTATTTCCCTTTTATTAGAAGCCATAACCCCAACATGATCACCAGGATCGTATTTTAATTCAGTCTGTAAAGCAAAGTGTACAGATGTTACTGGCCTCAAATTAAAGCATTGTACTGTACTACGAAACATTTACATAATATACAGTTGACTTAATTATTTTACCTGTGGTTCCATATCTACAAATATTGTCTCTCTATCAGCCGTGTAGTCTCCTAAACTTTTACATTCTGTTACTTTGCACGTAATTAGTTGTTTCCTAAAGCCTGCTTCAAGTGCTGATTTCAAGGGTAGCGCAACACTAGGCTTTCCAAACCGCACCGTCTCTTCTGTAAGGGGCACTCCGCCTAGTGCTTTCTTAGCGTCTTTGACCATGTCGTTTTCTTCTAGACAGAATGTTTCACATGCCACCTGAAATATTATAGGGAGTTTAGTAAATTAAAGTTTTTGGAAATTGTTATAGAACAATAAAACGAACGAGAAGACTCACATGGAAAATATTAGACGACCAAGAACGGAATTGTTGTTCTTGTCCGAACATTTCGTCACCACATGTCACTTCCAAAATTTTCTCTCCTCCGAGATCACCCAGTATTTTGTCTACAGTTTTACCGAAATTGCAGAATTTCGGATATGCACTAGAGCCCAGAGCAAATACTGCGTAGCATACGTTGCTTAGTGGTCCTATTTGTTCAATGGACGATGCGCCAGCAACACTACCTGAAAAAAAAACTTAATTATTAGATTTTTTAAATTTTGTAGTACGCTGCTATTCAAAATTTCATAATAGGGCCATACTTTTGTTTGACTCCAACCGTGTTAATTGCCTTTTGTATTCAATGCTCGGTGTCATTATACTATTTGTCCTCATCACACTGTTTGTTCTCATCAATGATTTCGGTGTCGGCGTTTTGTGAAATCTGGATTATGAAAAAATTATTTAAATGTCTGTCTTTTAAATTTTAAATATTTGATATATTGCAATTATTTTGGAAAATACTAACCCTGCGCTTTGTAAATCAGATGTTTGATTTCCCAGGTTGTTAGATTCGTTGTACAGCATTTGGAATAAATGGTCTGCGAAATCCTAAAACAGTAGAAATCGATTAGCTAAATATATCTGATGTGAAAGATTCCTAATTAAAGTGATGAGTATATAAATACTTACAACGCCATTAGCTGGTGGTTCGCCATTACCAAAGGTTGATGTCACTATTAAAAGCAGCGTCTCATGTTCTATTGAAAACATGTCGTATTCTGACATACAATGTACCTGCATGAAGATAAAAAACCAATTATCATCATTAATCCCAAAATCTTTAATTAATCTCAAAGTATCCGTTCCTCAGAATTGTCTAGTCATGAATCTTGATAAATTCTAACCTGTGCATTGAACGCGTGTCCAAAAATAGTTCCTAGCTCTTTGGCATACTGTTCTGATTTGCCTGTCTCCGTGGCGTATAGGATAGTAGCCTTGATGCGTTTCGAGAGGGCTCGACCGAACAGTTTTGAAGTAAACTTCACCGCCCGAGCGATTTGCTTGAAGTGAAACTTTCTGTGAACTGTTTTTGTCCCGTCTGATTTGGTCCACTGATATGTTTTCCATGGAGATTCCTATAACATAAAATCTCCCTTGAAAATTAAACAATAAATTAAATTAACACACCAAACTATTATGACAGAGTTGTAAAGGTCTTCATTACTGATCAAAATATTCGTTGATAAATCCAAACAATGAAACTACCGTATCATTTATCTATCAAGACCTTTACTTTACCCAATCAAGGGTTCGGAGGACCTTCTGGCCTCAAGTTTCCATATTGTATTGAATTTAGTATCCATACTCAAACATTGTAACTAAATAATACAATTACACTGTTATTTCTGAATTTGATAATCATAGTATAATAATGTTGGAGATTTCGATTATCTAATTCAAATTCTAAACGTTTATATCAGCTTATTAAGATACATATTTCAGCCATAGATAATATAATAAATTAAAAACATCTTAAATTAAAGGGACACACAATTTGCTTTCACAAACGCATTACACTATGTGTACGCAGTCCGTGTCCATGTCCAGCCTTCCAGCTATAAGTTTCAGATAGCTACTGGTACCGCCCCTCACCCGGCCCATCAGAGACACTGTTCTATTGCGGATAATTGAGTATAAGTCATCAACGCGTGATTCTGCACGCATCCCCGACTCGCTAGAAGCGGGGCAGTCCCAGTAACACTCTGATTCCGTAAGACTCAAATCACACCTGAGAAACTAAATGGTCGTGCGGCCGCCGTGATTCCGGCGTGGCGCCGCGGGCGGCCGCGCGACTTTTTCAAGTCTCAAGCGATACTATGCATGTATTACCTCTATAGTAATGAAGATAAAGTTTTAAATCACATGACACTGAAACTGCTCGCCGCTTCGCTACCGGCCGCTGCCATCTCGGTGTGATTTCAGCCTTATTGTACTGGAACCGCAGGGCATTCCAGCACTTCTGTGTGTAGTTAATTAACCCACAGACTGCACGTATAAAAAACTGAGAGTACGCTCTAAACAAACTTATCTTAACAGCTGTACTGCATCGCGCGATTCTGCGGGCTAACATATTTGCTCTAACTGTTAATAACCTGCGCTCCGTTACTACATCTGATTTTGACTACGTCGAATTATTACTGGACAAACGTCTAAACTCAATTTCGCTAGGGTATTCGTTTTTAACTTTTAGATTATGTACTTTCTTATGGCTTGCAATAAATCAATAAAAATTTGTGTACCTACTTACGTAAAAAAACACAAGTACCTACATAAAAATTCTTCTGTTTTTATGACAGCCAAGACCAAAATAAAAGTAATACGTACTTGGTAGTCATAACTAGGTCGTAAGTAGTAGAGTGACATTTCTTGGTGGAACACGTTTGTTAGAGAGGATGACATCGGTGGAACTATCCATATCCAATCCGCTGGGCATCCGCCTCTGCAAAAATAAATTGTGTTCAGACGTAAAAAATACATTCAAAACTTAATACTAATATATATCCATGTTGTTATTTAGATAAATACTGCACAAAGATTTGTGTAGTATTGAGTTATCCATCAAGCAATTTAATCTTTTCCAGTACCTAGTAGTTAAAAGGCATGTTGTCTTTGATTTTCTTTAATTTGTTGTTTGTTATGTTTTATTTAAAAATGTCGTATTTTTTGTAGGTGGTCCTTACCGACTTTTGTTCTCGTTTTCCAAATGCTTCAAGAACTGCTCTGATGCTGAATGATGGTCTACTATCGAAACATTGTCTCTGTGATAACTGTGAAGCACTGCAATATTTACTTCCACCAATGCTTTGTCTTTCCACAATGAAACAAACGAACTTGTATCCAATTTCATCTTCTGTGCGACATTCTGCAAAATATGTACTCGTACGAAATAAACAAAAGTGGTCGCAGTAGGTCCCTTGCGTCAGTCACTATTAGTTTAATTTCATGGAATGTTACACTAAATAAAATACGCATTTGTACTACTTTAAAAACTCCATTATACATCCGTTAAGACTTAATTAAAATATCTGTGTCAAATTCGGTGTCCTTTATAATTGAATATATTAATAAACATTACACTACCGGAATTTACGGCTCATTTGCATATAATAATGAGTCAATTGGATCCTTTATATATGATTGAAGTTAAAAGCCGTTTAGAGTTTTTGTCTGGTGATAAAATTGAGTCGTTCAATGATACGGATGCAGATTGTACAAAAAGATTTTAATCCAAAAGGTGAACCATGAGGTCATTTGTAAAAAAGTTCAAATAGATCATTATTATATTTTAGTTGTGTATGTATATTAATTATTGATGAGACTGCTTAAGGTTTTTAAATACTAATAGGTTAAGACGAAAATAATGCTGTGGCATTTACTTATAAGGCGACGAAGGGAAGAAATAATAAAAACTCTTGGTTCACACAGCATATATGTATGTAACACAGCATCACCTAGCCTCAAAAAAAGCAGTAACTTTGTGGTAAATAGATAATACACAAACTCCCTTACCTCTATAACATTCAATCTGTTGGTGTCACACAGATTTCGGCAGCCGATCTCTGTACCCATATACCAGCCGTTGAAAGCTGTAGCTGTGAACTCCAGACCTCCGCAGTCCAGTCTCATTCCCGACACGGCGGGAAGCGCATACCATTTTAACCCCAGATCTTTGAACCAGTCGTAGCTGTAAGATATATTATACAAATTTTGTGATGGCGCAAAGCATTCAATTATGTAATTTGAATTTTCTGACGTATCCAAGAGTCAAGTTTTTTTGTTTGAATTGACAAGTTAAGCTACATTGCACAATGATTAGGGATTTTTAACGTGAACCCCGTGGTCTTTAAACGTTATGATCAAATTGCTATTCATTTTCTTTGGTCAAATGTCTTGATGATTTTGACATAAACTTACTAAGGATGCTCCAGTTGTACTTCCATGACTATATCACGAGGCAATTCAAAATATTCAGGATCCTTTCCATCAGCCTGTAATACTACTGGTAAAATGTCCCAGGGTGTTTTGTCCTTTGGCTTCCATCCCAGTTTTTCGCAGATCTTAAAACAAAGAACTTGTTATATTACTTTATTCAAGCCATCATCAACTTACATCCTCAGATTTAGATCATTTGAATGATCTACCTAATCACAATGAGGCTAGAGTATACTCTAAAAAAATACTGTAGTATACTACAGTATTTTTTTTAACTGGGACAGTACGGGGGAACCGATATCCAGAGGAGAAACAGGTGCAGTTTCTTTTGAAATTTCAGCTCCTTTTTAGAGAAAAACATTTTGGCATTAGAATTTTTTTGGTGTAGCGTAAGTTGCGCCTTAAAATGAATGAAATAGGAAAAAATTGTTTGATGCCAATCTACTCTGTCCCTTGTAAAGATCATTTAATTGTATAAGATGAAAAAAATCTGAACAACGGAAGTTTAATAGCGGTCAAATTTAATAAACTGTTTTCTCTTCCAATTTCTTAGTAATTTGGTACAAAAGCGGTACTAAAACTATCGCAATTGATGTTCGATATGGCCCCCATGTTGCTGTATGGAGGTACGGACACGTTTCAAAACACTTTTAGTGGCCTTAGACAACCATTTTGGTGAATCTTGTTGAGGTGAAAATGGACTGCGTCTTTTAATTCCTGAACTTCTTGGTATTGCACCGAGTTTCATATATACGACCCATTAGGTAGCCCCATAAAGAAGTCCATCGGCGTCATGTCGGGTGAACGTGGTGGCCATTTAATTGGACCATATTATGTGCCCATCCAAAGGTCTGGAAAATTCTCATCTAAAAACCGTTCACTCTACTAATTAGAGGAGGTGCATCATCCTGTTGGTAGATGACATTACTAAAATCGCTTAATGGAATGGTATTATCCACTTCTTCCACAGCCAGATTCTATTGAATCTCTTGATATTTTTCACTATTTAATGTTCCGTGGTAGATCTTAACAGCAATGATTTAATTATGTAGTATCGCACACCAACAGTTGAAAACCGGACTTGGTTATCAGGTCTGTGTAGTTCTTTAATGTGCAATTAGAATGTACTATGATGTTTGTTGGAGGAATTATGCTTTGTCCTGTTGTATAAGAATAGATTTGATTAAATTTGTGTAACTTCCGCTACTCAGATCTTTTCATCCGATACAATAAAATGATCCTTACAAGAAACTCAGTAGATTGGCACCCAAAATTTTTTTTTGTACCAATCTGGTTCATTTTACGGCGAAACATTTTTGGTCAAGCCTTATGGCTTGACCAAAAATGTTTTAATCCCAAAATGCTTTTCTCTAAAAACAAGCTGATGTTTCAAAAGAAACTGCACCCGTGTCTGCTCTGGCTATGGGTGCCCCCGTACTGTCCTAGTTAAAAAACACTGTATAGTCGTAGTAGATGTTATATTTACCGCAGTGAATTCAACCCTAGCTGGATCCCCTATGCAGCTCCCGTCAGGTTGTTGGTAGCCAGCGTATGCTATGAGCTGATGGTTCCATATTCTGTAGTCGTGCTTGCCGTCCGTGCGCTGCGGGAATATTGTTATTGCTGATCTGAAATATTTATTTTATTTAACATCAGTTGCAATCCCTAATTCGCCTACCAAGCGTGACGATTCATTACAAAACCCCCCTTGTATGGGGTAGGCAATTTCAGCAGTGGACGTTAGTTGGATGAAACACCAGTTTGCTTGTTCCATGATCAGCGGATTGTTTGACCATCTTTTTCGATATGTACCTATATACATTCTAATATTATTATTAATACGCCTGTAAAGACAGGTTTTGGTAGTAGTTACTATAAGAATAATTTTAAGATCTCTGTATAAACCTGAAACTTCATGAATAAATGAATAAATAATAAATAAATATCATGGGGTAACCTACGTCATAAAATCAACATTGGCCAATTATAAGAGTGTGTTTCTTACCTAATATTTCCTCTATGTGTTGCATATTTTATGTGATTGCATAGAGCCTCGAACATTCCACTTGCTGTTGTTACTTCTCTAGCATCGAACACCTGGACACAAAAATTTTAAGATCGTATTCAGTATGAACTTATCATTGGCTTATGTATGGCTTATATTGGAAATACGAGAAGAGTAGCATCTTAAGCTCGACCGTTTCGTGTTGGTATGTGATTTTCTTTTGTATTTAGGGAGTTTATTTTTTTCTGCGTTCTACAAGGAATAGAACTAACTGAAAAGTAGTTTGCCGCAAATCGTTAACCAGTAAAACTACAAAATAATTTGAATCTCGCGCCAACACGAAACGATCCTTCTAAAGGGACAAGCTCAATGTCGCTTTACCTCTTTGCAATCGCAAAGAGGTAAAGCGACGCACATAAACGTTATTTCTCTTTTATTCAAAATATGAATGTTTCACAAACCTAAACCTATCCAAGCCCTGTAAAATATAATTGTAAGAAATTTCCATATAACTAGGATACGAGCTCATTTGAGTTGGTAACATACAAGTATTTACATTAAGGGCAGGTCTACCAAAACAAACCTCGGGAGTGCAAATGTTTAGGAGCAGTCTAATTCAACTAATGACATCCTGTTTGCGACTTGTTATAAAGCCGGCTACCCTAATTAAAAGTTCGCGAAGCTTCGCTCTACACTTCGAAGAAAAGGAATACCTGGGTGAAAGTTTATCTTGATCTGTGTTTTGATGCGTGAGATTTAATTTTATCAGAGGTAGCAGACCTATATTTTTCCTCTCGCAACATATTCGCAAGTTTATTTAAAAAAAAAACAAAGTAATAATTTCTAATAATTTCCTTTATTATTTTTTTCACGCGTGTTTTTTTAATTATAAATTGTGTACTCTCAAAGGGTAGCGTGTTTAAATGATTGAACAAACCCTTCAAATATCAATGATTAAAAAAAATTACAAGCTGATTGTTGTAGTCAATTAAAAACTACATACATAAGCACTTGAAAGTTTAAACTATCATTTATGATTTTAAATGTTACGCATCAAAACCTCGTTCATTGATCATGAAATTATTATAATTTTCTACTCGTTTCGATCCACTGCATTATGTTTATGCGTCTTATCACTTTGCCAATCACCTTAGTACTATAAAAAATCAAATGATTATTTGATTTTTTATAAGTTAACCCAAGTGTGACGCTTACGCACTATAATAATAAAAAAACCTTAATACTACAATAAAAAAGTTGGTACAGATCTAAACTCACCTGCAACTTCTTCCACTGTATCCGTCCGATGCACCGCGATGCGTTCCTCCAAGCCAGCTTCGCTCCGAAAACCAGCTCCGACGTCTTGAGCTGGTACGTCCCTCGGGCTTTCAGCTCTTGTTTGATTTCATTAAGCCTCGATGTGTGCGCTTCTGAGTTTTCTCTGAAAAGTTATTGACAAAATTGACAAACAATCAGGGATCGCGTTTATTTATCTTTGATTGCCCCGACGTTTCGGATGGAATACACACTGATGCACGGCCGATACTTGAAATTATTCATCATTGAGTATTGAGTATAGTAGGTACTCCTAGCATTATAGTTCATCGTCAAGTAAGATTGATTTCTCAAACACTAAAGTCATTAATAATCGGATATTTACCATGTTTTAACTTGTTATTTTGGTATTTTTCCAATATTTCGTCGTAGATATTTCAGTGATCATGGCATACGCCATGATTAATAGCTGAAGTCACAGCGAGTGTGTTTTTATTCGTAGAAATACCGATCTATCCTCATCGTTTGTCCTATCAGTTCCTATCAAAAGACTAATCTTTTGATACGAAAATTACCACTACTACCGGTTTCATCGCACGCAACTCGATCACGTCGCACTACACTGATGGTATCTAAACGCAGCCCGGTTGGTACCTGCAACACTTCTTCGGTTTCGACCGAAACCTCGGGTTCGGTAACAAACGTTTGACTCTTTGCCTTCCTAAATCCCGATAAAACTCCATTAGATTCATTCTTGGTTGTGTTCAATTGTTTGTTACAGACAAAAGATGCCCATTACCGGTGTTGGAGCTAATACCTGCTGTGATAGACTCGTAGATCGGAAAAAGTTTTCGTTTTATTTCTACAAATGTTCTTGAAAGCACTGTTGTTAAAATTGGCAATTGCATTGCACGTTCGATTGTCTCCGTAAGGCTCGGACTCCACCAATGCGGAGATGTGCGGAGATGCCCGAAGCGGAGACGAGAAGAGACGTTTTTCAGCTATGATATTTCCACCGAAGCTGTTCGGTGATGCGTACTGGCTAGACTGGAGTGGAGATGTGTGCTGGCTAAAGCAGAGATTTGTGCTGGCTAGAGCGGAACTAAGATTGAGCTGAGATGAATGCACTAGCGGCACCGCTCAGATCTCTTCTCGTCTCCGCTGCGTGCCGTCGTCGCCGGCTTGCGAGGCACAACTCACATCCGCTTCGATAGCGCTATACACATATGTTATATCTCTGCTCGGTTGCTGGTATCCTTTGAAGCTGTTAGAATTCTGTATATATTTTTTTTTATCTTATGTCTGCCACCCGTGTTGACACGTGCCAAAGGTCCTGTCAGAAAACCAGCGTTGCTCTACTTTCTGTGGAGCAATATTATGCTGAGGCAGGACCTTTTGGTTCACTACTTTATAATTATTTGTTGTTTTATTTATAATTTTAGGTCATTTATAAAGTGAACTAATAAATATATTGAGTGGAGACGAGTTGTGTGGGAAAAGTGACGTTATACACAGCCTGGCGGGTTGGTGCGATATTTCATTATATGAATATTGTAGTGAAAATGTTTTATTGTGACTTAATATATAGCTCTAAATAAGCTTTTCGGACGAAGACGGCCCAGTGACTTTGGTGTCTCTATAAGGCTGCATTTTCATTTGACAGCGATAGCGGATGTGTTTGTGGATTCTTGACAGAATTCATGGCAAAATACCCTTGCGGTAAGAAAAGGTTCGTTGAAAACTATTCACATATAAAATTTCGCGAGAATCCGCTATTCTCATTGAATATTCTCCAGCTTACTCGGTTTGCTTACCTTCGTATTGAAGCATAATATTGTCCTAAGAAAACTTGTGCGTCGTCGTAGACCTCGCCTGTTGTTCTCGGCGTGTCCCCTCTGTTTGGGATGTCCATGATACTTGACTGGCATACTTTGTCGTTGCATTTTGTGTTCTGTAACAAACGAATGTAACATAATTTCAATAATAATTGCAATACTGTAATGCTTAGGTTTTTGCATTTCCTGGGTATAAAAATCTTAAAACTAGCTTGTTCACAAGTAATTTTACTACACAATTAGCACTTTAATAAAATGTGGAGTGATTTTGTCTTCCACGTGATAAACTGGACATACTAATAAGCTTAATAGCTTAGCAAACAATGCTGTTTACTTGCTGTTCAACCATTATGTTTGAGAATAGGCACCTGCCTAATTAGTATGCCTCTAGGTCATGCGTCGAACCAAATGGGTACCGAGTTGATGATGATTAAATAGGTACCTATCTATGTAAGTTAGGTTCACTTAACAGTGACGGCTGCGACGTAAGATTCGACCCCTCAACTCAGCATGTGACGTGGGTGTAGGAGCCGACTAAGGGAGCACCAGAGTAAGGACAGCATCTTTCTGATGTGTTTTTTAATACTTCCACTGCGATTACCAATCCACCTGCCAGTGATTATGGCCCTCCAGTGATGAAAATGTCTATCCACTATAGTATTCAATGAATAGGTAGGTATGCAGTTTAAAACTAATCAGACTGGTAGACTAACATTCAACGCCCAGGCTGATTTTGATGGCTATCTAGAACTTACGGCCCTCTTGAGTTCAACGGAATAAGTCTAAAGGGAAAACGCCATTCGTGCAAAACTAAAATATAATGAATAATCCCTGGGTGCTAATCAATTTTCTGATCTTATTATTAGATACCAAAGTCCTTCCTAGCATTAGTACGTACCTTACTTACCTACCTATTGAATTTTGAAGTTAACGTACCGCTTGTTTTGTACATTTTCCTTTTTATCTGGTTGACTACTCTTTACGCTCCACCACCTCTTTGGGTCTTCTTACATCTTATTTGAGTAATAGGATACAAAGAGTTGACATTAATGGGAAATGGTCTTCGGGGTCTTTAGTTACAATAGGTGTAACGCAGGGGTCTATCCTCGGCCCTTTCCTATATTTAATTTATATTAACGACTTGCCTTATCTTGTTAAGAATAATCACGAGATTGTATTGTTTGCTTATGATACTTCATTAATTTTTTAAATGAAACGACAAAACACGAATTTCAACGATGTGAATAATGCAATCTCAAAAGGAGTCGATTGGTTTTTGCTTAACGAAACCAAAACGAAATGTATTAGATTTATTCTACCTAATGTTAAACAAGTTAAGGCTGATGTAAATGTAAAAGGAGAAACGTCAGAAATTGTAGAAAGTACCGTTGTCTTAGGAATCACCTTAGATAATAAACTTCAATGGGGCCCACACATAGATAAGCTATCGAAGATACTTAGTTCTGCAGCGTATGCCGTCAAAAAAATCCGTCATCGTACAGACGTGGATACATCTAGACTTATTTATTTTAGCTACTTCCATAGTATTATGTCTTATGGTACTGTGGGGGAACGCTGCAGATATTAACACCGTATTTGTGTTGCAGAAGAGGGCTGTTCGTACTATCTATAGTATGTGTCCCAGAGAATCCCTGCGTGATAAATTCAAAGAAATAAACATAATGACAGTACCATTTCAATATGTTAATGAAAACCTATTGTACAGTCATAGAAATATCAATCAGTTCCCTAAAAATAGCTATGTATATAATTTGAATACAAGAAATTATTACACATAAACAACTAGAATACACAAAATTAATGTATCTTTTAAAGGGCAATAAAGGCAAGGTATACGCTTCTACAACAAAACTCCTAGTGAGTTGCAAAAATTATCAGTAAATAAATTCAAACAAATTGTCAAAACCTTCTTGTGTAAAAAGGCCTACTATAAAATATCAGATTATCTAGAGGATAAAAAAGCTTGGGACGGAATTTGGTACAACTCGAAAAATAACAACTAACTAACAGGCTAAAGGTTTCTTCGTCGCTTCTTTACTTTAGCCTACATACCGAAGCGTCCGAAATCAAAAATATCACTTTATTCCGTGTCAGTGTTTAATTATTAAGAATTTGACCTTTTCTAAGTGAACATTTATTGTATTAATGGAAATAAAGAGTTTTTGACTTTGATTTTGACATGAATATATATTCAAAGCCTCCCGAAGTTTGTGTATTCCACCAACACGGTACAGTGCATGCTAACCGCCTCCATGGACGCCCCGCGACGCATACTTTGTCGTCGATCTGCCAACCTTGTATCTACGCGGCTGACGCCTCTTTTGTTCGTTTTTGGCTACCAATTTTCATAGTTCTACATATGTACGTAATCAAAAAAAAATATGCTCACTGAAACTGGAATTGCCGACATTGGAGACAAGGCTCAAGTTGAACTGGGCGGGTCACGTGAGCCGCATGCATCCAGAAAGGTCGACTCGGATGGATACCTGATGGCGGCGACGGCGGCGCCGAGGCAGGCCTAAGAGACGCTGGCGAGACGATCTAAACTAAACTCATATTGAGTCGACTGGTGGCACGTAACTGGCAAGCGTGGGCATGGCAAAGTTTGGGTGAGACTTTTGCCAAGCAGTGGGATATAGCCGATGTATGTTAGTTAAAAAATGCTCACACCTTTCAATTAATTTTTTTTAATGGTTATTTTACTAAGTTGTAGGTATTCATAGTTTCTTGGATATCACCGCACCGGTCGTAACATTCTTCCAATAAAAAATCCCCATTATACGCCAGCTCGTAAAATTGTATCTATTGACACAAGCAACCGTTTATCCATTAAATTATCCATTTATCTCGTCAATCAATAAGATTTTACAACAATAACGGCAATTACCTCGCAGTTATCCTTTGTATTATATTACTATTAATGACTTGGCTAGCGCATACATTGAGGCTCTTTAAACTAACACTGCACGTAGGTACAAAAACTTATAGTACGTGCAGTGTAGGGTAATTGTGATGCTATCGATACATCCCTTACACGGCGTCGGTGGGGCACCGCACTGGGCTACGGGGGTAGTATCGGGTTCCGAGCCAGATGACATGTTAATTCGCTTGGAACACATGTGTGTCAGTCAGCACACTTCACCAGTGAAGAGGAGGTGGGTATATGGTATACCCACTTCATTTATAATTTTTTTGGGTATACCAGGACCGGTCATTGCAATCTTTCAAAGGATTGCAATGACCTTTATCCAATACTAGCTGCAGCCCGCGGCTTCGCACGTTTTTTTCCGGAATAAAAGGTAGCCTCGGGATACCATCTACCTCGCTGCCAAATTTCACCGAGATCAGCCGTTCTTGAGTTGTAAATAGTGTAACTAACACGACTTTCTTTTATATATACGTATATAGATAGATATAGATTTATGTATTTTGTAATAGTGGACACGTCAGCTGAAACGATGATGATGGCAAGGACTTACATAAATGATTCATTACAAGATATTACATTATTATACATAGACATGTAGTTTCTCTATTTAATGAACTATTAAAATAAATATTGGTCCCACCGCCCATCAGTCTATCAAAATGTAGTTTGTTGGAAAAGTCACTGGCTCACAGGCAGTCTTCTATTCATAGCAGCGTAATAATAATTTGATGGACAGGCTCATTACCTTACTACACTATTCATAGCAACTATAATAATTCGTTCGACGAGCTTACTACCTACCCTAGCATCCATCAGCAAAATATTATTTCTTCAGAATTGTGACGTCACTGAAACGTCGCTGATTTGTATGTGGGTTGGACTACACCAAAGCGGAAACGAGACGAGCGGGAAAGAGATGTGTTATAAACAACCAATAGAACGTCGTTATTCATACATCTCGTCTCCGCTCAGCTTCAGTGGATACCACCGAGCGGAGATGTAATATTTGTAAGCGAAGAAAACAAAGGAAGATCGAAGCAAAGATGTGAGCTGTGCCTCGCAAGCTAGCGGCTCACGCAGCGGAGACGAGAAGAGATGTGAGCGGCGTACAGTGAGTGGCGCGGCTAGTACATTCATCTCAACAAACATCCGACGCTCGCCGCACGCAGCTCAGTTCCGCTCTAGCCAGCACACATCTCCGCTCCAGTCTCCGCCAGTACGCAAATCCGCACAGCTTCGATGGATATACCCTAGCTGAAAAACGTCTCTTTCACTTCGGACATCTCCACATTTCCGCTTTGGTGGAGTCTGGGTCTCAAGGCCGATGCACACCGCAACGGCAGGGCAGCGAAGACCAGCTTTAGTTTTACATCTATTAAATTTTGATCTCCATTTATGTACATTACAATCAACACAGCTCTAGGCGTCGCGGACGGCCGCCTGGCCCTTTCCAGCCTACAAGCGATACCATATTTTTCATGAATAGAGATAGAGTTTAAATTGATCTCAAATTTAAACTGCTCGCTGCTGCCCTGCTTTCGGTGTGAAGCGGCCCTAATAGCCCTCAATGGTACAACTGTGAATTCTGTTATAGTACTCAGAGCGTTGAATGAATGGGTCCTTGATGCAAGTCACTGGCCGTACATTACCATAATATTGCGGTCGGAATTCGAATAGGCAAATTTTAACTGTAACAACTATTTGCTATTTTATTCATAATAAGTACTTATAGAATTACCTACAATACAACCAAATTAAAGTAAAGTAAAAGTTTACTTCAAAAATAAAATGGCACTATTTAAAGTTAAGGGTTACAATTAATTAATTATAAAATATACGCGTTTTTGAATTTGTTGTTACCCGTGGTCGAGTGACTGTCCTCCATACTAGTTAAAACTGTATTACGGTAAAAAATTGTGGTAAAAAATTGTGTCGAACATGATACGTGTGATGAAACCTTGGAAGATAGATAGGTCTGGACCTTGGAAGATAGATCTTGCCTTGTGTTATTATAGGGACTACCAGTGCTACAAAGGCAATACGTTTAACGATAGATAGGTAGGTAAAAATGACATATTAATCAATTATGTGAGTTAGGTACCTACTTACCTACCTAGATAAAAGTATTAAATGCTTTGTGACCAATTTAGAAAGAATCTATCGCTAATAAGTCCAAGTGTTGCAATCATATGATAGGCTTCCATTAAAATGAGTCAGAACATTAGACTGGTGTCTGAAATAGTGTTTTATCTCTAATATTATTTATTATCAGTTTTGTTCCAAACACTAAAAGCTTTTAGTCATGTTAGTATAGTGTAAACAGAGGAATTGTTGACATTACGGAATTATCACTTCTGTAGTGCTGAACTGGGGTGATTGGGCAATTTGTTCTATGTTTAACTGCTGTTTGGATTTAGGATATAGGTTGTCTGGCAGAGATCGCTCTTGAGCGATAAGACCGCCAGTTGTCACTTATGTTATAATTATTTTATCATTTGTAAATTGTTTCATAGTTTTAAGCAATAATAATAATAAATGTTTATTTCGATAACTTATAAAAATTAAACATACAGGGTTTTTGGAGTCCCCTATTTTTTTTTCTTTTTTTTTTTGTTGTTTGTCGAGATAAACATTTATTATTATTAAGTGTGCAATAACAGCATTTTCTATCTATCTGTAGTTTTGGGTAATAAAAATGTTCGTGCCTTCTGTCGCTATTTTATGTATTATACTATGGATCTCGTGTCTGGATATAAAGAATATATTATTATTATATAATTCGCCTATTATTCCTGGTAGGTGCATTTTTATGATTAGTTTATCTATTTATTGAGTGTAGGTGGGTATGGGTACTATGAACTCTGTCCAAGGTTCACAGTTTTACTCAACTGTTAAATTGCCTAGGCTCTTTTGACTATGCGTATCTAAGTAATTCAAGCAATGGGCCATGAAACAAGGAAGGGAATTGAATGACCTCTGCAGTATAAAGACAGGATTTACCTAATTAAAGTGAATCTTTTAATTAAAGTGACTCTACCTAATTAAATTGACTCTAAGTACTTTTTTTACGAGACTCCGAGTCCTTAAAATTTAATTAGACCATGAAAATCTTGAGTAACTAAACCTAATTGAACTCTAGAAAGTATGTACCACTAAATCCTAAGCACAAAATCAGCTAACACAAATGACAAAGCAAGTTCCGCAGGTTTTCGCAGAATTAGAAGCGCGAGATGCACGTCACGCAAAACCTGACGAGACTTACGCGTATTTCATAGACCGTTTTAAAAAAAAGAGATTGTCGATTTTAATCAGAGCTCGGAGTTTGGTTTCTCGATAGTATCGAGACATCATCAAGTAAGACTTCTATTTTTAGGGTTTTGTTCGGGTACGACACCCTTATGATCTGTCAATTTTTCCCTCTTGAATATCTTGACAACTACCGAAGCTATTAACTGGAAATTTAAAATAATAATGAATATCGTACGCCTATACAGATTTAAAGAAAAATTAAATAGGTAGATGAAAACTGAAAATGAAACTTTTCAGTTCAGGTTGTGATGTCGAAATTTTAAAAGAAACCTACAAGGTCAATTGGGGTATCAAATGAATTTCAGTTTATAGAACATTTTTTCAAAATGGTCCAAAAGGGAGAATAATTTTCTAAAGGAAGGGCTACCTCATTGAGTGTAGTATCAAATCAAAGGTACATTTGTACATTTCAAACAGTTTTGAATTTTTTCTAGGTTTCATACTTTTTGAAATACATTGAAAAAGTCGAAAAATTTACTATTATCCCCTATTTCCGAAGTTTGCAGAGCGATCAATCTAAAATGTATAAATAAATAATAAATAAATAAATAATGCTGGACAATCCACACAGAATCATCTAGCCCCAAAGTAAGCAGAGCTTGTGTTATGGGTACTAGATGACTGATAAACATAATACAATACATAACATAGATAGATATTTTTTATTATATATAGAAAATACCCAGAACACCCGGAACAAATATTTGCAGATCGTACAAACATTTGTCCCAAGGCGGGAATCGAACCCGCAACCTTCTGCGTCGCAGGCGGACCTTCGCCCGCCGCGCCACATCGGTCGTCACATTATGTAGAATATTTGGAAGCGCCCTTTAATTTGGATATTTATTTTATTTTTATTATTTGCTGTTATAGCGGCAAGAGAAATACACATTCTTTGAAAATTTATTCCGTCTATTCTTACGGTTCATGAGATAGAGCCCTAGAGTAGAGTATGTAAGTAGCTACTGTTCTTAGATATTCATTAAATAGCTAATATTTGTATATTTGACAAAAGTTTGAAACCATCGGCGCGCGCGTCACACATACACTTGACGAATCTTATTTTTGTATTGGTCTTGCGTTCTATGCCCGTACGGTAGAGGCGCTGCAAAATCCCATACAAAATGGATCGGTTCGATGACGTCTCGATACAATGCAAATCGATACAATGTTGCTCGATATCTGCAGCCGGACTTATTCAAAAAAGGCACGAATTATTATTTCGTAGAATTTAAGAATCACAAGAATTGTTTATTCAAATCGTTCTGTATTAACATTGTAATAATAGCAAAATTGACGTTACATAATTTATGATATATATCTTCTAAAAATACTTAAACTCTAACTTCTATATACGTAGGTATTGCCCTAGAATATCTTTACATTTTGTCGTTATAATATACTCGTAACCAGAATATTTACCGTTGAAATACTACGTAAGTACTATTTCAACGGTAAATATTATTTCTATTCTTTTCAGTCATTATAGTTATCTAAAACTTATTTTGCCTCCTCGTTACTACAATAACATCTTTTTTGCGATACTTAACATTCCCCACATCCGTCTATTGGTCACGCGGCTTAATAGGTAGGATTACATTAAGCTATATTCATTGAGCAGGAAATTATTGTATAATGTAAATCTCTTATTGGCCGTAAGTTAGGTTATTAAGGTTAGAACGGTTTAGATATAAGGGCTGTTGATTTTGTTAAACAATAAAAAAACAATCGTAAACAAAACATGACATAAATTTGTCAAAAATTCTCTATAACATGAAGATGTAATTATTGGTATAACTAATTGTGATGAAAGACTATATTGTTTGACTAATTAGAAGCCAGATTTGGCCGAGGATCTCAAGAGACGCTAATTTGCAGGTCTCGACGGAGCCTACACATTTGCTCCCTTTGGGTTTGATAATAACTTAAAAACCATGACGCTTTTCATAATAGCATGTGGTTTAAAATAATCACATAGGTACTCTTGATCGGCTCCTTCAATCCCTACAATGTTCCACCAAACACCATGTGCTAATATTGGACGTTACTGACTGTCCACGCTTATTTGTATATCCTTTGGACATTTGGTTTCTAAATCACTTATCAATAAAGTACAATGGCGGCGGCAAGCGCTTGTATGTGTTAGCATACAGTAGTCATAAATATAAGAAAAAATACAAGAACAAACGCTGTACATTTGTTTATATATTTAAAGCACCAGTAGCGGCTGGTACAGACTATGTAAGACATAGCCCCAACTGAAAAAATTAAATCCGGCTGCGGATAAAAATGCAAGAACAAACGCTATACATTTGTTCTTGCATTTTTCCTTATATTTATGACTACTGTATGCTAACACGTTCACTGCACACCCGCTTGCATTCTTCCAGTGAGCTCCAGACGTTTCTCATTTTGCGTTACTCCTTATAACTTGGCCCCAGGGGCGTGCCAATAGTATTAAATGTTTTGTAGTTTTTGCTATTCTGTTGGACTTTTTGTCTCGCCGGCCATCACGAGGTTTCGTCATCATAATGACAGGGATATTGATAGCCGATAGAGTTTGATCGATCAAGAGTCTTATCGGATATATCCGATAAATCCTAACAGCCCCACGCTATAGCGTGGGGCTGTTAGGATTTATCAGAAAGTTAGTTGTTGATTGATTGTAATGATATTTCGAGTTATGTTGAGCAGGAGCAATTGTGCTGAGATAATGTTATAATTAACTTTAGCTCCTCCCCTATGTCCAGCAGTGAGCGCCAAAGCCCCCTGTCTTCAGCTTGCAGCATCCAGAATCTGCCTACAGTCTTTCGCAGGTCGTCTAATATAATCAACAAGAAAAGAAAAATTTTCAAAATCAAATAACTTTTGCTATTACATTATACATGTTTGAACTAGTAATCATTACAAACTAGTATCTTTATAAAATAATAATAAAATAAACGCTAGAACACATAAAATAGTAATAATAAATATAAACACAATAGCCTCTATATCCATGAATTTAGAACACAGTCAAAACCGTAACATAAGCAAACCAAAAAATAATTTTCAAGGCTGATTTCGTGAGGACAGGGCTTAATAGCACAATAAAGTGGTAAAAAATCCATTAAAACTACTGAAAATAGGAAATCCTGTCCTTTTTTGTGTCTTGGAAATGTGATTTTTGCAAATTTTCCAAGGCATGCTTCCTGTCCGAGTGCTAAAATGACACTAGTTGAAATCGTAGACCAACATGTCAAATGGTCAATCTTTTGATACAGACGACGGTTTCAGGGTGCGCATTGTGAATCTATGGGGGGCGGCGCGGAATACCTGATCGAAGTAAAAAACATTAAATTATGATATGATAATAACAATGAGCTGCGTGTAGATAAATCAATTGTTCAATTTCCTAGAACCACCGGCGTCTGCAACCACTTATCGATCAGTTGTTACACCACTGCATTAGATCCTCGTTCCTAAGTAAACTGTAATTGTTCAGATTAGACACAATCGATTGTTCCTAATAATTATGGTCTTCGTGTAATCGTATTAGGATTGTTCTGGTTTAATTTATTACTTATTAGCTTGGTTGCCAGTCGTAACAAGAAAAAATTTAATTTATATTGTTTTTTGTACGTAGGTATATTATTGTAAATTCCATTGCAACTAGATTATGTTGAAGGTGTCTACTTTCCTTTTCACAGAAGACAGAGACAGAAGATATATTTGTTGCCAATTGTTTTACGGTTGATGGTTTTATAATTTTGTTACATTTCTAATTAGGCTTTGTAAATTATTGTCTTCATGTACCTTTACCTTTACTGTTTTTTGTACGTATGTAGGTATATACCTACACACATACAAAAAAACTTTAAATACATTTTTTCAAGTTCCATTTCAAGTAGATACATATGTTGAAGGTGTCGACTTTCCTTTTCACCAAAGACGAAAGATATTCGTTACCACTTTTTTACGGTTTGATGGTGTCTTAATTTTGCTAGATTGCTAATAAAGCCTTGGAAAGCCTTTTTTGCCGCATCTACTACTGATTTTCATGGCATTTTCTTCGCGATAAATTCGTACTCAAAAATAATTTCTCCGTTCAAATCAAACAACCCTACATTTTTGAAAGGTCATCATTTTTAAGAAGCACTGTTGAAAATGGTCCATCGCTCCTATCTGGATCTAAATTATCTAACGAAAGATCAATAATTATATATTTATCAATCTACCTCAAAGTTATTGTTTATCTAAAATTACTTTATCGATTCAGACGATTTTGAGAGATTGAGCAAGAACATCGAAAAGATTCGTTTATTTATACCAACCTACAAGTCAACATAGTATGCGAGTGATAGTACCTACGATCAGAATAATCGCTACTGGTCCATTCATTTTCATCATATTGTTATTATAACTCAATAGCTATAAGAATTGGCAGAGTGCCAAACCCTTAGGGGGTCTTATGTTACCGTTGTCAATAATTATAATAACCGATATCTGAATGCATTAATGTTGTCCGGGTATATTTGTATCCAAATTTTATGAAAATAATGCCATAATGAACAATTCTGATTAAAAATGGTAATTAATATTATTGGATCCAGTAGTATACTCAGGCCAGTATTACCTTATATAAGGAGTAAGAACATGCTATATAACACATGTTAAGCAACCATTTGTTTAACATGTTTTTTAAAGTGCACGTGATATAATTTAACATTTTAATACATAAGTTTTATAACATGAATGTTACTTAACCTGGACGCACCCCTAAGGGTGCATCCAAATGTTCCTCAAAACTTTCTCAATCGAGGAAGAGTTCTTCTTTACTGAATCACATATAGACAAACTAAATTATGAGTAGGATTCACAAGAATATCTCCTACGGTGGAACAAGACATTTTATATTGTTTTCTTGATTTACTTCGTAAGTAACCTATGTAGTAGGTTGAACAATCGCACAAGTTTAGACTTTACCGCAAGTAGTATTTTTTTTGCTTTCTAATTAGATTTCCTCGAATGAGGTAGCGTCTACTACTAGGAGGTAGGACTAGGTTAGGGTACCCTAAAACAGGAAATTTTATCGCCTCATCTTGCTCTACGCGGATCATACTCAGAAGTAACATGACGCGTCAAAACCAAATATGCCCTTGTCATTGTAACGTAGTAAACACTTTATTGGATAATGTGTCTTAAACACATACCTCATTCGGCGTTGGCAGGTAGAGAACTAGAGATGTAATAGAACTTAAAAACCCAATTTCGGTCCAGGACATAAAGGCTTGCTTTAACTAAAAGAACACGGTACTAAGTAAGTAGGTGTCATTTATAATAGTCACAATTATACAGCAGAACTGCAGTGCACGCAGTGTCACTGAATTACCAATAACTCTGTAAAGTCCTAATTGTGTGAAAGATGACATAAGTAAGAAGAGAGGGACTGTCGACGTGAGTGTTAAAAGAAGTGTATGGAAGAAACAAACATGCATGGCTAATTGTATGAAAAAGAAAAAACAATCGCGCCAGGTTTTAGAAATGTATGTATCATAAACCTAATTGGGAACAGGCCAAGACAATGATAATAGAGTAAGAAATGGAAGAAAAATAACAAAGCTAAGGGCCATAATTAGTCCTTAGCTTTATTATTTTTCTTCCATTTCTTACTCAGATAGATTCCAGACAGTTATTCTTCGGAGCAAAGTACTGAATAGTTTTCCATTAATTCGAAACTTTGAAAGGTATTTAATTTGCGAAATGTTATAGTCACTCCACCTGCTAACGTCTGATACCTTCTCGTCTCGTATCATTCTCCATAATTGATTTCGTTACCGGCAAACTTTAGGTATTTCATTTGCATACCTAACTACATTAGAAGTTTGAGAACATCTTTACTGTCTTCTGTTTAGGGTCTATTAACATGCAAAGGTGGCGGAGGGAATTACCATGAATTATTGCAAGTTCTTAATCAATATTTTGATAGGATTGTTGAATTTAATAAAACCCTGGCCCTGGTATGTTTTTTGGGAGACCGAATAAAGTGTTGACGGACGCCAGGAAGAACCACCGGAAGCAAGATAAGGTTGCATTTACTGGAAACAGCGGGAGCGCCAGTAGAATTTTGTAATATTTTCATCAATTGAAGTGATTTGAACTTCAGAGACGTTTCTATCTACAAAAGGAAACGGTCAATAATGATAATCCCGCTTTTTAGCGAAAGTAAATCCTTAGTTAGGTTCAAGGGTACAAAGGACCCCCAGGAAAAAGTCATGAAAGAACACAACACGATTATTTAAGGTGTGCTGTGCTGAGGCAGAATAACGAAGGTTTCTAAAAAAAAATATTAACTTTATTTAAAAGAACCTTTCTACATCGATATGATTCAAAATTCGGCTCCTTACAGCACTGAGTCGTCCCGTAAGATTGTGACCGAGCCGACACGCTTGGGATAGGTTAAAATATTAATTAAGCTTGGGTTGAAGCGGTCTGTTCATGCAATATTTTGTACCAAAGTTTAGGGTTAATTTGTCATCCCTCTGGTGTGAGCATGGAATTTCGTTGTTTCCTGGTTGTGTTGACTTGGTTTTTGTGGATTGGAAAGTTTATTAATTTATGAAGCTTTTAGCTGATTAAATATCACATTGCAATTATAAATTTGACGCTGTAGGAATATGTGAATAGACTTCAAAATGTATGGTATATATTACTTCTGGAAATGCACGGTTCTTTTACTTTTACTGATCTTGTATTTAGGTACGAAGGCCATCTTGAAAACCATTCTATATCCCAATCAAAACTAATTTCGATCCAACCAAATGCTTGCTTATGTATCGGTTGCTCCAAATTAAAACATATCATTTCAATTTAGTTCGATCGCATGCGCCTGTTTCTATAAAATCTACTTGATTGAAATTGATATTTGAACTGGTTCTGATCCTTCAGTAACTACAAAATGCATATTACATTTTCTGTGTGGTTTTAGTTTTGATTCGAAAGAACTGCAACCTAGTGCAATACTAAGATATATACTACTAGTTTCCTACAAAATAAATAATAACTGTTGCACGTTAGTTCGTTGCTGGGTAGCAGTTTTTAAACTTGTTCTAATGCTAGATGCATTATTCATTGACATTGATTACCTATATATATTTGTCTTTAATAAATTAAGTTTATTAAATTAAATAGGACACATCGTAGGGTTCGTTCCAAATGAGGGACTGCAATGGTAGCCATAGCTACGTTCACCAAATGGACCATTTTTGTTAGTTTTATCTCCTTTTAATTTCCTTGAAAAGTAACTACTTCAAACTAAGATTAAGTATTTTTCTCATAAGGTACTGACTAGCGTTACGCGGTTTAATGTAATGTGTGTTATTCAGCGAGCGTTCGTGCAGTCCATACGGGTTACATTACGCCTCGTAACGTAACACCGTCAGTAACCGGCTCTACTTTGTAACCACCGGTAACCGCGCGGTGAGATTCCGCTGTGCGGGGTAAGCTTTAGACTTTAAACTACCTAACCTAGCAATAAATTTATAATGCCACTAACATTGTTCGGGAAACTCGCACATTACTCAAAGTGAACGGTTTCGCTTCACAGCAAGTCTTTGTTATCAAGTTATCATTATCACTTGCATTCTCGTACACCGTCGTCAATGGAATTCCAACTCTACGACCTTGTTCAAAGGTTCACGGATCTTTTGACGTAGGGAATTTGGTTCTTCTCAGCCTTGGAGCGTCTTTGTGACCAATATTTGGGGCCAACTGTTGAATGCCAAGTGGAGTAGTTAGCGTTTGGATGTCAGCTTGGTAATTGGCGTAATTTTTTCCATGTAATTTGTGTGATGTGAGTCAAAAGGGCAGTGTTGCTTGTGACCTTGTGTTTGGTGAATGTACCTACCTTGTGTGATGGCGTAATTTCAGTAATGACCACGCTGATTGGTTGTGGCTGGCTATGATGAGAATGACCGAACTTATGAATAAAATTTAGATTAGTATTGATGGAATTTTTTACACAGGATCTTGAGACTTGTCCTCAAGAAAGCAGAGCTTGTGTTATGGTTACTGGAACGCTAATATACTATTTTTTTTTTAATATATTAAACTGTAGAGCAAAATTCATAACCATAAATGTACTAAGTTTAATTTAAACATACTGAGCGTGCACTTAGTGGGCAACAACAATACACTAACTAGCTAATGCGTAACATGTTTCATACAGTAACACGTTTTTGTTTTTAGTTTAATGTAGGGTTGAGGGAAAAACACTGTTGTGATTTAAAATGTGCTATCAAACTGATGAATCAAAATTTGAGCAAACTTCCTATGTTTCGAAAAGGACAAAAGTTCGTGTTTTCATTATCTTCTTTGAAAAACAAATCCAGCATTCTATTTAGAACACGTTTACCAGCCAGAGCCATAATAAGCGGTTTTTTTACAAACTAGAGATGCTCTAGGATTTTTTATTAGTTTCAGGGAAAATCTACAAAACGTTTTGTGACAAGAAATATATTGAGATCACAAATCATCGTGGTGAAAGGTAGAAAAGCAGTTATGTGAGGCCTTTGACCAGCAGTTGGACAAAAATAACGGCTAAAGCAATCACTAACTTCACAGAGAACAAGTGAGAACTTTACTACCGTATATGTTTCGTAAAACTTATATTGCGGTTGTATGAACTTCTTTATCTTTTGCCGATTTTGTCTCACATATAGTTCTAGGTAGAAAGCCGTGTAGTACCTACTTATTATTCCGGATCCAGATTCCGGATGCTCATAGATCGATCTCGACGTGCTGTCAAACCGAGAGCCAGTACGCCTGACGTATGATAACGAGAATTCTTTGAACGCGTTTCGTATCTAATTATCTCAGTATCAGACAGTGAACGGGTTCTTTTGTCTTCGAGACGTTGGCGTGTGATTAAAGATTTTATTGGGTAAGGCTTCGTTTACACTACGTGCTTCGACTATCTAAGGCTACGTTCATACTACACATTGGACGTACAAACGCATCGACGACGCCGGTAGCTAAAGTTGAAATTAGGAGAATGTCCTGTTCAAAACGGGAGCCTAAATTGATCTGAGTAGTTAGTAATTTTATCTACAAAATAGCAGAATTCAAAGAACCGCCTTTTCGTTGATTTTCTTTATCACTGAAAACATTAATCATCGACCTTATCTGAAAGTTTGTTTACTTGCTTGTTTTAGATTATAGCGTAAAGATGTGTCGTAAAAGTGGCCGGAGGTGTGACTATTACGCGTTATTGTTGACAAGGGGATAATTATAAACAGGAATGCACCTGTGACTCGCATTTGTGGTTTTCGTGTCCGCTAGAAAAGCGTCCCACACACATTAGGTAAAGCTATTAATAAAAAAATCGGTGTAGGAAGGAACACTGGTATTTGTGCAGCGTTATTTGCCATCATAGTTTAATTTTAGTTTGTGAATATTATAGGGGCAAGGGACTAGGGGAAATCACGTTTTCTAGTAATTACTGTCGATAGTAAAGTAACAGGTTTTCCATAGGCTAATATGAAATACCTATGGTAAATCTGAAACCAATTAGTGTAGGTGCCATAAAAATGTTTTCAGTTCAACTTTATCCCCAAATACCGGCATTGTTCGCCTCAAACTACTGTTGCTTATTACGGTTAATTGTAAATTATTAAGCTAGTTTAGCGAAAGTTACTTATCAGATGATTTGATCTAGCACTTACTTTATTTTATCTAGGGACTGACTCATATTTTAAAGCGGAGGTAGTCAGCCCTCCCTATGTTCTGTTTCCAATAGAGGTTTTTTACATGTATTTGTAAAGACCTGTCTAGACTTAAGTGATTTAACCTTGTAAGTTGTTTAGTAAATAAATCTATCTCTAAATTCCCTTATTAAATTTTCCTGATGATACAGTAGAAAATTTAATAATGCGATCGATGAGTTATTAAAATTATTCAGATGAATCAATAAATTTTACGAGACCATAAAGTCGTAGGTGTAATTCTCATTATCAAAATGATGACAGCGAGGAATGTGTGTATGAAAAACCGGATATCGTGGTTTTTTACGATCCCAGTCAACGGTAATAAAAATTACAGCTCTATCAAAAATATTTCGAGGAATTGCAGGGAAGTTGAAGTTTTGAACTTAAAAAAAGCTAAAGCTAAAAGGAATCTGAGATGAGATTGAGGCATTTTTTTTTACTGCAAAATTTTTTAGGCACAATTCGTGATAAATTATTGTACCTACTAGAAGATTTTACCTAGATTCTATCATATAATGTGTGTCTAAGCTATGTGTATTAATATTATGTTTATGTACTTATGCAAACCAGAATACTTGTCCAAATTAAAGTCAAGATTATTTGAACAAACACATCCTATTGCGGCTCAAGCGTGCGTTGCTAATCAGGTGTCCATATCAACAGTTTATGTCTTCTTTACTTGACCTTAGTCGATGAATTATTGAAGTTTACTTGAACCGCTTCTAATAGGCGGATAAGTAGATTCTTGGTGTGGTTTTGTTTACAAACGAATACAAATATTACTCGGCATTCATGCTGTTAATATTATGTTTCTTTCATTGTCCTTATTCTTACTAGGATTAAGAATTATGTTAGAGATTTAAAAACCATAACCCATCTTCTTGCGCAGTCGGGTAAAATACTTATTGTGAGAGGCGAACACCCTATTTGGCCGTAGGGATCTTATGTGTAATTAAAGAGTGCAATGTATTATAGAAATGAAGCCGTAGAAAGAAGGAAACACTCAACTTAACCGTTTCGTAACTGACTTAGCCTGTGTTGGTTTTGATATTTTAAGCATTTCTTTAACAATTTACGTGATAAATGTTGAGTCTTTATACACCGATATCACTAAAAATTTTTAGTATTTCTCGCTCTATAAAGAACTCAAAAATAATTTCTCTATCAGCTTCATGTTTATCCCGTTCTTACTAATAAAATTAACTTAGGTAGGTAAAGAAAAATATCATCATGATTAACAAATTGGTCTCCGAAAATGATCACCTGCCAAAGCTGTCTTCAGCGATGACACTTTTATTTAGCTGACAAATTATCACCACGACGCGAAATTTGTGAACAAACTAATAAATATTTTGAACGTGTCTTACAAATTAATAAAGTAGCCTATTTTATGTTTTGACACATCCATAAGCGTAGTACATAATACGTAACTAACCGGAGCTTATTTATTCAATTGGTGTATAAATAAATATTGCATTGATGCTTAAATTTGCCTTCGATAGATAGTTAATAATAATAATAATAAATCATTTTATTGGCTATATCTTCTTAACCTAAACTAGAATTATACACAAAAAAAAGTTTCTAACGATAGGCAAAGGGAGTAGATTTAGCATTGTGCTGCATGCGAGGAACATGCAGCGCTGATTTTAAATCTACTCCCCTCGGATAGTTTGTTTAGCATGGTAATATTATAGTTTGGAATATAACAAGGTTATTTGCGTTTTATATACAAAGTATTAGTAGTTCCTACCAATGCTTACCATTTTAATATTATGTTTTTAAAAATAAATAATTTATTTTTGTTATTGATTGCTCTAACTAAAAGATGGTGTTTGTCAAAGATTCGTAATTCCTCAATGTGAAACCGGTTTTGGTTTGAATCTAAATAATCTATTATCAATATCTTAAAGAAATAATTTATTTAGGTACTCATTCAAAACAAGGCATTTGACTTTAGGTTAAAAATAAAATAAAATTAAAATAAAAAGGAGTTTATTCATCAAAACTATAACTATGTTATAAATGAGACTTATAAGTACTGTAAAGTAGTGTATACGAGATTGGCGAATATAAAACTTAAGTGTTTTAATGCAATCTGCCTAGGTTATTGAAATTGATAAAGATTGCATTGGAATTTTTAGAAGTTTTACTGAAACTAGCTGATAAAAATCAACAAAACAATTTATGCTCCTTGTAAAAAAAAGGTATGCCTTAAATGGTTCATATCAAAGGTGTTCCTACCTCATTAAGATGAGTAAAATAAACTCAAAAGTATCTTTAAAATATTTCGCAACATTCAATTTGTAACCTATCTTCTTCTTCTTTAATTTCTGATTCCATGCTGAAGAACTCTATAGGAATTTGTATTTTTTTCAAAATGTCAGCTATTGGAGAACATGCGTAAAATTTCGCCTTTATTTTAAAAATTAACAGGTATTTAAATGAAGTCAACCTAAAACATAAATAAAAACTTACGAATCGGGTGACTTCTCCAGTTCTAGAGTGCAGTGTATCAAAGTTCTCCTCCAACCCGATGTGATTCTTCAGTCTTATAGGTTGCGGCACCACCACACGAAGGTTCGTCTTCACCTTGATAATATTGTCTTTTGTATTGTTATTGTCAACTTTCAACTCAACACTTTCACCACTGAACGGACACGTAGCCGGCACAAAGTGTCCGTTGATCTGATCCATATTGCTCAAGTTCTCTTTCAGTGACCCCATCGGACCCTCGCAGCATATGTTGAACATGAATACACGAGGTATCTACACCACGAATCGCGTTATAACTGAGGTTAAAGTTGCTTGCTGCATGATATATATGCTGGTGGTTTGAGATGCGGAGTCTGACTGAGTCAAGGCAGAGGAGGCGATCTGTCTGGGCGCTCTGCAGCAAAAAAATATTAGCATGTCCACGTCATGGGGCGCCCCCGCCCGTCGCCGGCATCGACTGAACAACATTGCGTCGTGATGAACAAGGTACACGTGACCATTATCAGCCACTTCGCCAAATCGGTGATTGGTGTAATCTTTTCAGTGCGGGCTCGGAATTTCTGATATCAGTGACTCCATTATTATCCGCTGTCTGTCATCATCAAGTACCTACTATAGTATGAGTATTCGGGTTTCTTGTTGTGAAGATTTTATGACTGTTTTTGCATGACCTGTGATTATTTTGTTCATTTTGGAACGTCCACATAAATTAGTACTTGTTTAAATTGATCTGCCATGTTAGGAGAGATTGTATAATGTCTTTCTAACTACTGGACCTGATATAGCTATACTTATACTATTATTTTATTGTTATTTTTATTTTAGCCTGTATTGTTTACTGCAGCGCAAAGGCCTCCCTTCCCTTTCTTCTAGCTTTCAGTCATGTACATACATACTGACACTAATGCACGCTAAATCCCGTTTGCTCAGGTAACCATGACAAATGATGCACTCACTTGTATCCATTCATTTGTAACTAATCCGATCTTAACTAGAGTCTGTCTAATGAAAGTAGACACTGAAAAATTGCGGCAAATTCAAAAAATATCAGTATGGCAACCCGTAAATTTTAGGGATACTTGGAATAACCTACCTTGATACTTTGATATTATTCTTTAAATAAAAACACTTATTTTTATTCCAGCCCATTGTTGAAATGATGATGTATAAAATTAACATTCTGAGATAAATAAGAGTAATATATCAAGGCCTAGGTGTGTACCATTTTTTCTACCGCCAAGCAGTAATATAACTGGTACAGGTATTGAAGTAAGTGCTTAGTATCAAGGTATTGAAGTAAGTACTTAGTATCATTCATAATGATACTAAGCACTTACTTCAATACCTGTACCAGTTATACTGCCCTCGTAACAAAAAAGGGCACATCTAACATTTTTTTCAAAATTGAGTTATATACATATTCGGAATCAGGAAAAAAAGCTGCATCCGCCTGATTTTAAAAGAAAAATCTATCTTAATTTAGCACAAAGTTACAAGAAGCCCAAAAACATCTAACATCCAAATTCATATTTTTTAACTTAAAAAGGCACATGTGACAATAATTAAGTTGAAAGAACACAAATGCATTGATAGGGCTTTTATTTTACTTTTTCTTTTTTGCTAAATAAAAAAAGCTTATTTAATAGGTGTTACATTAAAAAGGCTGATTTGGCAGATAAATTTAATTTAATAGGTGTTCATTCCATTATGATAATGGAACGAGTCTCAATGAAATAGTTTATTAAGTAAACAATTTTTTATTCACCGTAATCAAAATCTGAATCTAAAAATTCTACTTGAAGTGATACATCGGAGTCACTGGTATCACTGCTGTTTCCTCCCACATTAATTATAAAACTTTCTAAATTATCTTCTGTAATTCTGTCTCTTTCTTTGTATTTGGCTTCTACGTGGATAACGTGGTCAGTCATTTTTTTCCAATCATCTGCTGTTATGCTTTCAAATGACTCGTTTACAACTATTTCAAATTGTGCTGAAGTCAGGCTTACATTTCTATTTGCCACCTTTCGTTTTGCCAAACTCCATATAAGTTCTATCGCGTTCAAGTCGCAATGATAGGGGGGCAGTCTTAATACTTCATGACCTTCATGCTTCAGAATTTCATCCGCTTCGTAAATAGGTTTTGGTGTATTTTGTTTTACAAAACATAGTAGTTCTGCCTTAGTATGGTATTCTTCAAATGCAATACCATTTAATGTAAGCCATTCTCTAATTTCTGGTTTGCGAGTTTGAGTTGTTGGTGCCTTATTAATAATGACAGAATGATATGACGCATTATCCATCACTATCAGACTTGGCTCGTTCAGATTTGGCAGGAGCTTTTCTTGTAGCCATTTATTGAAATTCGTAGCGTTCATATCGTGATGGTAGTCTGCCATTTTCGATTTAGTGCTAAATACTAGCAATGAATTTGGAACAGGGCCTTTCTCCGATCCTGCATGGACAATGATATAGCGTTTCCCGGATGAAATGTTTTCAACTACACCGCTTGTTGATGGGCCTTGCCAACACTTCTTAGGCTTGTAAGATCTGTGGACATAAGTCTCATCTAAATAAATGATGGGTTTTCCTTCCGAACGCTTTGAAGCTATTGTTCTTAAAAATCGATGTCGCCATGCAGAGATGTCATAACGCTCTATCAACAATGATCGTTCATTTTTGTTTTTCTTGAATTCGAAGCCGTTCTTCAGTAGTATTTGACGAAGAGTCTCATGACATCCACTGAATCCAATACTTTCTTTGAGCTCTGCCAACAAAGTTCTTAGTGTGGGGACTTGTTTTTTTACAATGTAGAACTCGTTTAATTTATTGCGCACAACATCCATGTCAAAACTATCTAGGTTAGACACTGTTGACGGGTGGGGTCTTTTTTTACCCGGAGTCCTCCAGACACCTTCATTCACCGCACCTTCCTTTTTAATTCTCTTCAAAGTGGTTACACTTACTTCTGCAAATAAAATAAAATAAATGAATAAAAGTGATCGAGCAGATAGGAACAACAGAATTTTACATTAAAAATGCAACAGGCCCAGAGCTTAGTGAAAACTTACCAGAGAGTGAAGATATTTCTTCCAAGAACTGGTTCTGGGTTTGTATCCTATCCTTTTGTTCCAAATCAGTTAGCTTCTCAATTGTTTGCATTATGTCGGTAACTCCTGCTACTGCTTCCAGATTTGCTGTAAATGAAAAATATGATATTAAGTGCACATGTGATGCTTATTCAACCAAATGTATAGTAATATAATAAGCTATTAATGTTATTCTGATATCATTATAGCAGACAATTATATAAATTAACAGGGATAAGAGGAGAACACAAAATTAATATCAAAGTATCAAAATATTTTTGCACTACTCACCTAAGAAATCGATCACAATACGTAAACAATCCTGTTTCTGACGGAATTCAACATCTTTTTCCTGCTGCTTTTTCTGATATTTTGAAATCATACAGAATAATAACTCTCGCACGCCACTCTTGATTGTTTTATTCATTTTATCACACAAAAATCACAATAATTCTTCACAACTCAACCAAACAACAAAAGCATAGTGCCGCCATCTTGTAAACATTTGGGAATTTGGGAATAGTAATGCCATAGCCCGATTCCGGTTTTCCCTAATCTTTGAGGAAAATATTAGAATTTACTCCACGTAGGTATTGATTATTTTTATGATTCAAAGAATCAAAAAAAATATATAGTAAAATGGTTTATTTGTAATATTTTTTTTCCTTGCAAGTCGTTTTTTTACACATGTAATGATCGTGTAGTGGTGAATTTCAAAAGAGTCAAACTAAGTCAATAAAAATAAAATAACAGTCCACTTTTAATAGTTAGTTACATGTTATTACCAACTATTTCATACCTTTGAGCGCCCTGAATTTACCCCGTTACGAAGCATAGTGTCCGGAGGTGGAAACACTTTGGTGTGACCATGTAAAAAGTTTCGAAAAAAATCGAGTATCTACTTTCGTTTGACAGACTCTAACAGTGTTGCATTGCCTATCTATAGTTCATAAGTAATTATAATTTATAAAACCGGGTAGTTACTGTTTATCAAACAGCCGTTTTGTGCCAAGAGTTGTTACCTTTAGGTACCTAACTACTAGAGATGCTAGAAATGCCTAGAATCAAGAAATTTCTTAATGTCTCTGTGATTTTTTTCTGCGAATCTTTCAAGACTAGTTTCGCACGCCAAAAAAAAAGCTCTGTAAACTTTTAGTAGAATTAAACTTTTAGTAAGAAAATCTACAACAAAACTATTCTGCAGTTTTTTTCTGTTGATAAAATATATGTTTGTATCATTTTCTATAATGCAAACCCTTGCAAGTCTGGTAGTTTACCGCTATGTCACTTTTATTTTTTATTTTGTTTATTGGTAAATCAACAGCGTAGCTTATCAATATATGGGAATACATATTAATCTTAAAAATAAGCCAAAAAGATTTACACCTATTAGGTAAATTATTAGGTTTGGGTTATATCACTTTTATTATTAATTGTTATAATAAAGCACTTTCATTACTACAATTAGTGCTTTACTTACAATTAATAATACTTCAACTAATATGCGTGTGTGTGTGTACTAAGGGGGGAGGGAAAGGGGAAATATGGAAATATGGAGCTTATCGGCGGGACTCTCTCCGCTTATTGCATTACCGTGTTTTGTTATCGCGACTCTTATCTTTTCTAACACAGAAAAGCTATTTGATCATAATGTTTCGATTATGGACTTGTAAATAAGGAGCTTCATTCATATTTGCTTACATGTGAGCTGTTACGTATACCTCTAGGTAGGTTTTTGTGAAAAGGCAATTAAAATTTAATTATTTCCGTAGTGTATGTGCAGCTTGCATTGGTAAATAGTTTGAGAAAAGCCAATAGCATAATTAATTTATAACAGTAATGTTCGAATTGAATGGAAGCTAATTAATAATTGTGAGTAATCAATGAATTCCTCGGTAGAGTATCAACGCGAAAAGCATTGTACGAATGTCATTGCTAAAAAAATATTTTGAAATATGAAAATTCCCAATGCTAAGGAATCAATCCTGTTTAAAATTAGATAAGTACTTTTCACTAATTCTTTGAACTTTTAAAATTACAAGCTATCGTTCGACAAAGAACAATTGATTTGAATCTAAAAACCCGATAAAATCTCGACATTTAATATTTCTAAGAGATCAAATAATATCTCAAAAATGTTTCGACTTAGACGAGACTTGAACCCGCATCCTTCCCTTAGTACAGAAATGCGCTAACCAATTACACCACGAGGTCAAGTGACGTAGGAGTCAAAAAACTTTGGGATTTCCTTTGGACTCTAGCGCCGCCCGTTAGCTCTACCTACAAAGGAAACATTGATGTTTACCAAATCTTGTTCAAAGCCTAAAGTTACATTTAGTTCGTTTGACGAGAGGTGTCGCGTTGCTCAACTCTAAGATTTTTGTTATTATAGTGCGTAAGCCCTCACACTCAGGGTAATATCTATATTTATTAGGCACCTAGGGCCACCGCTCATGCACTAATGTTTAGAATATGTAATAAAAACGACATTGCAGGACTAGGACGCGCGGCACGAGAAGCGTGTTTCGTCTCGATAACTCGAGAAAAATGGCGGCATCTCGATTTATCAACCGAATGCTAGCATGCAGCACCAATAGTCGTCAAGTCTCATCACGTGAACGATTTTAGTGATTTTGTGATCTGCAGGGCGATGCGCTCCACGAAAGACGTCGCGCGCGTGACGACTATTTTTGACTTTGTCAGTTGTTTTCTCATTTACTCTACCACAAAATATATACAATACTCGTTGTTGGGTAGTCCTTCTCACGTAGAGACAGCCACCCAGACGATTTTTTTCAACAGCACGGAAGAGTTATTTGTTCAACAAGTGAGCAAAACGATTTTTTGTTACACGTGCTAATATTAAATCCCGAGCTAGCGAAGCAGTCTAAAGTAGAATCACGAGCGTTGCGAGTGACTCTAAAGTAGACTGCTGTGCTAGCGAGGGATTAAAAAGGCACGAAACAAAAAAACATTTAAATAAAAAAAATAATCTACCATAATTTATATTAAAAAGACGTTATAATTTTGTCATTAATTTTCTACCTCAAAAATAAAAATTACCCGAAAATAAACTAACCTTCATAGTTTTCATTGCTAGGGATTTAAAAGGCACAAAACAAAAAACATTTGCTCTTGTGTTCAACATACAACTTTTCACCTTGAATCGAGCTATTGAAGCAGTTTAGAGTAGAGTCACGAGCGTAGCGAGTAGCTTAGACTGCAGTGCTAGCGAGGGATTAAAAAGGCACGAAACAAAAAACATTTAAATAAAAAAAAACTACCATAACTTATATTAAAAAGACGTTATAATTTTGTCATTAATTTACTACCTCAAAAATAAAAATTACCCGAAAATAAACTAACCTTCATAGTTTTCATTGCCATGGTCTCTTATCCTTCTTGACCTAAAAACAAGATCCAGTGATCACGCAAGGAATTTAATTCCTATTTGCTAAATATTCTAAGAATTTATATTATGTATATTTTTTTATAATGGTTGTGGGTTACGTTACGTACTGTTGAAGGAAAATGTGGTCACTAAATACTTAGTGATCACACTGACAAAGATAATAATAATAAAACTATGAGGAATTGATTTAAGTTGACATTGCTCACGTAGTTTTACGGATCTTGATTAGGAGCCTTCGGTAGCTTTAGTTAAGATGACTATTGACTAAACATTTTAATATTTACCTTGAGGTAATTTATTAAGAATTATGTGAAGTCCCCGTCCCCTTTTTCATTGAACAAGGTTTTCGTTCCTGGCATTATGACGTCGAATTACGCACGTAGACACAGTACAGGCACGTGTACTGTGACGAACACCTGATAGAGCGGAAATCAAATAAAGAAGCAATTTTCCCTAAAACAAACTAGAACACGCGCACAATGTAACGCGATATTTCGTGTTTTTCTTTGCGTGTGTAAACACCTTCTACACTCCTAAGGAGGAATTTGCAAAGTACTTATTGGGTAGGAGGGATAAAATAAAAAACTTATGAATTTGAAGGAACTTTAATTAACCAATGAAAGACATTTTTTGCCATTTTTATTTGATATTTCGTATAGTTTTAAATAGGTAGCATTTATTATAGTATGAAATAGTGCAGGACAAAATACTCGGCGTGATAATCTGATGTTATTTATATTTAATAAATGTTAAATTCATAACGTGTCAATATTCAGTAAAGATAATTACAATGCACAATATTAGATATTTAGTAATAAGTTATAGATTTATTTAGGTAACATCAGAAATGATTTTGTATAGGTATTAAAATCTCGATATAATAGAAAATATGAATACATTTCTTAAATGACTAGTTGGAGAATCACAAATTCAACACTCACGACTATTAGTAAAAATTAAGTGCATAAAATATTAGTTTGATTTTTTTTAAGGTAGTAATCATACACTAGGTAGTATTAAAATAACTAAAAAAAGTTTCCCTTGCAAATATAAATCATATTTTCAAGAAAAGTACATACTGTAAAATTTTTTGGCAATTTCAGAATCATAATTATCGTTGTTTACTATAACAACACATGAAAAAGAAAATACACAGTAATTTTATTATTTTAGCTATCTAAACTACAGTAAATGGAATATATCTAATAAATAAACTTCATCTTCAAATATTTAAACTTACTTTTATAATTTAAGCATAACTTTGGACAGTACACTAGTGAAAGTCGTTTATTAGTTGTTTTGGTTAGTACCTATAAAGTTATATTGCATGATCTGAAAATACTTACATTGCTAATGATAATAGTTTAAATTTTTTTATTGGGTTTCATGTAGCTAAGGACAAAAAAAATCATTAAAACTTTGCGCTTGTGCGTTATTAATTTTAACATCACCCTGCTTATTTTAAAATCATAAGTCAAACTTTAATTGCACATTATTAAATAGATTCAAACATGGCGCAATACCAATGTATGATGTATAAAATAAGCAAAACTAACTGGCATTAATTAAAATTAAGTACTAAATTATCATTGTACACAACCTAGATAGCAGCCGTTTGATCTCCAAATCAAATACTTAAATTCGGTTAAAGTTAATAAAAAAAACTCATGCAACCCATGAGAGATAATAATAATAAACATCCTTATTGATTCGAATAATTTCATTACAGTAGAATATCAGCCAATCTATTTGGAAGCTGATGGTAAACCTAAACCAACTTGGTAGAATCGCATATTATTTTAAACTTGAATTACGAAGCGAAACAATTATCGTATTAGATACATTAAACAAATGTTGAGAACCTTAAATTTAAGTAGGTAAGAGCAATACTAATTCGGAGAATAAAATAAGTATAATATTTACCCAACTATATATTTACTAAATGTTGATGATGTTTTGAGAATAATTAGCAAGCGACTAAAAACGTCGATGATGTTAATCTCATTGCATCATTGACAATAATATTAACCGATACACAAATTGTCGACCAATCAAGCTAGATTATAGACTTGGTAATTAATTAAGATACAATATTGCTGTAATGAAAAGATTTGGTAAACTAAATAATGTAGACATCAAAGTTGATCTGTTGAATAACCTTGATACAAACTCCGAAGAAGAAAATACAAACACGAAAGGTTCGGTAAATCCCAAATTTGTTGTAGATACAATAGTTGATCTAATGTAACCCGGATGCAAACTTCATTGAAGATAATACAATAGTTGATAAATTAAAAATCCTTGATGCAAACTCCGTAGAAGATATTACAATCGTTGGTCGATCAGGTAAACTTGGTGGTGTGGAACCGCGAGGACCTGCGTCATGGTTGCGCGGCGACGCGATTCCTTCGAGCAGATTCACGAGACGCGCTGTGGACTTCGGCTGTGCGGAGTGTGATACCGAATATGTCTTCGTGGTAGCGGTTCTCCTCCTAGAAAGATTATTTATAATACTATGTGAAAAGATTAATGAAACAAAAAGAAGACGATTGCTACAGTAGAAATAATATTGATAATACTATGTGAAAAGATTAATGAAACAAAAAGGAAACGAATGCTACAGTAGAAATAATATTGATAATATTATATGAAAAGATTAATGAAACAAAAAGGAAACAAATGCTACAGTAGATTTCTACTAATATTGATAATACTACGTGAAAAGACTAATGAAACAAAAAGGAAACGAATGCAGGAAGCTAGTAAAGTTTCTACGGAAGTGTATAGATACTAAAATTAACGAATTGAAATATATAAATAAGTTTTTGATGAGGTGAAGGACTCACTTTGAGCATAAACATGAAGTTCTGCACTTGTTCATCTGTTAAGTTCCCATGTTTCTTCACAATTCCTTTAAGCTTTTGATGAACGTCTTCAGCCATCTTGCAATCTCCGCATACATAGAAATGTGCACCTCTGTTTATTAACAGATCTTGAATTTGAGCTCCTTCCAGTTCAGCTAAATCTTGGACGTACATCTAAAATACAAAAAGAACTTTGTGGACAAGATTCAAAAGGAGATGTTATTATCATTGAATATAATAGGAGACTTTACCTTCGGGACATCCTTCTCTCTTGACAGAGCAAGAAAAGTTTTTGTAAGAACTCCATCCTTCAGTGCTTGTTGTTTTTCATCCCTGTACAAGTCCATGGTATTTGTTCGGCATCCGAAGAATAACCACACTGGTCCAGCGTTCTGACGCGTTCGAGAGGTCAGCTGCGCTCTGCGATGACTCCAGAAACCGCGGAAGGGGGCAATGCCGGTACCAGGGCCGATCAAGATAAGAGGAACTGACAAATCTTGAGGCAGGTGGAAATTTTGAGCACTAAAAAATATAATATATACAGAAATATGAGAATACGTTGAGACCTAAATGTTTGTATACTTATATGTGGTGAATAATAAACAGCAACTAACCTTCGAATAAAAAGATAAACTTCGTCACCAGGTTTGCGATCCATGAGATAGTTTGAGCAAACGCCGTAATGGACAGGTCCTTCACCATCTGAACAGAAATGACATCACATCATTCGAAAATAAAACTGACCAGCCTTCGGTGTCATTAATGTCTATATAAACCCGAACCTTCATTGTTTACGGATGTCGGGGTTAGTACAAAATAGATTGTGACCCGATTACAGCAAAATACGTACGTATAACGTAATCGTGGGAAGCGAGAAAATAAACTATAAGACATTGATGCATTACATTGTTTATGAACTGTATGTTATTACTATTATTAACACCGTGGTTAATTATAGATTATTAAACTTAATGGTGAATGTGTAGTGGACAAATAATTTGATGCGTTCTCAGGAAAAACTCGGAAACCATCTATCATAATAATCAACAAAACATAGAAAATACATTTTACTTAGTATATTTTACAAGCTCTGCTTATCTTGGGGCTAGATGATGCTGTGTGGATTGTCCAGCATTATTTATTTCGTCCAACCTAGGTATGTTATACTGACCTTGAGTTCGATATGTGACCACGGCTACAGTCAAATGCAGCCTTTTGGAATGAGCAAGTGGCGATGACGATATGGAATAGAATCTCGGCTGCAGTGGAGACAGCAAGGCGGCCAGCAACGAAGCACTTGGTTTTGTTGATGGGAACTGTTCCAAGACTTCTGGTAGCGTCGGGAAGTGGAAGTGTCGCCAATCCTCGTATGCTGCTGGATCCTGTTAATTTCCTTGTTTTTGTTTACTTTACACAATGGAAAATTGATACTATTTTATTTATAAAATCATTATGGATACTTACACTAGCTAGGTTACTCAGTTTTTCCTTCTCAGCATCGTTATCTGAAGTCGTGGCCAAATATTGCAAAAGTATCGTCGTAGGAGGTGTGGTTATATCCAGGAATCTCGTAAAAAGTTCACGTACACTAATAACTGGAAGTCTTTCGTGCGGCTCCCAGGATTTCACAGGACCTACAAAATCACCATTAACTTACTTTATCTTGTTTGATACAATGAGTGCAATCATAGTATTCATCAAAATTTAAAAAAAAAAAAAAATTAGTAAATTGTTCCTGATTGCTGTTTTAATCTTACCGGCAGAAGTGTGAGTTTCTTTCATGAGCTGTACTTGAACTGGGTCATCCAAATCATCTACATCTTTCAATCGGGCTAGCAAGCTATCTACGAGGTCTTTGCGGTTGCATGCCATTATACCCACATGGTCACCTGGATCGTATTTGACTTCGCTCTGTGAATTATTTGATAATTTAATGTTTTATTAACCAAGTAAAGTAAGTAATTCCCAGGTTTTATTGGCAAAATTTTGTGGCAATGAATTGAAAACTTTTCTTAGCTATTATAGCGAAGATAATTTTCAAATATGTGCAAAATGATTACCTTGGGTTCCATGTCGATGAAGATAGTTGATCTTTCAGCAGAAAGGTCTCCTAAATCTTTATTAGCCCTGACGATGCAAGGAACAAACTGCTTGTTCAGAGCAGATTGGAATGCTTTCACCAATGACGGCGACGGAGTGCATGAGTTAGAGAATCGAACCGTTTCTTCGCTTAGTGTAACTGAGCCTAAGGCACGCTTAGCTTCTTGGAGAGTTTCATCGTCGTCTAGGCAGAAAGTTTCACAGGCAACCTATGGGAAATTTGAAATTAGTACTTATTACACTATTTAATAGGTATCAGTTTTGTTCTCAAAAGTTGTTGTGTTAGCTCGATTCCTGATGATGAGTATAATGCGATTGTATTTTTTTACGACAGAAACTTGTAGTCACGACGTATTTGCGAAACATCTTCGCCTATTGTTACCTATAAAATCCTAGAACGTCGCGTTTGTCACAGAGACCAACTTCCTGTAGACACGGTAGGTACAAGCATTATCTCGTGATCATACAATGATACAAGGTCGCGGCTGATTTTAATACATAATCTATGTAAATAATAGATTTGTATCAAGATACAACATGGACACATGAATGAGTGTAAACATGGACTTGTAACTAGGTACCACTCCATTCTTGATTAATTTTTAACCTCATTACAGAGAGCGTGGGTCTAGAGAGCACAGGATCGGCGCGATTTTGAAACAAAGACTATCGATTTAAGTAGTGCCTACGTTGTTTGTAACGAGGAAAAAAGCCTGTTTTTGCCGATAAACTACTTACATTGAACACTCCCGAAGCCCACTTCCTAAAAGCCTGATCCTGGCCGCACATCTCATCGCCCATAGCAATCTCATGGATCCTCTCCCCTCCGAGGTCACAGAGCAACTTGTCCACATACTTTCCGAAGTTACAGAAGTTCGGATAAGCGCTAGATCCGAGCGCGAAAACGGCGAAACGGACATTGCTTAGTGCACCGAAACAGTCTATAGATGCAGCGTCTGTCGTGCTTCCTGAAAAAAAAGGCAGTTTAAAGACATTTTAGGATATTCTACCGGTTGGGGATAGCCCCAACGAAGTACTTATGTTTATAATCGTAGTCACTACAGTTGTCCCTACCATTTTAGACTTAAGTATCGACTTTTATGAAGTTTTTTTTGACTAGCTTCAATGTTTAATGTGACTTCATAGATTAAATTAAAATTTTAATATTAAGAACCACTTAAGACGACACATGAGTACATGTGCCAAGTTTTCCTTAAATTTTCACGGTTGTCAAGAGCTTCTTCAAGTACTACGAGTAAGCTCATAAGTCAACATAGTACAAAAATCTATACGTGCCTCCCGTGCTTATTATAGTCAAGGTTAATGACACAATCCTAATTATTTTTCTAATATTATTCGAGCAGTTAGATTTCATGTCATCATCGAATTGTGTTAGTTTCTATTACGAAATTTAATGTTTCTTTCATTTATACATTAATTTATACCTTTCAGAGATTCCAACCGGTTTAGCTTTTTCTGTCTGTCTGTTGCATACTTTTGTAACTCTATCTGACTGTTGGCTGTTATGAATGACTTTGGTGTTAGCAATTGGTTTCTGAAAAATAAAAATAAAATTTTTTGTAACTTGTTCCTATAAAGCCTCTCATATTTCTGAGAAGAAATGTTCTGTTAGAAAACTTCTTACCCGGAATTCTCTTCAATTTCAGAAGCATACAGTAACTCACAAAGATGTTCTCCGAAAGCCTAGTTAAAAGAGAAAAATATTACAATTGCATTTTATAATGGTCTTATAATGGTCCAATAATGTGTACTTACTACGCCGTTTTCAGGGGGATCACCATTACCGAATGTCGAGGTCACAACCAATAGAAGCGCTTCGTGTTCAATGGACGTTATATCATAATCTTCCATGCAATGTACCTGAGAACAATAATCGTCCTTCAAAAGTTAACAAAGTTCTCTTTTAAAATAGAGCTATAGCGATATTCATGTTTACTTCACTTTCTTTCATTTTCTTCCTTACCTACCTTACTTGGAGTATGCTAATGTCTCATATTACTTACCTGAGCATTGAAAGCATGCCCGAATATGACCCCTAACTCCTTAGCATACTGTTCAGATTTGCCCGTCTCCGTCGCATATAGGACTGTCGCCTTGATCCTCTTGGACAGGGCTCTCCCGAATAGTTTAGACGTGAATTTGACGGCACGTGCAATTTGCTTGAAGTGGAACTTTCGGTTGATTGGTCGTTTTCCGGTGATCGGTTTTGATTTCTGCCATTGGTGGGTTTTCCATGCTGGCTCCTATGGTTCAAAATTGCATATCTTTAAAATCATTACCTCTCAATACTTAAATTTATTTTCTACCAATCAAATGGATTTACATAGACATCATTCCTTTAAACTGTACATTGTGTTATTTTAAAACCTTACCTGATATTCATACGATGGTTTCAGGTAATATAGAGCCATTTCTTGGTGAAACACTGGTGTTATTGACCCAGACATCGGAGGGACTACCCATATCCAATCAGCCGGGCACCCCGACCTACAAACAAACAATATTTGTTTTATATCTGAGTAGATCTAGAAGCTATTATGTTTATTCTGTCGCAGAAAAACATTCTTCGTCTTATAATAGAAACTACTTCCATATTTATAAGCAGGTCAATATTTTTACTATTTATTTTTACAATGCTAACCCCACTGCGAGCATATTAACTAATAAAAGTTTTCGTATTTCAGCATACCTGCTGTGAGGTACCCCTAATAATCTAATACCCATTTGGTTATCAAATTGGCAGCTTACAAATTTCTGCTATTTCCCTTCGTGGTAATGTAATGTATAGTGTAGGTGCTCAATATTCCCAACAATTGTTTTGTAGGCAATTAATATTACATAAATTGGCGTTATTAATCTCTGTTTGATCAATAACCCAAAGGCACAAGACATTGTAACTACCAACCTCATAACAAAAGGCGTAACCCTCTTTTGAAGAACGCTTTAGTCTACAATTGTTTCAAATATAAAAAGCTTCACGACTTATAAGGACCCAGACCTATATCATTAAAACAACAGCTGTATAAAACTCTTAAACTAATGTTAGAACTTTAATAGTTCGTTACAATATTGCCTTTAATCTTTACAGCCTCCTAAAATTATAATGCTAACTGCTTGGAAGTAGGTACGTACTACGTGGAAAACTAATTTACATCAAATGAGTCTTTGTGTTATATACGAGTGTTAGGTATAGAACTGCGAATACTATTATATTGTTTTGGTTCTGTATTTAGAAATAGGGCTATTTAGATCTCTGTGTTTTATAATAACTAAATTTTAAGTAAACCTATTGTGTAAAGAGGAAATAAACAAATTATTATATTATTAAGAAATATTATTTTTGTTCTTTGTTTGTGTGTGTGTGTATATGAGGCCGCCTTGCGCATCACGGTCTTCAAGGAAGACCAGTGCTATGTTATGATCTGCTCCCATAGCACATGATGAGTGGAGTCCGATTTTGTCAGTTTTCCTGTTAATTTAAGGTTTATTTTTATATGTATCTTTTTCTCTTTATGTTCTGACAAAATAAATATCTTTTTACTTTTATTTACTTTACATTAGAACAACAGTGCAAACATTATTTTTTCCTTATTAGAGTAATACAGGTACTTACTAAAATGCAACAGAGTTTAAAAGAGACAGGCGAAACGTCTCGCATCGGCCAAAATTAAAAAAAACTAATTTTGTAATTTTCTACTCATTACCTTTAAATAATGACAGGGTGTTATGAAGAGAAAAGTAGAAACGTGGAGTATATTCTACATCTAAAGCCTTTGCTAGTCCACTGCTGGAAATAGGCCTCCCCTGATATGCGTCATGATGGCTCTTTGAGTTTATTTACCACTTTAGCATTATACTATACGTAGTGAATTCTACGAAATTCTTAACCTAGAATAAATCTACACAAAACCGCAAGTGACATGCTCTGTATAAGAATTATGAAAGACAGCCTGATCGGGTCTAGCATCGGCGTGGGCGTATAGCTCCGTAGAAGTAAAACAGTGAAAAGTACAGATATTTATGTATTTCCCAAGGGTTTTTGAAACGACACCTTTGAAAGGAGTTGGTCTTATCAAAGAGGATCTAGATTGCTATATTGTATGGCTCCTTTCACCATTCCCGTCGTATCGCCGTTCATGTAGATTTTAAAGTAGTGTTTTAAGCTACTACCTACATATTAATTTATTTTTATCAGAGAAGCTGCAAATCAAAACAGTCGCACGGTAGATAACATTGTTTACGTCAATGTAAATCCTTATGAGCACATGTTTGCAGCGGACGTATTCAGGTCTGTGAATGCATTAGGTGGGGCATCTGACTCAAATAGAAATTGACGTATAACAATTTTCAATTTTCAATGTGGTGTTGGAGTAAATTTCATTTGAGGTGTACAGAGTTAGTGAAAATTGTTTCCAGGACGCTAACGACGAAATGAACTTTTAAAATAATCTTTATCTGTAGCATAAATTTACTTGAACTTAAGCACCTACGTATGCATTAAGCTTATTTCTCTTAAAATTACTAACTACCGCAATTACCATAAAAAACTAGTTAGGTACATAAACTAAGAACTTACAATAAATACCTACTACGTAGACTTAGTACAAACTTTAAAGCTACAAAATGGCGTCCCACTCAGCATTATGTTGTAATAGTCGTTGTCTACCACAATGCCTTTATAGTCAGAATTCATACAAGCTTGGCTCCAGATGAAGCCAATCAATATAAAGACTGACGGTCAAGGCCGCCTAGACTGCCCCCATTGTGCTCTGAGTGCGTCCATCACGTATCAACAATAACTTGCTGTTATGATAGAACAGAGTTGCAAGGCCCGAGCGATGACAGGTTAATTACGGGCTGCGGGCTGGTTGTAATAAAGTTTTGGGTTTCTCATCCGCTATCCGCGGTGTTTGCTATTGACAAATAATTCGCCATTGGAAATATTTACATTGTATTGAACTAGTAAAAAGCTCGGGACTTCGTTCCTGTAAGTACTACTAATATAGATAGATAGATAGAAGATTTTTTATTAAATTCACACAAAAACACCAGTATTTAGGTATACATAAGGAAAAAAATAATTAAAACAACCACAAATAAAAAAACAATACCAAAAATAGACCTACCTACTACGCCCAGGGTGGGCGGCAGTCACCGCCCACCCTGGCCGGAGGCTACTCACCCGTTCCTGCGCTGCCCGCAGTGAACCCAAAAGGGTTAGTCTCAGCTTTATGCTGTTCTGCACCAGGATAGGTACAGAACAGCGCTGGTTTTCAGACTGGCCCACTTTGCGTAACACCAGGAGCCGAGACGAGGGGTATAACCATAAATATTAGTTTACATTACATACCTATGTAATGCTTACATAGGTACCTACTGCTTACAAAAAGTGAACTACCAAGGAAACTAGGTACCTACATAATCTGTGAACCTTCACATTCCTAACCTACACTAAAGAGATAAATACCAATCTGTTATGTCAGTGTCAACAGTAGACCTTATGTTTACGTCAACGTCAGAAGAAAAAGGATAATTTTGGCGAAATTGCGACAACCCAGTCGCAGAAGCCATCTGACAAGAAGAAGTGTACGCGGCAAAAAAAAAAAACCAGCAGAGAAAGGTTTAGTTTCACGATACGCGTGGCAACTAGCCTGAATAAATGGCGAGATAATGTAAGCAAGTAGAACCACAACTCCCACACCAAGGCCAAAACAAGTGAGTAGAAAGAGTGGTACCAGTTCATTTTGAGAGTGGAAGGTGACCAGTATGGTTTCTAGACCTATATGACAGAGGAAGGACAAGAAAGTGGAGGGTATTAATGTATTGGTAAGTAGCAATGATGGTGATGCTTATATTTGGGTTTTCACGATTTTTGCCGTCTTATGAGTTCCTTTTTTAGTTGTGCTTTAAAAGAACCAACTGTTTTTATACTAGTTTTATACTAGTTTAATATACTAGTTGTAGGGTGAATTTTTTGGACGGGGCAGTAAAGGGAGGTACCTTAACCAGTGTATCTACCGAAAAATAGTCCTAGGAGACTAATCAAATTTTATAGAGTAACATTCTTCCCCACTCTCAAATTAAAAAAAAAAATTAAATTTCGCAAAAAGAAATGGTATTTTACACGAAAACATTTTTTGATGCCAATCTATCCTGTTTCATAAGAACTAAAAAAAGTTAAAGTTGAGCTATGTGTGGAAATATGATCGCTCGCAGATTCGTAAGCTGCTCGAGAGAAGTGAAAATCACTCTTCAAAAGAGAGCCTATTGCCAGCCCCACTCGAGCAGCTTCTGGCTGAACTGCACCCGACGCGTAGCCGGAGCTCTACGCGTCCAGTACAATAACATTTTCAGGGTGTTGATGAAGCTACTTCGCTTTTGGAACTTGCGCTGCTGCAACTGGTATGTTCGCTGAGGCGCGCACGGAATTTTTATGACCTAGTTGTAAACCAGATATTTTCCAAGTTCGTTAAAATCAATTTATAAATAAATCTTCGAATATTTTTCAGCCAGATAGTGCCGAGTAAAATATTCAGAAATACTTTATATTATAATTATTTATGGCACATAAATAATTATATATAGTTCTTAAAGCTTTTTTGCCGTTTCTATGAGGTTTTTTTCATTAGCTTTGATGTACTCTGTGACCTACTGATAGATATCGTACAGCCAGTACGATATCTATCAGTCAGACACACTGAGCTTTGTATTATGAAAGTCTCCACCAAAAGCAATAAAGGCTATTTGCTTGGTTTGATTGTGTTTCCAATTTGCACGTGAGTAATGCAAATTATGTCGGCACTCATGGAAACGAATGGAAAATAATGTTATTCATTTTGGTATTGGGACGTCCTACATACTTATACCTACTTAGGTATCTTTTTATCGGTGAATGGTATCAAAACTGCGCCTAACGCATTAGCCAAGGAGTTCCTAAATGATAAATAGGTAACAACAGTTTCCCAGTATTCAATATGATATATGTACTTATGTAATTAATGTATAATATACTTTGTACATTCATATGTAGGTAATGTAGTTTAGAACTATGTACTTACACTTGCTAATAGTTTTCTTTATGATGTGTTATTATTATTATAAAGCTTTGGGTTGTTATTGATGATAGTTTAGAGACGATAAATCAAATCTTGTAGAAGGATGTGGTGAGACAGTAATATTTTTTTGGCAATGACCTGTTATGAAAAACAAAATGTTTACCATTCGTTTAGAACGGTATTTCCCACAACTTTATTTTAATTTAATTATCATACGTATTGTCTGATTAGCCGTTCAGTTACCTAATTAAATGATCATTATTTTATTTTAAAATATTCTGATTGCGGATGTTTACCGCAAAACCTGTTGAATCTGTGCTCTATAAAAGTTAATTGGTTAGCCGCAAAGTGTGTATAAATTGGCTTTCTTTTATATCGTGAGAATGAACTTTGGTTTTTAAGTCCACTATTTTACTTCAGTTCAGTTCATTTATTCGCAAACTAAGCTCAGTTCATTTATTAACAAATACATTTGTGTCGGAATATTTACAATTAAAAAAATTATATTAAATAAAATAATCACTTAAATCAAAATACAAAAAGTTAAGTCAAGTTAAAATGTTAAGCTTGGTTAGATAGTTTGAGAGCGTTCTACAAGACACATTTGTAAAAGCTAACGCGATTTTCTTTTGCTTTTTCATACAATTATCCACGCTGACGTCCAAAATCTAGGCCTCCAGTATACGAACAACAAAAGGGGACCGCGCCGTTATGTTATTGTTTTAAATGTACACTTAACGCTCCTTTACTTTTCAATACCTACTCTACGCCCGAATAGGTACTCAAACGCAACTTAGGCGCTTTGCAGACAGAGCAACATTATTGAAGAAACTGTCAAATTTTTAATATTTTTCGTATGAACATATTATGTAACGTATGACTTGACGATTATTATAAGGTACTCTATTGCATTGGGTGTGCCCGTAAGGATAGGTACATGTTGATAAATAAATAAATGCTCAGATAACATGTACGAAGAAGTTTATATGTAAACAGCTAGTTGCGAGTTGCCTGTTGCCGCAATAGTTGATCTGTTTGCAAAGGGCTTTAGAGAGAACTTTTCAAAAAATTAAAAAAAAAAAATCTGCGTTGTGTTTGAGTATTCGGGGTTTAGTATAAATACTTACTTCATTGCCTACTAGGTAAGATCAAGTCAAACTCTGAATCGGAATACAAATCAAACCAACATTATTATATTTCAACCCATGTAAGTATTAATTTAATGGTAGCCTTTTTGTGTACCAATAAATTAAATTTCTTTTTCTTTCCATGTTGCCTCACTGCAAGATCAAGGCATCCTTCTCTTTCTTAGTTTTTTATTACAGTTCATATTATCGCAGAATTTCTCCGAAAAAAGAAACATAAGCAAGAAACAAAACAAAAGGTCGACAGGTAAATCTATCTTCGCAAAGCCCGTAACGAAATTTGTAGAGGGAAATGATAAAATCGTGATAAAACTGGGGTGAAGATGTCCCGTGTCCCTTTGTCACGACACGTAGCAGTTCCCAGGTCGTTTACGTTTTTATTTATCACATCTTTCGCAACCCCTCTCAGCATCTCACCTAGTTGGCAGAGCATTTGCTACTGGTTGGTAGAGCATTTGAAGATTATTCATGTTTTACTGGTTTTACGTGTTTGTGAACGAGAGCTTATTACAGGCCGAAATCTATAGCAGTCAATAATCATCAAAGGGTTGCGGGGACTGGAACAAAGGCGTTGTGATTGGCTATTTCAAGGTCGCACTTATAATGAACTAAGAGTATTCTCAACCTAGGGTTGGGAAAGTTGAAAAACAAAATAAATTTAGTCGATAATCAATTTCGATACCATGTTGTTAAAAAAGAACATAAAACATGAATATTTAAATGTTGTATAATGCGGTCTTCATTCTTTATATTAAAAACGTTAGGTTTGTTTTCGTATTGAATAACAAATAAAAAACATGAAAAAAAAAATTACACCGTTTCATTCCATTATAAGTAGTACCTATCATTTATTTAATAATGTTAAAGGTAGGTATTATGTACGGAAATAACCATTGAATTAAATTTTTTTTTATACTAGACAATAATGAGCTATGTTGAGCTACCTGTACATTATATGCAATTAAATCTAAAACTATTTATTTCCATAAATACAATAAATGTACACATATAAAAGGTCAAGTTATAAAATTAAATACTGACAAGGAAATAGTGATACTGATTTCACCAAACATAATAGAATACGCATAATAGCGTAGTAGATGTAGCCATAAACGCTACGCTACGCTTTGGTACGTAGACTAAAGTCAAGAAGCGACGAAGAAACCTTTAGCCTGTTAGCTGTTATTTTTCGAGTTGGAGCAAAACCCGTCCCAAGCTTTTTTATTCTCTAGATAATCTGATATTTTATAGTAAGCCTTTTTGCACAGCAAGGTTGTGACAATTTGTTTGAATATACATATTTATTGATAATTTTTGAACTCACTAGTTTTGTTTTGTGTAAGTGCGCCTTGGTACGAGTAGTATCGTGGATTCCAATTATACTTTTTGAAGAACATATTATATATATTATTTTTCTGTGAGGTAACCGCATATTACATTCAGAACACCATGAAATCTGCTAAAAACTGGGCCGAGACAAAGAACTTTTCAGTCAAAGTGCTTTGTCTCGAACCATTGTTCGTTTACACCAGTTATACCAATCTGCTGCAGTCGACTCATGGAGACCAACAATATTAAATCAATCACACTAATCGCTCAATGCTGAAATAGGAGATTGTATCACAAGGGAACAAAATAATGTATCTAAAGCGCGAGCGATTTTTTGAATCCTAAGCGTAGCGAGGGATTAAAAGTACGTCGCTCGAGGTTAAATAATTTTGGACCCGTGTCGCACACTCTGCTTTTCATCCTAAACTATGAGAAAAAATCATTTAGAGAGAAAAGATGCTTTTAGTAGTGACGAATATTTATATTTAGGTACATAATCAAATTACTACTAATTAATGATGCTGGACAATCCAGCATCATCTAACCCCAAGCTAAGCAGAGCTTGTGTTATGGGTACTAGATAACTAATACACTTAAAATAAATAAATAAATACACTACATAGATAGATATTTTTTATTATACTTAAAAACATCCAGAACCCTCTGAACTAATGTCTGCAGATCGTACAAACATTTGTCCCGAGGCTGGAATCGAACCCGCAACCTCCTGCGTCGCAGGCGGACCTTCGCCCGCCGCGCCACAGCGGTCTTTTTATCACCGGCCAGGACTTTATTGAAGTGAATTGCGTTCAAAATTTTTGTGTTTTAAATTCAAAAGTCATTTCGTCACTGTTATTAAGTGCACTGGAATGACCCACTTTGTTCGCACTTATCGAGGAACCCTTTGTCTCTTTTCGATCTTTGAATATATTATATTCAAAGATCGAAAAGAGACAAAGGATTAAAACACAAAAATTTTGAACGCAATTCACTTCAATAAAGTCCTGGCCGGTAATAAAAAGACCGCTGTGGCGCGGCGCGCCGCGCCACAGCGGTCTTTTTAGCGGCGGGCGAAGGTCCGCCTGCGACGCAGGAGGTTGCGAGTTCGATTCCAGCCTCGGGACAAATGATGTGTAGTAAATATATTCAAAGATTACTTACCTCAGCCGGTTTTCATTGTCCAAGTGCTTGATGAAGCTCTCCGAGGCTGTGTGATGGTCCACAATAGTCGCATTCTGTTGCTGGAAGCTGTGCAGCACCGCAACGTTCACCTCTACCAGAGCTCTGTCCTTCCAGAGCGTTATAGGAGTCCGCGTGTCTAAACCCATGTTTAGGGCCACTTTCTATTGAAGATAAATAGTTTGCTTATTAAAATATCACCAATTCTACTACTTATCTGCAGAGAAATTATATAACTTCCGAAACTTCAAGTCCGGAATTAACGGCCGTAAAAAACTAATCCGTAGAAACCAGACAAATAAAAAAAATCAATAAATCCGGAATTTACCAGCCTGTGGTTCAACTCTTACCTCAAGCATATTCAGCCGGTTGGTGTCGCAGAAGTTCCGGCAGCCGATCTCGGTGCTCATGTACCAGCCGTTGAAGGCGTTGGCTGTGAACTCTATGCCGCCGCAGTCGAAACGCATACTGGACACCGCAGGGAGTGCGTACCAGCGGAGGTTTAGCTCTTTGAACCAGTCGAATCTGAGGAATAACACAGATTAATAGAAGATCGTCTTTTTTATTATAAATAGCTTTTGAAAGAATTCGTTTAAAACAAGCTGACGAACAGACGTCGTGCTGTCTAAAATCCTGTACGAAAATCATTTGTTTTAACAGAAATTTCCAATTTTCAGAAAGCTTTTATTAGGGTATATAACGATTACCCCAGCGGTAGTCGATTTCGCGAGATGTGGTAGGCCCACTCCACTTCAGCTTGCTAATTTAATAATAATAATAAATATTTGTCGAGCGTGTCATCTCCCTGGGGAGACCCTCCGTCATATCCTTTCGGGTTGTTCGCACCTTGCTAACTCTCAGTACTTGCACGGACACAACCAAGTAGCCAAAATTATACACCAGCAACTTGCTCTCCGATATGGCCTTTCTGGTCCAAAATTATACACCAGCAACTTGCTCTCCGATATGGCCTTACTGGTCCTGAAGTTCCGTACTATAAGTAGGTACACACCGGCGCCAGTTCTTAAAAATGGCCGTGCCACGCTCTATTGGGACCGATCTATTATTACAGACAGGACTATTCTTGCGAATAAACCTGATATTTTACTGATAGACCGTTTAGAACGGAGGGCGGTGCTCGCTGATGTCACCATACCACATGTTGTTAACCTCGTTAAAGCTGAAAAAGATAAACTTAGCAAATATCTTGACTTGGCTAACGAGGTTGTCAGCATGTGGGATGTTGATTCAGCGACCGTCGTCCCGATAGTCGTTTCGGTTAACGGCGTAATAGCGAAGAGTCTCGATCAACATCTCAAGAGACTCTCGCTAGGAAGTTGGATCAAGGGTCAGATCCAAAAGGCGGTACTACTGGACTTGGTGCGCATCGTCAGGAAGTTCCTCTCTCTCCGTAGCCCTAGTCACCGGCCGCTTGAGTCTAGCTTCGCGGCCGGTGATTCACCGTTTTGATATATTATTTACAGTAGAATAGTTTTATAATATTTTATTTTCTATAGTAAAAAATGTATTTTATAACGAGATTTAAAATAAATGAAGTGATTAATAATAATACCTACTGGACACACAGCATCATCTAGCCCCAAGCTAAGCAGAGCTTGATGTGTTATGGGTACTAAATAACTGATATAGCTAGCTTCGGCTTGTAGCGGCATAATTTATATAACACACTGCGTTATCAGTTTTTATTATTGTAATGTGTCTTGTTATATGTCGTTGTATGTATTATTGGGTCCAAACAAATGTATTTTCTTTCTTGCTTTCATTATCTACTTAATGATCTTTATTAACAAAGAAAATTACAATCAAATAATAAAAAGATATACAAGAACTAGTATTTACAATAAAGCTAACTGCAGACTGTTGCAAACAATCAAGGAAGGAAATGCTTGCAACCAATGTCCTGACTCCCATTTAGAAACGGCCAGGACACGGCAACGATCTGGAGAGCTGGAGCACGTTTGTAACAAACAATTCCGTGTCAACTCCGTCCACGGATTACCCCCAATAGATTCCGCATTATGGGACTTTTGTTCGGATCCTAGCGCTCCAAAATTGGCGCGGGTTGCGGGGACTGGAACAAAGGCGTTTTTGGCTATTTCAAGGTTGCACTAATAATGAACTAAGAGTATACTCAACCTAGGGTTGGGAAAGTTGAAAAACAAAATAAATTTTGTCTGTAATTAATTTCGATACCATGTTGTTAAAAATGAACATAAAACATGAATATGTAAATGTTTTATAATGCGGTCTTCATTCTTTATATTAAAAACGTTAACTTTGTAAATTTCGTATTGAAAAACTAATGAAAAACATGAAAAAACATTTACACCGTTTCAATCCATTATAAGTAGTACCTATCATTTATTTATTCATGTTATAGGTAAGGAAATAGCCATTGAATTAATTGTTTTAATTAATTAGACAATAATGATGAAAGATTAGCTATGTTGTACCTGTACATTATTTGCAATCAAATCTAAAATTCTTCATTTCCATAAATATAATAAATGTACACTTAGAAAAGGCCAAGTTATAAAATTAAATACTGACAAGGAAATAAAGTGATATTTTTGATTTCACCAAGCATAATAAAGTACGCATAATAGCGTGGTAGGTGTATAGACATACATGCTACGCTACGCTTTGGTACGTAGACTAAAGTAAAGAAGCGACGAAGAAACCTTTAGTCTGTTATCTGTTATTTTTCGAGTTGGAACAAAACCCGTCTCAAGCTTTTTTATCCTCTAGCTAGATAATCTGATATTTTATAGTAAGCCTTTTTGCACAGCAAGGTTGTGACAATTTGTTTGAATTTATTTAATGATAATTTTTCGAACTCACTAGGAGTTTTGTTGTAGAAGCGTATAAATTGCCCTTTTTAATTATGTGAAAACTATCTTCGGTGAAATGTCTTGAGCAAATTACACTGTTATTGGTAGGGAACCATCCGTCGCGTCTGGTTGTGTCTATCCATTTTTTTTCATACGGTGCAAAAACGAAACCTTAAACTAGATTAAATAATACAGGGATAAAACTGTAATAAAACTAAAAAACGTAAAATAGATCTGCGGGAAAAAATATTGATCTGATATCTTCCCCTCCACTGGTAATTTCCCGTTTGATTTTAAATAAATATATAATGTTGTCCAATTCACACAGCATTATCTAGCCCGAAGCTAAGCAGAGCTTGTGTTATATTATGGGTACTATAGATAACTGATATACTTAATACAATACACTACATAGATAGATATTTGCATTTTATTATACATAGAAAACAACCAGAACAGCCTGAACAATCTGCAGATTGTACAGATATTTGTCCCGAGGTGGGGATCCAACACGCAACCTCCTGCGTCGCAGGCAGACCCGCCGCGCGACATATACCTATGTGGCGCGGCGGGTCTGCGGGTCTGTCATTTATTAACAGCATTTTTTTAGTATCCTTTAATAAGATTAAACGAATATCATAGGCAATTTCATCAGGTTTTAGTTTTTTTTTTAGTTTTTGTTTATTTGGGGTAACAAACAATTACACTCTTAGCCAAATTTAATTTCTTAATCATTTAATTATTATTGTTGTTGTTGTTGTTCTTTAAGTGTAATCAACACCGTTACCCTCATTAAGACATAAAAATAAACAGGGCAAAAGTTATTTACGTAGGTACCTACTATATCAGACTCCCACAGCATTACCACGCAAGTTCATAGGTAGCTATGTGCAGAGGTTTTTACCTTGGCACATACCTACCTAGTTATCGCGCTGTTTGTGCTTTGGGACTCTGGCATAAAAGGTAACAAAATGACACAGTACACAATATTATTTATGAACAGTATGATTTTAAGGTAGGCTAGGATAACTAAAATTCCGAGAGTCCCACTTATCTACGTCATCCAACATTTATTTCGATATCGACTAGTAGTGAAATTCACAACACTAGCGTAACACGTGCTTTCGCCGAAAAGGGACAACGAGTAACAGCAATGAGGAAAAGAAACAAGTTACCGTCGTTACGTACCACCAACTATTATAAGCTGGCCTCTTCTTTATTCGGTAAAATTGTAATTATTTTATTATTGATGAAATGTTATTCCGTACTTTTGGTAGTTTGAATTTCTAGATGACTTTCCACACCATTTCACTGCACATGTAGTCATTTTATCCTTTTTGGTAACAGAACACCAATTGTCACTAGCATTAGAAAACAAAAACGTAAAGGAGCTCACTGGTCTGACACTTGGTCGAATCTGAAGCCGTGCTTTGAATTGGCGATTTATATCTATGCATTTGCATTGATGTGTTGTGCGCGGTCGTCGTCTTTCATGCGAAATCTATTGTGATAATTTGTGGGCAATGGGACGGTGCCGTTGGGGATTTGAGGGAGCAGCATTGGGGCAAGCACGATGCCAAGATAAACTTAATACAATACATTAATAGATATTTATACGGGGTGTCCCACGGCCTTGGGATATGGAGGGCAAATATCAGAAATATTGAAGATAGGAAGTTTTACAGAAAGGAAACCTCCTTTCTTCTTTCTCCGAAAATCCTTTATTTTTAAAAATAAGTGACAATCTTGGTCCGTTAATCAGCCAATTTAAAATCGAATCCGCAAAGATTTTCTCCGTCTGCACACTAAAATTATTTGCTATAAACAAATCATTTATTCAGTATGTAGTTTCTTTAGTCAGCCCAGAGACTTTTTTACGCGCAAGTCGCATATTATACCTACATGTACGGAATACAACAAACAAACTTAGTTTCGTATTTTTTTCTTCTTAAATCTTAATAAATATTCAAGGGAGAAAACAGTTTTTTTTTTAGTTCTGGTTTGGGAAAACCAGTATTCTTAGGGATCTCAGGGGAGGAAACTGGAATAACCCGATTCGTGACGTGGAGTGTATTAATTATCTTATTGGTGAAGTTCTACCAGCTATGTTATGCTCATGTTGGCGCTTCATATCATAAGATAAGTTTGGAGCTGGGCATATAATCGTAAAACAAGTTCACACTATTTCGTATAGAAATTTTCTAAACGGAATCTTGTGTAAGCATGTTTTCATCGAGTTATAGCTCTTTTCGTAGAGCAACACTTTGCATATTGAAAATTCGGGTTAGGAAAATAAAATATATTCTAAACTCGTTTGAAAAGGCATTTTTGGGCAACGTTGTTCGTATTTTATTGCATTGAAAATATAAAGACATTTTCGGGATAACTAAAATACATAATAATAAATCCGTATTTATTTTTAAAACGATAAAATCCACAGCAACTAACCTACACGAAGGCCAAAATCCATAGCAACCTCGTTACCAAAAGTAATCACAAAGTTTGTTTAAAGATGACGCGTTCCCCTCAAACCGAAGATTATTAAATCTACGTAAGCACAATAGTAACTTAATAACCCGATCACGGAATTCACACATAATCCCAACGTTTGCTCTCACAACTACATATGTAGTGACCGTTGATTACCGCGCATTATCGCCTGTTAGCTTTATCAATGGCGTCGACATTGAATCCCGAGCTATGGCCAATAAACACTGATTGGAGATCACTGGACAACACTTTTACGATGAGCAATCTACCCCGAATGTATGTTCGGCTATTTGCCGCTCCTCCCCGAGCATAATATGCATTCCCCGACCTTTTTATGTCAACATAAATCCGTGATGGAAAAATGTACGTGTTGCACGTACGATTCGCAACGTAAGCAGCCCTTCGCAAGCGCTGTTTTGGCGTATTTTCTGGTCTTTTTAAAGTTTGAACTCAGAAAATCGTTAGAATTTGTCTTTTTGGCTCTATAGCAACGGAGTTTTTAGATTTATCAGGAATAGGTATATGTTCCCCTAAACAAGGGGGTACAGCATTAGATGAGCTCTTTATTTTCAATGCGCATAAATGTATAAATGAAATTACCTATTTTGTTTCATAACAGTACCAAAGCTGCGAAAGTGAGCTAGATTTATTTAACTAACCCGCATGTGTAAATATTCAAAGGAACTTAAAAATATGTTGATTATTGTTTGAGCCTAGATTGTTTCTGAATCATAGAGATCAAGCTGATAAATTATTTAAAAGCAAAACCGAAGGCAACTTTGCATAACATAAATTAGTATTACAACTGCCATCTACGGGTTGAAATTAGAGTTATAATTTTTGAAGACATTTCAGTTAAAATCAAACCTAAAAATTACAGTTGTATTTTTGTATTTCCAGTTCATAACATTTTGTTAAAATACCGATGACAACGTTAATCAGCTCTACGTTTTTACACTTAAATTTTTGAAATATTTTATAGAAATGTTTATACTAAATCAATTTGGCGTCAAATCCGGATCTATTATGTGTTCACATATGAACAATGAATACTGCTGCTGATAATTTTAGGCGTCCAATGGTAAACGATGTTGACTGGAAGTGCGTTGTTTGGGTTTCTAAAACCAGTAGGTATTTTATAAGCTTGTTCAGTCATAGACATATACATATATAGAAAATCGTAACACACTCCAGCATAGATTGTCGCAAGCTACTGAGCAAGGTTTAATAAAATGTGCCTAAAATTAAAATTTGCTGACTGTTGGCAGATGCTAGATGCGGCAAGCTGAAGACAGGGTGCTATGGGGAGGGCTTTGTCCAGCAGTGGACTAGCATAACTAACATAAACAAATGATGATAATGCTGAGCCAACACCTATTTCAGCTCAGGGTCATGGAGGCAGCTACCTACTTTTCACTAACACCATTTTGTCTCATAATACCTACCTCCATGGTAGGGTACTATTGTTGTTTTTCGTTTTGTTTGTTTTATACTTTTTGTACTTATGTATATCGAAATAATTGTTATTATATTAAATAATGATGGTGGCAAAACTTACGTAGGATGCGACATATGTATCTCCATGACGAGCTCTCTCGGAATCTCAAAGTAGTCCGGATCCTTGCCGTTGGCTGAGAGGACCAGAGGCAAGATGTCCCAGGCTGTGTGAGGCGGCTTCCAACCGAGCTTTACGCAGAGCTAGAAAACATTCGCTATGTTTATCTACAACTCTTTTAGGTATTTTTCTTATCAACATTATTATTAATTATAATGAAGTTTTGTCACAGTGACTACGCCACTCCCGTTAGAGATCAATTCTTTATATTAAAAACATGGCAAAACACACAAACTCAACAAAATTTTAATAACATTATCGTTTGCCACATGACAATGCATGCCCACCTCCGTAAGGAATGTGTGCGGGTTACAAACCTATTTATAAACCTACCTTAGTCTCCCTAGCAAACCTCCCTTCACAATCGATGAAGAGGATTGTAAATACATAACTCGCAAACAAAATTTTAGGTATTTTAATATAAAAATACAACAAAAATATCGTAGTATGACGAATTCATTATGAATGTAAGCCTTTCCTTTTAGGTAGCCTACTGGAAAAATAGATATTGATTTAGGTTCGATATCCATTTTTGGCAACAGCCAAAAATAATAAAAATACAATACAAGAATGCTTTATTTTACTAGACCAACATAAATGCATTTCAAAAAGACAACATAAGTAAGATATATTATGTGAATACAATGGCGGCATTATCGCTTAGAAGCGATCTCTTCCACGCAAAATATCTTCCTTGTGACTAGAATTTACGATGCCGATAAATAAATATGCTTAACAATACACACAGCATCATCTAGCCACAAGCAAAGCAGAGCTTGTGTTATGGGAACTAAATGACTGATATACTTAATACAATACAGTATATAATAATAATAATAATAATGCTGGACAATCCACACAGCATAATCTAGCCCCAAAGTAAGCAGAGCTTGTGTTATGGGTACTAGATGACTGATAAACTTATTGTGGTGGAGACCTACCTATCATCGTAGTGTTTTAGAAAATAAAACTTATTTAGCAGATTTTTTTATTAAAGTTTTTTAAATTCAATGAATCATTGGATGACATTGTTTGTCCCAAATAGATGTTATCTGTCTACAAAATAAATATACGATGAAAATACTCTATTAACTATACGTAGTTCATTTCGCTCGATCGCATACATCACGCAACGAAACAGGTGGTGGAAACTCAAAAACGTCACCCGTAGATTGATTTATTTGTAGTCCACCAACGAGTGGACCGTTTTTACAGCTGCCATCAATTTCAGATGACAAAGTAAGCGAACACAACTTAATTTCAGTCATAAATAAAGCACAAAGTTCGCGAATTTATAAGACACTGGATTTTCTACAGCTCGTATTTTGGATATACGAGTATAAGCGTGAACATATGGGTCTGTTGTAGAACAGATGTTTGGTTGGTATAAAGTTGTTCCAGACTTCGTAACATTTGTTTTACGAGCGATTATTTGATAGCGTGTTCAAGATCTTGTAGGTTTCTTTGGTGATATGAATATGTATCAGAAACTTTATAATTTGAGCAATGTGGTAACAAAGTTGTCAGTTTTGCGAGGAGAATTCCATAAAATTTCTAGAACTAGAATTTATTCCAGCTCCAGTCTTCATTATAGTACTTATACCTAATGACGTGATGTCATTTGCAATTTCTTTAAATTTATATTTAAAAAGAAATGATGTGTTCTTTATTCGTTCGTTGATGACGATCAACCACTACCAGCTGCCTAAATTGACTTTAGGCCTATTCCAAACTAATGATTTATCACAATGAAAGCGCTGGGTCTCGTCGTTCATGGCCTTTGTAAAGAATAGTCCTATAATAAATACTCAGTAGCGACATCGCTACTGTCCATGCTGCATTAAATTTTTGTTGTCAGTATTCTACCTATTATTTGTATTAAAGTCATTTACAACGGGATATTTACCATGATTTGAGTTTTGAGCTTTTCAATATTCCGGCACAGTTTCATGCGTCATTCATGATCCCGAGTGAGTTTTTATTATCAGACCTATTTATTATCTACCCTCATTTTTTGCCATATTGGAAAGCTCAATCCTCAAATCATGGTAAATATCGCGTTGTAATGACTTTATTGTTAATAACCATGATGGATTTAAAAGATTTATTATTTGTATGTTAGTACCTATTTTGGATGTTTGAGTTTTTTGGAAGGTTTGTTACGGAGGTGAGCAAGGCACTTTGCAGAAGAAATGACGGAAGATTGACGAAAGCTGTTACTGAGTTGTGGACAAGAGATACAAAAAGACCCAGGTGCAGACCGTGCAGACCACTCGCCCGATGGTCGGATGACATTAATTGTTACTACTGGAAATATTTAGATACGAATAGCAAGGAACCGTTAGAAGTTGCTTGTTAGAGAGGACTTAGCACATAATTACATCCAGCACTGCCACCGCACGGCAGAACAAGAAGCATTCGAATATGGGCTTAACTCGTCGTATACGTTTTACAGTGACATAATTTCTTACAAAGCAAGCTTCAAGCGTCCTCAAGTGGTCCTCGTGCTGACTGCTATTTTATGCTGTCACTGTAAAATGTATCCAAATGTTACGAATTTAAGCCCAAATTTAAATGCAATTTTTTTTGTGCGTTAGTAGTGTGGTCCGGTTCAGTTTGGCCACGAGGAACCAGGATCTGCGACAAGCTTTATACAAAACAGAGGGTGCAAGCGGACTGAGATGATGATAATTAAGTTATACCTCAGTGAACTCCATATGCATGGGGTCTCCTAGCACGGTCCCGTCCGGTTCTCTGTAGCCTGCGTAGCTGATCAGTTGGCTGTTCCATATCCTGTAATCGTGCATGCCGTCTGTTCGCTGGGGGAACACCGTCATTGCTGATCTGAAAGAATATTTATTCACAGGCTTCTGGTAATGATGATATTCGTCTTGCCACATGGCTTTTGGCGCATTTTCGTACAATGGTTTTGGCATAGTGAAGGAGTAACAAACATCGAAACATAAGACTTTCACGTAGCAGGCAGTTCTAGCCCGTATACCGCAGTCACAGCATATATATTACAGCTTCGTAACATTAAAAACTTACGACTCATCATTATTGTTGCTAGTCCAAAAGGTTTTTTGTTGCAATCCATACTAATATTAAAAATTCGAAAGTAACTCTGTCTGTCTGTCTGTCTGTCTATCTGTCTGTCTGTTACCTTTTCACGCCTAAACAGCTGAACGAATCTTAATGAAATTCGGCAGGAAGGTAGACGGTATCCCAGGGACGGACATAGGCTACTTTTTATCCCGGTAAAGTGCGTGCAAAGCCGCACAATACTATATATAATACAAAATTGTAATGTTCCCGTTACCTGATGTTTCCTTTATTGGTGCTATACTTCATGTGGTTACACAGAGCCTCAAACATCCCACTTGTTGTAGTCACTTGTCGACAGTCGAATACCTAAGGAACAAAAATATACTAAGTAAGTCTGCAGAGTTTGCAACTCAAGCTTTTTCTCCAAAGATAAAGCATCTGATTTACGATTTACCTAATCACAAAAATCAGTGCATTGTTGCAGTTCCGATGCAGTGATGTTTTATCCCTTGAACTCTCTTGCTAATGGAACTGTGAGTGAGTTCACTTTGTAATGAATTTTTAATGAATTCGATCTCGACCACTCTAGGGCAAACCGTCGAGTCTTCTGTAAAGCTGTGTTTCGATTCCATTAGCTGTTCCAACCGCTGAACTGGTTTCAGAACCAATTTCTGCAGTCAATGCAAATATTGAATCGCGAAAGAATGGAGTCTTATTAACTTTCAGAATTTACATGCATATGAATACGATTTGTTAAATTCTCATTACCAGCAATAGATTTAAGTTCTAATGTTTGCTTTCCTTTTTCTTGGCTTTATCGAACTAATTATACTCTACTCATAATGTGTATTTTGTAGATTTGCTGTACTTAGTAGTTATTAGAAATAATTAGAATTTACGAAATAGTTCTTCCGGTAACGGCTTAGATTTTTGTGTCACTGTCGTCTAAATAAATGTAAAATATAGATGAATATTTATTGAAACAGTTGAGCTAACTGCAGACTGTTGCAAACAATCTAGTGTTAGCTCAACTAATCCGTATCAATACCGTTTTCTATGCATTTTTAAATTCATAAATAATGTTCCATAGTAACAATTGGATAAAATCACTTATATTCAAGTTTACACAACTCCCCTTCTTAATCTTAGAGAAGTCAGGAGGACACTTTAACAAAATTAATTTATTAGATTCCAAAAGCCTTTCAGAGTTCGTGCAAATAAATCCGCGGCTCGTGCCAATACCTAATCGTCGTGGAGTGCCGTGATGGCGTCACATCACTCTGCCGAATTATCTGACGAATTAGTTTGCCGAGATTCAGCTAACGAGTTCCCGAGTGCTTATTCGCGGGTGCGGGGGGATATGGGTTGTTTTAAAATATTAAAAGTCCCAGACAAGAATTACAAATTGATATTGCATTAATGCTTAACCTTGATGACTTCGTCAACGTCGCAGGGCACACTTGGATGCGAGAAACACAAGACGCTGAGAGGAGAGGACCAAAAGCAAAAGGAGGGCTATACCCAAGAGCGGGTGATTCCGGGCGAATATGATAGTGTATCATAGAGTATCTTATTTTTTATATTAATATTGTACAGTATGTAATTAAAACAAAAAAACTAGTCTAACCTATTATATTGCGAAATAACGAAGTAGCAATCGTTGAATAGACAAAACAAAAGTAATATTATTTCCACATTAGTTTTGTCTATTAAAGCTTGATCGATGAACCTTAATTCTGTTAGAGTAGATTTTTTCCTCAGTAAAGTAAGTTTTTATAACTCTTCTCTCACTCCTGTTATACAAAGGGCGCTATCGTTAGCTCCGCTTACCAGAATAGGCCTCCCAAGCCGCGAGTCTATGATCAAATCCATCCGATTAGCCGCGCAATCTACTAAAGCTGCGCGTAATTACAAAGTGTGGCGAAGAACATCAGTCTTAGCAGTCTGTTAATGTCATTTTAAACCAGTTTAAACCAGTCTAAAGCTCTCGAGTCAATCGGTACGTCCCACGCCGCAGGAAAGTGAATGGAAATGAACGAATGAATTAGCGGTGGCGGGACTCCGAGGTTTTAATTGTGGAAATGAATGTAGCACGCTATTTTAGTTTATATAAAATATGTATTTGGCAACTAAGAATTTTCCAGGAGCTTTTGGAGACACTCGACTACTTAAATATTTTGTAGCAGTCATAAAATCTCAAAGCAGCTTGAAAGTTTCAGTAGTATTTTTCCTATGCTCTCTAAAAATATTTTAGTTTGCCAGAATATTTAATTTCCGTGGCGCTGACGGGCAGCAATTTTCTCGAAACATCTTTCTTGCTCTCAGGAAAAATTACGCAACGCCCAAACTAGGTGTTAATTGATTTTTTCTTCGAAGGAAATGAGAGTTTTCTCATTAAGAGAGGCGTATTCCTTTAGTTCTTAACAGGAAGGAATGCAGGCAAGAACGGGTATAATTGATTCTAGTTGTTTGGCTTTTCACTTGAGAGGTATTTCCGAGAACCTCTACTTTGCTCCACTGCCGCTGGATTGTTTCTGAACAATGAACTGCTCTTTTCAAACACTTTAAGCTCGAAGTCGGACTTGGCAGTTCTATTACGCCGATCATGCCTATATACCATACACAGGGTAACCTACTCATGACTAAGAAAATACTTCTTGTTGCTTGGTGTTTTCCATAGAGCTCTGTAGTGTTTACAAAAGGGTTTTTACTATAGAGATATCATAGTACAAATTTTACGCCCTATTCCACTCTGCTCCACTTTGCAGATCGACTAATTGATTAGTTTTCACTTTTTTGTCCACTCTGATCCACCGATAGATTAGTTCCAACTTCAAGTTTCACTCTGGTCCACCGATGGATCAGTTTCCACAATTTTGTTCACTCTGATCCACCGATGTTAGTTTCGACATTTTGTTCCTTGCACCACGCCGCGCCGTCCCGTCCCGTACTGAGCCTGTTCTCACAGAAAATGTACTATACCTTTACCTTCATTTAGACTGGTTACAATTAAGTCGACCGGACTTCACACAAATGTCAAAAATTACAGAAAATGTGAAAAATTACAAGATTTCCATTTCCCTGAATCTTCATTATAACTATCCCAGTGCAATCAGCAATTTTTGGCTTATAAAACTACGCGTGGAATTCTGATAACAACAAACAAACATGTTTTAGATGTTTCCTGACACCAGTGAGTGCTTTTGTATGTATGATTAATTCCAATGACAACATACCGAGTTATCATAGTGCTATTCGTGACAAAGCCAGCATTTTTGCGGTACAAATGCTGCATATTGCTTAGTCCCTGCTGAATATTTTTTTATTAATTGTTACCTTGCTACTATAATAATTTTAAGCTTAATTAATATCAAATATCAATTAACAATAATAAATCTTCCAACACCGGTGATTAACGAGCTGTTTTCAAGCTCAAGTTTAAACTTAGTAATTTACTTGAAAACCTGGCTACCTAAAATAATTGATGATCAGAACAAATACTTCGTTGTTGATCGAAGGTCAACCTCAGCATAAGTGCTTACTAATCTTAAGTTGATCGAAGATCACCAACGGCGTACCTAAGTGTTTATTTCTAATCTAAAAACGTTTGTACTATGGTGTTAGAGGTATAAATAAAATACAAATTTTGCAAAACCCACGACGGATATTTTGTAACCGAAAAAGAAAATATAATTTTAGTAAAACCCGCTGTACGAAGTACAATGTGTCAGGTCAGGCCGAGAATCTAGTTTACCTAAAGTCCTACATTATAATGTCTACTTGCAATACGTGATCTTTGTTGTTCCGTATTAAACCTTCATGTATCTTAAATCTAATTAATCAGTTGCGAATTATCAGCGTTGGAGTTATCATTTCACGGTACCTCTACCACCCGCGACTAAGAGTAATCGATAAAACAGCAATGATAATTTATAAGTTGATATAAAATGGATACGTAGGTATCTTTCTTACATCTACGAGACACATATTATTAAACTGTCTTTGGTAGAATGGTGAATGACCATAGTACACACAGGCAGGTACAATACGTTACACAGAAACGCAGCAACACAGACGTTAATTTGTACTTCTTGAGTAAGAGTTTACTTACCTAGTCATTTCTATAATGTTAGAATGGCAGCCCCCGACGGATTTTTTATGTCTTTGTAATAATAGGTAGGTGAAAAAAACTTGTTAGCTATATTTGATTAATGATTATACATAAATTATCATTGCTGTTTTATCCATTACGCTTAGTCGGAGGTTTTACTAAAATTATTTATTTCTTTTTCGATTACAAAACATTTGTCGTAGGTGTTGCAAAATTTTTATTTTGTTATTATTTTAAACTGTTTAGAGATTTCCTACGTTACATACTGCCTGACGTAAACCTGCCATGCCTGTAGTAAGTAACGTAAGTGACGTCATGTAAGTATTATAATAATAATAATAATAATAAATAATGCTGGACAATCCACACAGCATCATCTAGCCCCAAGCTAAGCTAAGCTTGTGTTATGTGTACTATAAGATTGATATACTTAATATAATACATAGCATATATATAGATATTTTATATAAAATACCCAGAACACCCGGAAGAAATATTCGCAGATCGTACAAAAATCTGTCCCAAGTGGTGTATGTTACCGTATTAACTAAAGTAAAATAAATAAATTGAAATTGTTAAGCCGTTGGTTTTGCGCCTGACCTCCCCCGGGTCGTTTCAGTCTGCCGTCCCATCGGATTATGAGAGTGATGGAATAGAGAGTGCACGCATATGGGCAATATAATAAATCCTATGCACCTGGCTAGTCTCCGTTGCGACTAGCCGCCGGCCAAAGATTCGGCTAGGAGGACATCATCATCACCTATGTGTGTATCTTGGCTGACTTCCCCACGCTGAGGTTCTGGTGCATCATTGTGTCTAAATTGTAAAAGGTTGATTGGAGCGCCCCCAAGTGAGTAAACACCATACAACTTAGTTAAGAACCATCAGCAATGAACCTTATACCCTTTACAGAAAATTGTGACATAAATGGGAACATTGGTTTTCATTAAAACGTTGATTTTAGCGTCCCCTGGTGAGTAAACACCATAAAAATTAGCTGAGAACCATCGCCAATGAACAATATTAATAATGAACATTATATGCTTAGCGCTGTTTTTCAGCCAAAGACCTTAATTTAATACTAATTGAGGTTACGGACGGCAATTTGGACGAGAAACCAAACAAGGCTTTGTTATGTCAGAGGTCAAGAGACAGGGGATGATGCACAAAAACAGGATAGAGGATAGAAAAACCTACCTGAAGTTTGGACCACTGTATCCTGCCGATGCATCGACTAGCGTTCCTCCAGGCCAGCTTGGCTCCGAAGACCAGCTCAGTGGTCGTTAACTGGTAGGTGCCAGTGTTTGCCACTTCTTCCTGTACCACCTTCCAGCGAGCTTCGTGTGCTGGGGTGTTGGCCCTGTGGTAGAGTAAACTACTTAGAAAGATCCTATAAATTACCATTGTTGGGAATTTGTGCATTACACACCATCATAAGCCATTTTTAACAAACTTCAAAATAAGGAGGAGGTTCTCAATTATACTGTTTGTTTTTTATTTGTTTTTATGTGTGTATGTTGATATATCCGCCAATCGATAACGGATTTTGCTGATTCTTTCACTATTGTATAGAGGGGGTCTCTAGGTGGTCCTATAAACAAGGTTTTCCCGAGGGATTAGTATTTCTTAAAAATATTATATTATTTTTGTGGAATCACGAATAGCTACAATAATTCTGGTGTTAGGTATCTGCGCCAACTGTTAATAGATATTGATGATTCTTTCATTGTTGAATAAACATTTATTTTGAGGTGGTCGCCTATAAATTTGATTCTTATGGGATTGCTAATTGCGCCGTTAAAAGTAGGTTTGTATAACATCATCACATGATAATTTCACAATCACAGCATGTGACATTTTTGCCTCGCATGACTGTGACATTAGAGTCAAAGTCTCAAAGATCTCTGTAATCTTATATAAAATACAAAATACATTATTATGCTTTAATCTTAAGATCTGTGGCCATAGGGTTATCCGAAAGGATGCATTAATGTTAGCAAAACTCTAATATTTTTGTCAAGTAATAAAATATGAAATACTGAATTGAGTTGGTTTTGCTTAAAAACTAATCAGAAACTTCGGTTTTCGTAGTAATGGTTTCCATGGCAACGAGAATAAAAATCCAACAACTAAATGAGTTACTCCAATTACAATAGGTGTCGCCACTAGAAAAATAAGATCGCGCTTTCAAAGTGTTCCGGGTTTAAAACGACAACCAAACACAAATTTTTGCACGTACTCGTACATGCCGCATTTGTGCATGTTTCCGGTAAATAGTATACCTACATGTACACTATTTTACCGGAATTTGAAGTCAGTTTATAGCTTTTTAAAACACGCCAAATTATCCACCCACTGCTTGGCATAAGCACAAATTATATAATATTAAACTAGCTACGGTGCGGCGCTGAGTGCTCCCACGGTCTTTATGGTGTCATCAGGTGCCGCCGCTTCTACAATCAGCTAATATCACAACATCCAATAACATTCATTATATTAGCAGCGTATAAATAAAATTAGGGACCAATGGGACCGTAGAGCTAAGTGCTTTCATACAAGCTCGGAGGCCGAATTCCACTAAATTATTTGCTTTATCATAACAGTGGTATCGTCTTAGAACATCTTAGAATGACATTTACCTTTGATGAAAAAAAAACTACAGATATGCTATGGATAGGGGGATACGCGTGTCAAAACTGTCAAGGAAATAATAATTCAATTTATTTATTAAGACACTTTACAGTCCAAAGTGTTAGTCAAAGAAATAAGACCAATCATTCTCTCCATGCAAATAGCATCGCTCGCGCGATGGTTAGCAGAACTCGGCCCCGGCTTGCTTTGGGGACGTTCGGCTGAAAACCTGAAATATTTATACTGAAAGTACCCTGCCAAGATGGAAATGTTTAGTTAAATACGTAAAAACTGGATACCTAACCGCAAAAGTACTCCGCATAATATTCGTAAGAAAGAAAACTTACTTTTTATGATTATTGTTCTGAATAAAGTTTCTATGGAATATTCTCCAGTTCTTGGATTTCCATAAACCTTTATATTAGGTAATCATTTTACTTACCTCCCCAGTCCTAGTTTCGAAATTTGGCCGTGTACTTTTCTTTGCACAGAAAAACCTTTGCGCTAATAAAAAATTGGAACAAAATTCACTTTCTACGTGAAAGTATCATAGCCGAGTGTTGGCTGTGCTAAGGCCAACACTCGGCTCGGACCTGACACGGTGTAGCGTGAGTCATCCATAACGTGAAACTTCTAAATACGGGTCCTTCCTAAGTATGAACTTTTTATTGGTCTTTGTAAATAAATTACGTAGAGGTACTATTGATTTTTGGTAAACAAAAACGTATAAAAACTTACTACTATAGATAACAGGAACAGTGTTTACAAAAAATATCACGGATTCTCGAGTATAGGTCTAACAAAATTTCAACGTGCCTCTTCTTTTCACATTCTGTTATAAAGTACCTACCTACGAGCTTAGCTAAACTAACTTCAATGCAAGACGTAAAGAAGAGTGGAGGTTTAGCGACTATCAAGGAGTCTTTACGTTCCTTCCTACTAATAGGGTCTAGTGCACTAGAGTCTAGTGCATTATTATGTTGTCACATTTTGCTTTTTAACTGACTTCAAAAAAGATGTTTTTTTTTTATACGTCGATTTCTTCGTTAATAATTATTGACCGATTTAGAAAATTATTTCGCTTTTGTATTGAGAATGATCCCGAGGTAGTCCCATAAAAAATCTATTTCGATTAGTATTTCTCCCGCAAAACTTAAAAACAGTATAAAATTTGAGTTTTTTCAAAACAGTTAAATTATAACACTTTACATACCTTCGTATGGAAGCAAAGTACTGTCCAAGAAAGTCCTTGGCATCGCTGAGCACCTCTGCCGGATCCCTGGGCACATCCCCGCGCCCTGGGATGCCCATCAGACTGCCCAGGCAAGTGTTTTCGTTGCATAGCGATGGCTGGAATAAATAGAAAGAATTAGTAAACATTCAAAAGACTTGTATAAACAAACTTAACTGATAAATGGAACTACTTGTCTAAATCAGCCAAACATTTTGCATTTCTGGACGAGGGGTGCACTTAAGTCTCGCTCAGAATCCGTTGGCCTTCTTCTTACATTCGGTTTAATCTCTGAAGAGTACCTAAGTATTCTAAAAAAATTGCAGGTAAGACTCTCTCTTAAATCCTCCCCCACAAAATCGCCTTCGAAGAACTTTACTATATCGTATATCAAATAACACTCGAGTTCATAATTCGCGTTTTTTTTTTTTTCAACAAACCTGTTTGCCTCCTTTTTGGTTTCAAAACTAACTAACTATTTCTTCCTCTATCTCGTCCATTTCTGGACACGTTACCTAACATTCATTACTTACTGCACAATCCGTAGCCAAAATAATTGCTTTATCGCAAATGTATTTAAAAATGTGAAACTTAATAATTACACAAAACCCAAAATTAAATAATTTGAATAAAAGAACTTGACGCCAATTCAAACTCAAATTTCGAAGTACTACTTATACGACAGTCGACAAAGATTAAGTCATTTGAAAAATCAGACATTTAAAAAAAGAACAAAAGTCGATCAAAGACATAAATCTTTTGTTTTTCTAAAATTGGCGCCGAACATTTCGTATTTGATTAAAACTCCTTTGTCGCTCAAAGGAGTTTTATAAAAACTCTGTGGCCACTAGCATATATACAAAACAAAAGGAGGTTACTATCGCTTTATCGTGTGATAAAAGACGGTCAAATTGTAGGTAGGTTCCATGAAGACGGGATATAAAAAGATTGGCGCTTTATCTGGTTATTCTGCATAACCTACGTCTTATTGCCAAGCATTTGATTCAATTTAACCCTTACGGAGAGGATCTATAAATAATGGAGCAAATACAACGCTTCACGGCTCTATCTTTCAACCTGCTTTCAACCCTAATAGGAAGATGGAAATTCCTTCCAATCAGAGGAACTACGGGATAAGGACGAGATTTCCATCATTGCTTATAAAGAGGAGCCCTCCTCGGGAAATAAGTAAGTACATGTTTAGCCGACCGCACACTAGCCAAAGTCAATGTGAAATGTTTGTCAACAAACCACGATACAAAAACTAAAACTCACTCAACTGGCGTCGAGCTTCAAATATAATTGTAAGCAATATTTATTGAAGGAAGGATCTCAAATAAACAAGTACATAATGTAAATTGCGTATAAAAAGACGCGGCAACAGTGAATTTAGGGTTAAAGGCGTTTCGTTTACAAACATTGTACATCCAATTTGGCTGACATATAGTGGGTTCGTTACTACTAGTACCATTAACAGTTCCATGATGGAACTACTGATGTTTTTTTAATTACTAGTTCCATTTTATAAGTATCTGAAAATAATGGAAGTAATTGGGATTGGGGCAGGGAGAAGAAGATTTGCTTACATAATACGTGTGTTATCAACATGTGGCATAATTTGTGGTCCATTAGGGTGTAGTTATTGTATTGTATTTATTTATTAATCAAAACTTATTCTATTCTTATTTATAAAACACTTTAAACCATAGAAGGTTGTTTGTGTCGACAGTTACAGCAAGCAAGCTTGGAGAGGAAAATGGTAGGACTGATCCTATGGACCGTGTATGCGGGATTTACCTTCCGTTTAGTAGAGTCTGGTGACATCTAACATTCATTCGGGTCTTACTTTTAAATTGAGCTAGCACTAGAGAAAAATTCGCCTATTCTCGTGCAATCGTTTTTATCGCAATCATGATTATTTAAGTAGCAAGGAACATAAATACTCCAAAGAGGTACCCTACCTCCTTCCACTTCCACGTTCGTTTGGCCAGTGGTAAGGCGATTGCTATAATTCTTTTGTTAAAAATATTTCCCCACCTCATGATAAAGTTCTTTAACATTTTTTGAAGATTAAAATAGGCCAATGATGATAATGATAAAAGTTTGAAAAAATTATTGATGAATCCATCACTTCACACCCTAAAAGTTTTTCTAAAACGGTTTTACGCTAACCTAACACACGTAGTTTGACCATAAAAGGTGTCGGCCGTATAATGTGATTCAGAGTTGCATAGATTTCGGGTTATCTTTTGAGTTGAATGTTTAATGGCTGTAAATATATTTTGAATGGGATAACACCTGTCATAAAAATATTAAAGTACCTACCCATGACTTACTATATCCGCATAGATAAACATCTTTATTTTTACTAAGTCTAAGCTTTACATAGGTACTACATTATGCCTTGATTTACATATGTACCTGTAAAAATATTTGTTTTTTTATTAAGCTCGTTGGTATCTACTTACAGACAATATAAGATTTCGCTTAAGCAATTGGTACATATGTATATTCAAATTTTAGGGTGAAACAAAACGATCTCCATAATCTAATACTCATCGAAACCCGCTACACCTCGTAACAAGACAGTTAAATAGGGAAACTGTATCCACACAGGAGTTAGTTCCGGTGGCAGTAACTTTGGCGTGGCGTACTCGGCGGCGGTTTCAGAAGTACACCACTACAAGGATAGGTAAGGTACTCTACTTACCTATGTTCTAAAATTAAATTTTGCTTTCTACTTGAGAGTTTATAAACATGTAGGTACTAATTAGGTACTTAATTATATTTGTAACATACGAAAGAGCACTTTTTGGATATTAAATATAACGCGACTCAATTTTTGGTAGACTGAACGCCTAGGTACCAAAGTGACTTATGACCATAAGTAAATAAGTAATCGCCTGTTCCCAAGCGAAATGAATAGCTCGCTCATTTGGAATCAGTGTAAATCTAAATACAGTGCTAGCCAGGCGTGTTGTAATGTAACTATGCAAATTGTTGTTGAAAAGTGTCACAAAATGCCAGCGTCTGGAATTCGTAAGTGCAACAACAATTCTAAAAATACAAATAAAGCGTTAAATTCCTTCCGCTGTCCAAAATTACAAATTTAAATGGCGAGTCCACGAAAGGAAATTAAAGTGTTTGCAACTAATGTGGGAGAAAAAGAGATGACACTTCTTTTTCTTCACAGACACATTTTCGATTGCAGGGCCTTTACTTATTTAGGACCTTTATTTTTTCACAAAAGTCAGTTATACGAAGAACACCGCCATAAGAGACAGCCATCTGTATATGTTTTATGGCGATGATATCTATATTTGCGGTAAAGAATGGCAGTACCACCATTTATTTTTATAAATAGAATTTCACTGTCGTTCATTGTGATAATTTTCAACAATTCAATTGTGCAAATTAAATATCTAGAGTTGACATTTCATCATAAATTGTCAAACAATAAATTATGTTTTTTTTAAAAAAAGAAGAGCTCTGTTATATATTTATTACGATCTCACTAAAGAGTTTGTATTGCGCAGTATGCCAGTTCGGAGAACAATTATGCGTTATAGTTATAAATACATTAGTTATTTACATACAAGAGATAAATGCATTTCCGCATTCCACACTGCAACACTACGGTCATTTCGAACAGGGGTATCGTTTGATTTTAAAAGACCCACGATACCACCAGGGGTATCCTCAGGGGTATCGTGGGTCCGCAGTGGATTCGATTACACAATAAACAGTAAAAGTAATAGTAGTAACTACTCATTAGTGTACGTGGGGCGGCATTTTGTTAACGCACACATTCAAAGACAAAGCCACAGTTTTTGGTGTCAGGATAAAGATAAAGATTATTTATTCGCGAAAACATGTGTTAAGTAAGGTAACAGGTAAATACATTTTGTAAAAGTACATGTTTACCCGTAGTCGGTATACAAAAATATTTCAGAGAGAATGAATGACGTGCAATAACTTAGAATTTACTAAAGTTTATCATTGAAAAAATCGTCAACATTATAACAACACTTACAAATGAATAACACTTTCAGTTTACAGAAACTACCTACAAAATAAATGAATAAAAAATAATAATAAAAAAAAAACATATAGGTATTAATAGTAATATTAATCTTTAGACAGCTAAAGATTTGGACATTTAGTTCTGTGTGTCTACCATGAGTAGTCACAGTTAGATCGTCTGACGTTACTACAGTAGTTACGTAAATACGCAGATAGTATAGTTAGCTTCTATAATGGCACCATAAGCTGTGTTGGTGCTTACTACTTACGTTATAGTTACAACTACACCTTGTGTAGTTTTGAGTTGTAATGTTGGCGTCATTGGGATACGATACTCACTTCACAATGAATATTTTCATCTTTTTTTAAATAATGCACGATGCTAGTGACAGAAGATAGAACATATGGTACTATTATTCGACAAATGTAGAAAGTCGTCTGATTGACTTATTTCAATAAAATCTAATGCAGCCCAAATTTAGTCCTTTTTACGAATGGTTCCAACTCGCTCGCACTCACTCAACTCGAAGTGTTTACAAACCAAAATGCCGAGAACAAGTGTCTCGCATTTAGAAATAATGGTTGAATAAATTTTGGTCCATATGTATGTTAGTATTTTTCTAAAAATAATTAAATTAATAATACTGGACAAGCCACACAGCATTATCTAGCCCCAAAATAAGCAGAGCTTGTGTTATGGGTACTTAATACAATACATTACAAATAGATATTTTTTATTATGTAGGTACGTATAGAAAGTAGGTACCCAGAACACCCGGAACAAATATTTTCAGATCGTACAAATATTTATCCAAGGCGGGAATCGAACCCGCAACCTCCCGCGTCGCAGTCGGACCTTCTCCCACCGCGCCACATCGGTCGTCCTTATCCCACGTTTTACATGGTAGGTTAGCATTTTTCAATAAATCACAAAAATTCTTAAAAGCTTCTTTGGATAATCTTTAATAAGTACTTAATCTATAAAGTTTCACAAACTTGGTGTCACATATAGTTTGAAGTCGATTTCCAACTAGAACACGCATCTCACATGGAAACTTTCTTTGTTCGCGTTATTCAACTTATTTGGCAGTAGGTAACATTTCCAAAACAAAAGGTGCTCTAATAAACATTTTTAATTCAAAAATCGCAAAATCTTTCACAAACTATGGTCATTTCACGAAGCTAAATGTCGGTGAGTGCCGTAACTACAGTAATAATAGTATGTTACTATGACATCTATCAAATTTGTCACTCATGGTACCAAATTCTAAGCAAATGAAGGCCAAACTACAGTCGCCGTAGTATAGTTTACTACACTGTGACGTAGGATAGTTAACTACGTTACTCATACTGCGCATTTTAGTACCCAACTATCCGCTAGAGGCGCTGTTCAAGTTTTCATACATTTTTTTAACTACAGTCGCTAGCGAGTATAGTTTGTTAAAACTCATGGTAGACACACTTAACTGTTTAGGTATTTTGTGATAAACTTTAGGAGCCATACTAACAACACTTTTCCGCATTAGTGCTGTGCTAGCTTGGGGAACAGATGGGGATTTTTTTAACATAAAGTGCTACCTCTAATATGTAGAGTGACGGAAGTGTTAGTATTTTGTGCTTTAGGAACAGCGGTCTACAGCTATCGCTAGTTTTTATTCTGAACATAGCTCTCAGGCACCGTTTCTGCAGCTTAAAATTGGTAGAGTTGCCTCAGAATATTAGGCCATATCTCAATAAAGGGACAGGCAAAAAAAAAAAAAAATTATTAATCATTCTCTTAAGTTACATTGTTCAGTGTTCGAGACAGTAGCCTATCCTTAAAAGACTCGCTTACTTAAAGGATGACTCACGTTAGACCGTGTCGGATCCGAGCCGAATGTCGGCCGTAGCACGGTCACCGAGCCGGTCCGAGCAAAAACCGAACAAAACGTCGGTGCACTTGTATAGCATCACAACGAGCCGAGCCGGGACCGAGTTGTTTCCGACCGTTGTCCGTTGCTCGGCTGTCACTCGGTTGCCGCTCGGTATAGCGTGAGTCAAAATATATGTAACACTAGCTGCTGCCCGCGGCTTCGCACGCTTTTTTCCGGAATAAAAGGTAGCCTATGTCTGGCCTCGGGATACCATCTACCTCGCTGCCAAATTTCACCGAGATCCGTTCAGCCGTTCTTGAGTTATAAATAGTGTAACTAACACGACTTTCTTTTATATATATATATAGTAGATATATGTAGATAAATAGATTAGTTGACCGTGCTACGGCCGACACTCGGCTCGGACCCGACGCGGTGTAGCGTGAGACCACCTGATCTATTACCAAACATATCTGATATCTTTGGTATTTGTAATTACATAATTCCATTGTGAATTGCTTACTAATTTTGTATGAAAATGGATTTTGAAAACTAGGATTCGTTTTCCAGGGTAGTTTAGACAGCATGGGTTATGGTTGTGATACCAGGACATCGATGGGTACGTGCTCAATGCACCAGGATTACGAAACCATACCACCATAACTGATTATCCATCATATTCAATTATTCAATAATCGAATATTTCCTATGATTATTTCAGTTGCAATTTTTTGTATTTTTTTTTTCTAGAATTAAGAAAAACAAGATCAGAGAATTAGCAAGCTGAAGTAGCAGAGGCTGGCCATATCTCGCGAAGAACCGAAAACCGCTCTGGTAAACGTGTTCTCGAGTGGAGACCGCAACTCGGCAAACTTAGTGTAGGACGCCCTCCGGCCAGGTGGGATGACGATCTGCGAAAGACTGCAGGCAGATGCTGATGCGGCAAGCTAAAGACAAGGCGCTATGGCGCTCATTGGGGGAGGCCTATGTCCAACAGTGGATTAATATAGGTTGATGATGATGAAGAAAAACAAACCGTTTTTGTAGAAACTGTTACAAAATTCAAATTCCATGATCGGGGTTCCGCTTTGATGCTAAGGGGTCCGTGCATATTTTATATCGGCGAACCTGCCTTGAATCTCTGTCTGTCGGAAATCGCCTTCTCCAAAGAGGATTATATTTTCGTTTTCTTTATTATTTCCGGAACTTCTTGTATTTTTTGCAAGAGATTTTCTGCACCTTGGTTGATTAGTATTTTGAATTGTACTTCGTGGGGTGTCAATGAATGCGGATAGCATAAGGCCTCATTGCATGACTTACACTTTATGGCCTAAATGGAAAATACCAAGATGGAGGTAAACAAACAAACCATAAAAAAAATACTAAAAGCAACAACTTATGTAGGTAGGACGTTTATTATGTTGACATGCAAGATTTTAATGGGTGGGACGCACATAAGTGCCAACCAATAAAATCAGTCCCGCCGTACTGATAAGAACATAAAGGTATCGGCACGTCTAACGGCTTGTGCACTGATTTTTCAGCCTTTTGTCTATCCGAAGACATGAAGATTCGCTACCTACACTACCCTAAACAAGAAATAACGTGTATTGTATACTCGGTTCCAGAATCCAAGATATTTTTTGTAAACAAAGATTTATGTAAAAAAAAAAAAACTTAACAAAAACTGATAACAACGACAGTAAACAACAAGGTCACTCTTTCAGTGCCCAAGACGCATGTTGAGCGCGTTATACCAAAGGCTGGGCTGGTTGGATTATCTTGCAATAAGGAAGATCATCACATGGGTGGCAGTCAAAAGATCAAAGAGTATATAAGTAAGAGAAATATTTGAGTGAATTTCTGGCAGGAGGCAGGTTGATAGAAGATTAAAACAAAAGAGATATTATAGATAACGCGAGTCATTTTCCAACTCCCTGGGAGCTAAATCATGAAACAATTCCAATATTGACGAAAACTCGACTTTGTAGAATTTGGGTAGAGTTTTATGAAACTCAATAAAATCAGTTTTGCTTGATTCATATGCATTTCAGTTCAAATAACATGGATCAAATCTTACGACATTGATTAACATATTCCACGAAACAAATTGAATAAAAACTTTATTGAACTAAATACTTTAGGTATTTCGGAATTCAAAAGAAAATTTTAAAAAATTTCAAGCATTTGTCTTTGTATTAGGAATCGGATCGAGGTTGGAACTGTTTCGAAGAGTAAAGCTTCGCTCACACCTGCGCGACCAAGACGCGGGACACGGGACGCGAAGCAGGAGCGTTTAACTTTTCCATGAAAAAGTTCCCGCGTCGCGGTCGCGTAGGTGTGCAATGCACGGCGCCATAGATAATGTATGGGAAGCGTCCGCCGCGTAGCAGACGCTCCCGCTTCGCAGTCGCTTTGGTCGCGCAGGTGTGGGCGAAGCTTGAGCACCCTGACAGTTTCACATATTTACTCTGCGGGCGCGTGCTCGACGCGACGTTCAGTAAATATGAGCTCACGCAATGTACTTCATTTGCCTACGTAAACATTGTTCGCGCGTTAAAATAGGTCTATGATAATTAATGTGATTTTAAGCTCTACCGGTGTAACTGTCTAATCTCCACTTGGTTGGTCTACTGTCAAAATAATTTATGAACTTTAAGCGAAAAGGTGGTACCGGCTTAGAATTTGCACCACCCCAACTCTTCCCGCGGGTGTCGTAAGAGGCGACTAAGGGATATCCACCGGGGATGGGCAGCAGCGCCCCCTGCAGAACAATTCTACCACTGAACTGCGATCCCAACCTGCATGCCCAGCGTGGGAGTTATGGGCATTACCCCTTGTGAGATAAAAGCCAATAAGGCGCTTATCAAGGGGAGGCCTGGGTCTAGCAGTGGACTAATATAGGACTAATATAGCTGTAGAGGTGGAGGTGGAGGTAGCGAATAGGAACTGTTTATCTGGTTGATCAGTGAAATATGTAATGTGTGCCTAAATTAAATTGTTGGTATTTACCAACCTTTCTGCGTTTACATAGTCAAAACCAGTTAAAACAATCATTATGTTTATTGTATTATTTTGAAATCCTTAAAGTTTTGGGTACTTTATGGCCCACAGAAGATGAAGATAGAAAATATGGCATTTATAATAAACTGGTGACGTTTAAAATAATTTACTTACATTTCTAGGACAAGGCGTATCATACAATCGATCGTACAAATATTCCCGTGACTCGTGGTTCTTCAGCACTTTCGGTCTTATGACTTTCCTCACAGGCTTCTTCCTCATAACTGTCTCAATCTCGATAGGACAAGTCTTAACCTCATGGGCTTTTTCGCCCATCAGTTTGCTCAGGATATTTTGTTCTTTTGTTATGTTCAAGCCATTGTCAATGGAGTTTTGAGCTACACCGGGAGCCATGTTGCAATGAACTCATCAGCTAATTGGTTGATGAGGCACTCGCGGCGCGGGCGCACTAAGAGAGCGAGGATGCGGTCACAGTATTTATAACACTTATCGCCAAATACAAACTAACAGGTGCTAATGTTTTATTTGCAAAGTGTCACTCGCGCCACACCAGTTGTTGATGAGATTTTGGAGCTTTGGCTGCTGACGTACCTATATGAAACCAGGGCTAATAACTGAACATTTAAAACATGGTGGAAATGACCTCGTAGCCGAATTTTCGGCCACGGCGGCCAGTTTCAACGGAGATTAAGCCAAGTGCAAATGCACTCTTTACTCGCTCACTCTCATAATCCGATGGGACGGCAGAACGACACGACCGGGGAGAGGTCAGACGCAGGATCAACGGCTTGCTGCTTGTTTTTGTAGAAATAGTGACCGATCGGTAGTTCAATTGTAAAGTAGAAGTATTTCTTTACTATTAAAAAGGTTCTAAGGTTGCATTGCATAAGATCATCAAAAAAAATCGTAGAAAAACAATGTGGTTTTCACGTCAAAGCATTGCACAATTGCAATCGCAATAAAATATTGCAATAAAAGAGATCCAATGATCTCTTTGGAAGGCTGTATTAAATGTCTTATTTATTTAATGCTACAGCGGAAATTGAAAAAAAACAGTCTAATGATCTGATGACAACTTTTATTTAAGAGCAGTAGAAAAATTGAATTGTGTTTTTAAATTGAAGTTATTAAAGCTATGATGCCACGTTTGATTTGCTCTTCTACTCTGTTAAATTTTTAAGGCCCTTTTACAAGCTTTTATTAAAGTTCACCTGTCCCGGTGTCTGTGTCTGGCTGTAATCAAATCTTGCAAGTTAATTTTGACGGGTTTTCCGGTTTTCAATTCAGCTGTGGCTTGCGTGTGTAAATCGGATGATGATGCAGTTTTATGATGACATGAAGCTGGTGGCCATGGGAACTACGCAAACTCATCGAGTTTGGCCTCTTTTGACCCGTCGCGAGAAGTAATCCCGTCCTAGATTATATCCAGGGTTTGATGATGTAGCCAGACGGTGGCACCTGGGAAGGTGGCAATGAGACTCAACTTTTAAATTCTATAAAAGTTTGTTTAAAACATTTTTAAACTAAGTCTTGTTATTTTATCTTTGATGTTTTAAAAAACAAACTGCAGGGTAAATTGATGTAGATACAAATTACATTGATTTATTATATTATAGCTTATTGTGTACTTCATTTACTTATTGATTTTTGTTCTGTTTATACCATGCCTTAACTAAGATTTCATTTTACATACTTTATTCTTCACCCATCCTCTTCAATTAAGCCAACTTCTCTATTCCATATTTCCAAAGTTCGATGCACCTCGAAGCATCATTATGACATATCTAAATATTGAACAACATATTATTTAGTCCTTTATCTCAGCACAAACAACTCGGGATCTAGTCATGTGCCATCCAAAAATATTTGTTTAAACCATGCATTCGCTTATTTCGAATTCGGAGCATTCTATTTGCTGATGTCTACGATTGTTGCCTTGTTTGGCTATCTTGCGGCGCTAGTGTTGTGTTTTGGCCTAGAGTCGGTAGTAGTTCTTAATGTTGACATACTTACGCACAATCACATGCCCATTAGAATGTTAGAACGTGTGCCTATACCTACTCGTGTGTTTATGGTAAGAGCGCTTGTAATCGCTGCCGATTGGATCGGTGGTGTACTAGGTTTACATCTTATAGTGGCTGAATTTTACAATTAGTGAGGCCATGGTCAACTAAGAAGAGTGTAGTTTGCCCATATTCAAACAAAAATGTATCGAATTTTTGTTACAATTCGTGTTTCTTGTAAAAAGAAATAAATTTTCTGTATCTTGCCTATTAGCACTTAACCGCACCTGGTTTTTAAGATAGAAAAAGTAGGTAACTTTAAACCCACTATCTCAAAAGGTACTTTAGTGAAGTAGGGTTGTTATCTAAAGGCAATGACTTACCTTCATGGCTTTCCCAACTTCTTTATCGCCATCCATAAATCATTGCAATTTGTCGATTTAGGGATTATTTTTGTGTTAGAATGCCGCTTATATCTAATAGCTATAATAAAATGACAATGCCAAAAATGAAGTTCATATTTATATGATGAATAGTTATAAAAAAAACCCACCACTCTCACCAGTTGTGTCGGTCTGCCGTCCCATTGGATTATTAGAGTGAAGGAATAGAGAGTGACTTGTGTCTGTGGACTGTAATATGTCCTGTCCTAGATGTTTATATGGCTAGCCATCCACTGACACTGGCGCCGTAGTAGACAATAGGAGGACATCATTACCTATCACTAACACTTTGTCTTATTCCTCCTTACTTAATTTTAGCCAATACAGAACGAGACATTGCGATGCGGGTTTACCTTAAAAGTGTTGGGAGACTGTTAAATTACCAATATGTATATACCCGGTGCTTCATCAGGTAGGATTGCTAGAAAACAATGTACCTAACGACCGTGCAAGCTTTACAAAGCAATAGAGTATCCCGGCTGCGTTTCCTCGCAATACGACAGAACGATGCAACCGCACGCTGTGGTCGTCACGGCCATACATTAAGCACAAGTCTGTAAGCACTACGTTTACCTACGTACGTTGTGATTTAGCTGTGGTTATCAGAGCCACTGAATACGATTGCTTTTTGTTCTTTGGCCAAGATATATTAAGCCCGCGTTCCATCAAACGTGAACATTAATGAACTACCATAGTGTGATAGATTATTGTACTACAATAATGTTCTCTAATAATAAACATTACTACACTACACTAAACACACTAATACACTAAATTAAAAAAAAATTGTTAATTTTGATTATACATGTGAAAGTTTGAATGCTGGATGGATATACATATTATGTTTCAAGTCAAAACTACTGAATAAAACGGGCTGAAATTTTGCATTGATAAGTCTAGACCTAGAGTAAGCATTCATTTACGTACACCTACTGAACTGTTGAGTTCTTCTTTAATCCGTCCATTTCACAGCTATTATTAACTATGCATAGGTCATATTCAACATTAAAATGCAAACTCGCAAAAACCCGGGATTAGTTCTCGCATTCAGAAAGTCGCACTAGTGTGGAACTTTTTGCTTTGTGGCTACCAAACACAAATGTTATGCAGCTGTCCGGGTTTAGTTCTTGTTCCGACAGGAAAGCAAAAACGGGACAAACAATGAAGTCGTTTCGTGGTTCGTCAGGTGCTCTACAATAGTACCTATTCCTATAGAGCCGAATGTCGATACAACGCTGACGCAATAACTGGAAGAACTTCTCTTGATTTTTTTCCACCAGTGAGTCCCTCGGGGGGAAAAATTCCGAGATCCCCAGGGCACCCAAGGACCAAATTTATTTTTAAAGTTATTTACAGGCTTTGACAGAACAGCTATTTGGGATGACCTACCCGGCAATGAGTAAAATGCAGCGAAATAATTATGATGATTTATATGAGCATTTTAGTTTACTGCAAACTAGAATATGTAGAAGCACCTATTTCTTAGTTTAGTAATGTAAATTCAATTAATTCTAAAACTTATTTACACCGCGAGAACAACGTTTTAAACAAAGTTTGTCACGTAATTTGTTTGCGGATCATTGAAGCTGCCGGATTGGGTTTGTTCCGCTTTGGATAAGTCTCTCTCGAGTCGTTTGAGAAATTGGCGGCAGCGGAAACTGTTTTACATTAATTGTGTTTGATGGATTCTTCGAATGTTGAATAGTTTTAGTGGTTCTTAACGGCTGGCTAGCCTCTTAGTGCAAATAGGTCCACAGCAAAATGATGTTAGCGAAAGTAAAAAGTCACTGATGTACCTACGTTTATCTTTTAGAACAATTTAATCTTATTTTTATAAGAAAAAACACAGACACAGTAGAATTCGCACCACCCCAATTCTTCCCGCGGGTGTCGTAAGAGGCGACTAAGAGATATCCACCGGGGATGGGCAGCAGCGCCCCCTACAGAACAATTCTACCACCGAACTGCGATCCCCAACCCGCATGCCCAGCGTGGGGATTATAGGCATCACCCCCCCGTGAGATAAAAGCCAACAAGGCGCTTATCAGGCCTGGGTCCAGCAGTGGACCAATATAGGCTGTCGAGGTGGTCGAGGCGAGGTGGGATCAGATTGATAGCTGATACCGTTGATTCTTTACTATACAAATAAACAATAAAATCTGGATCCGGACCAATAAAGTCTCTGACCCACAGCGCCACAAGTGGTTGATTAGATGGCGACATTTGACAAGGAGCAACAGGCTTGATGTGCCGGTTACCCTTTACTACGGCTAATTTATCACAATTGCAGAAGACTGTCGATAATTCTCCTACATGTTGTGCGAAAGATATCTAAGTTTGCTATAACAGCTGATCTATTCACATGTATTCGTAAGTTCAAACATACTACTTTCGCCCCTCATTGGCTGAAATTTGATAACGAATAAAAAACAAGAAGATGGCGAAATAAGTATGGGTGAAACCCTCACGAATAATCTTAGTTGACCTGTTGTTTCTTTTACATTTTTTGTAGCATAACTTCTTTAAACGGAGAAGGTGACGTGTGTGCCGGATGCAAACGGCCGCGCCCCGTAGCAACAAACAAAAGTGTTATTAAATACTTGAAAAGTAAACACCCTCAAATAAATGTATTTCTGCCATTAATTGGCCTTTTTACAAGCTTTTATATAACTTGCCCTGTTAGTAAGCATATGTGGGACAAATCTTGCAACCGAATTTACAACCAGTCTGTCTGTGTGTGTCAGACAACACACACGTGTTGTCTGTGTGTTATATATTTATGTGTGTGTGTATTAGTGACATTGCAATGTTATGGTACCATCGAGCTGGTCTAATGATGGAGACAGAAGGTGGCCACAGGAACTCCTAAACGAAACCAAGTAATCCCGTCGAGTTTGGGTTCGTTGGATTTGTCATCCCGAACAGTTTGGAAGATATAAAATCTTGTATAAGTTTAATTTAATTTAAATTAAATTAATGTATTTCATAATAATACACATTTGCACATGGCTATTTGCGATTTAGCAGTCCGGACATGGACACTCTACGATTTCGTGACTTCTGGATATTAATTTAATTTACTATTAAATGTAAAGGTTTAATCGTGTATGGATGTTTTGAAATAACAATTATCGTTAATTTCATATACATATAAAAATTATTACATAAAGCTATGATATTGATTTTATATAAACAAAGAAAATTACAATCAAATAATAGAAACAAATTAGTATTTACAAAGTATTTACACAGCATTTGGCAGCAATCGACAATAAAGCCCGAAGGAATATACAATCGCTGCCAGCGCGGAGCCAGCCGCGATTTTTGAACTGAAATTTTTCGTGATATTTGCAGTGGTTGATAAAAATTAGATGACAAATGAAATTACGCCGATCTTAAAGACCACGCCCGACATAAAAAAGTCAAAGAAACAGCGAGTTTCAGAATTTTTAACGCTCTGTGCTGCGGGTAGAAAGTTAGTCCCGAATATTATTACAAATTACGTATCGCGTTAATTCATCAAAAAAAAAATAGCAGTGATTTAAAACATAGACTTGTAAAGTTAATGTTGATAATTATTTTGGTATAAATATTATGTCAAAATGATATAGAACTCTTTCGAAGCCTTTGAGGTAGATAATCGAGTTCGGTTCAGTTTTTTCTCTTCTCTTTACATAATTTTAAAGGCATGTAACGAAAATGTATTCTATTATTATTCAAATATAGGATATTCGTAACAAAAGAATACAATTTTTTTGGTGGACTTTATTCAAATCTACAAATTAGAGCTCCCAAAACAGGTCCAAGAGTTTTAGCCTAAACATTCACCGGGAGAATGGTTATAACTACATAAAAAAAGAAGTTTTCTAAAATTTGTTTTATTATTATTGTAGTAAAGAAAACGAACTATTATTAACAAGTGATTATTATTTCAAGCAACAAACGAAAATCATACAATCTGGACGATGAAACCGTGATATTTCTCGTTTTTTTGTAATAGCTCTCTAGTAAGGAAACTCATTATTTTCCTTGTTTCGAATAACTTACCGGGTTGCTGCAGTTGGAATACAAACTGCGGCTAATGTGTCAATGAACATCAGGCTGTTCGTACGAGTATAAATACTTATTTTTTTAGCAACGGGACTCATCCCAACTGCGGTACCTATTCGGAGTTTTACCTATCGATTCTTCGGCGTATACCTTGTTCGATGCATTGACTCTATAAATAGAAAAGCCATATACACGGTTTTTTACCAAAAAAAACACGTAAGCGATGGCCTTAAAACTCCAGCTTGCAAAGTGCGCATCTAGTTTGGAAGTTCGTAAAGTGGATTACCTGCCCGTTCGGATGAGTGATATTCGTCAAAGCCGGCCCACTCGATGGGTATTAATAAAAAGTTAATCGTCCATGCAAAGCCGCTGGCCAGCCAGCTATGGGCTAACGGGAGATTTAGAACAATGCTTTCATAACAAAATACTATGAAAGTGTATGGTACAATGTAGAGAACTAGAATGGCGTGAAGGCGTCGCGCGGTGAGTGCAATGGCGGTGCATTGCGCAAGTGGAATCCATGGCGTAGGAACAACTAATAATAATAATTGTAACAATGCTGGTCTGCTTAGCTTGGGGCTTGTGATGCTGTGTAGATCACAGCATCACAAGCCCTTGAGCAGAGCTTGTGTTATGGATAACTGAATACTACATAATACATTATAAAATATCTATTTATGTAGTAGAAAACACCCAGAACACCCGGAACAAATCTGCAGTACATTCAAACATTTTTCCGGGCGGGAATCGAACCCGCAACCCTTTGCGTCGCAGGCGGACTCACCCGCTGCGCCACTGAATGTCGTCAATAAATTTCCACACTGAATACAGCCTTTTACGTGTTTATACACTCAGCAATCTGCTTGGGCTATTCTTCCTCGCTCAGGATGCGTGTCCTGGGTAATCTGCGTCTTAAGCCGATTGGAGAGATTACCCTTAGTCTATCTTCAACAGCATTAACACCAGTCCACTGCTGGACGTAGGTCTCATTAGGTAATACTATAATCCCCACGCTGGGTATGTGAGTTGGGAAAAGACCAGTCTATCTACGCCTTCTGTAAAATAGCCGATAGCCATAACATTCCGAAACATAAAGCAAAAAAAACGTAATTTCCGCTTTGTTATAAATCATCTGTTATAAATAATCATAACGGATATCCTCCTGCAACACTTCGTTACGCTTATCAGTGAGTGAGTCATACACGCATCACTTTGTGTAAAACAAATAGATAAGTATATTTACTGAGAAAATAAAAAGTAAGAAATTAGTTTATAGTTTTCTGCTTGCTCAGAGCATCACGTGAAAATATTTTATCTCTGAGGCAGATGTTGACGTTGTAAGCTGCTGGTCAATTACAAATAACCATATTGTTATAACATATAGTTTTATTATTTCAGTAGATATTCTATGAATATTTTATTTTAATATACACCTTTACTAAAAAAAAATCAATGAACTAATGAACTTTGCAACATTCCAGACGTAGATAAGTAAATGCATAGAAAATAGTTACCAATGTGTGTGTTTATTATGTTATGACTGTTATCTTTAATTGTTTTGTTTAAGATTTAGGATTATTTATATAACTAAGCGACGCGTTAAACCACAGTAAGTATAAATTCGTAAAATAAAGAGAACCCAGTGCTTAGACAAACCTAACATAGGCTTTAAGGCATTGCTAACAATTTTTGTTAGCAATGCCTTAAAAATTTTTGTAACGAATTTTTGTTGGATAAATGATCTATTATAGAGGTATATAGGTAAACACAAGTAATTTTTTTCGTTCCAATAATAAAAACAAATTAGAACTAGTATTTACAATTGAAACAATTTAGCTAACTGCAGACTGGTGCAAACAATCTACAGGTAGCTCAACTGATCCATATCAATACCAGTCGGAAGCGTCCCCAAGACAAGCTGGCTGCATTGCCCCGCTATATGGCAATGCTGATGCGCTGGGCCAGATACCCACCAGCTCTCGGGTCACGCGAATAATAAATATATATATGGTTTTAGTACATGCCTGTATTCTAAAGTAGTCGACTTATTTTTGCTTGCAGATAAGAAAACAAGACATTACATCAAATATAAAATATCAATCTCCCTAATTATATGTGTAGGTAGTCGCAAGTAGTCGCAGTTTTTAAGGGTCTTATCTCAAAGACCATATTTTGATAATGAGTCCCGGGTTTGTAGATTAGCCCTTAATATTTTTGAAGAAAATTTCAGAAGATCCCTTTATTACGCTTTCTTTTATGGCATTATGAGTGAGATAAGTGCAAAGTTATATCTACGATCTCTTGTGTGAAGACAACGGTGGTACAGTTGAACAGGTGGAGACTACAATAACCCGTCCACACACAAAACCACAGAAACCGCTAAACCACTTCTATCCTAAACTCGGCTACAGAAAGCGCTGAACGAATACGACGTCGAAAAAAGCAAATGTCTTGTATTAATCAGAATTAGAACCTAGGGACGTATTATTTAAATCGAGCACATTCACGACTCGACCATTCTGACAGTAGATACGTACTGAAATGAAATTTGTGTTCTTACTCATCGAAATTTCAGTGTAGTCGAGGGCTTAGCGACTTTAGGCATGCTGTGGTTTAGCGGTTTCTGTGGTTTTGCGTGTACACGGGTCTTTGGAGTCTACATCTGTAAAGCGCTTTTATGCGGTGACTGTACTTTACCAACTTTATTAATCCGTACTAATATTTCTTAAAAATACGAAAACAATTAGGATTCATTGAAATATATAAATTGTGAATAATTAGTTTCGCATTCCTACAGTTAAAAGTTAAAATAATAGTACACAATTAGAGGGAAGGATAGAGTGCGAATCAAACCAACCAACGAGTGCAAATTTGACACCGATTTAATATTTGTTAGTAATTGTACAATAACATGTAATTAAACAAATAGCTGTAAGAATGTGAGTTGATAAATCTGCTTGGCTAAACATAACCTAGTTCATTGACTCTGTGGAGTACAGCACGCCCTGTTTATCTATCTTTACTAATATTATACATTCAAAAGTAACTCTGTCTGTCTGTTACTTTTTCACGCCTAAACGGCTGAACGGATCTCAGTGAAATTTGGAAGAGAGGTAGATGGTATCCCGGGGACGGACATGGGCTAGTTTTTACCCCGGAAAAATGTATGCAAAGCCGGGGCAGCAGCTAGTTTGATATAATAATAATAATAATAGTTTTTATTCAGATAAAGGTCTTATAAACAAAACAAAGTTATGTGTATTATTTCACTTGTTAGTTTCGACACCTCGCTCTAACTAAGTACAAGACTTGTGATATAGACGCGAGGGCTCTCTACCTCGGTAAGTTAGTAGGTTTACACTATTATAGGACTTGCATAATGTATATAAAAAAGTTAAGAAACTGTACTATACTTTAAAAAACTACTATAAACTTATCATATACATATATCTTATATATTTAATAATACATTACATTAAAATAAAACCAAAAGTAAAGTACGGTGTGAGTGTAAAAAATATATTTTGCGACTTAACTACAGAATGGATCATGATGAGAAAAAAACCTAGATTGTTTCCTGGTTGAAGAAATTTGCTATTTGATTTAGCGATAGTCCTAACGGTAAAGTAAATAGGTAGGTACGGACAGAGTCTCGAAATCGCCTCAACCAAATCATCTTAATTAAAATGCATTAAAAATACATGCGAGGCAAAACAAGAAATCAAAATGGGGCGAACATGGAATAAAATTATTAAAATATCCATAACCTAATTTCGAGGCAGACAAGGAATATAATGTAGGGCGAACGTGGAATTTTACATGTGGGGCAAAACTCTGTGAGGCGAATGTGGAACAAATCATACCACCGTCCTCATCATTATCTTCATGATCTTAAACCTGATTGCGTCACCTCCACGGGTCACCGTAATCACAAATAACGCTTCCGACTGGTATTGATATGGATCAGTTGAGCTACCTGTAAATTGTTTGCAACAGTCTGCAGTTAACTTAATTGTTTCAATTGTAAATACTAGTTCTAATTTGTTTTTATTGTTGAACTTTAATTTTCTTTGTCAATAAAGACTTGTAGGTACCTATAAGTAGTTAAGTGTTAATATTTTATATACATATATGCTAGTTTTAACGTATATTTTACTATGGACCGTAGAATAAGTTAAATAAGTTCTATAACTTTTCTATTGTCTGAAACAAATGAATTATTATTATTATTAATTGTAAAGTGAGCGTTAGGTACCTACGTAATTGGTATTTCGTTTTCTTTGGTTCTCTTTGGTTTCCTTTCGTGGCGATTTGGATCCACTAATTGAGTTAATGCATAGGCCGATCTTTTTTGATTTTATTTATTTTAACTGAGTTAAACATCAATATTATTTAAGTAAAATAATTGCATACCGACTTCTACGAATTATCTTGATTAACGAGGTGATTCTTACGAATCAAGTGGTTCAAAGATCGCTCGTGCTCTATCTTAGATCGGAACTGCTACGCCATTATCCACCAAGTCTAGATTAATATCTAATTCTGAGTAAAATGCGTAGGTATATATGTGTGTATTTATTTGATAACAATCAAATAAGTATACAAAATGGATACCCACCGGGATACTCATAGGGTATATGGGTCTATGGGTATCCATTTTGTATACGGACCTCCGTAAGAAGTAAATATTTATGTGGGAACTTAGCTTAGTTTAGCTCTATAAGAATCATTTATGCGTTTTGGAGCAACACCACTAAAAACTACCTGATAAATAAACAAGATCCCTCAGTGCGAGTGTGACTCGCGCGCCGAGGGTTTCGAACGTTTGTTAAATATGTATATACATAGGTACCTATATGTACTATAGGTACTGGTACTAGAGACTTTGCTATTTGATGAATACCAAAAAATTAAAGGTATCTACATTTCAGACGTACCGGTTTGCAAACTTCGGAGTAGGTACAGAGGGTAATCGTAACTTTGAGTTTTTTCAAAATATTTCAAATGGTATTAAGCCTACACAAGTTTCAAAAACTGTTTTGAGATAAACAAACCGATACCCCACTCGATGAGGTAGCCCCCCTTTTAAAAATTATCCCCCACCCAGTTTGACCATTTTTCAAAAAGTGGTCTACTTACAGACTTCTCTATATATTTCCTGTGAAATATAGATTCATATCTTCAAACGCTAAATACATTTTAGATGGATCGCTCTGCAAACTTCGGAGATAGGGGAAAGGGGGGGAAGGGCATTTTTTCGACTTTTGTCAAAATATTTCAAAAAGCATGAAACCTACAGAAATTTCAAATAATGTTTTGTAATCTACAAATTGATACCTATCATTTGATACCCCACTTGGCATTATAAGTCTCTTTTAAAATGTCGACATCACAATTTGTATTGAAAATTTTCATTTTCATATTATATTTTTTTCTTTTAATCTGTACAGGCGCACGAAATGTATTATTATTTTAAATTTTACGTTATTTGCTGCTGTAGTTGCTGAGATATTAAAGACGGAATAAAGGACAAAAAAAGCGATGCCGTAAGGGTTTCGAAACCAATCCCCGATCTTCGAAACCCTAAAAACTGGTACCTACTTACTACTTTGTCGTCATGAAATAAAAGAATTGATGTAAAATAGGGCAAACCAAATTTCCCCGAGCCCTTTCATTTAGCTTAGGAAGATACTTTTTCCCCGTTTTGTTCCTTTTATTGCAAAAAAGCCTTTCTATCGTTGCACTAATAAAATAGATCGATTCTACTCACTTCGCTACGAGAAAAGGACTGTAATACTGGCATGGGACAAATGTTATCCCAAAGTATTTTTTATACGGGTTTATTGGTAATTCACCGACACTGCGTAAACTGCAGGTTCTGCCCATCATCACGAATACAATTGCGAAGACGCCCGGCCCAGGTTCAGGGCCAGGTTCTTAAATTTAGTATTTGTAGTAGGTACCCCCCTCCATTCAATAATCGTTCTTTAGAGAGGCTTTACAATATATTTATTGTTGTCATCACATTGGTAGGTAGGTAATTACTAATTATCTATAAGTAAGTATCACATTGTGAACCCTGTTGGGCGTAACAACAAGTGGAAGGCAGACCGAGGTTGTTTTTGATAAAAATATGTAGGTACTGAGGTGAGTAGGTACCTACTTGTCTAGTCTGAGTAAGTAAACATTATAAAGTTGGAAAATAAAAGAGGTAATTTTAATAGGACTAAGACAACACGTACTGTAACAATGATATAGTTATGCAGGTACGCAAGTTTAGTAAAAAAACTTAATAACAGCTCTGCTCTGAATGAACACTGAGTGTGGGACTGGGAGATCGGTCTTTGGTAATTCATTGGTTTCCGGACAAACGTATTATTTAATTTTGCATTAAAGAAGATTTACAAAAAAAAAAAAGATGACCTACAGATCTGTAGATATAGACCTCTTTTTTGGGTAAGATAAAAATAATATAATTAACATCTTCGAATCGGTATCCAATTAAAGTGCAATTCCACTAGAACCATTTATTTAGGAAATAATTATAATGGGCAATAAACTATTTACATATTATACGTTTAATGTCAATTTAAGTGCATAGATAAGGTTTAGTTTATGGAACCTGAAAGGACAAATAAACAAATAGGTTTATAAAGATATTAAAAAAAAATTATTGAACAATACTAATTTGTAAATCAAGATCAGGTAAAGTCAAGTTATTCATGCAATCATCAAAGGAGTTTACACCTATTTCGAAACATGCTAAGATTTCCTACTCCTCGATCAAGTTGCACGAAACAAGCGAAAACAAATCATTAATTTCCCAACTAAGTCATAAACATACACTGTACTGCCGTCGAGACAGTCAGCCAACTCGTCGAATTACAGCAACATCATCTACCGAGCAGGCACAATTTAAAGCACCTATTCTGAAACACAACACGTTCCAATAACACAGAAAAAATATAGGTAGCTATCGCACAGAATGTACAATTTCATTTCAGACACGAGCCTCGTAACTTGTTTAAAACACGCAGTCCGAAACACAAATTCTATTTATGATATAGGCTTTACTCGCGCATCGTGGGATATACTCGTAAGTAGATTTCTTATTCCAGGTCAACAGAAACAGATCGGGGAAAAAATCAGTTCTGTTGATTTGGCGTTGTTAGCGCATGAAGATACGTGCACTTGCGCCTCTTACGATATTTTTAACCTTTACCTGACGCATCCAAGTGTCCTGTATCTTATGGAACACACACTTTGAAATTCAATTTATATATCTAACAGGTGTCATATTTTGTTTATGGAACCAGAAGCTCATACCTACTTATCTAATTGAATGATCCATAAGTTAAGCTTTAAATTAACACACATTGTCGGCTACTATCGACTAAATAACAAAAATTAAGGTAAATACAGACGAAAAATCATATTGTTTGGGAATATTTATAGATTTTAAAAAAGCTTTGGACACAATTAGCCACGAAAGATACTTGTAAAAAAACTTTGCAATTAAAAATAAAGCTTTAAAATTATTTACATCATACCTAGCTAGGGGATAGATACGAAGTTGTAAAGATAGGAAATAGTGAGAGTAGTCATCAGAAAATAGGCTGCGGGATTCCCCAAGGATCGATTTTGGGAACTTGATTTTTTTTTAATATATAATAATATTAGCCAAATGGGATTAAAAGGACACATTACTTTATACGCCGATGATACCTGCCTATTCTATTTCGGTCCAAATCTCGGCGAACTGATTAAGGATGCGCAAGCTGACTTATTCAAATTTAACATTTGGTGCCCGAGCAATTTAATGACAGCAAACGCAAAGAAGACATCTTTTATGATATTTGTAGCAAAAGATAAAAAAAACTCACACTTACCGATTGCTATAAGTAATTCGATGATACACCGCTCGAGGCAGGAGAGATACCTAGGTCTAATACTCGACGACGGCCTGACCTGGCGATCTCATATTGAATACGTAAGAACTAAACTAGTCTCGCTAACGGGTGCGCTGCGGAGATCCGTAGGATGCGTTCCACGTAAAGTTCTGATGACTATCTACAATTCTCTAGCTAAATCTCATTTACAATACCTATTAGAGGTATGGGGAACTGCAGCAGTGACGAATCTAAAAACATTGCAAATATCACAAAACAAATTAATTAAAGTTCTTTACAAATATGACAACCTAACTAGCACATGTATTATTTACAAACAAACCAACATTTTTAATATCAAACAGCTATATACTTACCTAACCTGCATCCTTGTTAAGAAAATATTAACTAACAAAATACATACGCAAATAACACTTACAAATAAACCTACACTTACAATTTGAGAAATAAAAACAAGTTAACACTAAGGAGTCCGCGAACCAACTATGGAAAAAGAAATATTCTTTATGAAGGTGCGCAGTTGTACAACAGCTTACCCGATAACATTAAGAACTGTTTATCAATGCACATATTTAGGAAAAGACTGAAACTATATATTTATGATAGGATCTTTTAAGTTAGGGTGACGGTACCAACCAATAATGTAAAACTTGCTACTACCATTATTTTTGAACTGTTAAAATTTAGTAATAATTAGTTAAGGCGCTACCCCGACCCAGAATAGCGCCCCCACCTAGTTTATCTTATTATTACGTTAAACAAAAGAAATTTCTAAAATCCATTGGGCAGTTTGTGATACCTATCATAAGCTTTTTTTTAATGCCTCTGTAAAGAGCAACTTCGCATCTTTGCATAAACTATACAAAATAAAACTATTACAAAGGCATTAAAAAAAACTGATAATAGATATCACAAACTGCCCAATGGATATTAGAACATTCCTTTTTTTAACGTAATAATAAGATAAACTAGGTGGAGGCGCTATTCTAGGTCGGGGTAGCGCCTTAAGATAGTACGTAAGATTTTTGTATGTACTCATTTAAGTGAACATTGTTCTTTTGAGTAAATAAATTCATTAAACTGAAACTGAATTAAATTACAAATGAACCACTATAAATAAATATCAACTATTATTTTGACGACCTCTGTGGCGCAGCGGGCGAAAGTCCGCTTGCGACGCAGGAGGTTGCTGATTTGATTCCCACCCGGCAATATGTTTGCAGATATTTGTTCCGGATATTCTGGGTGTTTGTATGTACTCCTACAATAAAAACAGTATCTCAAAGCTTGCACTCTGTATATCACTATACAAAATGTGGCGTGCGCTAAATCGTTGGCAGCGACACGCCACGTCAGCGGGTGTCGGTAATGAACACCAAATAATTAGAACGCAACATGCATTACTCAGCATTACTATCAGCTCAGCAGAGTATGGGATTGCTTCTGAATTGACTCGTTCAGTTTGTGTATATACAGACTGGTTAGAGTCTCTGAGTGCCAATTTACCAGCGCTCTATGCATAGTAGGAAGTAACATACATAGTAGTAACCATGAAATAGAACAAGCCGATACTCATTTGTTTCGGATGGATTATAATCATGCGATTATTAGGCATAATTTTAAAAAGATTCTACTATGCAGTAGAATCGTTTTAAAATTCTGCCAAACAACGGAGCAATGCAGCCAACGTCTTGGGGATGTTTCAGACTGGTATTGAGCTACCTCTAGATTCTTTGTCTGCAGTTATCTCAATTGTTTTAATTGTAAATACTAGTTCTAATTTTTGTTTCGATTGTTATTTTCTTTTGTAGGCCACTCACTCTTAATCACTTCCTACTACCTACCAGAGAACTATCTGAAGACAGAATATATTCATAAAATAAATGAAAATCCTACGATCTTAGCTTTTGTTTACAATGTTGGACACAGCACACAGCTTCATCTACGCCAAAACAAGCAAACAGCTGTGATTTCTGACCACGAGCCGCAACCGCTTCGGTATTCAAGGCGATATCTTAAACAAATTAATATGAAAAACTTGGACGAAGTTTGGAATTTATAAACTGCTGTTTTCAAACGTGACTGAAATAAAGCGAGTGGGATCTGTTTGCCACTTATAAATATAAATGTTTATGTATACTTTTTAGCCTTTTAATAATATGTAGTTTTAATTTTTAATTTTCTTTATTTAGGACAAACAACAATTGTACAATGCAGACTTATTATTATATTTGTAATGTAATTATTCTGTTTTTAAATGTACAACCAATTACATTATCTACAGATTACTACGGAAGTTTTACTTACTATATAGTTAGTTATTATTTAAAGGTAGCTTAATGATTATAATATTGTAGGTTTATTTTTATTTTTAATATATTTTAGAGCAGTAATTTTACGAGTAGTTAACGTTACGAGTAGTTCATTGATATTATAAATAGATTGGCACTTTGACTCCACCATATTATGCCACTGGACAAAAGTTACTTTCACTTTCGTAGCAACTTGTTCAAAGCTAATTAACATTTTGCGGTTACACATAAAACTTTTGTTCTATCGTTCATCTGTGTGAACGTAAGGATTTGGAGTCCTGGCTCCATAATAATGGGATATCCATGTACTGGGTACGAATTTGCTTCACCTACACGCTACGCCTGTAGATTATGCTACGCTCGCAGATAGATAGAGATAGATACATTTAATGACACAACAAAGATACAGCACAGAACAGAACAAAAAAAAGAAAAACTAAATATAAAATAATAGATACTTACTTGACTTGAACCTAACTTACAGACTAAATATAAAATAGAAAAAAAAAATGAGCTAGATAAGCTAGCTAGTGGGTGAGTGAGCTACCAAGTGCGAGTGCTCTGCGCTGTAACGGAGCAGGCCAAAGGGTTCCACCTAAGGGTTCCAGCATAATGCCACCTCACATCAATGCAAGGAGATCGGAGCTACGCTCGTAGACCTTGCTATGCCCGGGGACCAGAGCTACGCGTCCGTAGATCCACGCCAGGTTTGCAGTGCAACGTGCAACCATAATAAAATGCCTACGGGCATGCTACCAACTAAGTAGTTGGTAGCATGCTGGTTGTACAAGTGTACAACCAGTTATTTACAATGAAGAATTATAGTTACCGTTATGTTCAAGGTTTTAAGGCCTTCATTGTAAACAGAAAAGTGTAACGGAATTTAAAATCTATGAAAAGAAATGTACCAAATACAGACAACTACTCATCTCATTTATTCTCGCTAAACAGAAATAGTTGCTCATAGGTTGAACCTATCGTTGAAAACCGTACGTGCCAAAGCTACGGGATCCTGCGCGGGCCATAAAAAGAAAATATATTTTATATCACTAAGATATAAAATGGTATTTGAGGCAATTGACCTATCTTCCGTGGTCAGGCCGGTACCTTAAAGGGGTATTCACACTACGTTTGCTCTGAGCGTTAAATCCTTGTATATACAGAGTTTTTACGACTTACGCGAAGTTATGTAAGCTGAACTGTTCAGTTGAGTTACTTATATTAAAAAACAAAAAATATAGTTTGCAGGTGTGTTTGTTTGTAACGTGTGATAACACGTTACAAACAAACACCGAATATCTCTGGACTCCGGTAGTCCAGAGATATCCGGAACTACTAGTTCGATTCTTCAAATTCTGTTACTGGCAACATTTTATTTAAGTACCCTTAGGTGAAGCTGTGGGGATGAGCTAGTTTTATGTTGGTCGAGTATCCATCCTTTAGTTGGGACAAAATTCATGGTGGGTGTTGAATAACGACTCCTTCTGCCAACGGATTCACATTACGTTTTTATTTTCAGATGCAAACGTGAATAGAAATATAATAGAAATAGGATTATTCTTTTAATCTTGTCTATCTAAGATAAGGTATTCGTAGCAAGGTACACCTCTTGTATGTCTAGACACCTGCCCTGCTTTCCATTACCTGCTAAGTGCAATCCGGCTGCAGAAAGCTGTGGTTTCCCTCGTTACCGCGTCAGGGTGTTATGCGCTCGCATTTCCGTTTCCGAGTAAACGGTTATTGCTCTTAACATCTCATGCCAAATGTATTTTAACATTCATGTAAAAAAATCCGGGTAAGTTAGGTAACTTTCGTTGTTTAAGCCCTTGACGTGAAAACAGGGGAGTTAGAAGTTTAACATGCGTACCTATGTGGGAGCCCTATATCCAGTTGTGGACTAATATAGGCTGATGATGATGATCTGTGTGTTTGTATGTGGCAGAGAAAAGACTATTTGCTTAAGCATACCTGCATCATAAATAATGGGCTGTTCTGTAGCAAAGCAACCTCCTTAACGAATTAATAGATTTGATTTAGTTTGTATTACAAATAATTGAGATGGTTATCCATGGTAGATGAAAATATTATGTGCGTATTCTAATGATATGTAGTATTAAGTAAAATGCCGATTTTATAAGATTAGCTTTGATGACAGTTTTATTTATGTTTCCAAAGTATTACAATACAGTCATTATGACATCAAGACACGCAACATGAACATAAACAAGTTAGAAAGTCTATGAAAAATGAGCAAAGCAAAGATCCATCCATTATCATCAAAATATGATTCAAATGGTAATTAAGGTGATTCGGTATCATCATCATCCACTAATTATACCACTGTTGACATATTTTGGCCTCCCAAAGTTCCATACCGTTGATACCGCGTACGGCCCGAGCAAGTTTATTTTATGCAATCCAAAAGTCATCCTGACCGACTGGTTAAACTCAATTGGGTGTGGGAGCAATGGAATATGATAAATATCATACATTGGTCAATTTAGATGTCCTCAAACCTAAACTAATTTGAACACTCAAAAATGTTAAAAATGTTGCCGTCATAGCGATCAAAATAAAAAGGATGGTATAATTTGTAGTCCTGTCATATTGGTTTAGTTTTGCGACAGCTGAATTGTCACCTATACTTCTTAAAAAGCAATCAAGAATCCACCTTCACTGCCACGAGAAGAACGCACACTGAGGAGAAATTAGAATTCAAAATATTTGAATTTTGAGTACTTTATCATTCCAGCACATTCTGTCATAATCCTTATTTATCCATTAGGCGCCACAAACGCTGATTGCGTCTCATCTACTTAAAACTTCAACAATCGCACAAATAGGTTCATTACCAAAAATGCGAGAATATTCCAGAATAACTTGAGATATTTAATGGATCCGGAGTGTCTGCTTCGGTATAAACAGCAAAGTTCTAACAATTAAAACAGTTGTTAGTGTCATATAAATAAATAGTCCCAAGACGAGTCTAATTTTTTTATTTTTTATTTTGGGACCTTCTTGGAACCTTCATGTCATAGGAAAAATGGTTTTTCAACAGCTATTTAGAATAAATAAATAATGCTGGACAATCTACACAGCATCATCTAGCCTGAGGGTTAAACAGAGCTTGTGTTATGGGTACTAGATGACTGATAAACTGAAAACAATACAATACATTACATAGAAAGATATGTTCAATGGAACATGTTTATTGGCTCTTGACGTCTTTTTTTTTAGAAGTCCCACTAATCTCTATTATTATAGAGGCTACTTTCATTTCATTGAGTTAATTCCTAAACTACTCAAACATTTTATGGTCCTTGTGCTACGAAGTCACTTGAGACCTGATGTCACTCAATCCTTATTATTAGGGTAAAACAAACAGAACCTTAGTTGTAGCGTGCAGCATTCAATATTTACGGGCAAAGTCCTAAGGAACACTATAAATAACATTCCCACGGGAATTTACTTAACTTGGTACTGAATTGCATTGCATTCAGAAATAAAGCTGTTACTCCAGAAGCTTTAGAGAAAAGATTTTCTTTGGGTTTGTTTGACCTCTTCTAGATTTGAAGAACAATTCTTGTTATGATCAGCTACTCTGACTCTACGTTACGACAATGAGGTACCTAGATATTTTTAGTAGGTTTTCTCATGCGGCATATTGTCAAAAAAATTAGAGATTATCACTCTTAACGTGCGCTTGCAAGGCTTTGCCGCTTTTTATACAGATTTATGAAATTAAACCAGAAAATTATCTCAAAAATTATGTGCACTTAGAAAACCTGATATTAAATTAATTGGATTCGTTTAATGTGAATTTTGTGCGTAAATGCCATAAAGCCGTGCGTAAGTTTTAAATAAATAACTTTCGCTCTTCATTCTGAAGGTCGGTCCATAACCGATGGCACGCGAGGCGCTGAACCATGCTGCATTGCATACTGATCAGCACTCCCATCCCGCGCTAAATCAATCAACGCCCACTCACATCCGTGCTTATTACGAGATCGGACTGTTTAACCTTAACGAGTTGGGGAACTGTTTAACCTACCTCTCGTTTAAACTGACTGTTTGACGAACTCAGTAGCGCAGTGGTTGAAAGGTAAAGCTGCAACGCAGGAGGACAAATATTTTTACGATCTGCAGATATTTGTTCCGGGTGTTTTAAATGTATAATTTAAAAAAAAAGTAATGTAAATCTGTTATCTAGCCAGCTATCCACCCATAACGCAAGCTCTGCTTACTTTGGAGCTAGATGATGCTGTGTGGATTGTCCAGCAATATTTATTTATTTAAGCTAGCAAAACCATAGGCAGACTAAAAGTTGACGAAATCTGATTAAGTGTTTGACGTTTTTCGTTATTTACCCACAAAATTCGTTCACGAAAATATAGAGACCATAAAATACATGTAGGCTTTAGTTTCGTTCAATAAAATATAAAGCGTGCCTACGTCTTAAACCCAACACGGAGCCAAAGATCAAATAGTGGATCTAGACTTGTTTTTACAAATGTTTGCCTTTTCACCTATATTTATTTATATTGAAAACAAAACATTGCTGAGCAAGACCCGTCTAACGTAATTATACCAAATCAGTAGAATCGACGTTTCACCTCCCTTATACCCTGTGATATTTCTTTGATGCCGTCTCACCCTGTATGACCAGGCAACAAGACCTCTTTCGCTTAGGGTGAAGCTAGAATTAATAGATCTGATGAAAATGGGCGTCATATACGAAACAAATTAATGTGAAAGACGGTAATGACGTTTACACATGTTCGATCGTACATGTGCGTGAATGAAGGCGTGTTCACGCGTGAAACATGTTCCCTTTGTGAGCTGGATCAATTTGATGTTTTTTAATTATTTGTTCAGGTGAAGCGTCTGAACAACATTTTGGAAGAATAACATAAATGATTGTGGCAACAGCTTACAAAAATATCATAGAGGTAAATAGGAGCTCGTAAGTTGTCGTGATACTGACAAATCCTTTTTATTTATTAAACAAACTAAAAATCTTTAATCCTGTTGCGATTCCATTAACCTCAACACCCTTTGAAAAATATTAAACGCTGTTCAAAGGCATTTCAATATTGATAAACCCAAAAGCTCGTTTCGAAAGGTTGAAAATAATATTAACACCCTAGAGCGGACCTTGAGGTCCTAATTCGTACACACACGAACTCAGCGGCAATTCACGATGGATTTGATTAAAATTCACTTTAAGCGACCCGAACATGTCCCTTCTGACCGTACCTTGTTATTGTTTACGTATAGAAAATTAGCATAGCAAAAACCGTTGACTAATAACGAACACGCGACTGAAAAACATATTTTCTCCATTTCCCTAAAAATAGCGACATAATATATAATTTAAATACTAGAAATAAGAATAAACTCGCTGTGCCTAGGCTACACAAGAATAATGTATCTTTTGAAGGGCAATGCTTCTACAACAAAATACCAAATGAGTTGAAAAAATTATCAATAAATAAATTCAAACAAATTGTCAAGCATATCCTTTGTAAAAAGGCTTACTATAAAATATCAGATTATCTAGACTTCTAGAGGATTAAAAAGCTTGGGACAAGTTTTGCTCCAACTCAAAAACTAACAACCTAACAAGGTAAAGGCTTCTTGTTCGCTTCTTTACTTACCTTAAAAAGATTGAAGTGAACAAAAAATCAAAGTGCTCACTTTATTTCCTAGTTTTACTTATTTAATTTGAATTTTCTGAGGTGTCCAAGAGTCCTGTAAAGTCTAAAAGAAATAAAGCACTTTGAATTTGAATTTCGCATTCCTGTATGTTTTTTTCGTAACAAAGTTTTTTTAAGTTTAAGTTTTTCTAAGTTGTATTTGCTTTTTATCGTGAATAAACCTTCGTATGACCACAATCTCACCTGATAGTAAGTGACAATGCGACTAACGATGTATCACGAAGGTCTTGAAGACACCTATTCACTCCTTTCTTGAAAAGACTCTCGACCTAAGTATTACCTACCTATAAAATTTCAGGCTTTTATGGAATACAAAATCATTATTTTGGTCGAATAATCTCTAACAAAATTTAAAGATAAAATTGTTTAAAAGCGCTTTGTCCTAAAACCTGTTGAAATTGAAACGGATGTCAAAACGACGACAAGCCGTCACGTTTATAATTATGAGTTGATCTCGCGATTACCAGGTGCTTCTGTGAATTAATTATCATGATTCTTTAACAGATTTCTCTTTAAGAATTAAGTTTAAGATTTCATTTATTTATTTTTATATTTTATGTTATACTGCTTACCGGGGAAGAAAAATTATTTATTTTTCACGCCATATTGTTTGATTGGATACGAGAAACAAAAATTTAAATCCTACAGAAGTAGCGAGTAATGTGTTATACGAGTATTAAAGTTATATTAAAGTCACAACGGGATATTTACCATGATTAGAGTTTTGCGCTTTTCAATATTTTGGCACAGTTTCATGCGCCATGACCACGGAATAAAGTGCTGGTAACCATGATGGATTTAAGAGATTTAATGTTATATTATCTGGCTAGAGTAAAGTTTAATTGCAGCGGGGAATCATTAGTATTTCATTTATTTCCAAATTAGGTAGGTATTACACTTGATGTCGTTATTTTCTAAATATAAATAGAACTTAACAAGTTATAATTACAAACTGAAAATGGAAGCACCATAAACGAATGTACGCAGAAAGAAACACACACAAAAAGTGATTCATATATAGTACAAGAAAATTTAAATTAATCAGAGTTGGCTGTCAAATGGCCTAGTGTTTATAAAAATACATAATTAAAAATTTACTTCATGAAACATAAACTACCAAATAAACAAGTAAAGATTTCAATCGGTATTTAAAGTTAGTAGGCAATGCTATTAATAAACACAGCGTGCCGTTTAGCTTAGCCAGCAGGTTAGAAGATCTAAGAGCTTAGCTCAATTAAATCTACGTTTAAAAAACAAAAACCTGTTGCATGTTTATTATTAATTCTCGTTAACTAGTATATAAAAGAGTTTATGCATACACCGAGATTTGAATTATATTCACTACACGGCCTGCTAATTAAACGTAAAAAGTATATAGGGTTATTGCAAAAATGCTGAAAAATGCAGTAGTTTGTACAAGGAAATTTTAGTTTGTATGGTATCTACTTTGCTTCGTAATCGGAATTTAAACACTGTACCAGTGTACAAAACAGACAAACGCATATATATTGTACAATTTGATTTGCAATTTCGGGAACTGGCCTAATGCTATCGTAATCATCGTAAAACGGTCCGATGGATAGTGGTTGTAGCCGGAATCTACTCCGCCTCTGTGGGCTTAGTGTGGATTTACAAACTGTCGCTTACCCGATTTCCACTATGATCCGGATAGGTTAAAATTGCACGGTACATCTTTGCAATCTGGATTACTGAAAACCTACGGCTTAGTTTGCTTGGTATACCTACATAGTTTTTTGCATTAACTAACCTACTAACTGGTTATTTAAGCCCATGTTTTCCCTATGAAGGGCCAAGGCCTGCTTCTAAATCTTCCACTCCTTTCAATATTTGAAAAAGATAATACTGAATATACCTTTGAGTACATGAAGTGCAAATCATTACCTACGTTGAAGCTCGCATAATAGAGTATTGTTTTCTGAGGATCTAATCATTTTCTAATACTGTCAAAGAGCTCTCTAGCTTGATTAAAATCTGACAAACAGCTCACCTGCTCTTTCTGTATTAATATAATAACTAAAGCTTCGGTTCAGCTCATTAATTATTAATCCAGATCTTGGATCCAGCTTTTACTAAAGCGTAAAAGATCAGGTTGGTATACAGGCTGCCCTTAATACTATGACACGGAGGGTTCACCTCTTAACAGTCATACAAAATTGTCAAAAATGTCACTATAAAATTGCACCTTAAATTGGACCTAATGCCATAAAAATACTCGTATAAAAATACTAGCGATTTATTAACATGTTATGTTGAGAGGGCAAAAAATATGAAATCTAATTACCCAGCATTGACAAGGGGTGAGGACAAGAGGCTGCGGAAAATTATGTTTCAAAAGTAGCTTATTGATTTGTAGCAATGGTAAAGCTTCGTTTTATTCAAAACTAAATCAATAAATAGTCAGTCAATAGGCGTGGATGAAGACACCCTGTATGGCATCTACCACGCTTCGCATTTGCAGGCTGATTAGAAGCCCCAGCGCCGGGCAGGCCTTTGACGTGAAGTTTCTGTTTATTTTATGCCCGTAGACGCTGTATTTAGTGGAAATCTTAAATTTACTTTGAAGCTGAATATAGACTCTTAGCTTACCTATCTACTTTACTTTATGTTTTGGCTATATTTTTATTGCAGAAGTCATTGATAACAATGACTTCTGCAATAAAAATCTAGCTACTTTATATAAATATAAAAAAAAAATATAGTTACGTTTAGAACATAGTATTGCAATAATTATGATAAGAACACCTATTGGACAATTTCATACAGCATCATCTGACCCCAAACTAAGGCAAGCTTGTGTGACGAGTACTAGATCGGTCATCTGGTACTGGGTATTATACATAATAAGCACAACAACAGACCCGGAACAAATGCCGGAAGGGAATCGAACCTGCAATCTCCTGCACCGCATGCGGATCTTTGCCTGCTGCGCCACCGAGATCGTCATCCATAACCGAAGCATCCATTATCTAGGTTTTTTTGGCATCATCCATAGGTAAGCTTTTTATTTTTGGTAGACTAAGTAATTTTGCAGAGGATGTGTGGGAAAGGGTGATTATGAGTTATGTTTTGACCCAGAATACATATTTTTAAATTCGTAACGGATCTCATAATATTCTGATAGGACCATTTCGTTTAGCTCAGAGGATGAGCCTCCAAACTTTTACAGTATCCCTTGATATGCGAAGCAGTTTAAAAATTGTTCTTATTCAGAATGTTTGATGACTTTTTTTATAATCGGAACAAAGTTTGGGTTTGAGTCGTTTAGCACCGAGACTGGGCTTGTTCATGAATAATAAAGTGAAGCCTGCATTAAATATCTGTGGATAGCTTCCTTGGACTTTGCTTGTATCATTTATGTATTGAGAGTTCCCAAGTCTTAGATGAACATAAGTGATTCATTTAATCTCTTGGATATTGTTAAGCTTCAATACCAAAGAGACAAAAACACTAAGTTCAATACTATGATGTGATTTTGAGAGGTTTTAGCAATAGTCTCCAATTTCAAACGTTTTTTAGAACAATTCGTATTTCAAACTCAGCTTGTGCACTTCTAAATGCCAAAAAATAAAAGAAAGTCACAACAATAATTAGTGATAAGAATTCAAATTTTTAATCTTTATCATAATAATTTTAATCCAAGCCTCTGTACTACCTCATTTAATTTTCCCGCAAACCTCGTTCGAAAAACAAAAAACAATAAATCAGGCCAGTAGCCAACATTCTCGTCACCGCAACGTGTATGATGATGAGTCAGGTAATTGGCCGAAGAAGCCAGTCGACCACGAAGCTGCTAATTGAAGGGCGAACGATATTGGTTTTGCTTTAAATATACCGGGAAAGTTTTGACGTTAGAGGTTAGGTGGTTGATGTAAGTTCGTTTAACGGATGTTTGGTTTATTATGGCTTTTTGATATTTTACTTTCATACTTTTACAGCAAACTACACAAATCGCGGTAAAGAGTGTGTAGGAGGCATAATACAGGGTACCAAGTAACGTTTTGTGTACTAAGCCGAAAGGGAGTGATTCCGGATTTAAGTATTACCGTATATTAATTTTTCAAAAAAAAAAATATATATTTAATATTCCTAAAAATTGTAGAACAAAAGTTGGTCCCCTCGGGGCCCAGAATCATCCACTTTTGGCTTAGTACACATCCCGTAAATGCCTCATTCCACTTTTTGAAAGTTGACGATCAATAAGGATGTGGGTACCTAGCTAATTAATAGATTACGTCGTTATATAAGTACTGTTATTTCTAAATGATTAATAAATAAAACCCCTATTAGGTTAAAGACATTAAATAACTACATATTTCTTTTGGTTTCTTCTGTTTCCTTTCCAAGACCGCATCTTAGGTCGATGATTTGTGTTATAAAAAAAGCCTGCATTGTAGAGGGTACAGTGTGTAAGGCCGCGGCTGAATAGAGTTCGTATACAAACTTTACGTCCGCTTTGCTACGCCATAGCCAGCTCGTAGCAAGCTCTAAGCAAAGGGAATTCTTATAGATAAGATACTTTATTTGCAAAAACACGTGTTAACAAAGATGGTTAATAATTTATGACACAACGTGTCCGACCAATTTATATCGGTATGCAAAAAATATGTCGAGAGTGTGGCATGCAGATCTAAACTTAACTAATGACCAAGTAATTATTGAAAACCAGACTCGGTCTACACTTTTTCAATAAATAAGGCGGACAAAGACCTTCTATTATATAGTACATATTGGTATACTTGACAACCGTTCGAAACCCTCGGCGCGCGAGTCACTCTCGCACTTAACGGATCTTGTTTATTTACCAAAATCGCTTTAGCCGTTTTGATGCTTGGAGGTAATAAGAGTGTCTGCCAACCACATAGAAACCCTCGAATAACTAATCCACGCCACGCGGATAAAAATTACATTATTTTTATTGAAAATACTAAAATTCTAGCTTCTGCCCGCGACTTTGCTCGCTATAAATATAACTAGCTTAAAAATTTGCGGATAAAAAGTAGCCTATGTCCGTCCCGGGATACTGTCTATCTTATTGCCAAATTTTATAAAGATCCGAGTAGCCGCTTAGGCATGAAAAATATGAGATAGACTGACAGACATAATTACCATCGCTTATACAAACAAAGAAGTCGACGTTGATTTTTTTGTTTTTCTAGCACATTTTTTTTTTATCGGCAGTGGCCTTTATTAATAAAATTACAATCAAATAATAAAAACAAATTAGAACTAGTATTTACAATTGAAACAATTAAGCTAACTGCAGACTGTTGCAAACAATCGACAGGTAGCTCAACTGATCACAACATAGCACTAATTTGACATGAAAATAGTTGATAATCAAGTGGATAGGGTGAGTTCAGTCAAACCAACATCCTTATATTATCAAGAAAGACCAAATTTAATCCTAGAAAATATCAGAAAAAACTTAGAAGAAGTAGGAAAAATTATAGAGACAAACGGGGTGTACCAAAAATTGCGATAAATACCTACGTCTCATTTTCCCATTCGTATACGTGCGCTTGTGTGCGTGTAGCACAAAAGTTATATGCTTGTCAACTCACACATAAATTCATTTTTGGTTCCAAAATCTAGAAAATTATTGAATGACATTGTCCTTCTTCTGTGACAGCAGCGTGTTTTTCTTGAAAAACAATTTCTCGAATAATATTCAAAAATGTTTTGGTTAATTTAGTTTTGTATAAAGAATGAATTTATAAATTCAATTTTTGATCGTAGGTACTGAAGGCTTGTAACCGAGTTGGTTCTCTCTCAGAATTTCCCAAAGGAACCCGCTACCACCTACAATAAGGTTTTACATTGAAAAACTTTGGAAGAAATAGCTTTTTATTTTTTACTCATCTTCATTGTACTTGTAGGGTAAGCATATAACTTTGGCAATTTAGGATTGTTAGAATTTAAATAAATTTTTCATATCAGTATTCGGAATGTTACATAAAGCTGCCTTCCTAAAGAATATTTATATACTTTTAACTTTAGCATTCGATTCACATTAATAATTTTACTTAATGAGTTAAATACAGAGGGGTGAGTCTATTTGACGTTAGTAACGAGACGTGATCGTGACGTCTCCTTTTAGCATAGGATTTGCGTAGCTTCCTGTCCGCACGACGCAGTACCAAATTGTATAGAAAAAGTAGACGTCGCGATCACGTCTCGTTACTAACGTCAAATAGACTCACCCGTCTGGTAGTACATCCATCATTCTGGTGGCACAAAATCTAAACTAAACTAGCGTAATCATACAATCGTTTCATAAAAAAGGGACGGCAAAATATTGCCGTCCCTTTTTTATGATCGAATAAAGTTACCGTAACGATTTCATACAAAACATCACCAAAATCTAAACGAACTAGAGTTAAGATTTTGGTAATGTTTTGTTGCTAAAATAATCAATAGCAATGTCCCGAAAAACTGTTCCACAATCTCAAAACTTCTGTTTATTTTAAATCCGTGACATCACCATTCCTGTTTTCCCGTGTATTTTTACTAAGGGTTTATCTTTTATCCAAAGACATTCCAAGTTCTGCCGTCGTTTACTCTGCTATCTCAATAAAATTATTTCATTCCACCTTCTTTCCCCAAAGAGTACACAGCCTCCTTCCCAAAGAACCTTAAAAACCCCTGAAACACATGTAATCTCAATTTCCCGGGGTAATTCAAATGAAATAAGCAGGCGTATGAAAGCCGTTCTGACTCTATCAGCAAACAGGTAAATCGTCGCACAATCGCCCGCTAAATAAAGCTGAGCGTCAACTAAGCAGGCTGATTCCGGTTTTATCGCATCCGACCTTTTTACATAAAAATCCCCAAAATTTGATAGTTTATAGAAAAGAGTGGACACCGTAGATTAATTAAAATGCATTTCGAAAAAAAAACAAACTCTACCTAATTTTGGGATTCTGTGAATTGTCCAACATTCACACACAAGTCACAGTTATTCCACTTGTAACCGGTCGTTTTGCGTACCCAGTACGGGTGTTACGCAAAACGACCAGTTTGAAGTGAGGCGTATCTTTACGGGCGTGTTTGAATCCGGTCAGGTCATTATTCACCGGATTCCTGATGTTCAGCAGACAGACATCGACACTCTGAAATATCTCGATTTACAACAAGTTGCTTTTCAATTGCGAAATGGACTAAATAAATTGACAGAAAAATTTTAAAATTGAGTGACACGTGTTAGGTGCTTATTGCCAGCGGTAAGGAAGAACCACACTTAGTATGGTGTGTCAGAAGCTTAATAATTGTTTTCATGCATTTTGTATGAAACACACTTATAATGTGTGTTGTGTCTTTGTAATAAATGAGTTTCTAGCCGTACTTAATGTATGGAACCGATAAGCTTCTGATGCACAGTCACAGCACGAGCACACCACAATAGTGTGGTGTGCTCGTGTGCTCGTGTGTGACCTACAGTCCCATCGTGCCACATAAACCAATAAACGACTAAAAACGAAACTCTACGAGGCTGCATACGAGGCTGCTGGCTATATATATAAATATATATAGCGATTATATCGCCCTGTGGATATATATATATGATTTATATTTACCCGCCGCAAAACGCTCGTCCATGGAGGTAAAAACGTATTCAAACTCATTCAAGAAACAGTAAAACCTCGTAAAAATCTTTCAAACCACTTTCAAACTGAAACGAGTGAATTTTTGCAGAGGGACATATCTGGTAAGAGTTTGAAACTCGTATTGAGAATTTACACTTTTAAAACTCAGCGTTACACAGCGAAACTGTTGTTTGATACTTTCTTTTGAATAGAAAAGGTGAGGTAATGAATTGTACCCAGCAGCATTTTTATGTCCGGTACTGTTGCTGGTCGGAGTTTTATCCACTTCTTTGACTTGTAAGTCTTATGTATTCTTATGGATATAAAACATTTTTTATATGCTGAGCCGAAACGAATAATTTTGTTTTTTTTTTATAAGCCGGGTACTGATTAGTGTACCGGGGAGTAATATACCATTCACAACGAGCATAATACGTTACGCCGTGTGCTAAAATCCGTCTCGTTGCTAATTGCGAGCGCCTTCTTTCCTCGTACTGAGTGCACGAACGTTCGCTGTGTAACATGTTACATTACGCCCCATAACGCCGGTCAGTACCTGGCTTTAGAGGACCCATGATGCACTGTGTGGGTTGTTAGACATTCCAGCATATCGTGCAGCGGCGGCACGCCTTTGAAGCGAACATCTTGACATATCTGACATGTCCAAGTGTCTTGTAAGGTCTAAGAACAATAAATCACGTTGACTTTTGTTTGACACAGCTTAAGCCAGGTTTCCACCGCGAAAGAGTAATGAGCGGGAAATGAGAGAAGAGTGGGTGGCGTTAATATCAACGCTTTCTGCTCGCTCACTCCTTCCCGCTCGACTATTTGGTGGTGTAAAATTGGCGTGTTTTAAAAAACGATAAACTGACTTCAAATTCCGGTAGATAATATTCATCTATGTCTCGGACGAACGAAATCACCCCTCCTTACTTTCCCTGACCGAAGTTCTATGTTCACGTGCAAAATACTGAGTTTACATTGGCGACATCTAGTTATAATTCAAGTCTAATTTAGTTTGATGACACATGGATGAAACTGTTGACGCCCGTTGCCATGGAAACAATTACATAGGTGACAGTAAAGTGATCATATTGAATTTGACAATTAAATTTTTACAAACCTACGTTTTATAGCGCACATAGCAATGCGTTGAGATGAGAATCAAACTTTTATGAGACCACCTTAAAATCAATTTTGATACAACAACGAAAGAATCATCAAAATCTATTAAGAATTGGCGCAGATATCATCAAAACTGTTGTAGCTAGTCGTGATTATTCAAAAATATTATGTTGCTTTTTAAGTTAAGTTAACGGAATAAATACTAATCCCTCGGAAATAAAATAATTATGCAACCACCTCTGGATCATTCTCTCTATACAATAGTGAAAAATCAGTAAAATCGGTTAAACATAAGCGGAGATATCAAGGTACATAGTTACATACATAAAAAAACATACAGACGAATTGAGAAACTCCTCTTTTTTGAAGTCGGTTGATTAAATGGGTCCGCTCCGCTCGCGGTGGATACCAGGCTTTTGATTGGACGCTGAATGCGATAAAATATCTATTAACTACATAGGTAGGTAGGTACTTAATGTTGGGTAATGTTGCCAGAAAGCTCAGTGGTGCACCTATGTTGGCGTATCATTTGCGTTCACATAGCGTCCACTAATGTCGAAATTACACGTGAACTACCTGGTCAATGATCAAAGCTAAATTTAGGATTTAACATTAGGAAAAGAATAACGCTTGATTTACGACTTACTTATGACAAATAGCTGCAGAGTTGAATTTGAATACCTTCGAATGAAGGTAAAAGTATAGCAATTTATTCAACAAAATATTTATCTCTGAGATTACTTACAGGGAACTTAGGAACACGGAAATATTCATTGTCATGAATAATAATAAACGTGGTCAAGTGAGAGCGTGGCTCTTAAGGAAATTAGCTTTTTTGTATAGAAAATATAATTTTTTCGAAAATGCTTGCTCTGCGTGTATACGCGCGACAACTATTTTAATAAAGTAACTTAACTCAAGATCAGACCTGGCTTAAACGATCCGAGGTTCGATTGAAGAGTTCGTTATTCATGAAATCATGATAATAGATAGATAGATCGGTAGAATATACTTTATTGCACACTTAAATCTAATAAGAACAATTTACAGCAAGACAACTTAAAAACTAAGCGACAATTGGCGGTCTTATCGCTTAAGAGCGATCTGTACCAAATAATGACCGATATGCTTTGGTTCACCTATAAGAAAACTATATATATAAAAAAGAAAGTCGTGTTAGTTACACTATTTATAACTCAAGAACGGCTGAACGGATCTCGGTGAAATTTGGCAGCGAGGTAGGCCGGACATAGGCTACCTTTTATTCCGGAAAAAAACGTGCGAAGCCGCGGGCTGCAGCTAGTATTTTATAAATGCTAAAGTTTGGATGTGTGGATGGATGCTTGTTGCTTCTTCACGCCAAAACTACTGTACGGATCAGGCTGAAATTTTGCATACAGATAGTTCTGGCCTTCAAATAAAACATAAGCTTACTGTACTTTTCATCCCATAAATCAGTTCCCATGGGTATAAATAACATTTGAACGTTTCCATAGAACAACGCGTGCGAAGCCACGGGCACGAACTAGTATTTTATAAGTTAACATTAATATTGAACCTTATGGCCCGTATTGTGAAAGCTTGCTCAGTCATCGATCTATGCTTGAGTAACGCTTTTCTATGGCTTACACGTCCCTCAAGCTTTTTTTTTGAAATCATTTATTTGGTGCATGAGGGTTTTGCCGAACATGGCATGTCACCCCCGTAATTCTAAATAACAATAGTGCCAACCCAACTGAACTCAATCCAACAAAAAATATATAATATGTAACAGAACAAAAAAAAACAACAGAAACTTAGTTTATGAGATTTTCCTCGACGTCTATCTTATTTACCAAAACCTATATAATGCAACCAACGAAATTAATTTAACAAAAACTAATCATAGAGACCTAGTAAAATAATATTTTTATACCATTATATACACTCAAGCTTAGATCTATGACTGAGCAAGCTTTCGTAATACGGGCCTAAGAATTAGTAATTGCCCACCAACACTGCGATCACCAATCCGCATGCCAAGCGTCATGGTGATTTTAGTAAAACCCCCTTGTTTGGGGAGGTGTGATCAGTAGTGGACGTGTCAGCGGATGAGGAATGCCCACCATTATTAGCGCATGAATGTGATCTACAATTATGAACATAGTTCCTAAAATCAAGAGTCACACTTCACATCACATCACACTTCACATCACATCACACTTTACTTTATGATGTTTGGATGGATGTTTCTTACTGTACACCAAAACTACTGAACGGCTCCGGCTGAAATTTTGCATACAGGTAATTCTAAGCCTGGAATCAAACATAAAACACACTTTTTATCCCATAAAACAGTTCCCATGGGATATAAATAACCTTTAAACGTTTTCATTGAAACAACGCGTGCGAAGTCGCGGGCAGAAACTAGTTTACAATATTTTCTCAAATTCACAAACACAGACTAAAAGTTCTGGTAGTTACCCTTAACTACATTTACCTTAAACCAGTAAATATAAGCAAATTCTTGGACCATCTTATCGTTGTATATGTAAATAGCCAACACTATAAATACGCTAAATAAGATACTGGGCTAAATCTAAATAGATGTTATGAGGCCCTTCAGAGCCGTAGTAAGGTAGTAGCCCCAGATAGCTAATAGATCCAGAAGCGGAGTGAGGCGTACCTACTTATCAATAATGAAAACAAATATCATTGGAGACTGTTTGCTGTAGAACATGCATTAAGTACATGTGTACTTAATGCATGTTCTACAGCACGTTCTCTTTGTGTTCCTCTGAAACCCTCGTCTTAAAAGTTCCTGCTCACTCTACTACTTTCTATGAAAAATCCTTCACTTTACAAGCTTTCCGTCTATTGAATGCTCTGCCCCTGGACATCAGACATGCGAAACCAATCCCAACCTTCCAAAAACTGCTTCGTCAGCATTATTTATCCGTGTAAAAATTTTAATAACTTTATTTTTATGTGTATGCAAGTTTATTATAACTAGGTAGTTTAAGGCAGGTTAGGTATTACAGAACGTAGTGTAGGTACAAGGTCAATTGGGGTATCAAATGAAAGGTATAATTTTTACATTTCGAAACAGTTTTTGAAATTTCTGTAGGTTCCATACCTAATGAAATATTTTGACACAAGTCAAAAAATTACTCATACCCTCGTATCTCCGAAGTTTGCAGAGCGAGTCATGAAATGTACCTACATATGTAGCGTTTGTAGATATGAATCTATATTTTACAGGAAAAATATAGAGAAGTCTGTAAGAAGAACACTTTTTGAAAAATTGTTAAATAAGGGGGGATTTTTTTCAACAGGGGGACCTTCCTGTGACGTATTCCCGAACCGATACCTTTTATTTGGTTACACACGCGGTGGGGAGTGGTATCAGTTTTACATCTCAAAACAGTTTTTACAATTTATGTAAGTTTCATACTTTTTGAAATATTTTGAAAAATGTCGAAAAATTGCCCACTCTTACAGACTGTTTCAAACAATCTACAGGTAGCTCAACTGATCCATATCAATACCAGTCGGAAGCGTCCCCTAGACGCAAATATATGATTATTATTTTAGGCACTATTATCCACATGTCCGAAAACTACAAGAAAAACGTAAATCCTTTAAACTAATTTCTGGGAATGAAAGCAGTATTGTAGAGAAATAAAGAATCCTAGCCAATCCGACTTGTGAATTCTTCTCCTTTATTATCCCAAAATTACTATCATTTGTATCAGCAATGAGATTCTAGGGACTTCAATAGGTCAGTCATTTTGCGGAAAGGTAAAGTAGGCCAAAATCCTAAATGCAGCCCTGGGGTCCCTTAGGGCACAAGTTGGGAGGCAATTCCCGCGATTTGCCTCGGCCCGTGAATAAGTAACAATGTCGTTTTTTCTACACGATGTAATGTGTTTTCAGATGCTGTGAGCCAATATAAATACCTTAAAGATGTATGTACTTAAGCGTAATCATTTCGTTACAGGTAATTTTCTTTTCTTCTTCTTTACTAGTCTTGAAAGTGAATTTATTGTTGTTTCGTGTTCCCTTCTAAATTTACGTTTTTTACTTGTAAACTCCAATGTTTTCTGATAACAGTAAAGTACTGAATATTTTTCACGCCTGGATAAGTTGTCTTTATTGTTGTTTGTTTTTATTGCACCTACATTATTATCAATCAAATACAGTTTAAGGACCATTAATAATAAAACAAAATAATAACCTAGAGAAGCAGTAGTGCTGTGTGGCTTAGAATTTGCACCACCCCAACTCTTCCCGCGGGTGTCGTAAGAGGCGACTAAGGGATATCCACCGGGGGTGGGCAGCAGCGCCCCCTGCATAACAATTCTACCACCGAACTGTGATGGCCAACCCAGGGTGGGGATTATGGGAATTACCCCCCTTGAGATAAAAGCCAACAAGGCGCTTATCACGGGGAGGCCTGGGTCCAGCAGTGGACCAATATAGGCTGTGGAGGTGGAGGTAGAGAAGTAGATACTAAAAGGTTAATAATAACTAACAGAAAAAAGAAAAAGGTTTATGAATAGAAAACTGATCAAAAAAAAGATTTCTAAAACATAATCAAAAGGGGGAGGCCTTTTGTACAATAATTGTACACATTATTTTGTGGCACATTGTAGGTGGTCGTGAGTACCCATTATTATATTAATAACTAGCAAACCCGGCGAACTCCGTTTCGCCACCAGATGGCTTCGTTTTATGTAACTATAAACCTCACGGAGCCCGAGACCTTTCCAACGAATGCAAAACCGTGGAAATCGGTTCGTGCGTTCTGGAGTTATAGCGTCAGGAAGGAAAACCCGACTTATTTTTATATAGTAGACTTGCAAACACGGCGAACTCCGTTTCGCCACCAGATGGCTTCGTTTTATGTAACTATAAACCTCACGGAGCCCGAAACCTTTCCCACGAATGCAAAACCGTGGAAATCGGTTCTTGCGTTCTGGAGTTATAGCGTCAGGAAGGAAAACCCGACTTATTTTTATATAGTAGACTAGCAAACCCGGCGAACTCCGTTTCGCCACCAGATGGCTTCGTTTTATGTAACTATAAACCTCATGGAGCCCGAGACCTTTCCAACGAATGCAAAACCGTGGAAATCGGTTCGTGCGTTCTGGAGCGTCAGGAAGGAAAACCCGACTTATTTTTATATAGTAGATATGTAACAAACGTCGTCGTTAATCTTAAATTATATAATTGGCTCTGTCAAAATAGTTTTTATAGTATAGATGAATATTTGAAATTAAAATTCACATAATTTTAATTTTGGCTTGTACTTATTTGTAATATTTGTTACAAAGATTTTTGGACGGTTTTATGAAGGTGTTCACTAAATATTTTTATTTTTTAGTATTGTGATAGCAAACTGTGAATTATGTACAACTTTACAATAATGTTCATTTTCTACTCTAACTAAAATTAAGCATTAGCACGACTGAAAAGTCAAATATAGCGATACTCTATTCTAAAACCATCATTGTTACCTATATTTAAGCAAATAAATACTATTTCATTTCATTTCATTTCAACATTTAACATAAGCTGCGACCACAGAAATCTAAATAATACTACCTTATTATTTAGATTTATGTGGCTGCTATTGCATTGCCCCCCACTGCTTTCCAATCATAGCTGATACCTTACGGTTGCCAGCGTGAACAGCAAGTCATACCAACGGCTTTTAGAGGCTAACTTTAATTGGATATTTCCAAACTACACACCTGCTTGCGCTCGGAATGTTTACGGTCAACATCCTGAGCACTGTCATTCGAGCATAATTCAGAAACTTAGGAAATACCTGTTTGAAAATGTTTGAAGTTTGTAAATTATTGGAGAAACCACGTGACATAGTTATTTCAGAGCAAGGTAGCAAAGATATCGCGTAAGAGGTACCACTTCGAATAACAAGCGGAGAACGCAGTTTTTGTAAACTAAGCGCAACCCATAATATTAAAAATTCACACGTCTCGTTCAAACTCACGCAAGGTTCTAATTATATACATATATTTTCGAATCTAAAAGACAAAAGCTTTTTCAATACGTCCCTATTTTCCGCAAAACCAATTAATGACTCTATTGAATTTTGAAATCAAATTGCGTGATAATCCAGAAATTAATTGGTCGCTAAGCCACCTTCATGCCAGTATGAAGGAATCTCAAAATTCCCATCATAAATTATATAAACAAAATCTTGGAATATGTAAAGGATGTTTTAAACTTACGATTAAACTTCGATTAATAGTTTTACCACGGGAAAACAATGCAAGAACGTCGAATCAACAGGATTTTTTTTACCAACAGTTATTTCTTAAAATCAAAATCATCCACTAAAGTACCTTGCAATTAATCTTAATATTTTCGCAAATAAAGAGATTCTGAATTACGCACGCACCATTATCTTTGCCAACGTTAATAGGATATTGTTTCATTCATCTTGAATCTAAATAAGCCTAATTGAAATTCGCAAACGTTGTAACCAAATTTAAATCTCTTCAAACGGATGAGCTTATAACTCGATAAGTCTTCAAAGACATCAAATAGCCTTTTAGGCTAACTGTTTCGTTGTGTTTGTGTACATTGCCTTATTTGTATGAAAATTAAAACGTTCAAGCCACACGCGATTAAACTACCCCAGATTTAAATCCTTTCCGTTACGGATGTAAGCGGGTTAACTACGAACCTTATTTGAGTTGAAAGAACGCCAACGTTTCATCCCTTAACGAGGGACTTCTTCAGGGTGAGTGCGGTTCTAGACGCACGCGTTCCGCATTCTTCCGAACGCTACCCCTCGATTCCTTTCATTAATTATTTACCTACCTACCTTTTGGTTTAATTTTAATTTCATCATCTGCAGTGGGTTTTACCCTCTGCTGACTTAAGGTAGTCCACCCGAAATTGCGTCCCATCTACCACGATTCTGAGCTAGGAGGTTTGATTATTATTCAAATAAAAATAACAGATCGGTAAAAACTGTTTCCAAAGGAAAAAACACCACTATTGGTCCTACGCCAAAACTTATGAAACTTGTGATCGCACTGAAATTTAGTAGAATTTTAGTTTTAGTACCTGGATTAACACTATTATTTTTTATCCCATAAACATGGATGCAAATTCGCGGGCAGAAGGGCAAGTACATAGATCTATAAAACAGTTATATTAATAACTCGGATTCCTTTCGTTTTATTTTGAACAAAAACCCCAAGCTGTATTTCATTTGAACAGGTTAGGTAGAGTTTATATCACCTCTGCGTAAAAATATTACAAAGACGTGAGCTTTTGATCACACTTAAAAAGAAAAAGATATTGTTGTGAGTACATGTATATTAGAGTTTAAATGATGAGGTTACATTTTGTTGCAGCAAATTATTTTTTTTTGTTTATTTAGTCAACAAAATCCACAGCCCGTAAGACCTAAAATTTGCAAACTTATTCACTAAACATACCAACACAGGATTTACTTTTTGTAAAATTTAAATCAAATTTAATAAAAATTTTAATATAATGAACTTTTATCGCTCCGCGATCGATCCGCTCGTTCCGCTCGCCGTTCCCTCTTTTTCCCTAACTTTTTTGTATTCCTTATTATTTTCCACGCCTGAACAAAGCTCCTAATTTAAACAGTCCAACCTATGTACCCTATAAAATAAACTCAATGGCTAAACTTAATGAAATTGTAGAGGAGTTGTAAGGATTGTAGCGACCAAATAGTACCGCTAATAATAGTGTGTGTCCTACATCTATTTAAGTGACTTATCAGAATAATGTGATACTATAATTTGAGCGTAAGACTATAAATACGACACATATATATCAAAATATACCTTTCATCTAACTGTTGAAATTTAATAGATACAATATTCCAAGGTCGCAGGGAAAAATAATAAAGCACCAAATCTGGTTATTGAATGTTGACGGAAATACAGAGACACCCAGCCAACGTTTACTTGTGAAACTTTGAAATGTGACTTGTCTGTGAGCTTATTATGTAAGCCTAACGAAAATAGTTATTTAATTTTGTAAACAATGTTAAAGAAAACATTTCCAATATTTATGTTGGCTGTCGCTGAGAGTCAAGAGTAACCCCCCGGGTTACTCTTGTGGTCCAAAAGAGACATTTACTGCATCTCAAGATTCATTCATAATGAATACGTCTAGCACAACAAACTCCCTATTAAAGTTCCACCAAGCAAACTCGGCACAATTAACAAGATAATCAGGCTCGTAGGCATTTTGATTATAATTTAATCTACGACTAAGACAGAAGCCGTACTATTACGGCGAAGCATTTAGAGCTTTCATGTGATAAATCTTAATCTTCATAAAGTGCTTTAAGAAGCATTTCAATTGATTTTAAAGCAACCCAGTTTCTACTTTAAAATGAATTGAAATGGTGCTGAACAAATCATCAAAAGGCCATTTTGGATAATAAGACAAAATCAAAGCTATAACTGCCCGCAATGATAATGAGATTAATAACAAAATCTCATTATCATTGCGAAATATTTGTTATAAAAAATTTTACTTTAAAAAAATTACACCTGCACCGTTGTCAACATCAAGCTAAGGCCAAATCAATGGGATTCTTTTAAATTCTAGGTATTCATTTCAAACGTTTTGTTAACATTTTCCTATTCAACAAAGTCAGCAAAAGCTAATATTATATAAAACTCACAAAGCATTCTCATTGCTATTCCGAACTCAATAACATCTAAATTGTAATAAAACGTCGTCCGCTCCGTCCATCGCCTGCCGGCTTTTAGAATAAACGTCATGCATTGCAAATGCAAAAACATGCGCCCATAATGCATTTTATAGCAAACGGCTACGTTACTGAACGCACGGAATTTGCAGGGCCAACGAAACGCTCTAGGAGACGCCGAGACGCTGAATAAAGTACAAGGAAACGTTAAATTTTAATACTAATCAAATGCATAAAAAACGTTTAACTTACGGATATAGTTCAAAACTGAAACTACTTCGGCAGCTTTGATGTTTCCATCTCCTACTATGACCGATTTTTATAAGATCTCAGGTAGCATCTCTACTGGCAGGGTCCGCGCGAGCTACCTCGCAATATCTGGCGCATGCGGCATTCGCATGTGGCATGCGCCTGCGCATGAGGCATTATTTCGCTGGTTTCTTGATTATTTTCTAGGAATAGCTAGTAACATCTATATATATAATACATGGTAGATGTGATGATAATCCATATATTATATAGATTCTCCATTCATTTCCTACAAATTAGCATCTAATTATTCTGTAGTTGTATAAAACTATTTTATTAATAAGCCCAAAGAAAACAAATCTTGCAGGCATATCCAGAAATGTAATATAAACACGTCCTATCGTACATAACTGTCGTCCCAACGGATACGGCATATGGTGCTACGGCGTAGACTGTAGCACTTCGTAGCACCGTGTAGCATATTCTTACCGCATAGAAAATTTAGACTCATGACTATAATTCGATAAGAAATTAAATGGTTTTCACGTAGTTGGCAAGAATTCCTAACAATTATTTAGAAAATAATAAATATCCAGGGCCCTGTGAATTATAGAAATCAGGTATAATAAGCAATTTGATTAGCATACGCCTGGCGCCTGTTCTTACAAATGTCACAAAATTAGTCTTGCAATTTGTCTGCCTCAAGAAACAAAAGACAACATGAGCTGATTTCACAAAATCGCACATCGTTCGTTCCTCCTCAAAAAAACAAAAAGACAAGCGACTCAAGGTTCGATTTTCACTGGTTTGTCACATTCTATAGTGGTCTAACCCTGTGTTAGACCACTATAGACTTGTTAGTTCTACTGTTTTCACCACGATAGCTACACTGATTAGGCTTTAATTTGCCGCATAGTTAACGATGTTGATTGCTACACTCCGTCCTAAATAAACGAGAGACCGTATTCAGCACTCAGTCGTATTTATGACTGTTTGAACACCTGTTACCGGCAAACATTGCTTACTTTATTTTTAGAGAACGGACTATTTTGTTGAGTAGGTACAACTCAACGATAATTGCAAATGAATAAAAAAATATATGTTTACTTGATTGGTAACCATTTTACATGGTATTCATTAGTTGCGTTAATGTAACTGCAGAAAAATATCATATTATTTTCTGAAATCAACCGATAAGTGAATGAGAAGTCAAACACCGAGCATAATGGCGCTTATTAGGATTTTTTGTAATTTGTTTTATGACTCATTTAGTCATAAAGAAAATTACAAAAACGCTGAACGTAAGGTAATGTGGCAAAAACAGATTGAATTCTCGGAATGGACCAAGGCTATATTTAGTCTCAAAAGTAGATGCTGCGTGAGTAAATCCGCGGGCATAACCTAGTATTAGTATCTTGCTCATGTAGGCAGGCGTGAACATGCACACTCCAAATAAAGCAACAACCAACAGCTGTAAACTCAACACGACAGTTTAACAGTAAAACTTTGATACCGGCGGCATGCTGCCGCGACACGAATTCACCCGTCCCAGGCTCGTTCTGCCTCCTTAATACGTGGAATACTGTTTAATGTGACTTTTATTATTTGCTTTATAGAGCGCCATAGGCTACATCCGTTAAATTGAGTGCTTTCAGCGATAGTCAAAAGTTACGTAGATTTATGTTTCTTCTAGAATAGTATAGTATTGTATTTGTATGTTTTGTAAATTGATTCTAAATGGATGTTTATTTTGGAAAGCTAACCAGGAAATACTTTAAAAAACCAAAAAAAAAAAAACCTGCCCTTTAGATGGGCACGATGGGATGGATCTGCATAGCAGATCGTGCCCATCTAACCTGGCCGTTTCTAAAGTCATTGGTTGCAAGCCCTTCCTTCATATAATACTGGCACTTTATTGGATCCCGTAGCTTTCCGTATCGCAACATGTCTTCGGTTGAGTGCAAGGTGTTGCGCGCCTCATCAATCCCAGTGCAGTACTTGGTCATCACGGATTATCGTGTACTAGGGCCGCCGGTCGGATATCTCGCCATGCCAGCCTTAACGACATCATCCAACGGGCCTTTTTCACCGCTAACGTACCAGCTGTTCTCGAGCCGAATGATCTATTGCGTGACGATGGTAAGAGGCCCGACGGTATGACACCGTGAGGGCTGGTGGAGATTTGGCCGAGGATCTCAAGAGGCGCAAATATGCAGGTCTCGACAAAGCCTACGCATTTGCTCCCCTTGGAGTCGAGACCCTAAATCCGAGGCGCACCGAGGCTCTCCGGGTTTTAAAAAAACTATCTGAGCGTCAGGTCGTGGAGACGCATGATCCCGGAGCTGGTGAGTATCTGACGCAGAGCATTAGCATCGCCATACAGCGGGGCAATGCAGCCAGCATCTTGGGGACGCTTCCGGCTGGTATTGATATAGATCAGTTGAGCTACCTGGATATTGTTTGCAACAGTCTGCAGTAAGCTCAATTGTTCCAATTCTAAATACTAGTTCTAATTTGTTTCTATTATTAGATTGTAATTTTCTTTATTAATACATTTATGATGTTGAATAATACAAGAATCGAAATAAAATATCCGTTTGTCCCAGTTTTAAAAGGCTTTAGGACTAAAGGTGATATTGCAGTTAGGTATTGTAAAATGCAGATGACGCCACGCAATAGGTAGGTTAATTAGACTAAAAAGGAAATTTGAATAATAACGCCACCCAAACCTTCCTTGGGTAGAGCCCAAGACCATAGCCCCTCAAAACCATAGCAAGTTTCAGAGATATTTTACACAGGAAGTTTCCCGGATAATCGTCCGCAAATATATTATCTCGAAAAATTTCCTTTTCCCCCACAAATCAGAACAACGAGGGCCGAGGCCGGTTCACAAAACAGGAAAGGACTAATGCTCAGAATTTCGGATCTCACCTGGCACCTCAACGCAAACCTGAATATGATAACTGAGTATTGTTACATTTATTCATGTTTTGTTAGAATCGTAATGAGACTCTATTGTTACTGATGTCGTATTTCAAATGTAAAATAAAGACTCGTGAAAACGGTTACGATTGCACTAACACAGAATAATTTGTAAGAAGTTTGCATACAATATCTACTCGAATAGAATTATCTGAGGCCTAAAACATAAAAATAAAGTACCCTACGTGTCTTCGTCTTCTAGCAATTTGAGTTACCATGGCAACTGCAATACCTACTTAACGGTTATTTACACGAGCGTATCTGAAGTAAAATTAGGTTTACATTCAACAAAACGGCATTTTTCAAACACAAGCGCCCCTTTTTTTCTCAAATAAAGCTATTTGTGTACTTCCGCTCTGCCTTGCCGCTTTCCTTATTAGTTTTGAGATGTCAAAGCGATTTCCCACTCGAATTTTATACACTTTTGCCGCACAAAGTCCCGGTTGTCAAGGCGCACACAGCTTGGTAAATATAAATAGGAACCTATCTTTTAAAAGTTACTCGAGGCGTGTATGGCTGAACAGAGAATACACAGAACCAAGTAAGGAGCTCAACCAGGAAAATGTTTCGCTATTTTTAGCGTTCCGTACGTCAAGAAAGTGGGCGTCGTAAGAGGCTACTAAGGTATATCCACCGGGGGCGGGCAGCAGCGCCCCCTGTAGAAGAATTCTAATTCTGCCACCGGACTGCGATCTTCAACCCGCATGCCCAGCGTGGGGATTATGGGATAAAAGCCAATAATGTACTTATCAGTGGGAGGCCTGCGTCCAGCAGTGAACCAATATAGGATGTTGATGTAAGAAGGAAACCCCTGTTTATTTGAACACAACTAAGACAGAGAGAGATTAAGACCTGGCGACCTCACGAGCGTGTTCGTGATGATGGGCAGAACCTGCGGTTCACGCTGTGTCAGTGAATTACCAATAACCCTGTAGATTTTTTCTCTTTTTCCCAACATAATTTTATACCTATTGTACGCTCTGCCAAAGCTAGCTAGAATATTTTCTCACTCGTTAGAACAAAACTCGGAACATAGAACAAACCGCACAGATATTCCTATTACTTTCGTTAACATTGTTCGACGTTATTTTATTAAGTAGTAGATAGATAGATAGATAGATAATTCTTTATTCACAGAAACTTAAATATAAAACAGTATGGTACAGAAGATAACAGAATTGGCGGCCTTATCGCTTAAAGCGATTTCTTCCAGGCAAACAATAGTAGTGCACGTGCACTGCTATTGTTTTCGCAGAGAAACATTGGTAGGTATTCTTCGAAGGATATTTTTAACTTATTGATCATCAATTTATCATATCGTGTACACAGACGAATGAAGACTTGGCTTGACTAGCGTTAGGCAACTTCTTTGTCATATAATGATAAAAAAATGCATTTTGCCCGGTTTTCACCAAATGGAGAATAAATAGCACCACTAAAATCTCGAATGCAATCACTTGTATTCGAGATTTTGTGATGACGTCTTGTGACATTAACTTTAATATCCATCTGAACGACGTTCTGTCTTTCTGCCTGTTACCTTTTAACGCCTAAACAGCTGAACGGATCTTAATGAAATTCGGCAGGGAGGTAGGCGGTATCCCAAGGAGCGCTACTTTTTATCGCGAATAAGCGCTTGCGAAGCTGTGGGCAGAAAGCTAGTAAGTTATATTAACACATCCAGCACCGCATAAAGGTAGAACAGCGATGTATTGTGTCAAACCTAATCAATAGGAAAACGTATAACAGCTAAAAAGATTAAGCAAACCAGGTTATGATTAACATATTGCAACGTTGAATTTTCAATAATCTTCCCATAGAAATTAAAACATTAGATGGTAATATATTTAGAAATAAATTAAAAAGATGGTTAGAATCAAATGCTTTCTATTCGCTCAAAGAATTCTTTGATAAGTGATGTTTTTAATATGTATACCCACCTAGTTAAAAAGGTACCTATTTAAAAACTGTTATTGTATGTCTATTAAAGATAAGCTGTTAAAACTGTACACTATTTTATACTTAAGATCTTTTTTGTACAACTAAATAATAATAATACTAAATAATATCACTGTAGCTGAAATCGGCAAGTAGGGCAGTAGTACCTCTAGATTTGGTCTGGTGTAATACCACCCTTAGTCGTGAGTTACCCATGTGTTTTAATCAAGGAATAACAACACCTCGTTTCCCGTTAATTTATGTAAGCGGAAACTTCTGAAACGCTAATCTTGCGAACTCATATCAGGGGCTGGAGCGATACATAATTTAATGCTATTTGTTCAGGCACTTCATCCAAGGACTTTGCGAGAATTCAGCCAGAAACATTAACAACTCATACAAGCCGCAAATGGTTGTTTTAAAAGCGGCAAGTTTTTAATGAATTTCGTATCCGCTTGAAAGTACATATGTACCTACATATGCTTATGTGGTACTATAGGATATTCTGTGTTATACGGGATATGCTACACTTACGGCGCCATTTCAAGCTGCATAGAGCTGTTGAATAACTAATTACACAGTTTTTGAAGTAAGTAATCATAAAATGATTATGCAACGTGAAACGGAGGGTAGGGCACTCGATGGACCGACGACATTGTAGCGGTAGCAGGGAGTCGATGGATGAAGGCGGCTCAAAACTCATATTTGAGCCAAGGATAATTAGTTCCCAAAACTTAACTAGATGTCACCACAGGTCAAATTAGAAGGCGCTTACGAAGCGTCAGCAGAATTTGACCAGTTTCGAACATAATATGTGTGTGTACACATAGAATATGTGAGTGTTTGATTTGATGTTACATGTTGGTACTTGATTTCTTCGTTCACCTCCCTCCCTCCTCGCTCCTCCGCTTCAAATTGGGCAAATGGGAAGTGGCCACATTTTAAAAGAACAAGACTGTTAGAAATTCGTCTGATTTCTCAAAACAGGACCGCTATTTGAAGCGTCGTATAGCGGAGGCCTATGTCCAGCAGTGAAAGTTTAAAAAGAAACTGAAAACATAGACAACATCACACTAATATTATAAATGCAAAAGTTTGTACATATGTTAAGATGTATAGATGAATGTTTGTTACCTTTTCACGCCAAAACTACTTAACGGATCGGGATGAAATTTTGTGTACAGGTAGTTCTAGGCCTCGAATAAAACATAGGCTTTATCTCATAAATCAGTTCCCATGTGATATCAATAATTTTAAAACGTTTCCATAGATACAACGCGTGCGAAGCCGTGGGCATAAACTAGTAAAGAATAACTCGCTGCTGTGAAGCTACTAATATAGACTTCCACTGAATATTCTTTGTGGTACAAATATTATTATTATACAAAGACAAAAATGAAATGTCACTGATTCTGATATATTGGAACATAATATAGTCAAAGTATTCTTGAGTAAGTTAGGGACATCATTTCTTTGACTGCCTTTTGAATTGACGTGCAATGTAAATTCTTCGCCGACAGATCGACAGCCTCCGACAGCATTGAATCTCGACTGAGTGGCATCAATTACTGACGATCGAAGATCCTACTTCACAGCTAGTCAGCTGTTGCTATGGCACATTTAACACTTTGACTGCCATCGATGCACTCGCCGATCTGCGGGTGCTTGACGTGTAGGAAATTACTAGCTGCTTTTGGTAGGGTGGGTTTTCCAGCTATTATTTTTCCAAAACTTTTTATTCATAGTCTTATGACCATTTAATCTTTTCATGGATTTGTTACTTTCAAGGATGGTATACACGAAGTGCGACAGAAACCTTCGTGGACTGTACTCAGATTCATCTACTTTACGAATGTCTTTTAGATTTCAGCACTCTTTCCGTTTAAATTCTGTTTTCGTCTCATGGGGTGGTTGAAGCAGACGAGATACGTTCCTATTTCTAGGCTCCGACCTTGTAGACATTTACTGCACAAATGTAAAAAACGCGAGAGCTCAGTCAGTGTCATTATGGCATTAAAATATCAAATCACACATCTCATAATACTGTTTTATATATAAGTTTCTGTGAATAAAGAATTATCTATCTATCTATCTATCTCAGTGATGCAAGCAAGCATGCTATTAATGCACCGATCAAAACACATTTCCATTATTTATATTTAAGAAAAGCATGATATTTTTTGACCTGTCCTCGTGTTTTTATTTCTGTTACTTATCGGTATTGTATCTAAGCTAACTGTTTTCATACTGTGTACTGTTGTATCAGAATAAACGTATTTCATTGAAATTGAATTTCATTAACATGAATGAAATACGTAATGGCGTCAGAAATCAACACAAAGATAGAAAGTAACTTTAGGTAGTTTACGCTATCACACTTTACATCACACTTCACACGCATATAATAAATGCGAAAGTTTGGATGGATGGATGGGTGTTTAATATTTCCTCTTGCCAGAACTAGGTACTAACCGGATCAGGCAGAAATTTTGCATAATAAGTAGGTCCTGGAATACTTTTACCCCATAAATCAGCTCCCATATATAAATAGCCTATAAATAATCTTTGAACGTTTCCATAGAAACCACGCGTGCGAGCCTCAGGCAGTACTAGTTAATAATATTTCACATTCAAACTTGAAAATACAGTTTTCCCCTTAGGGGGATTTCAGAGGGGAAAACTGGAATAACCCGATCTATTGTGTACCACGGTTTTCTCTTTCTCGTCTCTCTAAATGAGAGATTATCTGAACTGAAGCAGAGGCACGTAGCAGCTGGGTACATTCATCTGTGCTCGAAGCATCTGCCAATAGCCGTCATCGAGGGGCTTACACAACAAACTAATAGATTGACCTGGCTAATCCAGCGAGCTACACTTGCTCTTGATTAGACCTTGCCTTCATAATCAACGACACGATGTAATATCATACACAGGATTGCTGTCAATTATAATAACTGACATAATTTTATTGAATTATTGTAATTTTATAAGCACTGGGGCCTTTTACAGTCAACTCTTATAATTTTTAATTAATGGTACATTATAGGAATAACTGTCTGACTGTTTTTTCTTTCTGCCTACAATCTCTTATGGTGCTTCATTTTTACATTTATAATAATAACTTGAGTTTTAAATGTAATTATCATAATTCAATTTAGTAAACAATATCATCAAGTGTATATATATAATACCTACGGTGAAAATAATAGAAATTAAATAGGTAAATTTTAGTGCAATCCTTAGTTTGAGGTGTCAATTCAAATGTCACAAAAACTAAACTACTTGATCTTATTTGACAGCACTAAACATTATGGCATTCATTCTAATTTAATCGATAAAAAAGAGACGACATAATTTTAAGTGCTGTAAATTTAGTTTAGTTTTTGTGACTACTGAATTGATACCATTATTTATTAGGTATTCTCGTCTGACTTCGGCTTCGTACTCTCCATGCCTAGGTAGATGACCTAACTAGCTATGGAAAGGACGAAACCGAAGTCTGACTGGGTATTGAAGTCTAGGCTAGAATGCCTCTATCATCCTAGAAATTATCTTGATCGCAGGATGTCACAGCGAATGCAGGTTGTACACACAAAAGGCTTCGCAATGACCCGCCTCGTCAAAATGTGACACTCATTTGCAAGACTCGGCGCTATGCCAACAATTCCTTCTAGGTCAATGTACACCAAAATCACGAGTTTTCACCTTTATAAAAGTTGTCGTAAAGTCGCTAAGTGTATCGTGTCGAACATAACAAGTGGGCACGGGAACCAAACCGTCGGCTATAATTAATATTTTGCTCCAAACTGTCTGACGCACTCAGATAAAATAATTAAACTCACTAATCCTTTAAAGTAACACTAATTAATCATAAAGTTTGACTACAGTTTGTTTCACTCGATGAAGCACAGTCACCTGTAAAATTAAATTAATATAGTAGAAACAGAAAAGCATTTTTTTCCAATTACAATCTAATAAGGTAAAGCTTTCTTGTTCACTTCTTTACTTAACTTAAAAAAGGTTGAAGTTAACTTAAAATTAAAGTGACGACTTTATTTCCTAGTTTTAGGTAGGTACTTATGTAATTGGAAATTTCTGACGTGTCCAAGAGAAGGTAAGGTCTATAGGAAATAATGCACTTTGTTGCGTTTCAAGTTTGCTTTACTTGATCGTTATTTATTTACTTACTACAATGTCTTAGAAATAATAAGTATCAAACATAAAACGGTCAACAACTTAGCTCAAAAGTTTAGTACCATCATATACCATTACGGATAAAAAAAATAACTTATTAATAACTTTACGAGGGCATGCGCGCCAAATCAATAAGTTAATCCAAATATTGGACATCGATTTCTGTCAATATTTAGCGGATATGTTTTCTTGTACTGTCAATATCTAGCGGGTTCTTGTACCGCGTCAATACCTGTCAATATATAGCGGTTATGTTTTCTTATACCGTCAATACCTGTGAATATCTAGCGGTTATGTTTTCTTGTACCGCGTCAATACCTGTCAATATCTAGCGGTTATGTTTTCATGCAGGCGACTGTACCTATTGACTTTGGTCTAAGTACCACCTTCATTAAACGTTGATGATTAAATATTGTGTACTTGAACAACAAGAGTTGTAGGAGTAAAGTTTGTGTTGAGTAGTACTTCTAAGCGTTTATGAAGATCTTGAATAGCAGCAATTAAACAAAACACTGTCTTCATTGCTTAAGTTTTCTGTAGTATTTTTCAAAGTTTGCGATCATTGAGTAAGTTATTACTTAAAAGCTATTTGTAGAACTTAAATAAACCTAGAGTAAGAAATACGAATACCTAGCAATGCATCCATGGTTAGGTAGGTACTTGCTTACTAATAATTTCACTAAATAAAGTAGTAAATAAACTTTAAAGTCTACTTTAAGTCTGTTAAAGTAAGCTCTGTCTGTGTAGTTACCTTTACATGAACGGATGAGCGGATCCCAATGAAATTTGGCTTAGAGGTAGATTGTATCCTGAGGAACGACAGAACGTACTATACAAAACAAAACTACTGGACAAAACACCACCTACTGGACAAAATTCCAACATGAGCCATAATTTTTCCCGAGTGGCGGGTAGCCCGTTTGCGCCAATGTTGTGTACGGGAGACGAGTGAAAGGCTCGGTAGCTTGAGTCACACTGGTTTAATACTTATCAGTAGCGCGTGGACGCAGCCACATAACACTTTTAATTCAGGAATAACGGGTAATACCTATATTCGGAGGGGATCAGATGCACAGCGAGTGCATCTGATCGTGTACATTTAAATCAGTAATAGAATAGTTAGGTATAATTTTATGGTTGTATTGAGTAGAAAGTGTCAGAAGCCATGCCTAAGCTACGTTAATAGCTCTCACCCGCTCAGTGATGTCAACTTATAACTTCCAGCGATGCTCCTATGATCAGAAAGCGGCGGAAGTTCATTACAGACTTTATGGACCACAGCTTCCGTTGGCTTATTGCAAACCTGGAGTTGATATACAGTTTATAGAGTTCACGAAGTTTTGTGCTTGACGGCAAAAGCGTAAGCAGGTGCTTTTTTGATTGGATTTTATTGAAAGTCAGTTAAAGGTGTAGTGAATGACGAAAAAAATTTGGCACATAGAAAAAATTTATATCCTCGGAAAGGTCTTGGCAATTTGGAAAATTTATACAAAATTGGAAATAGATGTAATGCAAAAACACATATAGGTACAAAAGAAGGTAATAGTGATGTCACCGTTATAATAAGAAATTGTAAAGTAATATTTAATGAAATTACATGATGGCAGAATCATCACAGGAACTCCGCAAAATGGCCGCAACACCAGAAGGGATAAAGGACAAATCACGTCTTTAAACACAGCTCCAGCACGCCTCCGCCTCAAATCATGCTGATCGCAAGTTGACCACACGCCGTCCAAGCGGCGATAGCTAACAGCAAGCTCGCAGTCCACATACGATCGGCAAAGAGCCATACACTCTGGGCACTAGCTTGAAGCAAGGAGAAAAGTTACGAGATGCTAGGTTGCGGCACGCTCGCTTACTTCTTTTTTATGCTGTCGCTGTAAAAATTGTATCTAAATATTGCGAGATTCGGCCCATATAAGAATGTTTTTTTTTTTGTGTTGAGTGATAGCGATGCGGCCCATATAATGCAAACTGAACGTGACCAAGTGATATAATATATCATCAACAGCGTTACGTCAGCGATTCTTGGCTCATATAATCCAACTCTAATCAAAGGTAAAGAAAGACCATAATCTTGAGACCCATCTCTATTCAGGGGGAAGTACACTGCGCATGACAATCGTGTCTTAAAATTGCAGGCGACACTATCGGCGTTCTCAATTTAGCAGAAAATATCCATTTTATAGTCGCTTGACTCCGACCAGCTTCGGTTAGGGGCTGCTTTAGTTGGACTACATTTGTCAGCATTCACCACCCGATTTTCTGTCTGTTTAAAAAGGGTGGCTATAGTAATCCAAAAAACCCGTCGTCGGGGACTATCTTATAAGATAGTCCCCGACGACGAGCAATAAAAATTTAGTAACTCATTCATGAGTCATATCATTTTCCGAATTATAATTCTACGATACGATTTCTATTCTACGATAAAAAAAACAAATCATAATATTTTTTATCGTTTTTATAATTTTACACTGATTTAAAAATCAGATTCAAGCTGATAAGTGCGATCGCACCACTTCTCGGTATAACTGGGATGCTTTATTTCCATTCGGCTGCGGGTGAAATGTTATCAACTGAACGGTTTTACAAGCTTGGCCAATCATAGCGGGGCCCCGACCCCGTGGAAAAATACTACAGATGAGGTAGGTAAGGCTCTTAAATTATTAGGTAGTATGATAGGGGACTGTGCTATTTTCTTGTAGTGAGAAATTAAGCGACTGCGTTTTATCAAAAACTTTCGTAGTTTGACGAATTAATTATGAAAGTAATGTAATGTTAGTGTACTTCCAACACAAATTAGGTTCGTAGTTAGCCCGCTTACTTTCATAATGAAGTGACTGATTGCCTAAATATTATTGTTTATGTTGCCAGATTCGGGGTTTCAGAACAGGGAAATATGTCGGGGCCCTGAATAAGATTCCTAGAGCGGTATCGCAGTGTCAACTTTGCCACTTTTATGTTGTTTTATCGGTGAGAACTTTATTTAGAAAGATTTGCGTTTTTATGAGTTCCTTAGAATTGTCAGTAAGTACTTATTCTACTGAGAAAATGATGTTTTCCCACTTTTTACCGTTTGACAAAAAACAATATTTAATTTTCAAAGAGAGAGTTGTTGCGCAAAAGTTTTGTGTTTGTTTATTCATGAACTATTATTTGTTTTATATTCGCGTGGTTCTTTATAAACTCTTTTATCATTTTAATTTTCCTTTACTGATACCATCATGAAAAAAAAAATATCTCCAAAGTATTTGTAGAAAGAAGAGTAAAAATAATTCAAGACATTCAAGTTTTCCAAGTCGTGACATTATTTCAGCTTCATTTTACTTGGCTGCTGTAAAATGCAATAATTGCAATTCGTGAGCCAACTTTAAGTATTTCACAGGTATTTCTTTGCCTGTAACTATAACTGGGTAGAACCACAAAGTTATGAAACTCGTTTCGTTTGTTAGAAGAACAAACTTACAATAATTCATTATGAATGTGAGAGTGTTAACTTTGACCCTTATTTGTGTTGGAAGAAGGTTGGTAACTAACCCGCTAGTTTTTATACTAAAACTTACAATAATGGTTAAGGGGCAAACCTAGCGGATTTGGTCGTCAAACTAGACCAGTATCTCAGTACTCACGGGATCCCCGTGCTAAAAAACTCGAATTACATAAAATTCAACATACTTTCTTTGGTTCCATGTGTGAAAAAAAAATACGAATAAAAACATTAAAGTGCACTGTTTCGCACGTAATTTGGTCGAGATCTCAGGAAACAACTATCTATTGGCATGACTTATGTTTTAATTCGTAGGTTATTAACTGGTCGTTCCATGAACCAGTTTCTTCATAAGTTGTGTAGTTTCTTAAAAATAAGCAAAACCTTTATTTTTGCGCTTATGCCGTTCAAAAAATGCATGCTCTGCCCACTCTTACGAATGCGAAATCCTATGCCTATCCTTTTCACAAAATGGCGCGCATTGCGCCCTCTTAACTTTTGAACATTATAGAACAGTCGGTCTGAGTTAGTGGTTAGGGTACTAAATATTTTTTTGCAATAAAATTTAAGTAAAATTTCATTTCATCACATACATATATACGATACGAATAAAATATGGCATACGGGCAAATTAAGAACATTAGAATTCACATTCTTTAAACGAAAACTAAACAAGCCAACAATGCTAACTATAACAATAGAGGTTCGGGTCTTGTATCAGCTACTTAGCCAAAGTATGACGATTGACGACTGTTGACGACTGCTCCTTATTTTCCAGCAAAAGTTATACATAATTCAAACATTACCTACCCGTCGGCACTACGACAAATAACTAGCCTCATACTGCACGAACTCAAATAAAACTGTTTGCGAAGGTACTTCGTGCGAGTGTGCTTTGGCAGTGATTATTTCGAAAATCTCTGGCGGTCCATGAGGCTTTATAATTACGAAGCGTTTACGTATTTTATTAAACGTTTTTTTCATCTTATCCCCAAGACACACTTCGGGTCGCTGAGCCATAGAAGTAAGTAAATAAACCGCCAAGCGCGAGTCGATTCGCACACGAAGGGTTCCGTACCATAAAAATCAGGCAACTTTTTCAAAGAACATCAAATTTTCACTTGCTCGGAGACTCCTTTAAATTTTTATCTTTATTTTATTTTTAGTATTTTTTATTATTACAATTGAAATGTTACTTAATTATAGAAAGTTTCATGTGTCCTATTGTTCAAATAATAGCCAAAAAAAATCACGTTTGTTGTATAGATAGATAGATAGATAAAGGTTTTTATTTACGACTTCAGACACACACATACATATCAGACAATAGCAATTAAACAGGATGGTAGTAAAAAAAACAATAATAAAAGGAGTTCCTTTAATTTTGATATTTATTTTGTGTTTATTATTTGTTGTTATAGCGGCAAGAGAAATACACATTCTCTAAAAATTTCAACTGTCTACCTTTTACGGTTCATGAGATAGACCCCATGACAGACGGACGGACGGACAGCGAAGGCTTAGTAATAGGGATCTGTTTTGACCCTTCGGGTACGGAACCCCAATAAATAAACATATTTTAGGAAGCACCAACAAAAGCGAGGGAGAAGGAGTGAATTAGAAGCCGTTGCAGTGACTAAAATAGATTATTAGTCATGACCAATTTGAGTACCAAGACAACCCTTATTAGGTTTTTATGATACAAAATTTAATTAATCTGTATTGTGTTTGTACAATTTTGTCTCTACAATTTCTTTTCAACACAGCAAAGTCTGCATAGAATGGACGGAGAGTAGATCCTGCCCAGGCAACATAAATACAGACAGTCTAGCAAAGGAAGGAGCGAGAGAAACTCCAACACAATAAGATAAGATTGGCTCTTGAACCCGGCCACAGCAGAAGTCAAAAATAGACTAAAAGTTAACTCAGAAAAAGAATACCAAAAACTATGGGAGCGTCGAACAGACTGTAAACATAATAAATCAATATTCCCCTCCAAAGATAAAAAATAAAAAATATCCCGAAAACCACAAACACGATTCTCAAGATGAGCCGCGAGGACCTAAGAACGATGGTGGGTATCATCACAAGTCACTACGAACTGAACCATTATCTTTTCAAGACTGGAGCTACAGACAGCAGCATGTGTCGTGGCTGCTTCCAAGAAGAAGAGACTTTGGAACACATTGTGGTACCCTGCACGGCCACAGAGGAGGCCAGACACAAGACGGGGCTGAAGATTCTCATTGAGGCATCAACCCCATCCACACCCACAAAAAAGCTGAAACGAAGCTGTCAGTCACCAAAAGTCCTGCTCCGGTACTTCAAGGAGCTGGGCTGGTTAGCTGGTTAGGGCCTGTTTAGGCCATGTAAGATGTCTGTGCAGATCTCAGTTTCCCGTACACTTAGAATTAGAATTAAAATTGTGTTTGTAATGAACAAATAAAAATCAAAAGTTATAGAGGATCATTTCGTACTAAGCACGTGCAGTTATCGTGATAGTTCGTACTTACCGAAAACTTCGGTAAGTAGGTACATAAATCGATAAATTTTCAAAACCATAAAATATCCACCCGTCTCGACTAGACCCATAACATTAACAATTCAAAGGTACCTTGTTTCCGGAATCACGAGATATTTATTCCCAGTTGTGGGATTTATAGATATAATAGTGTTTCTAGAGTTATGTAGACATCGATTACTATTGTAATCATTGTACCTTCATCCCTGTGTTGTCACAGCTCTCAAAGGATTAACAGAATTTAAGATGTTTATGATCTTCTTGGAAATTGACAACTTAAGCTCAGACTTTATCAATTATACGTTTTCATTCAATACAAGGTTGAATAGATGAACAGGCTAGATCATTTTGCTATTAGATTGTACATTTCAGTCCTTAGATATCCGATCTATTTAACCCTAGCTGAGGCGATAAAATTCAATTTGGGTAAGAACTCGCCGATTTACGTACCAGAACAAGGTTTGCGAATAGATTTCCAGACTTTACTTAAGCAAAAGAGCCGTAAACTGAATAACTACAAATAAATTATGTTATTATATCATGAATTTTACCTTCATTTTATTGATGTAATTTAAATCACCGAGCTATCTGTAACAGTCTGCTCGCAGAGGTTCAAAATCCTATTTGAAACCCTCCCCATTGAATCCAAATCACATGACAAGCCATAATATCACTGCATCTCACCAATGGCTCATCATCATCAACCTATATTAGTCCACTGCTGGTCATAGGCCTCCCCTAATGAGCGAGGCGGCCGGGAACTACGGGCCATTTTCTTTTGGCTTTTATCATAATTTGGGGGGTATGCCCATATTCTGGACAAACGGGTTGGGGATCGTAGTTAGGTGATGAATTTGTTCTGCAGGGGCGCTGCCAATGTTTGATAAATATAAATTAATAAAGCTGGACAATTGACACACCATCATCTAGTCCCAAGCTAAGCAGAGCTTATGTTATGGTTAAGAACGATGACGATGAGGATGGATCCGAATATTTCAAACCTTCCTCAGACTTATAAAGTAAAACACACACACAGGCTGTTTGTGTGAAGCAGGTTCAGTTAAAGCTTCAGACTTGTATAATGGAAACATCTCTTCTTCTGTCTTTAAACCAGATTATGATAAGATAAATAATCGCCGCCAGCACAAACACACCTATATCTGCTTCAAGCTTTCAAGGTAATTCAGAGGTGTTGTGTTACGACTATCTAACAGTAGGTAGTGCAAAGGCGACGGCTTTATTAAAACCCTCAACTAATCCGGTTTAAGACAATTGTATCGAAGGCGAAGATGTAGCGGGCTTAAATGAATTGAAAAATGGTCTTGTTCAGAAACTATGTAGGTTGCTACACAGATGATTTACTTGTGTTTGATCTTTAGTTTAGATAGATAGATAGATAATACTTTATTGTATCACACAAAGACAGAAAACAATACAGAAATAGATGCTAAGAGTAGACGAAGTACAAAGGCGGCCTTATCGCTATGAGCTATCTCTTCCAGGCAACCTTAGGATAGACTGGACATGTAAGAACAAAATAAACGGTGGAACTCGAAAAATAAAAGAAAACAATAATAGTTACACTACATAACCTAGAAACAATATAAGTAATAAACTTACTACTATTAGTTTAGTTTGTTGAATGAACTTTTCTTGGACTCGTGTATTCTTTGACACGTGTTTTTTTTTTTTTTTGTAAATGTATCTGGTAACGATGCGAGTGTTCGTCGTTTTCATTTGCCGTACCATAAGTAAATTTCTAAAACTACGGTTTAAAGTTTGCTTTAATTTTAGTTAATTTATAAAACTACGATTTAAAGTTATTTTCCCCGTGATAAAATAAAGCATTGCTATCTCGATTAAAGTAGTACGTGAAGTAACTAACTAATTATTGCACCAACAAAGAAGGCTCCAACAAATCGCTATAAATCAGTCTTACGAAAGGTTTTACGCCTGTAGGGAACTAAACATACCCTTATTCTAGCCGGTGTGTAAGCTACCAGATATTATTTTCTGACAGAATATCTGAAAGCCTAAAATTTATGAACCAATTACTTATCTATTCATTTTCAAGATTTACAGCCGCTGGAGAAAGTAACACTTTAGTTAGAGTGTAGCGAAAATCTCTAAATGTTTCTTCAATAAAAGTATAAATAAATTAGGTTAAGTGTATTTAGTTGTAATTGTTTTATTCTGTTAATGTAATTTTCTTTATGATTTTATAAACATATATTTAATATAATAATAATAATAATGCTGGACAATCCACACAGCATCATCTAGCGCCAAGCTAAGCTGAGCTTGTGTTATGGGTACTAGATGACTGATAAACTTAATACAATACATTACATAAATAGATATTTTTTATTATATATAGAAAATACCCAGAGCACCCGGAACAAATATTTGCAGATCGTACAAACATTTGTCCCAAGGCGGGAATCGAACCCGCAACCTTCTGCGTCAGAGGCGGACCTTCGCCCGCCGCGCCACATCGGTCGTCAAAAATTTACGTTTTTTTTTAAATAAAATAGGTTTATCTGGTGAGTACAACATTCAAGTTTTTAAAGTAAAGTTAACTTTTCAATTAAATTGGTACTCAGCACTACTATTTGGATGTCTTCGGTCTTAATTCTTAATCTAAATGAAAATTCTATGGTAGGTTATTATAAAGTCTACCTACTAGCGTATCTTACCATAAATCAATTGTAATTTGGAGTAGGATACCCTAGTAAACTTTCCAGTCTATCCCAACCCAACTTACGTCTTTACGAATCATGTTATCGGCTCATCTACATAAGTAAGGTCTTCGGGTCTAAATCTGAACTATCAACGACGCCCGAGGGCAAATGACCCCTAATCTGTCTGTCACGATCTTGCTGTAGTTATAAAAGTTGGATACAAGTGAACATCACTTTAGTTGCTGCAAACAGAGCTTTTGCGTGTTGTGTAGGTTGATAGGCACTTGAAACGGAAAGCGGAGAACAAAGCGGACGAAAACGTAAACGGCAGAAATTGTTATGTACCGTGAATCGTTTTGTGTACATTTGTTATTTGAAAAGTGTGTGTTTTTTACAGGGAGACCTGGAGATATAGTAATAATAGTACATTATGGTACAAGTGTGTGATGTTGGTGATTAACGCTGAGGCGCCATTGAGACCCGAGCCATAGGCGAGGGTCTTAAGAGAGCCGAGGACGGTGATCATCAATACACACGTGTATCATACGACGTTTTTCAACACACTTGTGAATAAAAAACAATAAAAACTTATTTTATTTAGTAGATAATAGATATTTTTTCTTTGGAGTTTTCAGGTAGTAAACTTTCCATAACGTTAAGGGCTTCACATCTTATATCGGGCGGTGTACAACATGAATCATTTTCTTCGTAACTAGTACTTGTAGACATTTTAATTAATAAATAACTATAATTTCAACAGTGAAAACGAGTTGTGAAAATGTTTTGCAAAATTAATCAGTTTTCCTATGCGCGCGCATTGCGATCAGCCACAGACTAAAGGGATGAGGTTTTTTTTTTTATTTTCCGCGGATAGGGTTTGCGCCTATTCTGTCACGTACAAAATGGGAAATTTAGTTTTCTTTTATTACAGAGAAAACAAAAGTTATATCTGAGTGAAAGTTTTATTTATTAAACACGTACGAGTTTAATTATCTATTTAAATAAGAAGTTGCATGAAATGAGCAAGCAATAGGAACATTAATTTATTTGTGAACACGATCTTTTTTTTGAATAAAAACTTCTTTAAGAAAAAAGCACCTCAACCAATACAATTTAAAAAAAAATCTATAACTCACTAGTGAGTAAAAGCAATGAAAAAGTCACAGTTAGATAACAGGTGTCATTATGTACCTAATTGCGGTGAAATTAGAGCCACTTTATGAGCAAGTGTGTTGAAAAAAGTATTTACTTATGATTTTTCGTAAATTGAGCCCATGGCTCCTCAAGCGACGTTTCAGTAAGTGCGATTACGCATACATCCGTTCCGTATCAGTAAATCTTCAATAACGTACAGACTACGTCAACGGTCTGTCAATCGCTCACAAGCTCTGCCCTCATTAATCCACTACCGCTACCACACAGCACAAAAACGTGCATTCAAATATGGGCTTAAACTCGTTATCTTTAGATACATTTTACAGTGATAAAATTGCTTCCCACAAGCTTCAAACGAGTGGTCCGCGAGTCATCTGATACCGTCAATATGAAATTCATCTAAATGTTACGAGTTAAAACCCACATTTGAATGCACATTTTTGTGCCTTGCTGTAGCAGTGCTTTTCAGGTGTGCGATAAGCTTCACTCTTATGGTTTCGGATTTAGCCATACACTCCTCAAACACATTTTTTGGTCAAGCTTATTTATGTTTTCCAAAAAAACTAATGAAATTAAATAAGCAAGCATCCCGTGTTTTTTTTTTATTTTTCTAAATATGTAATGAACTAATAGCGGATTTTCCGCTACAATACGTCCCCTTCGTTTACGGTAAGTTACCACATTTTCCTCATTCAGGGTTTTATGAGAAAAAAGGCGGATTTATTGAGCCATAAAAATATTACCTACTTCTCTCTTTTGAGGATAACCAAGTGATAACTTGATAAGTGAACGTTTGTTTCAGATTCACTTACCTAAACTAAACTAAAGATAAATAAAGATATGAATTACGTAGGCACGTAATTCATTAACACAATTTACAAATAAATCGGGGCTGTAGAAGCCAAATTAAATAACTAACACATTTTGCGAAATCGACTTTATTGCATTTCTATAAAGACTAATTCAAACTGCATCTTTCTGTGTTACTAACTTTTCGCTATCATAATTTATCAAAAAGTTATCTGTAAATGAAACTTGCAAGTCGGAACAGATGGAAAAATAAACTTCTCAAAATAGACAAAAATGTAGCGTAGGCCAATTAAATAGAAAAATAACAACTAACTAACAGGCTAAAGGTTTCTTCGTCACATTTTTACTTTAGTCTACATACCGAAGCGACTGAAATCAAAAATATCACTTTATTTCCGTGTCAGTGTTTAATTATTAAGAATTTGACCTTTTCTAAGTGTACATTTATTGTATTTATGGAAATAAAGAGTTTTTGACTTTGACTTTGACTTAAATAACACAGCCATAAATAGATAAATGAAATCATTGATTACTTGACAGCGTAAAAGCCATAACATCACTTATTTAGTTTTCCCTCGACACATTTATGGTCAATCAGGAGCAAATGGAATTGAAAAAATTTAATAAGATAAGTTATTGAATTTTCTTGTGTTATGTTTGCAATTTATTTGTAAAATACAAATTAATAAACACTTATTTAAATTGTCTTCTAAAGCTCATTGGCTTTTTACTACTTTAGGACAAGTACAATTAAATACGGGCATTTACCGTATACTTTTTAAGCTTCATTGGAAAATATTGTCGGAGGAAAAATAAACAATAAGCATACACAAAGTAAATAACAGACATAAACATTCAAAACTTTGGCGAGGGAAAAGTACATAGTTGTTTATTATTTTTTTTCTCATAAACCAATTACCCAAAAATTTTTATCGTTAAATTAAAATATAGGTAGAGTAATAATGTATAAAATATCAAAAATTAAGTGTAAAATTTTGCACAAAAAAAAATATCGCCATTAATGTCGCAAAAAAAACAGTTAATCGCGCTTTTCTCCCGATTTTAGTTTTGTTAGTTATTTAATTTGGCTTCTACAGCCACGAAATACAACAGGTAAAAAATACAATTTCAACAAGTTTTTAATTGTCAATTGTTATAACGAGTAACCTTAAAGAAACACCCGAAAAACGGCATTTTCGAATTACTTGAACCCAAACAAAATTTAAAACCAGATTATCTTTTATCAAAGAATTGTCCGACTTTACCTCTAATAACTTACTTACCTACTTATTTGTTTCATCTTATAAACTGACAATAATTACAACCTGACTCCCTTCAAGACTAGCGTGAATATAATAGTGTCTTCTAGACTTTTTATACCTCTACAGTTATATTAGGTCCTTACATATGAAATTGGCGTTTTGTATGGGAGGAACAAAAAGTCGAATATTTTTTAATATAATATATTTAATTAATCAAAGTATGAACCATTATTTTCTATGCACTTTTGCCATCTTATAGGTAGTTCATTGATCCCTTTACTAAAAAAACCAGTCGGACGGGAATCAATAAAATCTTTGAAGGCGATTTGGACTGCCCCATCGGAGTTGAATTTTTTCCCTTGCAAGAAGTTATCCAAATTTCGAAAAAAATGGTAATCTGTTGGAGCAAGGTCCGGGGAGTACGGAGGATGTCTTAGACTTTCCAATTGAAGCTCTTCTAATTTAGTAGCCGTCTGTTGCGCAGTGTGTGGTCTAGCGTTGTCGTGAAGCAGCAGTGGCGTGGAGCGATTGACCAGCCTAGGTTGTTTAGCCGCTAGCTTTTCCATCATGGTTTGCAATTGCTGACAATAGACATCAGCCGTAAAAGTCTGGCCAGATTTGAGAAAACTGTAATGAACAATACCGGCACTAGTCCACCAAACGCTTACAAGTAACTTTTTTGGGGTTAATTTTCGCTTGGGGCAGGATTTGGCTGGCTGGCCAGGATCCAACCATTGCGCTGAGCGCTTCCGATTATCGTAAAGAACCCATTTTTCATCACAGGTAATGATTCGGTTTAAAATACCTTCATTATTGTGCCGGTTTAGTAATGTAACGCAGCAGTCGACGCGCGTTTGCCGGTTTGCTTCAGTCAATTCGTGAGGTACCCACCTTTCAAGCTTTTTAATCTTCCAAATTTGCTTCAAGTGAATTAAGACAGTTTTATCACTAACATCGCAGCCTGCAGCTAACTCGGACGTGGTTTGCGATGGATCCGCTTCCACAATAGCCTTCAACTCTTCATTATCAACTTGAGTCTCAGGCCGTCCACGGGGCTTGTTCTGCAGGTCAAAATTTCCAGAACGAAAACGTTGGAACCAAAAACGAACTGTGTTTTCTTTTGCAACACGACCGCCATACACATCATTCACCCTTCGAGTTGTTTCCGCAGCACTAGTGCCACGGCGGAACTCGTACTCGTAAATAATGCGATATTTTAAGTTTTCCATTTTGTAAAATGAGTGACGCAAACAGAAAAAAACAGAAGAAAAAAAACAAATGAATGACGATCATCGAAGCACAAATACATGAGTCTATAGCTGTACAAATTTGAATTTGGAATTCCTTACCAAAGAGGAGAAATTTGTGATTAAAGTGGCCAGTACGAAAAACGCCAATTTCATATGTAAGGACCTAATATTATCTAGATATCGTCAGCCACATCGCCACCATCAGTTGAGACTTTGGTTACACAAAGGTGTAAATAGTATATTGTTTTACTAGGGACAAAACCACCTCATTACATACGCCATATGTAATGAGGCAGAGGTTCTCAATCTTTTTTGGTGACGGAACCCTTTTGGAAAGTGAAATACTTGATGGAACCCTACAATAAAACAATAGTTTTTAAAAGTGTATTCTTTATTAATAAGCATAATAAAAGTACCATGTAACAGTTACTTATAACTTACTTACATAACAAGAATAATAATAGAAGATATTTAAAAGAAAAAAAATCTAACTAATGGGAGGTATGTAACTGTTTTTTATTTTTCATCAATTGTTTGAAATCAGTTTTGATAGAGGACAGTTGAAGTCTCATATCAGGTTCGGCGTCCAGTCTATTGCGGTATTTCGTTTTCGTAGCTGCATAGGATGAGAATCCCTACTTTATAAATACTTGCTTCCGACACTGAAACAGAGAAGACTGCTCCTTGATCAACTCATGTTGTATAATATTTGTAATAACAAGTTTGACTGTAATAGTTTAGTTTACCAAATTTATCTACATGTACCATATTGTTCACGTCCAATCAGAGAGACCCGTAAACGTGCTTTATTCGTTCCCATTCCATGTAAATCGAACGCAGGTATGCGCGCTCCTCTGTATAGAATGACAAAAGCGTATAACAAGTACTTCTCTGAAACTGATCCATTTGCTACTTCACCTGCTTTGTTTATGAAAGCCATCAACCTCATCTTGTCGTCCGATTTTATTTTTGAATAATAAACTGTTCATATTAAAGCATAAAAAAAGTAACTATCAAATCAAATAAAGTGTCATGTTAGTTTAACTTTAATATAAAACAAATCTTGGTTACCTATGTACTACATACTTTTTAATATTAATACCTAGGTACTATAAGTCCACTAACACCACCTCTTTCTATTGTAGTAACTTGTGAATAACGGGGCTGGTCACACTTTTAGAATTAAGTTTATTTAAGAGTTCCTATAGTTCATATTTAAGTGTCACTGTTAGTTATCCCTAAGAAATAAAAATAAAAAATAAAATCCTGTTTCGCACAAATATGTTGTTGGGAACGGTCCTTTCAGTACATTATATCAACAACAATGAACAAAAACCAGAAAATATAACGACATGCGCATTTGGATGCTACAAAAATACATTATATTTGATTTCTTATTTAAGTTGATTTTTAACTAAAACTTGTTTAAGTTTAAATAAACGCATAACCATTTATTTCCTTTTACGTTTTTTATATAGAGATTGTATTCTTTTGAAGTTTTGTAGGAACAAAAACTGTATCACCCCTGCGCTTTGTAAAATCTATAGGGTTGAACAAAACGTGTCAAGCGTCAAGTCAAAACTATACTCTTTAGGCGATCTAGCGCTGAATGTTTGAACAGTTTGGTTAGACGACGTAGATAAGTTTTAGCGCTGCAGCGCGGTACGTTTTTTGTTTGGAATAGCTTCTCCAGTACGTAGTACATAACTCAGTGACCTAAGCTAAGTTCATCTTCAATTCAATTTATTGTAAACAAAAAGCGATTTAACGTAATATCAACTTATTTTAAAGTATCTGTTACGTGCAACGTGAAGTACGCATTCTATCATGGAGGAAGAATCACCCTTCTTTTGAACATCCAACAATCAACAATAAGGCGCTTTCAGTTCCATTTCAAAATAAATTCAAATAAAATGCCCAAGGGCTATTAAGTATAAAAAATACCTTGGGCTTAAACTTTCATTTTATTTCCGCTACGCAATAATGACACTTTTTTAGCAAAAGAAGTGAAAAAAATATTTTTTCCCGCCTTATCATAAGTGGGTTAAATTACAATCGATGTAGTAAATATTAACAGGACGATAAACTGATTACGTCGCTAAACAAACTAGGGAAAACCGGCATGCGGCGAGAACCACCTCGTCATACTGGCCTGACAAACTAATTTCAACCTTATTTTGTTATAGCCCAACCACTAAACTCGAAAGAACATTGCTGATATTTGTTTTTAATTAGAATTAAGTGTAGGTACTACGATTTTTTGGTTATTGTCACAATTACGGGAAAATTAAACGTTGAGTGATTGAGAGTTGTGAAGTCATTGTACAACAATTTCTAAAGTCTTCGAACTTTTTAGGTCGACAAAATCCATTTACTAATGAGAAAAAAGTTGACCTCCCCCTTACATGGCCCACGACGCAGATATCTATTTGGAGGTTCTATCCTTTTCCACTGGAAAGCATATCGTCCTCAACCGTTTTTTTATATTTTTTACTGCTGACGGTTTTGCCACCTCACCTACATAAATAAAGATGTGGCTTAAGACGGATCCATAATTTCTTAGGCTATAACTTACCAAACTGTTCTTCGAGTACAGAGTATCGTAAGACTCCGCCTTAGAAGCCACGTTCCTCAGCTTGCAGGGCTTCTTCAGCGATGGCGGCGGCTGCTTGTGCGACGGTGACGCCTTCTCGTTCACTCCCACATGGTTCGCCTTATTCTCCTTCTCTTTCACATGCTTGGAGTTTGACAGGTTGCTCTTGGTGAAGTTGCCGATTTGCTCAAACATGCTCGTTAGATGTTGGGACATCATAGTGGATTGTCTTATTTATGCATAGTCATTTAATCTTTGGTTTAGCCGAATCCGGAAATTCGGTTCATTGTGCGATCCTGTTTCGACACTGGTTGTTGGTGAAAATTCGTCTCTATTGGTCAGATTATTTGATATATTTTTATTGAAAGGGAAATTAAAATTTACTGGTCTATAAAATTATAAAACTATATTATTGATAAGTTCGAGTTCATTGTTTATTGTTTGAGTAAGCTATGACGGAGAATTCAGTAGCGAACACTGAAGAAGCTGTTCCATACAGAAACATTATTATCTTAGCTGTGAAGGAATTCAGGCCAAAATATAGCGCATTTAATAATTACTACACTAAAACTCGGCGTGTTTGGCTTCTGACACCGCTTACAAGACACACTCGTTAATGAAGATGGTAGTAATTTCAAGTTTTACGATAAATTACGACATAAATGACTGTCATTTGTTTAATAATGGTGTAAGATAAATAAATGTTTATCAATACACGAATAGGCTACAATACAACAATATAAACGAGGATCTATTTCAAAGGAGGAAAGTAACTTTGACCGGAATTGACTCTACCTCACCTCACAGTCATGTTTGCATTGATTGGTTTCCTCTCAAAACTGTTGAAATTTTATCCAACGGCAACGAACCAATGTGAAAAAGTTTCAAATTCGTTTGGGAATGGACAACTTTCTAGTAACAATAACTAGAGTTTTGTACCCTATGTTTCATAGAACGGTGGACATTTCAATCTAGAGTTTTTGAAAAGGTTGTTTTATAAATCTAAACAAATCAAAACTCTGGGGATTTTGTTGTTGGCGTATTCTACGTGTATTGAGTTAGTGGGAGGTACAATGTTTTGCTGAAAACAATTCTAATCCTAGCAATATCCAGTTCTAGTGGGATACAGACCAGAAGGCTAACCAGATTAGATTTTTAATTTGCAGCTGCCTGACGTTGAAACAAAAACACTTGGCCGAAAAGCATACGAAACACTTTTTACTATAGTTTGAAATGGAACCAAAAAGTTTTTACTCGCTTTGTTTATTCGCTGGGTGCTTGTATGCTACAAGCAAAAGGATCATCTATTACGTTACGACTAGGTACTTATCTAATAATGTGGTTACCGTAAGTTAATTGCTTATTAGTAACTCACACGTGATTTCTGTGAATAGTTGATTTCCATTAGTAGGTTCCGCCTGACGGAACGGCGGTCAGGCCTGACGAAACATATATTTTTTTAATTTTATTTTGGTCCATAAACGCATTTGGATTGTATAAATATATTACAGTTGCAGCAATCGAACCGCGCAATCGAATCCCATCGTAAGTATAACATTTAAAATCAAGATAGTGCTCGGCTAAGTAAGTCCCACTGAATTTTTTAAACTGGTAAATCATGATGCACTATAAACATAATTAACCAGTAGGTATTTTTTCCCCACAATAATCCGATATAGTCTCCTCGTATAATGTAGGTTAGATTCATATGTCTTGTTTAATGAACGCTCCGCTAAGTTTTGCAAATAACCGCCGTGGGCGCCAAAACAGGGTCGACGCGCGAAGTGAGAAAGAGAAACAATGACGTCACGATACTGTCACGGATACCGGAGCGAGTTCGCTGGAGGGTCTTGTCTCTGTGTACACTTGCGAGCATTTTAGGTTTTTAAAATGCCATTTCAGGTGTGAGTTTTTTTTATGGAAATGTAGCCAAAGTTACGTTGATATTTCATAATTTGAACCTTTGGGACACGCTCGAGCATTATAAATAAAAAAACACGGTTTTAATGACGCGCTCCATTATCCATCAAACAACACTCATTTATCCAAATAAGTGTGAAATTAAAAAATATGTAGGAACCTTATAATTTTATCAATTTTCGGTATTTTCTTAAACATTTTCGACACAACGCTACTTTTTCGCCCCAATAATCGGACAAAAAGACACACAATTCCGGACCAAGGATTGTTAATACAGTTTACTTTGGAACAATTCGGGTGATAGAGCACCATCGACAACTACACTAATGACCGCAGCAGGCGTCTGTAACCGGACAGATAATGATTGTTGTCTCAACACCCATTATTGAGATCCAAACCAATAACGGGGATAATCGATTTCATCAGAAGTTTCAATGGACTACCTGGTGTTCTGGTACAGGTATTCCTTTGTCCGTTTGGAACTTAGGATTAGTGTGTTCGCTAAAGCTTATACACGCTTTGGACTGGCCTTTGTGAATAAGGTAGACTAGGTTCCGTGAAATTATACACGAGTAGGTAGAGACATTAATCTATGCCGGACTACAGCTTTGAGTGTCATCGTAATCTTTTGGTTTAATTTGTGGTTGATTGTTAAAAATTGCTGTCTCAGGTTTAGGAATAAAAAATATCATATTCTAAATGTTATTCAGTTTCATAAATTAAAAATATTAAACAAACCAAAGTTAAAAACATTACGTTTGCAACTCAAGCGTCCCAAAGTGTACAAAACTCAAGTCATTAGACTAAGTTTGTAGAAACATGTGCCACAAACTAATGTAACGTAGTGTTACGATACTTTAATGTTACAGTTTAGAAGATTACTTGTTCCTAGAATGTAGGTACAATGTCGATGCACAACTTGTGAATCAACAAGTACAACTTTACTTTCCACCCAAAACTCCGAGTTGAGTCACTCTTAGCATAAATGTAAGTCCCTGATTAATTAGCATTTGATGAGATAGAACATTATGTGAGGGTACTGCTAATTCCGAACAGGTTTGTATGAATATTTTAGTTCACTTTGTCTTAAGTTTTGTCTATGGAATAGGGACTTTCATAGAACACTGCGTACCATAACGTCACAATGCCAAAATTGGTAAGTTCCGTCAGAGCGTCGTCGTTTGAATGCATTGTATTTCTTTTTAATTAGCATTTGATGAGATAGAACATTATGTGAGGGTACTGCTAATTCCGAACAGGTTTGTATGAATATTTTAGTTCACTTTGTCTTAAGTTTTGTCTATGGAATAGGGACTTTCATAGAACACTGCGTACCATAACGTCACAATGCCAAAATTGGTAAGTTCCGTCAGAGCGTCGTCGTTTGAATGCATTGTATTTCGGCTCTAGTTTTCAAAAGCATATTAAGTTAGTTACGAAACATAAAAAAATAGATAGGTATTGTTTCCTGTCCCTTATTTGTCTCAAATACAATATGAAAGAAGAATCTTTGAGACTGAAAGAATTGATTGATTATTTCTGACTGTGTCAAGGGAAGTATTCAAATTAAATAAAAAAACTCTCATAAGCTGATTTTATTGAGCGCGCAATAAAAACGAAAGAACCGCTCAAATCATGCGAACTCTTTCGTAAAGCAATTTATATTGTAAAATTCAAAAGAAACAGAACAAAAAAACAAGGAAAACAAACAAACACTTCACAAAAATTGTCGCAAAATTGACGTAACTATCCAAAGATCACAAAGGAAATTGTGAGAAAAATGTTTGGGGAAATATTTTGAGAGGAAGTGTCGGACGAAACAAAGGATTCATAATAATGGGCCTTCAGAAATTTGCCTCAAAGAGCAAATCGCGAAGACCCCTCTTGTCATGGCCGAGTTCGCAGAACGACACTTAACTGCGTGGCTGTATTGATTGATTGGGAATCTGGTTTGGACAACAGATGGTCAATAAAAGCTAAGTTTATGGCTGACGTGGGGTAAGATGGAGGTAAATCAGCAGTTGTTGAAAGGGGTTTTACAGACAAGCTTATAATTTATTGTTTCACCGATAAAAAATAGGCTGACAGTGTCGTCAGGGTCAAGCAAGGTTGTCTAAGGTCAAGGATCCAAGTAGTAATGATCAACTCTAATGCGAACTCTAAAGCGTGACTTATAGCAATCTTCGTGTTACAAAACTCCCAAATTCTGCACTACAAGATTTATAAATGATAGTAGGTAATATCAGGCTGTTGCCGAAGCCTGGTTTTAAAAATCTCCCAAACAGAGCAAGATAATATAAAAAGTCCTGAGTAGTAAAACCTCCTACGAGTATGAATACACAATCAAGAGTTTCCATATAAAATGCAAGACGCAAATGAATATTATTAGTATATACTGAGGTATATGAGGAGGGGCGTGCTTCGCATGGAAAAAATCTAGTTATTCACGTGAAGGGATCATCTATTTCTTGAATCTCGTTCATGATTACTTTAAAGCTCACTAGGACGTTAATGACAATGGTGGCGATTCAGAATTCGCCAAAACGAAACTAAACTAATTTGACAGGGCTAAAAAGCAGCTGCCCCTTTGTTATCGATCGAAATAAAAAGGACGGCAGTAATTTTAGTGCTCTCAAACTAGTTTAGGTGAGTTTTGGCTACATCTGAATTAACACCAATAATTTACCAACTCAAATATAGGCGTTGACATAAGTTTGACACATATCTGTGTGCATGTAAAAAGAAGCAAACACGCATGGAAAGTTTTTCCAAACTATTTTTTAACTTGGATTTTGTTTCGAGATTCTGGCGGAATAGCAAATTTTTTGAAAAGAAAAAAAACTGGAATTGTTTAAAATAACATTCATACGTAAAGTAATGATTATTAAAAAAAAGGCACTTTATATTATATAATATATAAAATTAGCAAGCACCAAGTCACATAATTATCAGTTTATCGCTTCAGAATTGAGTCACGTGGCTCATAATAATTTTGAAGCGATAAACTGAAGTTCTAGTGCCCGAGGCAAGTCGGGTGTCCAGTGATAACGAAGTTACACTTGATAGGCTTTATGTAGGTATAGATACTACGCAGGTATAGAAACTATTTTGAAAAAAAGCTAATTTTACAAAAAAATCAATGCACGAAATTAAAGTAGTCTGTAGTATGTAAAGTAAAGTAAATCCTATGACTACGTTCCATAACAACAATCCTTAAGCCCACTGGCTCAAAGATAGTTCATTCATTTCAAGCAATTTACATTGTGTCGGAAATTACACGTCGATACACAAATAATACAAAACTACAAAGTTGTTACGGAACGTACTCGTTACTCGGGATTGTAAAGACCCAAACCTCCTGCTATAAAATTCTTATTTATATATACTAGTATCCTACCTATTGGAAGTGTAAACCTAAGAACCTAAACCTTTACCTAATACTAGTGATTTATAGTGGCCAATGATCGTCTAGTTAGCGGAAGGACTCTTACGTTGTGTAGTAGTAACTCGCGCGGCGGGCGAAGGTCCGCCTGCGACGCAGAAGGTTGCGGGTTCGATTCCCGCCTTGGGACAAATGTTTGTACGATCTGCAAATATTTGTTCCGGGTGTTCTGGGTATTTTCTATATATAATAAAAAAATATCTATCTATGTTATGTATTGTAGATTCTTTTAGAAGCTTTAGACAAACGAACTAACTCTATGAACTACCTAATCCCTTATTTATATGATATTATGTTAACTACATCCTAAAATTATTACACTATGGTTCCGAATGAAAGTTATGTCCATAAAGATAATCCTATTCTTTTAACTTAAGTCTATAATAATAATACTGAATCCTAAATAGATATAGTAAGACATAGATATTCCTAAAACAAAGTTTCTCAAACATAATTCAATTCCTTAGTTCATAGTTGCATATTACATAACATAACCCTCCTTTTCACAGTCGGGCTATCCATCATTCAACCGCTACCACACTGAATCTTACTCGGCATGGGTACTTCCGAGTTCCTAGATCTTTGTAGTAAACTATCATACATAACTCTCCTTTTCTACAGTCGGGTTATCCAACACTCAATCTCTACCACACCGAATCTAATACAGCATAGGTACGAGCCCCATCCGACGCTCAATACAGTGGCTTACACCATGGTTTTATTGGACAGCCTCCTCTGAGAAGGGAAGGTATGCTGACTAACCATACCATCTTCCTTCTTGGTCTTCCGGGACTCAAAACTCAAAATAAATTCTATGTAAAATCGGGCAGCGGTTCGACCTACCTCATCAACTTATCCAAAATTTTCTAAAAACTGTTCTAGAATGTTCTCGTGCTTTTCTATTTATATCAGTCCTTCCATCATCCCACACTAGAGATTCCTAAAGCTGTTTCGGGATTATCGATGTTTTTCTAATTTTATCGACTACTAAAATAATATATTAAACAAATTTCAATTTAGATTTCGGTTCATCTTTATCGTCCGTTTCTTCCAATTTATTGACTAAAGAATTTTTTAATTAATAAATTCAGTACCAAATTTGTATTGGCCTCAAATAACAATCTAAACCTTTCCTTGAATGATAACACAGCAGTTAGATAATAATAAACGAGACCTAAAAACTATCCTTGTAAAATTATAATACTATCGTAAATCTGTTTTATTTTTAAATCATCGATACAATGCTCCTTGTATGTTCAATTTTCGCAATCTCTAACAAAACGATCTTAATTCAAAATAATGTGTCATTTATTTTTCTATCCCGTCTAAAAGCTCATTTCAAATAAGGTTTTGTTCATTTGAGTTGCTAATACGACTACTCAGTGTTACCAAAAAGATTAGATAACGGCTAATTGTTTTTATATTTGCAAACAACGAGGCAGGCAGTATTCTGGCTCGTTACAGGATGATGGAGGAGTATTAACGATATCATCCGAATCTAGAAAGAATCTCAACGTACATAATGTGAGTAACTTTACATTACATAATTAAGTAAAGTAAAGTTTTATTCTGTAAAATAGGTAATAGTAAAAGGTGTTTGCGTTTCAAAATTATAATGATTATAATAATTTATTGCCATACAGCGGGACAATGCAGCCAGCGTGTTGGGGACGCTTCCGACTGGTATTGATATGGATCAGTTGAGCTACCTGTAGATTGTTTGCAACAGTCTGCAGTTAGCTTAATTGTTTTAATTGTAAATACTAGTTCTAATTTGTTTTTTTTTTATTGAACTTTAATTTTCCTTCTCAAAAAAGACTCTTAAAAAAAAAAATAGTATGCGTACTTCACATACATGAACCCTGACAACTTCACACCCTGAACACTCCTATTTTGGGCAGTCGTGTAAAAAGATCGAGGGAATGTCTCGTTTTGGAAGATTAGTCACGAAAATTGTCTACGCATCCACAAATCATTTCGCATTCTAAAAATATTATGATGAAGATTTATTTTCGTGTTTGCGGCGGGACATTTGAGTCCTCTCGCCGTTCAGCAAATCGCGAATTAATAAAGATGTTTTGGGGGAAGAAGGCACAGCCCTTCTAGTCTAGACCTAGCAGTGGGAGAATGATGATGATTTAGGTACTTGCGGTCAAAAGTTGTAAATTCATTATCAAACTATAGTTATTTTATTTTTTTAATTCTTTATTGACAAAGAAAATTACAATTCAATAATAAATACAAATTAGAACTAGTACTTACACTTGAAACAATTAAGCTAACTGCAGACTGTTGCAAACAATCTACAGGTAGCTCAACTGATCCATATCCATACCAGTCGGAAGCGTCCACAAGACGCTGGCTGCATATAACTATAGTTTAGCATACATTTTAAACACCTAATTTTGGTTCAGCTTTGAAAATCATTACCCTTAATTATAATTAACTAAAGGCGATGAAAAGAACCCTGTCCCTATCTATACAGGGTTATTTATTTAATCTCAATACAAAGTTTATTCCGTAAAATGTAATGTGAAAGGAAAACTTACGAAGCTATTTTAGGGTTAATGAGTTTTGAATGACAGGGATTCGCATAATGGGGAGATTTTAATAACAATCAGGTTTTGCATAGTTTCTTTTTTACAATTTTAGTCTCTAAAACAGACAAAACTGCAAGACAAAACTGCAGACAAAACTGCTGTGTAAATTATTTCGCTATTTAAAATAAGCTTTTGCGTGTGATAATAATCAATACAACTATACTGGCATTAAAATTCTGTATTATTTTATAGTTGACCGAATGGTGGATTAACTAACTCTTTTAAAACTTTTTTTAGGTTATAATAATTTGTTCACGTACTTTTACTAACTTATTTTAATAAGTTTTATGTTAATGCCAACAGAACCTGTTTAAATAAATGAATAAGTACTAAACTATTTATATTAAATTAGCCTGTTAAAAGCTGTCAGCGTGTGGTTTAAAATGTTTGTACATACCTTCCGCTTGTTAAAAACTTATCTGACTACTATAAATTATAATAAAGACGAATTTTCATCCATAAAAAAACTTTCAAAACTTTTTTACCAACCCAAAAAGTTGACAAACTTTTTTGTAGGTGTTCGCTCTTTTTGTTAGTGTCTTTGAGGGTTAATTTTAGAGTTTTTCACTAAGTTTTGCAGAGGAGGGTCATTCGGTGCGTCCGTTCAGCACAGTGGTACCGCGGCGACTGGCGAGTGCTGTGCTGCTGCAGCCATCGGCGGCCGTCGACGTCGCCCCTGAAGCAACTCTTCAGCAGAGGAGAAGCGCATGCGCGGTGAAGCTCCGCCTTTGAAAACTTTTCGCAGTCGCGCACTTTCTTTGTAACTTTTTCTTTGTGGTTCATCCGTTTCCGTATCTCCGCTTTGATAAAACTATTGCTGCTATATTGGGGCTTTGAGTACTAACACAAATTAGAACTAAAATTTACAATTGAAACAATTAAGCTAACTGCAGATGCAGACTGTTGCAAACAATCTACAGGTAGCTCAACTGATCTATATAAATACCAGTCGGAAGCGTCCCCAACACGCTGGCTGCATTGCCCCGCTGTATGGCAATGCTGTGTAATGCCGGCTTCGTATTTGCACCACCCCAACTACCAACCGCGAGTGTCGTAAGAGACGACTAAGGGATATCCAGCGGGGGTGGGCAGCAGCGCCCCCTGCAGAACAATTCTACCACCAAATTGAACGATCCCCAACCCGCATGCCCAGCGTGGGGATAATGGGGTTACCCCCATGAGATAAAAGCCAATAAGGCGCTTATCAGGCTTATCAGGCCTGCGTCCAGCAGTAGACCAATATTGGCTGTTGAGGTGAGGTGAGGTGAGGAAGGCAATGCTGAGGACTGACAGTTTTAGCTGGTAAGTAATATTTGGGTTATTATTTTATGCGTCTATCAGCAACAACCCCAGAATGAAGGCTGTCATAAAACCATGTAGAATATTCATTAAGATTTATTCATAAAAGCTTCGACTACCCGTTTTTGATTAATGATCAAAGCAACTTTTGTAGATTAGTTATATTCTTATTTAGTACACAGACACAAAATGTAAATCAAAATAAATGAAATCGACGCAAAATCATGAAAGTTATATCATCATTATCAGCGCTTGTCGATCCACTGCTGGGCATTAGGCCTCTCTATGTTTATGCCTAGACTGGGCGAAAAATATTATATACATATAATTAAAATTTGTTCGTAAAAAAGAGTACACCTATAGATGCTTATGATGTTATCAAATGGTGCCATAAGACATAGCTAGGAGGTGGTGTTTCCAGCGTGCGCCGGATCCAGGCAATCGTGATTGGGCTGGTTACGTGACTTGTTTCGAGTAATTTGATTGAATCCCGAGCTCTACGTGACGTCACTACGCCACAACAAAGTTTTAAAATTTAATTCAGCTGCCCGCAGGTTAGTTTGCTTTCCGGATATCCCTTTAGAGATGATTTTCTTGGTTGTAGCGTAGTGTCTAGTATCTCTTATAGCGTCAACGAAGTCGAAAAGAGACTTCGTAAAAACCCGATTCTCTCCTCCTAAGAGGAAGCCGGTTGGATCGATGTTGGCCCAACCGGCTTCCTTATGCTTGTAGGGCAACGCTATGTGTCAGCCTGAAATATTGCAGGATTTTTACTTAATTGACTTATTATTACCCCAGAAGCTTTCTACCGCAGAATAGCTTAAATTGCCCTAATATACAAAATATAAGGGGTGTAGTTAAGTCGCAAGATACAAAACATTTTCATGAAATACTCGCTTTATCTAATAAAATGGCAGAATCACTTTCCTGAAGGAACTGTATTCGCAGTAACAGAGTTGTTACTGTATCATTAAGGCACAGCAGCCAGTGTAAACGTAAGTATCGAGTTGTAAACTGTTTACAGAAAGGCATAAAGGTTCAACGAGCGAGGCTCAGCTAGGAAGGTAGGTATTACTGTAGGGAATTTACAATTTATTGTGGGGTGGTTTTGGATCTCGAATTTCAGACGGTGGGGTGCAATAGGTAGTACTAAGGCAGGGCTCTACATAATTTAAGGAAAATAAGCAACTTTTTATATTGTAACTGTGTTGCAAGACGGTGGGTTTGTCTTGGCAAACACATTCAATCGATTCGATCTTGTACAGGATCGAATAAATAAAAAAGAAAATGAAAATGGAAATGGATATCAGTGGGTCACACTGGTAAGGATAATCACCTAAAACGCTTTCACGGCAAGCGAATTCGTGAGCAGAAGTTTTAGTGAAAGAAATTTTGGATCCAATGGAAAACTTTGAAAAATTACGCTAATAAAACCTCAACATTATGCCTACATTGTAGGAACCAAAACTCGTATTTTACATCCTAAACACTCGTAATATGTCCGGCTCGGAGCCATCAGATAAAGGGCAAGCTCGTTACGCCTTTGTACCCCGACTACAAAATATTGTGTGTAATATTTAATGTTGCATGTTACATAATGTTACATAGGTGATACTAGATAATAAATAAAATGCTTTATTTCAGACAACCATGTGTCCATAGATCTACGAGTTACAGATTTACACATAAAATAAAATGAAATAGAAAATAATATAACAACTAATAGGCACTGTGTACAGAAGATCAAAAATCCGAGGTTAATCAATCAAGGAAATGGGTTCCTTCATTGATCACCCTCCGCACAAAGCACTTCCAGAGTGGAGATGAAAGGCACTCTGCCACAGTACTCAGGATGCTGTTGCGACTGTCCCGTACTCTGCGCATCAGGGACACTATTTTTTGCGCATAACCACATGGAAACCGTCTGTGTGGTGCAGCGCAAACATTCCAGACGCACTGTAGAATCGAGGTAGGCACAGTATCATCCGAAATATATTGTTATATTGGACTCGTAGGGCGTCCATCAATCTTTTGGTATGCCGGACCCACATTTTACACTTCCCGAGTAAAAACTCTGGCAATACGTTTTAAAAGCTTTATTTTAACTTTGCTGACCAGATTAAACTAACGCTTTTTAAAACGTATACAACAAGAAATCTTCCAGCCCGCATGTTAACTCGAACCGATAGAGACCTACGCTCCCTTTCGACATCCTCATCGTCCGTAAGAGATAATGCCAGTTGCGTAAATTTATCAACAGTTGAGCTACCTATAGATTGTCTGCAGTTAGCTCAATTGTAATTACTAGTTCGAATTTATTTCTATTATTTGATTCTAATTTTTTAAGGTAATAAAAAAAAATCTGCATCGTAAGTTGCAGAGACCGGGTGCTTGTCGTTATGGCATCGCTTTTTAGGGTTTCGAAGACCGGAGATCGTTTTCGAAACCCTTATGGCATCGCTTTTTTGTCCTTTTTTCCGTCTTTAATATCTCAGCAACTACAGCAGCAAATAACGTAAAATTTAAAATAATAATACATTTCGTGCGCCTGTACAGATTAAAAGAAAAAAATTAAAATAAATGAAAAATGGAAATGAAATTTTCAATACATATTGTGATGTCGAAATTTTAATAGAGACCTACTATGTCAAGTGGGGTATCAAATGAATGGTATCAATTTGTACACTTCAAATCAGTTTTTGAAATTCCTGTAGGTTTCTTACTTTTTAAAATATTTTGGAAAAATATCATTCCCCCCCCCCCCCCTATCTTCGAAGTTTGCAGAGCGAACCATCTGAAATGTATGTAGCGTTTGTAGATATGGATCTATATTTTACAGGAAAATTATAGAGAAGTCTGTAAGTAGACCACTTTTTGAAAAATGGTCAAAAGGGGGGGGGGGATAATTTTCTAAAGGGGTGGCTACATTCCAAAACAGTTTTTGAAACTTCTGTAGGTTTAAACCTTTTGAAATATTTAGAAAAAATTCGTAAATTTTAGTATTACCTTCTTTACCTACTCCGAAGTTAGCAAACCGATACATTTGAAATGTATGTAGGTACCTTTAATTTTTAAACCAGTACCTATAGTACATATGGTATACTTGACAACTATTCGAAACCCTCGGCGCGCGAGTCACACTCGCACTTGACGGATCTTGATTATAAAAAAAAATTTTAGAAGGTTGGTAAGGGTAGGTCCATTATAAAAAATAAAAAACAATCGGACGATCAGAGCTTCGTCGCATAGTTATATTATTTTATGGTGACGCTTAATTTATGTAGACTTCTGTCATAAATTACAATTAAATTTAATTTTTAACTCACACGCACACTAGGTGCCGTGAGTTAAAACAAGCAAGTGGAAATAACAGACTCTAATGAGCAAGGGGCTGTGATGGGAGACCTTGCCGGTGCAAGACGACACCGCCTTTTGACGCTGATTGACGCTAAAACATGGTCTCCTAATTCCTCAAATTAAGTTTGAATTTGAATTTGAGTGGTCCAAGTTACTATTATTTAATGTTACATTTACACAGTTTGTATAATCACTGTTAGGTATAAGTTTGCTACGTGACTTTCTGCGGCTAGACACAGTTATGAGGTTTTGGTACCAGTGCATAAACTACAGTTCAGCATCATTGTTGCAGACCAAACTAATTTATTTATTCATTTAAGGTACTAACAGTACTAACATTATGATTTAACTATCATAATATCGCACTGGCGGCGCAAATGTTTACTCCGTGGACTACGCTGTGGGTCTAACATTTCTGTAGTCTTAACATTAAGTTGTATTAAGTTGTATATATGTATAAGTTGTTGTAGAGGTATATATAACAACTTAATGTTAAGACTACAGAAATGTTAGACCCACAGCGTAGTCCACGGAGTAAACATTTGCGCCGCCAGTGCGATAAGCTCTGTTGAGATTTGTTTACATTTTAAATACTAGAAGTACATTTTAAACATAGAAAGTATGTTATAATGGAAGGCTTTTACACTGTATATATAAATACCATGTTATGTTAAGCATGCAAGCATAGTAATTAAGTTAGAGCAATGTTTAGAGCAGATTAACTGCTCCGGTAAGAATATTTATGACATCACTTTTAAATTTAGCAGTAGTTCTTGCAAAGATATCTAAATTTACAAAATGTTTGTAACACACATCTACAGCACGATACAAGGGGCACCTGAACCTGCATTTCTTTTACAATTCTTTGTATAAAATAATAACATACCTTTTCCTAGACTTAGGATAATGTGCGGACTTCAAAAGGTTGAATAACATCAATTCAAAGCCAGTAAACTGTACTTCCGAGATACTATGATTGATCAGCAGGGTCTTATTAATAGAAGTAATAATGGATGGGCAGTGAAACCTAGGCTCGTGGTAAAAGATATCCTAGGTACTTGATTCCTTGAAAACTTATAAAAGGGACAAAGCGCTTGAACCTATATTTTCTATGTTTTGTATGTGTGTGTAATTCATCGTGTATAAATTATAGTTACCGATCAATAGATAAATATTTTATTTAATACAAAACGTTACATCCGTACCGCAATATTCACGCCTATAATCTATTCCTACAACAAAGTCTGTCTAGATAGTTACAAACAGAAATCTATAGGGATCCCTACTGTTAGTACGAACTGAGCAATAAAATTATTCGTACAGCAGCCTGTAGTGTGCCCTAAGCGGCTATTTTCTGTTGCGGGAATCTACCTCGCTCTGCTACAGACTTTTACGACAACATTGTGAACAAAATGTAAGTTATAGTCATACCCTATCACACAGCGTACAAAACTAACTGGTTAATGGTATCTACTAATATTGGAGATCCTAGCAATTGTAAAGTTGTGAGAAACTTTGTCCTTTTTTAGACGTAGTTCTAGCTGATGCAATGTATATTAATGTATAAGACGAGTGTGAGCACCAACACAAACCTATTGTGGTTTAATGGTGCAACATTGATAAACACATATGTATACTTTATAAATAAATAAATGTTCTATTCTAATAGCTAACCTTATACTTATAGAACTTGCAGAATAAATAACGTAAATTGTTATCCCAAAAAAATGCTATTTGTACAACACACTTTGTATAGATATTTCGTTAAATAATAAATCATCAAATTCGCTATTATTTAATTTGCAACTTGTAGTTCGAAGTAGTTAATCAGCACACTGCATCCGTTCCTTCAATTTCACAAATATAAAATGGCTCTATAAAATGGTAGGTGTTTTTTTTAAAGTTTCACTTCCATCAGGAGACTGCACGGCACAATCTGTTTAACAGATCTGTCGGATTAGCATATAGACTGCTTTTCATCCGAACCGACCACGGCCCAAGCCATATCAATTGGATTCATCATAGTTCCAGATTTTTATTTCTGTTGTTCAAGCTGTGGAAAAGCCAGCTGAAATCTTTTTTATGCATGTCATTATCTCTGTACACAATCCATTAGTTATAGGGCTGAAATATTTTGTTCTATTTACGTATGTCAATTTACTCTAACCGAAAGATTTATCGCCCGAATCGCTGATACCTGTTGAAAAGATTAATAAAGAATAGGTATTTGTCGGCCCTCACTAGTCTATATTTCAAATGACGATGATGGATATGCACGGATTATCAACGTCATTTTCCTGGTCTTGATTGGATAATTTTCCAAGTGAGTGACATTTTAGAATTGTAGTAAACATAATGTGCCGTACTATAGGCCTACTAAATTGCTACTGGATTCTCAATTTTAATTAACCCTATAAATAGGCACCTGAAATGAAATCTGAAGAACTAAGTACTACGAGTACCTAAATCGTATTTATCGGTGTTGAGATCACGCAAGTGGTCGGTTTCTCTTACAAGATATTTTAGCATTTATCATAATAAATCCGCCTGTATAAGACTCTGCACGCAACAAATTCGAACTGTTTTTTTGCGTAAATATTGCGATATACCATTTTTGTGCGAAAATTTATTGGATCACAGTGAACTTCTACACCAGAATCTAGGTATAGGAAAAACGCTATTCCTACTTTTTGTCAATGAAACTTTGGAAATGGAGTTAATAAGAGTAAGATCATTGTTTTCAGTTGATTTCTAACGTAGGTTCGTAAGGTGCGTGCGAGTGTTAGTCGACCAATATGCTATGCTAGCCTCGCGAGCATCTAGAAAACATCAAAAGTCCAGTAACGCTGTCATGGCCATCTGCGGTCAAAGCATAAATAATAATATCGAAAAAGAAAAGTGTTTTTGTAGGGTCTACATGCGTATAGGATTCAAGTTTCTAGTAATTAAGCAAAATTATGTGTATTATAATTAATTATATGCTTAATACCACCTAAAAATACGTCCTACAAACACCCCTGTTATTTTCAGGCAACTGCAATCTTCACAACTCTCCTTCACTGGGTGTTGGCAACCACGCTCCCAATCGACTTCCCACCCAGCCCTTACGTCCCAGTGTCATACATTCCTGATAAAGGAATACTACCGACACCGTACAGCGAAGTCGACAAGATTGATCTGCCAAGAACACCTTATGTCGTGACTCCTAGTTTGCATCACATACCACCTTTAAATAAACCAGAGGTTTACGAAGAAGAAAAGGAAATTCAACCTAATAAACCATCGAACCCTGTTCGTATAGCAGATGTAGCAAAGAACCGACGCAAGCCTGAATTAGATATGATATTACCCAACGTAAGACTCGGCCTCGTTAGTCTTAGTGGAATGGTGTCAAAATATAAAAAGGATCAAGGACGTACAGCGGTCAGACCTGAACCACTAACTGTTGTAATCAAACCTGGACGGAATAGATCAAAACCAGACGAGAAAGACAAATTGGTGGAATACAAGAAAGGCCAGCCGATGTTTAAGCCTGAAAATCCAGGCAACTTCAAAGATTTACCTAATTCTTATCGATACACAACGCCAGCCAAACTAGAGCGACCTCGCAACATGGACGCTACGACAGCTTCAGAAACAGATTACGGGCAATTGAAAGCAGAAGAACAATCCCTACGATCATACAAAACTGATCTTGTTGATGACGGAAAACCGACTAACTTTGATTACTCATCATATACAAGCATGTCTTATGATGATACTCCAGAAAACGTCTACAGAACCCTAGGCCCTTTTAAAAGCCAAGCAATTCATACATTTCCTTATAATGATAAGCCGGTAGCTCAAAAACCTACATACAACTACCGACCTACGCAGCCTATTGGTAAAGGGGAGAAGCAAGTCGAACTACCTCCGGTTCCAAAGACCATGCCTCTACTGCGAAGGATCTATATAGCTCTATTGAACACTATATCTGGTCTTCCTGGTGGAAACACTGGCGTCTTGGATTCTATAAGAGCGGGTTGAGCCTGCAAAATGTATATGTTTTATCAAGAATATTAATCTCATATATATTAAATTTAGTTCGACTTTAGTTAGGCTACAATAACCAATGGCAAATAAGAGACCCAATATTTATAATAATGTAGTTTAACATTCTAAGTTTCTTCGTTCTAAAGTTTACAATTCGTGCAATAAAAAACTAATATTTGAAGGATTACGATTTTTTTTTTAATTTTTAGGTGCAATAAATGTTTGTTATTATATCGGGTTGTTTACTCAGATATTTTTAATAACAACAATGTAAAGTCTTATATATTGTACAAAATCAGTTCAAACTATATTTACGAACCGTTTACCAACTTTCTGTTGATCGTCTGTATCGGTTTCATCTCCTGAGGGACGGGACATCTCGTGCGGATAGGTATCTACGTAAATTCTATTTTAAAAGGAGACGTGACGATCACGTGTCGTTACTAACGTCAAATAGACTCGCCCCCCCCGGAAACATCGAACAATCTAGAACACAAACTATTACTTTATGGATGCTATTTATATGCTGAAAAAAGGCTTGCGGAGAAACATTTTGTGGTTAAAATTTAAACAAAAGCACATCATAAAGAAAATTTTAGCAGACTTTTAGTCTTTGAGGACAATATTCACCTTCTCATAAGGACAGATTCTCTTAAATACTTTAGTAACTATAATAATCTATGTCTAAAATACAGAGATAGGTGCACACACAGGACACCCTTGGCTGGTATATAAAAGACGACCGATGTGGCGCGGTGGGCGAAGGTCCGCCTGCGACGCAGAAGGTTGCGGGTACGATTCCCGCGTTGGGACAAGTGTTTGTACGATTTTCAAATATTTGTTCCGGGTGTTCTGGGTATTTTCTATATATGTATAATAAAAAATATCTATCTATGTTATGTTTTGTATTAAGTTTATCAGTCATCTAGTAACCATAACACAAGCTCTGCTTACTTTAGGGCTAGATGATGCTGTGTGGATTGTCCAGCATTATTTATTATTTATATTTATTTATAAAACATACTAACTACAACAAATAATAATAAAATTTGGTTTTAAACCCTACTTTGAGCATTATTGAATAAAAAATAGCTGAGCTCCCTCCAAACTGGTTTGACAATACCACAAACTATTATTTGAAACGGGACAATAGCTTCTCGAGAAATAATTCAGTTTTCACGTCTCCGCTTCTCCGAAAGCGTTTTCACAGCAAATTGGCTTTCAAGTGGACTCGGACTTAACAAGTTTTGTAGATTTTAGGCAAACCAGTCCAGCTAGCAGCAGCCATATTGTGAGCGCTTTAGAGCTCTTGCAAGAGATTTGTATTGCAGACTTGAATTAAGATTTAAGAGTCATTTCAAGCGTCTTGTATTAGTGCAGCATTAAATTTGTACGATATAACTGATTAATAATAACAAATAATGCTGGACAATCCACACAACATCATCTAGCCCCAAGCTAAGCAGAGCTTGTATTATGGGTACTAGATGACTGATATAGTTACTTAATATAATACATTGCATGGATAGGTATTTTTTTACTATACATAGTAAAAACCCAGAGCACCCGGGACAAATATTTGCAGATCGTACAAGCATTTGTCCCAAGGCGTTAATCAAACCCGCAACCTCTTGCGTCGCAGGCAGACCTTCGCCCGCTGAGCCACATGGGTTGTCGATTATATATGAAAACATATTTTTCTTTATTTATAAACAGACCAATAAAATATAAAACACCCAGACCATGAACAATCTGTAGATTATATACACACATTCGTCCCGCATCGAAAATCCAGCCTGTACAACATTGTTATTCTGTGGTACAATGTAACCTCACTACATCTTTGCCTTCACTATGTTACAGATTTTGTCAAAACATCCTTTAACCACAGATTTTATAATACTCTATAACTTACCATTTATTTTGCTTGCTCTAACATTTATACAGCTTAGATCGTAAGTAATGATTTACTAAAAACCTTATTCTAAGATTCAAGACTGACGTCTTGAATCCTTACTACCGTACATGCAAACTGGCAGAAACTGTTTTATGACGTAGCCCACGCTGCATTGATTACCCCTCGTGCACTCGATCGCTTGCGTCTATTTTCCACTACATGCCTCAAGTCACGCCTCGATGAGTACTTGCTCGCAATAGATACTTGTGACCCATCTTGGAAATAATATGTTGTATTTTAAAATGATAGGCACGTAAATGGGTTGTATGGTCAGGCAGGTTTTGTCGTTGGTTGTTCTTTGTTGGTACTACTGGAGGAACCTCGACTGAAGTAATGCTTATTAATTAATGTTAAGTAAATGACCATAAATTATGAGATGATGTATTTGTATTTATTTATCACTTGATGTCGTTACACTTTTTAAATAATTTATATTGTAACAATCTCGCATAAATTTTTAACAAAGGAAACAACATAAGGGTTGTTCATAGAAAATAAAAAACAGACAGTTAAGGACTCTTCCACAAAGTAAATTAAATAAAATTGGTCAAACTAAAATTAATAATAAATAACTTAAAAGGTATGTCGAAGTATGCTGCTGTACAAGGGCATTGTCAAATTATACTAATGACTACGAAGAGCAGTCTTGTTTCACTCTTGTTTGTTGCGAATGATAGTACCTACTTAATTTCGATTCTCCTATAAAAAATAGGTTATATCACCCATTTTTTAAAAATCAAAACACTCTCTACAACATCTTTATAATTTTTAGCATCTGTCCAACGTCCGCGGTAAATAATTTAAGCATCCGCTGAACGACCACAGAGCTCCTCCATTTATCTGCGTCACATTGTAGTCACAGGTAATCCCTATAAAGTTATGGAACTGTGAGGTGAGGACTGTCAAGCGGACGGACATGGGAGGTTGAGGGTTGTTAGGTCGTAAAAATGTCAGAAAGATAATAAGGCCACCTAGAGCAGGACCAACGAATTATGAAACATTTACCCCACTACGCCAAAGCCAAAAGGTAGAGTTGCGTAGGTTCTACCGTAGCCACTAAACTAAGTACTTATCTGATTTTAATAAAATGAAGTGTCAATTAATTTGTTATTAAAGGCCCGGTGACAAAGTTAAATTCCAATTAAATGTTATGACGGATTTTACACCCAAATAACTAGAGTTCTCTGATTATTTTGTCTAGCATTATTTTATTTATTTATTTTGTAGAATGACAGGAATGATTTTTCACAAAACCGTTAAATCTGGAAGTAAATTGCCTGTTCATATAATACTTGCCTCTTGAGCAATATTTCACGAGTCTAGGCAGCACAAGCTAAAGGACTTTCCCTCGGGTGAAATACATAAAACGAAGCGGCTGTTATTAATGTAGATTTTGCTCACATTTAATTTTTTACTCATAAAACTCACGATCAAAACATTTATCTCATTTGTTCAACCAAAAGTTACTTTGTTCTTTAATCAGTTCAAAAAACAAGTGACTTGAACCAAATAAAAGTAAAAATGTATTTCTAGATGTTTTTGAATTAACATGTGACATTAACAATAATTAATAGTAAGGTAGGTAATATAGTCTTTCCCGAAAAATAAGACAATATAATAAGAAAAATAAGACTGTGTTTTTTTGTTTTGATAAGATATGAGACCATTTAAAACATTTCATTCTTGGTTTACTCCAACAAAAGTCTGTCAGCTTTTACCAGACCCTTTGTGTCGATAAGTCAATAACAGCATCAACATTCCGGGCATTGGATAAAAGTATTTTCACTCGTCCAGCCCTTGGGCATGCATGGCAAATAGCTATTTTCAATTCCCAGTATTCGACCGCTAACATAGAGTACCTAGTGCAATTGATTCAGAACAGTAAATAAAATAGAATCAAAGAGACTTTGCATATATACTAGAAAACTTATCAAATTACACTCTGCTAAGCTCTGGATACAACTTTTATTATTATTTGTTCCAGCACCGCCGGCATCGTCGCCGGTATGTCATCTTGAATCAAAACAAAATCAAAAGATTACACAACCAAAAACAACATTTGTGCACGTAGCATATAAGTACAAACACATTTTAATCGTCAAGCTCTCCCCAAATTATGCTTTCCTCTCATAGGAAATGACTATAATAAAAACCATCTAATCCACAGATATATACAAGAATGGCTAAGTATTTTCTTACATTCTTCTCGTTTCTGAAAAAAATTATATTATACCATTATAATTTTCCCTTGATCTGTGTTTCATTGAGACTGTGCGTGAAGATTTACTTGGCGGAAAATTGCTCTGCACCGATGGGAACGAAAAAAGCTATAGAAATTGCCACAAAATCCCTTGTTTTCTAAATAGCTGGTAGGTAAGTCTCATAGGATGGAACGCTTACCTACACATAAAAACCACATAAACAAAATAACGAAGTTACTGGTAACGCATAGTGAGAATATAGAGATATTTACATACCTACAGCACTTAGTTTCGGCTGTCAAATGACGTGTTTTATTGAAACGAATGAATGCAGGTATTATTTAGTTCAACGTTATTTACAAATTAGTAATTAGGATTGCAAATGAACGAATAACATCGGTTATTTGATAGCAATCGAATCGTACTCTAGGTCATTGCGTGCAGTGATTGCTTTTTCAGAGGAAACTGCCAATTTGTTTTCTATTACGTTCAATGTTGATGGATGATGGAAATCATTGAATTCATGATTTTTTGGCAGGGTCCCTTAACAGCCAAATGCTACCAATATTCTCATTTACAGCGATGACGTGGGGCATCTTCTAAAGAGTGATCTCACAAGTTTACCTAACCCGAAGTAAACCAAAGTCAAACATGGTTTTATAGGTGTTCAGAAACAATATTTAATGCACATAATTCGCCCGCTGGAAGACAAACTGAAACGTTTAAAGTGCTGCTTGCAACGTCTAAATAAATTCCTTCAAAATTTGTTAGAGAAAACATTTGGTCAGTAGGTATAACTAAAATAATTTGTTTTGTTTTTTTTAAACAGAAATAAAAAAACAGTATATATTACTTAAATAATATCTTTGCTTTTAAATTTAAGAACCTACCCTAACATCATTTAGGTTTAGTTTAGTATTTTCTGCAGCGCCTAACAGATAAATCATAGCCCTCATGTTATTCAGATAGTCTCATATTTGCGCCAGGCGTTTGCCGATATTGTTTCAGTTAGCATCTAGTAACATTGTGTTGTCCGACAAAATATAAAACTCATATATTGCAGACTCACCTTTTAGATTGGCCTAGTGTGTAAACGATAGACCAAAAGAGGCTTAATGTAGAAGTAGGAAGATAGGGCTGATAATCCACCATCATCACCGACCTGCTCTCATTTTCTTCTTCATGCTAAGGTGGTCTGAGATATATTGCTATCGTACTTGTTACTTTTTTATGTATTTTCGAATGCATTATTTCGGCTCTTTGTGAAAGATAAATTTGGATCTATGATGAAGCTGTGAGGTGCTTAGAAAGCGTACATTTGTATATTCTTTGGATGCCTGACACCATTTTCTCATGCCACTGGCAGTGTTGTGTTGGTTGGTATTAAATTACCTACTAGTTCCTCTGGCTAATCAATCAGCATTTTCGGTTTCATACGCAGGAAGGATCAACGAAACCAAAAGGATGTGGACAAAGCTAATCGCTGGATTATCGCTAGTTGCGTGAAAATTCGTGGACTGTTGTGGATCACACGAAGTTTTAGAACCTTTGGCAAACTAGCAGCCCCTGACTTCGCATGCATTGTTCTCGATTAATTCTCATGCAGGACTTATCTACCTTTCGCATAGTAAGAAATACCTACCTAATCAGGTATTTGCATAAGAATAACCAAAACTTCAATCGTTTGGCATCCTACAAGAATCAAACAAAGTCTCCTATGGCAGTCAGATACAAAAACAGTACCTAAAAAGCCAGCAGAATATAAGTCTTGTTTCAACTTTACATAAGAAAATTGCATTTGTATCTAATAGCCTTATACATTTTTCAGTGGTTTAGTTATAGTGGCTTACAAGCTAAACCATAGCTATTAGAGCTTGATTACAATTTCACGTCAAAAGTAATGTTTTATAGCAGCAGTCGGCATTTATCTCAATCCAAGCATTAATTATGAAGCTCGGCTTGCATTCCAAAGTGTTCAACATGCTTCGGCGAACCGTGTTGCAAAATCACCACTACCATAGTCTGACTATGGTCTGATCGCCTGATGCCTTCTTAACTAATATCAGTAAATTATACTTAGATTAACTAAATAGATAGCCTTGTTTACTTCTTGACTGGGGCTACTCGATAACTCGGTTATCTACAAGATTCAAGATTTTATTTGTAAAAAAATACACTTACACCTCAAATAGAAGAATAAAATACCTATCATAATCATATTTACACACTAGCTGCTGCCCGCGGCTTTGCACGCGCTTTTCAAGTAACCTATGTCCGTCCCTAGGATTCTACCTCTATTTACATTCGTGCCAAATTTTATTAAGATCCATTCCCGTTTAGGCGTGAAAAGGTAACAGACAGACGTACAGAGATATACAGAGTTATTTTCAAATTATATATTATTATAATATTAGTATGGATGGATAGATAAATATTTTTGATTATCATCTTCGTTTCTATTAAATTCATGTTTAATTATATTTGGAATTAATTCACTATTCAAATATTCTTATCCAAGAGTAAAAAAAACAATAAAGATTTCATTACTCATTTGAGAATAAGTTTAATTAAACTTATTTTGTAACCATAGAGAAATAAAAGTTATTGACCAACATATTTATATTTCGTGCAGGGTATTATAAAATCTGTGGTGCAGGTAACCAAAACATTTTGATTTACATCAGGCACTTGCATTGCATTCTACAGCTCAGGTAACTTTAGGAACTTTCCGGATCTGTAGAACACCCTCTCCAATAGCCATAATCATAAGTCTGTTCTTGAATATGTTGGAGGAAGCGGCATCTCTTATTTTTAAACTACACCTGCTCGAAAAGTGAAACTTATTCCTTTTCCAAACTTGAGCTAGAAAGTACGTCATTGCAGGCGTACTAGAATGCGGGTCGAAAAACTGTATGGAAATCCATTTCTAACATGTTATTTTTTTTTTATTTTTTTAAATTTCAGCCTTTAGCTATGGTTATTTTCATTTAAACTACAAAAAGTTTTTACTCCGAGTCCGCCATATGATATTGGCCTCTTCCGTTCTCGGAACAGTAATTCAAAAAAAGTTTCTCATGCATTCACGGGAATTTATTTGAAATTTACATTTGAGTTAGGTACTTAATTTTATTAATTCTACAAAATGTCGTCGAGTGATAGTGAAGATTTTATAACACCGCCAGTAATAAAAGAAACTTCTCAAGCAGTGATTAAGAATCTAGAAATCCAGAAATAAATGCAATAAGTTTTATGAAGATCTCGTGTTCCCACAATACACGAAATCTTCATAAGTCTTATTGTAAAAGAGAAGAGTGCAACTTTTGTGTCGGAAAATGTTTTATTTTCCTCGTAGGTGTATAAAGCACTATGTATCACTCAGGAGGAAGTGCGATTCCTACCTCGTGGGGTTTTAAGGCCCTCTGCCGACTCGTACTTTTCGTGAGTCTGTAGTGGTAATTGTGTACTCGGTAAATCATCAGTAAAAAGAGCCCCAAGCATCGATCATTTCGAAAGGACATGTCATGAAATTACGGACAGGGCCCTCCCTGTCGAAATTTTGACGGAGACTTATCCTTGCCGATGCCTTTCTGTTCTACAAGATCTCCTAAACATCAGGCAAAAAAACAAATACCATAGTCTATTCTGGAAACAAGTACAGGCGAACGAATCTGGCCTAATTGGTCAAACTGCGTTCATGATCCTGCATCTTGAACAAACAGAATTTGATCAATTCAATAAAAGTGTGTCGTAAGGTCGCGGCAAGGAAATTGAGTCTGTTCAAACGAGGCCAATATCATCGGGGGGTAATTTCTAAGACCATGTTTACTAACGTTGTCTATCAATGGATATAATCCATCGTTCCGCGTCACTATCTGAGTGGGATTGAGGTCGCCCGACTTCAGATATCTTACATTCGACTCGGGTGATTGGTTCTGTTAATTAAGACTATTGCATCTCACGATTTTATCTTGAACTGCTTTGCTCCTGTTATTTTGTAACAGACAAAAGACTTAAATCACCTTCATGCGCAGCTTGGGTTATCACTATGTGTAAATATCTCGAAAACTTATATAGGTAATGAGGCGTCTTCCAAAAAAGAAAAAATCCCCGTAATAGGTACCTACCTAAGAGCTCAATAAAATGGTGGGATCTTTCGCAGTGAGTAAAGGATGGGTATATGATGTCATGTCAAAATAAGCACAGTGCAGGGCAAATATTATAGCAGCCTACGTTCATAGCTTTAAGTATATCAGTTATATAGTACCCATATCACAAGATATGCTTAGCTTGGGGCTAGGTGATGCTACGTGAATTGTCTAGCATTATCGATTGTCCCTAAGTACACTATCGAATCCGAAAATAGCCACTTTACAGGATGGCCGCTTGAAGTTGTTTTGCGTAATATATTTTTATTTATAAGCGCAAATTCAACAACTTTTTATGAGTAACTACATTAATTTCAACTAGAACGTTGGGTAATAACGGCAAAAGGAAATACTCACCAGATTTTAAGATTTTTCAGTTTCGTTAGCTTACGTCGTACAAACTGGCCCGAAAACTATCGAAACTAACCATAACGATAGTTTACATCGGAATTTTGCCTTATTTAATGATACCTTTTTATCGAAATTGGTAATTTCAATAGTTTACGTGGTAGAAAACTGCATATTCGATTGATACTCCTATTATTTTGGTAATGTATTATTATTGGAAAGTAAATAAAAGTTCATTATTTTCATGTTTTAAGTATGTATTACATAGATGGGAATAATTTGAATCATAAAATATGTTATAAACTAAATAATTGTTATAGAGCCTGAAAATTACTAAAATCAACATAAAATCAAAGTAATTAGACAATAATAAATTTCTAACAAAATGAAAACAGATATTTGAGATCACTGATCAGATGAGGAACTAAATAAGACCTAATTATTTAAACTTAGTTTGAATTATCATTTTCGTCAGGTAAATTTTCTCCATGTTTAAGGTTCTGGAAAAACCTGTGATATTCTTTAGGTATAGCCCAGAATTATACAAAGACATCAGGTCTTTGTATTTTGCCTCGAGCAAAGGCAGAATATCACTGCACAGATTCTTTATTTCGACACTTCTTGTCACTCTCTTACCCCTTCTTGTACCTTGTAACGTTTTCAAACAGTGACTGTCCCAAACTGAACTGCAACTTCATTGGCTCCTCTTTGAGCTATCAATAAGCAATAATTAAATAATAATAATATCAATAATTCAGTCCACATAAAAAAAAACCTCTTTCTGTGCCAAATCGAATATAGTGAAGTTCTAGAACTTCTAGAATTTGTTCATCAGTTGGGTGTTTCTCAAAGTTAAATGTATGGCATTTATCACATAAATCTTTCTTAGGAATATGGAAACCTACGATCATGTTTTCATTAACATTGTCTCGGTACTGTCTTAAAGTTTGAGCTACACTTTCGTAGTTTTCCAGCTGATCCCACTCTTTATACAAATTATACAGCATATTCAATGTTAAATCATTACCTAAATATAATTTGGTCATATTTTTCCTTGTGTAATGGGAATAAACCAGCTTAAAAGAATTGACATGGTCAAGACATTGTCAAGACATGGTCAATGACGGTTCGTTTCATGATATAATTAATCTTTACAGAATGACTTGTATGTTTCCTCTATTGCCAGGTAATGTTGCCCCTTCATGAGATATTTTTTGTGAGCAGTGCAAATAAATTGGTCATTATGTTTATGGTGTTCGTAAAAGTTGTAAGACATACACGTCTCGTTTGTACACGTTCGTATCAAGTATCTAGGTTCCTCGTCCGATGGTAGTGGTAAGTAATATTTTGTCAGGAATTGTCTTTGAGAAGCACCCTCGGTAGTCATTCGTTTTTTGTTTTCCTAAACTGAGAACTTATTTAATGTATTACCAATGCTTTGTAAGATCTACCATTCCCCAGAACTGTGAGTGAATATTTTCTCATACTCAAATGCTACGAAAAATTTAGTACTACAGACATATCGTTTCGTTGTCGTAGAACAAACGGAGCCGAGCTTCTTACTGCTTCTTACTTTTCCATTCCTACTAGTATTTCTATATTTCTGGCCAGAATTACATAAAGTTTTGTGTTTTGTGTCAATCCATTGTTCAACGAGTCTTCGCTTTTTTTTTGCTGGGATTCGTTTTATATGTTGACTTCCTTTTCCTGTTTTCACTCAAATGGGGAGAAACACAATCTGAAAAACTTAGAGAACTCACATTGGGTATGCATGCGACTAGACTTGGATTAGGTTGAATATTAGCATCTAAAGCGCGGAAAAGTTGTCCATTGTCCGTATTTGAGCTTTGTGGGGTAGGTGAAGAACCTGATTCAAAATCTACAAACGGCGATGGTACTGGCGTATTCTCGTTACTGTCTAAAACAATTGAGGCTTCACTGTCACTATGTACAGTCTTGCTGGGAGCTGGTTAAGGTAGAATAACGCCAGGCGAGAATGACACATCTCGTGATAGGTTGATCATACGTTCCAATATAGCGAATTCTGCGTCAGTAAGTTACAGTTTGGTGGTAACGGAGATTCTGAAAAAAAACATGCCATTATTAAGTAAAATAAGATAGGTGCATAAATAAATAGGTAACGTGCAAACGAACTCATTAATCACTAGCCACACTGTTGAATGCAACACATTATGTCACTAAATAGTCTATTATTTTAACGTTAGTTTTGTCTAGAGCTTAGCTTCCCTAAGTAGACTAAGTTTTTTACCTTATGCGTTGTAATTGTATTTATGTATGATAAATAAATTCACATTCGATAGCTTTGATGCATTGTATTTACGTGGTAAACTATTGAAAGTGGCAATTTCGATTAGAATACAATTCTAAATTGCAATGTAAACTAACGAAAGTGCCACATTCGATACAAAATTATCTTATTGTCTCGACGTAAAAGATCGAAACGGTCAGTATCAATACTTTACGCTAGTATCACTCTCATTACTAATGATTCTGCTAAAAATGATTATTAAACTAGGTTAATGACAATAATTTACTGTTACTTTTTCCGTAAAACATTTTTTACTGTAAATGTATACTAGAAACATTGAATAACTCACCAGATTTCGAATTTTGGTTTTCGTTTCCCAACGACTAGGTATTTCTTTTCTTGATTTTTATTACAATCGACATTTTCAACCAAATTTAATATACGAGAACTTCTTCTATTACTTCTAAACAATTTTTTTTTATTACTCATTTTGATTCATAATATTCAATACTTTACCGCGAAAACTTATAAAGATATAAAACAATGACAAAATCCTGTCTGCAAACTATCTGCGGGGGACGAACGGTGCGGAGCGGGCGACGACGCGACGTATACTCGCGATAGTGGTAGTTTCGTCTCGCTCGCACAGTGATCAGTGCGGCAGAGCGCGACGTATACGCGCGAAACTTAATTTTCGATACCTTACGACTGAACAAAATGTAACATTCGATTGTATACGATTAGCAATTGGGGAAATTAAGGAAAATATATTCTTTTTCTTCTGTTCCTATTAAAGTACACGTAAAAATAAGACAATTATGAAAATTAAATAAAAATCCCAATTTCAGTTTCGATAGTGTACTTAGGGGCAATCGATTTTCTCTATTATATTTTTTTATTGTTCCTAAACGCAGGATCAATGCTAGCTTAATTTAACAGTCCCGCGATAAAAGCTTCTCTTTTCAGTCATGTCATAGATTTAAGTGAAATCTGTAGATATGGTACGTTCTCCTGGCTTGTGTTACAACTACACGCAAACACTTGCTCACAGTTATATTTCCAATCTTGTGCAATAATTATAATGAACATTAAAACAAGCACGAGGGCATTGCTGTAGTCTTTTAGTCAATTAATCACACTAAAGTACGTTGTAGCAAGCACGCGTAACACGAACGCGGCCGCGCGGGTCCGACTATGACTGAGGTGGGTGGACCTAAATGCACCCAATTTGAGCCTTCCACTTTCGAGTTCCTCATCTCCCCTTTATTACTTAGATTGATGAGTCATGTCGAAATATTTTAAACTTATTTATTTTAAAGAAAACGCCACATTTCAATTTTATTTTCACCAAACGCTTAAAAGTCTATTCCAAATTTAAACAAAATGTGGACTTATTTCGGTTTTGTTTTGTTTCAGTATAATCATTCTAAAATGTCGAAATATTATACTTAAAAAAGAATTTGTGAATTAAATTAATATCGGAACTATTTTTATGAGTAGGTAAAGCAACTTGACTTCTTCCACTGCTATTTTCAACCGGATTTGAACCTTTGACTCAGGTCACTGGGTTCCACAACGCCAAAACAGCTCGTTGTTTTTAGGGTTCCGTACCCGAAGGGTGAAAATTCGGAGTCATACTGCTAATAGTTTTGCAATCTACCCTGTTTATTTTTGTTATTTAACGGTTTGTTATTACATTTGTTTGTACTCATCTATCATAAATTATGTTAAATAGCACTATTATATAAGAAATTAGATTATCTATGCCTACAACATAAGTACCTAGGTCCTAGAGGTGATATGTTATTTAAACATTATTTACGAATTACTTATTCTCATTGTAAATTAACTTTTATAGTTTTTATGAGAAATAAAGATTCTTTAGCCTCAAAACGGGGTATTACTAAGCCTCCGCTGTCCGTCCGTCCGACCGTCGTCCGTCTATCACAGGCCTCTATCTCATGAGCCGTAATTTACCGTATTTATTTATTTTTTTGCTGAAGAAGTGTATTTCTCTTGTCGCTATAACAACGAATAATAAAAATAAAATATGTATCCAAATTAAAGAAATCCCCCTTACAAAAATACGTGATTTTTTAGCTATTTTTGATTTTCTTTTTTTAGATTACACCCTAGAGGGTGTAATCTCTTGAACCACATTAGGTAGACACTTGACACTTTCTATAAATAAGTAACCCTTCAATTGTTATAACAACAAATACTAAAAATATAATAAATAAAGAAAAATAAAAAAATTAAGCTAAAAATTGAAAGGGGTCTCCGAACAAGTGAAAATTTGATGTTCTTTGAAAAAGTTGCCTGACTTTTACGGTACGGATGCCTTCGTGTACAAGTCGAATCGAACTTAGCGGTCTATTTAAATAGAATTATAAGATGTTCGACAGGTTTTGCACATGTACAAAACGCCTATTGTATTAGATTATTGGAGTTTAAACGTTAAAAACTGGTTTCTATGATATATCCTATAAAATTAATAGCGCCTAACATGTTTGTAGTTTCCTGATTAGATATTGGGAATCTTACATACTACCACCACATGAAAATGTATCGTTGAGCATGATCCTCACGTACTCTCTGTGGCGGATACCCCACAGACACACAGCCTAATATGGAGAAATGGCACGATGCGCTTTTGTTTGTTTTTTTTCGTTTGTACAGGATGTTCTGAAATTCTAAATAATTAAATCCACAAACCGACATTAAACCAAAGTAAGCAGAGCTTGTGTTATGGGTACTAGATAACTGATATATTTAATACATTAAATAAATATATATTTTAATAATATACATAAACAAAACAACCAGAAAAAATATCTGCAGTTTGTACAAACATTTGTCCCGAGGCGGGAATCGAACCCACAACCTCCTTTGTCGCAGGCAGGTCCGCCGGCGGACCTGCGCCGCTGCGCCAATGAGGTCGTCTAAATTAAAATGTTTTGCTGGTGACCTAGTAACATAAACATCTTCTGAACTCGAAATACAATGCTACATAGCGTGAGAACTAGAAAAGAGTTCCTGAACATGATATTTCAGGATGTAGGTACTACACATTTACTTAGATCTATGGTGGTACAGGACGAAATTGTCAAATGACTTTCATGTGTCTGTCAGTCTGTCAGTCCTCTTGATAGTCACTAAAGTGACACACAACAGGCACTGGTACAAAAACACTAGGTAATTTCATTCAGCCATCGGCAAAACTCGTCTTGCTAATGCCCAACTGTCACGTCTCGGTAGTTGACGCACCAGCAGTTTCGCAGGTTCTTTACCTGGCAGGCTGTTTTATAGGGTTCCTTGTATAGATATTGAAACGAAACTTAGGAAAAAATATTCAGTACTAGCTGCTGCCCGCGGCTTCGCTCGCGCTTTTGAAGTAGCCCATGTCCGTCCCCGGGATACTATTTACATCCGTGTCAAATTTGATTATGGGTGATCGTCACGGATTGGCGCGAGATTCAACTTTTTTGTGGTTTATAATTTTTTCTGCTTTCTGTAAGGAATAAAACTAACGGAAAAGTAATTTCGTTTTATTAGGTTAATAGAAAATCGTAAACCATTTTCTATTAACCTATGAAAAACCTTCATAGGTTAAAAGGTTAATAAATTCGGTTCACTGGTATTTTTAGAGCATTAGAGAAAATAGGAGATTATGGACTAAAAATCAAAAATTTCCCCAAATGCTCCCAAAATACAATTGAATCGAACTTGGCTTTATCATGGCTTCTTAGAAAATGTTTTACGATATGCGGCAAATTACATTTCGGTGGTTTTATTCCGTGTACGCTGAAATAAATTAAAAACCACGAACAAATTTGAATCTCGCGCCAACCCGTGACTAAACCTTAAGATCTGTTCACCCGTTTAGGCGTGAGCAGTAACAGTCAGACAGACACACGGACAGAGTTACTTGCGAATTTATAACATTAGTATGGTTAACAGTCATCTACTAGTACCCATAGCTCTGCTTTGAATGGGGCTAGATAATGCTTTGTGGACTGTCCAGCATTATTTATTTATTATTTTATAGTTATGTCGAGTCAGCTCAGCGGATTGTGCCCGTCTCCTGGCCGTTTCTAAATGGGAGTCCGTATCGCAACATGTCTTCGGTTGGGTGCAAGGTGTTGCGCGCCTTATCAATGCCAGTGCGGTACTGCTGTCGAACAGCTTGGTCATCACGGATTATCGTGTACTAGGGCCACCGGTGGGGCAATGCAGTCTGCAGCGTCTTGGGGACGCTTCCGACTGGTATTCATACGGTTAAGTCGAGTTACCTGTAGATTGCTTGCAACAGTCTGCATAGTTAGCTTAATTGATTCAATTGTAAATACTAGTTCTAATTTGTTTTTATTATTTGATTGTAATTTTCTTTGTTAAATATGTATGTCGAGTATTATTTGACCATTATAAACTTAGGTAGAGTCTTTACACATTCATGATATAGGTAAGATTTTGCACAAGTTTAAGATGTAGCCGTACAAATGACTAATCTATTTCTAAAAATGTAAACGGGATTCTTCCATATTGAAACTTTGTCTCCTATGGTACCCCGATGCTATCTTAACGGATCCTAATTACATGTGTTCTCAATATTATTTTATACGGAACCCTAGATTCGATTGTCTGAACCCGCACTTGAACCATCTTGTATTATTCATGTCATGCCTAAACAAACATCCCTTTATTTATTAACTTATTCAGAACGAAATACCGAAACTGCATAATATTTTATTGTTCAAGGTCAATTATCATAATTTTATCAGTTAAAATGCCGGTCTTGTCGGTTTACGTGATCAAAATCCATAAAAAATTTACCCATCCATATCCATGCTAAACTAATAATATATGTATATACGAAAGAAACACTGTGTATGTCTGTCCGTCTGTTACCTTTTCACGCCTAAACGGCTGAACGGATCATAATGAAATTTGGCATAGAGATAGATGGTATCCCGGGGACGCAAACCAGGGGGGAGTAAAACTAGCTAGTTTCACTTGCTAAATATACCTAACTTAAATTAGTAGTGGCTATTTTGTGGCCCATCTGGAATACTACCACCATCCCAGCTTGAGCCGTCCATTAGGACGTTATGTTTCAGTATAAAGATTCAATAAAAGTTCTGCTGAATTTACATTTGCCAGTGGCGTAGCGTGGGATTTCGCCGCCCGGGGCTGACCGGAAATCCCCCCCCCCCCCCCTTTTAACTATTAGTTTAAAGTTTAAATATTTTATTCAAGGGACCTAGAGTCCATCGTTCAACTTATTGAAAGTAATGTTAGCAAGTGTGACAAAAAAAATTTTAGTGTGCCCCTAAAATTTTAAGGCAGTCAGTCTTCTGTTTTGAATAGTGTTTGTTCTAAGCTTATTACCTTTAATAAGCTTAGAACAAATTTATATTATTTTGGAAATTAACAACAAAAAAGGCGGACAATTACCCATTATATTATAATGACCGGCGAGCGAAGAAACCCGAAAATTTTTTTGTGAAATTTTCGGAGGTTGTTAGAAAAGGTATGAAAGAGAAGGTATGATTAAAGAAATAACTGCAAGCTGAGCAAGCTGCGGTTATTTATGTTCCAGATTGGTGCAGCGGGGGCGGCAAGCTCTCTCAAGCGTCGGACGTTAATCTTTTTTGCGCCCCTTGCCACAGGCATCTTCAACTCAATTATGTATTTGAATAAACCCAGAGAGCCGGACTTAATAAGCTCTTTTTTACAGCCTGGGTCTGATGCAGCTATGAAAGCTCGTAGACGTGCGCGCTCATGTTGGAACTCGGCTAAGTTCTTCCGTGCCCAACATTACTGCCGGCATTGAAAAGTCATATTTTTGCGCTAGATTTTTCAACTGTTCGAATTCATCACGTATTTCAGCAGCTACTGTTTCATCAGCTCCGTCTTGCCTGCGCAAACTGGTTTGTGCATGCAGGTTAGCGTTTGGGTGGACTACAACATTGCGGGCGCAATTTGGAGTTTTTTTTAAAACCTCCCCCACGCTAACAGTAACGAGCCCGCGCGGGCCGTACGTGGATAAAGTTATCATAATAACGTCATAGTTTACCCAGGTCCTACTTCATGCGTGAAAATGTTCAATCAGATTTATTCAATACTTTTGGCGTTGTCTCGTGACTAAGTGATGTGTCACATTCACAAACTTTCGCCTGCAGGATTCATCACAATAATAATTAAAAGTAAAAGTTTGTATGCCTTCGTGTGTGTTAGTATGTGAGTGTGTGAAGGAGTTACAACATAAGTACACCTGTTTGTAACTCCATCACGCTCAAACGGCCTGAAAGGAGTTGGATGAAATTTGGAGGCAGGATAGCTTATATATATATAATCTGGATTAACACATGTGCAGTATTCCGATCAAATAATACTAATACATAATTCATATAATACATAATACACAATAATTCTAATACATAATACTTACCTATTCACCGCGGGTCAAATTCAAATTCAAAGTGCTTTATTTGCTAAGATATAGTATAGGTGCCCTATCTATAGATTATATTTAAGTTCCATTTGAAATTTCAGTTATCGTAAGTGCTTTGCACTCAAAAGCGATATCTTCTATTACGTTAATCGTAAATAACCAATACATAACTACCAGTACAGTATAATCGCATAATTTCCTGTTCAGCAGACAATAAACAGCTAGTGAGACTTGCTGGTTTACTGTTATGGTGGCATGTGGTTATAAATATGTTATTTACTGAGTTAGAGTTAAAGTTGCATTTTCGAATTTTTGTGCCGTAAATTTAACATCAATAACTTTATTTCTTTAAGCTTACAAAATAAGCACTTAGACACATTACACACTTGATAATAATTTATAATATAATTTACAAACGTGAGATGTAAAATATTAAGCATAGTGCAAACGCAGCGCGCGCGTCAAGTACGCGTTCGATCATAGCGGTGCGCTCGACGCCGCCGCCGCCAGAGGTCCGGCGAGATCAAAAGGTTAAGTTAGGCTGAACGACCAAAAATCTAGCTACTAATTTAACTCATGTCAGCTCGCGTAACAGGTTTCAGTTCGATCAACAACGTGTAGATTTTTGACACCTTTGAAAGGAAAATCTGCTCGCATTATGCTGCAACCTCGCTGAAACCCTAATAAAATTTCAAATCACGACAGTGTGTGGCAGCCAATTGTTCATTGGAACTCACAGAATTCACAGACCCTGTGAATTCTAATCCTCCAAAATCTAATCTCAAATCTAATCTGAATTCCTGTGTGTGTGATGCATAGATGCATCGACCTTTAACAAAAATCAATGGGTCAATGCCACTTTCATTTAACAGCCCAAAGTGAAGGGTGATTTTTAGTCTAGACGAAATATTTTTTTAAGATAACGCTTTTTTTGAACCAACCATTAAGCGGGTTGAAGACATAAAGCTAAGCTAAATTAGTTTAGCTTACCTCGCATAGATGTCGCTGTTTTTAATACCACATAGCTTAGTTACATACTAAGTTATTATTTCTTACGCAGTTTTTCATTCCATACGCAGTTTTTCAACGTACATAGCTTAGTTAACATTGCATTAGGATTGCAAAATAAATACATAAATAGTTTGGATGCAGTATATATATATATATATATATATATATATATGTATGTACATATATAGCGTTCGGTCTGCAACCGACATTTTATACCTATCTAAGATAAATTAGAGGCCACAGCTATTTTTTATACATAATACTATCTTCTGCCCGCGGTTCCGCACGTGTAGTTTCTATGGAAACGTTTAAAAGTTATTTCAACCTTCAAATCTAAACTAAAGTCCTATTTCCTATCTTCAGCTATCTAAAATCTTCCTTGTTTTCTCCTCCTTCTGTAACTTCAGATGTGATTGTAGCTCCATCAGTGGTCATATATTATCGTAATGTCTTTCTGTAGTACCTATTGTATTAATTTATTTGTAGGTATACTCCTAGGTAAGCTCCTAAGTTAGTTTTATTTATTATATTGTATGTAGTATGTATTTTACTGATAATTTTCTTCTACTGTTTGTGCTCTACCAACTCTTATTATACTTATATATTTTTCCCCATCCCTAGGTTGCCTGGGAGAAATCGCTCTCAGCAATATGGCCGCCTATTGTACTGATTATGTTCTAAATGTAGATATAAAGGTATTCTGTTAAGTTTTAAGTGCAATAAAGTATTCATTCATTCATTCATTTAATTCCATGGAAAGCTATGGACCTAACTACGAGTATGTGTTATTCCAGGCCTAGACCTACATATATAAGCAAAATTTCAGCGTCTTGCTTTGGCGTGAAGAACTAAGAAACATACATCCATCCATCCATCCATCCACTTTCGCATTTATAATATTAGTGTGATCAGGCAAACGTTCAGTCCTTCCCTTGTCAGCATCCTGGGCATACCACCATCAGAGCAAACATAATGGGAACTATTTACTATTTTTGCAATGGACGGAGAGGAGAGGGAGACACCCATGCAATGTGGTTAGTGAAACTCGACGCCGCTAACCATAATTTCTAATTATATATTGCTATAATCTTTTATAGTAATGAGACGGTAAAATTATCTTTATTGGGCAATTTCAGAATGTACCTACAATTACTTATAAGAACAATAAAAAAAACGCTTTATCTAAACCAAATAAAACGAATTCGTAGATATTTCAAAATTTATTGAGATTTCATACATAAAATTAAAACTAATTAATATTATCTTTGTACTTGGTACTTACACTTATCTACTAAAATATGACTCTAATAGGACTTCAGTAATAACAAAATAAGATCTGTTAATACAAGAGCCAACAAAGGAGTCCACTAACATAAACTTTTTAAAACAAGCCAATGTAAAGTAATTATAAACTTTAATAGTACCTACCTATGAAATTATTGACTTTAAATTCAAATAGAGTCAAAAATCATGGTTTTTGTCCTAAAACAAAACAAATAAAGCCAAATTAAATCAATTTAAAACTATTTCGTTAATCCAATTTAAAATGATTTCATTCTGAATCATAACCATACCTTATCTTCCTGGATTTTCGGCGTTCGAAAAGGATCACGTTCGTATTATTCACTTAAATGTCGTTTTGGAAACCAATTCGCAAAGTCACTCCTGTGGCCTGGCTTCGATCGAACGCACACAATTTATAACAGCCTCCTTTAAGTACAACGTCCAATTAAATAACACCTTTATTTGTTTTAGTAATTATACAGTTTTAGAGCTAATATCGCGTGTTCCACGAACAGTTCATCCGGTTTTCTCACTTATACACGTAAACAATGTTTATCGATACTATTATTAGAACATTATCACAAATAAACACATCACACGAACTATGACTTCTTAAAGTGATATCACAGAAGCGCCCGCTCGTTGTTAAGATTGAGTGACCTGCCCTAGGAAAAACATCAGCAAAATGATCTTAGCAAATGAGAAAGAATTGACAAAAAGATTCTACAATTACCAGGAAACAGAAATAACTATTTATGGCAAATAGATTAAAATAAATATAAATAAATAAAAGCAACGGTTATTTTCACATTGAAATACAGGAAAGAAAGTGGAGTGGTACGAGAATCAGAACTAGGTTCAAAAATGCATGCAGGTCAACCCATTCTCATGATGTTGCGGCGGCGGAGCAGGCGCTCCACGGCGTGGAACACGCGCTCTGACCTTCAGTTGAAGGGACAGATTACCGGGCCCCGGCCGAGATGAGAGTCCGGGTTGTGCACCCGGCACAGCTCCCCGTAGCTTTTGCCCTGGCGCTCATGGGGGCGCGCCACAGGCTGCGGCCGCGGGCGCGCCGCCCAGCCCCAAGAGTTGCGCCGCCCTCCATTCACCGCCTCATATATCGCGTCAAAAAACGGCTTCCCATCAGCCATCGCGCACACCAGCACCAAAGCACACAGAATCGGCAGTAAACGCATCGCGGAAGGTGCAGGAGCAATTGTCTTAATCAATTGACGGTCAGTGCGGCCTCGGCCTGCGGAAGCTCACTCCAGTGGCGTTTAATCACGAATGGTGGCAGGCGTTCACGCCGCCGACTTATATATCGGCCTCGGATCATCCGACATCGCCGGCAGCCCGGGTGCGCGCGCGCCGGGTTCATGGTCCACACCCTGAAATCGCATTGAGATAAATTAAAGCGAAATATTCGAAGGGTACCGAACGTTTTCGTAACGTTTCGTGAACAGGAAGAGAGCAGGCGGTTATCGGGACTTTGTTCTCATTTGCTAAATAACTAGAACGCTGCAATTGCAAACGGTAAAGTCAAAGTTAGAGTCTGTTGGTCAATCTGAGGTGCGCCCACATAATTAAGCGCAAGTCGAGTTGCAATAATGCTGCCAAATGCTGCTAATTGGAGAAGAAATGCCTTATTCATAAACAAAAGCGCAAATGTATGTAGTTGAAATACAATGTTGAGGCAATACAATCAATCATATGTACTACAAAGAAATATACATTAATTTAAATGTACAGTATCGTTGTCTGAGCAGTGTTACATCAGATTAGATAATTTCCTGCTCTCGGTCCCTGCTCGCACTTCGCAGGACCAATGTTAAGGTAAACCGAGTCAAGTTCAGCGGCGGCGGAGCGTTCACCTCTGTCTGCATACGTTTGCCATTCAACGCGTTGCTTCAACTCAAACACGCACCAATTTCTTTTAATTAAATGGACCTCCCACAACTCTTACTTAATTTGCTTCCTTAGAGTTTTTTAAGGTGAATAATGAGGGGTGACTGTCTTTGTAGTTGTAAAAAAACTTCCACATTCGTTCGAGAATATGTCAGGATGGGTCACAGTTTTCCAGAACCTTAGATCCAACCGGAAACTGTGATTATCGCATAGATTATGCGAGAAAGGCAGGCTAACTAATCCAGCCTCGTTACTGTTCAAGGGGTGAACTAGATGATTAACTACCGGCCTATTATAAACAGTTCCTACTCTTGAAATAACGGTGCCATAAAATAAATTGTAACGCTTAACGCATTCACTGCCCAGCCTCGACGGTGCGCAGGGGTGCGTCGCCGCCGCCGCGCCGTCGCTACACGGTGCTCCAGATGGTCGAGTGCGTTGAGCGCCATGTAAGTGTTAATAGGATATAAGTACTGACCACCGCTCTCGTTGTTTGCCTAAAACATTTTAATTATACTAAATCTCATATAAGCTCTTGTTATTGATGGCAAAATTGTGAGTCAACAATGGACCCTAAGGTATAATTAAGCCCGATTAGGTTTAAATTACACACGGATCACTCACTAAGTATAGGGTACCTAAGACCATTCGATAAACCACCCTCACACGAACGTAATACGGAATACTGAAACTCGAAATACGGTTGAACGGTATCCAGATGGGTGTAAGATTCCAGGTAAAAGTTGGAAGACGCAAAACGTATTTTTATCTATAGATTACGCGGTTTTTATATTCAACTGTTGGCACCGAAATATTCAGCGACGCTTGTATATCACTCTACTCACAGATGATCGCAGGAAATCGCGAATTTTTAATATTAACATAATTTAAATAATACTGCAATGCGCTGCGCTAAGATAAGTTTAATCTAGAAATAGTCACTCAAACGACCAAACTAACATGATGCACCACATTTTTTTTTTAAATCTGCATATTGAACTTAGCGCCATGTTAGGTGCTCTAGGTTCTCTATAAATAGAACAGGTCTTATACAAGATTGTTGTGCAAACACGTGCTGTAAGTGGTGCAAACGTTCCCTTTCTAATACCTATGGAACCCGTGGAATCTTATAATGTCTATCAAGCCTTAAATACGAGGAGGGCAACTGTGGCAATATATCTATTCGATAAATATGGCAAGAACTGTCAAAATGTCGAGTGATTGCTTCGTAGCAAACAAGCGTATTCTCAAAATCTACAATTCGACATTTATCGAGGGCTTTTCTTCGATAAGTTACTCGATAAGTCGCACGAGCATACAGTTTTTGGCGGGACACGATATATTTGTGATATTTATCACATGATACTCAGAATTGGCCACCAGTTTTAAAGACAGAGGTCGATGTTTTACGAGTGATAATGCACATGTCGATTTTGATTTGAAGTCTTCTTTGCCTAGAAGTGTGATACATTGACTGATTGACTGATTTTTTCTTTGCATCTGAGACACCAAATCGTCTCTTGCGAGGAAAACGGATGTTTCTTATTCTAATCTATCAACTTGAAATCGGTTGTTGATCCAAAATCACTCATAACTCCTACGCAAAATTAATTTGATCAGGTAAACTGTAAGTACCTAAATAAACCTTAAGTTACAATTACAAGTGTCATGTGGACCATGGCTTCAGCTTAATTTAGAAAGCAGTATTTACAGCTAAAATAATCACTCCATATAAAGTATTTACTAATTTTGTTTCTGTTATTTGATTGTAATTTTCTTTGTTATAAAAGATATAGTAGTTACAAAGTGTTTACGAAGTAATTACCAAATGCATCAAGAAAATCAATGTAAATAAATCATCCTGTAGATTTTAATTTACAAGCAAACACAGTCTTTATATGCTTGCAGTTCATAATGTCAGTACTTACTTACATAAGCGCATAGAATGGCAACTTGTAGATGATTGATCACGGTTTGCCAACACGGTAAACAACTATTTGACTGTGTTATGATTCTTACGTAGGTACGTAATATATGACGGTGACGGAGACCCATCCTGTGCAACCTGTCTTAGGGTGCACACAATCTCCCCGGGCTTGCTTTTTCAGGGGACAGAGGGGCCTTAAAATTCATCAAACCAGAATTCATAAGGGCCCCATTAGCCCGCTGTCTGCTTCGGATGCAGCTCGGCTACCTTACGGTTGCTCATTGCACCGCAAGGTCAAAGGTTTTGATTGGAACCAATTTTCAATCAACGCAGGGCAAAAAGCTACTTCACATCCAATAACTTAGAGAGTAATTTATTGGATGGCAATAAAGCTTTTTAGGTAGTGGGCAGATTATCTACCTAAATTTGTTTTTAGACCATTTATCTATCAGATTTTAATGGTGGCTTTCTTGTGGAATATAAGAATCGTATATAAATACCAATTTTCTACTCGTATAGGCTTAAAAATAACTCAGCCTAGAAGTGACCAACACCCTGTTGAATAGAATCCTAATTTGGTGCGTAACCATATCCCCACTTCGGCCATATTGCATTATTTCTATAGCCTTTCCATTAGTTTCCATTACGAACACGGCAGCAGTAGGTATTCCATTGAGTAATCAACTCCTGTCTATAAACATGTCACTCGTTTATTTTAGTAAATCTGTACATCGCAAACTTACGACGATGTAAACTTCGAAGATGGTCAGCCACAAGCCATTCAAAATAATTCAAATTCAACATTATTCAATTTAATTCAAAATTACAATAATATGCCTGAGTAAAACATTTAAAAATATGTTTAGATTTAGATTTATTTATAGCAATAAACAAATACATATGTATATACCAACTAAGCTAAAACATTAAAATATTATTTTAGCTCAGGTGGTAATTAATTAGCTTAGGGGTAAGTACATGTACCCTGTAAGGGCGCAGCAATTTATTTAAATATTAATAAAATAGGTACCTACATAATCTATTTAGAGCTAGAAACATAGTAGTCGGGAAATATAGGCCATGTCAGCAACAAGAACCGAAACAATTGTAATAATAACTCGGTATGTATGTAAATTTTTTACTCAGACAGCCAAATAGTTATAGTTTAGAGTTATCATTTAAAAATTCGTCAACGGAGTAGTATCATTTAGAAATAAGGTATTCTTTGAGGTTACTACGAAAAACCGAATCTTCTTTAAGATCTTTTATGCAGCCAGGTATTTGTTTGTAAACAAAGATAGCGCTGCTTAGCTATATATAAGCGTAACAAGGCTACGAAACCAACTCACTAAAACTCCTGCTCCGGTACTTCAAGGAGCTAGGCTGATAGGGCCTGGTGAGGCAGGGGGACAATGCAGAATACACTCCCATGCGAGATGTCAATGCCAGATCTCAGTTCCCCCACTTAGAATTAGAATTAGAAAGCTACGATATTTTTTTTGTTCTCATTGAGCTGTGTAAACGTGTTTGTGCACTGCGTAGCAAAAAAGTAGCAAGCACTACAATTTTTTTTTAAATTCTTATTTTATCTTTGTAATGGTATTTGCACGCTGCAAAAGACGTAGTTAGTGCTACGAAACATTGTTGGTTCGTAAGTTATCTTTTCTAGCAAAGGTATTTTAGCGCTGCGTAGCAATCGGCGTAGCAAGTGCTACGAAACACGCTTCGGTTCCTAAATAGCTTTGTACAAGGTGGTCGCGCTGCTAAGCAATCGGCGTAGCAAGTGCTACGAGACACGCTTCGTTTCCTAAATAGCTTTGTACAAGGTTATCGCGCTGCGTAGCAATCGGCTTAGCAAACGCTACGATTTTGCATTCCATACGAAATTCTACTACTATAACTTTGTAGTCGGTAAGATTTCAGAGAATTGTTTCGTAGCAAATGCTACGTTACCATAGACTACCACACCCACTCCCATCTGTAATTGGTAGAGAGACAAAACCTTTGTATGCGGGCACAATCGGATGCCTGTAACGTAGGTAACAAGCTCGCGATACGTTTGATTAGGCTTACAAACTAATTATTCAGCATCCGACTACGTTTGATCAACAGAGAAGGAACAGCGATTGTTCTGGTCATGGTTATTTTAATAGCAAGGTACAGCTACCAATTAAACGATAACCGTGACATTGAATGGGGGAATGAAATAATATTCACAATTACTTGAAAAATACAGGTTTATTTAATAGGTACCTACTTTACTTAGTTGTTGTGATGGAAATTTTCTTTTTGCGAGACTAGTTAGACGTGCTTCTTTTAGACAGGCTGCACTATCTCCGCACAGCACAGAAATGTGCACTCAAATATGGTAAAGCCCATATTTGAATGCACATTTCTGTGCTGTGCGGAGATTCGTTATATTTAGATATATTTTATATTAACGGCAGATAACAGACAGCTTGCGGGCCACTTGAAACTTGCGTAAGCTATTTTGTCACTATAATATGTATGTAAAGATAACGAGTTTAACACTTTCATGGCCGAAGACGCAGATGTCCTCCTCCGGCCCCGTGTAGCAAGGCTGGGCAGGGTATGCGTTATGCCCATATACATTATTTTTGTGCTGTGCGCGGTAGATAATGCTTGATATATACCTCTACTATGTTCTATCGCTGCAGTGGGCATGTGGGTGAATGCGGCAATATAAATACTACTTACTTATGTAGGTACTCCTCAAAGAGACTAGATGTGATTATTTTATGAATAACTAGTTTAATGGTTATTATATCCCATGGGAACTGATTTATGGGATAGAAAGTAGCCCATGTTTTATTCCAGGCTTAGAACTACCTGTATGCAAAATTTCAGCATGATCTCTTCAGTAGTTTTGGCGTGAAGACTTAACAAACATCCATCCATACATCTAAACATCCAAACTTTCGCATTTATAATATTAGTGTGACTAAAGACTAACTTGTAGTAGCGCACAGTCTTTAGCATTTATTTGCCATATAAAACGGAATAATTAGACGCACCGTTTTATACGTTCTACCTGTTTTGCTGCTCAGTTTCCACTCTGTTACGAACTAACCAGCTGGCAAGCCATGCCAACGTTTGGTGCGCACAAACCGTCGGCGCGCGTCGCGGCGGTTGTTTGAGCATGCGGTGGCCAGTGATTCGTGATTAGTGATCTGATTTATTTGCATACGGCAGCGCTGGCTTCCTAATAATTGGATGAATGATTCGGCTTTTCAAGCAGAGATTTTGATACGAAACGGATGAACTAAACACTAACAAGTTTCGTACCTACAGTTAAGCTAGACACACACGGTGTGAAATCAAAAGTGTCAATTGGGACACTGTGTCTCAATATATTTTGTCCGAATCGACAGCAAGTCGTGTTGTTGCGCGTCAGAAGCGCAGTTCATACATCAGTTTCATACATTTAATACCTTATGACTGTGTCACCTGACTTCGTTCCTACTGTGTAACCAACAAGCCAGCTGGCAAGCCATGTCATTGTTTAGTACACGCAAACAGTCCCGGCGGTTGTTTGAGCATCGCCGACTATCCTCATGTTGACAGGGGGCGTGATTAGTGATCTGAGGGGTGAGTCTATTTGACGTTAGTAACGAGACGTGATCGTGACGTCTCCTTTTAGTATGGGATTTGCGTAGTACTCTGTCTGCACGCTATCGTGCACGACACAACCTTTACTTTACCCCTTTTAACCTTTACTTGTTTTTTTGTCCTTTTTCCATACAATTTGGTACAGTGCCTATAGAGGCGCTACAAAAAGGAGATGTCACGATTACGTCTCGTTACTAACATCAAATAGACTCTTTTGATTTATTTGCATGCGGCAGCGTTGGCTTTCGAATGATTGGGTGAATGGTTGATACGGCTAATGACTGTGGTATTGCTAATAGACGGAAAGCTTAGGAAAATCTTGGAAATATATGTGCCACAAGAGAAACTGTCTGCCAGAACTTTTCTTACTTTATTTGTATGATTTTTTGCGCTTTTCTGATCATTGTGAGATGAGGTTGGGTATTTATTCCTGCAAACACAAAACATCCGTTTCAAACTTCAGGCTTTCAAAAGTGTCATACATTATTATAAAACTTTACCAGGTATCACTAGTTCTCTAGATATCTGTGTTAGTTTCTAATCGATTTTGTAATATTCATTAAGCCTCTCGCAAAGGGATATTTCTTCTCCGTTACCCTTACTACAACGCCCTCGGGATATCTGCCCGTTACTTTTGTACGATACGTGGTTATTTCATCTTGTTACCTACATAGATATAGATAGCTATCGATGTTTGGTCTCAAGACCCCATAATTTCTTGAACTGTTATGTAAGTCCTTTCTACAAAATATCCCACCAAAACATAAAGTTTGGAGGGTAATACAATTTTACACTGACTTTTAGAAAATATTATAACAGGCTGTACCTTACTCAGTTGTTAATCTAAATATTGGTAGACTTAGGTAAAGTTCATTTTCTAGCAGTAGAAGGTAAATTACCTACTTGACTATTTGTTGAGTCATGTCAAATGAAACTTAGCTGTAAGAAAATAAATATATTTCAATTGTTGTGCAATAAGTAAATGATTCACAAATCTCAAAAGTTACAAAAGTGTTCGTGTATCATCTTCCACAAAGACGGCCGATAATTCTAAATAATTGGTATTCAATCTAATTCATGAAGTTGTCTATTTATTGCTATTGTTTCATAGTTGTGTGTGTTCTTTTCAGAAAAAGCTCTGTGGCACTACATAATTTTTAGGGTTCCTCAGAATAAAAAAAAAAGATATTATCTATTTTTTATGGCCTTTTCACGTACTTTAGCACAACCAGGCATTTCACTTTGATTTGCATTGTTTTGTTTCATTTTAATAGGAAGTCAATACGGTATAATTGTTGTATTTTGTATTTTTGTGTCTGAAGACGCAAATAAAGAATTAATTCATCTGTCTATTTTACAAACCTAGTTTTGGACGGTTACAATCAAGAGCTTTTTGACTTATCTAAGTGTTTATTTTGTAAGCCTAAAAATAACGTTAAATAAAGTTATTGAAATCAGATATCTTTGATGTTTTGGTCACATCAATATAATGTAGTTAAGTCACGAACAAAAGATTTTTGCATGCATCTCTACATCAATGATTATGTATTCAACAACTGTTTGAGTTTATGATACAATTATCTCATATTATATGTAAAGTACTTGTGTATACGATCATCAATAGTTATGCGGCTCACATCGCGATTGTAGTATCCTGGAAGGCAATTCTCACAATATATCACTCGATCAATATGGCAAGAACCGTAAACTTGACAGTTTTTATACATAAAAACTGTCAAACTTCCTGTAATCTTCTCGGTGTGATACCATACTAACTAAGCAACGAAAATATCAATCCGAGGTACCTAATCAACTCTTCTTTTCTTTCTTTTCTTCAGGGTTTCAGAGCTAAATGAAAATGGAAACCTGATAGGATAACTTTGTGATCCGTCTATCATCAAACTAATATTGTTAATGCGAATGTTTGGATGGATGCTTAGACTTATGAATGTTTGTTAATTCTTCACGCTTAAACTACGAATGCATATGGCTAAAATTTTAGACTTAGACCACGAACTTTTTATACCGGAAAAATGCGTTTGAAGCTGTGAGCAGTAGCTAGTTTATCAAATATATCAGAATTACCATATTCATATTGTCTCCTGTAGGTACCTACTGATACCAGAAAGCACGTATCCTTTTACCAATAAACGGCTTTTCTTAGCGCTATAGCTAAAGCAACACGTTCTATTATTGGTTGTAGGAACTTCGACTAGTCGACTCACACTTGGCCAGAACACCGCTCGTCTTTTGTTTTGTACTTGCCTCACTTAGCCCTCATTCCATTACATAATTAATGGTTTCGGCATTACCAGCATTACCATATTGTCTTCTGTATCGATAGATTCAAATTTAGAACACAAGAGCTTACTACAAAGCAAGTCACAAAGCTGCGAGCTTACTACAAAGCAAGTCACAAAGCTGCGAGCTTACTACAAAGCAAGTCACAAAGCTGCGAGCTTACTACAAAGCAAGTCACAAAGCTGCGAGCTTACTACAAAGCAAGTCACAAAGATGCGCATTTTCCTTGTGTATTTTCCTCAAAACAGAAAGAATACCTACTGAACTTTCCAAGTTCAGGGTCAAGTTCAAAGACCTACCGTTTAAGGCGGTTGTGTGTGTGCCGCACACTAGCGCCGCCACCAATTTTAATTTATTATTATGTTAAACACAGGTATTTTCAAAAGCTAATGTACAGTTTGTGATACCTATCTTAAGTTTTTTTTATACCTTTGAAATAGTTTATTTTCGTATAATTTAGACAGATATGCGAAAACAGAGCTTGGTGGCCACCAAGAGCAAATTAGCATCTCTGCCTAAAGTATATAAAATAAAACGATATTATGGTCATTAAAAAAAACCTTGTGATAGGTATCATAAACTGTACAATGGACTTATAAAAAATCCTTTGCAACGTAATTATAAGAAAGAATAGGTGGTGGCGCTAGTTTGAGGCATGGAACCGCCTTAAGACGTCTTGTGTTGTAAGTTGTTTTTAACCCGCCAGTACTCGCGCCTCAAGAAATTACATCAGCACTCGCGTATAGAGCATTTTGCTCACGTTTATGAATGTCAATAAATGCAAGTTTTACCAAAAAATATAAATAAAAAAATATTTTATTAAATAAAATACACATTATTTATTCTACAAAATATATATTCAAACAGTTAACAATATTAATCTTTTTTATTTTAATGAACAATCATAGGAACTAATTTGCCAGTCTTGTTTTTATTTTTTTCGTTTTTTCCCTAAGACTGCCTAGTCTTAGGGAAAAAACGAAAAAAATAAAAAACTTTTCAAGAAAACCTTTTAAACTAAGTATGATTAACTAATCTTCGTCATATACGCGAGCTTTACACATATCACATAGTGTACGACCATGCTCGGTAAATAAAAATTTTTGACAGTAAATGCAGCTCTTTTTGGTCTTGGGCAAACCGCGCAGATACCTTGGTTTTTCTTCTTCTGGTAATTCAGATTCTGGTACAAAACGTTTCATCGCTTGCTGAAGAGGATATTAAATATTTTGGAAGGTGCTTCTTCTTTGGATATGTGGCTGTGTTAGTTGAAGAGCTAGTTGTTTCAAGTAGTCTCTGCGCGTGATGATTATACCCGTATTTTCTTTGTAAATGATGTCATGTTCGTCCCTTCGATCACGATCCATCTATAATAGAAATACATAACAGATTACTATTTCAGTAATGTAAAATCATAATATTACATAAAAGTAGCAGTAAAACTGTCGCTAACATGAAAAAATATTAAATCATGAGTAAAAAAAGTACTTACGTCGATACCCGCGCGATGAGCAAAACGCCGCCTGATGGTACACGGCGCAACAAACCACCTCGTCCAAATGACTGGCGCACACTGGCGCGAAGTGAACTGCATACAGGGGTGGGGGACGGAACAAAACTCAGCTACCGAATGAACGATGTACGTAATTTTGACAAAATGGCGCGTGTTTTAAATTTACTGTGAGCAAAATGCTCATAGCGCGAGTGCTCGCGGGTTAACCCGCGAGATAGAAGTAAACCACCAAGAGAATTGAATACCTAGTAGATACAGTCAAGAACGACGTTTTGGAATATATTGTAATTCTGTAAGTCATGCTTGAATAAATAAATAAATAAAGAACAAAAAAACTGAACAGGGTTTATCTTTCAAGTAATTTTAGGGTTCCGTACCGAAAAAGTGCCCACGGTAATAATTACCGACGGCGCACAGTGGATCGAAAAAGCCCTTCCTATAGACATAGAACTTTTTTTTTCTAAACATGCTTTTTCTTATTGGAAACCAAGACAGAATCTTATTAGAAGCCCAAACTATATCATATTTTATGAACCTAGGTGATAATGACGCAGAAAAGATTTTTTGAACTTTAATTTGTATGGAGAAAAACATGAAAATCGATATTTTTCGGCTCTCGTGCGAGTGCCCGTTATTTCCTCCGGCATAAATAATGTTCCTATTTTTTACTATCTTTTGATATATAGCACATATGGGGCACTCGATGGACTTCAGGTGAAAAAAATAAAATATATTTTTAAATTTTCTTTTTGCATTATATTCATTATACAAGGTACATTACGACCTATAAATAATATTTCAACTCACCTAATTATTGTTACAATTTTAATGTAATATTTCACCTATCATAATAATGAAAATATATAAATTTTTTATATTTAGTTATAATTATCAAATACAGTCATTATTTTTAAAAAGAAAAGAATAATAATTACAAACTACAAAGGCGATTAAACAATTCACACGAAATAAATATTACTATTTTTTTAGACACAAGGCAAATTTTTCTATATTACAAGTTATCATACACAATAATTATTTAAAAAACACGTATTATGTACCTACATATAAGTTACAAAGTTTCTGTAAAACAATTAGAACATATTAAAAGACACATCCATATCAGCATCTGTGTCAGAATCTGTGTCTTCTGGATCAATGAATTAATGTGCTCTGACTTGAGGCACCATCAAATCCCCATTTCGATATTAATATCATTGATTGGTTTGTAATCTCGTCAGGTAAACTTTTTATTATTTTTTTAACAGTTATGTCAAGGAGTGCTTGAAGAGCTACTTTGGCCATTGTATCTGTAACAGTGATTGCGTCTTTCGGAGGAAAGCAATCCATCTTGGCTTGCTGCACTTTGTAATATGATGGATACAAATTTGTAATGCCTTCTTGAATGGCAGATTCTCTCAACGTTATATACTGCCACTTTGATAGTTTAAGTGACAGTAATAAGCCGAGCGCTTTGGTAGGGGTGAAAACACATTTATTTTTTTCATTTGCTTGTTCCACGATTTTTTCCGCCTCTTTTGGATTCGTTAGAATATGATCTATGGCTGCTGCCAAAATATCTTTACCCTCATTTTTCATATTAGCAATTAAAGCAAAGGCCAATTCTGAACTTTATCGGCCTTTATAATTATAATTTTCAATCCTTCGTACCTTTTGTTTGTTCCAAGTTCTGTGAAAGGTTTGCGCGGACTGGGAGCCGGTTGATGTACTCGGAGAGGGTAAAAACAATTCGCCAGCTTCACTTGTTTCTTGAATTGCAGTATTTAGCTGTTGTGGTCGTATATTTTCACGTACACAAGTTGGCCACTCGATATTCTGCTCCAACCAATCTGTATAGTGTTTTTTGAAAGTTTCTGTGTTACATTTTGCAGATTTCCATCTTTTTATCACAGACTGACTAAACCTTCGACAGAATTCTTGGAGAGTGTCTGTATCTTCTTCAGATAAACTCAAATTCAACTGAAATTTAACACTTTCTAACAGTTTTAAATAGTTTCCAAGCTTGCCAGACTGTTTTAGAATCACAAATAGATCCAGATTGGTCACCACACTATGCTTTTCCATTTTTAACTCGAAATTTCACAGATGTTTTACGTAGTAAGTTTTAATATAACTAAAAAAATATTCAGAACCCTCCATATTTATACTTACTTCATAATGGCTAACGACTACTGGAAAAAACTAGACAATGACAAATTGTTAATTAGGTAAGTACCTACTTAAATAACATCCATTTTTAATAACAAAGCAAAGGGGCTTAAGGAATTCTTAGAATAATAATACAATCATAAGTGACGGGTTAGCAGGTAGTTTAAGATAAGTAGGTAAACCTCTGCAGTAAATTTTGTAACATAAGGTCGAGTACCTAACTTAATGGCCCCTTGTAAATTTAACAAAAAAATATACAATAGGTATCGTCTTAAACGGCTAAATATCATAAAACCACCATATAATATGGAATTATCAGGTAAAATTATAAAGTATAGCTGGTGAAATATTGCATTAAAACTGTAACAATAATTAGGTGAGTTGAAATATTATTTTTAGGTCGTAATGTACCTTGTATAATGAATAAAATGCAAAATGAAAATTTAAAAATATATTTAATTTTTTTTCACCTGAAGTCCATCGAGTGCCCCATATGTGCTATATGTCAAAAGATAGTAAAAAATAGGAACATTATTTATGCCGGAGGAAATAACGGGCACTCGCACGAGAGCCGAAAAATATCGATTTTCATGTTTTTCTCCATACAAATTAAAGTTCAAAAAATCTTTTCTGCGTCATTATCACCTAGGTTCATAAAATATGATATAGTTTGGGCTTCTAATAAGATTCTGTCTTGGTTTCCAATAAGAAAAATCATGTTTAGAAAAAAAAGTTCTATGTCTATAGGAAGGGCTTTTTCGATCCACTGTGCGGCGGCGGTGCGCCGCCGCGCCGTCTGTCTGACCGTCCGTCACAGGAGCAAGTCTAAAGAATATACATTGATAAGACCCCTATCATTAAAAAAACCGTACCTCATGGATGACAATTTTTTTAGCATTGACTTTACCGAAAGCTCTCAAATATAGAGATCTGCAGAAATAGATCCAGACACAGGCTTATTCCTAGCATGTAGTCTCAAGCAAGACGTTGGACATAGGGCAGTGCAATCGTCGAAGGAGACGATCGGTGTTATTGCTCTAACAAACTTTCATTCTACGATCTCTCCTTTAGATTCCTACATTTCACGACAAAGGGAATGACTATGCAAAATAGTTGCTCTTTGTCCAAACCAGACTTCGATGTACAGCGTATGCGCATAAATAATTGGCACAAAGCACAATAAACAAAGATTACGCGGCAGTAGATTATCAGACGCTAAACGAGACCAACTAGATTATTGCAATAAAATATGAACAATTAGCACTTGGAACATGTTAGTGGTAGGTCTACCAGTCTGCACATATTAATTTATTCATCCAATAGTCCTTCTCCTACTTTTATACTACTTTGTAATACAAATAACGCATTTTCTTTTTATTGTAGAGTCCAGTTTGTGGATCTACACTCGGTTCTAGAATCCTAGATATTTTTTTAAACAAAGGCGTTACAAAACCAAAGAAATATTGGTGGTAAATACTTTATAATACTGGTATCATCGGAGGCAATAGCAGAAGTTCGAAACAGTTTTTGGTTAGTAAAGCTTTCATTGATCATTTCATCAGTAGCTCGTTCCTTTTCTAGCTCGAAATTGTACATTTTTCGCTGGGCGTGATCAATTATGTGTTGTTGAAGTTTGTGTTTAGGTTTTTAATGATTACGTTCCTGTTACCTTGTTGTTATCTGCTATTGTTATTAGTTTTTGTTAAGTTTTTATTTATAAAAGTCTTTGTTGACATAAAATATCTTGAATTCTAAATCCAAGTACATAAAGAAAAATTTTAATACACTACTTTCCCAAAACAAGGAGTACAATGTTTTAGAGTTATATGTAGTATATGTGTTTATTTATTACATCTTAAATTTTAAAACCAGTTTTGAATGTACAATCCTCAACATGACACTATTATTAAAGAAATATGTAACAGTGACACTGGTTCTGGATATTTAAGAAACATAAAGAAAGTCGTATTTTACCCGACTACCACCTGAGGAGGGTTATGAGGCTGGCACCCGATTTTTTTTTTTGTAAAATAAGTTGGTTAATAACCTACTTTACTCTTGAGAACAGTTCCAATCTTGTATCGAATATTGGAACCACCGATAAGCATTTGAGCATTTTAATCATTATATGTAGGTACATATACAATGTAATATTAGCTTATTACAATTGACGTCAGGATCGAGATCGCAACCGTGCATCTGAAGTTCATCACTAATCAGCTTTCGCTTTCCAACTTTACCAAGTCTCCATTGTATAACTCCTCAGCAAACAAATATGTACGTAACATAAGACTTGTCTCCAACTGTAAATAAACTACAATAGAACCTCAGAGTGTCTTATAGTACAGACGAGAATGGACTCTAACGGTCTTGAAAGAACATTATACGAGATATAACGATAATGCTTTTGCACCTCCATAGAGTTATAAACCAGGCTCTTATTTTCAGTTCTTGAGTATCCTTGCCTTTAACTTGAGTACCCTATCTATAGTACCTAATGCTCTAGGTTTATCGTTTTTTGAAGTGACTCATGATGAAATAAAAATATACTTAGGTACATATAAGTAAGTACTACGTAAGAATTCAAAAATATAAACATTATTATTTACCATTATATGTAAACTTTGTATAAATTTCACATGTCCCAGACAATTTTTACTTATTTTAGGTTAAGTTCATGAGAGTCTGATAAACTTAAGCCACGTTTATTGCTTAGTTTTTCCTCATAAATATCGACAGTATTTCCACAATAAATTCCACAAACCTAATGATTATTTACCGAGAAACGGGATCAAGGGCGTCGTATTATGATGATAGCTTCAAATAGATGGACAAACAAACCAACAAATGACAACACGCGTATATAGAGTGATTAGTAGGTATAACAGGTTAAGTTTAGGTATATAACTCTAGGCTGACTATTTAAGTCAGCCTTGTTTGTAAATTCAACGGTGACAAAGCAACCGATATAGACTTTGGGAGGGGATTTGAGGGGATTTTTTCAACGGTTGACACAACTCAAAACCCACAAGTTAACCCCACAGTTAACCCATGTCACACAAATTGGCGGAGCCCGTAAGAAAATTCTCAAAAATCTGACAAAAGTGATGTCGGATCAATGCTGAATAGCTCTACCTGCTTGCTAACTACCGACCGACACGACGAGACGTACCAAACGGAAACTTTTTGAGTCTATTTTTCAAACTATACTTACTTTTAGCACAGTAACTGATCATAAGAATAACTGGGTGTAGGTATTGGGTTGTAGTTTTGAAGACAGTTAACCACGATTTTTTTCTCTACTTATGATAAGTCACTAAATGAAAATAATACCTACCTACTCGATATGGCGTATTTTAGTTTTAGAACGTGTGATGTGATTATCCTGAATTACCTAATTATATAGAACTAGCTGCTGCCCGTGGCTTCGCACGCGCTTTTCAGTAGCCTATTCCGTCCCCGGGATACCAAATTTCATTCTTACCTCCCTGCCAAATTTCATTGAGATTCGTTTAGCCGTTTTGGCGTGAAAAGGTAACAGACAGACAGATAAACAGACAGAGTTTATAATATTAAGTATGGATTAATATTCTAAGATTAACATTTATAAAAATCAATGGCAAAGCCGGTATCAAATTCGAATCGAGGAAAATGAACTAATTCTCACAGCTTTCTCTACCCTGCAACTCCACAAGCAACCGCATGAATCAGTCGGCATTGAGTTGCTTTAATATAATTCGACACTTGTTAACAAAGGTCAGGCCCAGGATTAGGATAATATTCGGGATAATAGCTCGAAGGTTGTTCCGTGAGAATGGCTGATGGAAAAATACGTTTGGCAATGGCTCGAGTAGTGTTGAGTGGTTCTAGGTAGTCTAGAATCTATATCGGTCTGTGCCTGGGATACGAATTTGGTTTGTGGGTCCTAGGGGACCTTCAGTATTTCTCGGTAAGAATAGGTAACTACTCTGGGATTTCCTCGAAAAGTATGCTTGGAGCTTCTACGTCTGTAAGTGCAATTTGTTTTAAAATCTTGTGGAATATCAAATAGCAAACTGTGTTGTACAGGGGATAGTTTTATTTTGTGATGATGCTATGGATTGATGAAATAGGAAATGACATTCAAGTTCGAAGGATGACAATTCAAAGTGTAACGTGTAGATTAGATACATAAAAGACAAGGAAAGTTGAGCCACTTTATAAGCATTCAAATAGATACTCTTTATCTAATATTCAGGCCCGTAATATGAAAGCTTGCTCATTCATCGACCTATGCTTGAGCAACGCTTTTCTATGGCATAAACGTCAGTCAAGCAGAGATCTACATAATGACTGAGCAAGCTTTCATAACACGGCCCTTAGACTTGTTACAGAGATTAGGAAGACTTGTAATCTCGCCAATTGTTCGCATAAGTGCCTATCGTTAGAATTTATGCTTAAAGACAGAAGTCAAAACAACTTAATATTTTTTTTTCGCGGGAGCCAAATCATTCCCTTATCAGAAACCATATTATCATCATTTTATATCATCATTTCGCGACGCGGAAGAGATATTCGCGACCAGCGTCCTATTGCTATCTACTAGTAGGTACCTACCTATTACATGCGCGCGCGCTTCGCCATTGAACTTGAAGAAGGTCAGTTAATTGCGTGGAACCCTGTTTATCGGGTTCCGCGTGTTTGCGCAGTCAATATACAAAAAGGGGTACCTAATTTATTACGACTGGATTTCAAAAAGGAGCTTAATTCTTTTATAAATGTTAGGCAGGAGATAGGCTGACAGGCTCTGAAAGTCTGGGCTGAATCTGGCCTAGACTAACGCGGGATGGAGGCGAATGGTAAAAACATACACCTGCAACACATAGAGATCCAGGATCCACCAAGGCCCTGCAGTGACTGACTAGGGCTGACGATGATGATGATGATTTGGCAGTAGATCATTACCTTCTTAATATTTATTTACCTATGTCATAGGTGACCGACGCTGCGAGATGCCAAACCTTTTCGCATGGAGCCACCAGGATATAGCACATCTAGAGGTAGAGGGTGGGTTTTCAAAGCAAAACCACGATTAGGAAACAAAAGCTAAGCTCGCAAGGACGTATCATTTGAGAATGAGACTATCTCGATCCTGACTCTACTATTCTACGTCAATAATTCAGGCATTCAGACATGGATTCGCCAGTTTCCTGCATACTTAACGAAGTCTCCTCCATCTTATACAAAAGTCCTGAGTTGTATGGGATTTGCAGTTTCGTGTCCGCGCACTAGAGGCGCTGTACCAAGTCCCATACAAAAATTGAACATCTCGATGACGTCTCGATGCTATCGAGAAACCAAACTCAAGGATCAGTGCACTGCTGAGCCACTCGGCTCCAATTTCAAAGACCACAGATACCTATAATCTCATACCTACTTATCTTATTTTATGTGAGTGAAGAACAAATTCGACAAGCAGCGTGTAGGTACCTACCACCGAGGGAGTGCAGAACATAATTATAGCGCCTTCTCCGAGGCAATACACATCTTTCACTCAGACATTATTAGCATGTTAGTTGAAGAGCTTGTATGGTGTTAGGGGAACATAATTAATGATAAAAAATTGGTAGATAAAGTACCAACCCTTCCTCCGAAAATGTTTTATGCTTTGCTCAAACGTAGTTACATACCTATCTTAAGTTCGAGTGGTCTACCTACCTATGGTAGAGTTAGGTAGGTACGTAAGGTACGATCTACGGTTCTCTCTAGTTTTAAGCTTTACAGCCATAGATCTAAGTAAAATCTGTAGATATAGTAAGTACGTTCTCCCAGCGCTTACACAACAACTGGCCTGTGTTACAACTGCACGAAACTCAGTTATATTTCCAATCGTGTACAATAATTATAATAAACAAACACGAGGGCATTGATATAGTATTGTAGTCAATAAATCACACTAAAGTAGGTACGTCGTAGCAAGCACGCGTAACAAGAACGCTCCGCGCCGGTACCTCCCCCGCCACTCCGACTATGGCTGAGTTGAATTGCACCTAATTTGAGCCTTCCACTCTCGAGAAGCTAGTACCTACCTCATCTCCCCTTTTTTACTTAGATCGATGTTTGCAGCTGATTAATTTGATTGCCTAAGTACGTTCAGACTTATTCAGGTACCTACCTATTTCTTATTTTACCGCACAAGGTACAAAACCACCCACCTTCCCCCGCACAAGCGACTCCGTTCGCGCCAGAGGTAATTGAGTCGCTTGAATGATTGTAATGTAAATGTGTTCTTATTAATGGCCGTTGGAATTGGGCCTTACCAACCTACTCCCTATTCTGTTCTACAACAGTGGTTTGGTGCTGAGGAGCTTTATGAAAATGGGCATATTAATGATGGTTTGATTATAGTTAGCGGATGTTGAAATCTGTAGAATCCTTCGTGTAGGAACTTCGATCAAATTCTGTTCTACAACAGTAGTTTGGTGCTGAGGAGCTTTATGAAAATGGGCATATTAATGATGGTTTGATTATAGTTAGCGGATGTTGAAATCTGTAGAATCCTTCGTGTAGGAACTTCGATCAAATTCTGTTCTACAACAGTGGTTTGGTGCTGAGGAGCTTTATGAAAATGGGCATATTAATGATGGTTTGATTATAGTTAGCGGATGTTGAAATCCGTAGAATCCTTCGTGTAGGAACTTCGATCAAATTCTGTTCCACAACAGTGGTTTGGTGCTGAGGAGCTTTATGAAAATGGGCATATTAATGATGGTTTGATTATAGTTAGCGGATGTTGAAATCTGTAGAATCCTTCGTGTAGGAACTTCGATCAAATTCTGTTCTACAACAGTGGTTTGGTGCTGAGGAGCTTTATGAAAATGGGCATATTAATGATGGTTTGATTATAGTTAGCGGATGTTAAAATCCGTAGAATCCTTCGTTTAGGAACTTCGATCAAATTCTGTTCTACAACAGTGGTTTGGTGCTGAGGAGCTTTATGAAAATGGGCATATTAATGATGGTTTGATTATAGTTAGCGGATGTTGAAATCTGTAGAATCCTTCGTGTAGGAACTTCGATCAAATTCTGTTCTACAACAGTGGTTTGGTGCTGAGGAGCTTTATGAAAATGGGCATATTAATGATGGTTTGATTATAGTTAGCGGATGTTGAAATCCGTAGAATCCTTCGTGTAGGAACTTCGATCAAATTCTGTTCTACAACAGTGGTTTGGTGCTGAGGAGCTTTTTGAAAATGGCCATATTATGATGGTTTGATTATAGTTAGCGGATGTTGAAATCTGTAGAATCCTTCGTGTAGGAACTTCGATCAAATTCTGTTCTACAACAGTGGTTTGGTGCTGAGGAGCTTTATGAAAATGGGCATATTAATGATGGTTTGATTATATGTAGTTAGCGGATGTTGAAATCTGTAGAATCCTTCGTGTAGGAACTTCGATCAAATTCTGTTCTACAACAGTGGTTTGGTGCTGAGGAGCTTTATGAAAATGGGCATATTAATGATGGTTTGATTATAGTTAGCGGATGTTGAAATCTGTAGAATCCTTCGTGTAGGAACTTCGATCAAATTCTGTTCTACAACAGTGGTTTGGTGCTGAGGAGCTTTATGAAAATGGGCATATTAATGATGGTTTGATTATAGTTAGCGGATGTTGAAATCTGTAGAATCCTTCGTGTAGGAACTTCGATCAAATTCTGTTCTACAACAGTGGTTTGGTGCTGAGGAGCTTTATGAAAATGGGCATATTAATGATGGTTTGATTATAGTTAGCTGATGTTGAAATCTGTAGAATCCTTCGTGTAGGAACTTCGATCAAATTCTGTTCTACAACAGTGGTTTGGTGCTGAGGAGCTTTATGAAAATGGGCATATTAATGATGGTTTGATTATAGTTAGCGGATGTTGAAATCCGTAGAATCCTTCGTGTAGGAACTTCGATCAAATTCTGTTCTACAACAGTGGTTTGGTGCTGAGGAGCTTTTTGAAAATGGCCATATTATGATGGTTTGATTATAGTTAGCGGATGTTGAAATCTGTAGAATCCTTCGTGTAGGAACTTCGATTAATGATATAATTGATCGAGCAGAGAAAATGTCAATAGCTTTAATTTCTTGGTTTTGATTTCTTAGTTGAAACCAGCTACCTCTAGATTGTTTGCAACAGTCTGCTGATATCAGAGAATAAATTATTGAAACCAGCTACCTCTCTCGTTCATGTAACTACTTCTCAATATGATGAATGAGTGAGACGTAATGGTTTTTTACTCCAGGTGTTTCTAGAGCTGTGCAAAATATTATACAAATAATTGATACTCGATTAATTTATTATCTGGCTTCGCTGATGAATCCCGGAAAGCCGCATGCAAAGCCACCTAATAAATTAATCGAGTATCAATTATTTGTATAATATTTTGCACAGCTCTAGAAACACCTGGAGTAAAAAACCATTACGTCTCACTCATTCATTATATTGAGAAGTAGTTACATGAACGAGAGAGGTAGCTGGTTTCAATAAATTATTATCAGATATCAGCAGACTATTGCAAACAATCTAGAGGTAGCTGGTTTCTATAATTTATTCTCAGATATCAGCAGACTGTTGCAAACAATCTAGAGGTAGCTGGTTTCAATAACAGACAGAAAGACAAACCGGGTTCCGTAACCGATCACGAAACCCTAAAAACATAAAATAAGCGGCGATAATAGTAAGAGGTTTTTTAATTTAATTTTTAATTTATCGCCACGGCTTATTTATTGAATTTTATTTTATTGATATTGTTGAATTGCATAAAAATATCAAAATTAAATACAATTAACCACCCAGTATACTTAAAAACCCATTCCAAAACGATTGTCATAAATCATACATAACCCACCTTTCCTCGTTCCACAGTCGGGTTACTACCGCTTTTTATTGGTAGCTAAATGGTGGATACCGCTGGATATTGCTGGAAACTGGTATCTACCTGCTGCTTTACATCTACACCCAGTAGGCCTAGCACGGGCATTGTTGTCTAGGGTAGAATAGAGAAAAATTACGTCACTTTGTCATCAAATCGTAAATTATTTGAAATTCATTCCATCAACTTCAATAATGTACGCAATGTATGACGATGCGATGTCATGTCATTATTGTCTATTCTACCCTAGAGAACAATCCCCGTGCTTGGCCTACAGCAGGGATGCACAGACCACGGCCCGCGGGCCGCATGCGGCCCGCCGATCGAATACTGATGGCCCGCCGACAGCAAAAATAATACTCTCGTACATTCGAAAAATATTGAATTCTATTCCAGAATAAAACCAAAAAAAATATGTTCGAAAAGTAATTTGAATCTCGCGCGCGCGCACTTAAGTGCGCTTATCGGTGCGCCGTGCATGCGTCAGTAACAGCGGTCGGTAATGTTCGTGCCGATCTCGGTTAAATTCGTTATCTTGAGGAAACGCCGCGGCCGGCGGCGCGGTGACGACGGCAGCGCGGTGGCGGCTTATCCACGGGTTATATTGTTAGAGCGAGCGAGATAGCAATAGTCCCGAATTCCCGATTGCTCGCGTAGGTAGATACACGAAGCTTCCAGAGTCGGTCTCGAGATTTCTCCAGACAGTTTTCGACTCTATACGCTCGGTATAAAAGCCACGCTAACCGCAGCGACCGACAGTTCGGTTTTAATTTAAGTGAAGTGAAGTGTTTTAATTTGAGTGAAGTGTCAATAGTTCTAGTGTACATTTTAACTCGACTAGCCGGTGTCATATATTTTGATCCACATTCAACGTAGATTTCCCGTCAAGTGCCGTGTTTAATTGTGTTGTGAAATCGTAAGTAAAACTCTGTTATTAATAAGTGTTTCCCTACATATTTAATCAATAATTTTTGGTAATTTAAAAAAGGATGGGTAATTTAAGTAGGTACTGTAATTGTTTTGAGGTGTTGTGTTAATCCTAGCCAGGATTAGAACGCAACATGGACAAGCCAGGGCCAAGTAAAAAACGTAAGGTTAAAGATGAAAATCGGCAGTTTCAAGAAATTTGGACTGAGAAATACTTTTTTGTATGGTCGCATAACAAAGTCGTTTGTTTAATTTGCAAGAATTCTGTTGCGATTGCAAAGGAATATAATGTAAAAAGGCACTATGAAACGCAGCATCCTACTTTTACCAAGTTTACAGGCGAATTAAGATAGCAAAAAATGTTGTCTTTAAAACGGGAGCTTATTGGTCAGCAAGCTATGTTTACAAAACCCATTCAAGATTCAGAAACAGCTACAGAAGTTAGTTATGAAATTTCTCGAATGATAGCAAAGCGAAGTCGCCCCTTCTTCAATGATGGAGATTTTGTAAAAGAATGCATAGAAATTGCCTCTAAGAAAATGTGTCCAGAAGCAGCAAACAAGTTTGAGAAAATTCAACTGAATCGTATGACTATCCAAAGACGAATTATGTCTTTGTCAGGTAATATTGCGGAACAATTAAATGAAAAAAACTAAGATCATTGATTTTTTTTCATTAGCACTCGTCGAATCCACTGATATTAGTTCCACAGCTCAACTTCTCATCTTATACGAGGTGTTACTCAAGATTTTGAAGTCTTAGAAGAGTTATTAGGAATGTGTTCATTGAAAGGTCAAATCAGAGGAGTTGATATACTCAATGTACTTTTGGATGAGTGTTCAAAAACTGATTTGGACTTATCAAAATTATCGGGAGTTGCGACTGACGGTGCTCCTTCCTTCGATGATTGATCCTTTGCTGAAAAAGCATCTGCAAGAAAAAACATAAACGCTGAAGATCTCATGCAGTTTCACTGCATTATACACCAAGAAGCCCTCTGTTCTAAAAAAAATTAATTTCAAAATGTCATGAAAGTGGTAGTTTCGACTGTAAATTTCATAAAATCACGAGGACTCAATCACAGGCAATTCAAACAATTCCTTGATGACATCGAAAGTGAATATGGAGATTTACTGTATTATACAGAAGTAAGGTGGCTAAGTCGTGGATTGACACTGGAACGATTTCTAAATTTAATAGAAGAAATTGGAATATTTCTGGCGGAAAAGCAAAGGGATGATTGGTGGTGTGATTTGGCTTTTTTAGTTGACATTACAAATCATTTGAATGTCTTGAACACACGGCTTCAAGGCAAAAATCAACTGATATCCCAGCTCTACGCTCATGTATCATCCTTTCAATGCAAGCTGACACTTTTCAGATCGCAATTGAATTCAGAAAATCACAATCATTTTTAGAATTATAAGAAAATGGCTGAAAAATTCAACTGCGATTAATTTCAGTTATGTAGAAAAGCTAGATATTTTGATTCAATCTTTTCAAGACAGATTTTCGGAGTTTAAAAAAGTGAAACCTCTGTTGGACATATTCAGCAATCCTTTCACGATTTCAGTTGAAAATGCGCCAGAGTCAATGCAGTTAGAAATTATCGACATTCAAAACAACCAAGATTTACGCAACAAATTCAACGAAGGAGACTTGCTGAACTTTTACCGCTGCATTGATAAAAATACGTACAAAGAGTTGCGCATAAACGCTCTGAAATGTGCCAGCTTATTTGGTTCTACCTATATATGTGAACAAACCTTTTCAATACTAAATAATAATAAAACAAAAAATCGAAACCGCCTTACAAACGAAAGTTTGGAAGCAGTTTTACGTGTTAAACAAAAAATCGAAACCGCCTTACAAACGAAAGTTTGGAAGCAGTTTTACGTGTTGCTACAAGTAAATTTGAGCCAAATATAAAAAAAGATTGTAAGCACTATACAGTGCCACGCTTCAAATTAATAAATTCTTTTTAAATTTTAATACATTAATATCAATTCTTTATTGTCTTTAATTACCTATACTTCTGGCGGCCCGCCATCAGTTCATAATTTGCCCGAGTGGCCCCTAGTCTTAATAAGTCTGTGCATCCCTGCTACAGGATAGTTTTTTAATCTTTAATTTTAACAAAAATGTTACATGTCAGGTAGGTAATCTGAGTTGGTACCTATGATACACTAATCTATAGTTGTAGTTGTAACTATCAATATAAAAATATAAAAAAGATCTCTATGCAAAATATGGCGTTTACCTTCTTTCTGTCTTTAGACAGACAGTTATTTTCCTAAAATAATAATATGTAGCATCATTGGGTGTCATATTTAAGCATAAATGAATGAATGAACTCTTTATTGCACATACAAAATAAATAAAATATCTTAATAGCTAAATTAGTAAACAAAAAAGAACGTACAATAGGCGGCCTTATTGCTAAAAGCAATTTACATACATACCTCATCGAACAAGGTATCCTGGCGAGTGGTGGTGGGTATCTAATTGAAAACATACCTACTAAAATAATCAATGTTATAGGATATATTTTTCGGGAACTGAATGAAAACCTGTTTAGTTTAATTGGCATTGTATATTCTTAGAAAGCTTAAACTAACACTTTCAAAGTCCACAAGCATCGATATCCCACTACGCACCACATGTCCATCTGCATTGACTCCATCGACCATCGCGGAGCGACGAGCGCACGAGCCGGGGCAGTGAATGCATTAAAACGTATATAAATGCATCCGAATTTCCAAAGGAAATACCTCTGAGGCTCTTTTCTTTCATTTACCCTTACATTTATACTAACATTGCATAGCATAATCTGAGATCAAATACAGAGAAAGAATCTAACATTTTAATTATTTCTGGTATACATACATATTTCCCTGTTCAGAGGGTAGTTATGTATAATGTATGTAGAATAATATTATTCATTACTGTCAGACTCAAACTGATTGCAATGGCCACTAACGAGCAGGCCCATTTCAAGAGGGATCTTGTCCCATTCTCCTTCTTCCTCATCTGAATCATATTCCGGCTCCATGTCCATGCTGGGCTTATCTGAAAACCCAGAACTTTATACTATATCCATACTATAATAATAATAATAATAATAATAGTTTTTATTCAGATAAAGGTCTTATAAACAAAACAACGTTATGTGTATTAAATAAATAATAAATCATTTATTGTTCTCTTCACACAATGAGCTTACATTTACAACTAAAATAGTAGGTTTAACTATAAAAGCAACATTGCGCGAGACTGGTGCCTGCGTTAGGTTTCGAAAAAAACCTGTGTTACAGGTCACCAGGCCTCCCACTCCGCGGCAGAAGTGCAGTTACTACATATCAAATTAAAGCTCCGTTAACAACATTATGCCAAATGTACAAATAAAATAAACAAAAAAAAATATATAAAAATGATTACTAAGAAAAAAATAAAATAAAATAGAAAGCAAAATTTAATACCTAATTAAAGATACACAAAATAACCTAGGAGAAGCTTTATAAAGTTAAGGTTTTAATTAATTAGTAAATTAGTAAAGCAGCATTCCTTGTGGTACAGGGCCGAGAGTGTGTGAGTGTGTGTGTGTCTGGGTGTGAGAGTGCGTGGATTTGATGTGTGTTTGGATAAGGTCTTCTGAGGACACCAGTCTCGAAAGAGTCTGGGCAACAAGAGATGCCTGAGATGATGTATTATAGACCTATTTCACTTCTTAGTTTCGACGCCTCGCTCTAACTAAGTTCAAGACTTGTGATATAGACGCGAGGGGCAGCAGCTAGTAATATTATAAATTCGAAAGTAATTCTGTGTCTGTTTGTTACCTTACCTAAATGGTTAAATGAATCCTAAATAAAATTCGACAGGGAGATTGAGGGTAACCCAGGGAAGGACATAAGTCTACTTTTTATTTCGGAAAAGCGCGTGCTTTCCGCGGGCTGAAGCTAGTTATGTATATGTACAGTACTTGTCAGCAAACATATTATCCACAGCTAAGCAAGCCTTCCCAAACAAGGGGGGTTTTTGCTAAAATCACCACACTCAGCAGGAGGATTAGACAGCAGTGATGTGAATATATTTATGAATACTTGTAGTACACTCATAGGAATATCAATCGGTTCCCTAAGAATAGTAACATACATAATTTAAATACTAGAAATAAGAATAAACTCGCTGTGCCCACAACTAGGCTACACAAGATTAATGTATCTTTTAAAGGGCAATGTATACACTTCTACAACAAAATACCAAATGAATTTAAAAATTATCAATAAATAAATTCAAACAAATTGTCAAACATATCCTTTGTAAAAATGCTTACTTCAAAATAGCAGATTATCTAGAGGATATAAAAGCTTGGGACAAGTTTTGCCCCAACTCGAAAACTAACAACCTAACACGGTAAAGGTGTGGAGGTAAAGTGATCACTTTATTTCCTAGTTTTACATATGTAATTTGAATTTTTTGAACCTTACAAGAGTCCTATAAGGTCTAGAGGAAATAAAGCACTATGAATTAGAATTTTAGTGGGGGTGCTAAAAATATGCAGAAGGAAGACCCTTTTTCTGGTAAGTTCCCTAAGTCAGAGGCTGAGTTGAAGGGAGTTGATTATTATGGCCCGACGCCCACAACTGTGTCTATTTAGTACACTAAGGCAATCTCTTCATAAGGCAGGCCTCAGTTAATTTTTTATGTGCTGAAATTCTCAACTAGTTCCACAACCCAAGTTTGTCAACATCCAGTAGTGTAGAATCTACGCTACATATTATTATTATAGAAAGTTATCATTTGTCATCTACACTACAGCATAGCTCATTAAGACAACACAATGAAAAATATAAAAAAGCACTTACTGTCAGGAATTATATTCAAGTTTAAGTTCTCTATTTCATTGCATCTCTCTTCCACTAAATTGAAGTCATCAATATTTGATGGGTTTGCATCGCCAACAGCTTCTGGTATTGGCTCAAATTCTTCTTCGTCCAGGGTGGAATAATTCCTACCAGCATTTTGGAAATAACTATTACCACCAGCATTTTGGGAATAATTATTACTACCAGCATTTTGGGAAAAACTATTATCAGCATTTTGGGAATGACTTTTACCACCAACATTTGTTTTACCAGCAAATTGAGCAGCATGCATTACGAAGAGCTCTGCTTTCAAACCCTGAAAATATAGGGCTTCCACCTAAAAAATATGGCAATTTAGATTGTTGATCTGATAGTAACCAAATAAATGCTATAATTGACCTCAATAGGACCTCGTACCTTCAGAGCATTACGTTGCGCTCTGATTTTTTTCAAGTTTTCAATAAGCCACTTCTCCTCTTCCATTAGGGCCTTTTCCCTGGCATTTGTCAGAGCTATATCGTTACTCATCTTCAGGCTGCTAACGAAATCAAAAATATTTATTAAACTTTATTTACTTTAGGCCAATAACGAGGTTGCTGTTCTTGTTTCTATACGGTTTTGGATGAGCCCGTTGAGCGCACGCATTTGAAGGTACATTGGACGATAATAAACGAATAAGAAAATAACCTACTTCTGAGATCTGAACTCAATTTAAATTTTTCAACACACAAACCAAACCACCGACAACCATTACAATAGTTTCCTTCCTTTCATAATTCGTAGCTTTCCGTGAATTCCGTCCTTCCCTAAATCTGTCGAAATTCGGAAATCGTTGCCTTGTCAATGTTGGCAGCTTTGTTCAGTTTTAACATTGAAAGTAACGTCTAGACATTGACGTCGGTGCAAACCGAACGCAACTGTCAGACTTTGGTCTCCCCTTGGACGAACGAAATTACAGTGCATTCAGTTATTTTACCTCTAGCTGTTAGGTTGGCAATCTGAGCGTTATATTGCCATATATAACTTCTATGACTCCCTTAAACGAAATGTAAAAACAGTATTGCTAATATTACCTAACTATGCCGATTTAGTATTTCACTTTGTGTGATAATGGTACACATAATACGATATTTCTTAAATATATAATCAGGTATTTTGGAAGTAATTTTTTTAATAAAATATTTATCTCCATACAAAATCAGTACAGTTGAACCAACATTCGATTAACATAATATGTAAGTACCAATAATATTATATCAATCAATAATAAACAACAGATCAACATTCTAGTTTCCAGTTTAATTGGGTAAAATGTTTAAAACGGGTAACCGTTTTTTACATACCTGTAAGCTCTTCAAGACGACTCAACAGTTATACCAACACTCAGAAAACATCTGTCAGAGGTAAAATAACTGTGAATGCACTGTACCATCCTAGGAGTAGGCTTCTCTTTCTACGCTAGAGGATCTGGCTAAAGGATCTGGGGACCTCCCCCTTTGGACAAAAACAAAATCACCTTTTTCGTTGCGTTGTGTTCGTTCTGACGATCCCTAGGGACATAAGATACTTACTGGATGAAGACTGCCACAGAGGCGCAGAACAATACTAGGTACCTACAAATACGATCAGCTCATGCTCAGAGGAAATCACGTGTATTCTCTAGCCTCGAAAGGTGGCAAAGGTTTTGTACTTACCACATTGTAGCGTAGGCATATAACATTATACTACATAGATGATTAAACATATTGTTATAGTGTAAGTGCAATGAAATTCTTAGTTTTTTATGACACTCTAGTTTTTTTGCCACATAAATACAGGGTTCTTCGATAGGAAATCGATTAGACTCTTAGATTCTAGATGATTCTGGGAACTCTTTCTTACTGTATACTCCAGGGTCTACTCTCTTTTTGCCTTTTTCTTCCTAAACAAACTCATGATCCGCATCAAAATAAACATAATAATCCTGATAAAACTATAAACTAAGAATGATAACAATAAAATAATTCCTAATATTACAGCATAGACATCTACGTGCGTGCTCTCGAACCACGTATTGAATTTGGCAGGCAGCGAGGGCGGTGCGGATTTATGACGAGCTACGTACTCGGTCCAATAGATGGCGCTGTCCATAGCTGATTGAGGTCTATCGTGCCACAGACGCGATATCCTTTGGGCATTCTGCTGCATCCTGAAAAGATTTTAAATTGGTAAAGATAAGATACAAAATGGATCAGTTGAGCTACCTGTAGGTTTTTTGCAACAGTCTGCAGTTAGCTCAATTGCTTCAATTGTAAATATTACGTAGTGACACGCCCATGCGAGATGTCCGTGCAGATCAAAGTTCCCCCACTTAGAATTAGATACTATTCTAATTACCTGAAAATTACCGAGTTCTAATTTGATTGTTTTTCTGTGTTATTATATTAAAGATTTCATTTTATGATCAAGATACGAAACTTAAGATAGATTTTAAATAATTTCCCAAAAAATTACGACTTCGACGGGACTTGAACCCGCAACCGCATTTGTTTTAAATTACCCTGAGCCTACACAGGCACTAAGTATAAATAAACACAAAACAGTACAAAAACCTTAAGGTCGATCGTTCGTGTTGGCGCGATTAAATTTTTCGTGGTTTTACATTTATTTTGCCTTCTACATGGAATAAAACTAACGGAAAAGTAATTTGTCGCAAACCGTAAACCATTTTCTATGAACCCATCATGAAAACCACTTCGATTCAATTGTATTTTGAGAGCACTTGGGAATACCATCGAGCAAGTACACATGGGTACGTGCTCATGGGTACGTGCTCGATGGGGAATACATATTATAAGTTGATTTACAACCCAAAACCTTATTTTCCCAAAATCTCCAAAAATACCAGTGAATCGAAGTAAGTTTCTTCATAAGTGAATAGAAAATGGTTTACGATTTGCGGAAAATTACTTAGACATAGACATAGACAATCATTTATTTGCTGCTCAAACACCTCACACAATAAGTTCAAAACAGATATAAAAATACTTTTGAAAAATAGTTAACTTATATTACTACTTTTCGGTTAGTTTTATTTATTGATGAACGCACGATAAAAAATCACAAAAAAATTAACGTCGCGCCTACAAGAAACGATCGACCATAAGATAGATATTGACTCTGACACTGATATCCAAGACCATCCAGCGCACCTCAAATCCCAAGTAGGTACTACGGTGGTAAAAAGATTCTAAAACTTTTCATTTGGATTTTTTAAAGCGCGCGCTACAAAACGCCTTATGTGTATCTTAACTTACTCAGGCGAAGTCAACTCTCTCACAGCCTGCTCCAAATTCTCAGCATTGAGTAGATTGAAGAACAGCGTCCTTCCAAGACCGACTGCTCTGACAGCGGCGGAGTTTGAAAACTGGTCTCCGAAGAAGGGAATTGTGAGGATCGGCTTCCCACAGTGCGCTGTCTCGGAAATACTGAGCATGCCTCCGTGGGAGACGAAGGCTAGGACCCTCGGGTGACCTGTAATGTGTTCACGTTAACACTCCAAACAAACAAACAACAACACAAATAAGGTTCGTAGTTAACCCGCTTACATCCGTAACGAATTGGTCAAACTGCGATAGGTTTTATAGTAAAACATGAACACATTCATTGCCCATGCTGCACATCTATTCCAAGCTAGTCATACTAGCTGCGTGCGGGGCCGCCGCAGCCTGAGCAGTGAATGTGTTTTTAAAACCTTTGGGGTGGAAAGGCAACCCTTTACCAGCGATGACGTTCACATTACACTATTACCCACCCTGATCTTTTGAACACCAAAATAACATGAGGAGATTAGACCACATAGCCTTTAGTGATGCCAGGATCTTTGTGGCGTGACTGCGCCACAAAGATCCTGGCATCACTACGTCTCTTCTTTACGTCTTCTCAACTGCTGAATTTTGCATATATGTAGTTCTAGGCCTGGAATAAAATATTGTGGAGCCAACGGCGCTAGAGTCCGAAGGAAGTCCCAAAGTTTTTCAACACCTACGTCACTTGAACTCGTGGTGTACGTGGTTAGCGCATTCCCATACTGAGGGAAGGATGCGGGTTCAAGTCCCGTCGACGGCGAAAAATTTTAGGATATTATTTGATTATTTATGAGAATTATTATTTGAAATATTTTGACGTTTGTGGTTGTGTTTTGAGGTTGGTGTTTTAATATTCACATTCACATGTAATGTGGCGAGATATGAGGGTCAACTTATTTATTATACCACCTGTGTAATTTACCATGTCTGATATGAATAAACTATTTTACTTGATTTAATTAATATAGCCAACCACCGCAAATAACGGGACCACCAACTAGTGACCAGCTTGGTGGTGGCCTTTGTCCAGCTTTGGGATACTGTGTGTTCCAATGCTTTTATGATTTGTATGTCCTCTGAATACTCACACAGGATATCCAGTTGTGGGAACCAGCTCCCAGTTAAGATCTTCTCATCCGTGAAGGTAGCGTTCTCGTATTTCCAGATGATCTTGTAAGGCAGCCTTTTGAACGCAGTGAGGAAATCTTGCAGTTTGTGCTGAGACATCGTGTTGGCCTTCAGATTGGAGCCGAAACTTACGTAGATCGCTCCATTATGCGCATCGGCAAGGAATTTCTCTATTTCCTGGAAAATAGTTGAACAGTTTTAGGTAAGATAAAATTTAAAAGGTAGGTACGGTACCTCCTTCAACTTATTCTATCAATAGCGCAGGTATCAAGCTAATATTATAGACGTTTGTGTAGTGGAAGAAGCTTAGACCTTGTTTTTTAGTTAATACATAATATAAGTAGGTTCCTTGTTAGGTTAGGTATTTAATACTAGATGTTGCCACCTATAGAATTTGGTTGGGAGGCATTGAGTAGGCTATTCATTATATTTCAATGTTCCCAACATTGGCAGCCAAATAGGTTAGGTATGTTAGGCATCTAGCACTATTAAATTTGTGGCCGTAGATGCCTATTTAAAGTAAAGTAAAAAGTATTTATTTTGTGTCACAAAATTTTAAACAAAGTTGGTACAAACAAATATAGTTACAACACGACATCAAAAAAGGTCATCGCTCAGCATTATGCACAGTAACGATGACGCTACTGTGCGCTGGTTTTATACGATACCTAGAACTAGATTTTTACCAACCAAATTGTAGATGTAAGTAAACAGAACAATGATGATGAGATGACAATAAACATGGTTCTCCTTTCTCGACGACTCACCAGTGTAACAGGTTTCGGTGTCTTACAATGCACCCCGCCTATTTCCAAGACCTGTGGCGGAAGGACCCGCGCACCGGTCACAGAAAAATGCTGATAAACAAACATCATCTTCATCCTCTCTCTTGCCAATCTTTCCAAGCTGAACGAGAAGTCAGGCAGATGTTTACTGAACACTTCCCCAATCGTTATCTCCCTCTTCCATCTCCCAAAAGTGTTTAAAAATGCAGAGATCACAACTGATTCCACTTTGTGAGGAATGGACGGATTGGGTCCTGCATTAGAGAAGTAAAAGGCATCAGCGGCGTAGTCGAAAGTTATCCCCAGTCGAGAGTACGACCATGGCAGCATCGTGTGTGAAGTTATCCCTATAATCGGAGCGTCGTGCAAAGCAGCAGCGTAAACCAAACCGCAGTCACTTATAAATTGCTCCACGAAGATCACGTCATACTTAGCCCCTTCTGCGAGATGAGCTTTAGCGTTCTTGTTCGTGAAAAGATTCTCACAGTCGGTGCCTAGCATCTTTGTGACCGTGTGCCCATACACATTGCCGAGTCGTTTGATATTCGCGTCGACATGTTCGAAAGATTCTAACGGATTTCTAGCGTACGCGGTATGATTGTAGGAATACGCTTCTAGGTCGATGAACCTAAGATTCGATGTTGGTATGACGTCAGGGAAGTTGTTCATGACCGTGACGTGGTGGCCTCGGATGGCCAGCTCTTGAAACAAGGGCTGGAAGGCCATATAGTGGCTACGCAGAGGCAGGGATATGATTGCAAGAATTCTAAGTGCGAATACATTTTGAGATGCCACGAGTATCAGTAAAATGAGAACTAGATTTAATCTATTTTTGTTCATGTCCACGCTGTTAAGCACTATGATTTCGCACTGCACGTGGGTCGCCGCGGAACGCTGCCCGTGAACTAATAGAGGCAGAGGCTACAGACAGGCAAAGCACCGCGTCACTCTGCCCAAGCCGCGCCGCGCCGGTCAGCTTAACAGAGCAGTCCTTCCTTATCAAGTGTATGACGCGTCGTTGTTATCTTATTTATCATTATTGTACATAAAGGTAGGTAAGTTTTAGAAGACCGTAGCACTCCTATATTTAGTTTAACGGAATCAAATAAAACATTATTTGATTCCATTTCGTGAGTTTGAGATGCGCTTATTTAATCAAACAGAATCAGGTCTAATGAATAAACAATGAGCTCTATCATTAATACCTACTCTCCCAGCGCTAGATAACACAATGTGACACTCTATTGTGCTTAGGAGCACAAGCCGTATCAGTCATTGATTTTCCGATACAAACCTCGGATAGTGAATCCTTTATTAAAACTTACCTTACCTACAATGTTTATAAAAAAAAAACATTTCCTGTAAATACCTACCTACCATTATCGTAATAATTAATAGAATAATTATAACAAGGATAAACTGACACTGGGATCTACTTCCCTACAACAATACTACAGACGCTAGTTAAAAGTATCCAATGAAGAACAGAAGCAAATTAGAACTAATATTTACAATTGAAACAGTTGAGCTGACTGCTAAGCAAAAGAATAGAAGAAACTTACTTTAGGCACAGCTTTGAGTACGCCAACATGGATCCCAGCAATTTCAAGAAGTTGCGGCGCCAATGGCCTTGCTCCCGTCACAGAGAAGTGCTGGTACGAAAACATCATCTTCATCCGAGTCTTCGCTTCCTTCTCTATGTCCAGGGAACGGCGCGGGAACTTGATGTCAAACACTTCGTAAATATAGCTCTGGAAATACCAACGCCCGGGTTTCGTGAAGAACCAGTGTAACACAGCCGTTTCAACCTTGTGAAAGAGCGACGGATTCGGTCCAGAGTTGGAAAAGTAAAACGCATCTGCAGCCGCATCAAAGGGGACCCCTAACCTTGGGTATGCGAAGGGTAGTAGCACGTGTGAACTGATTCCTATGATGGGAGCATCATACAGAGCCAGCGCGTAAGCCAGCCCGCAATCCCCCATAAATTGTTCCACAAATATCACATCATACGCCCGACCTTCAGTTACATGCGCCACTGCACTCTCGCTTGTCAACAAAGTTTCGCAGTCTTTTCTATTATTACTGGCTGTTAACGTAATATGCCTGTACACGTTAAATAAATGCATGTACGAAGCGTCGATCGTCTCGTAGAATTCCAACCTCGGAGTCGTGCCGTTAAGTGACCGCTTTAGATCGACAAACTTTAAATTAGGCGGTGGATTTTTATCGGGAAAATTGTTGATCACTGTCACGTTATGCCCTCGTACAGCTAGCTCGTGGAAAAGGGTTCTGAAAGCCATGTAGTGGCTACCGAGAGGCATGGAAATGATGGCGAGTATATTGTACGCGATTGCATGGTGCGATAGTAGAAGGATAATGAAGAGTGATTTGTATGACGCTGACATAACGGTGAGTAACGTTCATAGCCTTTTGAAACCGGTCTATAACTGCACACGGCCCACGCTCAACTGACGAATGAGGGAATGATTGAACATTGAACTAGCGATACTAGGTTCCTATACATTCATAGATGTGTGCCTACTTACTTGAGATGCATTTTTCATCTAAGAACTTACTTCATAGAATTTTATAATGAATAAATAATTACATTATGCGGGGCAATCGACACAGCATCATCATATAAATTATTTAATTAATTTTATAACGTAAGTATTTTGTTCCTACTCCTGCGCTTATGGCGGTTGTACCTCAAACAAGCGCCACCGTCTAATTCTCTCTTATAATTACGTTAAGCAAAATAATTTTTAAAATCCCATTGTACACTTTATTATGTAACCTATTTTATGTCTTTGTACTAGTTTTATTTTGTATAGTTTAGGCAGAGATGCGAAGTTGCTCTTGGTGGCCACCAAACTCTGTTATCGCATCTCTGTCTGAATTAAGTACCTCTATACCAAACTAAACAGTTCCCGAGGCATTCAAAAAAAGCATATTATGATAATTATCACAAACAGTACAATGGATTTTAGAAAACTACTGTGTTTAACGCAATATTAAGTAAAAATAGGTGTGCGGCATACAACCGCCTTAAGCCCTTCGAACATATTATAGGGAATGAAATGAAATGATATACCTTCCAAATGATATGGCTTCCCATCAGCAAAATACCTATATGTACATACAAACGTTCTGCGCAGTGCTGTGAACAGGTGTACCTACTACATTGTTTTAATAGGTTTAGGAAAAGAACACAATTATTTATAACTTATTTTTGCGCATGTGAGCGTAATACCGCGGCTTTTTTGCGAATGTGATACGTGATGATGACTCATCCATCCCATTCACGTACTTATTCAGAAATCTCATTATTGATTGAGATATCTGAATACGTGTTTACCTTACCTCCATGTTAGAAAATCCCATTCCCTGTCTTACTTATGTTTGATCGAAGCCTATAATTTTATCAATTTCTATAATAATGTAATTTGACTGACCAGCGCCTTTATAGGTAGGATAAGTTTAGGTCCCTAGAAAAATTACAAAATACAAAAAGGAGGTTAGGTATTGTACATAATAATGATAATTTTATTTAAAGAACAATAATTCGTTATTTAACTTACCTAGTAAATATTAAAATACCTAGTACCTATTTAATAAATACCTACATAATCTGTACACCATTGAATTTTTGACATTATTATAAACTGTGCGACTAGAAATGTCATATCAGAACAATCTCTTCTGCACAATATAAAGACATACAGCTAGAAAAAATAGGAATGCAAAGAACATGATCACTTTATCTGTGAACTCGCGTCTGCCGTATTTCTTGAGTAGTTTGCTTGACTGGGTTATAGTGCCAGCTGTGTTTTCCAGCTCTGACTTTGTACCCTGAAACAAATAGCTCTTTAGGGCCTTCAGGTATTAAGTAGGTATATTATAATGCTGGACAATCCACACAGCATCAATTAGCCCCAAGCTAAGCAGTCTAAGCAGAGCTTGTGTTATGGGTACTAAATAGATGACTGATAGTGATGATAAGTGATAACTGATAAGTTAAACTTAATACAATACATTACATAGGTAGATATGTTTTATTATACATAGAAAATACCTAGAACACCCGGAACAAATATTTGCAGATCGTACAAACATTTTTCCCAAGGCGGAAATGGAACCCGCAACCTCCTGTGTCGCAGGCGGACCTTCGCCCGCCGCGCCACATCGGTCGTATACCAGTTATTAGGGTAGTCCCTAACCAAAACCACAGACCAGTTCCAAAACACTAGCTCTTCTTAGGGTCCAGGTCGATTAACACAATTCAAGTGAATATTTAAGATTTTGTTAGGATTTATTTATTTATATTAGGGGATATTTCAGCACAATATACATAATAGCGATGTGTGAAGAGACAGGTGGCTATTAACAAGTTCCCACTTATAGAGTTAGGATATTGAACATTATCTGCTGGCGGATTGGTGATCGCTGTTGTGTTAAAAATACACCCGAAATACAAAGGAGGAAGCTCTGGTAAGTTTCCCTGGTCGACTCTTACGACATTCACAGGCTGAGCCTGAGGGGTCGACTCCTACGACATCCACAGGCTGAGTCGGAGGGGTCGACTCTTACGACATCCACAGGCTGAGTCGGAGAAGTCGACTCTTACGACATCCACAGGCTGAGCCGGAGAGGTCGATTTTATAGTTATTCTGTGGTAATAGGTAGCTATATTATTCAAGTTATGTTTTATCCATGTGCCATGTAAGAGTTGTATTGTAAAGTGTTCAAAAGTATGGTTCATCAACACTATCTGTCCACTCTTGACAAGTCTTCCCGATATTCTCTTTGTTATTTTGTTTATCATTCCTGTTTTCTTGTGTCTCTTTTTGTTAATTATAGTAGTTTCTTTTTTTTAAAGTACTTTTATGTGGTTAAACCACTTCTTATTTTCAATACTTCATCAATTACGCCACCGTCAGCTTCATACTGATCCTATTCATTCAAAGGTTGCTGAAGAGATCGCTGTTAGCGATAAGGCCGCCGATTGTGCCACATTAGATATAGTAAGCATTAAGTTCTTGTTTTATTGTTTTATGCATTGATGGTGCAAAGAAATAATGTATCTATCTATCTATCATGTAAGCAAACTCGCCATGAGCAGTTGATAGCAAAACTAAACTTACATGTACTGTGGAGCTTGATTGTACTAAGCTATCTAGTGTGTTCTGGCTTTTTTGCGTTGTATCAGCTAGCTGTCTACTTATCGACAGCAATTGTTCTGTAACTCCTGAAACAAGTTTACTTTTTTAAAGGGAGATTTTTAGAGACGGACACAAAACTTTTCTCTGTCCAACTTATCAAGGGAGATTCTGTGTTCAAAAGTTGTACTACTACTACTAAAGTAAATTACATCATCCAAAACCTGACTTTATTCACTGATAATAATAAATAAGCCTCCAAACTCTTACACCACTCTCCTGTAAAGTTTACATTTGAGTTGAGCTATCTCTAGCTAGATAGTTTCATGTGTATTTTATTGATAGGATTTATTATTATCATTGTAAATAAGTACTTTTTGTAATTTTCTTTTTATATAAAGTTGTACCTGATGACATGTTCAACAGGCCATCTCTATCCACCTTCGATGGCTTCCTATGTTTCACTTCTGTTTCAGAGACTTCATCCCGCCTCATTAGCTCCCATCTCTGAGCTTTCTCTACTGTAAACATACTTGTTATGTTCGCTTCTTTGAACTCTTTTAGAAGACTGAAAAGAGGATAGAGCAGAAAGTAAATCAGTTAGTATTACTTTTGTAAAACTACTTACTAATTTATAATATGTACTAATTCTGTGTTATGGTTTTGAAAGCCTTATTCTACTTTAACCACTTAATTATTGTCTCTCATCTATAATTAATAGCTTCCGGCGCACACACATTTCACACACATTTTCCAGTATAATGAGAAGCCTATGTCCATCACAGCCTATGCTCACCAAATTTGTGGTAAAATAAATAAATTTCACAGAGATCAATTTAGCTATTTAAGCGTGAATAGGTAACAGACAGACAAGCGAGGCAGAATTTCTTTTAAATTTATATTAGTATGGATTTCCTAAAACAGTAGGACTTCCTATCAAGCATATACTTCATAATATCACATGTCCGCAAAGTGCACAGAGATTTCTGCCAGATGTCAGTTATAAACTTATAAAAGATGATTCTGCTGGTTAAAAACTGTTTGATAAAATGTTGTAGGTATACCTGGCTAGCTGCTGCCTTTGGGATACCATCTCTGTAACATACTTTGGATCATTAAGATTCTTGCAATACAGTTCTAAGTTGCTCAGTTCTTCTCTCAGTTCTGCCAGTTTTTGTCTTCCCTTTTCATTGAGCTGATTAAGAGTTTCCATTGAGTCTTTGCATTCTAAAATATCCTGCAATAAATCAAATTATATGTAAGATTAAAATAAATATTATACCTATTTCTTAGACACGCTCTTAGAATAATTAAGTGAATAGGCCAAATACTGATAATACCAATCATGTTTTGGTGCAGTATGCAGTGCAGAATATAATAAAATAAGAAATCTTACCTGTATTACCGCCTTAACTTCAAAATGATATTTAGCTATTATTTTTATGAAACTTTGATATTGACTTGGATCTGGAGTTGATAACTTAGTCATTATCTTTCGAAAGGCTTCCTTTTTGTAGAAATCTAGTGTTCTCGTATCCATTTTTAGAGCATGTATCACTAAATTCGGTAATATGAACTCACTGTGTCTGCGAAATGCGCGAATTTACTTTTATTTTGAGATCATTTGAATTTTGCACAAAATATTTTTTTTGAACATGGATTTTATTGTGTTGACGTGACGTGCGTATCTAACTGTCAGACACGCACGCCACTGTCAAACTCTGACAAGACAATACTTCAACTTCTTTATTTTTGGCGCCGCTTGCTTTTCGCTACGACTCTGCCAGTGTCAGTAAGGAGTGTCATAAACTTCAAAAATAATATGATCGGTTCAAAAATTCGGTATAGTGAAAGCAGAGAAAAAATTAAATATGCAATGATTGCAATGATTTATAAACAAGACAATACAAGACTGAGTGAGTAGACCTCTGAGTACAGAAACAAGTAGACTGACTGCAAGTGAACAGCTGTTAATCGGACTTTGACATGCCTATAACATGTCATTGACATATTTGATCATAATTAATTTCGTGAACGAAATTTAACACCACCATTGCCATTCAACGTGGCAATGCTGCCAGCATTCTGGGCCCACTGCCTTCTGGTGACGGCTTAGATTTTTAAGTAAATGTGTAACGTGTAGTATACAGGGTGGTTTTTTGAGAAGGGCGGTGATGGCCAACTCTGAAACCACGAGAGTTAGGGAAAAGTCGTGAAAGGAGTCATGCCCTCGATTTATAAGAAAACAATAACAGCATATTTATTTTTTCAAAAATCTTTTACTTTTGACGGAAATGGACCCGAGTGATTTTTGAATAAAAATTACACGCTGTATTATTAAACTAATCGATTTGTTGCTGATAAAGATCAATCTTTGCAAATAAATGTTGTACTAAAAATGAATGGATATAGCAAATTTTCACTTTTTTATTTTTACACGGAAGAAAACTCACCTCCTATTTAAACTTTTTGGTCGTTATGTGTGAAACTCATTTGTCATAATAGCGGGATACTGTGTTCATTGACTAAAAAAATAATTCCATTTATGTTTTTTTCCCAAAATAATAAATAATCCCAAACATACTCATTATGACGAGAATAGACCCCATTGTTTTCGGCCTTCGTCGTACGTCCATTCGATAAAATATCGAACACCGATTCGTAAGATTCATACTTATAAGTTAAAAGTATGAATGGGTAAGTCGCAGACTAAAATACTTACCGAAACTTACCTAGCTAAGATTTATGAACAACAGACGGTTTTATTGTCAGAAGTAGCGCTGCCGCGCGCGGAGGCGCGAGTTTCAATTTCAATTAAACTAATCATTATTTTTATCACACTTTATTGGGTAAATAGAAAATACATTTCTTGCAAATCTAACTAGGTACTTACGGATGGACGGCCAAAATATAAAAAAAAAAACAAAAAAAAGCTAGCTAGCCAGGAGAACATAGGTAAAGTCCCCAGCAAAGGCCAAGCCAAGCAAGCAGGTAACTCGAATGTGGCACGCAAGGTAATGACTATATTGTAAAGCCCGATGAAGAAAAAAGCCCAGCAGAATGAAGGTAGGTACCCATCTTCAAAGCAGAACAAATCGCAGCAGCGTTTTATTCTGCTTTGAAGATACCTTCATTCTGCTGGGCTTTCTTCTTCATCGGGCTTTACAATATCGTCATCGTAATTAGTGTTTAGAAATAATGCGTGATACCGATAAGAGCCACCTAATTTCTTGCGGCATGTGGGACAATTCCTTGAGGTGGTCAGTGCTCTTTGCAGACACTTCCGGCAGAATACGTGGCCACACTTCGTCGCTACTGCGGCTTTCTTGTGCAAGTTGTCGAGGCATATTGGACATCTGAGCAGCAGGAATGATGCTCTCTTATTCTTCTTCTGGAAAAGAAAGAAAATGTACTTAGCTACACAAGGCTGCAGAAGATACTGTGCAACGTGCTTACCTAGCAGCGGGCGTGTTCTATTCTTATAAGCTTATTGGTAGGGTCGTACGGTACCTAGAAGTTTCATCAGCCTATGATTGACTACTGTCAACCTACCTGCATGGACTGCATGTTATGGAACTAATAGCCCCTATTATGTGTAGGTAGGTAAGGTACCCTGTTTAGGTACCTAAGTAGGTGCTTTTAGCTAATTGGGTGCCTATTTGTTGCTATGTTTAAGAATCCCGAGACGTACCTACCCTCGGTTTGAGTTTCAGTTCCTGTTTGACTATTTTACCCTTTTTTTGTTGATCTTCTTGGGTTTGGCCAGCTCTCGGCGGCATAATCTCTCCTACGTTCACTGTGCGGGTATTTAACAGTGCTGGACCAGTTTTGATGCGAATCTTACCGTGACTCGAGATGAATTTACTTACAAAAAAATAAAAAGACAGATAATTGGTGAGAGTTGAACGACGGGCTTGAGCGAGTAAATTTATAAATGATTTTAGAAAATTATGTTCTAATATAGGTTTATTTTTATGGATGACTAACGTCTGACTGACACTCATTGCGTTTGTCGTTTGTTGATGGTTTGGATCTGACGAGGAGTCAGATTTTTATGACTTTTCTATCATCAAACATCGAATTGAAGCAATAAAGTGACCATAAATTCTTTATAAAACGTTGTAAAACCAGCTTCGAGCCTTGTCCACACTTGTGCGTTGTATCATAATGAGACGTTTTCCAAAAAATAAAAAACCATAGGTACATATTTACTTTAGGGCTCAATAGATGGCGCGGATCTTTCGCGAAAGAATAGTTGTCATTGGGATGTCATGTCCGACTATGCATGATTAATGCACTACCGGCGTGGCGTAGGGGAGAGGGGGGTGGGCGGTCCGCACCGGGTACCAAGCTTCAAGGGGCTATATTTACTGTTGTTAGGAGATGAGGTCGGGATTTTCTTTTCTTTTGGGGGGGGGGGTTGGTTTACATATTTCCGTGAAGAAGGAAAAAATGTAAGATGAATGTATTTTTATTAAATAAATATTTAATAAAAATATTAACAGGATAAGCATTCACGTGTACTCATCACATTCAAATAATAGCAATTAATTAATTAATAAATAAAATAGCTACTTAAATCATAATAATACAAGTGATAAATTAATGCTAAATCAGTTTGTTGTTGTATTGTTGATCGAAGAGTTTGGCAAAATTTAAGAAAATCCTTCGTGAATAAAATTGATTTTGGTTTTTGTATGTCTCGATGTTTTAATACATTTATTGCGTAATAACTTAACAAGTTTCTTTGGTCCACAGCAGAATAGGTTTAGGTGGTATCTGTAAATAATAGAAAAACATTACATTAGGTTATCAATTATCATAAGCCACCATTTAGTTCACACCTAGTTCATTTTTATTAATAAAATCCAGTAACAGGTCAGTATACCTACTTATCAATAAAAAACTTGTAAAAAACTCAATAATAAAAGTGTCATAGAAAACAATTCTATGACACTGCAATGTTCAATTAAAAAGTGAACTTTGTCAATAAAATTCACTTAATTTTATCTCATGATATTCGTGAAAGACAATGTACAACCACAACAGATCAGTCAGATTAGATACGTACCCTGGATATAGATGCACCCAATATCCGAATACCCGGTCCCAATGTGGCCTGCCTTTTCTGACCCTGCAGCCCAGCAGCGGATAATTCTTAGCTACTGCATAACTCTCATTCACACATTCGCTCCTATTCAAGTTCGGAGTCAGTAACGTCGCTTTCTCGTCATCTGCAGTAAATATATGCGAGTGTCCCTTCTTATTGATGACAATGTGTGTTTCTCTATTATTAGAATGTTGTGTGACGAAGAGTTGTAGATGCAATCTGTCTGGTCGGTTAGCGCTGCGTAGTTGTCTGATGGTTTTGTCAGCTAGTTCTGCCAGCCAGGTTAGTTCTTGTTCGTCACGGACTATCCATAGCAGATGGAGCCTGCCTGGAAGATTGCTTCTTGGGTTCCTGTATAGAAATAAAAACAGTTTTACATATAATTTTAGAGTAGAACCTGCTTCCATAGTTATTGAAAAAAATATATAACTTTTACTTTAGTAAAAAATAAATCGGGTAAAATTTACCAGCGATCTCCACACTAGGCAAAGCCTGTATTGTGGAGACCAGAGATATATTTTTGAATGAACTAGAAATCGCTAAACATCATGTAAAAACCAATTTAAAATAATACTTACTGAAGTATTTGATGCAAAACCGCCACAAAAGGCGTGATCCCCACACCAGCCGCAACGCAAATCGCAATCTCGGTGCGGCTAACGCTCTCCATCGGACTCGAGAATGGACCGTCGACCAATATGCTGAAACAATTTTGCCATATTATCATCTCCATAACTCAGAAAATTTTAATTCCAGATTTTTACAGAATCATCCATCAGTGCGACCTCGAACTTAAAAGATGTACTTAACTTACTTCATTCCTCGGGGACCTCTTTCTTTTAGAAGCTTTGCTAGAGCCTCGGTCCAATCGCCTTTAACACGAAACCACACAACGAAGTTCCTTTGGTGTGGAGTAGGAAGCTGAAAATGTTCATCTATCGTTAAGCATTATAAGCACTATAAGTTCAGCGTCATAATCTTTTTAAACACATTGCTGGCTGGTTGGGATCTCTATTTGCAAAAATAAACAAAAGTTCCTCGGTCTGTTTTGTCTACATTTGATTTTTTTACTGGGTCAGTAAGCTTATCGGATTCAGAGGTTGTCGTCCGCTTTAATGAATTTAACAGCTACGCTTTATAGCGTGGTTTCTGGAATACATGACCATCAATAACGCATGAACAGAAATAACAGGAACGCTGCATGCCACGTGCATTCCTATAGCGAATAATCACGTCATCGCGTTAGGGAAACCTATCAAACCTATTGTTTGTCAGACAGCTCGTGCCGCATCAGCAGTTTGTTACCTATACTCCTGGTACCTATACTTACCTACCTATTAATAATAAATGACCAAGATTAGTATCCCGCTTACTGAATAGATAGCCCTGAAACATGATACAACAAGAGCGTTTTATACCTATCAGCATTTTGCTTAATAACTGTTATCAAACAAACTACTGAAGCGGCACGAGCTGACTGACAAACAATAGGTTTGATAAATAATGTTTATACAACGGCCACGTCAATCCCGGCTTAAATAATTGACCACTGTCAGCCCGTGAATGTCCTAAAAGTCGACCAATAAGGAAACCGTCCAGAGGAAGCGGGGAACCTTCCTTCTGCAGGTTTTTCGACACCAACTCTACTGCGATCACCAATGCGGCTGTCAAGCTTGGTGATGATGACAAATCTCCTTTGTTTGGAAAAGGAATGTTTATATAGCAGTGGACGTATGTCAGCTGATGAGGTAAACAAAAACAAGATTTGATACCTTGACGACAGTGAAGGGGTGCCACTCAAGAAGGGATATTTGTGGGCATTGCAGCACTACGTACTGTCCAGCGCGGTACATCTTGTCCATGTTTGGACAACTGAGCTTCAAACATAATGTTTGACCAGCCATGGGGTGTCCCTGAAAATGGTTTAATATTTAATTTTAAAAAAATCCGCAGCGATAGTAGGTAGGTAGAACCACCAGCTGGCTTGTCAAGGGATGAAATATAAGTATGTACCCAACTTCAACTATGGAGTCAGTAGGTACTTAGTTCGATTGAATCCATAGGAAATGTTTGTGTTAGGGATTAAGGAGAGTTGGAAAATGCCGCGTGGCTGACAATGCCGCGCCCCTGCATATCCAGCCAACTAAGCATTTAACAGTAGTTTTACCGTAAACTTTGTATTCATACAAATATTGTACATAAAAATAAGTATTATTATTTATTTGTAGAAATTTGTATGAGCACGGTATTATTGTACCAGTTTGAAAATACCGAGTTTTCCCATTTTGACGTATTTTGATTATTTATTTTTTCTGTATTTGCTTTTAACGGTTTTGCCACACTACAGGTAGGTATATCATAAAAAAAAACTTACCTGTACCTAAATAAAAATGTAATCAAACCCGATTCCAAGCTAAGCATTCTCACTTAGGAGCGCGGTAATATCCGACTCTCCCCTACTAAGCCATATTTTATTTTAATTATGCTGTGCTTTTTAGATAATCTAAGTACATAATTATGACTATCAGTCAGTACCTTACCTATAGGTATACAAGCCTTTCGATAGCTTCATTTAATTTCTAAATTCTTACGCACACCCAATGCAATAGAGTACCTTTTAAAATCGTAATTAAGTTTGTTACGCAACAATGCAGACTATTTTAGACCTACATTACAATAGTTTTTTGCACAGGTTTTATGCATCGATATATATTTTTACTTTTATCGAAGGTTTTATGGAATATATGTCAGTACGCCCCACATTGGCATGAATAATAAGAGGATTATGCTGATTCGATTCAGCTATCGGATTACCGTGCTGGCTATGTGGACTCATTACTATGAGATTTGTGAATAAAAGATTAGGTAAGTAAGTACCTGCCTATCCTTTTATACCCACCCGTCTTTCCATAAAGCTGAGGTTAGGGCTAAATCCAAAGATTTCCTAAATCTACTAAAAAGCAAATCCAACTTCTGTAAAAATAGGTAGGTACTTTTAAACTACCGTAAAACGTGCCTACTATGCCCCCCTCTAGAGAATTATGCTCCAATTTTGTAAAATGTTTCAACGTCTTTTATGTTCCAATCCTCGCACCATTTCACTTGTTTTTGAACGCATCCCAATCGTTTGACATCCGTGTGACATTACTGAACTGTCAAATTCTGATCCAAAACAATTTTTGAAATTTTGGAGCCAAAAGTGGAGCAGAGTAGGCACAGTTTACGGTACTTATATAATACATATCGTCATACCTCTAATATATCGACGACTGCTCGATTTCTTGAAAATATCCTCCATAGAAGATCAACGAAGAAGCAAGTTAAAGGAACGGACATCCATAGCCATGTCTGAAATATTTAATTTTAAGTAGGCAGGTATTAGGCATACATTGATATCTACTTACTTTTATAAATAGCTTTGCCCAGTCGACAAATCCAATAAAAATCTAATGATGTCCGAATCCAAGAATAGGTTAATCAAACCACACCGGAACTGCCGGAAGTGATTTGAAACCTATACTAATTGAACGCCCATTGGGAATTTGTACGAGTGCTGCTAGGTATTTGCCAAGCTTGGCTGTGTCCACACTTGTGCGCTTTCATACTTTTAACGTTATAACTTCGGTATTGCATTTTGCTACTTACTTTACTTTACGCGCATAAAACGCAAATGCGTGTAACTCGTGTAAGTAGGTACTTACACGCCTCCATTACTCTATTATTATGAATTCGAATGTAACTCTGTCTATCTGTCTGTCTGTCCGTTACCTTTTTACAACTAAACGGCTGAACGGATCTCAATGCAATTTGGCAGGGAGGTAGATGGTATCCCGGGGACGGACATAGGCGGTACTTTTTATTCCGGGAAAAAGCGTGCGAAGCCGCCGGCAAAAGCTAGTAATTTTACAAAAATTACATTAGTACCTTTTTAAGCAGGTATTCTGAGATTCCCACCACAGACCACCGTTTTGGCTTTGATTATTTAGTAGGTTCCTACTTTTTAAAAATATACCTAATATACACTTGGATTAAAACAACTTGGCCGCAACCTGAAGTTGCGTCAGTGGCTGCGCAGTACTCGTTTAAATGTACAAAATGGTGGTGCGCATGTGAAAGCTAACTTCACTCCAGCCAAGTTGTTTTAATCATACATATTGTAGGTACCTATTGGCATTACTAGTCTTGCTAGAGTGTGACCTGCTCGTGCTCACCTTTGATTCAATTGAAATAAATCTAGGAGTATTTGTGGTTGCATTATCGCCGATCCAACTGGTGTTATGACTAGGAATCGGACTTTTATCATTTATTACCATCTCTTGCTTGAGCACACCGCTGAAAAAAATAGATTAAGTAACTTCAACTTCTTAAAGAAGAAAAAAGTGTGCGCTAAAGCTCGAAATAAACGATAAGTACCTACCTAGGTAAACGGTTCTTGAAACTTTGAAAAATGATATGGAACTTTAACATTTTAAAGGAATACGAGGTAAGCCAGGTGGACCTTCGTGCACTTGCGAAATCATGAATCACGCTCATTTTTTATGCCTAAGTTTAAAGGTAGTTAATTTTATTCAAGTCTTGTCCTCTGTTTCTTCGAAATCAAAATAATAATTCATAAAACCATCAAGCATTACATACAAAATATTAATTATTTCAACTTAAAACTTATGTTTGAACAGCAAATAAATCGCTTCTGTTGGGCAAGTACCTACCTACTTTAAAAATATAAAAAAACCTTTTGTATTTAATTCTTGTCAAAGCAATTACCTAAAAAAAAGTGCAGAGTTTTTTATATGTTATAATAACTTATAATAAGTAAAATATAAAATGTACCTAAATACTTAGAACCAATTTCAGACAGAATATCAATGCAACCAAAATTGGGCTAGGTCCCATTAATTTTAATAGACTAACCATATTAAATCAAATGGTCTTACCTCAATGGATGAATAAGAAACAGCACCATAAAAGGCAGATACAACTGATGGGCGTACCAGAATGCGTTGTAAATCTTTCGTCTGACGATCCTCAATGACGTCACTCCCATCAGCACAGTTGTAAATAGCATCAGGAGGCCTGTTACGCAGGTCACGCTTAGAAGCATGTGTAGGGGGTTCTGAAAATGACATCTTGTTACTAACTTTTTTCTAAAGACCGGCAATAAAAGTAACTAACGATAAGTTGAACTTTCAAAGCAACCTACTGATTTATTGTGTCTAGCTACTAGCTAGGTATACTGCCTAGGTAGGTAAGTTTAGCTGACCATACATTCACATAAAATAACGTAGGTAGGTAACTAACCTCGTTCCTGTAGTTCGCGAAGTTAATGTCGCGAAATTCTTCGACGAAACCTCTTGAGAAATTCCACAAGTTCACGAAGTGGGATACGGAATGTAGCACTGTAAAATAAAACAGGAAGCTAAGTTTCATGCAATGCAGGTGCACTTAGTGTTGCTTCTTATTTCACAAGGCAGCGATAAAGGTACGCTTTACGTTTCTAAGTTAAGTGATTGTACTCCATTTATTTAACCACAATGATTCACTCTACCTGATCGTATTTTCAGTATAGTGGCTCAGATTGTTTCTACACTCAGTCACCTAAGTAGGTAGTGCTACTTAGTAAATATCAAAGTCCATGTATAGTTGAAAATCGAAAAGTGTTACAAGCACATGCTCAGGAAACAAAAGCTCGGCCTTAACAGTGCCATTAGCCTGTGCGTCTCAACAACTTAATGGTGTGCTCCCTGAGACCCATAATGAGCATTTTACAATTTCGAATTCGTTTTGTGAGCGCCTTTGCGTTTTGCAAGCCGCTTCAAGGAAGACACATTACCTCAGTTACAGTTTTTTTCCCGCTACTAATGCCATAATCTTGGCAGATATATTCATTGTATTATATTGTGATATTATAATACCTAAATGCCTGCTTTGTTCTAGACTAGAACATCGACATTGACTGCGTGCTGCAGGCTTTTTCTTAAGAGGTTATACCAATAGCATAGTTAATTTATTTCATAAAATGTTTTGTTTCTTGTTTCATATTTATGCTTTAGGTAGGTATAAGTATATATATTATAGACATATATATTATTTAAATTAATATTAGCACGCCAACCCCCTGTAAAACATATGGTTTTGGTCGGCAGGTAGAAAATGCCTCGGCATTAAGCCCACCCTTTGTACCTTAAAGTGCAATAAAGTGTTGCAATAAATAATAACATCAAGTTCTGCTTTTGTTACGTCGCCGGTAGGTATTACCTATTAATAAAAAATAATAAATAAAATAAAAAACATTTATTTTACATAAACATTTTAACAACGCATTAATAAAATTACTAAGTTTAAAATTTAAAATTGTAATACATTCCACAACTACAAAATACACATACAATACTCGACGCTAGGCTAATACGCAGGCAATACTCGCTGGTGTGGACGCGGCGGCGGCGGCGGCGCAGCAACGATGCGGCTGTCTTCCGCATGATGGTAATTAAACCGTATATCTGAGTCTCAGCAAACATACCCGATGCGCTGCAGTAATTGGGAAGCCGCACCATCGCGCTCTAAAAGCGTTATTGTATTGGGCGCGTAGAGCTTTGACTGCGTTCTTACTATACCAGACCCGCAGAATGCACGTGTAAAATGACTGCAGCAAGGCTTAATTAGAGTGACCTTTACTGCTCCGGTGCATTGGGCAAACCTGCGGACCAACATATTGCTACGGACAGCCAACGCTCTACGCTCCCTCTATATCCTCGTCATCGTTGATGTTTTCTGTGACCCAGTGACCCAGGTAGGTAATTGAAGCACTTCACTCTTTTCTATTCCACCCCATTAAGGAAGACAGGAGGTATGACAGACACCTTCTATTCTTTCGGTGGGAAAACTAAAGTTCACTTTTTGGACATTGTACCTGAGTCCGTAGGCCGCAGCAAATTCTTCACATATATTGAAGAGGTTCCTGACAGCGCTGATCGAGGGACCTAGGAGCACCATATCGTCGTGCCGTCAATAAGACAGCCCACTCTGGCGCTACCAATTTGACTATTCATGTGAAAGAGATACTTTCTCCGGAGTTATTTCAACAGTAGGTATGCTAGGTACGTAATGTACCTACTATAGCATTTTGTTTGTTTTAGGTTACAGTATTTTGGTACTTTGCATCGCTGCTTCTCAGATTCAGATGTTTTTCGAGTTATAGTTTCACGTCTATGAAAAATGTATATCATACCTATACTTCTATCTACTTACATACTTACCGCTAAACATCACAAGCGTAGTAGCAACAGTCATATGGATAGTCTTTGCTTTCTCGAGCCAAAAGAAAAACAGTCCGGGCCACAACTTCGAAAGTATCCTGTACATTATCTGATTTAGTTTCTTGCATTGCGGTAGTAATATCAGTGCTGCACACACGTTTATGACGGTTGCTGTAGCTCGAGAAATACATAGACCTAACTGTAATAAAAAATCATATTAGGTAGGTACGCGACAGAGATACTGGCGTATCTCTATCTATGATATTTCTTAGTAATACCAGAGACTATTTACTAGTCTCTGGTAATACTAAATTAGACACTTCAAGGTTCTCACCCCTAAAATTTGCCTCAGATGGAAAAATTGTCTTCCATTCCTATAATAAATAAATGTATCGTATGATATGTATATTACTACTGAGATCCATAATATCTGAAACAAAACAATATGCTAGGTATTACAATCACGCAACTTCATTATTTTATAATTAGACCATGATATTTTCTGAGTTGGTTCGTAAACCCAGATTGCTGTAAATAGGTGTCTGACGTAATATAACTTTTCAGAACAATAAGGTGTAGGTAAAGAAAATGACAATTCAATAATAAAAACAAATTAGAACTAGTATTTACAATTGAAACAATTAAGCTAACTGCTGACTGTTGCAAACAATCTACAGGTAGCTCAACTGATCCATATTAATACCGTCCCCAAGACGCTGGCTGCATTGCCCCGCTGTATGGTAATGCTGATGCGCTGCGCCAGATATCCGCCAGCTCTCGGGGTCGCGTCGACCCCGATAACTTTTTAAAAACCCGGAGGGAAGGTGTAGGTGTTTTTTTCAGGTTCAAATGATAAAATATTTTTAGCATAGTAAACACAAGCAAGACTCGGAGTAAAAGAGCATTAAATCTCGTCAAGCATGTACAGTACAACATTCCGTCGGAAGTGTAAACTGTCGTAAATATCTAGCCACTTCAGACTCTATTCAACGGGCATGGCATGCGTATGCATAAAGTACCTATGTACTACGTAGTGCCTATTCAGCCTTTGCAGGCGCGTTGTGCCAGCCTCCATTGAACGTTTGAATGGAGCCGATGGCAGCTACTAGCCTGTGTAGCCAACTCAATGGATTTATGCCAGAATTTACTTTCTTCGTCTAAATATCGTACCTAGATAATAAACTTTGTGTACCTTACCTACCGTAATTACGTATCTATCTCATGGTGTTTTGATTTATTTTAGTTACAAGGTTTCTTTCTCTACTTGACCTAATAATTGTTATTTTTGTATTGTTATTTCTACAATGGTCTACACTGTACATAGTTTATGAACAATGTTTTTCGTACAAAATAAATTTATATTGATAGGTATTTCATAACAAAAATAACAGCAAACAGTATTTCCGAGTTGTCTGGTCTCCAGTTGGCAACACTATAAGAGACAGTCCAGCGAGCGGCCCCACATTATTTGCAGCCGTGTCGATGCCGGTATCATCGGGATCTTATTTGCATTATGACAGGAGTTCCTGCTTTGCTGCGCTCTCAATAGGCATTATTATTTACTGCAGATAAAGGAACTAATGCGCTCCAAGTGGCAGAGCTTATTAATAGATATTTTCACGAATAAGTAGTTTTCCTTTTCAGTGCGTTATTCATTTCATCGGAAAGAAGTCCTGCTAAAATATTTTATTTACATTGCTAACGTACCAAGGTAATATTTTGATATTATTATGATTTTTTCTGAAATTTTGAATCAAATATGCTTGATTTCATTGATTTGAGACTGCGAATTTTCGTATCGCATTAATTATCGCATTTTTTACTACACTTTTTTGCACGAATCATAATGCGTTAGTAAAAATCCGTACTACAAGTTGACTACAAGAGTCATCATTCTCGACATAGAGTAAAAACACGCTTACTAAGCTTCTCGACCTGTCTGAAATGTTTGCCACGTTTTCGGAATGTGACTTACTTCGAGGTCAAAATAATGATTCATGAACATGCCATAATCGGTCAACGTGAATAATTTAAAATAATATTTTAAGCCTACTACCTATTCATCAAAATCAATGCCATACATGATTGAGCTAACCAAAGATGGATAACGCTATGTTTGAAGAATGAACTAATACACCTACCTACCTACGTAGTAAGGTAGGTAGGTACTATAATTAGATAGGTACCGACCTACATAATTTTATAAAAAATTGGATTTAGGGGCTTTCCTAAATTTGTAACATAGGGTCCAGTGTTACGACCCTTACGGCCCCTGTATACCGGCGACATTTATAAAGCTGAGAATGATGAAAATCTACACCAACAATAATAATAATCCATTTTGATATATTTTTTACTATAAAATAGTTTTATAATATTTTATTGTATTATCTATAGGTAAATAAATTAATTTCGTGATTTTAAATAAATTAAGTGAAAAAATAATACCTACATTTATTCAAAATAGGTATGCCTAACTTAGGACTAAAGTGTTTCATACAATATAGTACCTAAATAATATAATATACCTACCTATACTCTATTATCTCTCAATTTAAATTATATTTTTTTAAATTAATTTTAGGTAGGTAGTACCAGAGACTAGTACTTTACTAGTCTCTGGTAGTAGGTACCTAGTTGCTAAGAATAGTGACTGTTGGTTTTGTGTTTATTTTTGATTAAAATTGTAGGTAGTGAACTAGTGAGCGACCACTGACGACGCGACATTTCGGGGAGGAGACACGTTGAGATCATCGCGTTCTTCTTGGAATTTGCATAAGAAGCAAAATTATCACAGGAAAGTTCAGACTGTATCGGTAGTAATCGGAATCTACCTAACCTATTAAATAGGTAGGTAGGTAGTAAAAACATCGAACATTCACAATAATTGTTTTGACGACCGATGTGGCGCGACGGGCGAAGGTCCGCCTGCGACGCAGAAAGTTGCGGGTTCGATTCCCGCCTTGGGACAAATGTTTGTACGATCTGCAAATATTTGTTCCGGGTGTTCTGGGTATTTTCTATATATAATAAAAAAAATCTATCTATGTTATGTATTGTATTAAGTTTATCAGTCATCTAGTACCCATAACACAAGCTCTGCTTACTTTGGGGCTAGATGATGCTGTGTGGGGATTGTCCAGCGTTATTTATTTATTATTTATTTAATTATGTAACATTAATGTAGATACATTACGGCAGATTTGGCCGAGGATCTCAAGAGACGCAAATATGCAGGTCTCGACAGAGCCTACACATTTGATCCCTCTGGGGAGGAGACCCTAGGTCCGTGGGGTACCGAGGCTCTCCGGGTTTTGAAAAAGTTATCTGAGCGTCTGGTCGACGCGACGCGTGACCCGAGAGCTGGTGGGTATCTGGCGCAGCGCATCAGCATTGCCATACAGCGGGGAAATGCAGCCAGCGTCTTGAACTACTGCACTTGGGACTGGTATTGATATGGATCAGTTGAGCTACCTGTAGATTGTTTGCAACAGTCTGCAGTTAGCTTAATTGTTTCAATTGTAAATACTAGTTCTAATTTGTTTTTATTATTGAATTGTAATTTTCTTTGTCAATAAAGAATTAATTATTACCAAAGTAACATTAATATAGTAGGTAGGTACGAGTAAAAGATACAAATAAATTAAATGCTGATGCGCTCCCCTTTTGTTTTCGTAAGTAGGTATACTAGAGTCCTTGTATAAAAAAAAACAAAAGACAATCGTGCCAGCTTTTCAAAATTTACCATATTAGCACAATACAACAAACACTAGAAAATAGGTACCTTACCAAGAACTTCCGCGCCATAATAAATTCAAATCCATCACTCATCAATTTTATTGCCATAATTAATTTTTTTCAAAATCTCGAATTGTATTCACATGTTGCGTTGAATTTTGAAAGTTTTTATCTCTTAGAATGAGAATGACCATGACGTCTCGTCGGCGCGGCACCGAAATAGACTTCAGCGCGTGAGGACGAGCGACTCGGCACTGCCTGCCTGCCGGCAGCTACGCCCGCTACGCTACTACTGCCACGCCTGCCTTGCCTGCCAGCAGGCAAGGCAGGCGTGCAGCGGCAGGCAGCAGACCGGATAGTTACTGTGTTGCAAATAAGCTGGACCTTAACCCAACTGAATGCTCAGTAGTTACTTCTACCAGAAAAATAAAATTATAACATCTTCATACTGCTAAAGCAAGAAACATTACAAAGGGTTAACACTATTAGAGATCTAGGAGCTTTAAATGATCCAAAATCACTCTTTGATGAACATGTCGACGTCATAGTTTCTAAGGCATCTAGATCATTAGGATTTGTGTTGAGGAGTTCCGCTAGTTACATCAGGGCTTAAACCTTTAAAATACTCTATTGTTCGTTTGTCCGAAGCATTCTGGAACGTGCGTCACTGGTTTGGAAACTGCGATATCTGATAGAATTTAATGAATTATATTTAAATTTATTAATTATCTCTGCTTTCGGCTAAAAATTCCTTATAAATCCTTCGGTTATGATCCACTCTGTAAAAAGTTTCACTTTCTTCCTCTTTCAAAAAGGCGTGAAATTGCTGGTCTATCGTTCCTCCTCTAAATATCTTTAAATATACCTAATAGATTGTCCTGAGCTACTCAGTAAAATAGACATCACGCCCCGTCAAAAATCACCCGATTTAGTCCTACCATTTCTATAACTATTGTTGGCACAAACTACAGACAAAATTCATTTTTATGGTGAACAAGCGATTCTTTCAATAAATTTTGCAGGCACCCCTATTTAGATAAAGATCTATTCTGTACGAGCGTAAGTTCGGCCAGGCAGCGACTGACCGGAAGTTACTTCAATAGTGACGTGGGTTACCCGTTTACCGCGTACATAAATTTAATGTAAACCTAAGTACCCACCGTGGGTACTTAGGTTTACATTAAATTTATGTACTTACCTACATACCTAATTTGTTGCAGATGTCTTTTATTCCATGTCATTGTCGTTCGAGCTGTTGTTTATTTATGTTCACAACTATTAGTTATATTGACATATACACGTGAAAAATATTTTTTTGGCTTTCTGTTGCTATTATGTAAATTGATTAAGTTAGTTTAAGCCGTTAGTTTTTCAAATAAAGTAAATAAATAAACAAATCGTACCTACATACATTTGTCCCAAGACGGGAATCGAACCCGCAACCACCTCCGGTGCAGGCTAGCCTACGCTCGCTGTCCTCCGGTGAATGCTACTACGATTACAGAAGATGATGGGCGTCTAAACCCGAGTATGCCCTCCACACTTTCGTGCTCGCGTGTAATCGTCTATTAATAATCGGCGATAGTGACGAGAAGCCATTAGATATTTTGAAAACAGAGAGATAGACACATTAAGAGAAAGCCATACCTACATGAGTTTGCCCTTTGGACTCCGCAAACCCCCAGTTTCATGATATCCCAACCTACCTATTCTCACGATATCGAATTCTACTCTCACCTACTGCAACCGATATCAAACGAAACCTGCGTCACGGGCACGGCGAGGCGTTCAAAAGTTTGATCAACATCTTTTTTCTAAATGATTTTTTCATACGACGACGACCATGAACCATGAATGACATAAACGGCCATGTGGGCAATTCTCACAATATATCTACTCGATAAATATGGCAACTGTCAAAATATCGAGTGATTGCTTCGTACCTATTCTCAAAATCTGCAATTCGATATTTATCGAGGGCTTTTCTTCGATTAGTTGCTCGAAAAGTGGCACGAGAATGCAGTTTTTGGCGGGACTTGACATATTTATTTATTGAAATAGGAAGGTACACCAACAGTATATTATACTATCTTAATTCTAATTTAAAGCTGAAAATATTGCAGCAGCTTTTTTTGAATACAATAGCATTATGTATCATAAAAAATGTATTGATTAGATAGGTAGTCTTACAGATAGGCGTCTGTACTGTACCTATAGGCCTGTGTTGTTGTTGCAGAATGGTGTATTGAGTACCTACTTATATTTCCTAGGGATTCTAGTGGGCACCCTACGCCAATGTTTTCTACATTAAGAATGGCGTCAATTTTATTACCTTTAAATATGATTTGGTGAAGAAATGAAAGTTCTAATACTCTACGACGCGACGGCAATAAAGGGATTCGATGTTAAAATGGTTTATTCTATTGTGGTGATCTTTATGGGATATATCTGGAGAAAAAAATGCTAGGTGCCTAGTAAATGATCGTTGTATGCTTTCAATTATTTGAGAGTGAATTATTTGAGCTGTAAGTAGGTTTCCTTAATATAACACATGCATATTCAAACATACTTCTAACAAATGTGTTGATTTAATTAAGAGGATCTTGGTACGGCTTTTTTAGTCTTTGGTAGGTATTTGTGAAATTTTATCCCGTCGAGGAGGAGCAAAAAAGGACAGTTTGACAGTGACATGCACAAACGCCTCATAACTCTACTCATAAGTGTCAAAATGACAAATCGCAACTAAGGATTTCATGAATTGCTCGAGAGGTGCCTTGTTCGAAAATCTTTGATTGAAATAATTTTGCTGGGATTTCCAACAGGGCTATTCAGACTCTCCACAACCGAGTCATCGACACGGAATCTGACACAAATTCGCGTGAAATTCAAATAATATTGCGATATTTCACATTTTCTGCGTTCTGCAAGGAACTACATTCCATAAATCGTAGACCATTTTCTATGAATCCATGTTACAATGTAAAAGGTTTGATATAATGTAGATTTCGGTAATAATATGTTGATTTTTAGTAGGTACTTGCATAATAAAGGTCTTATATTATAATTGCTCCAAAAGTAGGACTAAATCAAAATTTGTTAAAACATGGGTTCATAAAAAAAGTTTTATTATTTAAGGGAAACTACTTTTCTGGTAGTTTAATTCCTTGCAGAACGCAGAAAATATTAAAAACCGCTAAAATATTTGAATTTCGCTCAAATCTGAGTCTGATTCGGTTTCGATGACTCGGTAGCGGAGAGTCTGAATAACCCTGCAGAAACCAACTGATGAGAAAGAGAATTATATTTTCATACACAGATTTAACTTACCTGGCGGTCGAACAAATAAACCAAAGTTATCCTTAGAACTGCAGGCCTCTCCTCCAAAGTGCACCCGAAATATGGACATGCAGAAATTCCGGAATAGAAAGGAAACTACTGTAGGTATCTATCAAGATTTAAAGAACTAGAATAGATTCCTCGTGAATTTTCCTGTCGTAAAGTTCGTATCGTTATCTGTATTCGGTCGGTAGAGTTGTGGAATGTTGGAATTTTATAGGGAAAAAAATTGATGTCAAAAAAAACTCGCAGTTCACACACAAAATAAAACACAAGGACTCGTTAATATATTATGTACCTACCTAATAAATAAACTTCTCATACTATTAGGTACTCTGTCAATAGGTACTACAAACGCAAACACATTCAAAAATATTGTTCCAAATTGTGAATTTTCGAAATTCGGATTATTATCACCGCACGAGTGTCCCATGATGTCCCATAGTCCCATCCCTACATAAAACATATGATTTTCTGTTTGTTATTTGGCTTGGTGGTATGGTAGGTATTTCGTTATTTTCTCGTAAAAGTGACGGAATTGCTAAATCTGAAGATTCTGAAGCGATTAATTGCATGTTGAAGCTACTTCTACCTTTCTAGCAAAATGGAACCGACCTCACCATGGAAAAGACCAAGCGAAGTTATGCTGCTGCACAAGTTGAAGAAACGAAAGAAGGCATTGCAAGTAAGCAGGAGTTTAATTCTGTATCACATCTTTATAATAGATCATCCAAAGAGTTTAGAATCCATACAAATCAGATACATATACATACTCAAGAAATCTGCATGATAGAACACATTTTCGGCCTTTTCCCGCGCTATTGACAACCTCAACACCTTTGTTGTTTTAGGAACGGATGAGGCAGCCCTCTTGCTCAGTCAGTGAGCCATCCAGACACAATACAGTCGATTTGAACTTCTCCAGACTTCTAAATGGTGATACAGATAAGAGAAAAAATCCATTTTCAAAGTGAGTATCACATTCTGATCACGTCACTATGGTTTATTTTAAATTTTAGATCACACACAGACATTGTACTTTACAGGAATAACCCACAGCCAAGCAAGAAAGCAAAGCTAGAAGATACTCTCGATGAGTCCAGTGATAAGACTCTATTTGCCCTGCTCAAGCTGCCTGCGAAAGTGGTTGAGAAACCACCCCTGGAAGTTGACACGGAGAAGTTGACTACATTCTCCAATTTATTACAGAAGTTCACAGCAGAACACACAGTGGAAGTAAGTAATCTGTAGATAACTTACTTCCACTGTGTGTACACAGCCTAACTTTAACTAAACTAACAAATGGCTTTTTTGTAAGATAAAAAGATAATCAAAAATTGAATTACAACTGTTTAAATAAGTCTATAGCTTGGCAAAAAAGTCTAGAAAGGGAAGTAAAATTAAATAGAACTAGCAAATCTTTTAAAATTTATGACTATTTTTAGCACAAGTTGTTTACATTACGTAAATGCAATGTAATGTAATGTGATTTGTAAAATTATCAAGAACATTTAATCGTAAAATTTAGGGTGGCCATATAACTCAGTAGTGGTGCTTCTATTCATTTCTACATTTATTTGCCAAGCTGTATGTTGATTAAATATATAAACTATAAAGTTAAAAGAAATAATGATCCTCAATTTAACCAAGGCCAGGCATCTATAATTTTGTTCAAATCCATTTTATTTTTAGCAATTATTATTTCAAAATCTTCATATTACATTCATACTAAATATTACTATTTTGCTTTATGCTAATATCTACAATAATTCTACTTTTTGTTTAACTACAGCACATAGTAGAGCAGAAATACAAGCATCTACCAATAGACTGGGCATTAAAAACCAAGCTGAGACTGATGTCACCAAAACCCTTTGCGTGGTCGCTGAAGCTAAAGGCTAGTGAAGAAGCATCTGGAATCACTGGGTGAGTTTTAGATTGCCTTTACGACTCAATTAGGGTTTTGTGTTGTGGCCCTAGACAACACTGCTGTGGCTGACTAACAAAAAAATAGGTTTCGGCCTAGGGGTGTGCCTAGGCTGTAGCCTAGGCCGTAGCCTAGGCCTGTTAAAACAATGGCTCTGAAAGTAATATTGTGCACAACTGGCAATCATTCTATCGAGATCTGGCCAAATAACCACCACTGGTCACCAAAAACGCAGAGAGGCTAATATTATAAATGTGAAGTTTAGATAGATAGATAGATATTGTTTATTGTCAAAGAGATTACATGTTTTTGGTTAGTAGTGTCTTAAAATTATGTTAGGTTTATCTAGACACTATAGGGTTCACGAGAAAAAGTTGTTGATAAAGTATATCTTTCTTTCTCTAAAAATAGCATTAAGTATGTATAGATAAATTTTATTCTTTGGATTGATGGATGTATGTTTGTTACTTCTTTACACAAAAACTAATGGACGAATCAGGCTGAATTTTGCACAGATGATGGTCCAGACGTGGAATAACATGCAGGCCACATTTTATCCCATAGATTGGTTCCCATGGGATAAAATTAATTAGGTCTTCGTTGACTTGAAATAACTTATCAATTGGCAACTCTTTATCCAAAAACAAAGCGTGCAAAACCGCGGGCAGAAACTATTACACATTAAGGTCCAATTTCACCATTCGCTGCCCAAACTAAGTTCAGCTTAATCGAGTTTAAATTTTGATTTTGATCTCGGTTGACTTCACACCGATTTCGTCCTACCTTTTGATCGCATTTACGAAAACGAAGTTTACATCCGACATTGAATGGATACATGTCAGTCTGTCCACTGTTTTTTGTCGTGTTTGACATTGTGTGACATGACAGTTCTTGAACGCGGTTTATAGGTTAAACGCCGAAAATTGGGCGCTCAAAAGTTAAACTAAATTTAGCTTGATCCGTATCAACATTATGTCGCTAAAATACACCGAACTCGTTTAAAGCGCTAAACCTAGTTTTTCTTATAATGATGGCGTTTAATAGCAACGGTCAAATTGGACCTAAAGCCGTTACTAAAATACACTTCATTGTTAATTAGCTGTAAGCTGTGTGAACTTAATAACAATCCATCTACCGTCAGATTCGTCCGCTGCCTAGACACAACCGCCTCCCCTACACTAGACACGTCCCCGCGGGCTCGCTTCCACCAAGCCTGTCTCTACTGGCAACACCCACATCTACCCTGGCTGGATTTGTTTCCGCGGTCGTCGGGTAAAGTGGCTGCTACTAGCTTCATGGCGGCTAATGAGGAGGTCAAGCTTGCGCTGCATAGGGAGTGGACGGAAAGCTTCCGGTCTCTGTTTCAGGTACGTCCAGTGAATGTATAATTTACCAGATGGATAACTTAATACTAAGATTCAAGATTCAAAGTTTCAAATATTTATTTGCGTCAAACATGGTATACAGGTGGTAAAATTACAAATATTGTGCTCATGTCTCGCTATGGCCCTAGCATGCAATGATACAAATTATAATCTAAGATTTAGAAATTCAATACAATTCAAATACAATTATAATTTAGGATTTAAAAATCATAAAAAATCCTATCATTCAGCCATTTGATTCAGCAATTTGATTTTAAATAAATAGTAATTTAATAATTTTAGTTCTGTATACTTGTATACACATTGTCAAGCAAGAACCGAGAGCACCTAGCTATGTTAAGGCGAGGTAAGTCATTTCATTACACACTGCCACCAGGTTTTTTTTAAAAGAAGCGTTTTTTAATTGCCTCTGAAATAGTTTAGTATAAATTAGGCAGAAATGCGAAAACAGAGTGTAAGAGTGTAAGAACCAAGAGCAACTTCGCATCTTTGCCTTTTTTTTTGTGTAGTTCAATACAAAAAGAACTATTTCAGGGGCATTAAAGAAAATTTATGATAGGTTTAACAAACATTCCAAATATTCCAAAATAGTTTTGAAAGTAGCAAAAATTGGTGGGCTGCGCTACTGTGAACACTTAATAATAATAATAATACTCTCGCTAGGAAGTTGGATCAAGGGTCAGATCCAAAAGGCGATACTCCTGGACTCGACGCGTATTGTCAGGAAGTTCCTCTCTCTGCAGCCCTAGTCACCGCTTGAGGCTAGCTTCGCGGCCGGTGATTCACTGTTTTGATATATTTTTTACTGTAGAATAGTTATATAATATTTTATTTTCTATAGGTAGTAAAATAAATATTTTTTAACGAGATTCAAAATAAATGATGTGAATAATAATAAAAATATATTCTATAATACAAGATTATTATATAACAAGATTAAATAAATGAAGAGAATTATAATAATAATTAGTTGGTATCAGAATAAAGTAAAGTTACAGATCTTATTTAATTTATCCTACGGTCCATAGTAGTCCATAGTCCATACCTTAGAACTAGCATAAATATAAAACATAAATAATACAGTATACGAACGTTATTTGGATTACGGCAACGACGGTAGATGATGCAATCAGGGTGTCAGCTGACGACGATGCAGGGCGGTGTCACTTGCAGGCGGCCAGTGAACCTTCGAAACTTGACAACCTTCGGCCAAAACTCTGTGCATAAGTAGGTCAAGAGATGTTGAGTTGGAACTCTCACCATAAATTAATTGAAGCTCATATTATGGCGAGAGTCCAGCTTCTCGACGACTTCAGTGAAGATCCCCCTAAACCCGTATTTCCTATCTCCATTCAGAGTTCATCTCCGTTTTATATCACAAGTTTAGTGTAAACATTGTTACTACGACGACAAAAGCTTGGATAAACGTGTCTTGAGTGGAGACCGCGGCTCGGCAAACATTGTACAGGACGCCCTCCGGCCAGGAAGGATGACTACCTACGAAAGACTTGATGAACTCCACTTTCAGATGCTGGATGCGGCATGCTGAAGACAGAGCGCTACGGCGCTCAATAGGGGAGGCCTTTGTCTTGGCCTTGTGGCATATATTTGTGATAACTTTTAAATGGCCGTTCTTATATTTATACGGTTTTTTGTTCGTGTTTAACCGTAAGTTTTCGTAAAATAAATAAATATGACTATGACTTTGTATTAATTATGTGTTCTACTAGTATAGATAAATATTTAGTGTTCTATTCTTTCAACTTCTTGTTCCAGTTACTACGGGCGCTCCACTGTCCTTATTTCTACGTGTGCGCGAACACATTCACGTGCTTGTTCAGAGCGGCGGGCCTGTGCGGCGTCTCGGAGCCCTGCGCGCTGATAGCGCCCACAACACGAGGGTTTAGGCAGACTCTACGGCAAGAAGGTTGCTAACTAATTCAAAATAATTGATTTTGTTTTATTTTATTTGCTATAATTTGATTGATTGAATTAATTTAACTGTAATGTACCTAACATAGTTACATACTAAATTATAGTTAGTAAAATACTAAATAAACTATACTAACGTCTTTCTGCTACTATCAAATTATAGATCACAGTTATCTGAAATAAAATAATTTTAATTTAATTTAATCCATATGTACTAATATTATAAATTCGAAAGTAACTCTTTCTGTTTGTTACCATTTCACGTCTAAACGGCTGAACGGATCTTCATGAAATTTGGCAGAGGTAAACGGTATCCCAGGGATGTGACGGTGAATCTCGTTGTTTGGATGTAGTACCAGCCAGTCTTTATTCAAACAATATTTGCGTACACTAAGATGTTCCAAATTCAAAAAGTGCGCGGCAAAGATAATTGCGGCGCACTTATAAAGAGGATTAAAAACTCATTACTGCCCGCTAAAAGTTCTAACACCACCTTTGTGTGTATTTAAAGGCGAACCAAGTCGTCCATTTCGAATAGATGGAATGAAAAAATCTTTAGTAGACCAATATTAGTCCATGGTAGCCTAGGACGAGTTCACCATTTGAAGGTAGCATTTTTTGTGGAGACCACCAGCACAGTTACTCTTTTAAATTTTTTTGCTTTTTGTATTCTTATTTAGATGTCGAGTTCACGATGCCCCTTCGACCTGAAAGCAAAAGACTGAACACTTCAGAGGAGCAAGCAAAGAACGCGTCCTTTGACAGCTGCTATGATACTATGGATGAACGGACTGAGCCAGACAAGGTATGATTTAAATATTCACTATAAAAATGTATTTTGCTAAGTACTATATCTATTAATATGCTGAGGGCCGGTTGTTCCCACCAAAGTGGAGCGAAAATGTGTAACAACCAATAGCTCACTGTCAAAATTAGTTGTAGTTTACAAAAACTAAAAATGACTTTCAAAATTCTGAATATTTACACAGTTTTTGTTATCATTCTCTATACAAAAGCGAAATTATCATTAAAATCAATTAAGGATCTCCTCCTTTTTTGAAGTCGGTTGAAAATAGCGGCGACACGACCATCACAAGTAGCTATTTGAGATCCAATTGGTTGTCCTCTCTAGTCCGCTTTAGTGGAATTTCGGCGAAGGAATAAATCAATCAGTTGTTTCTAGGAAGAAGATGAAGAGGACCCAGACCAGTTCCTGTCTCAGCTCGGCCTTGGGACAGAGGTCATCAAGAAAATCAACATCAATCAGGTAATTATTTACATTATCTTATGCTTGTCCTATTTTATTAGTAATTTTACCACGTTAAATATCAATTGCGATTCATCAGACTATCACCACCTACTTGCACCTTCAGAAACTGTCAGAAGCATATTAAAATTATTTAGGCTTTAAATCATCTAATCGTACGGCAGTTTTTATTAATATTTGTCCAAGCAATATCTGCTGCTGTTAACTTAAAGATGGATTTTGACGTGTGCCATGAATGATCACTCCATCTTTCTTTTCTTGCATAAAATAACAACAAAAATGTAATTCTCGTTCTTTTTCTTTATTCTGTGTCTGGTCTGAATCCACATTAACATTTTCTCCACAGACCAGAATAACCCACAGCGCAGAAAGCAGCGTAGACAGTGCAGCTGAGTCCCTAGTATTCGTGCGAGGCGCGGACGCTCAAGCGTTGTTCAACTTCCTCCTCAACTGCAAGTCGATAGTCAGTCCGACGGGCCCGTTCGCGGGAGTGCCGCCCACGTTGCTGGCGCCTACTGCGTTCCATGGTGGGACGCTGCAGTCTCTCAAGGTAATTATATGAACATTGGGCGTTGTTCAGCTTCCTCTTCAACTGCAAGTCGACAGAGTCAGTCCGACGGGCCCGTTCGCGGGAGTGCCGCCCATGTTGCTGGCGCATACTGCGTTCCATGGCGGGACGCTGCAGTCTCTCAAGGTAATTGTTACTAAAAAGTTATGTGAGATAAATCGTCTTCATTCTTGTGCCACCCTATGATCCTCGTTTCTCTTAAACAGGTTCGCCTTGCGACAGTATAAGATGTAGATCATGTCATCTTAATTCGTCTCGCCCTAATTTTTAGCAGATTTTATGGCGTCCCTTTAACTTAATAATTAATGTTAATTAATATGTAATGAAATGTTTATTGGACAGAATTGATTCTTATGATTGACTATACCGATTGGTGCCATAAAAATACACGTGATATTTTTTGGATTTTATTGGGTTCCATTAACGGGTAAGAAAGGAATTTTTAAAAATTCGGTTAATTTAGTTTTACTCATTTAAAAATAGAGGAATGTTTCCTTTCAGCAAAACTTCCTGTTTTCAATATTTCTAGTATTTCCCCTCCATGGCACCTGGCCATGGGACACCCTGTATATCTCAATCTCATGCTAGTCCACTGCCGGACATAGGCCACCATTGATAAGCGAAAATCGAAATAGTCTATCTCGAATCTAGACGTAAAATACATGTTTCAAGGCTCTACAATACTAGAAATCGACTTGGATAATTCATGGATGTATGGCGTACCTACGCGCCACTCGACACTGATCCTAAATTTGTATATCAAAAATAAACAATATTCATTACGCATAATTCTTTGAACTTGGCCCATACCTCAAGTAAACTGAACCTACAATTCGGACCGGTCTCGCTTGGTCTTAGGGACACCTAGTGGAAACACCCATACCTACAGATGGATTACTAGCAGCTTTTAGGCCCGTATTATGAAAGCTTGCTCAGTCATCGATCTATGCTTGAGCAACGATTTTCTATGGCACAAACGTCACTCAAGCTATCTATGACTGAGCAAGCTTACATAGTAATACGGGCGTTAGAGTGGTAATACCGCTACTTGTGAACAGCAATATCCCTTCCAAGCGTGATCGAAACTGCAATTTTGATTACCTACTTCTACAGTACAGTCAACGACATAACTGTTGAACATGGTTCGCTTCCAAGAGCGTATACGAGAGGCATATTTGTTTTTAAATTGTCGATATTCTTAATTTTTGTTGACTTACTACGATAAAACACGACGCTTTTCATCGTATTTTACTTATTGAGTTTTAAAACTATACCTACTGATATTTTCCAGGTGAGGGAAAACACTATACATTCCGACAGCAACAAATACTACTCGATAGAACTCCGCGGACCGATCCTACCCACCGCAGTTCACACTCTCTTCAACGTGTTGAAGAGTAGCTCATCTGCGCAATTCAGCGCTACGTTCGCGCATCACCAACCTACACTGGCCTTCTCGTATGCTGCCAAGAATATTGCTCAAGGTAAGACTACAAAAAGAGCATCGTCTTCTAAAATTACTTGAATTTCTAGGTAGGTAGTATACTACCTACCTAGAAATTCAAGTAGTACGTAAACCATGACATTGCCGACCCATTACCGGGTCCACGGGTAATTTTAATTACCCGTGGTTCTATGGCATTAGTACTTGTTTTCGGACTTCTGGCTGATGCCTGCGATATTGAGATTTCCAGTGGACTTTCTTACCATCATAAATATATTTTAGCTAGTTTATTAACCATGTTGTTTGAACAAAGCTGAATTAGAAAGTATTCCAGGATTCTGTTATTCAGCTAAGACCATAATTCTAGCTAGGTTCATCTACTGATGGGTATACCTTTCACTTTTGCCAGCTTTTCTTGTGCTTCTCACATCCAAGTACTCTGCTATGCTACCCTGACAATCAAACAAAACCTTGTCAAACCATCTTGCGAGAGGACCACCTGGATTTCTATGACCCAATTTAAAAGTCCCAAATCATGACACTGTTTCTAAGATCACGCCAGGAATGCTAAATGAATATGGATTGAAATACTAACACTATCCTATTCTAACATTTCAGATGAAAACTCAAAGGAAAACGAGCCGAACCGCTTCACCAAAGCCTTCAACAAGGAGAATCTGTCAGACTGCGGGATCAGTGATGACATGCTCCAGCTCTTCTGTTCGCCCGACCCCGGCGCCGTCAGGGCACTTGACAGCATCAAATACAATACGGAAGATGATACATATACTTGGTGATGTTACAGAGACGATTGGATTATGAGAGTGACGGAATTGAGAGTGCACCTGTGTTTGTGCACTATAATATATCCTGCACACATGGGTAATCTCCGTTGAGACTGGCTGCCGTAACTGAAATTCGGCTAGGCCATCATCATCAATGTTACCGAATGTGATTTGATATGTCAATATATACCAGCGTAAAAAATACTGTGACTAAAATCAATGGTTCCATTTTAAGTGCCTACACTACCGCCTAGCCTACCACTGAACTATAAGAATAATAAGGATTTCTGATTAGCGTTGTTGTGTACCTCAATACATTTATTGTACTATTTTTATGTAATTAATCAAAGAAAAAAAATGTGATCAAAGAATAAATAGTATTCATAAAGGTATAAACTTCTGGTATCATTTAGCCACCCAATACCCTAGGAATTGTCAAAAAAACTACAATATTTACTTAATTGTATTGATTTATTTCATTTTTGGTAAATTAAGATAAAGTTCTCCACAATCACTTACTCGACAGATTCATACAGATCGGGATGAAATAAATAATGTAGGAGTCCTGTTTCATTTGTAAACAATGTTAAACTAATCATACCGGCACTAGTCACTAAGTTATCACTTCAAACCCAAGGTGGCAGAGGAATCTTGGAAAGCTTACAATCTAAAATATTCATCTATGTGACCATTTATCCGCTCACTAAAACAAACAATACAAATAGTATTTTAATATTATCCTATACCTTATCGCTAACAATTGAGCTTGACATAAAGAGATGTGCATAACCTTTGCTAAAACGTGCATGATTTTGGAAAAATTTCTATTACAGTAAAATCAAGCATACATTTATTGCTGAGTAATATATTAAATTTTACCTGCGCGAGTGTAGGTAGAGTTGAATTATGAAGTAAAGGTTACCAGGGGCTTATGATTTCTGAAACAATAATAAAACACCGTTGAGTTCCTACAGAGAGGAAGGGCAAACTTCTGTGTATTATCTAACACCTCTATTGTCTAGGGTAGAAAATTTGTGTTATAGTGGAAAATTTCGTCATATCTTCATCAAATGCGTAAAATGTTTGAAATGCATTCCTTCAACGCGTCACATTTTTAACCGATTTCATAAAAAGGAGGTTTTCGGTTTTATGTTTTTCTTTGTCTATTCCACCCTAGACAACAATCGCTGTTTTAGACCTACAGCGGTATGTGGGCTGATGATATTATGTGTTCTTACAACACCATGTCCTTGCAATGTATTAGGGATTGAATGGAACGTTAAGTTGCGTAGTTTTTTGATAAGTAGAATTCAGGAGTGAAGGTATGTTTGGTACTTACATTGCTGGAAGGCGTGGTGGGTTGTCCCGGTACGGAGTACTGCGGGCGGAAGTTGGAAAAGTTGGCGGCGGCCGCCGCGGCCGGGGAGAATCCGGGAAGAGATCCGCCGCTGCCGAAACCAGACGGGAACTGGGCCATTTGCGCTGAAACAGTATTGAATGGTTAGGGCTGGATGCTAAATACGACTAACGTGTTTTTCCTATAAATTTACGCCAACTCTTACTCGAATTAGATATTAATTTTGATGGGTTTCTATGCAAGAAACTGCCAGCTTCTGCATTATCAGTTCAGAGAGCTATATCGATGTTTTTAGTTCTGTCTGATAGATAATCTCAACAATGAACACTTTATTCTACTTCCTCCTGCCTTTACTCTCAAAATATCTTTGTTTTTCACTAAACTACTCTCCCATTATCAGTCGTCATCTCCGTCTTACTTCTTGGACTGGCTTCTAAGTCAAAATAAATGTGAATGTTGTACACGAAAAGAGTATGGAATTCATACCAGCTGGCACCGGGTTGCCGGCCGTGGCGGCGAGGCGCGAGAGGATGGATCGCTCCGACATTTGCAGACGTTGCGCGACCGGCGGAATGCGCGCCAGCGTCGCGGGGAGACGCGACACGTCCGATTTCATGTCGGACAGTAGCTCCTCTAGCTGGTTCAACACCTGCGGAACAAACAAATATTTAAGCGTGTACTATCTTTATGCAAGATAGCTCATTTCTGAGTGGGATCATATTCATCCTCTACTATGTGTATATTTCCTATTCACTTTTGCCAGCCTCTTGCTGTGCGATTACGTAAAAAACACCCATCCTTTAATTGACATAATTTAAAAGCCATTTCAATATCCATATCCATACAATTGCAAATTACGAAGGCCATTCAAAGGGCTTTCAAATAGGATGGATGGTTTTTGCGTAATCGCACAGCTGGTTTATATATCCCATCGTTTATGGGAACACCACTACGGAACAGCGTTCCTCGATCACCTCTAAGCGACGCCACACAGAGATCCACTGATTCCCGCGCCCGTTTCAAATACACAGAAGGAAGCTGCTGCCCTTCCTCTGGTTCCTTTTTTTGGCTTTTACTTAGCCTTGTAGGAGGGTATTCTTATGCCACGACCGCCCGGTCACTAAATTATTATTCTTAATTAAAATCCACTACATACCTTGTGCAACACAGCATTAGCAGGTTTATTCCCTGCAAGCGACTCCTTGCTGAGATGTTGATGCGACTCCGCTAAGCACTCGACCTCAGCGAACCTTGCGTTCAGGGACATCGCCGGGTGGTTCGGATCCTGCGTCAGGTTCAAGTACGCAGCGCGACGCAGTTGCTCTTCGATCACCAAGGCTTGTTCCAGCAGCTGCGGCCAAAACGTTTTTGTCAAACTCAATCAATAAATCTCAAGTTTTATGTACAGAGATCAACTTGACACTACTGTAGGCTAAAAGTAAGAAATCCAGAAAGAAAGTACTTTACTTACTCATACTTTCAGATTTGTGGAACAACACAATAGTTTCAAGTTTTTCTGATTTGGTTTGTTCAACTTGTAGCTATCATTTGTCATGATAGTTTTCAAGTTTTTGGTCCACAGACACAGTTTTCTAAACTCTAATCATGGTGGATTAGAGTATGAAAAACTGTCCACTGTTCAAGAAAATATACTCACATTCTAAATGTTCATTGTAGGCCATGGACAAAAAGGTATTATTAACATTTTATTACAGGTTTTAAAGCGGTTTTTAATCAACTATTTTTGTTGAATACGGGAATCGGGCTAAAAGCTAGCTAGTGCAAGGTTATAGCGTCGAGCGAATTTACAGCAAAAAGCAAGAGATAATCACCTTGAAACGTCTAGCCAGGAACTTATTCTTGATCTCCAAGAAGTTGCCTTTGCCCACGTCCATCTTGAACGGCTCATTGATGATCGCAAAGCGCAGGTCATTCTGGATATCTTGCCAGCGTCCGTAGCCATGCGTGACAATGCCGGCTAGCAGCCAGTAGTCGTGCCTTCGGTGCCAGATCTCGTATTCCCTGCCAGGGGCGGCCGCGCGTTCCTCGTTCAGCCAGAGCGTGTGTAGTTCAGTGAACCCGCCGTCCGCGATGTTGAACATGAACTTCCGTCGCTCTACTTTGAGATCTTCCTCCTCTTTCACGAGCACTACATCGTCATCATCTTCATCCTGTGAAAAGTTATCCGTTGGTTAAAGTTAGATATTAGTAAAAAACTCTGCCTTAATGGATCATCACATTCATCACACTCTATATTTGATTATAGACTTATTTATTAATAACTAATGAGACACTTATTGTGTTTGTGTAAGAAAAGTGTTCAATTACCTTCTTCTCTTCCTTAGCCTTCACAGACCCTTCAGAATCCGCCTTCTCAGGCTTTATATCCTCCTTTTTGATCTCTTTATCCTTATCAGCAGACTCTTTATCAGAATCTTTGTCATCTGCTTTCTTTTCGTCAATTTCCACTGGTTCGTCTTTTACGATCTGTTCCTCGTCAACCGAAATCCGTCTCTCTGGTTCCTTCTCTTTCTCTTCTATCTCTTTAGGCGGTTCTTTCTCCACAGGTTCTGGTTCATCTTTGACTTCATTCGTGTCCATAGGTTCCGGTTTGTCCTTTTCTTCGATTTTCTCGTCAGTGGATTTAGTCTCGTCTTTTTCTTCCTTTATTTCTTCGGTTTGATTGGGATCTTTCACTAGTGTGGGGGCAGGAGACGGCGCTGCGGATGTAATGGGGGTTGTAGTTGAAGGGGCGGGACTGGCGGTCGCGCTTTCGCCTGCAGCATTCTTTACGGGCTCAACTGGTTTCCGAACTAACTCCGGCATGCTGTAGTAACCGTTGATGTGTTCGAATTCCTGAACCTTCTTTCTGATTAGGCTCATAACACCAATTCGAGTCAATACGTGCTGACGAGATAAGCCCTCGCGTGGAACTCCGTCAGCAAACGTTTCCGCGTTGTCCGCTCCGGGCTCGCAGAGATGCCGCATGAAGAGTGATACGTAAGCTTTGAAGTTCCGTTCTGACTTTCCTCTGAGATCTCTCACTAGCCACTGTGAGTTGAACGCGTCCTGTGGAGGCATTCCGTACCGCATGATAGCGTTGAGGAATGACTTCCGTTGTCTGGCGTTGAAGCCGAGAACCTCCATGTTTCCACCGACGCGGGCCAGTAACGGCGGCAAGGGTCTGTCGCGTTCCTCGCGTCTCTCCAGCCTCCTCTTGCTGCGGCGGCTGAGAAGGTCCCCGTTGTCATTCTTCTCATCGAAGTCGTCATCTTCTTTGTCATCCTCACTGTTTTGAGAAAAGTCAGAGTTGAAGTCCGATCCGTTTTCTTGCCACGTGGAGTCTTCTCGGTTTTCGGTTTGAGCTACGCTGCCGTCGTTGTAGTTAACCTGTTTGCGGAGACGCTTGCCTTTGCCGAGTGTTCTGGCCTGATCTTCTTGATGCTGCTCGTAATGATGCCTGAGGAGTTTTATCCAATATGCCGGGTCAGTGTTTTCGGCCTCTTGTTTGATGATTTCGGTATCGACTTCTTCTTCGCCGTCGCCTTCTTTAGTGGAGTAGCTGGCGACTTTGAACGAGCTAAGATACTCGTTGGCCCAAGATTCCTTTGACTCGATACCCTCTTTGGAACGATCGAGCAATTCTCCGACCGCTCTGTCATCGTAGTGGATGGCTTCCTCTTTGCCGTCATCCTCTTTGAAGAGTTCTTCGGTACCGAATCGGAGAATGTCGTCCAATTCTTGTTTGGTGAAGTTCGCACCTTTTCCGCCCATTCCGGGGCGGACAACCAAGTGAGTCAACATCATTTTCCTCTTAGCTACCTGCGTGACTCTTTCTTCTACACTGTTGCGTGTAACGAAGCGATAAATCATGACCTTGTTCGCTTGTCCGATACGATGGGCACGCGAGAAGGCTTGGATATCGTTGTGTGGATTCCAATCGGAATCGTAGATGATAACAGTGTCAGCTGTAGCCAAGTTGATACCCAGACCTCCAGCTCTTGTAGACAGTAAGAATACAAACTGTTGCGCGCCCGGCGCATTGAATCTATCAATAGCTTCTTGACGAATGCTGCCCGTGATACCACCATCAATTCTCTCGTACTTGTAACCCTCGCCTTCCAAGAAATCTTCCAGAATGTCCAACATCTTTGTCATCTGTGAGAAGATAAGCACCCTGTGTCCTTGATCTTTTAATAACTTCAGCATTTTTGACAGCAGAACCAGTTTCCCTGATGCCTTGACGAGAGCTTGCGTTTCGTAATTTCCATGGGGTCCCAAAGGAGCCTCTTCCGCTGCGACCGGGAAAAGATACGGGTGGTTACAGCATTTCTTCAAGTCCATCATCACGTTAAGAAGGGACACAGTTTGCCCGCCGCTCTTGGGATTCAAAGCTTCGTAGTTCCTCGTCAAAATATACTTGTAGTATTTCTTCTGCATGGGTGAGAGTTCGACACGCACGATGAACTCTGATTTAGTCGGCATGTTCTTCAATACGTCGGCCTTGAGACGCCGCAGCATGTGAGGTCCTAACATCTCATGAAGCCTCTTGACCTGCTCTTCCTTCGAAACATCAGCGAATTCGTTTTGGAAAGCGGACAGTTCACTGAACTTATCCTTGTTCAAGAAGTTTAGTAGATGGAACAACTCTTCTAAGTTGTTCTGCAGGGGCGTACCGGTCAGCAGGAGTTTGTAGCTGATGTGGTATCCGGCTAAAAGACGGAAGAATTTAGACTGGTTGGATTTCAGCCTGTGCGCTTCGTCTACGACTAACACGGCCCAGTCGATAGAACCGAGGCAAGTAGCGTCAATCGAAACTAGCTCGTAAGACGTGAGCAGAACGTTGAATTTCACTGAAGACTTGATCTTGGAAGGTCGGCCGCCTCTGTTTGCGTTATCGTCGAACGTGAGTTCGTTCTCTCGTATAACAGCGCGGGAATCTTTATCTCCGACATACGTGATGCAGTACAAGTCCGGTGCCCAAAGCTCGAACTCTCTCTCCCAATTGATAATAGTCGAAAGCGGTACAGAGACAAGGAATGGTCCCTTGCAATGTCCCTCCTTGAATAAGGAGTATAAGAACGTGACCGTTTGAATAGTTTTACCGAGCCCCATCTCATCGGCTAGGATGGTATCGATGCCATTACCCCACGAATACCGCAGCCAGTTGAGCCCTTCCAACTGGTAAGGATGAAGCTGCATGCCAGTTTCGTAGACGAAAGACGGTTGGTCATCATACTTCTTGTTGAGATTGGTAAGTGGGCGGTCTGGCGGGGGGTTGTACTTCCGGTTGCGTTGTTGAATGCCGCCGCTGTCATCATCTTCGATGACGTCACGGTTCTTGGATTTACGGCCGGGTTTCTTGCCTTTGCCCTTTGATTTGCCTTCGGATGTCATGTAGGAGCGCATGTCCTGGAATAAAACATTTTGTTACAAAATCTTCATAAATCAAACTACAGAAAAATGATAAGAAAAGGTGCGGAGCACAATATTTGGATTAAATTATAAACTTACAAATGACTTATAATTGTTATAATAAACGACTAATGTTGAGGCTAACGGCGCCCCGCCCTAGAATATTTATCTTTTTCCGCAGTCCGGGCTGATACCTAGAATACGATTTATCTAGAGGAAATTTCAAAGTAGTTATTCTAGCCCAGAGAACTTTGTGATCTAGAAGATACCTGATAATATTCAACAGTATTTTTCAGTCCACTGATATCCTCATGTTCGGACTCCCAAGTGGCCTGGTCGTACGAGAGGTCGCGCCACTTCACCAGAAAGTATGTGGTGCCGTCGCGCCCCGTGCGGTGGTTGATCACGCGGTGAACTACAAGCCATTCTGGTTTTACTCCGTATCTGGAATAGGGATTATATTGATAAGTAATCTGTAAACTTAACGTTGGTAGATTTTGTGCAGGCAACTGCGCCATTTTTTCAGCAAACTGTTTTCTTCGTGTTACTTGTACTATAGTGGCGTGAAGCGCGGCCAAAGAATTTGAATTTCATCCCCTCTTCTAGGGGAACCGCACTTAATTCCGGGATAAAAAGTACTCTTAAGTGGTTAACAAAAGGTCTTAAAAGAAGCAGCTCTACAAAACGAATTTTGTACCCTAAATATAGGAACAACACGCAGTGAGAAAAACAAAGCTAGTTATTAAAAAAATGTTTTAGTGTATCACAGAAGAACAATAATATGAACTACATACAAAATTCACCCAATAAGGCCAAAGCAGTTTGGAATATAATTAAAAAATACTCATCTGACAGCTCTAGAAATAGGGAAATTAATAAAATTGTTGTTAATGATAATGAAGTGACTGAAACTGCCTTTATTGCTGATTGTTTTAATATTTATTTTATAGACATTGTGCATAATCATATAACTGATGACAATGACTCTATCAATTCGAATTTTAATAATGAATCCAATGTAAATAGTATGTATGTTACGCCGTTAAGTTTAGAAGAACTAAAAAAGATTGCAAGCTCTCTTAAAAACTCCAAATCCGCAGGTTACGATACCATTTGCACAGACATTATTAAATTATGTATTAGTAACATATCTGGTCCGCTCTTACATGTAAATTATCCTTTACTTGGAGCAAGGTATATTCCCGGAAAATCTTAAGCTGCTTATAGTAAAACCATTGTTTAAAAAGGGCAATACATCAGAGATGAACAACAACCAACCACTCACGTTGATACCAATTTTCTCAAATATTCGAAAAAGTAATGTATAGGCGACTTTATAGTTTCATCGAAACACACAAACTCATATCATAAGTGATGAAAAAAATAGATTTCGTAAAAACAAGTAGGATTATGTAAAAATATTTCGTTATATTCGGAACCACTTAGAACCGATACAACGACAGGCGAAACCAAGTCTATTATAGCAATTGCATTCTATGAAAACAGTTCTAGTCATGATATTGGCAACCAGTTACACCTTGATGTTCCATTTCATCTTCTACGGCATACAAAGTAGTAAGTTAACATACCGGTAGAACTTTTCCTCCAGCATCTTTTCATCAGACTCCTGCTCCCCTTGTTTTTGCGACTTGAGGCGTTTGAGGCGACTGTCGCGCTCGTCTAGTGGCTCCTCTAGTTTCGGAGGCTCCTCGCAGTCGTATTTACGCATGTAGTAGCGGTACATGAGAGGGTGGAAGACATCAAGCTGCGGAATTGGACTTTATTAGTATCGGGTAGGGATGGTTTTTGAACAACATGCAGAAACTACACTCAATAGTAGGTTAGCGAATAGGTTTGCATCACGATGTTAGCGACACGCCAAGAGAAAGCAACCTTATGAAAATGTACGGAACAGGCCACACTGCAAGCATCTCGCTTAGATCGCCTGGCGTGTAGAGAGGCGATGTGTGTTTCCTTGGTTTTTAGCTCGATTGACGCCTAGTATCATCAGCCCGTTTACGTCCACTGCTGAACATATGCCTCCCCCAAACTCCATCCATCTAGTCCCTGCGACCGCTACGATGTCGGTCCATCGGGTGGGAGGTCTTCCCACACCGTCAGTGCGGCTAACAAAAGTAAGCTACGCGCAATGCTGCCATCAAAGCAAATCGTTAACCTACCTGTCAACCTACGTACGACCTTGCAGTGCGGCTGTGGTATGTTTGTCAGATGTGGACTTTAAATGGCCTTTATTCCCAAGTAGATAAGATCTCACCTGTAGCTCAGAAATCCAGCTGCAATGCCAGTAGGACATCTCATGCCACTTGACAAAGAACTCGCGTTGTCTCGGCGCTTTGTTCTTGGAAGGCTGTTCCTTCCAACGCCATGTGAGGATCTTTGCCACTTTGCCTTCGAGTGGTTGGCACTGGAATTATTTTTACATAATTAAAAAACCATCACTTTGATAAATTTGTGATTGTTCATAATACAGTCTCAGAAAAATATAGTATGCACATTGGGTGACGTACCCAATGTGCATACAAGTATAAAGCGTAGCCGTTCATTGCCCAGCCTCTGCGGTACGACCCGAAGGGGCACGCCACCGACGCCGCCATAGCTAAGGAACAACGAATGCGCTCTGGGCACTAAGTGTTAATGTGAGCGTAAAAACTTACACTACATCGTGGACACTTCCAATCTCCGTCAGGCACCTCCTCTAGCGGCGGGTTGAGACAGAAGCGATGGTACGCTGAGGGGCAAGAGTCGCAACAGAGCAGCTCGCCGCCATCCTTGCAGTTTCTGAAACATTACTTATGACTTACTTATGTCCGAAGCTTCGCTCGCACGTCTATGTTCCTCTTCGGGATAAAATCGACCCCTTGTAAATTTCATTAATATCCGCTGCTCATCCTTTTAGGCGTGGAAAGGATCCAGACCGACACAGAGACATACAACGTAATTTTCACATTAATAATTTGAAGAAATCTTCTTAGGCTGACAGATTACATTACATTATTTTCTTTCTATCTATCTGTTACACATTAGAAACCATTTCGTGAGCGATAGTGGCCGAGTTCTGTCGCGTAAGCTACCGAGCGATATCTTGCCGCTCAAATGCATCTGTTGGTTGAGCTACCGAGCGTTAGTTATGCTGTTGCACGGAAACTACCAGTTGCTCAAGCGATAGTAGACTAGCGGTCAGCCTTAAGCACAAACTACGCGACGCAACCACCTGAGGTCACTCTGTGAGGCCTGTGAAGACCACCTGTGAAGACTCTGTGATTCTTGCTGCAGACAAAGTTAGACTGCCTATACTAAGCAACACAAATACGTACATATATTAGTTGGATCAATTCTGACTCTTAAAGCGGGCAATCCTTTGCCCGCATTAAGATTAAGAATGTAACTTAACAAGAGTATGGATAAATAAAAATAAACACACGCCTCGGTATTGCAAGTCCTAATCTATAGCACACCCCGGACACTCGACCATTTCTTCATACAAAAGCCGCAAACATGCGCAACTGTGTTGCGTTACACGTGCAACTGTGTGTGTGCCAACGTCTAGGGTCACCCTCAGTACCCCTAGTACCAGCAGATGCAAAAAACCTTTGATAAAACTTTCGAGAGCTCGATTCTACTCTTTCCAACCATTTGGCGCCTTGCAGCGCCTCTACTGGATATAATGGAACAATTTCTCCTAGTTTGACAGCGGTTAAATAGTTTCATATGAACTCAATTTTAGCCTTGTTTTATTCTTTTTTTGTATGTGTAAGCTAGATAAAAGCTAAGTCTCGAAAACTTTCTTCGAATTCAAAATGACGCCACTCATCATAGGGGTATTAGAATCTCTTTGAGCTCAGGCTCGAGACATACCAGATGGCCATCTGGTTGCATACCCAGGGACATGTGTCACAGAAGATGATCTCACCCCCTTTTTGGCACACTTGGGTATTGCAAGTAGAAGTAGGAAGTGAACTTACCTGCAGAACTCCTGATGCTCGTCATCATCTTCTTGATCCTGGTTGCCCTCGGCCTCGCAGTGCGGACAGGACCAGCGCCCTTCCGGAGTCTCCTCCAGCTCCGGCTCCAGACACACCAGATGGTATGCCCGGGGACATGTGTCGCAGAGGATGATCTCGCCTCCTTGTTGACATACCTGGGTAAAAGAATGCAAGAGTTTGTTATTTCGTTTCTACCAAAGTTATTAGCTAAGTGAAATTGACACAAGTTTCATGACTCTTGACTATAAAAACTGTTGTAGTTTGACGAATTTATTATGATCTAGTTTCTGCCGGAGGCTTCGCACGCGTTGTTTCTATGGAAATCTTTAAAGGTTATTTATATCTCATGGGAACAGTTTTATGGGAACAAAAGCCTATGTTTGATTCCAGACTTAAAACTACCTGTATGCAAAATTTCAGCCCGATCCGTTCAGTAGTTTCGGTGTGAAGAGTGAACAAACTTCCATCCAGACATCCAAACTTTCGCATTTATAATATTAGTGTGATGTTAAGTGTGCCTTGATAAACTCTCAACAATATTAGCTTAACTTTTAACAAGTGAACTTTTTGTAAGCCAGCCCAATATATTAAACACTACTGCTTCTAATTGCTCTTGTTGTTTCTATGAATGTTTGAAAACTTTCATAAACCAATGAAGACAATTAGTACAATCTTACATACCTCGCAGTAGTCCTGGTGCTCCTGCTCGCCCTCGGTGCCGTCTGGGAACTTGTTGGTAGTTTTCAACTTGTTCTTCTTCTTCTTTGTCTTGTTACCGATCTTGGTCTTCGCTTTCTTCTTCGGTACCTTGATTTACAACAGTTGTATTACTAAACTAATAGTCTTAAGTCGCGTTAGCCTCACGAGGCAAATGATCGTTGGCATGCGCGATCCGGCAAGGTGTCGGCGTGAAGCAAGAGACGCGCGTATTGGGCTCGCACGCTCGCGAAGTCGCGACATAGAAAACAATGAACTTCATAAAGAAATAAACGCGAGACTGTAGCTTTTGAGTCCATGGTCAACGGTAAACTGGCAAATCAAGACTATATCTGCGTGACTCAAGAGTTGCCGTGCTGTGTAGAAGGCACTTGAGCTTATCGCGTGACTATTGCTGACTGACACGAGACCTACCGATCAAAGCGAGCATTTAACTCGCGTTGTCGATACCGAGCTTTAGTCCATTAGCATTTTACTCTGGGTAATATAACTAAATTAAAATTTTCTGTGCATTTTTATTTTGTGATATGGGTTCTTAGCTTTGTATTAAGTAGGTATATACCTAAAATAAACGAAGTTTATTTATTTATGTGGTATAAAGTGGCAGCTCAAGTATAACGATAGTTACCGGAATGGCATTCTCGTCAACAGGCACTGCCACGTCGGGCGCTGCGACCGCGGGCTCCGGCTTAGGTTCGTCGGCCTCCGCCAGCATCTGCTCAAACTCGGCGTCCGAGTCTGAGTTTACGCCCGCACTGCCTTCTGGGTCCTCCTCCTGAGAGATAAACAAAAATAATATCAAATGTCAATAACTTGGTTAGATGATGATGAATCCGCGAAAGAGAAATCAGTTTTTTTTTAATTGGATAATATTTATTATTTTTTTTTCGGCACACAAAACGGAACAGAAATAAATAATTTAAATAAATATACATAATTTGTTTGTTTTGAACAACTAAAAACCGACTTCGAATTCCTTAAATTTACAGTTATAAGTTTTGTCTGAAACAAACAGAAAAATCGGGGTTTTTTTAATGGGATTATCTTGATACAGCCAAACATAGCACCTCTTCGTTTTTTCGAAGTCGGTAAAAAAATTAGGATCTTACTAATTTTTTCTTTATTTTTTATTATTGTCTAGCATACTTATTTAAATACACTAGAATAACATTACAATCTAGCCATAGATTTGGCTAATGGGTAATTTTGTTTTAACTTAATTTTATAAAACATATCACTAAGAACGTGGCCATCGGCACTTTTATTATTGTCTCTACTTATTGAACAATTGAAGGCGCGGTAATTCATGCAAAATGGCCGCGACGGATGCAGGATTAAGGGGAAGACAATTGGTTCATGTGTTCTTATAAATTAGGATCTTACTAAATGCATAATAATTATTATGATGAAAATTAAAAATATCGCCAAGTGCGACAGGAAGCTCCTTCTCACTTGCACTCGGAAACTGCACAGCCGTAATCCGTTATGTTTATGTATGAAGTTTAAGTGTATGTTTGTTTATGTTTAGTGTCTAATAAATAATTTTCTTTCTTTCTCTTCTTTATGAGCCCCAAGGCATTACACAGTAGGGTGGGTCACTCATGTATGGAAAAAAAAAAAAGTTTAGTTTTTATACGGGCACAGTTACGAAAAGGTGTTAATATATGAGTGTAAATAGTTTATGAAGTTTCATCGCAATCGGAATCGATCTTCTGCCTCCGGAGTCATGTGGGATTGTCAACAAATTTTGTTAAAAAACGACCTAGCAACATGACATACAAAGTGACACCAATGAATGCTTTTTATAAATAAATGTCTTAAATCAAAAGTAATTAAATGTTTATTTAAGGGCTAGCCATTTTTACAACAAAAATAATGGAGAATAATACTATAATATATTTTAAAGTGAAGGGTTTAGTTTGTAGCGAAATCCTTTTTGCTGTCGAATTTCGGCATTGCTTTTCTTGAGTCTATCTGGGCTTTGATGAAGTCTTCTGTCATTGTTTTATTGCATAAAGTAGCTGAAGCTTCAGTCACAGCTTTAACTGCTCTTTCTACTGCTTGTGTGTGACACGGAAGGCGTAATAGATCCAATTCTCCTTCACCTTTTTGTTGAATAAACAATCGGAGATTTTCTTCGGTTACAGATTTTAATAAAGGTGGCTCAGTGATATTTTCTTGCCAATTCAAAAGGTCATAATATGTTGGTGCATTAAAGTTTATCTTTGGTAACTGAAACAGACGCAATTTCTTTGGAGTTTCCGATCTTGCTTTCAAAATTCGACGTGCCGCTAATTCGCGAACGTGCGGTTGAGGATCTGTCAACATTGCAAGCAATAAGTTTTCCGGGTGTGCGAAATAGCTGTCTCTTTGTATTACTGGGTCGATAACGGCTTTCAAAGTTGTTGACAAATATCTGGATAGCTCGATGAGTTTAAACAAGTGTCGCGATCCATCTTTACAGCTAGAGTGGGTTTTTATAGCAAACCATATCGGAGCGTAAACCTTGACAATATACGTGGAAAGAGTTATTAGATTTTCAGAGGCCGTCTCTTCTGAAACATACAGACGGAGAATCCTGTTGGCACGAGTTAGCCATCGAGCATGGGACATTTTGCCTGGTGATTTGTTAGCTAAATCGCTAGGAAATATGCCTGTGGAAATTGCTTCAACTATTCTGTACAAGTATTTTTGGTCTGTACTAATATCTTTAGCAGAAAGCTCCGGTAAGTTCGCTGAAATAGGTTGAAACTGAGTTATAGGTCTTGTCTCACAGTTCTCAAGTTGTTTGCCGATTGTCCCTGAAAATGTTTGTGGCCCAGACGTATTGCCATCAATATGTTGAAACAGATGTCTAAATGGCAGCTCGTTCATGTGAAGTAAACAAATAATCCACTGTAAAGGTCTATCCAATCTATTTTCTAGCGTCCGTATAATACCGCCGTTTTTGCCAACATTCACATTTGTCCCATCACATCCGATTGCAATCAAATGATCCATCGATACATCTTTTTTCAGGAAAAAGGTGAAAATTTCTTGTTCTATACATTTTGCATTGCCTGAAGCAAGTGTAATGTAACCTAGAAACGTCGAGTCAGGTTCTTTGATCAAAGAAATATGCTCTTCAAGTATGCGTCGCCTATACTTTTTCCCATCTTTGTCAGACATAATCAAAGTTTGATCTTTTCTCCCATCGAAGTATAATGCTGGTATTTGTGAAATAGTTTGCTGTAAAACTATATTTTCTCTAGTTTTTTTTCGTTCTCGGCGAAGCTTACTTTTGTCTATAACTTGAGAACTCGACGCGTGAAGAACTGCTGATGCAATTGCTGCTCCTGCCCTGTCTGAAACTCCAAATCTATCGCATGTTTTTGATAGCAAAGCGTAATCAACTGCAGATGAAGTATCATTCGCCGAATCAGTTCTTGAAGTCTGCGACTGAGTTTGGGCTGGTTCTTCACAATCCGTGTGTCAAGTGCTCTCTTGCAGGTATTTTTCTATTTTTAGGGCAAGTACATTTACTAAAATCGCGGCACTTGCAAGCCGAAATGTCGAACAAAACTTTACTTCCAAGCCGAAACTCTTCCAGCTTGTTTGTCGGTATTTTTGGATGAGACTTAAGAAGGTTTTTGCATTTTAAATGATAAGTTTGTAACATTACCTTCATTCGTTTTGGTTCTACTGTAGGAATAGAAGATTTTGCCCATATTTGTATTAGTTTTTCTACTACAACGGCCTCTATTTCTTTATAAGTTGGCTCTTTTTTCGTTTCCTTCTCAAACTTTAACTTGTGTCGGATCCACTTATAAAACTTCATCACATCTTCGTAAGTTGGCAATATATTGTCTTTTAAATCACATAAATCACCAAATAAGGGACACTTCCAACTATTTCGAGTGCGTTCCATTTTTCTAATGACGTAAAACTAATTACTGCATTCTATTACGCAACGCGCGCGACACTGATTGTTTTACCAAAACGGCGCTTCACTTGTCTCACTTCCCCCGCCTCCCACCCCTTTTCTACTCCTGTGTCATTGAACTCAAACAAAGAGTCGCGTATTTATGATTACTAGAAACTATTACGTATTAAATCCGATACCAATAACATCAGAAAAAAAAAAGTGAACTGACGTCAAAAATCTACTTTTTTTAATAATTCAATGACAATCCGGAGGCAGTAAAACTTAAAATCATGTAATGAAACTTTACGTATCAATTAAGGACACCATTTGGCCACTTTTTAATGGTGAGCGTTATAGAAAATCAAGAAAAAAAAAAATTGACCCACCCTATTACACAGCCACTGTGTGCATGTCCATAGAGTCTACACAGTGGCACTTCAGCATCCAAAAAATTATCTAACTTACACTGCTAGTCTTCTTGCGCTTGCCAAACTTAGCAAATGCTAAGTTTGGCAAGCGCAAGAACTTAGCTCCCGGCTTGCCGCCAGCCTTTATGCCGTGTTAGATGAGGGATGGGCGAAAATCTTCCCTGTAGCCTCGAGATAATGTGTCACTTACGCTGCTAGTTCTCTTGCGCTTGCTAAACTTGATCTTCAGCGTGGGTACTTTAGGCTTGCGTCCCGGCTTGCCGCGCGGCGTTGCTCCGGCCACCGTGTGTTTCGGCTTGCGGCCTCGCTTGCGCGGTGCGGCGATGCCTTCGTCGCTCACTTCTTCTTCTTGTTCCTCGTCTTCTATTTCTTCTACTTCATCGTTCTGAGGAAGGACAATCAAAACGGTTCATTTTATAACAGACTTTAAAAAGGATCTATGTTTGTCTGTATGTTTTTCTTTTTTCTTTTTTTTTGTCGATTTCTCCATCTATTATCTTAGTTTCAGGTTTTCAACCCTTCCTATCCTATAACCACAATGTTCACGCTATTAATGGAGAAACTTAACACCTAAAGGAGAGTCCAAGTACGGAAAATGGTTTCTTAATAATTATGTTACTGTGATTAACTAATCCAGCTGTTAATAATCAACTATCTATATATATTATATATTGTATTAAATATCAGTCATTTAGTACCCATAACACAAGCTCTGCTTAGCTTGACGGTAGATGATGCTGTGTGTATAGTCCAGCATATAACTACCTTAGGTTCCTTAGACAGCCGTCCACGGCTCTTCGGCGCGTAATCAGAGGCAGTGGATGTGTTATCCTCAGACACTACATTGGCTGAGCTCTGGTTGCTGAGATGAGGATTGGTTTCGCAGAACAGACGCCACTTGGCCGCCACCAACATCATCAGCTTTGAAACAGGCACCTGCAATCATGAAAAAAAAAAGTATGTAACCAGAAATAACCAAAAACTAATCAGAATATTCAATAAGTATGAATCTTTAAGAGCTTTTTTCTCTGACTCTACGCGAAATGCTGGTAAAAATCGAACTATACTCGGTTCAGGAATCCTACATATTTTTTGTAAATAAAGGAGTTACAAAAACAGTGGAACATATTTTACGACACAGTAACTACCATACACAAAACAATTTTTGGTTTTGACGGTTTTCATTCAACATTCTCTCGTCTATTTTCGAACTTGGATTTGCACCTTTTTCGCCACGCGTGTGCAACTATGCGTTGTTGAAAATGTTGTTTTAGTGGTTATATTGCTGTTACCTTGTTATTATTTTTGTGTCCTGTTATTATTTTCAGTTTGAGTAGTTTTCATACAAAATAATCATGGATTCTAAGTGATTCTGAGCGCTTTCTTCTGACGGCGTCAACGTCATGAGAAACGTTACTCCATTCTTGTGTTTTCGCTTCGAGATCACTCTCGAAGCGAAAACACAGGCACCAGAGTTAAAACAAATAAATAGAATCGCCAATTACCTTAGGATTCTCCCTCACAATCATAGGGCGTAGATGCTGCTGGAACAGTTTGTATGACGTCAAGTTCTCGAGATCCGCATCTGAGTACTCAATGTCTACATCCGCGAGTCCAAATGAGGAGCAAACTTCTTCCACTGTTGGCATGCCTGCTGAAATTAATACATTCAAATTTTTCGTGACAATCAAATAAATCATATTGATTCGAGTTTTTAATAAACTGCAACAACATAAGTTGATGAAGTTACCACCATGATTCCGGCGGGGCTAAGATGCGCGCCACGAAAGACGTCGCGCGCGTGACGACTATTTTTGTCGTCGTCAGTTGTTTTCTTATTTACTCTAACATGCGCACCACGAAAGATATAATACTCGTTGTGGAGTAGTCTATCTCGCGTAGAGACAGCCACCCAGACGAACACCCGTTTAGTTCAATCAATAGTCTATGGTTTTTGTGAACTGCACGGAAGAAATAAACTAATCGTCTTAGCTTTCTTAGCCTTCTTATTGGTAGTTTGAACATTTTCTCTAGTAGAACCAGTCGAAAAAGCTACGAAACAAAGAAGGAAAAGCTATTTCAACATTTGCGGGCGAAGTAGATGTTGATTGCAAAATGGCATCGCGCAAAACGTAATAAAAATAGAATACTCAGCCAGTTTAGTAGCTACATTAAATATTATGAATGTTTTCTTGCACTTGTCTGACCCATGCCATGACCTATCTTATAACAAAGTCAAGAAAAATGTTAGCAAGTACATATACAAAAGTACATGATGTGCTTCACCCTTAGCGCTCATAGTAGAACTGCATAGCTCTTGGAGATATTTTTCAATAATACGTAACCTAAACACCAGTCAAACTCGATGTGGAATATTTGTAAACAAGCCACGTCACAAAAACTCAAATTCACTTGCTTGGCGTCGATGTTCAGATTTGTAAGTTATAGGAGCGCGGTGCTACAAATCAAAATGTGAACGAGACTAATTTTGAAAGGTTTTTTTCGAAATTATCAACACGTATTTTTATATCATTGCATCGGGAGGATTGTCCTAAGACCAATCACCATTGGTGATGATGATGATCGGTTTTACTTCGTAGGAATACTTTCCCAGCACTAGTTTTTGTGTCTGTTGACGTCTAGAAACTTGCGTATATACGATGAAATATTTGTTCGTGTGCTTGTTTTTTTGCTTGTGTTACTACATTGGTTTAGTGTGGGTTCGTAGGTACACAAGTTTTTTTTGCGAATGTAGCGTAATACCGCCTGTGTAAGCTGTAGGTACGTGTTTACCTCCCCTCCCGCTACAAAATCTGAGAGGGGTGTTCGGTGCAAAATTTGTATATCGATTCCATTTGCTAAATATTCTAAACCAGCTGGTAATGTTTTTAGCAGACAGCAAGCTCAAGCCAATTTGAAAACTTCATATGATCTCTTTCACATTCTTAACCAGTAAACTTCACTACACTACACTTCACTACTCTTAAAACTTCAAGTAACCTTAATTATACTTTATGGAAACTTAAGAAAAGCTGGTCAAAATACGAATATAAAAAATTCGGACTAAATTAGAATATTTAATAAAAATAAATCAAATAAAAATTATTTATTTCAGACCTTGGTCCACAGTTACAAATAATTTAGCATTTAGCTTTACGCACTGCATCCGATCCGAATCTGAGTTAAAAAAGACTGACCGAATAACATACTGACAGAATCGGATGCTGCTTACGCTCAAATCCGATCTAAATCTAATATTTACTTAAAATATTATGTTTCGACTTGGACATTCACGGATGACGGAAATTGGATGGAGTCCGTAAACTACCATAGAAATAGTTCGATGACTACTTAGGAACATACACACACACGGAACTTTCACGGATTCGGATCGGATGCAATGCGCCCACGTGCGACCACTGTAACTTGAAACCCACCAACTTTATTTACTTAATTCCACTACACTACTAAACTACTGATAAGATAGAGCTGAAATTTTGCATAGATGTTGGTCTCGACCTGAAATAAACCACAGGCTCCTTTTTATCCCATAAATCAGTTTTCATGTGATAGAAATAACCTGTAAATGTTACCATAGAAACAACGCGTGCGATGCTGCAGGCAGAAACTAGTTATCTATAAAACTCACCAGAGCCCGAGTCAGAGGCAGCAGGCGTGGAAGGCGTTGTCCCGTGCTTGCTGGTGCGTCCCTTGCGAGATTTCTTGCTGGAAGACATCGCGCTCAGGGCGTAGTCACTATCGCCTTCGGCCTCCATTTCACCCGCGAATTCTTCGTCCTATGACAACACTCATTTTAGGGATTGTCCATTTATCACGTGAGACTGAGGGGGGGAGGGGTTGGAAAAAACACGAAATATCCCAAGGGGGGAAAGGGGGGTGTAGTGAGATTTTTTTATCTCTTGATTACTTTATTATACTGAACAATACTAAACTTAGAATTGTTGTACATGTATAGGCTCCCTCGATACAGGCCTAGCCTAGTGAGGGTGCCATCAGAAATTACATAACATTGTAGTTATGTATGTCTCGGCAATTACACAATGTTTTACACTAAATTTCAAATACAAGTACTTAGAAATACCTCATCACCATGTAAGTGCTAATTATAAGTTAAGTGTATTTACTTATTAGTTTTGCTGTAATAAATTTTTATTTTTATGCTAGCCATAAATACATTTTTATCACAGTGCTTAATTTTTCAGAACTATTGAATAAGATTATTACCTATATTTAGAGACAATATTCTAAAATGTTTTACAAAAACAAATACATGTGATAGTTGCTAAAAAAACATTACATAATTAAAGGATGGTCTTATTGTTAATTATCAATGAACCAATTCTATGTGAGCCTCCCTCAGTACTCTTAAAAAATAACTGGACTAATTTTAAGTGAACTGACAAGTTGTTAAATGGGATAGAAAACTTCGCCACATAGCTGAGAGCCAAAAATGTTTCTAAGTTTGTAAGGCACATTATCGTCTGCATCTACTGTTGTAAGTATACCAGAATACATGCTGAACATTTTGTGCTAATAATCACCATGATTGAACACATTGGTGATAGCAGATGAATTATTTTATTTGTGCTCTGAAGAATGCTGATGACTATCCCTTGGATAAACCTATGACTTTTAGAGCTAAGATAGCCAAATTTAATTTCCTGTTGCATGCTAGACTTGTACAATAAACTATTGTGTGAACTTAACATAATTAAACAGAGTCAAGTTTTATTGTCTCTTCTTAAACAATGCTGAATGAATTGATACCTAAAATAATGATGTTAGACAAGTCACCTAGCTTTTATTTACAGTAGGTATTTATGTTATTGGTGTACATGAATAAACAGGTAGAATGACAGAGTTTGGCAAATAGTGTAAACAGTGTCTGTTTAGGTTTCAAAAAATTAATTACTCACCTCTTCGCTCTCATTCTTTCGCTTCTTCTTTTTCTTCCGGCCCTTTTTATCTTCTCCTCTGGCCTTCCTCTTTTTTCCCTTCTTTTTCTTTCTGCCATCTTCTGGAGAATAGTCTTCATCTTCCTATGTAAACAAATAGTTTGAACGGTAAGCAGTTTGCTTCAACAATTTTATAGCGATAAAGTTGTTAATAGAATTTGTTTTGCAGTTGGTTACCTTGGGTGGTACTTCATCACTCTCTCCAGAGTTCTCGTTCTGACCTTCACCTTCCTCTACATCCTCATCACCTGGAAGTGCACAAACCGGTCAGACCACAACACACCACACAGTGGACCATCATCAGGAAACCCATCAACCAGCCTATTTTTTCTACCATGGGTGCACACCTTGCTCTAAGGTCACTAATCCCTTTGTTTGTCGGCGTCCATTTTGTTAAGTAGTAATGAGGGGATATGGCATGTTCTTTTCTGTCACAACCTGCCACTCAAAAATATTTACAACCATGAAACTCCAAAACACTGTAGGGGCACTCCATAAAGCTGTGCTTTCTGTATCACGGGAAGATGTTCTGGGGAAGAGGTCTAGAGAATCATAAATCTCAAATCAAAAAAATCTAAATTTTTAATTGCATACCGCAAGTAAACACATGATACCGCTATTCGCGGCTTACCTATGACATGCTAGTAAAATTGACCGTTTACCTGCGAAAGAACCGTCTACTTCATCATCTGATGCCATTTAGACCACTTTAATACACTAACTGAGACAATTTTTGAGATTTTGGTCTAGAAAAGATAAAGGACGCGCAGTTTTTGCGACAAATGGTAATTAATTCAGAAATTGATGCCGCCGTCACTACGCGGCGAACTAGCAAGAGTAGCAAGCGAGATTATCTTTCTCGCTCACACTTTTGGAAAGTAGAAAATTAGAGAAAATTTAGTGTTGCCAAGGACTCTCTCGCAAAAAACTACCAAAATGTGATTAGTAGACAGTGATGCCCTCCTCATAATATAATAGTTTTATAATCTTATTTTGAACGTTCTTCAGTCAGTCCGTCACCTCGAGCATTCGTCGTGTTCCGCTTTCTAAGGAAGACAATAATGTACAACAAAATATTGTACCGCAATAATTGGTGACCAAATTTGCACACCCTATTAATTCGTGTACATAACTTCTGATTTATCGTGGTGTGCATTATAATGACCGTAATATATTGCTGTGATCTATTGACACGTGACGAGCTTACATACTAAATTTTGTACGGCCCATATTGCGCACCCCAATAATTCGAAGCCATGACACAGATTATTGGGGTGAACAATGTCGGAGCATGCATTACCAACATGTGTTGATAATGTTAACCCAATAAAACGAAGCAACTAGAAGACAGTAGCTGTCAAATCGATGCTTTCTTTAACTTATGGCATGGCAGCAATGTCAGTCAGACATCCGTTACCGTCACAGAGCTCGGCCCGTAGGTAGACATGTACTTTCTACTATAAAAACTTTCGTAGTGTGACGAATTCTGATGAAGTCTTTCGTTAAGGTATGAAACGTTGGTGTTCTTCCCACACAAACTACGGTAGTTAACCCGCTTACATTCATAATGTATGTGTACATTCATTGTAAATACCTTTCATCTGTCCATGTTCACATCATACGTGTGCAGTGTCACTTTGAAACAGAAAATGAGAGACCAAATCAGGAAATATGGTAAAAAATGGCTTGTATTGTCCATCCGTAAAAGGCAAGGACCATTTCAAGACGATTACAAACAGATGCATTAAACATAAGCATTTTACAGATTTTATGTGTAAATTTAGTTTTCTAGTGTTGTGCCTAATCTAGCCTAATGCTCTCTTCTAATATTATTTATCTAAGGCAAGTATACTTAAATATACATAGCCTTTGACATAACCTTTTCTTATCTCATAAAATTAATTTATCTTTACTCCGAACAAAATCAAATTATCTACAAAAATTGTTGTGCACTACAATACGCTGATCATTTGTACAATAAATTCTTTGAAAAGTGATTGTTAAACGAATTCATTTTCAAAGCAACCTATTATTTTATGGGAAAGGTACCTACTTATTGCGTGTTCTTGTAAGCTTTCTTGCAAGCTGTATTATAAAATTTCAATAATGTACCTATTTCACATCTTTTATTTCAGAGGCAAATCAGACACATGTTGCCAATAAACGAGAAAAAATAATTTTGCCTACAACAAAGAAAGAGACGAATATATGCAGGTCTCGAAAGAGCCTACACATTTGCCTGCGTCTTCCCATCTTCCGAGGACATCCGTGAGGGCTGGTGCGGCGGCAGATTTGGACGAGGATCTCAAGAGACGCATATATGCAGGTCTCGACAGAGCCTATACATTTGCTCTTATAACATGTGCCAACCCCTTTATTTAATTGAACCACCTACAGGTGATACACATAAAACTTACATGATGGAATATAAAAATTGGTTGTAGCGCTTGTACTCACCTAATTACAGGTGGTTACATGGTACAAACAGTAATAAAATCCAGGAGTTGACAAGGCAGTTTTCATATACTTATTTTATTTACTTCCTGTTTTTCACAACTAACAACTATCTAAGTCACTTATCATAGAATTTGTATGACTGTTTCCTTATTAGGGTTCCGTCATAAACAAGCTGTCATATTAATTATTAACCCATAAAGTTTCGCCATATTCGCCTGTCGGTCTGTCTGTCTGCGGCTTAGCTCGGAGACTATTAATACTAGAAATTTGTGATTTGATAGGTGTAGGTACATAGACACCGAGAAAGTAGTAAAAATTACCTAAAAGATATTTTCTAGGGTATCCTGTACCATACTTATTTTTAAATTTTCATCGTCATCGTCAGTCATGGTCATAGACATCGTCATCGCCATAGTTATAGTCATAGTCATAGTCAGTCAGTCAGTCTGTCAGTGAACTAGAACAGTACAAACGTTGTATGACTGCCTTCATGTCGACCAAGGAGGAGAAAGATTCTCGGCATTAGCTAAATTCATTATTATCAATATTCATTTCATATTAGAAAAATTGGTTGTGGAAGCTCATCACGTGTAAATAATGCACAATCCGATATTGCAGGGCTAAATAATGTACATCTTGATAAAAAAAAAGTACAATTTTGGGCAGTACTTACATGGTTGAGCATTATTGACACGTGACAAGTTTTCACGGACTGATATTGGACGGCCCGATATTGTACACCACGATAATTGGAACCCTTTTGCCATATAATAAATTGTCGTGCATTGTCGTGACTCCATTCTGCTGTAATAGATTCAGTCAGTTGGTTTTACAACATCAGGGAGAGAAGGAACGCGTCGCCTATCGTTTAGTAACTAAATCTATGTATTGTAGTGAAATGGGTTCTGAATAAATGATTTATTTTGACAATGATGATGTGGTACAACTCCTACCAATTACGTACCAATTTAGGAGATTTTTTGTGCAGATGGCAAGTTCAATCAAAATGCCAACATGAAAAAACAAAATTCTTAGTGTTGCCAGTAAAATAACACTTTTATTTTCATTATTTCTCTTCGAAATTGAACCGAACATAATTGCTTGATAGATAGATAGGTTGTATTGTCTATGGTTGGTTTCATTGATTCTATATTGCTAACTTCATTCGTATTGTTTTTAGCTTGTTTGCTTGGCTCGCTCACAACTCGAACTATTCATCAAAATATCGATTTGTAAATACAAGCGTACTTGATTATTTCTTTTTCCATTTTTAGATTATTCCCTTCTCTTCTCGGTATGAATGCTTTACTGGACTACGGTTCATCGTCAAATGATTCAGAAGATGATTCTGCCCAAGAGTAAGTATAGTGCATGAATTTATCAGGTCAGATAAATATCCGAATAGTGATGTGATTTTTCGTTTTAGGGCTCCAAAGGAAAGCGCCAAGCCCAAACTACCAAAGCCGAGTCTTGGAGAGAATGCGTTACACTGTTCTGTCTTTTCCAATCCATTTGTGGAAGCTGAACTGGCCAAGGCTGCTATACTTGAAAAACATGTGAAAATGGTATATGTTGACTTCCTATTTTTATGAGATGTTTAATTGTAGCCTCTATATTTCGTTTCCATGTTTGAATTAGTTGGCAAGCTTTGTACCGAATTAAACATACAATCGTCAAGTACATAGTAGATGACTGTAAGGTTCCAGGTAAAGATGGCACTCAGATGATCAATGGGAAGAAGATATGTTGGAACTACAGAAAAGGCAGGTGTCGTTTTGGGCACAACTGCAAGTATGCACATGACTCCGACATTCAAAAAAGTCAGGATGAAATAGACAGGGAGAAAGAGAAAAAGGTAGGTTTTCGTAACTTAACAACTAAGTTTATTAAAGCTTTTATCGCATTTGAGACTATTACTTCATTTTTCTATTTCAGAAGTTAAAAGCAGTGGTCTGTGAAAGTGCAGGTTCAGTTTTATCTGCCCCACCTCCAGCTGAAGATGAATCTATATCTACTACAGATGACTCCCAATGGGAGAGCACAGGACCAGCCAAACGAAAACGGCCTGGCCTTAGTCAAAATCTGGTCCCTGGTAAAAAAGTCATGAATATGTATAAAAAGCTGAAACAAAAAGATGATAAATAATAAAATACCATGAATTAAGTATACTGTAGATTTTTTAATAATTATTCTTATATATTCTTTATTGTGCACAATACATTATCATAAACTTATCTAATACCTAGGCGAACTTAACCCTGAAAAAGTTTTCTTCCACCAAACCTTACAGTAGTTATACAAGAGGTGATGGAGCAGGTAGAAGAAGTATACAAAGATTGAATCCACAGAAACTGTAATAATTTATTCAGATTTCTGTGATTGAATCGAACCGCAGATAAACTGACAATTAAACTAATAGTAGGCAGGTACATAAATTAAAATAATAAAGATTAAATAACAGACCTGACCAACACGGCTAAGTTTGCAGGTTCTATTCTCGTAAAGTTCTATGAAAGTGCTAAGTTACAATTTCGCGGGACGGTTGCATGTGCCGCGACAGCAGACATCAATAATTTAAGTAAGTATATAATAATGACTCACATCAAAAAAATCATTGCAAAATTACAGAAAAAAATAAGACCGTCGACCGTCGTCCTTAGGCAGGTATGAGACCAATCCTATTTTATGTACGGTACGACTAAGTCACAACCAGTCGCGGCAGTTGGAAACGAAGTTCATCGGAATCGGTCTACTACAATTATAACAACTTGGCCGGAGTGAAGTTAGCTATATGCAAAGTTTTGCTCTTTTGAGCTAGGCTAAATATCTCTCTCTCTCTCTCTGTGCAATAACTGACACAATCTGGGGACACATCATACACGTCCAAGATGAGGTAGGTAAGTAAGACTTTGACGAGGAAACACCCATACGAAGAGGCGATGGAAATCGAACAAAAAATAAATAAATGATGGATGAGTGATGGCGACTGGGCTTTTTTTTCTTGATTTTTCAGTGGTCCCGTAGATGGTGGTTATTGGGAATAGTCGATATTTTTTTTTATCGCTTTGTAACTCTCCCCCTGCCAGGTGGGATGACGATCTGCGAAAGAGTGCAGGCAGATGTTGGATGCGGCAAGCTGAAGACAGGGCGCTATGGCGCTCGTTAGGGGAGGCCTATGTTCAGCAGTGGACTAAGATAGGTTGATGATGATGATCTAACTCAAGTCAAGACACAGAGACACGGTACAGAGTGGATTTTTTGAACAGGGCAGTAAGGAGAGGTACCATAAACGGTGTAGCTACAGGAAAATGGTCTCAGGAGACTATCCATAATTTTTAGAGAAAATTCCATCCATATCACAGAATTAAAAAAATATATACTTAGTTAATATGAAAACGGGCAGAAATCGTTAAAATCTTTTTCCTGACATTATATTCGAAGTATTTTTTCTACCAGTTTTGTTGAGCAAATCTGCAAAAAATACTGTTTATGAGTAATTTAATTTTTTTGCTCAACAAACTTCACTCATTCGAAAACTTCGAATATCGAACTCAAAAATAAACTTTTATCAAAATTTTAATAATATCTAGACATTTTTGATGTGCATACAAGTAATCAGTTTGTCTTTTATTTTTTATGGATTAAAAATCTTATGGTTCACAAGGTTTTCGAGCTATAAATAGCGAATAAGTTTTTTGTCATTTGACTTTTTTAGTAAATACCTACTCCAACCTCAGTTGGTCCAATAGAAGTTTTTGATCAGTATCTATTGGTATCAAAAAAGTTTTCTTGTAAATTGCCCATTTACTTGCTAACAGTAAGTTTTTTTTAATCTGTTTGGGAATGACAGTTTACTTAAAAAATAGAGATCATTTTTCTGTAGCTGCGCCATCCGGCGCGGCGGCGGGGCGGCGGGGCGGGGCCGGCTAGGGTCCCTTTGGGCACCTTTTAGATAAGTAGGTAACCCTAAACTAAGGAAGAATGTCATAGCCCATATGTTTGGTCCTAGCAGGTACGTTATCCTTATCAAAACGTATTTTTTCCGTACCTAATGAATGATTTACCTACTCAAATAAAAAACATTTTTGACTCCATTTTTCTTTATTTCAAGAGTCAATGCAGTTCACAGACATGCGATTTCGAGATTTTACATCTGAAGACTACGAGCAAATTGCATCAATAGACTAGAACACACGTGTGCCAAATTACACTTTTACATTACATCAGGTGCGTCTTGGCAGCTATTTTTAATAAATAATTTTCGTCTTTTGATGCAACTAGCTCGAATTGTTGGTACATCACTGCCAACATAGCAGTTTTCTAAATTGCTCAATTTATAATAGCACAGCCATTAACATTGTTTTGCTAGTGGATACTTGCCAACGACTCAATAGCTTGGTCGCTATCATCAAGCCAGGTTTGCATAACATACGCAACTAAACAGTGGCTGAAAATACTTTTGTAAATTAACATTTCTATTCTATATGATCTTCACATATGCAAATAAGTACTAGTTCCTTCGACGCTAAAAAATAATAGTTACAACATCGAGTGAATAAATACGTCAATATCTACGACACCGCAGTCAATAGAAATTGTTCATGATCTAATATCACTACTAACTCTAAATGAGGGGTTGTTAGAAGAAGCATATCCCCCTAGTTTAAGTGAATGATCTAAAAAAGTCACGACATCAAGACATTTTGATTAACATTAAAACGTCACGATCTACAAAAATAACATCTGTGTCTATTAATGGTGTCACCGAATTTGTATTTTATTATAATATTTAGTCTCTAAATAAAATGCTAATGTTAGAGAAAACAGAACCTATGGTATTCTTCATGACAGTCTAATCTAAATATGTATACTGCAACAATACTTATAGTTAAATTATTGCAATACGTTAAGTACTAGAACGCGATCTTTTTGATGCAATCTGTGTAAAGGCACAAACAATATAATATTGAATCCATTATTTAGCTCAAAATGTGCTGTTTAATTTTGTGAATAATTCACTCTATACATGACACATTTGTCATGAAATTTATACTAGAGGACCTACAAAAATATATTTCATTTGGCAATTTATAACTCTGGATAAATATGATTTCATAGCTTTCACAGTGTCAGATGAAAAACAGCATTGTGTAACACAAGTAGTTAAGATTTTACAAAGTAGATTTTAAATAGCATATATAATATTTCAAAAAGATGTAGGTAGTGTATAAATTGAAACATTATAAAGTGGAATATCATAAAGTTTTAAAATCTAATACTTATTTTTAACGTACAAATGTAGGTACGCTTATATCTTAACAGCAACCTGAATCTTTGGTGTTCCGAGATCCATTTTAAGTCCGTTCTTCAAGTTGTTAACCTCAAGATCATGAGCTCCGTTTATAATGTCTCCTTTTTTACCGTTCATGTTGAGATGGCCGTTCATCTTGTTACGAACGTCTATTTTGTCAATATGCCCGTTCATCTTATCTGCGTGTCCGTTCACCTTTTCTGCGGCGAGTCCATTAACCTTCTCCCCATTTTTCCCGCTTCCATGCCCGTTCACTTTATCGCTGTGCCCATTAAGTTTTTCGTCACTAATTCCGTTTGTGTACTTAAGCCCTGATAAACCAAAACAAAATCTAGTTTTAACCCCCTGTATAATACAAGACGAGACACTGGCGCATTTGTGTTAGTAACTTTAAAGCTTATCTGATCACTAAATCTAATTTCTTGCATCATCCGTATTAGTTGAATCATCTGTTGGAAATAAAGACTGTGTATGTCCCATCTTGGCGATATTTGTATCTGCAAAATTACGCGTCGTTTAATTTCCAAAATGAAAACTACGATACGAAACTAGCAGACTTGTACAAAACATCCAAAGTGAGACGAAATAAAACAAAATGTACAAACCTGCGTGAGAGGTGGCTACGAGAACTAATAGAAACTAAACTATGCTCACATATACGCCAGTGTTTACGTCACAAGAATACTTACATGCAAAATATAATACACAACATAGAATACATCAACGTTTAAACTAGCTTCAATCCAAAAATCTTGAAAATGCGAAGATTTTTGAACTTACACAAAAGGAAGTAAGGATATAAAATGTACAGGTAACAGAAATAGTTACTTGACTGAGCAAAGCGTACACTTTGTATGCTTACCGTTATCATTACCAGCATAGTACTTTTTTGAGTTTTTCCAATCTTCTTTGAGGGAGAGATTGTACATGGAATAGGCGGGGTCTCCAGTGACCTCCTTTTCTATAGCTAGGAACTTTGGCAGCGATTCTAGGAGAGCGCTCTGATCATACGCCGCGCTGTAGGTCTCGAGTAGCACCAGACCACGACACCTGGGAATAAATAACACACATTCATTATATAAATGCACACTTTAATGTACTTAGAAACAAACATAAATACTACAAAATCTAATAACATTGTTATCTTGTTCATTAATATCGACGTTGATGTGATAAGCTTCGATTATTTCATGATAATTTTTTTATGATCAATCAGAAGATAATAATAATAATAATAAATTGTTTATTGACATACATTTTGCCTGAGATACAGGTTTTACCTAGTTCAGGCAAATGTAATCTTTAGAATTTAAGTTATTATTATTCGTATGTTAAACATTTGTCTTAAGTAATTTTTGAATAAATTATTATTATTATTATTATTATAAAAGCTAGTGTAACAGACAATATGAGTCCATAGACTCCTGAACTAGTTAAAAACTGTGTTTCAGGAGCCAGTGGCTTCTTCTACTAATACAAACAGATAATTATTAGTTACGTTGCTTTAGCAGCAACATAACTAATAACTAATCTTAATTGTAGGTAGGTACAGAGGAAATAAGTTAAAAAGAAAAACATATAGAGCTAGTGATTTCGAGCTTGTGCATCAAAAAGTACTTTGTAATGTATAAGTCGATAAGACAGATTAGTTAGAGCAATATACGGAGATGATCGTATCATTATTTATTTAACAGATGCGAACGCAATTTACTCGAACATCGCTATTGGACGCAATTTACGAGGATAATTTTAAGAGAAAATAACAAAAAATTTACGACATAATTACCTAGGATGCGTCGGCTGCCTGTAGATATCCAGCTGATAGTACTGATTATTGTAAATAAAGCAGCGGCGTTTCTTGAAAATCGTGAAATGCGCGTCATCCCTCTGCGGCAGCAAATTCAAGTAATCTCTGTGATTTAACTGCGTCCTGACTTCCACAGACTGCCCGTTGGTAGGATGAAACTTCCGAAGAGTATGGATGTACGACCAATGGTTCTTCTGGCCACGTTTCCGCAATCTAACTTGCGCTTTTCGTAGATCACTCTGGAGGTAGTTATGTACGACATCGAAGTCTTGGAACGGGGGGAATTCCGCGTCCGGGCGTAGGGGGGTTTTGATAAGGAACTTGCGTTTCTTGGAGTTAACGTTCAGTCGGTCTCCGGTGTCGATGCCGATCTTCTGGCACACGCAAGCGATTAGGCGGTTCATCTTCTTGTCGAAGTCGGTTGAGTTGTCAATGACGTCGAAGTAAGGATGGCCGATCCAGGCGGCAGCTGCGTTGTAGTCTAATTCGCGTGCGAGCTCGACTCCTTCGGAACGGCACGCGTGGTCCTGGAAGCACGAAAGATGAGACGTTTTATTAAATTGAACATTTAACTGTATGATCATAGGGATGGAAAGGAACACAAAATATTTTACATATAACAAACATGTACTTATGTTAAATTCTATGTGTCCTTTCAGAGAGTGGGGTCACAACATGGAAAAAATATATCTCTGCTATTCTTAACAATGGTGTCAATTCAGATGTCGCCAAAACTAAACTAATTTTACAGCACTAAGAATAATGCCGTCCTTTTTATTTCGGTCGAAAAGAAAGGGATGGCAACATATTTATTTATTAATTTTTATTTAGTGCTGTCAAATTACTTTAGATTTGGCGACATTTGAATTGACATCAATATTTATGGTATTTATGGTCCAAAATCTATGTATATGTTCCTGTAGTAGGGTAAGTATAGGGATTAAAGTCATTTTCGACGAGACATTTACCATGATTTGAGTTTTGAGCTTTCCAATATTTCATTCAGCACAGTTTCATGCGTCATGATCACGGAATAACTGAAGGCACTGCGAGTGAGTTTTTATATATCCGTTGTAAATGTCTTTAGTTTTAATAGGGAATGTCTCGGTATGCACAATAACGAATCTACATACTTGATTTATATAATTGAGCTAAATAACTAATTATGTACATGCATTTCCAAACGAATATGTGACTATATTTTGACACCGTGATATTGATTGTTTATTTTTACATAGATCCGCTTCGAAAGGACCTGGCCCTTGCAGATACATTAGGCACTACGATACGCCACAGCCGTTAACATAAAACAATTTTAGCAATTTTACTACAAAAAGTATCGAATAAAGTAGGTACCGACTGTAGGAATCCGGCATAAGTAATCGGCTACAGCTAAACAACGACAATGACACAAAAACATCATATACAATTCGTAAACGATAAACCTTGAGGTTTCAGCGTGTTCTAAATGCTATTAACATCATGCACTTCAATCTAAAATTGTGTTAAGGTGGCGATTCGCGCTGCGACCGCGACCGGCGACCAAGACACATGTCTACAGCTCCGGTGGTCTATCTCATGTCGCGGTCTCTTGTCACCGTCACACCTCACCTATATTTATAAAATTTATATTTAAATAAAAATTAGTCCCTATTTCCCTTGGTCACGGCCGCGGCATCACGCGTGAACGGCTGGACCGATTTCGCTTATTCTTTTTTGTTGTTTGGTTCGAATGAAAAAATTAAAAAAGTTGCCCGGAAAATTAGAAAATTTCAATATTCATAGTTAAGACAGGACGTCTGTCGGTTCAGCTAGTCATTGATGATTATGTGTGTTCACCTAGCCGGATTTCGGCTACGGCGACTATGTGCGCCGGACATAATATTATAGAACGCAAACACAGGTGCATTGTGCACTCTTTATTTTATTCCCTCTCATAATCCGATGGGTAGACCGACACGACCGGAAAAACAGAGTCACGGGGGTGTAACACCGCTAACTTACTAACTCCCAGCTGTTACTGTGAATTTATCTCATCATCATTACAGCTGTTGTCAGCCACTGCAGGGCATATCCCTCCTTTGATTCTTGCCAGAATCTGCCTTTTGCCTCCAAACACACACAAAAGACAAAAGACTATATTAGATAGTCTGAAATCTCCTGTGTCTGTCGCGTCGCGGACCGTAGGTAGGTAGTCTTCAGCCATTGCTGATGTTTTTATCAAATGGCAGGTCGCCAATGGATGCTCAATCCAAGCCAGATCGTGCGGAAATGATAGATTGCGACATATTGTGCCAACATTAAGGTTAGCCACATGGTCTTTTGTGGTTACTTAGGTCAGTGACCACACTGGGGTATTATCTAGCGAGATTTAGAGCATATCTATTTTGGTAAGGAGGATAGACCTACTTAGATGAATCTAGTGGTTCGATTAACCAATTTGTAACTAAAATAAATAAATAAATAATGCTGGACAATTCGCACATCCCCAAGATAAGCAGAGCTTGTTTTATAGGTACTAGATAACTGATCGTCTAGGGATATTTCATATTTTCTCAATTTACTCAAAATTTGTTATAAATAACATGCAACATGTATATATTTTTGAAAAGCCCGTTTAGTAGACTAGACCTTCGAATACAATCGAAATATTTTTATTGTGTAAATAAAATTTTATTCAATAAAAAACAAAATATGAAAAAAAATTACATTTAGGATGTTGTGTTAATAAAAAAAAATGCAAAATTATGCGAAATTTCCTGTTTTTTGCAATTATACGAAAAATCAGTAGTCAGTAAAACCACCCATGACGTTACAAACGGTCCTGCAACGGGTTTTCATGCTTTGAATCAAGTTATCAAAGTCTTGCTGCGGGATATTGTCCCAGGTCCTGCTAAGACGCAAAAAAAGTTGCTCTTCAGTCGCGATGTTTGCAGGAAAATGGTTCATAGCCCTTCTTTGGAGTATGTCCCATGCATGCTCTATGGGGTTTAGGTCTGGCGATTGCGCAGTCCAGTTTAAGACCGACACGTCGTGCTCCTGCAGCCAACTGGTCACCACTCGCGCTGTGTGCGGACGGGCATTGTCGTGCATGAGCGTGAATTCTTGGCCCATTTGTAGTCGATGGGGGTAGACGATTGGTACTAGCACCTGGTTACGGTATTTTTCAGCGGTCATGGTGTTTCTGATCCAAACGAGATCTGTTCTTCCACCAATACGTATTCCCGCCCAAACCATAACTGTCCCACCGCGGTATGGATGGACTTCCTGAGGGTGTTGCAGACGGCTCTCACGACCAGGAACTCGCCATACACGTACTCTTCTTGAATCGGGATGGAAACCGAATCGGGACTCATCGGTAAACAGCACCGCAGACCACTGGTTCTCTTCCCAGAGCAAATGTTCACGAGCCCACTCTAATCTTTGTCCACGATTTCCTCGGCGTAGTGCTGGAGTACGAAGCGGTTTACGAGCATGAAGGTTGGCTTCATGCAGTTTTCTCCTCACAGTTTGGTCACTCACCAACAACTGGTGCTTTGACTGGAGCCTTTGAACCAACTGCATTGCCGTAACATTTGGTTGTCTTCTAGCGGAAACTTGCGAAAATCGGTCTTGTCGCTGGGTGGTTATGCGCTTCCCGCCTGGGTGTCTTTCAGCCACTTCACCGGTAGCACGATAACGTGACCATAACCTTGAGATCACGTTTTGTTTTGTTCCAATCTCCTCAGCAACACTCAGCTGAGTAGCCCCAGCTTGGAGCATACCTACTGCCCTTAACATTTTATCTCTAGTTAAATGGCGCCGCCGCATGATGCATTTAGTAGTATAAAATCGAAATTAATTGATAACGTGTTTTAAAACTTCAATTTGACACAAAAAATTACCATAAACTATGGAAGATAAATTGTAACTTTTGACCTTCGCTATAGCAATGCCGCGCAAATCTTTTGTTTTTTATTCATTTGTTCAAATTCAAATTTGGAATCATTCAAAAAGGCCTAAAAAATAAGGTTTCTTCAAAAGATTTTAAAACCGGCCAGTATTTTTAGAGTTCAAGAACTTTATACAAAATATCCCTAGACGATGTTGATGTGTGTATTTAATAAAATACACTACATACTTATATGAACATTTTTTATTATACATAGAAAACATCCAGAACACCCTGAACTAATATCCGCAGATCGTACAAACATTTGTCCGACGCTTAAATCGAACCCGCAACCTCCTGCAACGCAGGCGGACCTTCGCCCCCCGCGCCACAGAGGTCGTCGAACTTGTTTCTTCAATAAACATTTAGTTATTTGTTACTTGGCAACGTTGTTTGGCTTGTGCTACTTGTTGTCCTGATTGTCCTGGCAAAGTGTCCATGTGGATGAAATGCGTCACGCGAACGAAAACGTCGACGTACGCTAGTTAATTATAGTTTTAAAAACAAGACAATGATAATTGGGTACTGTATGACCGGTGTCAAAAAAGCATAACTTGGCATGATATCAGTCACACCTAGATTAGAAAAGAGACTAGTCGCTAGGCAAGTTCGTTGACCGATTTTATTTAGTTCACTTGACATGTTAGCTCATGTCTTGAATTATAATACCGTTAATGTGAATGAGGATTACAAAATGGCACAATCCATACCTACTAATATTATAAATTCGAAAGTAACTCTTGTCTGTCTGTTACCTTTTCACGCTTAAACGCCTGAACGGATCTCAATGAAATTTGGCAGGGAGGTAAATGGTATCCCGGGGACGGAAATAGGCTTTTTAAAAAGCGCGTGCGAAGCCGCAAGCTGCATTTAGTTTCAGATAAATGGCTATGCCGATTTTTGAACGATCAACGTCCAATAAAACGGCTAAACGTCACTAAGCCATCACTGAAATAGGTTTTCCCAAAAAATGAGCGTCCGTTTTGTAATACGCCAAGCCATTCTACAAACGGGCTGATTCTACGATCCGGCGGCGACATTCCTACTACCAGTGGGATAGTTGTTCGGGGAGAGCTCTCAGATAAGATAATGAATTTGTTTGTTTTGTATAGGTTAGAAAAGGCGTTTGTTGCTTCTGTGTAATGCGTATATGATGTGAATGTGATGTTTAAAGTCACACTCACATCACACTAATATTATTAATGCGAAAGTTTGGACGGATGTATGTATACTATTTAATGATGAATCAACTCAATGAACAAGACTAAAGGGGTTTGAAGATTTTGGCCCTGACATCGGCTACCAAACTGTTTTTTTTTAATTTTAAATCGCCGCGCACGATGAAGTTGTTTAATTGGATAGAGGACAATTATACAAATAAAAATATCCCATAACATATGTCCTAAGTCCTAAAGCGTCAGATTTCTGAGAAAAAAAATAGAGAAAAAGGCGTTTTTATAATATGTGAATATATCAGAAACCTGACGCTTTAGGACATTATGTTATAGGACATTTTTAATTAGGGTTCCGTACTCGAAGGGTGAAAACGGAACCCTATTACTAAGCCTCCGCTGTCCGTCCGTCCGTCCGTCTGTCACAGGGCTCTATCTCATGAACCGTAAGAGGTAGACAGTTGAAATTTTCAGAGAATATGTATTTCTCTTGCCGCTATAACAACAAATAATAAAAATAAAACAATTATCCAAATTAAAGGGGGCTTCCATACAAAAAACGTGATTTTTATGGCTATTTTTGCTCTTCGTTTGTCAAGGCTGTATTACATGAAAATTTCTATAAATAATTAACAACTGTAATCAAACTGTAATAACAACAAATACTAAAAATAAAATAAAGTTGATAATTTTCACTTGTTCGGAGAACCCGACCAGTGAAAATTTGATGTTCCTTGAAAAATTTGCCTGATTTTTATGGTACGTTACGTAGTCCTTCGTGTGCAAGTCCGTACGCACTTGGCCGTTTATTTGTATAGCAGTGTCCTCTATCCAAATATAAAAGTTAGGTACCGTGTGTTTCCGCAGAGTTCTGCGCGGCGATTTAAAAATAAAACTGTGTATAGAGGGTGGCCGATGTTACGGCCACCCTCTATACTAAAAATCTTCAAACCCCTCTTTGCATAGATGTGGATGTAAATATGCATTGTATAGACTAACTATTATGAAGGATTTATTTTCTAAAAAGGAGTAACGCGTGCGAAGCAGTGGGCAGGAGTTAATAAATTAGAACATTGGCGAAAGACTACACTGTTCTGACAGCCTGTGGGTACTATAACAAAACATGTAAATAAGAAAGCTTAAAAAAAAAAACTTGTAAACATGTCAATAGAGATTTAAAAAAAAAAGAAAACGTACATATTGTCTACTCAGCATACCATTTTTTATTTTTTACTATTCTTTTAATTTTAGTGACATGATCACTCTTATCAAACCCTCCTTGGGTTTGATAAGAGTGATCATGTCACCCTCATCGTTTACAATAATTTGGCTTACATTCTACGCTATAATAATTTAACTAGTTTATGTAACAGTTTGGCCTCTTCTGAGGTACAAGGTTATTTAAAACAATGATTACACTGTTCTGACATCCTGAACTATCACAAATCATGTGACTAAGTAAGCGTACCTACTCAGCATACCATAAATGACCATCACGTTTTCAATCACGTTTTTATCATTTTCTAATGCAATAAGCAAACCACTTCGTCACCTACATGTTAGTAAACGTGCTTGAAACATGACGATATAAACGATATTGCCAGTAAAGTCTAGTATATTTATTTTAGTAACCGGTATTCAAAGCATGATGGATTGAAACTGGATCAATTCAAGTTTCAACAGATAAGTGAAATGTAAGGGAAATGTAATAATTTTCTTAGAGCGAGTACACATTATGCGTTTTGAAGCGCGCGCTATGGTAAAGCGCGCTTTAGAAACAAAATGCGCGCTTCTTGGTATTCAAACCAAGATGGTTATACCTCTCGTCTCGGCTCCTGGTGTCACACAAAGTGGGCCAGTCTGAAACCAGCGCTGTTCTGTACCTATCCTGGTGCAGAACAGCATAAAGCTGAGAATTACCCTTTTGGGTTCACTGCGGCGTAGCGCAGGAACGGGTGAGTAGCCCCCGCCCAGGATGGGCGGTGACTGCCTACTCGTTATTAGGGCTTGTGCACTGGTGGTAGGTAGATGTCTATTTTAGGTATTGTGTTTATTTTTGGTTGTTTTGCTTTTGCTTTAATTATTTTTTTCCTTATGTATAATACTTACCTAAATACTGTTTTTGTTGATTTGTTATGTTTTCCTGTGCTGTTTGTGTGTGAACTTAATAAAGAATCTTATCTATCAAACGCGCGTTTGGATGTACCGGATCAGATGGTTTTTTAAACGCGCGTTACCAAAGCGCGCGTTTCAAAACGCCTAATGTGTACTCCGATAGCGAGGAAGTCCAAGACCTACTCGTATTTTCGGCTCTCAGCCGAAAGCTTTCAATGTAAATTTCACAACTTTCATCCACCTTAACGGCACAGAAAACTAAACCTTATTCATTAACATAAAGTACCTCAGTAGAGTAAAAGTCCTCCGCTCCGTTAGCAGCAGAGACGCAATGCACGATGTGGTTGTATCTGTTGTCGCGCAACTCCACGCTGTTCCAGTTGTTAGCTGCCAGCATCGCTTCCCATTTGTCCTTCGATATAACTGTTAGGGAAAAAAGGGTCTTATAGAATCTATTTGTCCAGTTTAGTTACTCTACCCAGTCCCTACAGTCATCTGTCATCGTCAATGGATCAGTTTCCACTCTTTGTCCACTCTGATCCATAGCCCGGGTGGATCAGTTTCCACTGCTTGAATCTATTCCACTCTGATTTGATGAGAATCACATAACATTTATAAGAAAATCACATTACATTCCTATGAGAATACCCTGAGAAAACACATAAGAGATAGAGCATAGATACCAAACCAACTTTTTGGTATAAAAGTATATCTGTGTGTATATTTAAGCTAGTTGAAATAAGCAGCAGAATACTGCATGATATATAGCATTTTCTATTGTTTATTCAAACATCTGTTTGAGGTAATAAAGTGTTTCAGGCAGGAAACGGTTCTCGTGATCTAAAACGTGACAACGTACACAAATGACGTTGTTATGGTACATAATGTATATCTCTAACGCAGCAAGTATAAACGAACAATTCGTTTAGTTACATACTACCGTAAAATTCTTGGGGAAATATAAACAAAGCGAATGCTTTTATGTTTCGAACGATATTTAGTTTAGTTATTTGTTTTACGAATCAAATATAATGTTTTAATTTGGCATGACAACCATTTAACATAATTTTTAAATTTATTTTTCTATCTAAATACATAAGTATCCAACTGTAAGCAAGCCTGTTAGCGACCAAGCAACCACTTCCTGCCATTTTTTGGCAGGAAGTGGTTAATAATAATAATTACTTTTGCGCCAGGCGACCATTTCCTGCCAAATAATAGCGCTTTCACGTCTTATTTAAGGGAATAATTCTCAGGCGCTTTGAAAAGATAGTTCAGCAATATTCGATAGTAGTATGTATTTTTGAGTAAATGCCAATAACGAACGATATTGCTATCGATGATATCAGATATTCAAGTATCACGCGTAAAACCGCGCGGGTAGTTTGTTTTGTAGGTATACTCTTTATCAACAAGCCAAGTACTTCCTGCATGCATGGGTAATTTTCCATTTATCTGTAGTAAAAAATTCATAGACATTGAAGATTTTATTCAAATGAACATGACTATAAATGGCAGGTCAATTTAAATTTATAAATACAGCGTTTCAATTGACAATGTATGTATTTATTCTGGAAGTTGCAGTCTTCGCTCGCACCAAGTATGATGTTAAAATAATAGAATCTAGTAGGTAAGTACATAATGACAACATAGTATCTAGACTTAAATTATCATCACATCATCGAAACCGGACTTAAGTAATCACAATCACAAATTAAGGTAAATTTATTGGTAGAGACATAAATACTCAACGACTTCTTGATAGGTATTCAAATCTAAAAATAGATGCAGCTAAAGTTCAGATTCACACAAGAATCGCGGTTATTCCCAGTATCTTCATTATCTAATAATCGAATATTGGACTTAGGCTCAATTCACACCGAAATGGCAACGGCCGCCGCCGCCGGCCGACTTGGCAGAGATGACGCGCCGCGTTCTCCCGCGACATCACGGCTCGCGCTATTCCTATGCGCAGTTTACATTCTACATTTAACAATGAAGAAGAAATGAAAGAAGGTACTTGGGGATACTGCCATCGGCCGCTCGCGCGACTACAAGAGCAGTCGTGCGCCGCCGCTGCGTGGGAGTCGTCGCGTGGTGGGAGTGATCGCGGCACTTCGGCGGCCGCGCGACCTTGTCAATTTTCTCAAGCGATACTATGTACTCGAATAATGAAGATAAAGTTTCAAATCATATGAACTGAAACTGCTTGCCGCCGCCGCCGCTTAGCTGCCGGCCGCTGCCATATCGGTGTGAATTGAGCCTTAGACCGTCGACCTACACTTATGTTCAAGTGAATTTGATATTTCTTACAATCGTAGTAAGCACGTAGTCTTGCTTTGCCTTCAGTATGGTCACAATTACAGGGTGGCCAACAACAAAACCGTCATTTGGGGAGTCCTGTCTTATAACTTATTACAGGCTTATTTTAGCTTGCTTTGTAAATTCACTTACATGCACTGGCGTCCATCGCTCCCCTGTCACAAATGATCAGACAATTCCTTTGGCATGTCCTTCCTAGCTCGAAGAATGTGTTCTCAATCTGGATCATGGTTTTCAGCAGGTTTTCTTGAAACTTGACGGCTGTAACAATGATAAAAGTTTCATAGGTGAAACAATACATTTAAGATATGTGTTGAGTAAGTGCTATTTTGTGTGTATTATCAAAATGTTGGGATCAAATCGCCTAACTTTACTTAATAAATGGGTGATGCTGAACAAATACATAAACATGAGCATGTTAAAATATAATGTTCATCCAGTTATTTTAAAACACATTCGCGTACATACCAAATCTTAACCCGGGAAATACTTGCAATTTTATGTAGGTAATTTCCCTTGATATTTGATGTCATTACGGAGTTTCCTCATATTTTTACGATGCCAAGAGCTAAAATCATACAACCACTTAGGACTTTTTTTTTATAGATTCTGGCACTACTTTTAACATAGCGGCTAGGGATTGCAAACCAGCTGGATTTATGCTGGATCGAAGCAAATTCAGCTGGATCCAGCAAGTAACGATTTTGAAGAAAAAAAATGGCAAATTTTGGGTAAATTTTCTAAAATTTTGCAACTGAACCACGTGTCCGCCGTAAAAAACTTTTCTGCATATTTTCAACTAACGAAAAACAAAAAGAACCAGCTGAATTGCTGGATCCAGCATAGCAATCCCTAAAGTCTGATAAAATTATCATGTAGGTACTAGTTAAACCAGTTATTATCATTGTGATTTGATGAGACTACACATTAGACGTACTGGTACCAGTGTTGTATTACAAGATAAATTTATTGGTGTCACGAGCTAACACACGTTTCTAGGCAAGATTGTATGTATGTGATGTATCTATATATCTATCTACATATATAAAAGAAAGTCGTGTTAGTTACACTATTTATAACTCAAGAACGGCTGTACGGATCTCGGTGAAATTTGGCAGCGAGGTAGATGGTATCCCGGGGCCGCACATAGGCTACCATTTATTCCGGAAAAAAACGTGCGAAGCCGCGGGCTGCAGCTAGTGATAGTATATAGACAAGTTTGTGGTATAAGTTAAAGTAATAAATATTAATTATACCGATAATAATATGAATACACCCGTGTAACAGATAAACAACAATGTAAGATATAATCATCGTTCTTGCGGATGGTTGAATATACATAGAACTTTATATAAATGATATTAGCTTCTGCCCGCGGCTTCGCAAGAGCTTAACCGGGATAAAAAAAATAAGCCTGTGTCCGCCCCCGGGATACCATCTGCCTCCCTGCCAAATTTTATTGAGATCCGTTCAGCCGTTTAGGCGTGAAAAGGTAACAGACAGACAAGAGTTACTTTCGAATTTATAATATTAGTATGGATGCGATTCAAGTGAACATTATGCGGTACATAATGAATAACTTCATATAATATTAGTATGGATGCGATTCAAGTGAACATTATGCGGTACATAATGAATAACTTCATATAATATTTTTTGAATATGGGACTTTTGTCTGCAATCGATATAGCGTAAGTTTAAGAGCGCCCAATAGTGTGTACTGAAAAGAAAACGCAATCAATTCCAGTTTGACTTCGAAGTTTCGATGTTATATATAACCTGAAAATCCCAGCATATAACCTGAAAATGTGACTTTTTACTAACATTCAGAAATCCTCACTTTAGTATATTCTAATCTAGTTAATGCCTATACAGACAACACTATAACTATCCTTTACAAACACAGGCACTATACAGGGTTATAACTAAAACTTAACGATAATCCAAATATCACATATTATGTTAAGAATACATAATTAGCACTCGTAATGTGGATAATCTTTACGCAACCTTCACGAGGTCATCGGTCCACCGTGGAGCCGTAACTGCGTCAAGCAGTTTAGCCAGTCAGTTCACGGTCAAAGTCACAATACATCGTGGAAAATCCGATTGTAAGAGTTCCTGGAGCTTTGGCATTTTGTTTGATTGATTATTTATACCGTGCCTTCCTTCGTGCATGTAGAGACCATAGATGATAATGGGAACCTTTCTTTCTTCCCTCTACACCGGGAAAGTGGGAGAGAAGGGTGGGATAAACGAATTCTAACTGAACGGAAACTAAGGTATTTATCCCAAATATAAAAGGAAACTTTATCTAAAAAAAAAACGGATGCGAAGTAGCAAATGCGGCATACTACCAGGTGTTTAACGAGCCGTATGAGTGCAGGTATCCCTTTTTAAATACATAGTTTCGTTTACACAATTTTGATCGATGATTCTGATTATTAAAATCGTCTTGCTCTACCTTTAGTATCGAATGGCATTATTGTCATGATTCTAAATTCATTCTGCGTATTTTATTTTCTAACTTACTTTTAAAACAATAGTAGTTGTTAGCGAATATTTTTTTGTGAATACTTAACGAGTCGTGGTAGAATAACTTACATTAAGCAAGGTCAGCACAAGTTTCCTCCATTACCCTCAATCTATTCGACCTTAGATACAGTCCTTTCTGCGCAAAACAGAGTAATCTAAAAACTTTCCACCCTTAATCATAATACAACTTAAATAGAAAAACTCAATGCAATTCAGTATTTCCTCCTATAAAGGCGTCGATAAATTCAAATATCTTGGATGCATAGGAACCGATACCTATCACAGGGATAGGAGATACAGATCAGAGTCCAAAACGCGCTTAGATGCACAGCAGCTCTACATCAAGTGTTAGTGTCCAAGTTGATGACCAGGAACACGAAGCTCCTCTTTTACTTAACTGTAATACGACCTATCTTAATGTACGGATGCGAACCCTGAATGCTAACACAAAAAGAAGAGCACAAACTACTGGTGGCCGAAAGGAAGATCTACCGAAAGATTCTGGGACCCATCCAGCGGGAAGATGGCAGCTAGAGACTTCCGAAAAATAAAGAAATAGAAGATCTAGTGTCAGAGCCGAACATCATAGGAGAAACCAAATCCTCGAGACTCCGATGGCTCGGGCATGTAGTCCGAATGGGGGAGGATCGGACAGCCAGCAGAGCGTACATGGGTCACCCAAGTGGCCGAAGGCCTATTGGTCGTCCGAGGTACCGCTGGAGCGACGAATTTCAGAAAGACCTGTATGAACTTTGTGCCGTCGACTGGATTGAAACGGCAAGGGACCGGGACAACTGGCGATCTCTGGTGTCGGAGGCCAAGATCCACTTCGGGTCACTGCGCCACGCCAGTAATTAAGTAAGTAATTCAGTATTTACATACGTGCAAATTTTACTAATAAATATCGATCTGTTGCTTGTTACATTTTGAATGGTAGCCAAACGTACAAGGCCGAGATTACGGTAGGGCAAAGCTAGCAATTAAATTATTGATTTGAATCAGTAATTCCCTGGCGTTCTAACGCGGTTAAGCTGGTTTGAATGAGTTTTGTTACTAAACGAAATGGGTCCTTTATCTTATTATGTATGGAGGTGCAAAAGGAAATATTAACGAAGCTGGTTTTAAGTTGTCCGCTGCCCTCTAGGAAAAGGAAATTCTCGTCGAATAGCGGTAGATTTTGAAGAGGAAGATAGAAGATAAGATGGAAGATAGAAGTAGGTACCTATATTCCAAACTATTGGCTAACATTTTAATTCAAACGTTAGCTGATTATAAAAATACAAGGGATTGTGACAGTTTACATCGATTGTGCCTTCTATACGTGCATGCATATCACCAAAATTACGAATACTGCGGCTGGTATATTGACAAAATATTACAATGACAACAAGACCGCAAGGCTATTGCAACTCTATATCTCTATACGTAGCTGAACAAAGCAACGTCGCTTAGGACAAAATGGTTTCTGAAGCGGAATAATTGAAAACGTGAATATCTATTGAAAATCCAGCGAATTCAATCACATGCACCGCTGAGCTAACGAAGGTTGTCGTGAAACATAACACTTGCAGCATGTTTAGCACAAACAACTCGAGCAGGAGTGACAAGTTGACAGTAAGTGGTAAATGGACCAAAGCCAGTTTACCGGATTGACAGTTTTATTCTCAATTCTTTTGAGTTGATATTTCCTTTGGTACGAAGTCCCTACAATTATTGTCTGGTAGAGTTTAAGGCTTCCAAAGAAACCAGAACAAACGAAGTACCTAATTATTAATGAAATTTATCATAATGTCAACCACAGAGATACATAATTATACAGACAGGATCTTGATAGGTCAATCGAAACCGAATACTTTAGTTAAATTAATCACATCGGACATTTTATTGAGCAGAAGATTAAGGACTACAAAACTCAATGATGTAGTATTGAGTAAAGGATAAAGACGTAGTCTAAGGATATTGCTAAAACCCATTATCACATAACATCGCTGTTAATAACCGAGTCACATCTAGACATGCTGTCACACCGTGGCTTGCCAGAAACAGCTTAATTATTATCGTGTATGGCTACTAAATTAGAGAGGCACCCGTTATTAGTCAAAGCATGTGCTCAAGGACAGAAATTAGTTGCGTAGTTAATAGAATAAAATTCATGTAAATCATCGTCTTCTATATAAATAATTCGCATCTAATCAGTAATCACACGCATCAAACATATCTACGAAACTATCCGTTGTCAGCTGAATATACACCTATATTGCTAGTTAGTCTAGTAGGTAACTTAACATAAAATTTACATGCATGATTTGGTATATCAAAAGGTTAAAAAAATTAAGCATAATATGCGAAGTTTGAAAAGTTTTCGAAGGAGTCTTTTAAATATTATAAATCTTTTTATACACAGGAAACCTAACTATATAGAAATTTTACGATATAAAAGATCGAAATTGTCACGATGTTTTATTCGCGCTTATAACGGTAGTAACATTTTATGACCGGACAGCAGCTTAACATAACAAGAATTTCGTTGTTCTGTTTTATTCTAAAATAGCATTGAAAAAATTTAATTACAAATTTAAATTTGCGAACATTTAAACATAGTTGAGCAAATATCAAACAAACGTAAATATCTTTTATCTGATACAGATAAGCTATATATTTTTTTCTTTTTACAGGCATGCCTACTTATACATGTTCTTTCGCCACAATGTTCAGTTTCGTTACAGGAAAACACAAATTTTGAGAGGTACTACACAAATAATAATTCGTTATTTATTATAGTCGGATTAGTCACAACAAAGTCTACGTTTATTTTAAAATGTATTTTTATAGCCAGTACATTGGCCTTGATCCTCTTATTTCTAGTTTTATTTCACTTCTATCAGAACCTACACGCACTATAATAAATCAAAGGAAACTAGGACATCAGTAAAAACTGTTTTCACAAATACGTAAGACAGTAAGTTTGTATGTCAGCTGCAATGTAGAAAATTTACGAGCAACGGGAACCATGACAGCCCTGAATTTTATGAGGTTCAGGCGTGATGAATACCCATGATTTCCTTTATGTATGACGTTGGAATTTTAGAATTTGGAATTCATCCGGATTTCAAAGCAGAGCTTCCGCTAATAGCTATTCGATTCAGAAAGAGGTGTAAGATCTTTTGTACTGTTATCATAATCATACAAAGATTGCTTTACATTATAACAAGATAACACTGATGAAATTTATAGGTGTAGTGCAGTAGGTAAGTAAAACATTACTTGCTTATTAGAACCTACGGGTGTGTGTCTTATTTTACAACCAGGGTTGAGATGATTATAATTACTTCTACTTAAATCAAATGTTTTTTTTTTAATTATGTTATTTAAATCTATTGTTTTATTCACTGTAATGAAAACAGAAAGCCGTCAATAATGTACGGAGTGTCCAAATTAAGCTTCGGTGCACACGCGCAATGTACATATACCTGCTCCCCTGATTGAGGATTCAGGGATACTCTAAAATTATAATATTCATTTAAAATAGCTTAAATATGTATAGCGAGTTGTCGGAAAAAAGATGCAACACTCTGTTTTATAATTTAAATAAAGACTAAACAACAAAATAAACCAAATTGAAAAAAAAAACAGAACATGTAAGGCAGAAATTAAAATGTTTCAATCTTGGTGTCTTTTCTTTCTGCTTGTACGTCGTATTTTAATATTTATTTTTTAATTTTAAATTTATCAACCCTGTTTACAACAGATTCACCTTGCCAAGATTCCGGTTGAAATTTTAACCTACCTTCTAGAAAAAAAATCGTAATGTCTCTCGAAATTTTCATATTCGTAAACTGCGACATTAGTTTGAGTGTGGTGTAGTGATCAGCTGTCGATATCGATTAGGACCAAGTTGTGAATAATTGAATTGAAAGGTCATGTCATGGGTATATCGTTCACGACAGGGACACGAAAACAAATTAAATATTAAAACAAATTAATTATTATTATTGTATATTGACATTTTATTCACGTTACATTTAGGTTTTGTGCTATAAAGAAATTGATGATATAATGGAAATTTACATAATAATTAATAATATATTGAATTTAATATTATAAGTTCATAAATTAACTTTGTTTATTTATTAAATTCATTCAAGATCCAGTGTGAACTAGATTTTAGACGAATGTTTGTCATATAGGTAGAGGAGGGGTGAGAATCGGGTCAGTTATTAATGTTATTATCTAAAGATAAGCAACAGAGCACTGAGCACAGACTATGGTTTGTCAGTTTGAAGTCATTCGACCTCTGACTGTTGGAATCAGGAACTTTAATATACACTTGAGAGCAAAAAAATCGCACATTCATGATTTTTTGACATAACTAAAAAAAAAACAAAAAATATTATGTTTCTGTAATGCAGATTCATAGTCTATTTTAATACCTATCCAGTGGTATCTGATTTGTCTTTCAATCATTACATAAAAATGCTTTTGTGGATCAATAACAAAAATGCATGTTTAGTAAAAAATTCTTTATTCAAGTATTGGTGTCAAAGTTATGAAATTAAAAGATAAAATTAATTTAAAGTTTGTTATTAATACCGAATGTTCCCTCCCCTAGCCTGAATCACTGACTCCATCCGTGTTTTCATTGATGTTACTAGACTTTTGATAAAGTCTTGAGGAATAGCCTCCCATTCCTCTGCGATCGCCTATTGCAGCTCCTGTAGAGTCGATGGAGGAGCATCTCGGCCTCGAACTCTTCTTTTCAGCTCGTCCCATAGATGTTCGATGGGATTGAGGTCTGGGCTTCGAGCTGGCCACTCCATAACGGTCACATCCACCTCTTGAAGGTACTCGATCACTATGCCAGCAGTATGCGGTCTTGCATTATCTTGCATAAACAGAAAGTTTTCGCCGATAAACCCAGCAAAAGGTACGACGTGGCTCTCGAGTACTTCCTCAATGTATCGTATGGAAGTCAATCCTCTTGATTGGCGACCAGTATTCGGTCCGGTGATGAAGGCAAGCTCGGTTTTTGCTTCCATAGACATGCCTCCCCAAGACATGATTGATCCACCGCCATAGGCGACACGTTCTGTTATGCAGCATTGGGCAAATCGTTCTCCCGATCTTCTATACACCTTCCCCCGTCCGTCGTTGCCATGCAAGCACATCCTGCACTCATCAGAGAACAGGACTGCACTCCACTGCTCTTCGGTCCAATTCAAATGGTCTCGAGCGAACTGAAGGCGGGCTTCTCGGTGGGCTGGGGTCAATTTCGGCCCGTTTGCTGGCCTGTGTGCAGTCAGGCCACCTTCTCTCAATCGTCTTCTGACTGTCCACCGGCTAACTTCTACTTCACGAACTTCTTGAAGTCGTTGGCCCAGTTGAACTGCGTTCAAACGACGATTTCTTAAAGATGTCGTTATAAGAAAGCGGTTATCACGCTCTGTTGTAGCACGGGGACGGCCCGATCCTTGTCGCCGTTGGTAGCCACCAGTCTCTTGATACCTCTGGTATACACGCCGAACGGTAAATCGGCTCAAACTCAATTGTCGAGCCACTTGACTTTGCTTAAGCCCCGATTCAACAAGGGCAACCACTTGAGCGGCTACTTCTGGTGTAGTATCCATTTTCGTGTTCCGTTTGAAGCCAATATCAATAGAGAACCTTTCACACTGTACGTTGGTATGCAAATGATGACCATTCCCTCAATATGCACTCTTTTATACCTGCGATAAATCCCGCCGCCGGCCTTACCTAGATCGAGCGACATAAGGGGGTCTATTGTTTTGTTGCTAATGACTTGTTTTTAAAGGTAAATGTCAACCCTTTATCAGTTCTGCGAATGCCTAGATTATGCACTTTAATTTAATTTGATTTTAATTTGCTGTAAGCTCCAAATAAAAAAAAAATTGAACTTTAAGTAAAAATGTGCGGATGTGCGATTTTATTGCTCTCAAGTTTATTTAATTTCAACTTAGATGTTTAGAAGACTAAATATTTGTGTATCGCAAAACCTTTAGTTGGTATTATTTATTTTAGGAGTACCTTGACAGAAACCTACAGTTTGGAGGAACTACATAGATCTACCCTTGGCCTTGAAAGCGTCAACGTCAATGTTCAAAACAGATTAGATCAGAAATAGTTATTTTAAAACACTAACGAATCTACGACCGAGACATGTAAGGTTGAAGATAACAGATACCTAAACAAAAGGCAGTTTATTTTTGAATCGCGTGATCAGTTCTTGATTTCGTGTACATCGCTGAAGGTAAATATTCATTATTCATTGACAGACAAATTAGGGACAGAAATTGGAACGACAGTTATAAAACTTACGACGTTATTTGAGCTACCGAAATGATTTTCAGTCTCTAAAAAATTACGTAGAATAAAGGAAAAATATATGTTAAACATATATGTGTGTGATATAATATCATTCACATTCGAATAATAATAGAAACAGTACTTAACAATGAAACCAAAGAACAGGAAACCAGCCAACAGTAATTTCCCATACATCATTGAAACAAATTACAATCACACGGTAGAAGAAAGCGAATGTTACTATTATTTTTTCAAGATTGGCAACGAACACCGTTGTACATTGACCGTCGCGCCTCCTCTGACGTCTATAGACACATGCCTCACATCTTTCACGCCAGAAGGAGAACAAAATAATCAGATGCTAAACAGTATTTATAACTAAAGGCAACAATTCTTGCCCTGACTGTAAGAGGCTCTAAGTTTACATCAGACAAATCAAATCGGACGTTGGATGAGATGGAGTATTAGGTATAGGTATTTTGTTTATGAACGCATTTAACTGATCGGTATATATGAGTAAAGGCTACGTAGGTAGGTATTTTGCGTCTTTATGTATTTCGAATTGATCGGCGTTGATTCTTCTGAGATTTTTAACCGACTTCAAAAAGGAGGAGCTTCTCAGTTCGTCTGTTTTTTTTATGTATGTATGTTACTTGATATCTCCGCCTATGGTTAACCGATTTTACTAATTCTTTCACTATTGTATAGAGAATGATCCCGAGGTGGTCGCGTAAAAATTGTATTCCCGCCCGAGGGATTAGTATTTATCCGTAAAACTTAAAAGCAACATAATATTTTTGGAGGATCACGACTAGCTACAACAGTTTTGGTGATAATCTGCGCCAATGTTAATAGATTTTGATGATTCTTTCATTGTTGTATCAAAATTGATTTTGAGGTGGTCCCCTATAAGTTTGATTCTCGAGGAATTACTATGTGCGCTATAAAACGTAGGTATGTAAAAATTCATCACAATATGATAATTTTACTGTCACCTAATGATTTCCATAGCAACGGCGTCAACAGTTTCATCAATGTGTCATCAAACTAGATTAGATTTGACTTAGAACTAGATGTCGCCAGTGTAAACTTAATTTTTTGCACGTGAACCTTTGGTCAGGGAAATTCAAGGAGGAATGATTACGTTCGTCCGAGACATATGTAGATGAATATTATCTACCGGAATTTGAAGTCGGTTTATCGTTTTTTAAAACACCAAATTATAATTGTTATGCTCGACAGTTTCTTAAACAAATGACTGGGCTACGCAAGCGCTTCGAAAATAGAAAGTTTGGCGTATGTTATGGCTAATGGCAAATTACCAAGGAAAATATACCAAACTTACTCAAGATAATCTAAAAACCGCGGAAGTGCTAAATGTCACCGGCTAAATGCTTCTCATCAGAGCGTGAAATGATCATTTTCACTTCGGACTTTGTACATAGTACCCAAGTAGGTACCCACATCTCAGATATCAAACCATCCTGTATCACAGCTATATTGGATTCCATGTTTTGACTAAGCTAAGCGCAAATGGTCAAAGCGCTATCGTTTCAAAGGGTATCAAAAACAATCTTAAACAAGATACTCCAATTACTGAAATGAAAAAGGATATTCTGAAGCTTGTGATGTCATACTTAATGATGATGCCAATGAGGTCGAACTAGATGCTAATGGTATAGCTTAGTTAGATGACACCAGAGCCTCTAGTGACACTCACCACCATCGCTCTGGTTAGACATCGCCAAAGCAGCAGCGGTACATCGTCTGCACTCCCCTGTGCACATAACTCCTGCCACACTTATCGGGGAATCTGCTACAACACCGAAAACTGGACTTTATCAGCTTTGATAAAGCCAAAAAATATATAAAATGTTTGTATTACTTATTATGATAAGACACATTGGGCGTTACTAGCTCAACTACAGCTGAATAGAAGATCATAAAGGCTGAAACCGTTTTTAAAGTACTGTACTGTTTTACCTGCAAACGTCCTTCATACAACTTTCCGAGAGTTGAAGGGATCTCATCAATATAATAGTATCATTTAGTTGATATACGATAGAGAAAGACAACAAACTTGTCCCCAAAAACACATAAAGCAAGTAATATAACCAGGATTTATGTATACTCGAATCAGTTGCGCAATAAAACTGTTGACTTAAGAAACCTTAATTGCGACGCAAACAAATAGAAATTCTTTGATTTGTTTGAGTGGTAGGTATCTGTGTCATTAAATTCTTGTTTACGCTTCAATGAACAAAAGAGTATATTACGTGTTCCTTTTGTGAAATCGTCATTTCAATTCTTGAAGGCTTTCAATTTTATAAAAAGCTCATCTACTCTGATTGCCGAGGTCGAACAACGGAAACGAGGCTATTATTTTCTACTAGCTAGGTTACAATCGATCTTTATACACACGTATTTGCTATGACCAATAGCTTTCTATTCCAATCAAGTTATTGTCGTTGTTTTCTTACAAGGACGATCCATGCTCAACCCTACTGACCTTTCAGGGTGACATCATTAATGGATATCGCCGCCAGGCCAAAGCCTTTACAGACTATTAAAAGAAATTAAGTCGTTGCAGAGTCAACGGATGTGAGTTCAAGATAAAAGAATATGATAATTTAATTTTTGTAGGTACTCAAATCAGGTAAATTTTAAAGTGATTGACGTCAAGAGTACGTGAGTTTGAGACGCAATTGTACGTCTCATACAATAGGTTTTCAGGTAAAGATATAATATGTATGTATACAGCTGATACGGCGATGTCGACAATAATGTACACAAACAAATGCAATATAACCTTTTTGGTACTAACAATACTAACAATGAAAAACGACATGCCTCCAATTGTATCAGGTTTTGGTCAGTTTCAATGGTTGCATATAAATTATATCTAGTTCATACGAGTGAGTAGCAAATGGGACGATCAAAAGGATTGATGAATCGGAAGAATGCGGTTCGATGGTAATATAAAGCAGTTTATAATTACGGTGGTAAACGCTAACAGCATTAGAGAGACTGTCGTCTATTACGCAAATTGTTTTTCATTAACATCGCAAACGTAATGTTACGAACACAACACTCGAGAATATGAATCTTGGATAAAATAAACAATATTATGGACAAATACATTTACAGGTGCAAGGTCATACATAATATAACTGAAATATTCAGAATTAATTCAAAATGAAACGAATGTTGCAATTTTATCAAGGCATATCAGATAATGCTGAAATTGTAAACAAAACATTAGGTAAAAACCGATAGCAATGTTTTGTATCTTATCTTATCATTGACATTGTCTAGGAACATTTGGAGTCCATTGATTGGTCGTTGTCTTTTGATATAGAATTATATAGGTGAATCGACGTGTTATCGCTTGTGATGGGAAAACCAAGCAAATCAATCAATTTATGAATGTGTGTTAGAACATGTGTTCCATGTACCAATACGTGTTAATGTTCGATGTTAGTGGTTTTGCCAGCCATTCCGATCACGCTACAGATAGATAGAAAGTTCTTTATTGCACACATAATGAAACAAAAAATAAAAAAATACAAAATATGTGACAATTAGCGAGAGCATCAGTTGTTGGCACAACACCAACAACTGAGGATGGATAGGATCGTTGGATTGAACATGGAGATATGTGTGCATTATTTATTATGTATCTACGAGTAGGATAAACTCTACATAAGAATCCGCTAAGTGTGCTAATTTTGAAGCCTTATTTCAATCTCTTCAAGAGCTACTAAATCCATTAAATCTTTATGTATGAGTATTGTTTTCCAGCGCGGCGTGATCGTGACCATGAACGTTTTATTTACGAACCAACACGTGGCTAGACAGCGCAGCGCTTCACCTCGGATGAAGCCCCATACACTATCTCCATCATAATTCTACTCTACAAGATTATAGGTGGAAATGCAATAGAGTTGTATTTTCCCAGTTTCTATACAAACAATGCAGAGTATATGCGTATACTCCGTCACATTTTTATTTTCTTTTTGACAGCTCGAGTGATCGGATGATGAGATCAATTAATCACGTCCTAATGCTTTACAGATTCGAATAAAGCAGTGGATGGAGAACGGTTTATCAGTTTCCTTTTTTTTTTTTTTATTCTGAGTTTTTTTTTAAGGACTTTATTCGCTTAGCGAATATGCCAGTCCCGTTATACAAACACAAACTTAACCCTTACTTTATCTACTAATTTCATATACCATTATGTCTGATAGAAGCACTGTGTATGAGTGAAATGTTAATCATTATCTATTTATGATTCATCAGTGATTAGCCGTAGTAATTCTTCATGCATTGCGCCCTTGATTGTTTATACTAGACCGACATAAATTTTATGTAACCGAGACATCAATAGAAGTCTAGGACTTTTATTTTCGACGTGCACGCGTTTAGAAAAGCCCCAGCATCAGCGATAACACCCGGCGCGGGCTAGATTGGGAAACAAAAATAAACCGCACACGTGACCGGCGGCACAAAACAACCGAAATAAACCGTGTAACTTGATTATTTCATTTTACTATGCAATATAATAAGATGTAAAGTACAAGGAATTATACATAATTTAACATTGAGGTCTGAGGATGAAACATTATCAGGGTCGGATTCCAAAAGCGGAGAGAAGAGATGTGTAAACATAGAGAAAAACAAGCTGGTAAACCAACCAATATTTTAATCTTGAATGACGGGTTTCTTTCTACAATTTGACTTTTGATTATCGTGTCGTCATTCAGTGACGCTATTTAGACACCACTCTAACCGCTAGTGGTTTTAAATACTATTTGCGAAGCTAGTATTAAGACATCAACACTCAACAGGCTGCAGCGGCTCCGGCAGAACCACCACTTACCAGGGCCACGGATGTCAATACTACGGCCACATCTGTCGTTCCCGTGTAGGCCTTACACTTGCAAAACAAGTACAACACAAAAACAAACGCTACATGAACCATCGTGGATGTAGAGGAGGCCTTCGATGATTTAGGCCCGTAATAAGAAAGCTTGCTCAGTCATAGATCTCTGTTTGAGTGACGTTTATGCCATAGCGCACAAGCGTTACTCAAGCAGAGATCGATGATAGAGCAAGCTTTCATAATAACGGGCCTTAGACACGATGTGCTTACTTTTAAACATCACCGTTGTGTTTTGGTGGAAACAGGCTCTACTTTTATTTTAGGTACTAGGGTAATGTAAAACGTGTGAATTTACATTATATATTTTATAAAGTAAGGAAACCAAATAAAATATAAGGAAGGAATGACAGGGCGCGCAAACTGTGTAAACTAAGAGAAGTCATCGGTTATCGGTTGAAAGAGGTCTAGTGATACATAAACAATGTTTTCAAATTGATAAGGAATATTTTTGCACTAATTACCCGAATGTCTGTTTTACTTTTTGTTGGTTGTTGCTGTCGGTTTTTTTGTCAGTTGTCTGTTTTGTACAATACTATATTGAACAAACAAAACAGACAACGACAGAAAAACTATACATCATAGCTGTTGTGTTATATTATATATGACTGACCGCAGAATAATAATAATTCATAGATTACTTTGTGATAATGATATTGCACGTCCAAAAATAGGCTTTTTCGTGTCTTGGCAAGGTACACTTCGACCTACCTCACGTGCTGATGACGTCAATTCGTTCGCATTGGGATTATGTACTTCGCATTAGTCAGTCATAACTTCGAATTTGATTTCTTGGGTATTATTTGCGGTCATGTGATCGATTTTCAATGTAAACACCTAAACGAGCTATAGTTGAATATTAGCATATAAAATATTCTTGATTTGCGCAAGCTATTTTAGGATAACAATATCTTAAGCCACTAACGGGATTCGAACTTCTGTATGAATATACAAATAGTAAAAAAATCGGAGTCCAGAATAATATTCACATATTCTGCGGCACCTTCTAGCCGGATGCTCATGTTTTTCGTTTACCTACAGATTAAAAGAATTTAATAGTTATGAAATAAACATGGTGAAGCCGCTGATAAAGCTTTTCATAAATGTTTGAATGAAACGTAGAAACATTATAAAGTCAACTAACGCGGTTTCAACCCGAGATTCAAGGAAATAAACATTGATCATTACAGGAATGGAAATCAAAAATCAAAAACATGAAGAAGAACCATAAAATCCATGGTTAGAACAGCGCTATGGCATGATCTGCTCTACCATAGCAAAAGCTGAGCGGTGGCCAATTTTGTCACGTATTTTAATAAAATAAATAGCGTTTTACGTTTTTCTATATCACTTAAAAACCTTGCGTTTATGGACTGAGAACCGTAATTTAAAAGACCTATAGCTAGATATGTTGATGATTTTACATGGCCAAGTGTTTAAAAGTTGCGTTAATGAATTTGAATTGATGATTCGTTCATATTTTGAAGAATACCATACCGCCAAGAATCAGTTTAGAGCAGTAAGTTCCTGTGTTTATGACAGGTTTACGTTTAACTTGGAATGGAACAATGTCACACGTTACATTGTGTTCGTAAACGCGTGTAACTGATGATTACTATTGCGCAGACTGTTGCATATTCATTGTTATCAAGAAACTCTGTAAAGGAAGTATGGAGATTGTACTCTGCTTCCAGTAAAATAAGGCTCAGACCAAGTAATTTTTAAAAAAGGTTCTTATTATTATTATTATTTTAAATAGCGAAATGAGTTATTTGCTACTTATTTTTAGATAATATTGGTGTCAAGTTTTTGTGCAATATGATTAACACCATTATTTTTATTAAAGTTTGCATTTAAATATATGTAACAGTACTAACTCTAAATAACGAAGTGAATGGCACTAAATTGGCTAAAAACCTAACTAGCGAGGGTTTAAGTAAAGATTGTAACGACCTCCATAAAAGATAATAGTGGTACAAATTTTACAGGTTTACGTGGCTACGTGTTTTATAGCAGTGTGTATAAGGCATGTGCAAAGATATGATATTAAGTTATTCTTATAAATTGGACATACCTTCTTCTGGCGTGAGGTCTGCGAATCTGACACCTCCACTGTGGAAGAAAATAAATAGATGAAACAACAAATCTAGAGCAACCCTATCCCCAAAACATATCAAAAACGAATTCCCAGTAATTTTTAAAAGCATATAAAATGCCAAAATGTGGTACTAAAATATTTCCACAGTGCATGGCATGTGAATATAGATCATTTAAATTCATACACTGTATTTTACTGTACCTATTCAATATTTTCAGTATCAGCATTTTTATTTATGCTGTAACATGTATTCAGCAGACTTACATTTACGTAATCATAAAAAGGTTTGAGACTCTACAATAACAAATAAAGTGGCTAAGGACCTTTTTTACTGCTAACATATCCATGTAAAATTATGATAAATGTATATTTTGTTTTATCCCCTATCTTTACGTCTACCTAAACCTGTATCCATACAAAATAGATAGTCTATCATAGAATATTTTTTCTAATGTGTAAATAAACTGGGGAATTAAATATACAAACAAAATACAATGTAATGTATAAATTTAAAATGTTCTTCCAACACACATGCACTATGAAAATTTTTGTTCACATCATACCTTAGGAGGACGCTAGCCGTTTCCGGCACCCGGAACACCTGGAAAAAGATCCAATGTGGAACCACGTCTTACTGGATCTCCGAGGAGATACCATTGGCACACCCTACATATATTTCATGCATTTATAAATATTACAGAGATTACATTGTATGGTATATCTATGGCCAAGCATTTTCCCCTTTTACATATAAACCTGTCTCAATTTTAGGCAATAGCTATAGTTGTTGGTTTTCTTTGACATAACATCAGAAGGAGAAAAAAAACACTGCTTAGCCATTCCCTATTAAAGTTGACTGATTTTTATAGGTAACAGGGTTATTAAATAGACATCACAAGACCTATTGTATGAGTAGCTTTAAATAGGAGCTTTATCCAGTGGGATATAAGCAAATGAAATATCAGGTTGCAAATTGATAATTTTTTTTTCCTAGTAAATTGGTTCAACTTATTACAAGAACTTGTCAGGAGACTGATTTTCCAAAACAATATAAATAGGTTTTTGTCTCATCCTTGCATTGTCTAGTAAAATGTATGCCTGCTAAGAATACAAAAAAATTTTTAAACAACTTAAAAAGTTCTTAATGTTTAAATTGATGGCATTCAGCTATAGTTCTCAGACAGACATAGACACACAAATAAGTGTTCAGGCAAATCTTGAGATGTTTTTTTAATTACAACGTTTAGATTTCTTAAATGACGAGATTGAAACATTTCTAAAAGTAGGCAAAGCATCACGCGGTATCACGTCTGTCTTAGATTCACTTTTTAGAACCTAAAATTGGATTATTCTCACCTTCCATCCCAAATTCTCGAAGAACGTACTCAGACGAGATTGCCCGGTAGTTTTACCGCCACAAGGTCCTGTTAAAATATTCAACAAATCGTATGAAATTGAGCTAGGATTCCCCACGTGTTACGACCAATTAAATAACACGCCAGCAATAAAAAAATTAGTAGGTACCTACATTTTTTAAACACTTTCAACCTTAATTGGTTGCTTGTCGGTAAGAAGAGTCTAAAAATAACACAGAATAAACAATGGAGTTAGTATCTCTGCTATGTACTCTCTATGAAATTCGTAAAAATATTGGACAATGCAATTTACCTCCAGTGAGCACCAGCTTGTAGGTCATTTTCTGAGTTTGATTAGCCATTTTGGTTGACGTCATTTAAATAAATTAAATAAAATTACACTAAGAAGGATAATAAGCACATAAATATCATAACAATGTTGAATTTACAAAAGTGGTATTGATAAAAAGAGCCATCACAGTGAAACAGGCATCGCCCGTCAGGCGTGCGGCTATTGAAATGAACGGAATGACAGACAAGAGAGCACAGATCTAACGTATTGTAGAGATACTAATGACAGACTTCAACTTCAACTTCTTTTTTTATTGGCGTCGCTTGCTTTTTGCAACGACTCTGCCAGGGTCTGAGTCGGAGTTTCATAAACTTCAAAGACAGAATATGATCATATTCTGTCTTTGAAGTTTATACATTGAATGATCCCGGATCCTTAGTTTCGCTAGAAACACCGGTGTGCATGAAAACCTAATCTCAGACGGCAGATAGTTGTAGTTACTACTTTACTTGCATTGCGAAACATAAAGAACCAAGGGAAGAAGGGATATCCGGTTGGATTTCGGCATAGTAATTTTTGCCTTTAATGGTTCTTGAGGCATGCCATAAATCCTTCCAAGATTTTTCAAGTAGAGGCTTAGGTAGTAAGCATAGGTCGTGGCAATATGTATTAAAATGCTCAAGAGAACCTAACTGGACTGCGTCTTTTGCGCAAGGGTCTGATGTCTCATTGCCCGGAATACCAGAGCGACCTGGTTTCCATGGAAGAACTACATTGATGCCTAGTTTATGTCATTCGTAAAGAATATATTTGATTATAAAAACAATAGGGAGACGAGAAATAGAACTGAAAGGATTGAATAATATAGATTGCCAGCAACTTTTAGAGAGTGAAAAAATTATGGATTTATAAAGGTTATGAGATTTAACAAAGCGGATAGCCTCTAGGAGTGCAATAGCCTCGCCTGTAAAAACTGATGAGGACGAAGGACATTTAAAGCTAAGAGTAATACTTGTGAAGGGGATCCATACCGTAGCTCCAACTTCACTGTCAAATGAGAGCTTTGGGTGCATCGGTAAAAATGCAGTGCCAGCTGGCAATAACAAAATCTAAAATGACATGAGGTTGGAAATTTAGTGCATCATACTTAAGGGATGAGATAAATTGGGTATGATGGATACTGTCAGATAAAATTTGGAAGTCCTGAAAGTATTTTAAGACTATGAAGGAGACATGGAATTTTATCCAAGGGACCAGATAAACTAAGCAAGTGTTTTAACTTTGGAAGAAGGGGATGATTTGAATTTTGTACCAACTTGAACAAGAATCTGTCACTGAGATATTGCCTTCGGAGACTTATGGTAGGCTCTCCGAATTCAACCTGCATAGCGTTGATGGGTGAGCACTTCATAGCTCCCAGTATTATACGAAGGCATCTAGACTGGAATTTGGCAATTTTAATTAAGCCTGATTTATTACAAAGATTAAGAAGGAATGCTCCGTAGTCAAAATGGCTTCTGATTATAGCACTGAAGACGAATAATATGCTGACCAGTCAGCACCAGAGAGTCTTTATTTCAAAGAGGGAGAAGAATTACTATAACCCATGGTACCCATGCCCTATCTGAATCCAAACTGAGATTCAGCAAGGACAGAGCTATTTTCGGCCCAACACTATAACGGCGCTTGATCAATTGTTATATACCGTCTATAACAGGGGATGAGTCACTCAGTCCGCGCGAGTGTCAATTCGTTGTACGAAAAAGTGGCGTCTAAGTTGCTCGTTGCTGGAAGTAAAGAAGGAGATGGGAAGAATGGGATGGGAATGATGAATTAGAGGGAACAAAGAGGGGGCCTGTTTGTCCGAAAAGGCTTCGATCCATGATACGGGATCATTTGTTGATATGTTTTCTATGACTTACCCACAGAACATCTGAAACGTCTTATCTGTTTCCAAACAAGAGAGACGGGGGAGTGCGTGGTGATACATTTTCACAGAAGCCTGTCCAACTAAGTTTCTTTTTCTTACATGTTAATTTTCTAAATTTGGCTAAGTTGCTTTTTTTATAATCTTAAAATTTCTCCGTGGTCATGCTTTGACAATGTTTTCTCAGCTGCTTTACGCTCAGAAACAGCCGCTGTGCATTCCGCGTCCCACCACGGGGTGGATATTTTAAAGCCACGTGCAGGTTTCTTGAGAGGCACATGAACGTCAGTGCAAGATATCATTAAGTCAATAAAGTTATTGTAAGAAGTGATTGAGTCTAAAGAAGGGGAGAATGAGTAAATTTTTAGGTCAAGGGAAGACGAATATGCGGACCAGTCTGCACCAGAGAGACTTTATTTCAAAGAGGGAGAAGAATTACTATAAAGGGTGACGCAATTGGGGGTTTATATATAGGTAATGACATTAATATGGGAAAGTGATCACATCCATATGCTTGTTGTAAGACTTGCCATGAAATTTCAGGTACCTAGCTAATAAAGAAGAACATAAGGAAAGGTCAACAGCGCTTTTCGGATTCTTGGTGGGGTATACTCTACGGGTAGGGGAGCCATATGTTAGCCTCATCAGTCATCAATGATCTCAAGGAGGGAAGGGCCAAACAAATCAGAGTGGCTGTGACCCCACACAGTGTTATGGCCATTAAAGTCCCCTATGATAATCATGGGGAGAGGGATAGATGAGAATAGAAGGAGAATGTCGAGGATCAAAGAAGAGTTAGGATGGGGAATATATAGGGATATGAAGGATATACCGAAGGACCTGATACCAACAACGTTGATATCAGGAGGGAGGGACGGGATAGGGATTGGAGAATAGGTAATATTTAAGCTTTATTAATATAGCGCTCCCGGCTATATTCTCTTGGTCCCGGCATACCCGTCAGCCCTGTCGCGTCGGCCCGGAGGCAGACTTATGACAGAAAATCGTCAACCAATGAAAAGAAGTGACAGACATTAATGAATTTCCAGTTCCCAGCTCGTTTTTGAAACTTACGCTAGGATTATAGTAAAACTAATATGCCCGCGGCATCGTATGCGTTTATTCCAGTTGACAAGTAATCTACATCTAGGCAAAACTGCTCCATATAATAGTAATTTTGACGTTGTCTTTCCCTAACATTTCACATCTTTACAAACTTTTGCTTTTAAGGTAACTATGTGTTACATTTTATTCGTTGCTAGGTAAAGTACCCCCTAGTAAAAATATTTATTTATAAGGAAAATCAACAAAAGAATCACAAAACAATACAAGTCTAAAAACAAGTTGATCTAACATCTATGATAGGACATGGTTTCAAAATGAGTTTGTATGAGGTCCTCATACTAAATGTCCAGCATTACCTATTTATTAATTGTTTAGTTTGTACCTATCTTTGATCAATTGTGTTTGAAGAGGGTTTTTGAGGATTCAGGAGGTTAGATGACTAGCAATGAATGTAGGTTAGATAGGCACCTAGGTATGTCTAGATCTTTTAAGCAGGTAGGTAGGGGCTACTTACTTTTTTGTAAATATATACCTACTTAATGTTAGTAGATACATAAAGAACCCCTAGACCCGAGACAAATATTTGGTCGTAACATACATTTGTCCCGCAGCGGGAATCCAAACCGCAGTAAGGCACCGCCGCGCCGCCGCGTGTTTACAAAAATGTATACCTAAACTAGGTACGAATTACCTACTTTATTTTGTAAATAATAATTTTTTTTTAGTTTCCGGTCAGCTGACTTACCCCCACAATTTAATGATCCTGCCATTATAAACTCTCAATTTCTCAATGTTCCTGGTACAGACTGCATATCAATCTCACAACTAACTTACTTTGAATTTCACCGGTATGGCCCCCATATATTCTTCCTTCAATCCGTCAGTGAGACTACTGTGCTCAAAGTAATCCAAAGTTTTAAATCTAATGCATTAGGTATTGATGGCATATCCGTAGACATGTTACTTCTCACTCTTCCTCAGTCCCTTTCTTCTATTACTAGTGTTATCAATAAGTCCATTACTGAATGTGTCTTCCCTGAGTCCTAGAAAGTAGCTGTTGTAAAACCTATCCCTAAAAATAATCAACCCTGCACTCTTAATGACATTAGACCCATTGGCCTTCTCCCCTGCCTGTCTAAGGTTCTGGAGAAAATTGTCTGTATGCAGATGATTAAGTACCTTGAGGATCACCAGATACTCCCCCAAAATCAGTCTGGCCTCCGTAAGGGACACAGCACCGCAACGGCCTTACTTGATGTGGTCGACAATCTACTGGCAGCTCAGGATGGGGGCAAGTGCAGTATCCTCGTCCTACTGGACTTCTCTAGAGCCTTCGATTCTATTAATATTCCTCTTCTTCTTTCCAAATTAGTTTTTTATGGTTTTGATCCAAAAACTGTAAATTGGTTCTCAAGTTATCTCGACGGCAGATCACAATGTGTCGAGCTTCAGCTGCCGGGTGGCAGGTCAGTACGTTCTTCTACTCGGTTAGTTCCACGAGGAGTGCCTCAAGGTTCGGTCCTGGGTCCTATCCTCTTTGTTCTTTACTCTGCTGACATCATCAAAAGGGTCACATTCTGCCAACACCACCTTTATGCGGATGACCTTCAATTATACTTTTCCTTTCTTCCTTCTGAATGTGATGGCGCTGTTACAAAAATAAATCATGATTTAGAACAGGTACGCCAATGGTCTTCCACTAACTCTCTAATACTCAACCCCAAAAAATCAAAATTTATGGTCTTCGGCACTAAAAAAATGCTTCAAGAGATTAGCCATCCTAATATTATTGTAGACTGTGAGCGGGTTGAGCGTGTTGTGGAAGCTAAAAATGTAGGCTTAATAATGGACTGTCATCTACGCTTTGAATCTCATATTGCTGAAGCAGTGCGTCAATCTCTCTTTCGTCTCAAGCTTCTTTACAAGATTCGTACATACTTAAGGGAAGATGTAAGAATAATGCTGTGTGAATCCCTAGTTCTGTCACGCCTAAACTATTGTGACACTGTCTATGGTATTTATTCAGGCTAGCCACGCGTATCGTGAAACTAAACCTTTCTCTGCTGGTTTTTTTTTTTTGCCGCGTACACTTCAATTATCCTTTTTCTTCTGACGTTGACGTAAACATAAGGTCTACCGTTGACACTGACATAACAGATTGGTATTTATCTCTTTAGTTAGGTTAGGAATGTGAAGGTTCACAGATTATGTAGGTACCTAGTTACCTTGGTAGTTCACTTTTTGTAAGCAGTAGGTACCTATGTAAGCATTACATATGTAATGTAAACTAATATTTATGGTTATACCCCTCGTCTCGGCTCCTGGTGTTACGCAAAGTGGGCCAGTCTGAAAACCAGCGCTGTTCTGTACCTATCCTGGTGCAGAACAGCATAAAGCTGAGACTGACCCTTTTGGGTTCACTGCGGGCAGCGCAGGAACGGGTGAGTAGCCTCCGCCCACCCTGGGCGTAGTAGGTAGGTCTATTTTTGGTATTGTTTTTTTAATTGTGGTTTTTTTAATTATTTTTTTCCGTATACCTAAATACTGTTTTTGTTGATTTGTTGTTTTCCTGTGCTGTTTGTGTGTGAATTTAATAAAAAATCTTCTATCTATCTAATTTACTGTTTATTTTCTTTGTTGTGCTGTAGGTACCCGTTTTACCTCGTTCACCCTAACTGCTAGCCGACGTGACGTCATAGACTGTCATTGGCCATCAGCCCGCTGGCTAAATAAAGCCATGTTTTTATTTCTTTCTAATGAGTATGACGACTCTATTGGTAAAACCTCATTGCTCCTTTAACAGTTTTTGATCAGGATAAGAAACATACAGAACAAAAAGTTTTTGTGTAGGTAATCTCTTGAATTTGTGAACTTGCGTTTTTACTAATGCTAGAATTTGCATTTGTACGAAATAGCTGGCAGCACATTTTAGACAAAGCTTCTCTGTACCAACCAAACGAGAAACGAAAAAAGGACCAACGAGAATGAATTATTCTAAATGATCTCTTCTACCGAAGCAGCATGGCTTCGCCATCTACTGGTGAGGTGAGGTGACTACATACCTGCTATCTTCGCGAAGGTTTATTAGTAGATAGGTATAGTTAGCTAACCTACGGAATAGAAAAACTAGTTAAATTTCATTTTCGAGAATCATAAAACTTAGCGAAGTTATCAGGAATCAGGACCCAGGCATCAGGATACCTACTAGAATCTCTGCTGGGTATGTAATGGGTCTCCCAAACTCTTGACATGAGCCACTTCACGGTCCTTAGCTAGATAGCACGCCAGCCGCCGCCTTATCTTATTTCAGATAATAAGAAACAAAATTTTCATTTTATTCCATTTTTGTTTATAACTTATCTTACACCTAAATCAGAAATGTTCATAAAACATTCTTGTGAAATGTTCTCTTTAGACCGTATTACAGACAAAACAATTAGTGAGCCACTTTCCAAATTCTTATCATAAGTTTTGTTTAGCAGCAACACTAAAAATGGAATATGTTGCCAGTATCTTCCTAAGCAACGGTTTTTTGTTTCAATAAATGTTTCTTTTGCATTAATCTCACTTTCATCTGAAAAATTAAACACCTTAGTGTTATTATTAATTACCTTAGTTAGCAGGCTACATAAATTACTTATCATGTTATAAAGTCTCACTTAGTTTTTGATTTCTGCTATACGTACTAAGTGTGATATAAGGTTGCTATACAGGTTGTTCCTCCTCCTCCACAGTAGGAATTAAATTGTTTGTCGCTTTCCATACAATCCTAAAGCGATACCGCAGCGGCGGCGGCGTCGCTAGAGTATCGTAGTACAAGCGTACTAGGAACTACTAGGAAGCAACAGACAAACAACACAACCCAAAAAAAATGTAAATCGGGAATAATTACTGACTTTTTATGTTTTCCATGAATTCACATATTGTTTAAACTGGTGATATTTTGATTAATTAATGAATAATATTATGGTTATGAGTACCTACAAAATTACTTAACATAACTGAAAAAATATATGAATTGTGTTAAGTAACATAAGAATTTAAAGTTGAAAAAGTTTGTAAATTCAAAATAACATTATAATTTTATGCGTAATAATAATAAGTTTGCAAAGAATTGTATAGATAACACTAAAACATATAAAATTTTAAGTTGTGCCCTTTTATGATTTCGTGAAGGAGATAGTTCAACAACCTGTATTGCCAAACTATCCGGCACCATGTGAGAGAGAAATATTAAAAAATAAATAAATTTCATATGTATACATACCTTCTAAATCATTAACATCTTGCTCAACCCATCTTGTTTGAATATTGACACAGATTATTCCAATATTTTGTTCCTTCATAAAATATCTACTGTAGTTCACCAGAATATTTAGGAATTTTAACCCTGAAAAGTAAGAAAGCAGTTAGTACCTAATATCAGGCGATAATGTTTTCATGTGTAGAATTAATTAAGTTATTCAATAATTTACTAGGTGGTGGTTAAGTTTTATTTAACTACCTGTTTTATTATCATCTCCAAGAAACTGAAGCATTAAGCAAGTTAGGGAATCTATAATAATGAGTGCCAGATCTTCAATTTCAATAATCTTCTGTTTTAAATGTTGAAACAATTCAATCAGCTCCTCCATGGTCCATACACAGATCACTTTTATTTTGCACATTATCTTAGCCATATCCTGAAACATTAAGTACAGTACCTATTGTGTAGTAAAATAACTTTTTTTTTTGTATCAATTTTGCAGCGCCAACTTTACCCCCAAAGCAAGCAGAACTTGAAAATAATAATAAATAAATTATGCTGGACAATCCACACAGCATCATCTAGCCCCAAAGTAAGCAGAGCTTGTGTTATGGGTACTAGATGACTGATAAACTTAATACAATACATAACATAGATAGATATTTTTATTATATATAGAAAATACCCAGAACACCCGTTAGATAAATAATAAATCTCACTTTGTGTGAGAACCCTGAAGCATCTAGAATCTTCTTTATACGGACTGCAGAAAAGTCTCCTTTAGTATCAATATAAAGAACTGTGTTGTTTGTTAGAGCAGCATTTATAGCGAGTTGAAAACATAGCTGTGTCTTTCCGGAATCTGCTAGACCACAGATCTCAGTTAAGTATCCTTTTGGTATACCACCTTCTAGGACTGCATCAAGCCTGTAATTTGATTCAGAAATCAATAACTTTTATTTCTATAGCCTTACGCACTTAGACAAGTCAAATTTTAACCTATTAATTTTTTTGTCCACTAGTACATTATGTAAAAATCCAGAAGCACTAGCATATAATTTATACATCACTTACAATGTGGAATACATTGGTTTAGTCCTACACGGAAACCAGTAGGACACTATGATCAATAAAACCACTTGTTTTGCGTAGGTACTCACCTGTCTATACCAGTGCATAAAAATCGACTGTTTGCTAAACATCTTTGAAACAATGCAGTTCCGTTTATAACAGGGGCAGAGTATTTCACAAATATTTCATTTCGTATCGCTATTATCTGAGGTAACGAAAGTTTTGTAACAGTTGCTAGTTTGCCGATATCTTCTTGAAGAAATTCCACCAAATTTGTGATGCGATTTTGGATAAGAGTTCTTATGACACTTTCCGAGAGGTAAACGATGTCATTTGCTTTTAATTTTTGCATCCCTGTAACGCAGTTTTGCAAAAGCGTAAATTTAAAAATAGCGCAACCGTAGGGTGAGTGAAGGGTAACCATAATTTTCTATTTTGAAATTAAAAGAAGGGAAGGATTATTATCAGAGTTGCTAGTACCTGTTTTCCCAATATACCGAAAATTGTGACGAAATTCCCCAAATTTGGGAAGAAAGTTCCCCACATAAAAAAATAAATAAAAATCATTTATTTCAGACCTTGGTCCTTATAGCAGTCCTCCTAGCACAGTTACAAAATTTTAGTACACAAATAAAGCACAAATACAAACATTTTTATTACTTAATTAAGAGGTTCATATCGACTGTTCCCGTTACAAAGGGCGTAACTCCAAATCACCTACCCACTTGTGGCAATGAGCAAAAAACAAAATAATAAATATTTGTTTTTACATAACTTTTTTGATTTTATACATAAAAAATAGCATGACAGTTCTTAAATTTGGGCTGTCCTTTGTCTCATTTAATTACAGTTACATACGAGCGTTTGTTTAGAAGTTAGTAAAGTAAAGTAAAGTAAAAAGTATTTATTTTGTGTCACAAAATTATAAACAAAGTTGGTACAAACAAATATAGTTACAACATGACATCAAAAAAGGTCATCGCTCAGCATTATGCACAGTAGCGATGACGCTACTGTGCGCTGGTTTTATGCGACACCTAGAGGGCGCAGCAGCCGCAGCTGTGACATGCGCGTAAAACAAGGACAAAAAAGGTACACAAAAGTTTAAATATTACACGGCAAAACGAAAATAAAGAAAATGACAAGTAAGCTACGCTAAGTATATAGGTAGTTGTTGAAATAGTAATATCAAATAGGTACAAAAAGTATGTGTGTTAGCATGGACTTACACCCCTAAATACCTAAAAAAAAAGGTATTTTATTTACGACCTATTAATTAATGGCCTGGTCACAAACGTCTAAAGTAACTGCCATTTAAGTACATACAAGGGTATTTCTTCAGGTTTTATAAACCATAATTTTTGCAAAATGTGGAAATACGCCCTATTATTAATACTAATTTAATGACTCTATGAGCTATAAATTTGAAATAATTAAGTTATATAATAAGGAAGGATTAAAGTATATCTATTATTATAATCGGTAATAAGTTTTGTACTTAAATATTAAAAACAAAACAATTATAGAATCAATACGTAGGTACTCATTTATTTATGTTTTTAACACATTTTTATCACAATGGTTAGTTCTATGTATCTTGTAATGATAAATAAATTAATGTTGTATTATTTTTTCCTATTTTGAGGTTGTTATTCTAGAAAAATATAGATAAATAATACAATTATATTAGATGGGTAAAATAGTAGGCATCTTTATTATCTTTAAAGTATAAGGTAAGTACTTTATTTTAATTGAACACAATCCAATTACGAATTTGAGATATAAAAGACGTTTATGTTGAAACAAACTCTCCATGTTAAAAGTTTTAAGTTTCCTTAATTCCGATGATTACTCATTAATTGAAATAACTAATTAACTAGCTGATCAATTACAATTACACAAAATAGTAGGAACGTAGTACCTAATCATTAATCAACAACGTTTTTTCTTAATGAGATTAAGAAATAGTTAACAATTCAGTTAGTTATATTACAACTAAATTTAGATAAATCACAGACGTATCATATTTGAGCAAAAATATAGGCAATCAACAAGTTGAGCATTGAACGTTTGTGATGATAATTATTCAAATATTAACCTAAAACAGAAAAATGTAGTAACAAATCCGCGAATTCTTTGAGTTTTACGCCAATTTTTATATATGAAATTTAAAATGTTTGTAATTACATCAAGTTATCTTTTGTGGTATAAAAAAAAATTGTTGTTCGACCCGATTTTATAGGAAAATAAAGATTAGCTTAAAAAAATGTAGGTGGTAAAAACCACTTTTTTCGTCGTAGCGCATTTTTAGATAGGTACACAGATCGAAAGAGCGTGAAAAATGATGTTAAGGTTGCATCAGAAAGTCATTTTGGCCAAAATGATCTTTACGCCCTTTGTATCGGGAACAGTCGAATGGAGGACAGGAGCAGGTGTGCACTCAGTGCCAGTATAAAGTGATGTGCAAAACGCTTAAATAATGTGATTTTAACAGGAACTGAACAACAACGAAATCGCTGTGCTACCATGTTTGCCCTAGATGCGAGTGCCCTTCTCTCACGTTCCACATCTTCCTCATCCGACAAGGATTAAAAACTATAAAACTCTTAGCTAGGTACATTATATTTAAGACCATGAGCCACAGCAAACTTCTCACGTAGGTACCTATATTGATAAGGTTACACAGGCCATTGATTGAAGGGCTCAGCAGCACCATGTCATCAACATAATTAATGTTATTGAAGCAGACATCATGCATCCAGCATCCAACATACCGACTGCTGAGCTCCTCAATTACTGCATTGACATAAATGCAGAAAAGCTTCGGAGAGCTGAGCCCCCCCTGCCGCACCCACTCAATCAAATTTATTGCATGAAATACGTTAAAAAAGTTGTTACATTATAATGGAATGTATTCACAATGTATTCTGCCCTATTGGGCGTGCAATGTCTAAAAATGTACAATAATAACTATTACAATACTAAATAAAATAATACATTACAGTGCGACACAAAAGAGAAGAAATTAATTATTTGGGAACTAAAAAGTGAGTCTTGCTGGCAACACCAATATAAAAGTACCTGAGCTGTCAGTCATTGTAAATTTTTGTGAGTTTTGCTTGTTTCGTGATTTAAAATTTCGGATTGTGAAGAAATTGTTAGTTATCATGAAGAAAGTCATTCGTGGCTGTGCCCGTGAAATAATAAACAAAGTTTTCACGCGGTGTATGGCCGAATATCAAGCCGGAAACCTTTTATCAAAGCTAGACGACGTTTACAAACGTACAGCTAGTGAGATAAACAAAACAGTTCCATAGTATTATAGCGCGACTGCTGCATTTTGACCATTTTTGCTTTTTTTCACTCTTAGAAAAATGTAAGCGAGAAATTAATTTCAGAATTTTTGTTGAAAATTGTATAAGTACCTGCGTGTACACAGATTATATATTTTACATATCAAAGCTTATTGATTTAAAAAATAATCAGATATTATAATGTTATGTTCTTATTGTTGTAGGCATCTCTGAGAGTCGTCGGATACGAGTACGTCGGATAGCAAAGCATGGCATTGAAAAAGGCGGAAAATTCTCAACACCTGCTAAACATAGAAAGGGTCGTCCTGCAAAGGTATTAGACGATTTTGATACGTGTGCGATACGACAAAAAGTTCATTATTTTTATACTGTTAAAAAAGAAGTGCCAAAATATTGCTAAAATATTAGCCCAACTAAAGGAAGACATTGGTTATGATGGGAGTCGTGAGCATTTGCGAAAACTATTAAAAAGGATTGGATTTCCTACAAAAAATGCAGGACAAACCGGCAAGCTTTATTAGAAAAACCCATAATTGCACACAAAAGAGAAAGATATTTGAAGACAATTATGGATAATGGAAATTTGCCGGACGAGCTTCAAAAAGATATCATTTATTTGGACGAAAGCTATATTCACTCGAGCTACAAGCTTAAAAAATGTTGGCAGTCAATTGAAACTGAAGGTGTTACAACAGATATATCGAAAGGGAAGCGATGGATTATAGTTCATGCTGGAACTGAACGAGGTTTTGTGCCTAATGCGCTTTTAGTCTTCAGCGGTGTAAATAAACAAGAAGATTACCATTCTGAAATGAACCAAAGTAACTTTACTAAATGGGTTACAGAAAAACTTATCCCAAACGTCACAGAGCCTTCAATCATTGTGATGGATAATGCGCCGTATCACTCTGTGATAAAAAATAAAGCTCCAACATCAACCAATAAAGTAAATGAAATAAGGTTGTGGTTACAAGAAAATAATGTGCCATTCGATCCAGATTTGAGGAAACCTTCTCTTCTAGCTCTGGTAAAGAAAAATAAGCCTGAACCAGTTTATCAAATTGACGAGATTCTGGGTCAACACGGGCACACAGTGGTAAGGCTGCCGCCTTACCACTGTGATCTGAACCCAATCGAGTTAATTTGGGCACTCGCAAAGAGAAAAGTTGCTACACAGAATGTTGGTGCAAAAGATATAAAGAAGTTGACCGTGGACGCATTCGAATCGATAACTGCCGTTGATTGGAAAAATTGCTGTGAACACGTAAAAAAAATTGAAAAGGAATATTATGATCGTGGGAGAACATTATACAGTGCCATAGACGAATTAGTCATTCGGGTTGGGGAAGATAGTACTGACGATGACACAGAATCAGGTAGTGACGATTCAGTTGCAGAGTTGGATACAACAAACTTAGGGGCTGGTACTTCACAAGATTCAAGTAGTCTCATGGAAGGGGTGGAATACCTAGATTTCGACCTATTATAATATGGTTTTCATAATTACAGTATTATAAATAAATAAAACATGTTTTGATTTAGTCTTTTATTTCTTGCATATTAACAATACGATGTAGGTGATAGGCGAAGTTTTAGTAGGTTGATTTTGACAGCTGTTTATCATTATTTTTTTTAACTATCGATAAAAAAAATCAAATATACCATAAAAATAAGATTTTACGTTACACAAGTACTTTAAATTTTTTTTACATAGAATTATGGCTTCAATCAAAATATAGCAAGAAGCCTATATTCTAGTATCAAGATCGGTTGTGGCTTACTGACTGTGTTGCTACATGCAAGCTACATGAGCGATGGTGCCGCCCTCATTTATTTTCAACTCTTTTATGTCGTACTGTATATTCACAGACACAAAGAAATAATAATTCCTACATACTTCAATCATTAAAAAAAAGTCAATACTTACAATTTATCGGTCATAAATTCATTAAACGAGTAATAGCATTTTTTTGTCAATCACCGTCCTCCGAAACAACGCACAAGGTAATTGTCTTATAGACTCTGACAGTTTATTAAAGGCGATAGGTGCTGAGCAGAATACACTTTTACGCATTATGGTCGTTTCGGAGTTGAGAGTGACAACTCTATGTTTGTCTCGCCCTCGGACCAATAATTTATTGGTCCGAGGTCTCGCCTATTGCGAACCACGGCATCTCACGGCAGAGAGTTGTTTTGTTGAAACATATCTGGGTTGTTTTTTACAAACATCACCGTTTCAAATATATACAGCGCAGGAATTGTCAAAATATTATGCTGAGTGAAAAATGGCTTACACGAGTCCGTTACTTTCAGACTAAACACACTCCACACTCCAACTTATACTCATCTGATAAGATAAGGTATTACCCCATCTTACAAAACTACTCTGACTAGCATACCACTGCCTTAATAAGACTATAATATTATCATTACGTAGGTATATTTAGCTTAGGTAAGTATATAACTTATTTCAAAGTATATCGTAATTTACCAAATCAAAAGCTTTTGACAAATCATGAAAGCAGTCAAATACAGGGGTCTCTTTGTATAGTAATTTACTGTTTCTTTTAGACAAAAAGAAAAAAAATTGTGAAATTCAAGTTATTTATAAAAAAAAAGGTTAACCAACCACGCAACCACATACAAACCTACCTAGGTTTATAATCAATAATTTAAAACAAACTTAAAATTAGGTCCTGTTCTGATAAGCATGTTACTAACAGGTAAACACGTCATTTGTAGGAATGACCTTCACAAATCTATTAAATATAATATACCTAAATTGTTTTTTTTTTATTAAAATATAAAGAAAGCTAGGTATTTGAGAATAAACTTCATGTACGAAATAAAAATATTGTTAAATCTTTTAAACCCATGGTTAATGAAATAACACTAAATTCATTTCTCAAATCATGGTAAATATCCCGTTGTAAAGGACTTTAGTAAAAATATTGTTATTAACATTATGAATGACTAACTGATGTTTATTCAGGCGGGTTCTCTTCTCTAGAGGATATCGGAAATGGTCCAGCAGATTACTTTTAAATTTTGGAGCACTATCATTAAAAATGTCTACCTAAGTCTATCTTTGTGTTCATGAACACTTGAGTTTTCGTAGAAAACATAATATGAATTGATAACACTTTGAGGAGTTTAGCACCATGACCATACCGTTAATTTCGCACCAATTTACAATTGAATTTATGTCATCTTGCACTAATTTGACATCGCATTGCTTTTTGACAAGAACGCAGACACTCTACAAGGAGGGTACATTCCGATTTACGCTAATCGATATTATCGCACTCACACGCGTTCCGTATTACCGTGAGCGCGACGACGACGTCCCGTGTGACGTCATAGATGACGTCATTACATACGCCTTTTTGCGATATCACCGACCATCCTACAAACCGAAATCACTGTGAACGGTCTGTCAAAAGTGACAATTATGATGAGAGTTGGCTCTATAGAACTTAGACGAATTGAGAACCTCCTCCTTTTTTGAAGTCGGTTAGTAAAATTGTTCTTAAAATTGTCACTGGATGAAACTTCGTCGTCGTGTCGTCCCACTTCTCAGCTGAGTGATCGGAATTATTTGTTACTATTAGATATAAAGCCCTATTTTTTTTGACACATCAATAAAATTTGACTCCCACATTTTAAAAACAACAGCGAAGGGCTTTAAGACATTAGGATTTATCATAAGAAACACTAAAGACTAAGAATTCATCTACAAAAATTAAATTATTTAACTCCATTGTAAGACCCATCCTTGATCGAAAGCGTACAAAGGCGACTAAGATTTATTTTTCATAAGTAGAATACCTACTCTCTCTCGGCTTGTCACCCGTTTCCGTTTTGAAGTCGACTTCTGGCACACCCTGTATATTCTCTGGTTACGGGCAAGCATGATGCTTTTTATCATCAGGCACATGTCTTGCTCGTCTGATCCTGTTACTCAATAGGTACCTAGGTATCTTGAAGACGTTGAAAATACGAAGGAAGCTGCTACCTATCCTCTGGTAAGTTCCCTTAATCGGCTTTTACAACATCCACGGCCTGTGTTGGAGGGGTCGATTCTTACGCCGCCGTGACCGCTACGGCCGACATTGTTTATTATTATTTATTTATTTATTACTAGTTCCTGCCCACGGTTTCGCAAGCGTTAAAATAAAACCCATAGCTACCTAAAGGCTACTAAATAGATTCCCACATGGTTCAATAAAACATAAAATAACTTGATTTTCGAAGCTTTTAATATAATCTATGTTAGTAGGTTAGTAAGAAGATGGCGCTGCCTTTGTAAACAACAGTTCCGCGTAAATAATTCGACTAAAATTAGATTACCGCCAAAATTTAAGTAAAATTACTGACCATCACCTTTTTCTTATCGTATAACAAGTGCACAAAAGTTATCCAAAGTAAATTACTAAAACTGAACGAGAAAAAGTGAAACTTACGCTACCTACCGAAACTTTTGTGACTGTTCACTTCTGAAAGTGTTTTTTTTTTCAAGATATACCACTGCAGATTCACTTTCTGTCGAAGGGATACTCCGTAAGCATTATGTACATGATTACATTATTTTTTTGCGAGAAACCATGGACTTTGGGCTCAAAATAATTGCATTCAATTTATGAAAACACAAGTAAACAATAATATCTTACCGCCAAATATCATCTCTTTGCCGCCGAAAAGTACAGAACTGTCAATGTCAAGCAACAATCTACAGAGAAAATCTGTTTCCGCTAGTTAACCCTAGATGCCGCCCATTAGAAATAAAGATTATTGACCGCTCACCACTCCTCGTTGCCATCTTCGAAAATAAAGAACTGTCAATGTCAAGTTAGAACACAGAAAACTGCTTTCACTACTCGACGATAGATGCCGCCTATCACGAATTCTTACTATCATCGGACAGCTGATCACTCCGTGTAGCCATCTCGTCAGCTAACAATAACATCGATCTAATTGATCTAACTTTTACCTAATTTAATATAAAAAATGGCGTACACATGCACGAAATGTCAAAAAGAAATTCTAGTAAGACAACATCTTACTTGTATTGTGTGTAAGAAGAACTATGATCTTGATTGCGCCAGGGTATCAACTATGCGCTTTTACAACACCATGGACAAATCTTCCTGGGAGTGTGTTGCTTGCGTTGAACTACGAGTAAATAGACAAGACAACAAAACCACACCTTTTCGCCCTGCCGTGGTAACCCGCCCGCAACGGCAAATCATACGCAATCGGAAGTATACTCATCCCACGGCAACTAGACCCAGAAGACAGAGAAAACAAGTTTCTCGAAATTCATCTTCGTCTTCAGATGACGATATTGATGTTCTGGGCAATACCTTAGACCCTGACAACGATGGAAAAGAATCTCCTGATATTCGAATCAAAACCACTCCACTGAACTATTCGATTAACCCTACTAGCCCAATTGTAACTATTGAGCAAATAGAAGCTTTATTTGATAGAAAAATTGACTCTCTAAAGACCACACTACTAAGTGAATTAAAAAACACAATCATAGCAGTCACCTCGGACCATATTTCTAAAGTCAAGCAAGAATTGACAGAAAAAACTAACATTCTAAATACAGAGCAGAAAGTTCTTAAGAAAACATTAGATGAAACTAATAAAAAAATTACTAAGTTAGAAAAGGAGAATATGAAACTACAAAAAGAAGTACAGGAGATACGAAATAAAATATCCACAGAAAGTGAACGCCCAAAAACAAGTAAAATTGAAAAGAAGAACATAGTCAATGATAAGAAATTTGTACTTTATGGCTTAGCCGAAAGTGTACGCGAAAACGACTTCGAGCTACACAATAGAGTAATCTACCTATTCCAAGATATACTCAACATTAACCTGAGTGGATACCTTGAAGACCTCAAAAGACTAGGTAAATGGGGGAACCGAAGACCCATTGTGATTGAGCTACTTAGCAAAAAAATTACTAAAATAATTCTTGAAAACCAACACCGCTTCAAAAATACTGGTCTAGCGATTTCAGAACTCCTAAGCCCTGAATCACTACAAAACAGAAAAAAACTTATAGAAAAACTGGTAGAAGCCCGCAAAAATGGATACCGTGCCAACATACCTCTAATAAACAATAAACTCATAGTAAATGGAAAACAATAATAATGAAAACAAAATACCGAATCTGACGCTAACACAAAAAGAAAACGATACACATATAACAGAAACGATTAAGTATAGCCAAACGAATACAAAAAGACATCAAAGTAAAAAGCAACTCAGGCCACAAGAAGCCGAGACCTTTCTCTCACTCGACCCGTTTTTTCGGGACTAGAGCAAATATATTGTTCCAGAATATGCAAAGTCTATGCAACAAAAGACATTTGCTAGAAGAAGTTACAGATCAAGCAACAAACATCGACTATCTTTGCCTCTCGGAAACTTGGGTGACAACAGCCAAACAAGACCTCTTAAGAGTTGATGGTTATAAACTAGCGTCTTTCTTTTGCCGATCTAATCGCGAAGGCGGAGGAGTATCTATATTCATCAAAGAAGAAATAGATTACTCTGAAGTTAAGGAAATTGTAAGCTTAAGTTTAGAATATGTAATTGAAATATGTGCCATCGAAGTACCAACCATAGATTTAGTATTAGTTTGCCTTTACTGGCCAGATAGAAAACGAATGCCTGATTTATTTTACAAAACCTTAGAAAAACTATTACAACAGTTAATACACAAATATAGTAAAAAAGAAATCATAATTGGAGGAGACTTTAATGTTGACGTTTTAGATAGCAGCATTTCTTCAACGTTATTAAATTTAATGAATACTTTAAATTTTTATCAACATGTTAAAGAACCGACTAGATTATACACTTCAAAAAAGACGAACAGAGCTAAAATATCGTGCATAGATCTTGTTTTCACAAATTTTTATGACAAAGATTTTAACGTTAATGTCACAGAATATGGTTTTTGTGATCACAAAGGGATTCTAGTAAATATGCAAAACCAAAAAATAAAAACACGGAAATATTGGACTATAGAGAAAAGATTATTCAACGAACAAAATATACAAAACTTCATAAACACTTTAAAGAAAACAAATTTCACTTTAGTAATTTCCAGCGAAAAAAATACAAACGAAAATTATAATTCATTTAGCGAATCCATCAAAATCATCCTGAACAAATGTATACCCATAGTAAAAATAAAACTTAAACAAAATAATAAAAAATTGTGGTTAACAAAAGGTATAAAACAGTCTTGTAAAAATAAAAGACTACTAAAACATTTAATATCTCAGACTAACAATGCTATTTTGAATAAAAACTACAGACTATATGAAAAAATATTAAAGAAAACCGTAACGTCATCTAAAAAAATACAAAATATAAATAAAATGAAGAACTCTGAAAATAAAATAAAGACTATGTGGCACATAGTCAAAGAACAAACCAACAAACTTCCTTCAAAAATTAGAAAAAACTTTAAATTAAAAATTAATAAAAACGAAATAACTAACCCTGATATAATAGCGAATTCTTTTAAGAACTTTTTTACTTCTGTGGGAGACAGTGAAGGAACCGTGACGCCAATTGGTAGGCCGCTAATAACCCGAGCAGAAAATTCAATGTTCCTACAGCCTGTTACCACACTCGAGATATTTAGAATAATCAAAAACTTAAAAAATAAAAAAAGCTTCGGCCATGACGAAATACCTCCCCTACTTATTCGAAAATGTGCGGAATATCTAGCTCCACCAATGGCTTATATAATTAATCAATCTTTTATGGAGAGAAAGGTTCCGGATTCAATGAAAATCTCCGTTATAAAACCACTTTACAAAAAAGGTGATCAAAAAGATTTGAATAATTATCGACCAATTGCCCTATTACCAACATTTTCAAAAATTTTAGAAACTGCTATGTCGAAACGACTTTATTCATTTTGCGAAAAATATAAGATCTTTAATGAATGTCAGAATGGCTTTAGAAAAAACAAATCAACATCTACTGCCGTTTTCAAATATGTAAATGAAATCTTAAACATAATAGACGGGAAGAACTACGCGATTGGAATACTACTCGATATGAGTAAAGCCTATGATAAAGTCCTTTACCCCATCCTATTAAACTAACTACAGTCTATAGGTGTCAGAGGCCCAGCTTTTGACTGGTTTGTCTCCTACCTCGAAAACAGAAGCCAATATGTCCAAATAGAACACTGGAAACATTAGTAAAATCTCTTCTATAAAAACTAAAGTAAAAAAATCAATACCCCAAGGAAGTGTCCTTGGGTGTATATTATTCCTAATATATATTAACGACTTACCCCAAATAATCGAAAACCCATGCTCCTTGTTTGCGGACGATATATCTGTAGTACTTCCATGCAAATCAAATTCGTCACTAAATAACCTTCTTAATACGACCATAACCACAATAGACAACTGGCTTAGCGATCATAATCTCCAAATTAACTTAAAAAAAACAAAACTGCTTCAATTTAGACCTTATCAAAAAAATCCTTTAAATATTCAATTCTCCTTTCAGAACATCAAACTCGAAAATGTAAATTCGTACTCCCTACTGGGCATAGATCTTGACACCAATCTAAACTGGAAGGAACATGTTAAAAAAATTACAGCTAAGTTATCACGTTTCACATACGCTCTTTTCGAACTTAAGAAAACTACAGACACAAAAACTGCAACCACCGCTTATTACGCATATGCCCATTCCTGGCTACAACATGGAGTTATTATTTGGGGTAATAGTACCGACGTAAATAAACTTTTTATTTTGCAGAAGAGGTGTATTCGTATTATCCATCACCTAGACGAGATGGTAAGCTGTAGACCATATTTCATTAAATATAACATATTAACGCTTACCGGTATATATATTTTAGAAATTAGTATATTTGTTAAAAAGAATCTAGATCTCTTTAAAGTTTATACCAGACCGCAGAACCTCAGACCCTGTAACAGATTAGATAGACCATTCTCAAAACTGCAAATGCTTCACTCAGGTCCCTACGCTATGTCTATCAAAATATATAATAAAATACCTCCAGAAATACAAAACGAAATCAAAATAAATAAATTCAAGTCCGTCCTAAAAACATTCTTAATAAAAAACTGTTTTTATTCTCTGCAACAGTTTTTAGATTTCTAGTTTCTTCACAAAAAAATAAAATTTCTAAGTAGATACATATGTAGGTTCTAAGGTTTAAGTACTTACTATTATTAGATCTCATTAATAATAAGGATAGATAAATATTATAAAATGTAACCTAAACATTTTGATTTAAGCTTTTATATTTTAAACCTAGAATTTAATGAATAAGTTTCTAGGTACCTATTAACCACCTAGCATAATATTGCCGTGCCCTAGCAGGGTCCATGTTTGGAACCACCTTCTTCTTATTTTATAAGATCCCTTGTACAACATGTTTGCAATAAAAATTTGACTATTGACTATAGGTACAATTTATCGTTATTAATAATTATTATGCTGAACGCGCCGCAGGAGCCGCACGCGCTGAAGTCATCGCATTTTACAAATCTTTGTATGAATAGCACCATCGCGCACCTCTATCCGCGCCGCATTTTAGTAAAATTCTGAAGGTATCAAATCAAAAAAATTCGGCTCGTGCGCTGATTGCGGCGCGCTCGGTGCGAGCGGTGCGGCGCGTTCGGATTCGGACGGATGACGGCATCCGTAGGTAGGTATTCATTCAGTCTATCATCAACGCAACGGTCGAAATAATTAAATTAATAAACAAATTAATGATTATAAAAGGTTTATTTTCTCCTCTACGCATTCCCTTTAACCTTGAATCTTTATCCAAAGATAAAGCTAATTGGTACATAAGCTTTTTGTTTTTAATGTGGTAGATATGAACTCAACGTCCCGCCGCGCGCCGCGCGCCGAGTCTCCATACAAAACATTGTAATTTTGTGTCAGTTATTAGGACAAAAACATATATAATTATTTTTCAATATTCCGGTAGAGATAAACCATTCTAAAAATGCACGCCCCTCCACCGCGGTTACCTTAGATGCAAAAAAGGTTTATTGACACAATAAACATAAATTGGTCTTTGTCATTGGTTGTTCAGTCACCGGCGCAAGCGGTACCACTAAGAAATAACGACTGGATCTGTCGGCCAACTAGTGCATAAATGCGCCGAACGCGCGACAGAGCGCACGTGTCGCCCAAACAAAGAGCGCGCTCCCTGCCATACAATCCCTACACTGGACTGATCGCACAATTAGTTGACCTCTCAGCGCGCGGATGAGTCCATGTTTCCAGTAAAGTTGCAGCACGCACACAAGTATAGCGATGCAATAAGTATTTCCTCTCACACGTTGAATTATCACGTTTTGTGGAGGGGCGTGCATTTTTAGAATGGTTTATCTCTACCTATCTATTTGTTGCTAATATACAAGGTGCCACGTTATTGCTGTACTAAGCGAGAAGGGGGTGGTCCACCCCCTTCAAACGAACATTTTTGTTCTAGCGCTTTCTAGGTTTTAAGGTTTTTTGCTGAAAAAATTACCTCGTAACTTTCATCCACAATAAGTGACCGACCCTAGCATCAGCTGTTCATCAGTAAGGTTCTTTGACACAGAGTTATAGAGAGATGCCAATCCTTTACGCTGAGTACGAAACCTAGTGTCGCATTAGAAGCTCACGCACACACAGTAAACAAAATAAAAACAATACTTTGCGTTGTGTACTTGTCGTGCACACAAGGCATAGAGTGCAACTATTCGTTCGCACACTAGGTTGCAAGTGATGTTCGTACAGCACCACTGCAGACGCAACAATATGCGTTTAGTATAGGTATTGCTTGACGATAAAACGTGAAACGATAAGTGCGAAGTCCGTAAACAGACATTGCATATCTTTTTTATGAGTTATTCTTATTAGACGTTATCGTAAAAATACAGATTAATAATATGTATTAATGTATTATATTGATTAATTATTGCATACATATTTATGCAATAAATATATCAGAATCAGATTTGTGGATAACGATTTATTGAAAAACATATTATTATAAAGGCTTTAACAGCATTACCAACAAAATGGAGTATACATACTCGTAGATTACTGTCCAGTAAAATGTATGTCCAGTTAAAAGCCCTCCACCTCTTTTTCCGGATATCAAATTTCGAATCGATCTTACCACTGGAAATTCCTCATATCCCTTCAGCCGCTAGAAAAGAGCTGTTAATCTTCAAACGGCTGAACTGATTTTCATGAGACATAAATAAAAACACTACGATGCCACAGACGGACACACAGATACCCTAACACGTCAAACTTATAACCCCCCTTCCTTTTTCGGCCGGGGGTTAAAAATGAGTAAATAACGAAAAAGTGAGGAATTTAGTAAATAGCATTTATTATAGATCTGTTTTGTAGTTGTAGTACTTTTTATACACTTATTATACCTTTGTACACATTAAATCCAAATGCGTAAGGTTTAACCGTCAACTCTTCTCACTGGCAAGCGACCGAGATTCGGCCGAAACACGCTTTGGGCGGTGCTGGCAAGTGATCGAGATTAGGTCAATTGCCAGCCTCTGTTTTGAATCGAAAACACCAACCAAACGGTTGGTGCAATCGGTTGGAAACCGATACCATAGTTTAAATAGTTTAACCTTAAAGCCATACCAACCCAAAAACCAAAAAAGTTAAGAAAAAAACCTTTGACTGGCAGTACCAAAACTTGGTACAGGATCGACCAAAACTCGGTCGCTTGCCAGTGAAATCGATAAAAACCTTTTTTTTCTAATTGATCTTGGATGGCAAGTAGATTGTTTTATGTAGGTATGTATTCTGTGCTAAATGTTACGTACACGTGAAAATAGAAAGATCCAAGTCGAAAAACAAAAGATTTTAGTTGTAGAACAAATTAATGAAAAGCGCGGCGAGCTACCGGATTCAAATTTCTTTTTTTGCCCCCGTTCCCTCTCTTTATTTCGTACTCTGAAATTAACAAAGATACAGTGTTGATGTTTTAATTACTGGTAGTAGATCACCCAAGCCGCATGTAAACATAAAAGCCAAGTCCCTTGAGCTCGGCATTCGTCATTACAGCCACTTGACAACGGTTTTTTTGCGCAGCGTTGGAATTCTCGATAACTTTTTATGAGCTCCTTGGGTACCTAATCAAATTGTTTGGGAACGTGATGTTTTTTACAAATAAAACTCATTTTGTATATATCTAAATTAGATTTTTTTTAATTTACACCTCATTTTACAAACTTTCACCACGACTTTACCAATCCTCTTACTTTACGTGGTTCTCATTTAATTGTTTTTATTCAACTACAGAATATTTACACGCTAATTTGTAGGAAATTTTATGGAGAATCTAGATTTATATAGATTTTACTAGGTATTCCTGCAAAAAGATCAAGAAATGGGCAAAAAATGCTGCATCTGCCAGGCGCGCGGTAACAGCGCGTACGCTTCCTGCCAAACGAAAGGAATAAATAAATAGGTATTAAAAATGTCAATCTTTATCGACAAAGAACACACTCGAGGCACATCACTAACTCACGACTACAAGGAGTGGCCGTACCACGCGCTTGAACGTATTCTGTTAGCTTCATTAAGTTATTTATCCGTTGTGGTATTAGAACTCGACGTTCGAATAGGCATTAGTACATAGCAAGCATTGTAAACAGTTCACAACAATATTTGTGACTGGCGTTCAGTCACATAATAACAAAGTTGCAAAATCAAGAAATCAACCAGCGTATAACTGTTTATAAAATGCCATGTTGTCTTTCGCCATACCCACAATTTTTATTATTATATCGATATTTTAATTAAAGTTTACGGTGGTTCCGTACATTTTTCTTCTAAGCTATTATTGTTTAATGTTTATCGGTAGGTAGGTATGTTTGTTTCGTGGTAGGTAAGGTACGTCTACGTAGGTGCCTAATAAAGATGATTTATCAATATTTTAATAAAAGATACGCGATAGATACCCGATAAATCGCCGCTATACTGCGAAAACCAGTTAAACACCAAAAAGTTCAAAATGAGATATCGCGTTTGTAAAGTTTAAGGTATTGAAATGATAGTTTGTAATCTCTATTGATATTATTCCTATATTAACAATAGTATGTTAGTTTATGTTCTATTAGTATGTAACCATAGATTTATAAAAAGCTTAATGTTTTTAATGAAATTTTACGGTAACTGTAACTAGGTCTCCTATTTAATTGTTTTTCTCTGTAAGTTGTCAAATCTCTTTATTTTCTAAATTTGTAGGAATACAGCAAAACCTGTAAAATCAGTTATTACATTTAGATAAGAAAAGCTAACTATGATAAAAAAAAACCGACACAGCTGACCCTTGTGAAGTTACAAGAGAAAAAGTATCAAGATAATTGGTTTTCCCTGTAGACCATTTTAATAACCAATGAATTAACTATGCTAATTTTGATGGTTTCGGTTCTTTCAGTTGTTATAGTAATTTTAACTTCAGATAATTACATAAACACATAGTACCTTGGTAATTTAAATATCAATAATATCAAGCTTCAATACTCATTAATCAGTGCCAACTGATTTATTTTAGTAAATGGAGAAACCTGGACAAACACTGAATGAATGACTGACATTCATAACATTCAAATTAAAGTCGAAATACTTAAGAGTGAAGCTTGCTAGATATCCTAAATTATGCCTAGATGTGCCTTTGATAATTCCGTTTAGAAAATTTCTCGAAATTCGGGGGACAATTTAAATATCTATACGAAGTTGGTCACTCTAGGTTGTAAATAAAATTATTATCTTACTAGCTCCTTCCCGCGGCTTTTCTCGCTGATGATGATGATGAAAGCAGCCTATGTGTTAATCCAGGGTGTCAGCTACCTTCACACCAAGTTTTAACAAAATTGGTGCAGCCATTTAAGCGTGAAGAAGTACCAAACATAACGCACTCACAAACTTTCACCTTAATAATATTAATGTGATTAAGCGATAAAAAGTAAATAAAATACCAATCCTTATGAAAATAATATTTTAAGACTTACTAAAAACAAAATCAAATTGAAAATGTAAACAAAGTCAAGTACAAATTTAATCTTCTTCAGAACTGGTAGCAGGGTCACTATCTGAGATGTTACAATCAGGTACCCTGTCTTTGCCTGCAACATCAATAATTAAATTATCAAACCAGGCATGATACTCCTCGGGTATGACACCCTTATTGCATAATAATCATTGCAACAAATCTTTTTTTTTTTTGCAGCACTGATATTCAAAGTCTTTTTGTAAAGTTGTGATAGCTCGTCATATACTTGGCTTTCCTGATTTCAGATGTTTCATCTGAAATAACGGACTCAGACATGTTATCTTTATTCTTTTTCTTTTTGTTTCTTGTTGCGTAATTATGCTCTCTTTGTCTTTCAGGTTCTGTAAATTCACTGGCTAGACTTTCTTTTCTTCCTTTTTTGTTTGTAACATCAATTCCTAAATTCTCAGACATGTCGTAGTTAAGGTACAGGGTGGGCCAGAGTAAAATTCATTTTCGAAACCTTTATAAAAATAGACTGATAGTACTTAAAGATTTTATTTAAAAAGTAACTTAATGTAACATTACTATAATTTATTTCTTGAAAATAACATCGTCTAGATGTTCTCCGTCTCGTCGCAAACACTTTTCTAAGCGGTGCTTAAAATTTTCGAAAACGCATTGAATGTTTTCTTTCAAGGCGGTAATTGTCTGCGGTTTATTGGAGTAGGTACACCTTACTTTTGAGGTATCCCCATAAAAAAAAATCCGGTGGAGTCAAGTCTGGACTTCGTGGTGGCCACTCGATGTCACCTCTCTTAGAGATTACTTTATTGGGGAACATCTCCTTTATGACCCCCATGCTGGCATGGGGATCATAAAGGGGATGTTTTAATTCATCTATGGTGGTTGAAGCTGGTATGCGGCTTCGAACACGTCTTTTTAAATTGTCCCATATGTGTTCAATAGGATTTAAATCTGGGCTCCGGGATGGCCATGTTAATTTTCGAATGCCGACGGTATCCAGGTACGCGGTAACAACTCTAGCAACGTGGGGGCGAGCGTTGTCCTGCATTAATACAAAATCTTCGCCAATAAATGGAGCAAATGGCATTACATGAGGTTCCAACACTTCTGTTACATACCTCTGAGCATTTATTCCACCTCTTTCGAAGATAACCAAGTCGGTGCGTGCTTTGTAAGTAATGCCGCCCCATATTATGATAGAGCCACCTTGGTAACCTACTGTTTCCACAACAGTACATGGTGCAAACCTTTCATTCAGGCGTCTGTATACACGCTGGCGACCGTCAGGACCGTGCAAGCATATTCTTGTTTCGTCAGTAAACATAACATTCTTCCATTGTTCCATATTTCATTCGGCGTGCTCTCGGGAAAAACGAAGTCTTTCTCTCCGGTGGCCTACTAGCAATTGTGGCACTCGAGATGGTCGAAAAGCTCCAAGGGCATTCTCTCCTAGTCTTCTTCTCACTGTTCTTTCACTCACTTGAACATTGCGAACCTCACGAAGTTGGTTTCGTGCCTCAACAGCTGTAGTGAATCGATTTCTTAGAACATTGGTCACACGAAATCGGTCGTCACGAGCGGAGGTGCTTCTTTTTCAGCCCTGTCCTGGTCTTCGCTCATAAGAGCCAGTTTCCCGAAACCGTTTCACTGCATCCCTTAAGGTGGTACGTGCGACACCAAGCTTCCGCGCCACGTAACGCTGACTAAACCCTTCGTCGATAAGAGCGACGGCTCTCGCCACTGAATTAACTAATGATTAAAAATAATGAATTAAATTAGCTTTAAGTTACGAAACAAAAACAAACTCAAATTGTTTACTTTTAATGCCACTGAACAATGTAAGCAGTATGGCAACGATAATGAGACGAAGTTCGATATTTATCCTATTCACAACTTATGCGTAAAAAAAACAAAGTTAAGTGGGTAGTTTGTAATTTTTTCGTCACTACATTTCTTTCACACTTGACTTATTTATGCCCAATAACTTACAACTGCGATAACATCAAAATTTGCCACTTTAAAAGGGTGGGCGGTTAATTGTGCTGCTAAGTGTAGATAAACCATTTTTTCTTAGACGATACGAGACGACGACTTATGAAATACGTCAGGTAAAACCAATTATCTGGATATAGCATTTTATCTTAGACGAATATGTTGTATTGAGACGTATGAAATACGTCAGGTAAAACGAAATAAAATGCTATAGTAGTTTTTATTTGAAGACATTATTCAAGTACTTAAATCTTAATAAATGGTTGTCTCTGAGGTAAAAAAATAGTATTTTAAGAGATATCTTGGGGGTAAAACAGATTTTATCAATTTAACTGATATTCATTGGAGACGATTATGGTGGCATCAAGTTAAATCGGCCTAATGTTTTGTATTTGATAACAAATCATAATAAGCTTGAACTAATTGATTATCACATTAGCTAGCAGCGAAACTAAAAGAGATAGCGGTTAATGGGTTTTCCCAGACGAAAAAGCACAAAATTTTAAGTACTTAGCCATTATTAGTTAATTTTCGACAAAATGTCGAGATAATTGGTTATCGCAGTATAACGGCGAAATAATCTTCAGTAATGTTAGAAAATCGCAAAATTTTAAAAAGTGCTACGTACGTGCTAGTTTTATTTTTAGCATGGATGAATGTATTCTTTATTTGCACATGAAAAATAATAAATAAATCATATAAACTAAGGTAAATCTAGTACAAAAAGGCGGCATAGTTAAACAACCCTAAAATTTTGTCGGCAAAATGGTGTGTTTGCGTTAGTGATAGGTTTGTCGCTTTGGTTAGCGTTGACTTGAGTTTTTTTTTCTATGAAAATTTAAAAGAACATTCTGAAAATGATTGTTGACATGCGGATCAGTTGAGTATAGGGTGCAAAACAACCCGTTTCCGGCTTGGTACACTAATAACGTGCCTTGTAATATGTACATCCAATATTTTGTATGGAAACTCGGGCTAGCTTACCACCTTAGCACATAAAGTTTGAAAGTATAATGGTTAGTTTTTATAATTTTATTTTACTCTTTTTTGCTGCTGATTGCAAAAGTTTGGTTCACACTATGATCTCATTGGGTATTGGTTGAGCGTTTAAATACATCCGCGGAATGCTTTCCTAGTATAAACAGCTTCAGTCGACGTATCGTGTCGTCGAGAGAACCCAGTGCTTAGGCAAACCTAACATAGGCTTTAAGGCATTGCTAACCAATTTTTGTAACGAATTTTTATTGAATAAATGATCTATCTATCTATAAGAGAAAACACTGTGGGGGTGAGGTGAGTTTAAGCTCCACTCTTCCTTTTAAATCATTAAACAAGTTTACAAGAGACTTGTTTGAAATTAAAGTTCCTCTTTGGATTGGATTCCCGTTGGTATTTTTTTTAGCTGGTATAATTTTTTGCTTCAAGTGATTTCTTTTGTCCAGGACCAAACTTGGATGCCCAATTGCGGAGGGTTCTCAAAGACGGCAAAGGGATTCCAATGGCTCTCAAGTGACAATAGCTCTTAGGACTTATACTTTTTAATGAAATTGCTGCAGCAATATCTTCAGCAGACCATCTAACACGACGCATATTAGGCGTCATGAGGCAACGGATTTGACCGGAAGTAAAAATTTTCTCCAAATTTTGTCTTAAAACATTAAATTTTTTAGATGTCTTTTGTAATTGCTTGTGTTCAGCCAGAGGAATCGTGATAATGTTGTCACTGAAAAGAATATCTACATTAATTAATCATAGTTATAAGCAAGATACAACTAATAGGTAACTCATGTAATCACTAATTTAAAAAAAACCTAGAAAACTACGAGATCTACAAGGCTAGAAATATACAGGGTAGCTTTTCTGAGATGGGAGTGGATGGCCAAATCCGAAACTATAGATAAAGAAAAAGAAAGGAGCCATGGGTGAGTTCAGCGTTTTTTTTTATTTATCCAACTTTTTTCTTTAATTTTTACAAAAATCATTAGAAAGAGATGTTTAATCAGGATAAACCCCATTAAAATACAGGCTAATTATCCCGGGTAGTGGAAAGCACACTAGTTGTTCCAAAAGATTAGGTATTTAAAATTTTCACATTGATGATGCAGGGGGTGTATTCAAACTAAAATTATATTTTCTTTGATTTGACATAATGTATTTCTTTGCAAAGACTGTTCCGTCCCAGCAACCGAATTTCTTGGTGCAAAAATACAAGGTCATATTTTTTGAAAAAGTAATCATTACGATTGCAAATAAAAGATTTTAAAAATCTAAATAATCGCAGTTTTCTCAAAAATCCAGGTCATGACTCCATTCACAACTTTTCTCTATATCTCTTGGTTTCGGATTTGGCCATCCACTCCCATCTCAAAAAGCCACCCTGTATAATCTGAATTATGCAACGATAAAAATAATTTATCTAGTTATACCTTTTCTCAATAACCTTTGAAGAACACGGAATCTCACTAGCTGGTGTTGTATTACATTTACCAGGGAAACACTTGATGTTTGAAGAACATACAGTTTTACTGGGTATGTCTATTGACACAATAGAAATATTTTTTGTTTCTATATCATCGATCTGTGGTGAAGGTGATGCATCTGGTATATATGTATCATCAGTCTCTAGTATGTGTGATACCTCTGGTTTATCCTTATTACCGAACTCTATTGTGTGTATTGCATCTGGTAGATCTGTATTATGAATATGTAGTAAAGGTATTGCATCTGGCTTTAATTTTCTACATCTTCTAGGTGATTCTTTTAAGAGAATGAGCCGCAGTGACTTTATATAGTCAGAAGCGAGAAAATGATTTGAACATACTCTCCCTAAAAATAACAGAAATTGGAATTGAAAAATAACAGTTAAGTACATTGTACATACTATCACATGCAAAAGAAACTCTGAACTTGGCCCAAGGTTCCACCTGAGTGGGGATATAGATTCTTTGCAGATGATGATAATGATGAAATTTGTTTTTTATTTAGGTATACCTATTTTAATAACTTTTGCACTCAATCACAAAAATAAAACAAATTATGTAGGTACCTATGTAGGTACCTATAGCAAGAGCATAATACAGGGCAATCCATGCAATAGGTGTACTAAGCCGACAGGGGCTGATTCTGGACTCCGACGGGGACTACCCTCTATTATGCTTTCACACTCAATTCTTTTATGTACAGTAACAGAACTACTATTTTTATGTAGTAAAGTATATTAGAGTACTCAATCCATACTAATATTATAAATTCGAAAGAAACATCTGTTACCATTTCACACCTAAATGGCTGAATGGATCTTTATGAAATTTGGCAGGGAGGTAAATGGTATCGCGGGAACGGACATAGGCAACTTGAAAAGCGCGTACGAAGCCGCGGGCAGCAGCTAGTATTTTATAAATACGTAAGTAAAAAAGACTGTCTGTATGTTTGTTTGTTATCTTTTCACTAGAAAGAGGCTACTAAACCGATAATAATGAGATTCGGAGCATAAAGAGACGAAACCCTGACAAACCAGATAGGCCACATTTTTCATCAAAATCATCTTTTGCCATAAGTACATACCATGTTTAGTCGTAGTTTTAGGTCCACAATACCGAAGCCATTCTTTGGCTACAGATTCTTTTGTGGGAAATGAAAAAAACATTATTGTACCGCCTTTCACACTTCTGCTCTTACAGTTCCGAATAGAGCAACCGACCATTCTAATATACCAAACAAATCGACTAAACGATATTAATATTGTTACGTGACAAAAAAAGTTTGGCTAACACGGAGCACAATAAATATTTTCTGTAAAATAAGTAAGTTTTGTATAAAATACAGTTAGTTTTGTTTGTTGCTAACACATTTATTTTTTTATTTTTTGGACTAATTACGATAATGCCACTTTTTGAATGAATGAAACAATTGATGGAATTGAAATAATGACTTCCGGTCTGTCTGATTTTCGGATTTTCATCAAGCTTGATTGTTTGCTTGCTTGATCAATGGCTTACTTGATTCAAACATGATTCAAACGACGACACTTCGATCTTTTTAGGGTTCCGTACCCAAAGGGTGAAAACAGAACCCTATTACTAAACCTCCGCTGTTCGTCCGCCCGTCGTCGTCGTCGTCCGTCCGTCTGTCACAGGGGTCTATCTCATGAACCGTAAGAGGTAAACAGTTGAAATTTTTAGAGAATGTGTATTTCTTTTGCCACTATATCAACAATCAAAAAGTTAATAAAAATAAAATAAATATCCAAATTAAAGGGGCCTTCCATAAAAAAAATTTTTTTTTGACTAATTTGGTTCAAGAGATACAGCCTTGACAAACAAATAGGAAACAAATGAAACTTTATATAAATAAGTCACACTTCAACTGTAATAATAACAACAAATACTAAAAATATATTAAAGTTGAAAGTTTAAAGGAGTCTGAACAAGTGAAGATTTGATTTTCTTTGAAAATGTTGCCTGATTTCACGGTACGGAGCCCTTTGTGTGCGAATTGGCTCGCACTTGGTGGTTTATTTCTTGATAAAACGCTTCGATCAGCAATACAACGATCGAAGATAAAACGACACTTTTTATAAAGCATAGACAAAGCAATATGTCGGCTGACTGACGGACGCCGCCCGCCATTTCAGTTGACCGGCCATTTGTGTTTGCTGTCAAAAGCAGTAATGTCGTGGAGTGTCGAGTAATTTTTGTTATTTTCACGGCGTAATACCTCAAAAATATTAAAAAGTTGCGTCGTATTGAGTAATTCATCATGTCTAATTTAACGCTCGACAAAGATACATTTTACAGGCGCATCAAAAGGCTCTATGCTGCATGGAAGGTTGGTTGCTTTTATCCGGTTCAAAAAGGCTTGATTTGAGCTTAATATAATAAACATTGGCGTGTTTCGCAGACTGCGGCAGCTGATCCAAAGAGTGATGATGCTCTGGCGAAGGTTGATTGTCTGGTATCATGCGTTGGTGTCGACGAAGAGACTCTTTACAGCAAGTCTACTGCCCTACAGGTTAGCGCGCTCTAACTCTTGAGCATGTGCTTGAAATTCAGGAAAAAGTCTAGTATTGTGCACAATTTAGTAGATTGCTGTCTGGAATAATAAAAGTTCTTACATTATAGTGCTACAATAGGTACATAAACACAGTCCAAAAAAACTAGAACCTTCCCATCTGCGGAACAAAATTGTAAAAAGTAAATTGAACAATGTCTGTGTCACACATTGAAAATAAATGTAACCTAGCTTGTAATTATAAAGCATAAATTAATATTTAGTAAGTTATTTATTTTAAGCCATTCATGTCATGTCCCACTGCTAGCATTGTGGTTGTTGCCTCATGATTATAGAATAAACAGCTTTTTCTAAGATCTCGAAAATAAAATAAACAATTTGGTATTGGATGTACTAAATAACCATTTTCCATTTCAGACTTGGCTTTTTGGTTATGAATTGCCAGATACAATCACAGTACTTACAGACTCATGCATGTGTTTCCTTGCAAGTAAAAAGAAAATTGAATTCTTGAGGCAAATTGAAAATAACAAGGATGAGACAGATGTTCCCCCAGTGAAACTCCTTGTCAGGGATCGGGTAACTACCTTTTATAATTTAAAGTTGCTAATTGGCATGACTTAATTTATGATGTATTAAATTAAGGAATTATTTTGGTGCATAATAACTAATTAAATTATAATTAATATAATTTAATTCCTCTATTTCAGACTGACAAAGACAAAGAAAACTTCAGTAAACTAATAGCAGAGATAAAGAAATCAAAAGCCGGAAAGTCATTAGGTGTCTTCATTAAAGATAATTATCCTGGAGAATTTTGCGAAAGCTGGAAGAATGTTCTTAAGGCAGAGAAGTTCGAGAATGTTGATATTAGCTCAGCTGTTGCAATACTAATGGCGCCTAAGGAAGATTCTGAGATTATACATGTGAAGAAAGCCTGTATGGTCACAGTTGATGTGTTTACAAAATACTTGAAGGATCAGGTTATGGAAATTATAGATTCAGATAAGGTATGCAAACAGTGCTCTTTATCTCAAAGTCAAAGTCAAAAACTCTTTATTTCCATAAATACAATAAATGTACACTTAGGAAAGGTCAAATTCTTTATATTTAAACGGAAATAAAGTGATATTTTTGATTTCAGTTGCTTCGGTATGTAGACTGAAGTAAAGAAGCGACGAAGAAACCTTTAGCCTGTTAGTTGTTATTTTTCGAGTTGGAGCAAATTCTGTCCCAAGCTTTTTTATCCTCTAGATAATCTGATATCTATTATTATTAAAAGAAAGAAGATTTATTAGCAGCTTTATGCTAAGTTTGGACTGCATAACTATATAGCAATAGCTTTTCCCTTTGATCATGTAAATTCTATGCTGATTTATTACAAAACATAGTGCATATTTATTTATCACACAAAACACATTACAATGTCAACTAAAAAATTAAAATACAACAAAAATTATTTTAATCTACATTGTAGCGTAAACTTATGTGTGTACAGCTAAGTATGTATATATAATAAGACACTGGTAGTAAGTTTGAGTTAAATAATATTATGCATGTATGTGTGCAATGCACACCGCCTAGCTATAAGACCTGGCAGCTCCCAATTTTGTTACATCACTAGGCTGAGTGCTGCATGGAGGACCAGCTATATGCGGATCATTGAAATGGAGGATACCTTTAAGTTCTCTAATAAAATGATTAAATCTAGGGTTAAAAATGTCAAGTTCAATATGTTTTATAGATAGCTCATTGTACTGACGCGCCATTCTAGTGAGTGGATTGTAATAAGAAATATTATTCTTATAAGTACGTAACGCAATAACATTGCTCCTATTTGACATTCTAGCACTAAATTTTGTATTGATGCAAAATTGAGAAAGTAGTTCCGGGGAATCGATGATGGAATGAATAATTTTGCAAAGTTCCTTTATGGGACCATTTTGTTCTTTTGGTTTTCCCTAGTTGTCTTGTCACTAGGGTTTGCATGGTGCATAACTTTAGTCATTGTTTTTATCCACAGAAAGTAAAACATGTAAAACTAGCAGAAGGAGTAGAAGCGGCTATAACAGACAAGAAATATGTTACTGGAGTCGACACAAGCCAAGTCGACATGTGCTACCCTCCCATCATCCAATCAGGAGGCAACTACAGCCTCAAATTCAGTGCAGTATCGGACAAAAATCACCTGCATTTTGGAGCAATTGTCTGCTCTTTAGGTGCAAGATACAAATCATACTGCTCCAACATTATACGGACACTGCTGGTCAACCCGACAGATGTTATTCAGAGCAATTATAACTTTTTGTTGAATATTGAAGAGGCAGTTATGAAAGCTCTTGTGGCGGGGGCCAAACTGTCTGCAGTGTATGAGGCTGGGTTGGAACTAGCGAAGAAAGAGAGGCCAGAATTAGTTGATAATCTCACCAAGAGTTTTGGGTTAGTTTCCATTTTGTCATAAATTTCTGCATACTGTTTCCATTTGACTCATCTTTCTATGGTGAGTAATATGTTTTTGCTTCAGGTTTGCAATGGGAATAGAATTTCGTGAGAGCTCTATCATAATCGGACCCAAGACATCACTGGTGGCGAAAAAAGGCATGGTGTTTAACGTCAACATTGGTCTCGCTAATCTCACTAACTCTGCAGCTACGGAAAAAGAGGGCAAGGTATGCTCACAAAATTTTAACTATGTACTTACATTAAAAGTCTTTGAAGTTCCATATAAAATACCTGGTCCCGTTTTGTGTACCATTATGGTTAAAATCATTTAATTTTACCTAACTTCGGCACAGCCGAAAAAGGAAGCGGTAAGTTACGTATCAGCACTATTACATCCACTACTGAACATGCCTCCCATAAACAAGGGGGGTTTTGCTAATCACCACACGTGGCAGGCGGATTGGTGATCGCAGTGGAGGTGTTAAAAAATAGAAGGAAGCTGCTGCCGTTCTTCTGGTAGGTTCCCTTAGTCGCCTCTTATATACAAGCTGAGATGGAGGGGCCGATTCTTACGCGAACGCCACGGCTCATGTTGTAGCGGTAAGTTGCATGATGTACATTTCTACCTATACTGATGGAGCTGTTTGTTGTTTGCATTTAGCGTATTTAAAGATTATTTTTTTTTCAGACCTATGCTCTATACATAGGCGACACAGTATTAGTGAACGAAGACACGCCTGCGTCACTTCTCACGCAATCTAAGAAGAAAATCAAAAACATCGGCATTTTCCTCAAAGATGACGATGAAGAAGAAGAAGAAGAGAAGGAAAATAAGACTGAAATACTCGGTAAGATAACTAAACTCTATCCTAATGTAAATAGAGATGAATTTTGTAAATTTTTTGCTACAACAGCGAAATATTGTACTAATTGTTGTACAAGAGACTATTAACCGACTTGATAAAAAGGAAAAGGTTCTCAATTCGGCTGTTGTTTTTTCTTTGTACATGTTCTTTCAACATGTGGTATTTTAATGATTAAGTTTCTTTTTGCATGATTGTTTTATAATTAATTCTTAAACAGTTTATTATGTTGATTTTCTAAAATAAAACTCTTTACTTACATGCACTCGCGGACGAACAGAGAACGGCGGTAAGTCTTTAACACTTTACACTGACAATAACAGCATGCTTGCAAGGCATTAATTAAACCTTATTTGATTCAAAAACAAACCATTGCCACTGGTAGAGTTTCTATCTCTTTAATCATTACAGATTTTTCAATTATTATTATTAATTAGTATTATTATACTAGATCCACTCAAAACGCCAACTCCAATTTCAAAAATCACACACAACTACACACCTCGAATTTTAAACACAACACATTTTCAAATCCCACATTTACAGGCAGAGGTAAACGTACCGCCGTTATCGAGTCCAAGCTCCGAACTGAACACTCTTCTGAAGAGAAACGTAAAGAGCATCAAAGAGAGCTGGCTATCTCACTCAATGAGAAGGCTAAAGAGAGATTGGCGAAACAGTCCGGCGGGAAAGATACAGAAAAGTTGAGGAAAAGCACAGTTTCTTACAAGAGTGTCAGTCAGATGCCAAGGGAAAATGAAGTGAAGGAGCTCAAATTGTATGTTGGTAAGTTACTATTTTTACAGCATTCCTTCAGTTATTAATACTGTTTTCTTACAGCCACTTTATCGATCACTGATTGATAAGTTGACATTGGTCAACTTGACAAGTGCTTGAAAATAGAAACATGCATATTTAGCGATTATTTATCAATATACAATACAATACAGAACTCTCACCGGCCGCTTAAGGCTAGCTTCGCGGCCGGTGATTCACCGTTTAGATATATTTTTTACTGTAGAATAGTTTTATAATATTTTATTTTCTATAGTAAAAAATTTATTTTATAACGAGATTTAAAATAAATGAAGAGAATAATAATAAAGATATATATTTACAAAATGGTACAGGTAGAATATACAAAGTACTATGGGTACTTATAGACTATTTAATTAATAAATCCTAACGATTAGGTACAGATTTTTAGTACACACATAGAGGTACTTGTAGAGAACCTATACGTGTAAGAGATAGTGACACCTCGCTCTAACTAAGTTTACATTAAACTTGTATTTAGACACGAGGGCTCAAACCTCCGACATGAGACATAAGTACAATGGGCGGCCTTATCGCTTAGAAGCGATCTCTTCCACACCCTTTCATACACTTGATTTTCAAGGACTGGTCAACTAATCCTTGTTAAAATCAACCCAATAAGTACTTGGGAAGGTCACTGATTAGTTTGATCTGTGTTCCAAAACCGGCGTTACCAAACCGTTACTGAACCGTTACCAAATCATATCGAAGCTGACGGTTTAGCGCGAGAGAACTTCAATTGATTGTATTTATCTTCCAGATCGCAAATATGAGACTGTTATCTTGCCAATTTTCGGCATCCCCGTACCATTCCACATCTCCACTATCAAGAACATTTCACAGTCAGTTGAGGGTGATTACACATACCTCAGAATAAACTTTTTCCATCCCGGCGCAACCATGGGAAGGAACGAGGGTGGGAGTTATACGCAACCTGATGCCACCTTCGTAAAGGAAGTGTGAGTACTTTTATTATTTTTAAGACATTTCCCTTTGTTAGGTAGTTGCGCCATCGTCCGACAGAACTTCAGAAAATGTTATGGTAATATCATAAATGAAATAATATGTTAAGTCGTGACGGACTGATCGCCTGCACGCAATATATATTCAGCATTAAGCCACATTCTACGAGCCTCAGAATTGGCACATGAAATGAGGTGCAAAACTATTTTTATCAATGAATCTATAAGTATAATGATGGTTAATATTTTGATCACGTTTCAGGACATACCGAAGTACAAACACAAAAGAACCAGGCGAAATCTCCCCTCCCTCCTCAAACCTAAACACTGGATTCAGACTGATCAAGGAAGTTCAGAAGAAGTTCAAAACGAGAGAGGCGGAAGAAAGAGAAAAAGAGGATTTAGTTAAACAAGACACCCTTGTAATGTCGCAGAGTAAAGGAAACCCCAAACTTAAAGATCTGTATATTAGACCTAACATAGTCACTAAGAGAATGAGCGGGTCTCTCGAAGCACACACAAATGGCTTTAGATTTACATCCGTGAGAGGAGATAAAGTGGATATACTGTACAATAACATAAAGAATGCATTCTTTCAACCGTGCGATGGAGAGATGATTATACTGTTGCACTTTCATTTGAAACACGCTATAATGTTTGGTAAGTCAAATCAACATAATTCAACTTTTTTAAATATTTGTTTAATCCTTCCGGCATCGCCAAAAAGTTTAAACACACGTGACGTCATAACTATTTTTGTCCTGCCTTTCATGTCATGTTTTTTTGTCATGTTCTATGCCTTCCTACGCTTCTTTGGTTTAGCTATAGCGTTTTCCCATAACAATACATCTGTTTTCAGGTAAAAAGAAACACGTCGACGTTCAATTCTACACCGAGGTGGGAGAGATCACGACAGATCTAGGTAAACATCAGCACATGCATGACAGAGACGACCTCGCTGCGGAACAGAGCGAGAGGGAACTCAGGCACAAGCTGAAGGTAGCTTTCAAGAGCTTCTGTGAGCGAGTCGAGAATATGACGAAGCAGGAAGTGGAGTTTGATACGCCTTTCAGGTAATTTTGTTATGTACGACGTCACATTTGCTTGAGATTGTTAGATCAGTAATCGGTATAGCTCTCTAAAAGTTGTAGCAGATTCGGACTGCACCGCTGCTGCGCAGCACAAAAATGTACATTCAAAATGATAAAAGATCAAATATGGGCTTTTGCTCTTAATAAATATTTAGATGCATTTTATATTGACGGCATCAGATAACAGACAGCGCGCGGACGCGCGGCGCTTGAAGCTTGCGGTAGTCATTTCGTCACTTTAAAATGTATCTAAAAATTTATACTTAAAAACATTTGAATGCAAGGGTCGTCGGTATTGGAATTGGTAGCTCAATCTCTTCCGGAGATTCCTAGCACCCGTGCCCCGCCGTTACCGTGGCCGCTACCATGACCAGGAATAGCGGAGCTGCCGCTGACTGGGGGCCGTTTTATACTTGTTGCCATCATATTGGGGGGTTTTGCCATGATCAACACGCTTGGCAGTATCTTGTATAATATTGTCTCTAGTATATTGTATCCCAATACCGATGACCCTAGCACCTGGTAACATACAACGCACGGCGGTCGCAGGGAGTCGATGGATGGAGGCGGCTCAGGACCGCTATTTGTGGCGCCGTTTGGGGAGGTCTATGTTCAGCAGTGGACGAATACGGGCTGATGATGTATGTTTGATGTACATTTGAATGCTTATTTTTGTGCTGTGTTGTAGAGGTGCCGGATGTATGTGCCATGTCATTGATTTAGGCTAAGATCAAAGTGTTACATAGGTTCAGTTCATTTTGAAGATTTATGAGGCTTCTTTTGGTGTTTGCAAGTATCAAAATGGAATCATCAATCACAAAGCAGTACCCATATTATCTTATCCATCAACTCAAAGGAGAGTTTGCTATGATTATATATCTGTACACAAATTACCTTGGATGCCTAACATGTCCCATAGCAAAGGAATTGCGATGCCCGTGTGGGCGCTTCTTCGTCTCAAGTCTTGTGCTGTAATGTGAAAATATAATTAACATACGCAAAGATTTCTAGGTCTAATCAAGTGACGTAACGTTAGTCACTTGAGAACGGAAAGACAGAAGGGCTTTTGCAGCTACTTAAATAATTGTAGGATCCAATACGCTGACTAGATTCGATTTTTTATTAGCATTTCTTTCACGCAAATTAACTGATCTGCATGCATCGATATTGTAGGTCGATGTCTGCATAAATAAATTTTAAAACTCATAATCTCTCCACAGAGAACTCGGCTTCCCCGGAGCACCGTTCCGTTCCACTGTCCTCCTCCAACCAACCTCAGGCGCTCTCGTCAACCTCACCGAATGGCCGCCATTCGTCATCGCGCTAGAAGACGTCGAGTTGGTACATTTCGAGCGAGTGCAGTTCCACCTAAAGAACTTCGATATGGTATTCGTGTTTAAGGATTACGCGAAGAAGGTGGCTATGGTGAATGCTGTGCCGATGAACATGTTGGATCATGTTAAGGAGTGGCTGAAGTGAGTATTTTGGAAGTTCTATCATTAGTTAGTTTACTTACATGACTGAAACATTCCAGACACAGTGTTTGGCATGCATTTGGGAGAAGGATAATATTGTCTATTGTCCGCAAACAATTACTTTTCTGCTGGTTTTCATCGACCAAACCACCATCATGCAATAGCCCTTACTTTTTCCATTTACTGACTTTATCGGCGTATCAATTTTCTGACGACGCAGAAAATTTTAAATGCCCGATTTAATTTGTTTATAAATACTGGTGTATATAATTTATTATATAAAACACCAGTATCCCTTAAAAGCTCAAAAAGGCGCGCATCTTGTAAGTGGTCCAACCCGCAGGCGCCGCGGCTGTCATCCCGGTCTGAATTGAGCCTTAATCTCCGATCACATTTTAAACAATAATAAATAAATAATAATGCTGGACAATGATCTTATTGTTTTTTTATTCTCTACGATACTTATTTAAAATTAATATTATTATTATACTCTATAGTAGATCAGACAATCTAATTTAGCCATAGCATTGGCCAATGAGTAATTTTGTTTTAACCTAGTTTTTAGAACACTAAGAATGTGTCCATCAGCACTTTTCTTATTGTCTCTGGTAGATCTGATTCTAAAAGCATCATTAAATCCTTTTTGTGTTCTCAACCCCATAGGGTTGTGTCATAACCATCGATCTAAGTAAAAAAGGGGAGATGAGGTACTAGCTTCTCGAAAGTGGAAGGTGCAATTAAGGTCCTCAGTCATAGTCGGACCGGCTTTCGTGTTACACGAGCTTGCTACGACGAACTTTAGTGTGATTTAATGACTAAAAGACTACAGCAATGCCCTCGTGTTTGTTCATTATAATTATTCCACAAGATTGGAATTGTAACAGTGTTTACACGTAGTTGTAACACAGGCCAGTTGTTAAGTGAGTGCTGGGAGAATGTACCATAACTACAGATTTACACGTGTTTCAAAGGTCATATTGCTTCCAGCTCATGTGACATCAGATACGCGGAAGGTATCCAGTCTTTGAACTGGACCAAGGTTATGAAGACCATCACAGACGACATCGAGGGTTTCTTCGACAACGGAGGCTGGTCGTTCCTCGATCCTGAGTCTGATGCGGAGAATAATGCTGCGGTAATGATCATTTTTATACTCATTTTTGGAGATTTACCATAAGGTTTTTCCATGCACCAATCGTAGACACTCCGATTAAAAAACGCGTATAAATAATAACTTCTAATTTTCTTGACACAAACACGAAAGAAACCCGACTTTCGAATGCAAACGATGACGTAGAAAACTCATTCATGGACAATAATCGTACCGCAAATTATGGAGCGAACATTAGCTTGGATAAAAAGCAGTATATTTGGAGGTCCCTTTTCACTTTTGTTGTATCATCTTGGTTTTTAATTTGTTTTGTTGTTTTGTATCTATCGATTTAAGTGTGCAATAAAGCATTTTCTATGTATCTTAAATTTATTTTCAGGACGAGGATTCCGAAGAAGAGGACGATGCATACGAGCCCACAGACGTCGAATCGGAAGAGGAATCCGACGATGGATCGGAATACGACTCGGAGGCTTCTGATGAGTCGGGCGATTCCGCGGAAAGTGCAGGTAAAGAAAAAAAGAAAACGGGAGCCATGCCTTTGTACTCCTCGATACTAATGCGCTATCAACAGCTCTCTGCAACCAGTGTTATGAAAAAATAAGACGTTACTCTGCTTTGTCTTGTCTCGTCTCGGAGACAAGACTATTCTCAAAAAACATTAAATAAGAAAAAAACATTAAATAAGAATCTTATTTAATGTTTTAATGTTTAAAAAAACATTAAATAAGAATCTTATTTAATGTTTTTAAGAAATCAAATAATATCCTTAAAATGTTTCTACTTCGACTTATTTCATTTCTTAAAAATTATCCTGAGTGTGAGTGTGAGGGCACTATAATGAAAAAAACCATAGAATTGAGCAACGCGACACCTCTCTCGTCAAACGAACTAAATTTTTAGTCTTTTAACAGGATTGGATAAACTTCAATGTTCCCCCTGTTGGTGGAGCTAACGGCGCTAGAGTCCGAAGAAAGTCCCAAAGTTTTTCGTCTCCTACCTCACTTGACTCGCGGTGTCTTTGGTTAGCACATCCCGGATTGAGGGAAGGATGCGGGTTCAAGTCCCGTCGAAGACGAAACATTTTTGGAATATTATTTGTTTTCTTAAAAATTACCCCGAGTGTGAGGGTTTACGCACTATAATAAGAAAAAAACCTTATTAATGTTTCTTGCAAAATACTCCGCAAATATGTAGGTGTAGAACACACCCAACGATACAATACTTGCATCACTATTCACTTTACATTATTTTCTGTAATCATTGCAGAGGACGAAGAATCTGGCAAGGACTGGTCGGATCTAGAGCGGGAAGCGGCTGAGGAAGACAAAAAAGACCGCAACGGTGATCCCATAGATTACGACAGAAAACGGAAAAACAACCGCGACAGAAGGGACTACGATTCCGACGGAGGGCGCGCCAAGAAGGGGAAGTCCCTTCATAATAAGAGCAGTTCCAGCCACAAGAGTTCCAGTTCTAACCATAAGAGTTCTAGCTCGAACCATAAAAGTTCGAGTTCTAATCATAAGAGTTCCAGTCATAAGAGTCCTTCGAAACATAATAGTAGTAGCAGGTAAGCTTTCGTCATTATCGAACTCTTATTTTTAAGAAGGGAACCGCTACACAAAAATTGCCCTGTACACCCCCCCCCCCCCCCTCCGATTTTGTAACGGGGAGGTGAGGTAAACACGTGTATCACACTAGAAGCGGGATTACGCTCACATTCGCAAAAAAGAGGCAGGATTACGCTGTGTTCCTACGAACCCACACTAAAACAATGAAGTATAGTTCACAGCACTGCGCAGAACGTTTGTATGTATTTCGCTGACGGGAAGCAAGTTAGTATAGCATTTCCTTCCCTTTATGAGCGAAGACCTAAGTACAGTCAACAGCAAAAACTTGAAAATGGTTTCTTAAAAGCGAGACCTTTTGGCAAATTGATCCTGTTCAGCGATTTTGTTGTTTTCTACGGTGCCCTTCTCGGCGCCGCGCTGCCGCCGCCGTTATTGTCATTCATTTTTACAGATGAGCTGGTTGCCCTGCCAGTATATTGTATATTCATCAACATCCAAATAATACCCATTACTAGGTTGTAGTAAACATGAATGGGATGGAAATAGAAACTACTTTATCCCAGTGATGCTTGTAGTAGTAGCTAAGATTGATCATCATTAGCCTCTACTAGTCCACTGCTGGACATAGACAATAGAGCGCCATAGCTTCCTGTATTTAGTCAAAGCTAAGATTACTTTTAATTTTCAGTCCATCTAAGAACCGCGATAAACACCACAAGTCGTCTCACAGCGGCCGTGACCGCGACCACAAGTCGTCTAGAAGCGACGACAAGAAGCATTCTTCATCGTCCAACAAACGGTCTCGGGACGACAGCCGCGAGCATGGACGTTCATCGAAGAAAGCTAAGTGTGTAACTTGATTCAATAATTTACAGAGTATTTTGTTCTATTTATTCACGTGCCTCGGAAAGTACGTTAAGCCGTTGGTCCAGCGCCTGACCTCTCCTCGGCCGTATTGGTTCGTGTGCACAGACATATCCTGCGCATACGGCTTGTCTTCGTTGAGACTGGACGCCGCCCGTGGCCGAGAATTCGACTATAACCTACTAATACTATAAAGTTTGTGCAGTTTTGAAGATGTTTGGCCGAACACGACGCCAAAACTCAATGGATCGAGCTTCAATTTTGCACACTAAGATCTGGACCTAGAATAACAAACAGGGTACTTTTTATTCCTAAAAACGCGTGCGAAGCCGCGGGCGGTAGATAATGAAAAAAAGGGTTAACTAATAATGCGTCGATATTCGTTTATTTAGATATATGCTAAAATCTCAAAACACGTAATTTCACTATCAAGGCTTATTTTTGCTAAAAGAGCATAACATTTTCAGCAGAGGCAAAGAGCGTTGCTAATATTGTTTTCCATTTATTTCAGGAAATAGAAGCTGATGCACTCTGATGATATGGATTTAAATACGGGTTTCAGTACTCGCGTCGGAAATTATTTGTTTCGTTATTTGTAACACCCAATGTCCGTCTGCCAATGTTCAAACCAGGTCTGAATGTTTATAATAATGTATGTAGATTATTTCAATTCCAGTGTTAGTAATTAAATTATGTACCAACACAAATAAATGTAAGATTTTTTATCAGAAAATTTTATTTATTCCCGCGTCATTTAGGAACTATTCTCTATAGCCAAAAATAAATTAACTATTTTATGCCTACACTATCGTAACAAACAGGGTTGTTAGCTAGCTATTGCTATAATAGATATCTAGGTGATATTGCACCACTTTTATAACCTAACACCTAGTAATAATTGCTACAGTTTCCTCATAACAGTGGTGCCCCATGTAGGAACTGTCAAGAGAAAAATAACAACAATTTCCTCTTACGTACAAAATGAATAGCAAAGCAACAGTTGCTTATTACGAAATGTAATATCTAATAAGTCGTGTAAGTTGTACAACGAAATAACAACAAAATTGCTAAAAAAATCTCATGATTGATGATTAACTTACAAGCTTTCTTCAAGTGTTGAATTGAAGTAATTCAACACTTCGAATCACATAATTATATTGTACATTATTTACAAATACATTGTGTCCATTCTGTTGCATGAAAAAATACCTTTCCTTCTTTATCAATTAACAGAAAACGATAGGTTTTTATCCAAGCATTCGTGTTAAATCAGCTGTCAGATGGACTAAAAATGTTGCCAACCCTTTAAAAAAAAGGATGTCATAAATTTTAGTCCTGCTAGATTAAATTATTTAGTTTCGGCGACATCTGAATTGAGACCATTGTCAATACAAATAGAACGACAGAATCGACACTACGACATAGGGTACCTAACCTAAAAGTCGCACATTACGGGAAAATCACCATTCCACACCACGACATAAGGGCCCATATCCGCTACAGCGGAATTATTATCACGTCTTAAATTCGTAGAAAACTACAAATTAAACATTACTATCATGGGCCGCAACGACCGGCCCTCTCGGCAATACTGATATCCTCTTTTCCTGTAGTTTGGTAACATCTTGTTTGGTTTCTTCATGTGTATCTGTGTTGGCCGAGCTCCAATACTTCTTATTGACTAACATAAGCAGCATCAGCGCCGGTAGGTGGATTAAGGAGAACCTGAACAGTTTCCTCGAACTGTTGCTGTCTGATTTCTGGTAGAATTGCCATGCTGAAAGAAGGAGAGGAAAAGTGTTTTCTATGTTGAATTGGATGGCTTATTTTCAGCTTGGGACAGTAATGGATAAAAATCTGCCATTTTCTTTAATTGATTTGCTGAAAATGTGGCAGATATTTCCTTTCTAGTGTTATTATGACATTCATTTACATTCCCTATTCATCTAGTTTCTAGTCTAGAATGACTACACTAGAGCTAGATTTACGAAAGGCAAGTTACGTGTAGGTACTTACGCAACATACTTGGATATTAGCATTAAGTCAAAACTCAGTGCTTTATTTCGTCAAGACCTTACAGTCTCTTGGACGCGTCAGAAAATTAACAAGGTCCGTCAAGTGCGAGTGGACTCCCGCGCCGATGGTTTCGAACGTTTTTCAAGTATATCATTAAGTACTATAGGTACATACTTAACTCTCTCTAACTGACTGACTGCTATATAATAAATGCCTAAAAATTTAAGGTAAGTACATAATATTTCAGATGAATCGGTTTGCAAACTTCGGAGTAGAGAGTAATGGTAAAATTTTCGACTGTTTTCAAAATATTTCGAAGTGTAACCTACACCAAATTTCAAAAACTGATTTGAGATGTAGAAACCGATACCTTTTATTTGATACCCCACTCGTTGTGGTAGCTTTTTGAAAATTATTCCCCCCCTTTATGACAATTTTTCAAAAAGGTTTCTACGTACAGACTTCTCTCCTATCTAGAATAGCTACATGTATTTTTTTTGACCAATTTTCAAAAGTGTTTTAAATACAACCTGTGCAGACAGGCGTACGAAATGTATTATTATTTTAACTTTCAAGTTAATTGCTGCTGTAGTTGCTGAGATATTAAAGACGGAAAAAAGGACAGAAAAAGCGAGACCATAAGGGAATAAACCGATTGTTTCGAAACCCTAAAAATCAGTAAAACTAGGAAATTTATGGAAACTATGTAATGGAATGAGTATGTACAAGTAATGTTATTTTTGATGTATCACCTCATACTCGTATAAATCGACAAAGCCCTGTATCTATCACTCACCTAAGTACATAAAGTAAACGTTCAATGGCAGCGACTCTATCGCGAACCACGTGGTAGTTACATCTAGGTATGAGGACGCGAGGCAAGTCGCCGTTATCACTCCCGTGTGCCTCAGCGCCACTCGTCGACATAAAGCTGGAACAGAGGAAAATAAAATAAAAAATCATTCATTATTCATTACCTATAAATTTCTTATCAACCTAAACTAGAAATAAACACAAAAATAAGTTAACACATGTAACATGCAGCGCTGGAAGGTGGGCTCGGTAGAACCTGCACTGTATCCAGTTCTGTAAAATCATTGTCATTTGGTCATTTGCAAGAAAACGAATCAGGAACATGGATTTTCATTTTCACGAATACCTACGGGCCCAGCATTAGGCATCGCTCGGCTGAGATCATAACTAATGTGCGGTGCGTTCCAATAACTAATGAATTACGAGCAGTTTACATACCAGGGTCAGTTACCGCCATCATCCGATACCCCGCCCTGGAGTAATCAGGCCTTAGGTTCCAGGACAGCGCGTTGAAGTGAGGGAACTGCCAGGAGTACAGGATCGCTGCTAGTACCAGCGCGCCTGTGTCTAGGGAACCCGTGCAACCGGCCCAGCCCATTAGGGGAGGGATGGCGCCAACTGTAAGAGAAATTATCTTGTAAACTTATTATTATTATTATTTTTTGTTTAATTTGGTCATCAAAAGACCTATCCGCCCGGAGTTATTTTTTTTATCGTAATAGACCCTCGTTTGGTCTGACGGTAAGTGACGATGTGGCCGACATGTATCACGAAGGTCTAGAATACACGTATTCACTTTAAATAATAATATATTCTTTATTTCCAGACACGAGATCCATAGTATACGTAAAATACAATTCTACTTAAACTAATTAAAAATTAATACACGAAACCAAAAAAAAACAGATCAGAAAGAGCCTAAGTCAGAAGAAAATAAAATTAAAATATTCTAGGTGGCAATAGCCACCCACTTTTTGTACAGTCTGACAAGATCAAACGATCCGCCATACTCCTTATAATAGCGTTTAAACAAAGTAATTCCATAGTATCCTCTCGACGACGATACACATACGTTCCGTATTTTTGCATGGGATTTGCGTAGTAACATGTCCGCGCGGTAGAGGCGCTGCTGTACCAAATTCCATATATAAATGCAATGAAAAATGCACATAGGTAAGTTACAACAACATGGTTTGGGGTTAAAAGAGAGCATAAATATGCTTGTGTTAGAGTACCCCGCTCTTCCATAACCTAAGGTTCGTTACAGAAATTATATAAAAGAAATACAAAAATTATTAAATATTAGTTTGTTTAAAAAGGACAAAAACCAAAAATGGTTTTCTCTTCAGACTAGACTTACTACCTATCGAGTAACCGAACCCGGAACTCTGATTCCGATGAGAGATGACGGTGACGTTTTTTGAAACGCCATACACATTACTAAATACGTTTGGGACAAATTTTTGTACGATCTGAAAATATTTGTTCCGGGTGTTCTGGGTATTTTCTATATATAACAAAAAATATATATACAAGCTCTGCTTACTTTGGGGCTAGATGATGCTGTGTGGAATGTCCAGCATTATTTATTTATTTGTGCAAAAACAACAAAGGACATCTTAAAATAAACTGACACACTGTACGCTATGGCTATGAGTCGCCGAAGCAGACTGACCATTTCTAAAAGACTAGCTACTGCTCGCGGCTTCGCACGCGCTTCTCCAAGATAAAAAGCCTGGAGGTGCCCAACTGTAGGACCAACCTACTAAATTTTGCCCCATGTCACTCGCTATCTATTTACTCAATATCCTGTCCGAAAACAGCATGGATATATTTCATCAAAACCTGCAGAAAGTCATGGAAATGGCACAGCTCGTGATAGAAACAAGATGTATTTTAGATTCGTTTATTAGTTGTATTTACCTATATTTATAATTAAAGTACCTAAGTAGATCTAGCATCGTCTTAGGGTTAAAAAAAGAAACCTGTTATGATAAATAAATAAAATAAAAAAAGTCTTCCTGGAATACAATCGATCACCTAGCCAAGTTTGATTATCCGTTCAGCAGTTTAGTTGTGAAAAGGTAACGGACAGAAAACTGACGGATAAATTGGTAATACTGAAAACTCACCAACAGAACCCAGCCAAGTATTCAGTATAGACATTCGTTTCATAGGCGTGTACACAGACGTGTATAAAATAAGGTTGGTAGCTCCGAGCGCGGCAGTCAACGGGTTAACTCCTAATGCTAAGATGCCGAGTCCTGTCGTGCTTGTTAGTGCCGCGAAGCCGATTGCGTGTGTTGGTCTGGAAGGAAAAACAAACAAATAATAATTAAGTTTGTTTACTACACCTACTCGGAAAGTGACTTATTCCTTTTCCAAACTTGAGCTAGAAAGTACGTATTGCAAGCGTACTAGAATGCGGGTCGACAAACTCTGAAATTTTATTTCTCACGTGTTTGCCGGGAAAGAATAATGTATGCTCCGAACAGTAATTAAAAAAAAAAAGCCTGAGGCATTGGCGGGAATTTCTTCGAAATTTATATTTGAGTTAGGTAATTTTATTAATTCTACAGAATGAATGATTTTATCACACCGCCAGTAATAATAGAACAGAACCTGTTACCCGAGAAATCCAGAAATTATATAACAAGACATGAAGATTTCGTGTATTAGAAAAACAAGAGTGCCACTTCTTTTTCGGAAAATGTTTTATTTTCCTCGTAGGTTTTTTTTTATACTACATAAAGCACTATGTATCACTCAGGAGAAAGTTCGATTCCTACCTCGTGTGTGTCGCCCTCGGCTGCGCCTCGGGCCCCAACACACTCGACAGGAATTAGTCACTTTCTCACCTCGGTGAACAATGTACTATTGTATGCTTAAAAACCCAGCTAAACAAAAGGGGTGTAATATTGACGTGTGTATTTTGTCTGTGGTATAATGGACGACCGATGTGGCGCAGCGGGAAAAGGTCCGCCTGCGATGCAGGAGGTTGCGGGTTCGATTCCCGCTTTGGGGCAAATGTTAGTACGATCTGCAAATATTTGTTCCGGGTGTTCTGGGTATTTTCTAAAAAGAAAATAAATAAAAAATATCATGTTATGTATTGACTTTACATTATATTTTTTATTTATTTACTTTTTTTTAATTCGATTATTAAGTATATCAGTCATCTAGTACCCATAACACAAGCTCTGCTTAGCATGGGTTAGATGATGCTGTGTGGATTGTCTAGCTTTATTTATTTATTTTATTTATGCAGCGATTTTTTTATTGAGAGTGTCATCATCAAAAGTGTGCTTGACTTTGTTTAAAAGTTATGGATCAACCGTTCAAAAGTTATGGATCAAAGTAAAATCTTCGTCGGGGGTTATCCATTTTTTGTGTCAAAATCTTCAAATACGAACCGATCTAGTCGTCCAGTAGCTTACGAATGACAATAAGGTTCCGTTGGCACCTTTTCTTTGGGTAACCCCAATTTCGTAAATTATCATTCGGTGCGTCGCATTGTACGTTTTTTTACCTCTGATAAAACGTTAGCATAAAAACATCCGCAATCAACGCACGTTTTTTCTGACCTCTAGTCAAGTACGCAACTCAACAACTTTTTGCTGCATTGATAAGTACTGGTGTAGTGAGACTATCAGTAAACTAAAATAACAAGAGAGATTCTTTTAGGTTTTCACATAATAACAACTTGAAAATGACGGATCATCGACAGTAAATAAAACTCTTCTACAACGAATTCTTTCAGTATTATAACGGTATCGCCTCGCCTCTTGTTTTTTCACTCTTAGAATCGAAAGTCGGTTTCCGAGTTGTGTGTGTGCGCCACAACCTTTTTGTATTAGTACTTGTAAAATACTGCAATAATAGTCAAAGACAGTGTCTTTGAATATAGTGTATTGTACCTCGTGTGTTCATAAGTCTTGAGACACAGTAAAACTAAAATATTTTTGGAGCTAAGTTGAGTATTCATTTATTGGATATTAAAATTAAAACTACTGACATCTAGATCTGTATTTAAAAATAAATCATTCAAAATGGCCGCCTTTGCATTCAATGCAGGCCTTCAAACGCGTGCGCCATTCATCTATATGGCGGCACGAATCAATTCAATGGGAATCCGTTTCGATTCTTTAATAAGGGCTCGCTTGAGAGAATCCAGGTTTGGGTGAGACTTTCTGCATGCCCTCAGCTCCAATTCCGTCCATAAAGAATAATCCAAAGGATTCAAGTCAGGGCTTGACGAGGGCCAATCTTCGCTCCGAATGAAGCCTGGCAAATTGGCCTCCAGCCAACGTTGGGTAGTCTTAGCTTTATGGGAGGGAGCAGAGTCCTGTTGGAAAACCCAGTATTTTCCAGCGAATAGCGTATCATTTAATGGTTTAACCACCGCTTCCAATATGTCGGTTTGGTAATTTTGTGCCTTCACCTTGACGCCTTGCTGGCAAAAATGAAGCGAAGTGACCCCCTCGTAGGAAACACCCCACCAAACCATCACACTTGCTGGATGATGAGTGCGCTGGACATTGCGTACAGATGGCTGGACGTCCTTTGAACTTCTGGCGTAAACCTTATTGTTCTGCCGGTTAAACTTTTCTTCCACCGTGAAGATCTTTTCATCGGTAAACAGGATATTTTTTGGATCGTGTCTCTTCAATAGGTTCCGACATCGTTCCAGTCGCAATTTACGAAGACGCTCGTTTAAATAATGCACTTTCCTTCGACTGTAGGCCTTTAGTTTAAGATCATATTTAAGTATCCTGTTCACCGATATTCGCGAAATGTTGGTCTGCAGAGCTAATTTCTTTTGAGTCCGGCAAGGGTTGCGACGAATTCGCTCTCTGATTACTTTGATGTTGGCGGGCGTCCTTACAGACCGCGGGCGGCCACATCTTCCACGGTCTTCTAAAGAGCCGGTCTCCTTGTACCTCTTTATGGTATAATACACAAAGTTCCGACTACATCCCAAACTTTGGATTTCACTAAAAACTTGCATTGGTTTTTTTCCTGCTTGAAACAGTGAAATTACAGTCGCACGCAAATCTTTTGTTGGCGCCATTTTCACGGAGAATGAAACAAATATTCAAATGTATATTTTTTCTGATTCAAAACATTCGAAATTCGAAACATTCGAAACATTCGTTAATAGAAACCGCAATTATTTTTTTACTTACTTTAGTTTTTCATACGATATGATGTATATCTAAACAGTTATCTATCTATAAATCAAAACTCACTCTAAAAGCCCCTTCACCAGCACCCGATTCTTAGTCCTGGACATTTGCGCGTCAAAAGGCACCTCGTGGTATTGGTTGATGGAATTCGCCGCGGCTGAGACCAGGCCCGTTCCGACGGCGCATAGCGCGAAGGTGGTCAGTTCGAATGGCGCTGGAGCGAGCGCGTAGCCAGCCATTGACGTCATTACTACTAGCGCTGGAAGGAACTATTGGATTAGAAACTAGCTGTGTTTCTAGTTGTGTGTAGTTGGTGAGTATCATAATCATCATCATCATCAACCTATCTTAGTCCAGTGCTGGACATAGGCTTCCCCTAATGAGCGCCATAGCACCCTGTCTTCAGCTTGCGGCATCCAGCATCTGACTGCAGTCTTTCGCAGATCGTCATCCCACCTGGCCGGAGTGCGTCCTACACTACGTTTGCCGAGTCGCGGTCTCCACTCGAGAACACGTTTACCCCAGCGGTTGTTGGTTCTTCGCAAGATATGGCCGGCCCACTGCCACTTCAGCTTGCTAATTCGTTGAGCTATGTCGATAGCTTTGATTCTCTGTCGGATGTATTCGTTACGAATCCTATCCTTCAGAGAAACTCCGAGTATAGCTGTTTCCATAGCTCGCTGAGCGACTTTGAACTGTTGGACCAGCCCTACCGTGAGTGTCGACGTCTCAGCTCCGTAGGTCATAACGGGTAGGACGCACAGATTAAAAACTTTCGTTTTCAAGCTTTGCGGTATGGATGGCGAGAAGACTCTTCGAAGTTTACCAAATGCTGCCCAGCCTCGCTGAACCCTCCTCTTGGCCTCCATATCGAAATTGTTTTTACCTAACTGCAGAATCTGCCCGAGGTAAGTGTGGTGAGTATGGTCGTTCGGAAATAAGGTTTTCGTCCGACTGTTCAAGGAGGGTTATGTTTTGACTTTACTTTTTATGTTATGTATTAATTTGGAGAGAGCTAGTTTATTTCTTTCTGTAGCGAAAAATGTTTACTATGTGAAAATTCGCAAATCGTTGCAACTGCGGCAAGCTATCGTCACGGAGGAATCTTCCGTGAAGCAAGATCAAGCCTTTATAGCTTTGCTATAGAAGCTCGGCTTATTACTCACCGAAGACTTGGGAAGATAAACACCGTAACCTCTTTCTTTCTCTTCTATCTCTTTCATCGGTATGTAAGATAAGTTTAGTCAGAACCTGGCTAAAACTGCAAGCTTGATGCTCACAGTTTTAGTTTTAGGGCGAAAGGTGACTATGAGTCAGATTTCTAGGTATGTTTGTGTAAAGTTAATGAGAAAAGTATCAGTAGAATCTTTGATAAAGGAACTGTAACACTTTTAAAAATAATCCGAAAGAACTGAAACACTTTGCCAAATGTAGCACCGCGCTGTACCGGATACTGATACAAACCATCTTTGGTTTATATATACATGTGTTGAAACAAAGAATACAATACTTACAAGTCAGCCTAAATTTCGACAGCATCATACTATATTGCAGCACGTGATTTTTTCTGTCAATGGAAGGTATTTCCTTCCACATCCGATTGTCCTGTTGCGTATTCTTGCTCTTTATCGTGGCGGAGGTCTGGATTTGTGTCGTGATGGGGAGCTTGCTGCGCAAGCAGTGGGTTGTCGATATCTTGGCCAGTTGCTGGAGGGTCCCATTCTGGGGAAAGGTAAGATGGCGTAAATTTACGGAGAATTTATGGGGAAAGATGGAAGGAAGACGCATGGACGAGAGGGACCTTAGTGTTTCCTGTCCTTCCCTAGAATCTCTTTGATTTTCGTTTTTACGAGTACGGGTCTTAAGCGACTGCGCAACTCGTAAGCGGATTGCCGCACAGTGTTGCCCCGGTGTAATATAGCCTTAAGAATACTGTAACAATGCCGGATAGCTGTCGCTTCGCGCACTCAGTAGGCCAAGCACGGGGATTGTTGTCTAGGGTAGAATAGACAATAATGACATCGCATCGTCATAAATTGCGTACATTATTGCAGTTGAAGGAATTATTTCAAATAATTTACGATGGCAAAGTGACGTAATTTTTCTCTATTCCGCACCACAAACTTGTGGTGCGGAATGTGATGTTCCGCAGTCTGGACAATTTCAAAGTTGACCAGTTTCGTTTTTTGTTTCGTACTTAGGATACGCATTCAGGTAGGCTAAACTATATTAATGTTTAAAAATAAGCCTGCCACACCAGATAGATCATATCAAAAAATTGGAATCTTCATAATTTCACGTCATCATCAGCCTATGTACACTTAGTCCACGACTGGACATAGGCCTCCCCTAACGTGCCCAGCGCGATAGCGCTCTGTCTTCAGCTTGTCGCATTCAGCGTCTGTCAGAAATCTCACGCAGGTTGTCATTCCACCTGGACGGAGGGCACCCGACACTACGTTTGCCGGTGTGATTTTGGTTTGTTATACCCAACATAATGTTTACACCAGCGGATGTCGATAAATTTGGTTACAGATATTTTCTTGTGTACGAGATAAAAGAAAAAATGTTGACTAGAAAAAATGCAACAGATTATACAAAGTTATCACTAGTTGACCTTTAGCAAAAAGTATTATTTCTAAGATAAGTTGGTACATAATTTTTTCGAATGTAAACAGGCCGAGTACCTAAGTTTCTTTTGCATTTTCTGAATAACAAAAAAGCCTGGCCTAACTACGTACATTAGACCAATGGACATGGTCTGAGAACTAAAATTATAGGGAAGTGCCACATAAGTTACTGTCGTAAATCTAATAATTATGCAAATTTATATCGTCCCTGTAGTTGAAAAATTAAATAACTAACACATTTTGCGAAATCGACTTTATTGCATTTTCATAAAGTCTAATTCAAGCTGCACCTTTCTGTGCTACTAAAGATTCGATTACGAGTACCTATATACGTATTAGCTTCTGCCCGCGGCTTCGCAAGCACTTTTCCTGGATAAAAAGTAACCTATGTCCGTCCCCTGGATAGCATCTACCTCCCTGTCAAATTTCATTGAATTCCGTTTAGCCGTGAAAAGGTAACAGACTGACAGACAGAGTAACATTCGAATTTATAATATTTGAATGGATAAGTTAACATTCATTCATTTATGTTTACAAATACCTACTATGTGCACAGTTTAGGGTGCATGGTAATTAGTTGTTATACCTAATGATGTCTAGCCGAATTTCGACCACGGCGGCCTATCTCAATCACGCAGGTAAGGCTCTCTATTCCCTCACTCTCATAATCCAAAATTATTATTATTTATTTGTTGTTCATAATGGTATAACTAAAAATAACCAAATAAATAATAACCATAGTTTTGGTCAATTTCACAATAGGTTTAGATTGTATTACGATAACATCACATTTGTACAATTATCCTTGTAAGCTAGCAACAACAACATAACTAAGACTTACTTCAGTTTTAAGAAGTACTGTCCTTGTAGATAGTCCAACACCTCCATGGCTCAAACAGAGTCTGCAGTGCAAGACTTTCAGGTAAGACATGGTGTGCTCATAAAGAGTGGTGGGTCAACATTCTGAAAAAAAAAATATATATATATGTAAAAGATATAAATAGTTGTGTACCATTGAGGCTAGTGGAAATGCAAGGCAATTTTCACATATCTAAGACAAAACATAAAATAGTAAACAATATGCATTTTTGTGTATGGTACACAGACAGACCAACAGAATTTTGCACCAGGTGCGTTCTTGTGAGGCAATCAGAAAAGACAATCAGTGCTCAGTGAGAGTTCTATAAATAAATAAAGCTGGACAATCCACACAGCATCATCTAGCCCCAAAGTAAGCAGAGCTTGTGTTATGGGTACTAGATGACTGATAAACTTAATACAATATATAACATAGATAGATATTTTTTATTATATATAGAAAATACCCAGAACACCCGGAACAAATATTTGCAGATCGTACAAACATTTGTCCCAAGGCGGGAATCGAACCCGCAACCTTCTGCGTCGCAGGCGGACCTTCGCCCGCCGCGCCACATCGGTCGTCAAATAATCGTCTATCTATAGTAGCCATAATAATATTATAAATTCGAAAGTAACTCAGTCTGTTTGTTACTTTTTCACACCAAAGCTCTCTCTCCTCCCTGTCAAATCTCAATGAAATTTGGAAGGGAGGTAAATGGTATCCTGGGGATGGACAAAGGCTATTTAAAAAGTTCATGCGAATCCACAGGCGACAGCTGGTATATAATAAAAATATCTATAGATGTCTGTAATGATATAAGGTACTAGCTGCTGCCCGCGGCTACACACACGCTTTTCGTAGCCTATGTCCATCCCCAAGGCACCATTTACCTTCCTGCCAAATTTCACTAAAATTTGTTGATCCATTTAGGAGTGAAAAGGTCTTATATTGGTATGGATATCAGTTACACATAGCACAAGCTCTGCTTACTTTGGGGTTAGATAGTGTGAATTGTCCATATTATTAATTATTTATTTATTTTATCAATTCGGGACTTTTCCTGTAGCCGTACATACATAACTAGTTAGCAAGCAAAATCTCCAAAATAAATAACTGAGTAAACAATTGTATTGTGTTTTCGAGTAAGCAAGCAAACTCACCAAAAGTAAAAATATCACTGTCACTGGTGTTAGGTATTTATTTGTAACACATAAAGTTTACTTATGTAATTAATTCAAAGAGCCCCAACAACATAACCACTCTGTGCGGTAGCACAGAGATGAATGGAAGAGACAGAGATGCCTCTGTAAAAGGTTAAAACAATTCTCTTATGCTCTTTTTAAACTAAGTCAAGTATCTAATCTATCCACCCTACTCACTGCTTATCACGGAAACGTGTCTTCAATTTTAAGATATGGCATCATGTTTTGGGGTAATTCGACTGACAGCCTTAGAGCATTCAAAGCCCAAAAGCGTTGCTTAAGGGCTATTCGTGGTTTACGGAGACGCGACTCCTGTAAAAGTCACTTTATCGAACAAAAACTACTAACATTTCCGTGTCTATATATCTACGAAGTTGCAGTTTTTGTTAAAAATAACCCCGACCTGTTTCAAGAATGTGCAATTGGAAGCCGTTCTGAGGGCAGACTACGCAATGTGCCATGCAGAACAAAGTTGTTGCGTTCAAGTGTGTTTTGTATGGCACCAAAAATCTTTAACAAAATCCCAAAAGTTATTCGTGATTTGTCCTGCAACCAATTTAGTGTAAAACTTAATAATCTTCTAATTGATAAAGCTTATTATACAGTGAATGATTTTTTAAATGACCGTATTGTTTGAAATTTTCATATTTAAATGACTTGAACTTGTTATGACATGAACATTACTTTATTTATTTTTAAACTAAAACATTTTTATCCAAATTATGAAATTTAGTGACTGTACTATTGTTTGACATTGTTTATTTAAATTGACTATCATACATTTTTATTTTATTTTTTGACATGTTCATCTTCAGCTGACATTAACTATTTTATTTTAAATTAAATTTCATAATTTAGCATTGATTAGAAGTGATAATATTGGAAATAAATTATAAAATTGCATGCTTTTAAGTCAAATAAAAACGTATTGGATTGTTAGTAAGTTTTCACATGTGTAATGAAATGTTTGTACGCCTAAGCGGCAGAATTCAGTGATCTAAAATAAGTCTTATGTACCGACTGTAAAATTACCTGATTCACAAACAATAAATGAATTATGAATTATCTTATCACAACTTTCAAGAGAATTACCAAACATGATTCGGATGACCTTTGATATGGTTTTTATTATTATAGTGCGTAAGCCTCACACTGAGTTAATCTATAAGAAATCAAATCTCTGCCTCCTGTGATATATGATACAAGTGAAAAATCAACAGAGCAAAATCAAGATTTAAAAAATTCTAGTTCGTGAACTAAGTGGGCTAGGTTACACTTAAGTACCTTCTTTTGTAGATAAAAACATTCACTTTTACTGTGCATTTTCATTTTTATGTTAAATATTATATTTTTAACGTAACTCACTAAAAAACTGTAAGTTGTACCTTTTTTATTTCTAACATGTATTAAAATTATGTGATAAAATTATACAAGGTCAGTTAAATTACACCAAGTTATTTTTGTGTAAACTAATAAACAAGAACTAAAAAAACATAATACTCGTAACTAATAGAATATGTTCTTAACACAATGTTGCTCAAACACACAACAAATGATAAAAATACTACCCCAAGATTAGATAATTTTCTATTGAATTGTGCCCTAATCAGTATTGAGAAAGATTGGTGCAAAGTGATATAACTCTAAATATATCAATATTCAATACCTATATAAATACACTGAATAATAAAATGTGAAAAGTAATGTAATCACTAATCACTCATAAACCACGAAGCACAGAAACCAGTGTGTGGAGCAATTACTTAAAGGGGTTACAACTTGACATATCGTACCTACGGTGCAATAACGTCACTTATGCAAATGATGTAATTTTCCAGGAGAGGCGTTTGAAAATTCAACTTCCTATTACAATAGATAGTTCGTCTCGACTAAAAAAATAAGATGATAATACCTAAACTACATCTATAAAAGTTATTTTAAAATAAAAGCAAACATCTCACTAATTACTATTTTAAAAATATACACGTTTAAAAATTACTACCCTCGCAGAAGTGACGATAAGACACTAGAAAATAATTAACCGGTCAATTATGTCAAAACAAATAAAACACGAAATCATACATATCTAAAACAATATTTATTAAAGTAGCAAATAATTATAACAAAATTTCTTAATTCTACAAAGTAACTTTTTTATTAATCAGATTTTTTATAACAGAGATCTTCTTACTATTAATTAGGCCAAGGTTTGTGTTCAATCAATGATTGGGTATGGCATTTGAGAATTATTATCATTACACATTAATCAATAATTGTTTTACTTATATCTAATAGAAATTTGGTAAACGCTCTTAAAAAACTTTTCACGTCAATATCGTCACTACTACACAAGTGTCATTTAAGCTCCAAAAACATAAAAATAAATTGTCACAATTACCTTAGTAACGTTGTAGCTCCAGGAGACTGCTTCTCGTGCGGGGGCCCGCGCGCAACTGACCAATGAAACGTTGTTTCTCCTAGTGCCGTCCAGATTCGCGCCAAAACCATAACGACACTGGTGCCCTCAAGTGGAAAGTATGCGTACCACACAAGTGACAATAACGCACCAAGTAAAGAGGTAGATTAGGTGTATTTTCTCATACTCAGTTCAGTTTTGGAAAAATTTGCATAAGTGATGTTATTGCACCGTAGGTACGATATATCTATATTCATGATTTTTTTGCTAATTTCCTGGTAGTTATATCACTTTGCACCAAATTATCTCCGAAACTATAGCAGATAGAAGAACGAGAGTTAGATTCAAAAATAAGGTTTTTTTTTCAAATATTTCTGTTAAAAAATAACAAAAAGTGTGGAACTCGATTTATATCACCCATCACAGGAGGCACAGAAATAATATCCCGTTGAAGTAACATTTTTTTTTGGTATTATTTGACCTTTATTATGTTAAGCTTTGTGTATGGTATAGTTACATTCATGGCTTTTAATGTTGAATTGCATGTGATATGTATGATTGTCATTCAAGGTAACAATGACACTTATTATCAGGACCAGGTAAAAAGAGGGAATTAATTTAACATTCTAAGCATTAGCCAGAGTTTCTGGACTTTAAATATGAACATTTAATAGCTAGAACAATAATTTGTTTTAGATGCAAAACAAGAAACCAATTCATGCGTTTCAGGCGATTACGAAACGAATACATTTACTGCGATCTAATTAAAGTTGTATTTTTTGAAATACTAGAGGTATTCATAAAAGATAACTTACGTAACTAACAGCGCCGGTTTAGGTCATCCAACAATGTTAAAATACATAAAATTGCGAAAAACATTAACGCAAAAACATTGAGGTTATTTTCGTATTTATGACATTTTTGAAGGACAATTTTTTTACATCTTTCGTTGGTAATTTACTGTCAAACCAATGTCAATGTCAAATACTACCTCGCATAAATGAACCAGATGCACATCCATTTTTAAGAAGTTGCTAATGGCGGGACATATTAAAAATATTTTCTGGATTTCAATATTTTCTGCGCGCGTTCTACAAGAAGCATCTAAATCTTAGCCAGAAGTATATGAAAAAGGTAAATTTGCGCACATTGTGAACTATTTTTGAACCGCCGCGCCGCGGCAACATCATTGTGAAGTATACAGGATGTTTGGCACAAAGTTAATAAAAGTAATAAGAAACCTCGGGGTAGGTGGAATCAAATGCAATAGCTTGGCAGCTTTTTAACCTTGAAAAGCCTCTCGGCTATTTTGAAGATTTTTTTTAGATTTATCCGAAATTTTAACTAGGTATAACTTTTTTTACGAAATAACATGGCTTACAAATATTTTAAACTACATTTGGCATGTTAGTTCTTCTGTAATAAAATCAATATTTACGTGAGGTCCAGGTAAATAAAGCAGTTATGGGCATGCACAGTGTTAAAATTTAAAAATTGTAAACTGACAGTTCAACTTTGAATTGACAAACTTTTGTAGGGTCTTGTGTAAAAAGACCTACTTTATAATATCAGATTATCTACCTACAGGGTAAAAAACCTTGCGACGGGATTTGCTCCAACTCGAAAAATAACAACTAACTAACAGGCTAAAGGTTTCTTCATCGCTTCTTTACTTTAGTCTACATACCGAGGTGACTAAAATCAAAAATATCACTTTATATCCGTGTCAGTGTTTAATTAATAAATAAATAATAATAAATAAATAAATAATGGACAATCCACACAGCATCATCTAGCCCCAAAATAAGCAGATTTATTTATATTAATTATTAAGAATTTGACCTTTTTTAAGTGTACATTTATTGTATATATGGAAATAAAGAGTTTTTGACTTTGACTTTACGAGGCGTTATTTGTTTCATTTAGTTGAAGTTCGAACGTTGGCCACAACGGTTCTTCATATTCTAGCAAAACGCTGAGTTGTTCCTTAATAATGTGTAAAATACAAGTGAAATTATAAACTTTAAGTCAAATGGAATCTCATACCATCGGAAATTACTGAAAATAATATGTTTTTCATACTAAAACATTAAAAACAATTATACGTTGGTTGATTTCTTGATTTTGGAACTTTTTTATTATGTGACTGAACGCCAGTCACGATATTGTTGTAAACTGTTTAAAATGCTTGCTCTGTTACAGGCCCGCATTAGCCCCTAGGCTAGGCAGGATCTTCAGAATCAACGATTTTTACCTTTAAATCATAAAATCTTCTATACCGGCTGTATGTAAAAATACAAACTTATACCAAATTCACCAACTCTCCATCTCTATAAGAAGTAAATACAAAAAAAATAACTCGAGAACTGGAAAACGAGGGTGGCGGCGGTCCGCCCCGGGTACTAAGCTTTCAGGGGTGCCATCTTGGCACCAAGAAGGGGTGACAACGACTACTCACACGCACATCCAGATCATAAAAATTGTCGCGGCTCGCTTCGCTCGCCATTGATTCTATAGCCGGTTGTCGTCCTATTTTATTGTTAATCAACAAATAAACGTGAAATGTTCTAAGCTCATTCTCATTTTATCTTAGCGTCCTTGTCTTGCTTAGCATGCCTCACCAATTTCAAAAAAGGCTGCGGCTCACTCCAGTCGCCAATACTTATTTTGAATTAGTTTCTTAAAAATTATCTCAACCGCCGCAAACTCTCCAAAAATTTCTTGCTCCGCTCGCTGTTATTCATTTTTTCTAACTCTTCTGATCCTATTTGGGACCACTTGAAAATGTAACATAAATTACGGCGACGGCCCGCACTCGCCGTTAAATATTTTTTTGTATTCCTAACTCTTTTGTAAATCGCGGACAAAAATCGCAAAAATGCTGCAGCTATCTCCGCCGTCATCTTAGCTTCATTATCAGTTGCTAACCCGACCTCACCAAACTCCAAAATTATCTTGGCTCGCTTCGCTCGTCGTTATTTATATACATAGATTTTTACCTACCATCGCAATTTTAAAATATTTAGGGCTCGCTTCGCTCTCTATCATTTATTTTGTCATACTTTTCCCGAAATATCTAAAAAAATTTCGCGTAAAAAAAATGATACAGTTGCGTTGCGTTGTAAAATTTCGAAAAACATAAAAAAATGTGGTCAAAATTTAGCCCTCCCGCCCCGTCATGGAGTACATCCGCGGCCCCTGCCACTCGGTGAGGTAGCCCACTCTTTTGAAAAAAAAAAAATCCCCCTTTTTGTAAATTTTTCAAAAAGTGTTCAACTTACAGACTCTATAACAAAAAAAACTGTTAAATATAGATCCATATCTACAAAAGCCACTTAAATTTTAGATGGATCATGTACACAACTACATAACCTGTACAACCGAACATAACTTGCAACCTAGTGTGCGAACGAATAGTTGCACTCTATGCCTTGTGTGAATGACAAGCACACAACGCGAAGTATTGTTTATAATTTATTTACTGTGTGTGCGTTAGCTTTTTGCGACACACTAGGTTTTGTACTCAGCGCTTCGATCAATTATATAGTTGATCGAAGACTCAGCGTAAAGGATTGGCATCTCTATTATACCTCTGTGGGCAGCACACACGTATACCAAGTTATCGTGATAGAAAATAAAATGAGAGCGCTGATCGTTTAGATGGCAGCACGAATAGTACGACGCAAACGGTCTTGATCTTTGCTTTTAGCCATTATATTTTGTTGAAAACGTGAATAATGTGAATATACAGGGTCCCACGAAACAAGTAAAAGCGATGTGAGATGATTCTGGCCCGTTAAAAAATTATAAAATTAAAGACTCTTTTTCTTCACGTTCGTGTTTTTTTATGCGTATTCTTACATTATTATTATTGTTTTGAAAATTCATCATTTTTTGTAATAAAATCAAGACAAAACACTGGTTTTCCTAAAAAAAGCAAGCATAACACAAAATGTGAAATATTTTAAGTAATACAGATGTGCGTGTCAAAGAACACAACGAATATGAAGAAATAAATTGTTATTTTTTGAACCCTGTTTGGTTTGGTACACATAGCACCCTGTAGACTGCCTAGTAGTACCTAACTAATGACATGTCCGACCAGAAAGAGTTACTAGAAATTAATATTCAATGAACTAAAATTTACTGTAAACTGGCAACGCTTGAATGTTGTTTGTAAATTATATGAATTTGTACAAAGTATTAAAAAAAAATTCAAATCTGGCGCAATCCACTTATATTTTGTATACCTGCTGGAAGCCTGGATTTGTGACTGCAGCGTGGATTTGTATGAACAAACAAAAGACAATCGCGCCAGGTTATAAAAAAATATCTTATGTCTTTATTCTTATTTATAAGAACGTAATCAGCTTCCAAATTTTAAAAAACAAATTGTAATCGTCCCATTCCTTTTCAGGTTTTTCTTTTCTTTTCAGCAGGAGTTGTATTCTTTTGATAAGCTAGAAAGTAGAACCTTCACCTTCAATCCCTGGTACATTAGATGCACCTACCTAAAAACAAAGTTAAATTATATTGTATTTAGCTGCTGCCCGCGGCTTCGCACGCTCTTATCCGAGATGAAAAGTAGCCTATATCCGTCCCCGGGATACCACCTATCTTTAAGCCAATTTCATTAAAATTTGTTCAGCCGTCTAGGCGTGAAAAGGTAACAAACATCCAAGCATAAACATCTGCACAAACTTTCGCATGTATAATATTAGTGTGGTTATAATAATATTAATAAATAGTATTTAAAAGCAATACTCCTTTAATAAATTGAATCTCTTAGGTACAGTAATGATTATGCACTCGACTGTACCATGTGCAGTTTTGCATTCGAGGCTACGTTCACAGAATTCATAAAGATTTGCGCGACTTATTACAAGATCGATTCAATTTTCCTTTTTAACCTTTTTTAGAGCCTATAAAAAAGGTATTAAATTATATAACGTGTTGAATTGCATCGTATTATTTTTCATTGGCATTTATGGAATTTTTTTCATCGATCGACTCTTGCAAAATGTTATAACTGTTGTTTAAATTCTGCTTTTGTTTGGTTGCCTGTTTGTTTGTGGGTGGTTGGTTGTTGGTTGTTTTGCTTCACTGCTTCGGCCAAAGAAAAGACGAGTCAAGTCAGACAGTCAGTCAGAGTTTGGTTGATTTGATTGATAAAATCGAACACGGAAGTGGTTTTCGTGTATTGACGCTCGCATTGCGAAACATGATTATTTCTAGCAGAAATTAGAAAAATGACTAAATTTTAGTGAAGTTATTACTTTCTTCGGCCCATACCTTCGCCCATAACAGCAAAGGAAAATAAATATGGCTTCTAGAGGTGACAAAGGAAATGGAAATGGCGAAGAGCAGATTGTTGAGGTAAATCGATATGGCCTAGATTTGTATTTCATCGCAATTGAACCGTTCGTTTGATATGTTGTGATTGTAGACGCTGGCGGAGGTGTTCCGGTGCTTCATTTGTATGGAGAAGCTGGTTGATGCGCACCTCTGCCCTCACTGCTCAAAGCTCTGTTGCTACGCCTGTGTGCGGCGATGGCTGACGGAGCAGAGATCCCAATGCCCTCATTGCAGAGCAGCCTTGCATCTTCACGAGCTCGTCAACTGCCGCTGGGTTGAGGAGGTCACCCAGCAGATTGAGACTATGCAACAAACCAACTCTGCTACCCAAAGGGAAAACTACCGGGACAGGTAGGTTGATTGCAATTTCTTCAAGTAGCTATTAAATTATCAGGAGCAACTTCTATCAATTCATAAAAACCTGTACCTCAGGTCAGGATAAACTAAGGAATTAAGACCTGTAACATTTACGTTGATTTTCAATACTGCTAAAGGGAGTGCTCTTTTGACAATAATATTTTGTTTTCTTATTAGTAAACCTGTAGATATCATATTGCTACACTTTTGCTATTTTACTTATAAAATGTCATAAACTTTGAGATAAATCTAAAAAAATATGCTTTGTGTAGAGAATGTAAATTTCTTGTAAAATATCCCTTTTATGATTAGCTAGTAATCACAATGTTTTCATTCATGCCTCAGTAATACATCATCATATTTCCAAAGGTGAGTTTCCTATATAATTGGTTGTACTTGTTATACACTAGCAGATACTTCATCATTAATTACCTAATGTTGTTTAATAATCACTAAAGCTACATACTGCAACCACAATCATATACTTAAATATTATACCTATAACTTACTCATTCTGTTTTACCTACTCTGAAAATAACCACAAATAACATACTAAATTGTAAATATTTTCGCGGTACATTATATTTTTCATGAATAGATTAATGTTGTTGGTTTCTTTTAAAACTACAAACCATGTACCCTTTAATGGGGTGTTGCCTTCTGTCACACAGTTTTTATAACAAAAACAGAAGATAGCTGCACAGAGCAATGTCTTTTAATTGTGGTTCAAAAATAAACATTTTCATAATTATCATCACCCACAGTTGGAGATTATCCACCCCCTGAAGTTCATTGATTTAATAATAGATTTAGGCATTACTTTGCATTGCAAAATATTAGGATACAAAATATTTAGTAACTATTCCGCACAAAACATTCTCAATGAGATTCAACAAAATTAAAAACACGTGCACAACCCTCCCTTCCACAAATTGACATGCCATGCAATCAGAGAAGGGAAAAAAACAGACTTATGCAATACAACTTGGAAATTTTACCCTAATATTTTTCATTGAACATATTTTTTTTAATTATATTATCTTTATAAATAAATACAATTTTATTTAATTAACAACATATTTTTTAAATATGCTGGGCGAAGGTGTTCCCCACCCACTTCCAAACATCATAATCTTTATCGTTTTTTTTAACATAGCACTGTAATTAAACTGTCACTTTACCACCCAGATGTGCCACTCATCAGGAGAAGCTAACAGTCTACTGCTGGACGTGCCGGCGTTGCATCTGCCACCAGTGCGCGCTGTGGGGCGGCACACACTCCGGACACACCTTCAAGCCGCTGGAGGAAGTGTATGAGCAGCATCTCACACAGATCCGAGATGAGGTGTCTCAGCTGAGGCGCAGGCTGATGGAGCTTATCAGTCTTGTGCAGGATGTGGTAAATAGTTTTATTCTTTTATTTCTGTTGGTAGGGTAGCAACTTCTTTTTGTAAATCCCCCTTGTTTAAATAAAGAAACAATGCTAGACAATTCACACAGCATCATCAAGCCTCAAGCTAAGCAGACCTTGTGTTATGGGTACTAGATAACTGATTTAATACATTAAACATAGATAGATATTTTTTATTATACATAGAAAACACCCAGAACGCTCCAAATATCTACATACAAATATTTGTACCGAGGCGGAAATCGAACCCGTAATCCTGCGTCGCAGGCGGGCCTTCGCCCGCTGCGTCACAGAGGTCGTCGTGTTTGGCGGAGGCATGTTTAGCAGAGTGTATCTGATCAGGATTTTTGTGGACCAGCTCAAAAGAAGCAAGGGATGGGGATGGGAAGGTCTTTGGGAAATAAGTGAGGTCTTTGCTTTCCCTATTCCTTCTGTTTGAATGGTGTCCATTAAACAAGCAAATTAATTTGTGTCATGGAGCTCAGTAAGTTTAACAAAAATGTAGGACTAAAATGATAACAAGCATACAGTCTTTGATGTCTTGGATGGTGTGTGTGGTGTTTTCTGTTCTCTCTGTGCCAAGTTATTAACTAGCAGCCAACATGCAAGTTTATTCTAATTTCCTACAAACTAAATATGCGGACTTTGCATATGCCATAAAGACTGCCAAAGTTGTTATGAGGCCAGATAAAGCCACAAAGTATCTTATTCAATGAGGCCATAGAAAGTTACAGCAAATCAAATGTATTGTTATTCAAAATGCGTTCTCCCAGTTCAGAATAACAAATCATATCTCATAGCTTACAACTTCAATCATCCGTGACAAAATTGAGATCACTGTTTTGAATTTCCATCATAATATCATTGATATTAGTAAATATTTATGCTATTACAGGAACGTAACGTGGAGTCAGTTCGAGCCGCGAAAGATGAGCGTGTTCGCGAGATACGTAACGCGGTTGAGCTGATGATTTCGCGATTGGACTCTGCGCTAAAGGCTAAACTTCTCACGCTTATGGGTCAGAAAAACAGCCTGACTCAGGAGACGGAGCAATTGGAGCATTTGCTGCAAGAGATTGAGCATCAAGTTCATACTAGCACAAGGTAAACTGTGATTGAAATTGTTTTAAGTTTCCATAGCAATAGTGGGTCTTTATCACATACTGTTTGGGTTTTTGCTGTCCGTAGTTACGCGAAAAACCCTCGGAAAGTTGGGAAAAACAAACCAAGAAAATGTTGGATATAATCAGGTAGTTAACTAACACTTAAATACTCAAATGATGATTTTGTGACAGATTTTCTCGTCCAAGTATTCGCGGCTTAGTTTTAACGAATTGCGAAAGTTAACATTTTAACATACAATGGACATTGGACATGTTTTGTGTTGCTGGTTCTATTTTATCTATATTATTATCTGTTAGCACAGAAAAAATTAGTACGAGCACAATGATTATTAATTGCCTAAAACCTAGATTTTGGTTTATTTCAGATCTGAGTTGATAGCGAAGAGTGGTGACATATCGAAAATGATCCACCAAGTCCGCAAGAAGCCGATGGCCAGCTTTGTCACTGCGCCAGTACCGGCCGATTTCCACAGGCAAGTTATTTGTCCTAAGTAAGTTATCATTTTATCACAACCACTCAAATTATTTATCATTATACTTAATTGTATATTATTACGCGGCGTATTATGGTTTAATGCTTGAGTATGCTTGAGTAGTGAGCCTTAAGATGTAAATTCATCAAGCACAACCCCCAATGCATGAATTCATTTGGCTTTTTGTCTATCATTGCTGAGAAGTTTCTCTTAATTCCATCTCTATGTGTCTTTATTACAACGAATGCCTATAGACTATTAACAAAACTTATCATCATTTTCGTCTTTACAGTGAAATCGTACCGAGCTACGATAGCAGTACATTCCCACTGGTAAACTTCACTCAACTCCAGCACGCCGCGGCCCCGGTCTACTCCGCGCCTCTACACGTGAACGGCCTGTGTTGGCGCCTCAAGGTCTACCCCGATGGGAACGGCGTAGTGAGAGGCAATTACCTTTCTGTGTTCTTGGAGCTTAGTGCTGGATTGCCGGAGACCTCCAAGTAAGCTATGCGATCCTGGTACTTTTTGTGATATATGGCGATGGGTTGTTTTATCTTGGCTTATTTTTATAATATAGTGTTAGATTGTCTTCTACATAGTGAATTTAAGATGGCCATTTTAAAACGCCGATCTTTACTAATATTTGTTTTTATTTTAATTTTCAGTATGTAAGTAAAATCATTTAAGTACCACATATTAACATGGTAAATAGGATATGTGCTTTGAGGAATCCTGCTTATCTTGAGTATGAAATTTAAGTAAAGCAGTTAGTTAAATGGACAGATCACTTAACTTAGACATATGCAAGAGTAGGTGATCACTAACACACTGCACAGGCCAGAATAAAGATTCCAATAAAGTGCAATAAACTTTCTTAAATAATTTGCCATCACACATATATTTTGTAGAGTTGACAATCTGCTTATAAAATATGCTACTAACCCAATAAATACCCGAATACTTTCATTATTGCAAGCGCTGCTAAGTACAGATTAGGGAAGAGGTGAGTTAAGCCTAATCGCGTCCATTAGTTTTAGATGGCAGTTTCATGCTTGGATCCTGGATCTGTCCGCTCTATGGGTAGCTTTACATTGTTTCATACATACATACCTCATGAACCTAAAATCCTCCTTTCAACTGTTCCATGCTAATGTTTTGTGTACATATTTTCAAAAAGTGCTTGCTCACGATTCTGCAAACCATAAAACGTTTTTTTGTCGCTTGTGTAAATAGAAATCCTTGATAGCTCTGTTAGACTCTTCTCGTTGTTTCATCTTTAAAATATTTAGCAGTGTAGGGCACTATTGTGCAGGTAGCTTTCATGTTTGTGGATTCATGTTTGTGATGTTGCTTACTAATAAATGTAAGCTTGGTGTTCTAGGTAAATTAAACACTCCCAAAAAAAAATATTTGGTACACGCGTTTACAAGATTACAAGAGAAATCAAACAGTGTTTTTTACTTCATGGAATAAATATTTCACAACAATTAACATTTTTAACCATAAACAGTATCAATTTAACCGTACAACGTAACTCGAAGAGTTTATAGCGTGCTAAATGCAATCGCATTCTCTAAAACGTGTTCAATTAAAGTAATTATTTTAACTGAATCATTTTTTTAAAAGGCACGTACGCCAAGAGCGATTATTCCATGTTAATTTTAAATGTGTTCTAAGATCAACCAACAAAGTCAAAAGGAACAGATTTTTTCTCAACAGACTTTTCTCAAGAATAAAATTCACATTAAAATGTATTCTAAGATCACATTAATAAAATTCAAACTATAGAAGTCTTCCTCTCAAACACAAGTTTTATAGATTTATCTGCCCAGGTACGAATACCGCGTGGAAATGCTTCACCAAGTCTCCCGCGATCCGTCCAAGAACATAGTTCGCGAGTTCGCATCAGACTTCGAAGTTGGAGAGTGTTGGGGGTATAACCGCTTCTTCAGGCTGGATTTGCTGGCAAGTGAGGGGTACCTGAACCCTGATACTGATACCCTTATCTTACGGTGAGTTTTAGACAAGAGCTAAGTAAAGTTTTTTATTTCATCAAACTAAAGCAGGGCAAAGCCTCCGAGGCATGGCCTCAGAATGATTTGAATTGAAATCTCATTCGTTTGTTAGCGTACATACACAAAAAAATTATGAGCTTACGCTCTGAATACAGCTAGAGTAAATAATTGATGTCATAAAATTTCGTCTCTTCATATATTTAAATAGAGAGAGAGAACAGAGCTCGCATTTTTCTATATCCTTTTGGTCGCTCAGAAACTGTGACCATGGACAAAAGCGCATGACAGCTTGTTTTTGCGATGTAAAAAGTGTGCAATTACGTTTCGTAGGTTCCAAGTCCGCCCGCCGACGTTCTACCAGCGATGTCGCGACCAGCAGTGGTACATCAATCAACTCATCACCATGCAGAACCAACACATTCTACAAATCAATGATCTCAAAGAGGTAACTTTTTGTATCTATCCATTTGTGTTTGCAATGAAGCGGGAATTAAACATCGGTTCTCACTTGTTTTATTGAGTCCGAAGTGCAACTGACTCTATTTATAAATAGTAGATTGTATCACAAGGGAACAAAATAATGTATTTAAGGTGAGAGCGATTTTTTTTTCTGGGTATTTTCTATACATATATAATAAAAAATATCTATCTATGTTATGTATTGTATTAAGTTTATCAGTCATCTAGTACCCATAACACAAGCTCTGCTTACTTTGGGGCTAGATGATGCTGTGTGGATTGTCCAGCATTATTTATTTATTATTTATTTGAATCCAGAGCGAAGCGAAGGATTTTATAGTAGAATCCCGAGCGTAGCGATGGATTCTAGAGTAGAATCCTAAGCGTAGCGAGCGTAGCGAGTTCGTCGCTCGTGATTAAATAATTTTGGTCCCGTGTGTGTGGCACACTCTGCTTATCATCCTAAACTATGAGAAAAATTCATTATACGAGAAAAATATATAAGAGATGCTTTTAGTAGTGACGAATATTTATATTTAGGTACATTACCAAATTAATAATGCTGGGCAATCCACACAGCAGCATCTATCCCCAAGTTGTTAAAAGTTAGACGATATTGTTTTGTTTCAGAGCTTCATGAATAAAAAAGTTGATTAATTGTTTGATTATTTTTTTTTTTTTATATATTCTAGCTTTTAACCTTTCTTAGATACGCAAGTAAATGTATGAGCTACTAATCAAAGTAATGTGTATTTTGTATTTGTATTGATTTGCTCCACTTGATGTTGTTACACTCTATGTAATTTATATTATAACAATTACACAAATTTATGATATAGGAAACACCATAAGGGTTGTTCAAAGAAAATAAAAATAAAAAACAGACATACATGACTCTTTATAACAACCCTATTACATCAACTACAAAAAAAGTTATAAAGCTTTTACTGAAAACTATGCAAAAAAGGGGCTGAAGTGACCCGCGTTTACGGTACTTCGGAATATCAAAAATAGTCCTGCAATGCAACTCTCCTTCTATGTGTACTCTCGTTCCTTTTGAATAAGTTTATTGTACCAAATTATAAACACATACAGACGAATGCGGAACCTCCTAATTATTTTTTGACGACCGATGTGGCGCGGCGGGCGAAGGTCTGCCTGCGACGCAGGAGGTTGCGTGTTCGATTCCCGCCTTGGGACAAATTATTGTATGATCTGCAAAAATTTGTTCCGGGTGTTCTGGGTATTTTCTATGTATAATAAAAAAAAACTATCTATGTAATATATTGTGTTAAGTATATCAGTCATCTAGTACCTACAACACAAGCTCTTCTTAGCTTGGAGCTAGATGATGCTGTGTGGATTGTCCAGCATTATTGATTTATTTTTTAAAGTCGGTTAAAAATATCATTATCTTCTACAGCGTCTATCGCTAGAAATGTCCCGCAACTCGATAGCAGCCACTCGCGCGACGCCCTCCAGCGCGGCCACCGCGCCCTCTACCGACGGCGACCACCCAACCCACAACAACCCGGTGGACGGCAACACTCTCAGTGACGTCATGTTCAACCACCAGTGGAAGTTCAACATACCCGTCGGTACGCCTCAGAGGATCACTAACACAGGTATATCCGTCAAACTGACAGAAGGAAATATTTTTAAGACGGGTAGGTAGGTCCAAAGACCATTGGTTTTGGCTTTAGGTGCTTTTTCAGCATAGCTAAAGCTGTATAGCTAAGCCATGGGGTCTCATTCCATAGAAAAGAAAAAAACTAGTGGCGTTAGGTGTATCGTTTAGTTATTGAGGTTTGTGTAAACTAACAAAACAATATAGAATTTCATTATAATAATGTCTGCACTCTTTTAGGACCCTTGAGTACAATATAATTAAATTGTATGCTTCTAAAACAAAACATTCATCACAATAGGTCTTGCGCCATCTAGTGAACTTGAACGATAACTGGTTGGGTGGTTGGGCCTAAAAATATCGCCCGGAGCGTGTCACATTTTTTACTATGAGATGAGGCATCTGTACTGTACTAGTATTATAAAATCAGTGGCTAAGTGGTGAAATGTGTGTCACACAACCAATAAAATCACTATCAAAATCGAGCTTTGCTATGAAATTCAGTGAGTGACTCGTTAGTGAGTTCAGTGAGTGGTTGGTGAACGATTATTCGGGAAATAAGTATGACTTATTTCGCGAATAATCGTTCGTTTTCTGCCAGTATTTAGATTTCATCCAAGGAGCGTCGAAAATAACGTGAGCGAGTGACTGATGTGATAATTGATGTCATAAATTGATCGTGGAAAAACACGCTTATCCGTGAATCGTGAATAGAAACTATTTTGTCTTGGCACTTGGCAAGTAATATGAGTAATAAACAAAAGGTCTTCCTGTTTCAGATATTCTGAACACAGCTATGTTCGCCGAAGATACACGTAACAACGAAGTGTCATCTCACTACGGGGATTACGGGCAGCCTTTGGACCGTCGTATGGCGCCTCATGCGCTTACGCCTTCTTACAGTCTGCCTTCTACTTCAAGGTAAGGTTCTGTTAACGCTAGTGGCGGTGCGATCGCACACGAATCGACCAATCAGGCACCAGGTGGAAGACAATTGTGTAGGATTCGAACCTACGTGTTGTTCGACTTCGCCCCGCTTCGCGCTTCAGTAGGACCGCGACGGTTTGAACGGTCTATTATTGTATGAAATTTAGTACAGCGCCTTTATGTCTGAACTACAAAACGTTTTACCAGAAGGAAAGCTAGAACTCGGATTCGTCTGTGATTTAGAATCTTGATCAAAGAGTTGTGATTGTGACTATTGATGTCAAATTTAACTACTTTCAGATCGGCGAATTCCCTACACGTGACCGGCGCAGATAACATGGCTCTAGTCAGCCTCCACACGCTACTGAGCGCCGCCAACGCGCCGAGCCGCGTGCCGAGCAAGTTGCCGAGCAAGCAGCCGCGCCCCGACAAACAAGTGCCGGCCAAGGAGACTGCACTCACTGGTAACTATCATCTTAGATAACATGGCTGTAGTCAGCCTCCAGACATTACTGAGCGCCGCGAATGCGCCGAGCAAGCAGCCGCGCCCCAACAAACAAGTGCGAACATTGCAACGCACAGTGTTTTATTTTGGTAAAGCATCATTGATATCCTAGTCTTTGGTCCATTCAGGCAGTTACTTCAACACTTTTTCAATAAATCTTGTCAGTTTTAAACATATTGCATGGTCTGTATCCAATGATGTTAGGAAGAGGTTAAAGAGGCCTTTATAAAACATCATTGTCTGTATCTCATAGTTTATTCTGCAGCTGTTGCAAGCGCTCCAGTAAACGAGCCTACACCTGGCAACACCTCGCTATGCTCGTCGATATCGTCTCCTGAACTGAACGCCGGCAGCGGCCCAACGCCGAGGAAGGGTGGAGAGCCTTCGCCGGAGACTGAGGGCGCACAGACTGGCAACGCCGCGTCGGAGTCTAGTAGTGATACCGGGGTTAGTACTGTGCAGCTGGCAGAGTCTCACGGTTAGCGCAGGGCAAGGTGCACAGAATGGCAACGCTTCTCCGTGGTTTAACAGTGATATCAGAGTTAGTACTGTTACTATCGAAAGTAAAGCTGCAATGGGATCGTTATATTGGCACAAAACCTAAACTTTGGTCCGTCCACGATTTTATTTTCTGTATGGTATATGCACTGCACGACTATGAAGTTCCCTAATTGTTGACACTGAGTGAATGAAGACTGAATGACAGAATTAAGTATTTCATAGACACGATTACTTTTTTATGTGGTGTACAGGTGTGAGGTTGACATCATCGCAACCGAGTCCAGCAGCAATGCAAGAGTATAAATAGGTCAAGTAATGTGAGCTAGCAACGTCGCAATAAAAATAGAACTGCAACTGATAGCAAGAGAGTCATAACAAGTTGCACAGTCTGGCAACAACGCGTTTGTTATCCCAGCGCAAAACTACATTGAGGGGCAAGAAGTTGTTCAAAGTGGCAACCAACGTAGCGTAGTCTAGTTTCTAGGTTACTAGGAAACGTTTGGTTGCGCAATGAATTTGTTTATGTGGCAGGATTTGATGTTCAGCGAGCTTGACGTTTTCGCTGACGTGCACATTCCGAGCCACATTGATGAGAACTCCAATGAAGAGAACGATGTAGATGACGAAACTATGTCGGGTAAGTAAGAGGTGGCTGTAGGCTCTAGAATTAGCATCAACGGTTATTAACTGTAACACTCTGTAGAATTCGAATTCACCCGGCAACGAAGTGCCTTTTCTGTTGTCCCTCCTTCCTTTACACTTATTCCCCTTTATACCTAATCCTTATCCTTCCTCTCCAAACAACTCCGCCTCAACTGGCAGCGGTTTGTGTTTGTGGAGCGGGGGGGACGAGTCCGGCGCGTCGCACTCGTCGTCAGCCTTCTCCCTAGCCCCTCCTTGTATCCTACCCCCTCCTTTGCTTATCCCTCCCTCAAACCTATCCTTCTCCATTCTCTCCAGACAACTCTGCCTCATCCTGCAGCAGTTCGTACTCGTGGTGCGGCGGGGTCAAGTCCGGCGCGTCGCTCTCGTCGTCAGCCTTCTCCCTAATCCCTCCTTGTATCCTACCCCCTCCTTTACTTATCCCTCCCTCAAACCTATCCTTATCCATCTTCATCCGGCAGCGGTTCGTGCGCGTGGTGCGGAGGGGATGAGTCCGGCGCGTCGCACTCGTCGTCAGCCTTCTCCTTAGCCGCTCCTTATAACCAACCCCCTCCTTTATACTTATTCCTCCCTCAAATCTATCCTTACCCTTCCTCTCCAGACAACTCCGCCTCATCCGGCAGCGGTTCGTGCTCGTGGTGCGGCGGGGGCGAGTCCGGCGCGTCGCGCTCGTCGTCGTGCGCACCCGCCGCGTGCTGCTACCGGCCACGCATGCGCGCGCGCCCCCGCCACGCGCCTTACGCGCATTCGCATAGCTGCAAGCACGCTCACAATGACTAACACTACACATTGTACCAGGATGAACACAGCCCGGAGACGATCGTAACCTTTTCTAACGCGATGGACAAGTTTTGGTGCCGTATTAAGATTACAGCAATAATAAATCATTACTGAATTCATGTGAAATACGAAGCACCATTGTTTTCTTTAGCGTTGTTGCTTTCGCGTTCACGTAGTGTTTCCATATTTCTTTCTGAGATTGTCAGTTGTGCCGCTACCCGCTCGCTCCTGAACTGCTATTTGTGAATTTTTGGAATGGCAGTTTAATTTTTATGCTTACGACCAAAACGTAAAATCCTGTGGCAATGAGCTAAGAATTTTAAAATCAGTCGTTGACTGCGTCCAAATAGGACCCCTTTTCGAACTCAATTTATTGCAGACTAGCGTTTTTTTCACGTTCAAAGAAATAAATAACCATTTGGACTCTAATTATGCTATGATAACGCAAGTTTGCTTACAAACAGTCCCATTCGAGTGGTTAAGATTTATATTTTTATTCGGTTGAAGGTGCGAAATTTTCAAGAGAGCATTACACTATTTTGCCTTCACTTTTAGATTAGTAAGATCGTTTCCGGGGTATAATCAGGAGCAATATCTCAACCCTCTTTTGAGGATAACAGTAAAACTCGTAAATGCAAAGGTTCAATAAAAAATTATTTGATGAAATGATTCGCGAAAATAACGTGGCAATTTTCGTCATAGTTTGAGATGTTGTGTTTTGTTAATTCAAACAACAACAGTTTTATGTTTACTTTAGTTTGTTGGTTTTCTATTAAATATTGAATAATATTCAAAATTCATGGTAATTTTGTAGTAAAAAATTTGAAGTTAGTCAATTTGTAATGGTGTCTTTTATTTATTGATTACTCTTAAATTTTCTATAAATAAACCTTTTCATAATACTCAATACAAAACGCTTTTCGCTTGTGTACGGCTTTGCTTTTGTTTGTATTGGTACAATAGCTTCCCTCCATTAACAATTGAAAATCCAATGTATGCTTTAATTTAAAAAAAAATCTCATGCTATCAATTTAACATCACAGTGCTGTATCAATACAAACCAACTATCCACAATCAACACTCCACAAACCAAAAGTAAGTAGATATTACTACCATCTTACAGGTTACTGTACCTACCAACAATAACCTTTTCTCCATCTACAGGCGAGAACGACGTCGAAGGCTTGCTCGAAGGCTCAGTACGAGACGGCGGGGACATCCTCAGCAGGCTTTTAGGGGCCGTGGGCGGGCATATGAACCCCGTGACCCCCGCGGGGACAGACGGCACCGGCCCCTCGGCGCTTCCGAGGGGGGCGCACGATAATGACCCCCAGATGTCCACGGCGGCTCATACGGATATGTTGTTGCTGAATCTGATGAGGATTAATGGGTTGACGCCGAGAGGGTCTAGGCGGCATGGTGAGTTTATTTATATGTGCTAGATTGAAAGGCTGTATAGAGAAAGTCTAAGTTAAGCTAGCTGAAATAAAGGTTTTCTTAATGACGCTGTGAGTAGATATTTTGCGTATAGCAATCAGCATAATTTATTCAGTGAGTTTACTAGCGGATTGAATGAGTCAGAGAGATAAATGTTATTGTGAATCGTCGATTAAAAAACTAATCCGGAAAGTTAGGTGAATTTAGTTTGACGCAACTTCCGTCAGAGAATATATAATAGTAACATATACAATGGACACTCTTCGCCCCCCACGTACCGGAGCTTCCTCACCCCGCCGGCCCCTGGGCGAGGTTTATTGCGGTCAAAATGCAAGGGACGTAAGACTCACAGGGCGCAGATGTCAAGAGTAATGATTTTGACAGACGACGCCGATGGTGTTCGATATATTGTTTGTTTGGTCATGGACATACGAAATTTATTTTCTTATTACGTATGATTTCACATTTTACGAAAGTAAAAAAAATCCTTAAAAATAAAAGTAAGAAAAAAAACATTGTCCGAGTTATTTCGTAACTATTTCACACGCACATTATGTTCAACAACAGACCCTAGACGTCACACACACTGTTGCATGTGTAGCGCTACACAGTTGCGCACGTATGTGCCGAGACGCGATTTTTGTATGGAGCTGTATATAATGTGTTCCGCTTACATGGAACTGTATATAATGTGTGGGCCTGTACAAGTTGAAGTTATTTTTTCCTCAGGTCAAAGCCCAAAACGTCAATGGAATAGCAGCGCCTTATCCGAGCCCCTGTCCCCCCGGGGACCGTGTGCACAAACCCGCGCCCGCCGCGCCGTCGCCCCCGGACAAAACAGTCCGCTCCCCGGCCCCTCCTCGTCCACCGCCTCCCGGGGGGTGCCTGTAACGAGCCGGCCACGCCCCCATCATAGAGAGTCGCCGCCCTCACCCGGACAGCTGCGGACTAGAGGGAACCCAAGGAACAGAAGTAAGCCTTAAGCGTTAAACTGGCCACAGTGGATTGCGTGAAACGTCTTGTGCGTGCAACAGAGCAGTGTCAGGTTTGGAGGCTCACTACACTCGCCCTACTCTCACGGCGTATTGATGGATGGAACTGAACGTGTCTCGCAATTTGTATGCTTTAAGCCCTTAGGCTACCCTGGGGCTTCAAATTGCTTTCCCCTTAGTAACAGTCACCTTTTCCCCTTGGCGAAAACTTAATTTCAGTCAATACGTTCGTAATTGTTCAAACTATATCCTCGGTAGTAATTGGTCACTTCCCCCCTTGGTGAACATCTCAACCTTAAAGGCGTTCAAACTTTAAACAGTCGATAATGTTTTCCAGTGTACATGGCATGCACGGGCCTCACGCCCCCTGGGACGCCGGAGCACGGGGCGCTGTCCCCGTCCCCGCTGCACGACTACTGGCGCTCCATGACGTCGGTCAGCGATACGGACGAGGTGCCCTAACGACACTTTATTTACAACGTAATGATGATGAGTTCCAGCCGTGGCGGCCTGTCTCAACGGAGACTAGCCATGTGCGCAGGACATATTATAGTGCACAAGTGTGTGTGCAAACACAGGTGTACTCTCTATTCGCATAATCCGATAAGACGGCAGACCGACACGACCGGGGAGAGGTCAGGCGCAGGACCAACGGCTTAAAGTAATACCAATTCTAATATTAACCAATTCAAATAGCATGTATGTGTGAATGGACGTTTGCGAAACGGGAAGGGAGGCCCTGGAAAGCAATTCTTGCCAATATATCAACAATTAATCTTTGTTAGTGATGCGTACTGTAGTAATAGTAAGAGATATTATTCTGCTTAGCCATAATTTGTAATCTTCAATTTCAGGACACCCTCTTCGACATGCTTCTAAACAGCCTGACAATAGAAGGCCCTAACCAAGAGAACGAGGAGACTCGACCCACCACACCGCCCGTACAACCATGGAGCCCCCCCACTGTGATTTCGGGGGGGCCAACTCAGCCCCCCACGCCGGCCCCCCAAACGGGAGCTCCCTCGTCGGCGCGGGATGCGCGGGAGACTAATGAAGGGGATTGACATGCGGCCGCGCGCACCCCGCGATACTGGCTTGCGCCGTGTCCAGGTAACTAACACTGTTTATGATATGCTTCTTCCCGCGGCTTAGCACGCGATTTTTTGTGATTAAGAGCAGTCTGTATGTTAATACAGTTCAATATCTCTATAGCATGCAATTAGTGTGTTGATTGTGATAGCACAGTATAAATATGACATACAGTAGGCAACGACCGATGTGGCGCGGCGGGCGAAGGTCCGCCTGCGACGCAGAAGGTTGCGGGTTCGATTCCCGCCTTGGGACAAATGTTTGTACGATCTGCAAATATTTGTTCCGGGTGTTCTGGGTATTTTCTGTATATAATAAAAAATATCTATCTATATTATGTATTGTATTAAGTTTATCAGTCATCTAGTACCCATAACACAGGCTCTGCTTACTTTGGGGCTAGATGATGCTGTGTGGATTGTCCAGCGTTATTTATTTATTTACTATTATTCAAAGGCCTACTGTATGTTTTACTGTGCTATTACAATCAACACACTATTTGCATGCTAATTGCATGCTAAAGAATAGCTAAACAAGAGATCAATCTCGCAGTAAATCCCGACAAGTGACACGACGCCGTATACCCGTACCCTGGCCAACGGCAGGGTTGTCACATGTTATAGTCAAATGAAAAATTATTGATTTAAGCTGAACATCGTCATCAACAGTACGAATATGCGGTGTTTTTCAAATCCAAGACGGCGGAATTATTTTTATTTCAAGTTTTACTCATGGATATAGTTTTCGACTTACAAGAGTGTAGATTTTGAATATGCGGTGTGTTTTCAATCCATGTTGGCATATAGTTTTGGACTTCAGCGAAGATTACGATTTTGATGGCGTTCCAAATCCAGTTTTTTTAATGCTAAATTTAACATAATGGCTGTCGTTATTGACTAACTCAAAGGTCATCAACAGCTCGTTGGTCAGCTACGCCCTCGATTTAGTCGAAAACGACACCCCTGATTAAAATTTGGAATAAAAAATGTCCGCCATCTTGGCTTTAAAAAAAACACCGCATATTCGTAATCTACGCCCTCGAGTTAGTCGAAAACAACACCCGTGATTAAAATTCGAATTAAAAAAATACTCATAATCTTGGCTTTAAAAACACACCGCATATTGCAAACTACACCTTCGAGAATATGAAACCATTTTCATATTCTCGAAGGTGCCTTTTATGTGATAATTTTCCCAAAACAATGGTCGAGATAAAAAACAAGCACACAATCAGCCCGGAAAAATAGCTCCCGAGCTACTAAGGCGGTGGATGCATGCAGCTCGGGAGCGCCCTTCCCCCGTCTCGTCCCTTGCCTCCCCCCCCCCGCACGATTTACCTGTCACAACGCCTTCCTCGAACGATTGTATGAATATACTTAGGCTGTGGTGCTAGTGTGTTCTGATAGATCGTACAGAGCTCCCTACCTAATATATCGGTTTTATAGACCGGCTGTGCGATTACGCAAAAACCACCCATCCTGCATTGACGTTGTAAAACCCTTTTAATGGCCTCCGTTATTTGCAATTGTATGGCGAAGGCCATTGAAATTACTTTCAAGGCCAATAAAGTGGCTTTCAAATGTCAATTATAGGACGGGTAATTTTTGCTTAATCGCACAGCGGACCACGCAACTGGTCAATAACGCCTTTACATTTTACAGAGGATCGCAGTCACCAGCATAACTCATTCTCTTCAATGCATCGCGACTCAGACCGCAAATGTTATTGCGATTGCAATCTTTGTGCACGCAACTGCAAACGGTAACGCTAAGGTACGCCACTGGACTAGTTGTATGTAGATTGGCACGATTACACTGTTAACACTGATTCGTCTTGTGCAGCGCGCGATCTTTGACACTAAACTGTTGTAGAAAGGACCGATGGCTAAGGTACGCCAATTTATGTAGATAACCACGTTACGGTTATGGAGTCTACAGACCAAAGTCAGCGGGCCACCGACAAGTAAACACAACTCCGTCGACGTCGATGATAATATTCATATTCATACACTGAAATGTCGCAGCAACCCGCCGGTGTGTGTCGCCGACTTTGGTGTGTAGACTATATTAAACTGTCAACTGATTGACTTATGTGGTTGTGTGGCGCGGTCATTGACCCTAGCTCGGCTAGTCAGTTTCCGGACGATGACAACACGGCTTGTGTAGCGAGGTGTGACCTTTGATTATTGTAGAAAGGTTATATTATAACACAAATGTTATTTAGTATATTTTCTTACGACTAAATAAATCTTCTCAGATGCTGAAAGTCCTAAATAGGCTGGACGCGTCATAGAGTTGTAGAACCAACAAATGAAGTTAGTATTGGCAATTTTTAGTAATGGATGTTATGATGCTACTCAGCGATAGTGAGATAGGCACTAATAATTAAAAATGCCTTTATACCATTTACCAACATCTGTCCAAATATATTCGGTCAAAGACTCAAAATTTAAACGTATGTTTGTTCGTGTTGTACAAAAAGTATTTGAAACTATTTTCAGATATAGGTTGTTTGTTGCTCACGTCAAATCTCGTATTTCAACAATATCTTGGAGTATTGTTTAAATTACGCGATTTTATCGTTTATTTGAGCATTTTGAACAGCGCATTTAAAAGGTAAAACAGTGAAAACTCAGTTGAATGTTACGGTGTGTTTTCGTTAAATTAAATGTAAATTTGACTCCGTTTTTTATATCAGAGAATAGCGACATTTTGTTAGAATTAAAATATTTACCAAAATTAATGAATGGACACATTATGATTACATTATTTAGCATTCTGGCTATATCTCAGTTGTGGAAGGATTACGTTGTTACTCTGCTGCTTGAAGGTCAATTAATAATACTTTTCAATCTATTTTGCAGGTGTAAAACAAGTGGGCATTAGGTAGACAAAAATATAATTTCAAAAAGATCTCTTTAACTGTATGTTGTAAGATTAGTAAGCTACTTATAAATGTAGTAATAATACTGCTTAGAAGAAAAGCGAGCTTGTTTGGGGGTAGTATTATTAATAAATTGATATTTTATTTTAATTTAATTTATTTATATTTTAATACTTAATTTATTGAATTTATTTTTGCATTTACTATTCATAACAATTTGACACTGTTCACTTACTATTATTTCTTTATTTGTGACATTTTGTTTTGTTGAATTTTTATGGTACCTATTAACTCGTTTCCAATATATGCAGTGCTACACTTTGGTTCTCTACTATTTTTTATTTAACTTCCATTTATTATGCGATTTAATTATAAATTTCTATTATTAATTTCGTAAATCTTATTTTTATTTTTGTCAGATTCTTACTCAATTTTGCGTAGCATAATTTAGAATAATAGCAATGCTTAGTATCTATGATATTGCTTCGACTGAAAAGTTCAAAGTGTGTGATTCAGTGACCTGTTTGAGTAATGAGTAAGAGTTAAGGCTTTTGTGAATCAAGGGCCCGTATTCACAGACAACATAACGAAATAAGGTAATATTTATATGATTAAACACTATAAAGAGTTATTTTTGTTTTCCGTGAGGTAAAATGGTGCATGAGAATACGGGCGTAGTAGCTGATATTAAATGATCTGTAGAGTAAGTTGTAGGAATCTGTTGGAAACTTTCGACTATCGAGCTCATTTCAAAGACTTTGTCTATTTTTGATTGTATTACAAATAAAATGTACCTTGATGATGTTGAGTTAGAATAATGTTTTATGAATAAAATAAACGATGTCTTCAACTTATGACTTTTTAATCCTAACTATAGGTACCTCCCCTAAATTAGTTATCAATTTACTGCAGTTATAATTTATAAACTTTAAGATTGAGTGTAATTTAGTAATGTAAAACACCACTAAATTACTCAATTTCATTTTTTGGTGGTGTTTGAACATTTAATTATTATTAAAATAACAAGGGTTTTACGAAATTTAACAACACAATTGTTATTTTTTTTACGCGAAATTTTTTCGGTTGTTTGGGGGAAAGTATACAAGTGGACCTATGACAAAATACATGATAGCGAGCGAAGCGAGCCCCAAATATTTTAAAATTGCGGTGGTAGATAAAAATCTGGCTGTGCGTGTGAGTAGTCGTTGTCACCCCTTCTTGGTGCTTGCTTTGCGTAACCATGCAAGCACCAAGGGGCTGCCAAGATGGCACCCCTCGAAGCTTGGTACCCGGGGCGGACCACCACCCTCGCGTTTTTCAGTTCTCGAGTTATTTTTTTTGTATTGATTTCTTTTATATGTCAAGAGACGGAGAGTCCGTGAATTTGGCATAAGTTTGTAAGTTTGTATACAAACAGCCGGTTTCAAACAAACATACATAGTTACAAGTGGAACTAATAAAAGCGTGTTAAAATATTGTTATGCTCTGTTCTCTCGGACAATTATTGTATGTTATGGGTACTAGAAGACTGATATACAATAGGTACATAACATAGACATTTTTTATTATATATGTATAGAATTACCCAGAATACCCGGATATTTCTTTTTTTTTATATTTTCAGATCGTACAAATATTTGTACCCAGGCGGCAATCGAACCCGCAGCCACCTGCGTCACAGGTGAACCTTTGCCTGCCGCGCCACATCGGTCGTTCTTATCCCACGTTAGTGGTTGTACATGGTAGGTTAGCATTTTGCAATAAATCACACTAATTTTCAAAAGCTTCTTTGGATAATCTTTAATAAGTACCTACTTAATCTATAAAGTGTCACAAACTTGGTGTCACCTATAGTTTGAAGTGGATTTACAACTAGAACTCGCATCTCACATGGAAACTTTATTGTTCGCGTCGTTCATCTTCTCATTCGGCAGTAGGTAACTTTTCCAAGACAAATGGTGCTCTATTTTAATTTTTAATTAAAATTCGCATAATCTCTCATAAACTATAGTCATTTCATGAAGCTAAATGTCGGTGAGTGCCGTAACTACAGTAGTAATAGTATGTTACTATGACATATCTGTTGGTTTCACAACTGAAGTGAGTTCCACTACCACCTTATTATGTGTGATATCATAAAAGCAATGTCCACTGTGCCTTTTCATCTTCAACTTTCGTCGTCATGATTTAATTCAACTTTAGTTGGCGCATTCAATAATTGAAGCGTTTCTGGCCCACATTCGACTGAGTGATTATCGACTGATAGTTCTTTATTTGTCCAATGTCGCGGACTTTATTCCGCTTTCCAGTTTGCGTGATCAAGGATTTGAAATTCCATAGTTCTATGGCGACACTTAGCAGTTTTCATTTGAAGCTCTTGAATGGAAACTAGTGCAACTCAGCTGTGGAACTTTAAAAACCAGTAGGTAGTTGATAGGTACTTTGAAAATGTTAATTTGAAAGTTTATTGTTAATACAAATTGTCAAGTTTCATGAAAGCTTAGTTCGACTTTTAAAGGTACACATGTCGATTCCGAGTCTAACCTAAAGGAATCCTGAATTGTCATGGAATTCCGATGGAAAGGGCAATATTTGAGTGAAATCACTGAGTTATATTGATTCAATAGTTTATTTCCATTGTTCCAAAATATACACAATGACATTGCAAAGGTGGATGAACCACATTTGCAAGTTGTCTTCAACAGTTTGATTGAATAGCTGATTACACGAAGAACATGAATAGATTACTTGAATACAATTTCTTGAAAGCAGACACTCGGCGAGGCGTGTCTTTGATAGGTTACACCCTCAGGCACTGCACTACTTCTAGTAACTATGCTTCAGTAAAATCAGTAAATCCTTGTTCCTACATTTATATTTACAAATAAAACTTTAAAGGAACGCTTTGCAAACATTCAACAAACTTGAGATCGTCTTAACGTAAGATGGTAAAAAAAAATCAAAAAGTTAAAGAACGAAAGTCTAACATATCGTTTTGCCTTGAACATATTTACAGAAAATTAAATCATATCTAAAGGTTCTGCCAATCACGTTTTTACATCCCACAAATAAATAACAATTGAATTTAGCCTAGAATACTTCTTTGATAAACAAAACAAAAAATAATTGCATTCAACAAAGCATCATAATCATAAATTCATAACAAATTTTATATAAATTAAACGTAAAAGAAATGTACAATATATACAAAGCTAATTAGATGGATCACTAACAATTATTTATACTATCACTGCGGGTGATACATGGATGGTGAGTTGCGATCCGTGCGCTGGCGCATACACCTTCACAATACATACGTAATGATTATACATTTAAAATTACAATATACATAATTTAAATTTCATATTTACATTTTCAATAATTTCTGTGTATATTTTCATATTCATAAGTAATCTACTATTATTAATCATCATAATATTTATTTCTCGAATTGAATTACTTTTATACTGAACCTAATGCGACATAAGGTAACTAATTCGTAGTATGCATCGATCTAAGTAAAAAAGGGGAGATAAGGTACTACTTCTCGAAATTGGAAGGCTCAAATTAGGTGCAATTAGGTCAACCCACCTCAGTCATAGTCGGACCGGCGTTCTTGTTACGCGTGCTTGCTACGACGTACTATAGTGTGATTTATTGACTACAAGACTACAGCAATGCCCTCGTGTTAGTTCATCATCATTATTGCACAAGATTGGAAATGTAACTGTGAGCGAGTGTTTGCGTGTAGTTGTAACACAGGCCAGTTGTTGAGTAAGCGCTGGGAGAACATACCATTTCTATACATTTTACTTAGATCTATGGTAGTATGTATTAAATTGAAAATTGTGCATAAGTTTAAATCCGCTAAATCTATTGCAAAGGCAAGTGGTGATGTACGCAGTATCATAAAATTTAATATAACTACTATTTCGATTTAACAAGTATCTAAATTCTTAATAATCACTATAGTTATTTATTACATCAAAGTGGTGTTATCGTGTGGTCATTCATGCTAGCGTCCATTTGACACTAATTTATTACAACCTAAAGCCCCTAGGCACCATACCTACTCTAATAACATTTATCTATACTCTAGTAGCACTAAATAACTATATTATGCATCTTGAACTCTGTCAGCCATGGTTCCACCGAGACTCCGCAGAGAGTAGTGTCGGTCCTACGACGGGAGTCTTCCTCCAAACATCTAACATAGACTTGCGGAACGGCGTCTCATTGTACTTTAGTACATGGTTATTTCCTTGTTATGGTCAGTAGTTTCGTTGCAACATCCTAGCCTTGCATTCCGTTCCCGATTCGTCCTTTCATCTGGTACACGCTCCGCGCATGCGTCATCTGTGTCTCAGTTCCATTAGATATCTTTCTTTGGCATTATATAGTGAGCTAAGTTCGTTCAACTTACACCAATATCGTTTCCATTACAAATATTGCAAAATCCATCAATCATGTATATTGCACTGTTTGAATTAATAATTTTGTCTCATAATGGATTCTATTAGAAAATTGTATTTTAAAATATTGACATGTTTACATGAAATGAGTATTTTCAATATTTTATTTTAAATATACCATAGAGCTTTATAAATATACATATTTTGTGATCTAATCTATTCAGTCAATCGAGTAGAATCATAATAGCCTCTCAAGATGTAAGTTCGAACCGGTAGTTTCGGTTTCGGTGTAGAAAAAAGTCTTCAAGTCAACTCATCATAAGACATTATTCGTTTGAATTCCAACGGAAAATTCGTTTCGAGTCAGCAGGAAAATTAAAAACAGCACCAGAAAACAGGCACCTAAAGTTTCTGTAGCGACAGTGGATCACTACGGGAGAGTTGGAAGCACCGCTTCACTTTCTGGTTTCATTTTTGTCTGCGGTCAGACGTGGGACTCTAGCGGGGGCCGCGGCGGGGGCACTAGCGGCGCGGGCCACACGGCCGCCGCCGTCAGGTCCGGCGAGGAGGTGCGCGTGTGGCGTGCGCTCCAGCCGTCCTTGTCGAAGTCTTTAGTGCCCCCCACCGTGTGGCGGCGTTTAATGCCGCGCTCCGGCATGCCGTTCTTCCGCTTCAGCTTGGTGGAACGCCAGGCGCCGCTCTCTCGCCGCCGCACCACGTTCCATTCGCACTTCTCGAGCTTGGTGCGCTCTTTGCCGAGCGAGTCGGATCGCTGCACGCGCTCTGCCCGGCAGTTGAGCGACTCCGAGCGCAGGACCCGCGCTTCGCCCCGCATCGGCTCTCGATCGAGCGATTCCGAGCGTTTCAGCTTCGCTCCGTCGTCTTTGTTTTCCGTCGGCGCTCCGACCGGCGCCTCGCCCTCGAGCGCCGCGCTGTTGCGCTTGCTGGTTTCCAGCGGTGCTCGAGGATAGGCCGGGTAGAGGACGCGCTCGAGGGTCTTATCGTTATCGGGCATCGGTTCGAGGCTGGAGGCCTGCGAGCGCGTGTCAACGTCCTTCTCGTCGTCGTCGTCTCGCTCGGAGGAGGCGCGGCAGTTCTCCTTCTCGGAGTCGTCGTTGTCGTCTCGTGAGAGACGGGTGCGGCGGGAATGTGGCCAGCGGCCGTCGGGCTCGTCGCTGGAGGAGGAGGAATGTCGGTGGTCACGGGCCAGCCAGGCGGCTTTGAGCTCGTACGCCCGCGCGGCCGGGGAGACGCGCGCGCGCTCGCTGCCGGCCGAGGGCGAGCTGGCGCCCGACTTGTCCTCGCCCTCGTCCGGCTCGTCCGCGTACGGGATGCTGCCGTCGTCCAGCGGCGACGAGTTGTTCAGCGTTCGCAGCTTCTGGTCGAAGGTGGTTGTCAGACTCGACACGAGGTCTCCCGCTCCTGCGAAAATGGAAGTTAACGTTAGTGACAGTTGTGGGGATTGGTTATCGGTGACTAAGCGTGTTAGGGTTGAGCTTGGCGCCTCGTTAGATGAGTGAGTGGATGATCGGTGGTCGTTTGTACAGCGGATGCACGAAGCCGGCCGACGGTAAGCGTTAGTCGGATGACTCCGTCGACGTTACATGAGAACACTGCGAACACACGGGTGCGAGGCGATGGCACATCGACGCGAACACGCAACACGCTCACATTCCTATACCTTTTATTGTGGACAAAAGAAAGGGATTGCTGTGTCTACTTTCTGACTTCAGTACTGGACACCTAGTGGGCAAATAGTAGACTTTACTGTTTACACGTATCAATAAAATAATATACTAAGAAGAAATCAAATTACTTGAAAGAGCTTAAATTTTTTCGAACTGAAGTGTAACTTACCATCGACAGAGAAGTTGGTGAGCGTATGCGTTTGCCGCGAGATCTCATGCCGACCGCGGTTCATTGTTTCGAGCTCAATTCTGGAACAAATCACGTTTAGTTAGACTCAACATTCAAAAGTCCGGCTTAAATTAAAATTTTAAATTCTATCTAATTCTATTATTATTGTGTGGATTGTCCAGCATTATTTATTATTTATTTATTATCGAAGCACTTACTTGTTAACCTCATGCTGCCGTATCCTATGCGGTAACCCATCGTACTCCGCCAGCGAAGTGGTCAAATGTGGCGGTGGTGACGTCAGCGGTGAGTTTGGTGGGGATCCTGAGGGAGATTCCACTCGTTTCTCTTCTACCCATTTCTTATCCGCTGACGGTTTCGACCGAGGCTTCCGCTGGATCTTTCTGTTAGCTGCCGAAATGATTGAGGACACGATGTCTCGCGTCGACACGTCTTTGCCTGAAAGAACGTGGTTAAGATCTGTCAAATGGGGAGAGAAATTGGTGAATTAGTAAAGTTGAAACAAAAAATAAAACAAACAAAACAAAAAAGAATTTGGTAGATAGCGTTCATATTTACCTTCAATCTTCTTAACATTATGTATGAGCAAGTCACGCGATGGCGCAGGTGCAGGAGACAGTTCTTCTGATGCCGGCGGAGGGTCCACCGGTGGGTCACCTTCCTCCTCTTCGAAATACCAATCATACTGAAACAAGCGACAATTCTTAATCAGAACATAGATAACACGAGACAATCTAAATTCAGAACAAAAGCAGGCAGTCATGCAATTTAAAGTATGAAACAAGTGACAATCAATATCCACGATACATAACTAAAGAAGACCGATTGGTAAAGACCAAAGTCAAAGATACATTGCAAAATTAGCAAATTCGCAATACCTTAGAGTTCATTGCATTCATTGAAAACGCCGAATGCGTTCAACTCGCGCGCGTAGGTAGGCATCCTACCAACGATGAATGAGAAGTGATAAGGTGTTTGTTGTTTGGTAAACTTACGTGAGTTAGGAAAGACTCTATGATCCGGCACTGGCTGGACATATCATTCACCATAGCCAGCATGTCATCGCTAGCCGCGCGAACCAACGTCGGCCCAAAGACAATAGCCAGATTCCTTGCTTCCATCTTATTATACGCGGAATGTGCGACCACCCTTCTCATGTGTTGTATCAGGTACTTGAGTGTTTCGTAATGTGCTTCTGGTAAAGCGCGAACGAGCCGTCGCAGCTCTCTCGCTCGCTCTGGCGACCGGTCGGCGGCTGTAAATAAAGAATAGTGTAAACAATGTGTTTTGAGCTTTTGATGCGTTCTCGCAAAATGTTGGTGACGTTGGAATGTTCGACGAGAATCAATAACAGTTAGTAAAGAAACAGATTGAGCAAGAAAACCACGAAAGAAAACAAACAAAACCAATAACACTTCTGATGACACAGATATAAGAAAAAAATTAAGTAACCTACCAATAAAAGCTGGGTAAAGATCAGCTGTAAGCAGCGGATCAGGCATCCGTCGCAGATAGGCTTTCAGAAGACTGGAAGCAACATGGACATCCGCCCATCTCGGGTCTCCTTCCAACGGGGGTTCCCCTCGGTCCATGGCGGCCGCTAGGGCTGCGACGCCGGCTGCGTTACCGGGGACTCGGTATACGCCTACCGTGCGGAGGCCGAATGTCTGGAAGAATGAAGTTAGGTACTTGGTTATTGTTAGATCAGTGTGTATTGTATAGTAATAGATAGATATCTATCAAATAAAGGTAAAGTGCAACAAACTTTTATACAAGGTCATCAACAAAGTCGGTGGGTAACCCTCTTGGGTAAATGGATTACAGTCGGTTTTCCACCGAAGCCAGAAAATTGTTATTCAGGCCCATTATGCGTAAAATAATCCTATTAAGTACAATTTGTGTAGCTTCCAAAGCATGACATTTACCTACTTGTACTTATATTTTAGTTTCCACTATGTCTATTGGTAAAAAATAATGAATTGAATTGATTAGACTCAAAGATTGATTGACAAACGATTCACACAAATCACGATTCCCATACCTCCACCGCATTAGCGGGCAGTGTAACCGCTCGGGGCACACACGGGTTCTCAGGATCCGTGGGGCACCGTTCAAGCGGTGCGCCCAACCAGCCTGTGACCGTGGGCGTGGCCGGAGTGTTGGTGCCTCCGTGCATGCGCCGCAGCTGCTTCGCCATCCTACCTTTCCACGTCTTGTTCTTCGGAGACGATGGTAATGTTGGAGTTGGTGGTCCTAAAAGAAAATATTGCTAATTCATTCAGACACTTGAACTTTAGCTATAGTACTCGATAGCAAATTATCATGAGTAAATAAATAGCCCAACAAAAACCAATAAATCAATAAATTTCCGATTGGTGTCACAGAAGACATGGAATCGTATTATAACGGCATAAACGGAAGACCTTTCGACGTTTTCTGTTTTGGTTGGAGGTCTGTCTCTTTTTATATTTTAGTACAGTCAGCTGTTCAGATATGTATACACTAGCAAGTTTTACCTTTTATTGTATTCTTCGGGTTTTTAAAAAGTTATCTGAGCTGGTGGGTATCTGACGCAGCGCATAAGCACAGCCATACAGCGGGGCAATGCAGACAGCGTCTTGGGGACGCTTCCGACTGGTATTGATATGAATCAGTTGAGCTACCTGTAGACTGTTTGCAACAGTCTGCAGTTAGCCTAACTGTTTCAATTGTAAATACTAGTTGTAATTTGTTTTTATTATTGAGTTGTAATTTTCTTTGTCAATAAAGAATTGTATTCGAAACATTTCGAATAAAAGTCCACACAATCATTTTTCCTACCAAGTACCTAGTCATCGTACTTAACTCAATGCGGTATATAAATTATCGCAATTACTAATGAGTCAAATTGAAAACTTGGCAGTGTATATCTGAACAGCTGACTAAGTTTGTAAAATTAATTATCTTACCAGTAGGTGATCTATTTCTGCCGATCTTCTTGCTCCTCTGAGGAGGAAGCGGTGAAGGACAGTCTGTTGCCGTGGTCTGAGTAGGAGGCGTGGATGCAGGCGCACTAGGGACTGAGTCCGCCGGTGGGGGCTCCGCTGAATGTCTGCGAAGAGCTGCCAGCCATCTCTGCGCGTCTGCTGCACCTTCCGCCTAGCGAGAATGCTAATATCAGGATTTGGTACGATTTGAGTATTAATTGCCTGCATATTGCTTGTTTAAATATTGCTAAAATAAGAAAACAAGGCATATCTATCCTCGTTCTAAATTATATTAAGTCTTTGGTCATAAAGACATTTCATTCTGCAACTTCAGACGCTTCTCTAGTTGGTAATAAACAGCTGTTTATTAAACGCAAAAATCTTGTTTTTGCTTATTTACAAGAAAACTAAAAAACTTATAAAGAAACTGGTTCAAGGAACCAAATATTTAGTATTAACCTACGAATCAAAACATAATTCATTTCAATAGACCGCAGGGTTCCTGTGGTCTCGTCCAAATTATTTGCAAAACAGTGCACTTTCATGATTTATTTTTATCGTATTTTTTGTTCTCGATCGTGTTTTCACATTGAACTAAAGAAATAATGTAGAATTTTATGTAATTCTAGTTTTTTGCCACGGGGATCCCGTGAGTACTGAGATCTAGGCCTCGTTTGACAACGAAACCCGTTAGGTTCGCTCCTTAAGGTAACTTGTTTGGGTTAGGCATAACAATGTTTTTTCTGTTACAACGTTGCGTAACATAATCCGGCAAAACTTTACCATTGCCTTGTTTTATAATGTTGAAAAATTCGCTGCATGACCTCCAGTTATTGAATGATCCATACCTGTAGCAAGAGCTCAGCCCCAGCTGCAGTGGTGACCCTCACGACGTGTTTCCGCTTGGTGTAGTCATCGGCCAGGGCTGCGAGAGAGTAACGGACGTCCAAGGCATCTCTGGACCCTGGCTGGGCTTCATTGCCGGACCCGCTCACACCGCCGGGGCTCTGTACACAAGAGAAACAACGGTGAGTCATTATAAATTACATAGATACGTTTTCAAATCTTAGATAGGTAATAGTTCTGTTTCATTATGAGGGTAACGCTATAGAAGCGAAATTCCGTTCAGATAACAACATTTGTGTAACGAAACCTCTGGGTTTGTTATTGTTATAACAAGCTTACAACTTTTTACGAATTCACGTTTTTGATTTCGGCAAAAGTGATTTACAACGGCTATAAATGTAAATGTGTGTTTCTTAGAGAGAGAAAATATTTAGCTAATCCAGCTCAATTAAATTTGCATAAATGCCAAGGAGTTCGGGACTTTGCGCTTGAATCGGTATCGAAAGACAATGGAGTGTATCCGAGTATTTAAGTTCGATTAGGCGTAGGCTTTGATCACATGAACATTGTATTTACAATGAAAATTGTTTGAAAATGTGAAATCGTCTTCCACCACAAAGTGGTGCCAATCCATCATTCACGGTGGTTTAAAAACGAGACATCGACAAATCGTGCTCTTGCGGCGACACCAATCACGAAAATTAACGTGTCTAGCTTTCACCCTTAATTATAGACATTTCATAGTGAATAGACGTGAATCGGATCAGTGCTTAAGATTCTACTTTTTGTCATCATTAAAACTGCAACATTGTTCAAAAAAGAATGGTTGACAATAGGTTCTACGATTGACCGACAAATCATTACAGTCTTCCGAACATTCCCCACGGTTTTTCTGGTTCAGCCATTGTTCTCGGACACGAAAATAGAATTTTATGAAGATACGGATCTTGGAGCGTCGCTATTAGCTTCCGCGCGCTCACGACTGTTTACTTTGCGGTGTGTGAATTACGTCTTTAGATTTATGGATCCTAAACAATATCCATGCGGCACTGATTTGCGAATAGCAAATCGACGTCAGCAATTTGTAGAGCTATGAACCCACTTTGAAAAGAATAAAAACGAGAACTAACCAGGGCGATGGTTATTTCACTGTCATTTCTAATTAATAGCCAACTGGCTGCGAAATTGGCTTAGAGTCTCTCTACGCCGCCGTAGCAGCCTGAAGGCAATCAGAGAGCAGATGATAATGTTTCTCGCAGGAAATGGAAAGTGCGGCATCCACAGAGCTTGATTCTCAACGAACTAGTTTTCTAACGATCTGTGAAAAGCTCCGTTGCTCTACTTTGTTGTATTTACATCAAACGATTAGAATTATCACGATTCCCAGAAAATAACGAGTAGTTGCGGCACTAAATAAAGCTCTTCAAAGCATTCTTAGAACTTATAAATATTATAAAATGGAACAAAAGCGGTTAGTCGTTGAATTCGTGTTACGATACCACGACGGATCGCTTTGATTTACGAAAAAACTAGCTTACAATAGGTTCAAAATTGCATCGGTAAGAACCGACCACTATTATGCTCGCGCTCGACCCACATGCCGGTTTCCGTGTGTAATAATGCAATACCGAAAAGACCGTCTGTCCGGCGACAACATTACGCGATCGTAACCTATTCACATCAAATGTAATTAGAGGGTCAGCGTCTCGTATGAATTGGCACAATGACGTAACACCCCTCACAATGCGCCTCCGCCAGCGACACCTACGCAGCCAGTAATGAGGATCCACTGATTAGACCGGTGGCCATTGTGTAGAAAGTAAAGAAATTCGAAATTGACCTGTTAAAAGCACCGGCGGCAGTTTTATCGATGGCCAGTAATAACATATTACTTGTAGGTCAATTGCTTAACCTCCCAATAAAAATAATTGTGAGTCGTGCGATGTGACGCGCGATGTTAGAGATAAATTAAGTTTTTATGATAACGACTTTCTGACATTGCCCCAGATGGGAATGGACAGTGAAGATGGATTGATACTGATTGAATTTCATTAACGATTTCACTCAGAAAGCTCTTTGTAGGTGGTGTGAGGCAGATGAATATCACTTGTACCATAGTTATGCCAAACCAACGCACGTAGCTAGGTTTGAGACTTAAATTTTACCAACTCTTAGTAAGTATTTTTTTATATTTTTGCAAGTTGACGCAACTTAATGAAGCAGAGTTTGTATAAAAGTAACTAAGTAAGTAGGTACGATAAAGGATACCATAACATTCTCCCTAATCATAGATTTTTCGAGAGGCATCCAAACGAGACAAGAACAAGCAGACCAAATGTGTGGAGTTAAAAACATGCATACGAAAACAACAATAGCAAAGGCTCACCAATATATTGGTGTACCACAGTGTCATTTTGGCTTAAATACACAAGCGTCACACACAGGTGACTACGACGCGATGGTCATTGTCACATGTTGGCTTGGCACCGGCACCTGCCGCACAATGCACTCCAATCACTCTGTACAACGCAGATATACACTGTAGGTATTTATCGTTCCAGTTAATACACGTAAGTTCACGAGGGCATTGGCTCTCCCCCATCACTCTCGAACTTCTGAGTTATCACCGCGATGAGTGACACGGCTCGATTTTCAACACACGATCAAAGAGAGAACATAAATCCATCAATCTCGGGAAATTGAATCCGTTGAATAAAACACGAGATGTGAATAATAATTTTGCGGAAGCAGGTAGCGTCCGGGCAGCGCTCGCGCACGTCTGGAGGACTGCGGCTCGGAGTCGCGTCTGCGCAGAGAAAAGAAAGTGTTCCCGCGCAGACTCCGAGGCGTCTGCCAAATCGTCGTTTTCACGGTTCGAAAATTAATGTTTTTTTCCAGAGCAACCGTCCGCAACAATACTGCACACACTTTTACTTTTAAATTTATAGAAAACAATTATTAAACAAAGCATATAGCATGGTTTGATATCACTAGATCGTTGCTTTCTGTTCATTCTGAGAAAAATAGGACGATTAATTAATTTTCACCTATATTCGCTGACAAAGAGGAAACGTAGAATTTCAAGCATAATTTATTCCTACAATGAGCCAAGTTTGGCTACTTAGATTTTGATTTATAAAGGAACATGCCTAGGTAGCTTTATAATCTATTCACTGCTACAGCCGTTTACAACGTATTAGCTGCTAATAGTAAATCAGCCAAGAGATACATTTATTTATGAATACAATCTGGTAGGTACCTATATTCACAGAGATAAGTTTAGGTCGTCATTCAGAGTCATGTGCAAAGTAGAGACCTTTGAAGTCGTTTCTGTGGTTTCGTGCACTTCCCACAGAGTTTATCTCAGTTCCTAGATCCGGGTAGACATCAGTACTTACAAAGTGATTTATAATTTACTTCCAGTCGTGTCTCGGAGTCGTGAACGACCGTGTTGCTAACTCCATCCGTTGATCGGACGCACCGCGTGCTAATCGCGATTAGTCATACTTTCCTTCTCTCAACTACAGGGCTGTCAGCACTTCCGATAATCCTATATATCCCTATGTTTACCAAATGACGTCAAATTAAGATGTTATCACCAGCCAAGACTTTAAAATTCGCGTTTTTCCGGGAATCGTTTGTCATGGTACCGTATTTCATTCAACGACGTTATTTATACAGCCATCTTGTACCATTGAGCGACAACCCTTCCGTTTTTGTCATCAGCTTGTCATTGGCCTCGCGAGATTTGAAATTTTTACGCATACAACGGAAACAAAAAATATACCTTCTTATTTCAATCGATTAAATAGCTAATTATGCTGCCGCGCGTGAAGGGTCAAAGTTTGCATAACGCAAGGGCGATAACACCATGAATTCATGGATATGGTAACTCTGCAATGATCCAGACATTATTAATTTGGGTTATGCAAATAGGCTATCAATCAAAGACGTACGTAATAGAAAACAACGTTTGCTCACACAACAAATATTTAAGGTAAGAGGAAACCCTAGCAGACGATTGTATGAACGTCTGTAATAGTTTAAACTGCGAATCTAATTGATCCACTATTTCGTCAATGGTTATACATACGTTCGCATCGCTTTCTGCAAATATCACTCGAACATTAGCTTTCTGTAATGTTTGCACATCTGTTTTACGTAACTTCTCAGTTATATTTCTAATAGCTTAGGCTAGCCTTACCTTGTAACTCATCGTTACTAAAAGGCGAATAAACAAAGAAAGCTTAGTTCAGGTGACTCAACATCGTCGGTACAAAGAAATAACCTAAAAGTAGAGCCTCGATTTGGTGGTGAGTCAACCTTGCATAATCTTTAAAGTCAGTAGTAGATATACTATATATGAGAATTTGATGTCCTGATAGTAACTGTCGTAAGTCTTAAAAGTATTTTGCATTATGTAAGCTCAAGCATAGCAAGACGAGACACTCGTGGGACACTTGGGATTTATAGAGCTTTTAGATAGTAATAAAACAGCAAGAGTTGAGTCATTGTTATTGTTTTGATACCATTTGTCACTCACTGAGTCATCTCTTTACTAAGTTACATTATAAGTTACTGTAACATTATGCAAATTTGCTCTTAACCGTGTGAAATCATAATGATTTTAAAACTACTTTCATAGCAATAAATGCGATGCCTATTCCAGCTTTCCACTTGACATCCTGTGATTTTCATATTAACAGGCGTGCCTAATGGTCATCCGGTGATTTGCTAGTTGACTTGTGCACGTGGATGCCCCTGATTCTTTCCCGGGCTGTCAGACCAAATATCTCTTACTCAATCCATCTTTCTTGATAAATTCAAGAAATGAAATAATTAATGTTACGACATAAGGGTATCTTCTGAAATAAAACCATATTGCTCTCATAATAGTTTGATGTAAAACTTCAGTTGTTTGATTACAAACATTACCGTGAAATGGTGTAATCGGGGAGTAATTTCGGTAACTAGATCAGTCCCAAGTAGTCAATGAGCTCACCCCGGACCAGGCTGATCTGCGTTACGTTCAATTACGTCAGGTACCGACGTCATACTCGCATTTGGGTCAGTTTGCCCATACAACCAAGTTTTATAACCTATTTTATTCTATTTATAAACTTGGTTATTGTTGGAATGTAGAGCAGTTACGTGAGCAGCGATATTTCAATGAGGTAAATATAAAAAAAACATGAATCTCATTCCGGCAACCCTATTCGTAGTAAAAACTGTATGGTCGTGGCAAATGAGAAATATGAATGAAACCACTTCGTTTCATTAATAACACAGAAGTAAAAATATACTTAGCTACGTGTTATGTACAAAATTGTAAAATCGCTGTAGGTAAAGCCGTAGTGTTTTTAATTTTTTTGCTCTACTTTACAGAGAAATTTTCGAGCTAAGTTGAAAGTTCAGTAGAGCTTGCGATAGCGGCAAATATCAAAGCGAAACTACGATTAAACCAGTGTTGTTATTACAAAAATAACCGTCGATTTCGATACTCTATTAACAAATTCATATTTTGGTTATGACAGCGTTGCAACGAAATTTTGAAATTCTTCTGAAGTTGTTGTTGCAAAATGTTCAGGTTAACCCTTTTGTAAATTTCACAATATTACACCTTTCTACGTAGAGCTATTTTAGCTATTGCACTGGAGAAAATAAAATTAAAATTGCATTTATTTATGTACGAGTACTATTCCGACCCAGAAAGTCAGCGGTCCAGCAAGAGCACGCATCAACGGCGGCAGATCGCGCGGAAAGCTTGTCTCCTGATGACTTCATTATAACCGCGTGGGCTCTGCATGACCATTGTCTAACGAGAGGATTAGTAGGGCATGTCGAGTGATACTGTCTCGTACCTTTTCACTGGATATAGCTGTAGTTTATTGGGCATATACACGATGCCCAATAAACGTCTTTAGAAATGTAATAGTATAACACGTCATTTGATTATACATACATTGGTACATTGGGCACTCCAGCCGTTCTCAATGGTTCAATGATTGTTGTTTATAGACCAATAAACGGAATCTGATTAAGCTCTAAGAACGTTGTGTTTATTGATTAGGAGGAGATCGTTGATTAGTGAGATAGTTTTAGTAAGAATCCGAAAATTAACTTTCCTGTTGTTTAGTTTGTGCACACTGTATCTACATGCTCGTGGATTTGGCGATTTATTTTCTTCTGTCAATATCGTTAGTAATGGAGATTAGTTCATCAGTTCCAAAACCGTTTATTATAGACAAAACAAAAGCGATGAAAAACGTCTAATCAATTTTACATAAGTTATGCGGAATAACAAAGGCGTGATGCATAACGGATGATTATGTCTGCCAGCAGATTAATCAGTACTTAGAGCCGCAGTCGATGAAGTCACATTATTTTCATTGTCAATTAAATTACCTAATACGTCACACACAGGTTAACCGATACACATGAATCTTGAAACGCCCTCCCCTATAATAAGTTGCAATTACCGATAGAAAGTGAGTAATTGGCAAAGGTCCGTCCACCCACTCGAGTATTCAGTCTTCAGTGATGCGGAAAGACCAGGATGCACCGGTGGGCGTGATTGTCTGAGGAAACTTAGCTATCCTATGCAATACAAGTGCACAATTGCTTGACTAATTTGAGGAAGACAATCTAGACAAGTTTGGCTACAAGAATACTGTTGTCGACGTAAGTAAGGTTCTCATATACATTGACGTTCGAAATGTTCGAAACAGGAATAACCTTTCTGAAACAATCACTCTCTGCAATACGAAACACAAATACATATTATAATAGCCTACGTAGGTAAGGTACGAAACTAGCCTACAAATTGGCATTTAAAATGCCGCCTCACGACGATTCATAATTTAGATAAATCTCTAATAGTTTTCCGGGAAAAACATGAACAGTATTTCTGTGTGTGCTAGCCTGCTAGGTATGAGGGTTCGTTGACTCCGGCAGCGCAGTGGACGCGCATGCGCATTGCGATGTGCGTGCGCGCATATACAAGCGATTGTAAGATCAACGATTGACAGTAAACAGCGCAACGAGATGCGTAGATGCGATTATTTTCCAAATATGTATAACATACGTAGGTAATGACAATAAACTTCGTTAGTATCAATAGATAACTGCAACCCAACAATTGCAGTTTCCTATTGATACTAACGACTAACTTCAAGACTCTTTTCGCTTTAGTGTAAGGGACACTAAAGAAAGTAGAGTTTCTTGAAGAATACTCAAACTGTTTTGTGTTAAAATATGCGGACAGTTTTCCCAATTGATAAAATAGTCAAATGATCCAAAATAAATTGGCAAGGTTATCACTGCTTATGAAGAGTCGTTCGTTTAACGTTTAGTTTGCATCATGTCAATAAAGAACATTTTAATGAGCCGCTTGCGATTTTTTAATGCCTCATCACAATTCTGTTTTGCCAATAACTTCCAATAATTATAAACACCAGCTTACTCACGTTTTGCCGAAGCAGACACTCGGTCTGCGCCCGCACAGGCCATGTGGCGCACTGCCTTATTTGACTACTTGTGCAATTACTACATGTTGTTTTGATCAAGTGCGCCTCTGTTTTGAGATACGAGCTCTAGAATCTGAATCTGCTACTATGAGCAATTTCTTCGCTGCAGGCGTTGTTTCTTATTTCTAATGCAAAACAAATATTTACCGCCTAAGTCACTTAACTGCATTTTGGAAAAATAAATACCGGAAAGTGGTGATGCGAAATCAGATAGGATTTCTACTATTTTTGGAACCGGTGGTTTTCGACGTTTTACCAATGGGTTTTACTGAGCAGTTAGAAGTTTCTCCATCCTACTATTTACTCACGTACTCAACCGTAGATACAGTAACTGTTAAGACATAATCGTATGTACGAGTATGTGCGTGAATCGAATGGTGTGTATGTAGGTCTACCTGTAAGCAATTAGCAGCACGCGAGATCGCAGCCCGATAGCGGACTCTATAGGAAATGAGTATTCGATCGATTCGTGTTCAAATTGATTAGCCTAAAAAGGCAGCTGCAGGCTATTTGCGCTATCCGAGCATAGTGCAATGAATGTAAAAACAAGATCGATCTACATGTGAACTAACAAGAAAGTAGAATGTGAACTGGAATCAATAAAAGATGAGAAATCTATTGAGAGTAATCTATTGAGAATAATATCACTCTCTCAAAATACCAACCGGCATAATATCTAAGAGAAATCATTTTTGCAATGCAACATGCCTTGCCAACATTCCTAAAAGTTCTCCTGCCAATAATTACGCTCATTTCTGAAAAATCACGACAAGAACAAGTCACTCTACAATTTAAACGGTTCATATAAACATCTAAATACCTAGTTTATACTTAATGAGCTAGCATTCCCTGTGGAGTACCAACAGCTTCGTTCTTGGAATCCAGCACACATGTTCGTGATCTGAGAACCGGCAGACAGATAGACGCTTGAACTTACAATGTGGAATAGGAGCAGTGATCTGATGGAATATGAGATACATACTCGTATGTCAGAGTAGTAGCGACTCGACAGATTCATGCAAAGATATGCGCAGACGGCATCGATGGGGAATAAAACAAAAACACACTTCCCCGATGGTTTAACGTGATATTGAAACGAGTTTTATAAATGGTAACCGATAGCGTGATTTGGTGTAGACTTTTCTCTTGCATCGAAAGTGCATAAACATTAAATTTTATGTGATTGAAGTTCTTTAAAACTGGAAAAGCCGCAAGCAATATTCTCCGTTGTGTCACAGACACAAAAAGATACAAGAAGTGTGCTTTTATGAGTGTCCTCGCTTTTGATACAAAGTGTTCGTCATCATTCATTCAAATTACTCATGATGCCGTAAAATAAATTATATAATTTGTGATATCAAAGCGAGAATAGGTCAATGGCACTCGCATTAACTCGCCATAAACCATTATTTTCGGAATCCCTGGAATAGTTGAGCATTAGGAAACCGCTGTCGTATGCCAAGGAGTTGTAATAAAATGTAAATATGTAATGTGGTGCGCCGGCCTGATGGACGTTTTGTTTACGAGAGCCGGCGTCCGGCCATTGCGAAAGAATTTAAAATTTGTGAAGCCGCCGTGTATCAATTTACGTACACACTGCTGAATTACTTATTCTACATTGTTGTGTGAATCATAGCATAGTGTACCACTTATAATCATTCTAAGATTTTCCCCCATAATAACTAAAATTTTTTACATATTTCTAAACTAAAGTTTTAAGAAACGGACTCTTGTTTTAGAAATAGGAAACTCTCCAAGCGATAAGCAAGTGATAAGCGATGTAGTCGCTACACAACACACAAGGGACATTCGTACAGACAGACGTGCTAGTTGGTAAAGATCCAAGAATGTTCCATAAGCATTTTTTGGCCAACATTACTCTTTCTGAGTGTGACATCAGCTTGAAAAATATTTTCACATCGAAGATCAAGAAAGTATTGCAACCCCTGATGGAAATACCACTCTCGACGGGAGTCGCCGAAGCGATCAAAATGCATTCTTTTATTTTCTACTCGTTCGTAAGACATTTTTTATTGTTATTTTGTTTTGGGCCTGGTTTCAGAGACCTGAAGGTCTCGTGTACATATTAGCATTTTCAATATTGATTTTAGAAAATTAAGTATTTTTCAGTTTCGTGATCTTGTTAATCAAGCACGGAATCATTGATTTGATTTCCGTACAGATTGGCACATTTACGACAACGTATTATGAAACTGATAATGTCGTCTGTGGTTTCGGATTACATGACAAAACTGGGGTCGTTGAAACCGTAAACAAACCAATTGCTGTTTCATTGATTGTTAACCAAGAAAGAGTCGAGTTATATAAAATTGAGCGCTTCGAGGGATCGAGTTGTGTTGTGAGAGCGACTTATTTATACCTACCTACCTACTCCTTTCCTGCAGAAGTAGATATAATTTATCTAACAGCTCTGAGAATCAGGATTAATGAAAATTGGAGCACATCAATTTGGCTAAAACGGTCGGTTCCTGGGCCCCGTTTTAAATGTATACTTTAATTAGATACAGGAGAGGCCCGTCGCTCGTTTCGGCACGCGCTAACGCAAAAAAGTCGTAACAATACGGTTGCGACTCGTTCGGTCCAAGGATGCATACCGATTGCGTGGCAGGATCGATTTGCAGGTAAATCACGCGCGATCGCCGACACCATGGCGTCATATCCTGCATTGAATTGGATACGATAATTAGTAAAAGAATTGCGCGCGCGCAAGGTAGCGCTATGTTCGGCAATGCGCGGTAGTTTCGACGCTTTGTTGGCGGTGGTTGATGACAAAAAATGTGCAGGTTGTCTTTTCAGAGGGTTTGAATCACGACTCACGAGTGTATCACGCCAGAAACAACATTGTTCTTTGACAATTTTTTCTGTGTTTTGTCATAGAGGCAATAAAGCTTTTGTAGGATGTAGGAAGTTATGGAAGTGTGACTTCCTACGGCTGTATCTATAGGTTTCCTGGCAGAGGTAGGTACATTGTAATTAAGTGCCATCACACCACCACGAGAATTCTGGTAGGTACGTCTACGAACTTCCTGACACGCGGGCCTATCTCTTAAGATGTCGCTTTTGATAGTTTGGTAAGCTTTCACGTTTTCGTTAGGCTCCGTGATATTCCTTAGAAGTAAACTTCCAGTTTTAAACGCGCTTAATTTCCAATACTATATGGAAACCATGAGCTTCAAGGGCTTGCAATGTCGGATGCATAGCGCGTCAGGCATCGCAGTAATATTGACAGGTACGGTCTTATCGCTGTCATCTCTCGCCCATTCGAGGCATAGACATGTGACCTCCCCAGGCTGCGCTCGAGGTCGGCTCAACCTTTCCTTTATGCGAGTTTCGTCTGTCGATGCATTGAATATGCTGTCGATAGGTTCAAGGCGTGCTGTGGGAACATCTTGGCGGACGTCAATTGTTTTTTGTTCATAGGTTGTTAATTATTTTGTTTATTTTATAGCCGTAGGTACCATATAAAGATGCCATGAAAGTCAATCACGATTTTGATGAGTTCAATAAGCACTTATTCGTAAGTGGGTATAAGGAAACAGATAACATCTAAATCTCAGAAGGATTTATGATTTTATACTTAATTGAAATATTCCAATGGAGTTAGTTGAATGGTAAATACCTACCAACCTATTTAAAGTAACCAATTATTCTATAATAACAATAAATAATAACCTGTAACGTATGAGACTGAAGGTCTCGCACGTACAAGTTATTAAGATCCTAATAGTAAATAGAGACACAAAGAGGATAATTTTGAATGTTTAATAAAGAAAATGAATTAAGAGTCCTTTAAGTAACCTTAGGCACGGCTCGAGATTTGCAGCACTGCGTACCTACTCTGGCACGAGAGCCTCGATCAAAATCTCAAGACCTAACCAAAGTCGTTAGGAAGTTGGTTCAAGGGCTAGATCCAAAATGGGTTCTCCTCGGGTTCGACTCGGCGCGCATCGTCAGGAAGTTCCTCTCTCTGCAGCCGTAGGCACCGGCCGTTTGAGGCTGGCTCCGCGGCCGGTGATTCGCCGTTTTGATATATTTTTTACTGTAGGATAGTTTTATAATATTTTATTATCTATAAGTAAAAAAATGTATTTTATAAAGGGATTTAAAAAAAATTAAGGGCATAATAATAATAGTTTATTGCAAAAAGAATCATTACAAATAATTACATAACAATTTGTCTGACATTATGAAATATTACACTAGTGAGAATTCTTGTTCAAATAATTATGTATTAGACCCAGTTGCCTAAACTAGACAAAAGTATGTATGTAATATAGGCAGCTGTGCTCCCCCTACAAAGTCCCAATAATAAAATAAGTATTTAATAATATAATAAATAAATAAATAATGTTGGACAATCCACACAGATAAGAGAACAAAACATAATATTGTTAAAAGATTTGGTTACATAAAGGTTGCCATGATTCTAATCTTATTAAAATTATTTTTATAGAAAGATTTACAGAAGATTATGCGTAATAGTGTTGTGTGGTGCCGGCTTAGAATTTGCATCACCCCAACTCTTTCCGCGGGTGTCGTAAGAGGCGACTAAGGGAAAACTACCGGAGGTGGGCAGCAGCGCCCCCTGCAGAACTATTCTACCACCGAACTGAGATCCCAACACGCATGCCCAGCGTGGGGATTATGGGCACTACCCCCCCGTGAGAAAACAGCCAACAAGGAGCTTCTTAGGGGGATGCCTGGATCCAGCAGTGGCTGTGGAGGATGCGTAATATAATCTATTACGCAGTCATCATAATTATAATTATTTTATAAACAAAATTAATTTAGAATGTTCTATTTAAAATAAATGACATTTGAAATTGACTCTATGTTAAATTTCATGTAAATAAATATAGTTTTATAGACTAATTATGGTCCAATCCGTTATAAATACTGCAAAACCACGCTTCATTGTCTTCGTCTTTAAGATCACGCGGCCGACGACCCCGGGAATTTTTTTATGAAGGCTTTGACGCCTATTCACTTTAAATATGACTATAAAAGAAAATTGGAAAGGATCGTAAAAATGCCTAATTTCAGCAACTTGTATTCATTTATCTCAGAGATATAAAACTTTATGAATTTCTGCGTAAGCTTGTTCTGGGGTAGCCTCCTAGATCAGTGACCCTTTCTAAAAATCATAATGTCTATGTATTTACAGTTTTATTCAGAGAAAATTATTTTTTGAAAATTAGGCTCTGTTGGGAGACAGATTAATATATAGATTCTATCTAATTACTTATTGAAAGAATTATTTATTTATAAATACAGGTCTTTACTTATACCTGTATTTATACATAAATTAGTTTAAACCAAATTAACTATGTGCCTTACTTTCAAATAACATTGAAGCAACGAATTATTTTTCAATCCCATTGTCCCATTAGCGAACATTACTAAATGTTCGAAAGCTATAATTATTTGCACAATGGTGGCATCGCTTCAGCCATATAGCACACGTGTTGGGCTTACAACACATAACAATTGGTCCGTAATAATCGGGGAGTAAACCGCGCGTTAACCATCCGTTGTGTAATCGGCCTTTCGAATTAGGGTTGCCATGCTACCATTGCCAATGTTGTCATTAACAATTTTTTATTGGCTTCCCCTTTTTGCATTATTTATTATTAAGACAATCATTTTAACTTATTAATATGCATTTACCTAAATAGTTACTATATTATACACCCATTTACATGAGTAGATATCTTGACTTCGTTCCCGGAATAGAAATATGTATATTAATATCAACAGCTAGATACTGGCTTTACGATAATGCTGCTGCAATTACCTGGCAACCCTTGTAAAGTAGGTGAAGAAAACCGCAAACGTTAGAAATCGCGGACGTAGTAGGTACCGACTCTAGTATTGAATGGACGAGCGGCTGTCGGAAACTGTCGGTTTGAGGTTGAATGGAAATCATACATGCGAGTTCATTGAAACATCATAGACATAGTGCAGCCAACGACAACCGCTGATAATTATCAATTTTCAAAAACTCGTTTACATACGCGTCGTCTAAAAAGGCCTTAAACGATTTTGATTGCTTGAGACCCTGTTGGACGATTTAGTACCATTATGTGATATTATGCACATAACAGGTAGCAGCATCTATCAGACAGAATTCGTAGTTCTGTTACTTTGGGCTCTCCCTAATTTACTAACCTACAAGACATTTAACAAACGGAAACAAATAAAAATTCAAAAAGAACACTTAACTTGACATTTGTTTTAAAATAAGTCAGTGTGGTTGGCCATGAACAAGAGGCATGCCCATTGCTGATCTTACATACACTGCCTAGGTCGTGCAGTCGGCTAAGGTCTAGGGTTATTTATTGCTTTCGACACCCTTTGTAAAGGCACCGACTATTGTGGACCAGTTCTGATCATATAAGTAGGTAGGTACTCTTGGCTGTAAATTATTTAAGTTCCTATACTCATACCTACTAAAATTAAAGCTAGAATAGCAAACGAATCTAACTTATAGTTCACAATCTTTCAATCTTATGGCTCTTAAGATTGTGATCTAAGTTGTGGCGTGAATAGAATAAGTAATCAATATAACCAAAGACTTTCGTGTGCTTATTATAACAAAAGCACACGAAACTCTTGAATTCAAATTATATTAGAAGATAAGGCTACAACAGTCATATTTAACACTGCTTAGGTACTTTAGTAATAAAAAAACCAGACGTTGGAGCAGAAAGATTGGTTACTAACGAAAAGCTTAGGTAAGTAGGTACTCCAGTCTCTTACCCATTCGCTGCACAGAAAATTACTTACTTATTATGGGTGGTGTGTATACAGTAATGTAGATATTAATCCACTTTTTCCAATAAATATCATTAACATCATTTACATGAGTGAACGATGGAAACCACAATCTCGCCTCAGAACATGTGGCGGATTCCTAAAAACTTGGATTCGCGTTAACCCAGGCTCTCTGTGGTTTTTTTTATCGAGGTTATGTCGGTAGTTAACTCATTTTCCTATTCTTATGATCAGTGACTTTGAATATTATAAAACACATTTAAGAAAACACGTCTAGCATACGAAATGAATGACCCTTAAAAAGACTCGTTTTTTGCCCCAGTGCAAATAGAATTATCGTCAACAAACATAGGACATATGCGTTCTATGGATATCTGTTGGAATTTCGATGTTTATCTGCAGCTTATGGTAAGTCGTCTTTTTGAACACGACTTGAGTTGAAATACCTACTCGTTTTTAGTTTTCAAAATGTGGGGAAGAAATGGTACATTTATTTAGTTTTACAAGAACAGGACATACATAGACAGATATAGGCACCTGCTTAAGTACGACCATATTTCATAAACGAATCCTCATGCAGAGAATTTCTTCACCAAAATCTCACACTTAATTTAATGTGTTTGATATAAATAAATGACAACCTTGAAATCGGAGAAATGAAAACAAAAGAACGCCTACGCTACTAATGTCAGGGTTACCATTAGTCGGTCCAATTTCACACACATACATATAACACAATAACATACAAAAAATATTTGATATGAAGCTGGCATTGTTTTTGTCTACGTAACGCTCACTTTCACTTTCGTGATTTGACGTTATGAGAAAAACGTCGTAAAAGATAATTGCATATTTTAACGCGAGAAAATATCTTGTAAAATTTTACAATTTTCGCGTCAAATAGAAAATAATCATCCACTTTATGATGTAAATATTTAGTGGAGGATGTGGAATGATAAATTACACGTTAGTTTCCGCGGTTGCTTTCAGAATTCAGATAATTACACGACCCGCTTGAAATGATAAACATTTTCTGAACGAACCTTGACATATTAGTTTTCATGTTGCGCAGGGGTGTTTATTTATATCTCACTTACCTACGAGTATATACAAAATCCTGAGTTTCAGTACATTTCAATTCATATCAAAAGGCATCAATGTAAAAAACTGCAACGGACAGCCATATAAGGGTCTTCATTTTACGATCGAAAAAGTGTCATTATTATTGCAATCGAAGCTATAATAAGGGTGAATCACTTTCACAGCACTACAATTTACAAATCACCTTACTAAAGTCAGGGACTGAACGCGGTAAGATGATCACATTCGATAATGTTGCCATAAGCTTCATAATTATTGTTATTGAAGCTATAAGAGGCTATAACAAGGGCGAATTGAGCATTTTGACAGTGACATTAAAGTAATTCCGCAAATTACGTAAAGCCGCAGGTCGGGCGGCACCTGACGGAACCAGTTCTGCGCCCGCGCATCGGGACCAGTTCGCGAGTGAGCAAGGTCTTGCCATAGACCTGTAGTCACTTTAAACGCTTTCAATAGGTAGCTATTAAATAAAAGAGGTAAACTAACTTTCTACCATCTTATTGAAACCTAATTAGGTAGTTATCAGGATTGAGATGATTTTAATCACTTGATTTAAATGCAGTGAAAACAGAATACAGTCAAAAATGTTAAGGGAGAGCCCAAATAAAACTTCGGTGCACACGCACAATGTATACCTGGGTGAAGATTCTGAAATTAATAATTTTCACGAAATTCGTGAAAATTATTCGTAGTTTCTTTCATACATTAATTCCATAAAGTAAGTGATTTAAGACGGAAACGAAAATGTTTCAATCTTAAGTGTCTTCTTTTTCTGCTAGTACTTCGTGATTAAACCTTTGAACCTACCTTTCATTCGTACCTATAAACCTTAAAACTGGATAGACCAAAGCAATTATCATAAAAATAAAAATAAATCTGATTTAAATCAAATTAATCCGATGTTAATCCGATGAAAGACACCTATCTCCAAGGCTCCAAACTCTTGATAAAGTTTGATTTTTAATAGGTAGTTTATCTTTAATTCGCAAGATGATATATTTAGGCAGTTTGTTATCTTATTTTACAGACATCCTTTAAAGAATATGACATTGTTCAAAGGATTTATATGTAACTTTTATTTTTAGACAATCCGATAGCTTCCAGTAAGAACTACGGGAGGGAGCATTAGCCTCTATACCCGTTTATTATTTTTATATTGCACAAGCGAAGATGCAAAAACTTACAGCTACTCTTTAAAATATTTTCTATTTAATCCTTAAAATAAAGAAGTTACTGGTTTGGAATATAAGTTTAAATTGTCTAACAGTTAGAAAACTGACCTCAACGCTCCCAAACAGCACTTGATTTGTTTTCTCACGAGCTTCGTAAAAATCACAGAACATAAACTGTTTGATTCTAAGCAAAATCTCGAAAACGAAAGCGATCATTTCAATAAAACTTCACATCAATTCTAATATAATACAAACACGAGTGTTTTACGATCTTTTAAAGCATTCACGATAATAATGTTAACAAATTGCTTTCGAAAATGCACACTTTCCTATACAAGGCATTTATATAAAATTTAAAGGTAAACTGCAGGTTTGCTATATATATGAAAAGTTCTATCATGTTTAATTATCGCGATAAAAACTAAATAAGTGCGAGCGAACGGGTTTCGTATCGTATCGGTAGCTGCTTATTATTCTCTGCTAACTGGTTTTTCAGCAATAATGATACGTGTAAGGCAATAAGTTTCTTTCTCCTAACATGGAACGGAAATTAAAGAAGCGTTCAGTTTTTACTTCAAGATTTTTTTGTTTAGTACACTTTGTTTCAAAACAGCTTCAAATATCTTATTTGAAGTGTCAAAGAAAGTGAAATGTAAAAGTTTATTCAATTATCAATAAGGTTAAATTTTCACGAAGAACGTATCTGTATCAAAATATGTACTTAAAGGAGAAAAAGAAATGTCGATAATTTGGCAACCGGAATGTTTCAACCCTCGATCAGGCAAAATGCCCGAAGCCCCTTATCGACAATGACATCGTCACGTGAACGGCACGCGGTTGGGTTGCCACCCCGGGCAATTCCGAGCCGATACGAGGCTTCACAATACGAGAATGTGGGTAATACCTAGTACATGATCATGATCAGTACCAACAAAAATACTTTTATGGCATGTAGTTATGTAATATCTAGATATATAGGCTTGTGGTAGTTGTAATAAAAAACAGATTTAGTTGAGTTCTGCTATCAAATTAGTAAATCCTAATTAATAATATAATAATATCGTCATGACAACTCAGTAGAGTTATAGTATTGCTGAATAATTTAATATTTAGCACTCAAAATGCTATTTATAGGTAAGTTTTCAAGTCAGTTTCGGGTTAAGTTAGAGTTGATTATAAAAAAAAAATTGGATTTAAAAGCCAGTCATTTTGCTAATACTACAATAATTTGGCAGCAGAAAGTAGCTTTCTTCACATAACACGTACTTACGTGACTTTTATAGCCATAAAAAGCTCTAAAAGTCGGAGTTTATATCGACCGCCGAATCTTCCTCACAAGGTCACTGTCAGACAGGCAATTTGCATGTAATTAAGTAAAGTAGGTAAGTTATCTAATCTGATATCAAAGGCAAAAACTTAATTTACATAAGATGCTTAAAAGATGCGGGAACACGAATTTTAATGGAAGATTACAAAATGTTTTGATAACATCAAACGTGATTACAAATTTTAACTTCTTGTTCTGTTTCATAATTGAGACTTTGACTGTGTGAAGTGATTGTGAGTCGGTACAATAACAGTACAACGCTTAAGAGAGATTTTGGGATGGATGATAAAATCGGATATCCATACCTAGAACTTATAGGAAAGGCAACTGGAAGTTGTTATGGTAATAGCGAGATGGGTCCCACTTACCCACGATCCTGTGGAGCCCCAGCGCTTAAGCCTCTTCCCAAAAATGTTCTGGCACTGCGACAGGCAGGACACAGACGATGCAGGCTGTATCTTGCCTACCACACTCTCCCCCTTGTCCAATGTCATCTTACACTATCACACTCAACTGTCAAATCAATTTCCGATACCACAAAATGTCACTAGAATGTCGCCCGATAAAAGTCAAGGCTTTTTTGTTAACTTTGAACTCAGGTATTTACTACTTCTACTTTCGCTACAATCATGGTTTTTACCGCGTTCGTTTCTTTTCTGTGTTATGAGACTGCGTCCGTGCGTTCGTACGGTCGCGACGCGAATGCGGCTCGGCGCGCTCGATCTCAGCGCCGCGCCGGGAAAGCGAGCAGCCCCGCCCGCCTTCGTCCGCCCAAACGAAAATCTCAATTAGAACACCCCTTTTTCACAATTTTTTCATAGGAAACGTATTATTAGTGTCGTGTAACATTTGGGTGTGAGCGTGACGCACTTTGACTTCTCTGAATGTGGGTAAAGTTTCTGGCACCTCTGTTTACCTTGAGGTAAACTTTGAAGGGTTTTAATGAAATGTCACGAGATTCTGTGTAAGAGTGAAGACAGGTAGACATTGTAGTCACAAAGAGACAGACAGTCTATCATATTATTGTGACGTCTGGTGCTGAGGTATCAATTTTGACAAATGACATTGCTTTGATAGACATCCGAGGTCTAGCGTAGGAACAAATGAGAGACTAATTCCCCATTTTCCATGAAAAAGTTGTTTTTCATAACAAATCTATGGAAAAATATGTATCCTCTTCTTTATTTATGGCTTTGAGATCCGAGTCTGGTCCGTTTTATTAAAAATTCTATAGATATTACTGATTATCAACTAGTATTAATACATGTTTAATATTATTTATTTGTAATAGTGAGTTTATCGAATCATTGCCAAATCATTCGTATGTTGTGTGTTTATTGTTTGTTTGTGACCGTTAATGTTGATTGAATTACTCAAGATCAGACATCTCTTCCGATCTTCCCATAAAACACGAGAATGACAAGGTCAAGCAAGCAAGGCAAGCAAGGTCGCCAAATGAGACATTGGTTACGAAAAATATCGATTTGGGGTGATTGTGAATTTATTTCATCGTATGAGTAAAATATTTCAAAAACCTTCATTTTTGTAAAAAGAAAAGCGAAAATAATTTTAAAACTAAAATATTATAAATACCTACATCAATCGATTAGACCATTATTGTCATAGCATCCTCAGACCACCAGTCTTACAAAACAGACTGTTCATCTCATGTCATCTTCGTTACGCCAACTGCATCCGTTTATAATAGTTTTGCCTTACACCTATTATTCACTTTCGCGCAACATTAAACTTTTAAGTGGTATTAACAATATTTTTACAAACGAAATCGAGAGGATTGCGAAAACTCTGCTTTTCATCATCTCTGAAGTGAATTTACGATCGCACTTCGATTACGACAGTCGTTTAAGTCACTAGAACAAATTACAGTTTTGGTTAATTAGCTTTGGATCTCTTTTAAAGTTTAATTGCGTTTGTGTAAGTTTTTGATCATGTGTTTGAGGTAAATATCTCACTGGTGTTTTTCAAAATTTACCGCTCATATTATTATTTTAAACCCGTCTCCATTCTATGACTATGAAATTTTCATAACCTGGACACTGGCAGAAAAGTGACAAACCAGTCACTCAATACCATTATCAAAGAAGTCAAGTCAAGTTTATGAACTGTGAGTGGCTAAGACTTAGATTCTGTGATCTTCCATTGTTCAAATAAATTTCATAAGTTTAGCGAGTTATTTAACCAGTAGGTCGGTAGTTTATAATGTTGAAATATTTTACGAGTATATTCAACGGGAGAAATTTATTAACAAAGAAAACTACAATTACCGAATAGAAATGAATTATAACTATTATTTACAATAAAGGTTGATATAGATGTGTTTGATCAAGATTCGTACCCAGCTCCAATAAACATTCCTTTTGTTTTGGTAAAATGCTAACAAGAAATATACATTTTTCTAATCTCAAACGAACCTGGCTAATGTTAGAGTCGATACGGACTTGCACAATTTATGCTTTACCTCGATATCACACCAAACAGTTAGTAAATTTTAGCTTCGAAAAAAACAATAAACATAAAATTCTTCCGTCGGTTTACTCATAAAAATAAATATGTCTGTTGGAACTAAGGTAGAGCCCAATTAATAAATACTGCAACGCCATCTGTTAATTATTATGTTTACATCAGATAAGGAACGTAGATAACAAAATAATTTGTAAGGAAGCTTTCGTAACCTGCTACGGTGCGTGAAGACCTTCGGATCAGATGGCTTAGCCAAAACAAATGTAACATTTTTATGAAGATAAAAAGCACTAATTCTTTCAGCCATTACTAGATACAACTTCCATATGAATTATGTTAGGTATAGCAAGCTATAACGTTAGCTATCAAGGCAATCTACCTATACTCTAGCCGTTCTCAAGATATAATGTGTCTAAACCACTCACAACACCAAAATCCAAAGTTATCTTCTTGGCGTCGAGTTTATAAAATAATTGTTTGTAGAAAAGAGCGCATATCGACAAATAGTGCAAAATGTGTCAAAAACATAAGTGATTTTTACGTTAAAGATGGGGCCATGTTTACAAATATTGGATTTAAAGTTTGGCCGGAGTATAGGTGTATCTTTTTTGTTTGGCCGGAGTATCTCTTAACGTGTAATTATTTCCTATCCCAAGGATAAGGCCAATGGTTTATAATGTTGTTTCAGCAATCTTCATCCAATAGCCTATTCAATCAATATACACGAGCTAAATATTTACACTAGTAAAGATTTTATGTGATTCCTCTCAAAATGTCTATTGATCTGAGATGCAGCAAAGCTGACGATTAAAAACTTTCAGACGAAATTAGCTCTACATTTAGCGTACCATTTAGTGAGGTCTCTGCCTTGCGTTTTCTTTAAAGCCAATGCATTGTATTTTATCTGCTATTCAAACGTCAATAGAAACATATTTGATGGACCACTGTCTTGGACTTCTATTCCAGTTGTTTTTATTTCTTGGATTCTTTTAACAACACTATATGTGCATACCTACCTACCTACCTATTTGTTTAACAGCACTCCTGAGTGATACTACCAAAAATCACAAGGCTATTGCTTAGCCAGCTGACCTTACACCATTTTTTCGTTTTGCACTACTCAGAGCAGTTTTACATTGCGTGCGAAATGTTGACTGATAGTTGGTTTTGCGTAAATCAGTTTTTACAGCTTCCCTGACTCTTTTGCAAGGACCAGATAAATCAAGTTTGTTTTGCTGTACAAATTTAGGTCAAATAAAACAGGTGTTGTGGGAAGCAACAGTAGCCTAGAAATGAAGGCTTGTTTGACTTTGACGATTTTAGAATTCAAATAATAAAATAGTTTTGTAACTGTTTCTACTACACTAGCGGTACCAATTACGTAATGAATGACAATTCATTTAAAATTTTACATTAATGCCAATTAACCGGATATCCGAAAAAAACTCTTTGAGCGTAAACAAAAAGGCACTTATTGACAGGACCTTCCCGCCAACGTTAACACTATCAGTGCAGATGGCTCCAATCCTGTCAGTTCCAGCAATGCGAGTGGGCACGTCCCTGTCTAGGTCATGCGCATGCCCACATACCGCGTAGGATACAAAGTAACTATAGGTTTATCAGACACGACTTTTGTGCGACACCCTTTTGATTTATATTTTATACATACATATATCCTACGCGGTATTATAAATCAAAAGGGTGTCGCACAAAAGTCGTGTCTGATAAACCTATAGTTACTTTGTATCCTACGCGGTATGTGGGCATGCGCATGACCCAGTAAGTACCTGTCCGCGAGGGAGTAACATCATAACGAACAGAAATCCTCAACTTGCCGAGATCATTCCGCGAAGCCTGTGAATACCCCAGGAAGATCCTGCGCTTCTGGACGGAGTTAGGGTGATATGCTAGCAAACAAAATAACGCATAATGGACGAACTCGAGTCCGAATGCGGAAACAGGAGTACTCTCACCATAACCATAAGTGCCTGTCCATGGCGCAAATTATAATTTAAGTAGAGCAGCATTTAGGTCGTTGGGGGTCGAACATCTGAGGATGGGCATTGAATGTGTTATTTTATAACTACAAGTATGTAGCCTCACTGATAAGTTATAAAAAGCTTGTTAGATTACGGTTACGCTAAGCTGAATAAAAAACAATGTTATTCAAATGACAATCTGAGCAATATAAAAAGCTATGTACATATGTAACCTAATTAAAAATAAATAAACGTAGGTAACTTATAGTCATTACAGGTACTAACCACCAATCTGAACCGCTCTTAAATGTTTTTACTAACGACAAAAAGTCGCGTCCTAAACACGGTGCAAGCATAACTAGTTATTGAGCCGAGTTAGGCATTCACGCCGTTTATCTTAGCGACTTATCTATTGAATGGGAATCTATCTGCCACATGTTCGAGCATTGTATTGGAGCCTGCACGACGACCACACCACGGCACGATCGATGTAGGTTATTAAGATTTATTAATGGCTAATTGCTAAGCTAAATGCCAAAGGAAGTTCTAACCTAGCCCTTGTTCCCAATATTTTGACTTTGAATAGTCAGGCTAATAAAAATATGACAATGAATTCCCGGGTTTGAGAAATTTTAATTTTAATTTCGGCTGGTAATGGGCCGGTATCTGGGAATCGAATTCTACTAATCTTTCTTAGTAAGACTGTTGTCACGTGAAAATCCCATATTGCAGACCCTCTTAAGGCGATTGCATGCCGCACACTAGCGCCGCTACCTATTTTTACTTATTATTACGTTAAGCATAAACTGTACAAAAGACTTTTAAAAATTCCTTTGCTTAACGTAATTTTAAGAAAGAGTAGGGTTGTGGCCTGAGTCATGCAACCGCCATATAGTCAGACTTACAATGTCATATATGTATATATACCTATGTCTATTTTATGGATACATAAATTTAGGCACGCTTTGGGTGAGCTCCGATAAGAATCTAACTTCGCAACGTTTCCTACGGGAAGTTATGACATTAGAATAACTCGCGAAACATTAATTAGTGAGTTTGTTATAAAATTATCTTAGATCGCGGAAATCGCGGCCGTGGAATAAAACAAAATTTATTTCGGATTGCCTTGATCTGATTACGTTGTAATTAAAGTTTATTGTCTAATAGCTATGGATTTCATAACAGCTAATCTAAACTGAGGATAGACCGAAGGAGCCAACAGCTTCTCCATAAATTCCGATTCAATTCTACTCATTATTATAAAGGTGAAAGTTTGTACCGTTGTGAAGATGTTTGGTTGAATACAACGTCAAAACTACTGAATTGATTGAGCTGAAATATTGCACAGATAAAGTTCTGGACCTGAAATGACATATAAATGACTTTTTATTCTGTAAAATGCGTGCGAAGCCGCGGACAAAATATACTTTGTGACATATAACGCTCAACCTAAACCAGACAGCGTAAAACTTTCAGGGTAGCTTATTTCTGTGTAGGAAGTCAGAAATTCATTTAATTATAAATATAACGGAATGTTTACTATTTCTGTCTTAGATAATAAACTTTTAGTTTATTATTGTCATCATGACCTTTTTTATAAGGACACACCAGAAGCGCCTGTCAATAAATCAGTGTAACGACAAACATCGACGTAAATAACCAGTAGGACATATATTATCCAATGCAGCTCTGTTTATTTTAAGTTTGATTCATTTTAAAATGTTTCTATACAATAGAATGACTTTATTGAGGAAACTTTTGTGGGTAGAATTGAAAATAATTCATTCTTTGGTAAAGCAGTGGTAGAGCTACTTTTAACTCGAAACGCAGTTACTTAAGTGATCTGTGATCCCTGAATAAAACTAGTAATTTTAAGGTATCGCGAATTCTCCATGGATATACCAATCGTATGAGGCATCATCTTTATCATTTTTAATATGAATAGCTTCCTCGTATTGTTTCTTGAACAACCATACAACTGAATTACCGATATCTGCGTAGCGGGGAAATTTGTTATTGTATTATTAAAAAGAAAATGATGAATAGAAACGTTTTTTATACTTACAGCTATTAATACATTCAAACAAAATTAGAAGATAAAAATCATATGTATGGTTAAAAATAAGTTTCAAAAATATCATATTATGAACACAAAACATACGTTTCTAATTTTACAAATCCTTGATTCAGAATTTGTGTTTGTAATGTTACATAGGATTCAAGGACTGTTATGATGAGGCACATGTTCACCAACAAATAAATGGGTGATCAAAGGCACTCATTGGTTAGACAATTCATGGCTAATCGGACGTTTAGTTGTGCCGGTAAACATGTGGATTACGAGTTGTTGAGAGGTAGGTACTCTGTATTTTCAGGTACCGCTTACTAATAGGACAAGTATTCCGCTCTTCCAAGTATGTATATACCTCTATGATGACATGATGAGTAGATATGATGACAATACTTTTTCCAAATTCACAATGGTTTCCATCTAATGTTTATGTTCGTTTGAATTGTCATAACCTTCTTGTGAAAAAGATTTACTATAAAATATCAGATTATCTAGAGGATAAAAAAGCTTGGGACGGGATTTGCTCCAACTCGAAAAAAAACAACTAACTAACAGGCTAAAGGTTTCTTCGTCGCTTCTTTACTTTAGTCTACATACCGAAGCGACTGAAATCAAAAATATCACTTTATTTCCATGTCAGTATTTAATTATTTAGAATTTGACCTTTTCTAAGTGTACATATATTGTATTTATGGAAAAAAGAGTTTTTGACTTTGACTTTGAATTGGAATTTAACGTAGAAAATACCTTGCCTTTGCCCCAAATTCAGTACTAATCCTAATTTAGTTAGCAAAGGTACTGCCAAAACACCTTTGACAAACCGTTTCCATTTTGTCAGACAGCATATTTTAATATGGCGAATAACATGCAGGCAAATGTGGGGTGGGGTTATTTTTAAAAATCTCTTGTATGTGAGCAGCGTGTTTGAACTTATTTCCCCTGTTCTAAATGCTCATCTTATGGAACAAAAAAGGGTAAATAAATAAAGCTGGTTCAGCAGTAAAAAGCTTCATGTTCGTTTTATCTCAGTTTAAATAACAGTTGTTGTTTATTAGAATGTCTCTTTCCACGCCAAACTCAACTATGTATCTGCAGGTTTCAGTAGTCCTAACTTACATGTGACATTTTTCGTTGACTTCAGACTTAGATTTATTTCACGCACATTTCCGTGACGTTTCACGCAGACACGTCTCAGCAAGGACGCGTTGTCTTCTATACCGATTCCAACTAGACAAAATCTATAAATAGGAGCGTGGTTGAGATTACGCCCCTGAGCTACGCCCTCATGACGTAATATCATATCAAACTACGAAATACTGGCATAATAATTATTAATGACTAGCGCGGTGACAACCACAATAAACGTTGAAGCCACAGAACAGCTGAGCTAAATCGCAAAGTACTCGTAGATGAATAATAAAATATCTTCAAACATAGGTAAAGTAAAAAAAAGTTAACTAAAAAAAGGTGTGTCTTCTCAAGCCTTTACTTTCATTTCTGTCAGAAATGAAAATGAAGGCTCGACCAAAATCGAATTGGCTATACGAAAAACACATTGCGAGGAACCATAAAATACTGGTAGCAAGAAAATATTCATTTACAACGTCTTTCGAAACATCTTAACATACCAAACAATTTCCATGTTACAGTAGAATGATAAATTTCACCTCGTTAGATTAAAATATAACGCTAGCTACCTACTACCAAACCTGAGTTATAAAGGATTAAAATTAACCTGTTTTTATTCGGCGTTATCGATTCAGACTATGCGTACGTACGGACTATTGATTGCTTGCAGGCTTCAGATGATAAATAGAACATACCTGCAACAAAAACACAACATTATAAATAAGAAGTCAAATCACAATTAAAGGGCAGATGCATAATGCGTAGTACTTAAAAGTTTGAGGTGGAACTTTAATACAACGCGCAGGGTTTACAATCTAGAGTCTGGCCAACGAAAGCTGTCCACGCATTATTTTCAGAAGTTTTGATATGTCATGATTTAAGACTGTCAAAATTGACACATTACGAACACAAACGAACTTGAACCATTCTTATTACATCTTGGGGACAGTAGCAGTAGCAGCGAAGAAAGTAATGAAGCTGATTCAATATTATCAGGTGTAGAGTTTTTGGAATTTCTTGGACAGCTTTCGTTGGCCAGACTATAGACTAATGGTACCTATGTTTGTTACATCATGGGCAAATATTTTATTATGTAAATAAAATATCCGCCGCTGTATAATTGATCAAACGTGCAAAGAAAACATGCTTCATCTTATGGATCAAAGTGCCACAAATGAGTCATGGCGGAGAGATTTTGGGAGTTAAAAACAAATCTGTCAAAACAAAACTACGTCTTCCGTTCAGGAAAGAAATAAATGTTGTATTTTTTTTTCTATTAATCATATTCAAGGGATTTATATGATACTAATTTATAAGGAAGACGGGGGTTTGAAGAGCAAAAAATTAGGTCAGATGCAAAAAAAAATTGCTAAAGTGGTTTGTTGAGATCTCATCGCCGCAAGAAATGTGAAACGATTTTTTGTCTAATTTAAAACATATGCATGTGTAGATATGTAGCTGTCATTAGACCTGGAAGTTCCATTAAATTCTTTCCTTTTCCTTTAATGATTATTTTGGCGAATGGCGCGTGTTATTTTTACTCCGTGTCTTCAAATGTCACGACACTCTTGTGACGCCGGAGAACGGACAGCCATTAAGTGCAAAGTCTTGTTATATTATATAACGTCTGACAATGTTACCAAAACAGGCATTTGTAAAATAAGCGATCTGAATGTTGTGCTGAATTCAATGGGCTGAAACTCGCGTAAATTAGCCCAAATATTCTGACTGTTTCTTTTTTTGAAAGACTCATTTAATGATTATGCGGTATGATAGAATTTTCGATGGTTGAAACCAACGTCAAACCGATTTCAGTGTCCACGAGTACCTTGGGTGTAAATTGAAATACAAAATGGATTTAGTAAAGGGCAAGGTACGTGCGCCCTTTAGAGGGCACCCTGAAGATAGGTAATTACATCGGGCTCCTAAGCTCAAGCGTCACGTAATAACGTAATATTTAAAGTCCCAAAGGTTCTACAACAATCCTGGCTATATTTACAATCAATAGCGGCGGTGCGGCGTCTAAAAATAGACTGAGGTTTGTTATAATTTGGGCATAAAGCGACTCGTTGCCCAGCTTTATTAAATACGATTGTAATTTCTCACTGATTCACAGAAATTCCAATATTCGTCTTCTAAATAAGGCCAGAGTCCACTGATGTCGCTTGGCGCCGCTTCGCTCTACTTCGCCCACATGTTGCCAGAATAAAAAAAATACCAACAAACTCTGTTAAGCTTGATATCAAAGTCCTTATTTGTACTAAATTATATATTAAAGATTCAAGCTACTTTTTCATCGTATCTTGTACACCATGGGAATTAAAAATGAAAACTTATTATTTTGAGGTGACCACCAACCGTTGTGCTGGATTAGGGTAGGTAACACATTAAATAAACCGTCTGCAACATCTCTGATGTTACCAGACCGTAGATACTCCAGTATTTAGGTTAAAGAGCAAACAATAAAACGTAACGAATAACAATAAAACGGTACAAATAAAAGGATTTAAACTAATTGTGACTCGTGCGTTTTACGACTTCATTCTGAGATGTTCGCAGTGCGGACTAGCAAGGTTTTCAAGAGGATACTGTTAACCACACTGAACATTTTATACTTAGTTAGAGAATAATATACAAAAATAGATAATTATTTCATCAAAGTACGTTCGGTAGCTAATGACGTCATTTAAGTAATCGAATTTTATTATCATAAACTTTGTATATTAAAATTTGCTTTTTCTAACATATGAATGACCTTTAGAAGCGAGGATTTGTGGGTGGAGTTTTTCAAGCATGAAGTAGTTTCAAATAATTAACTGGATTTAGAAATAAACTAATTTAAGACGATAAATTATACAGAGTGTCAACCTATGCCAGCTGGCTAACTCTGAGAGCTATGTCGGTTACTTTGGTTCTTCTACGGATTTTCGTATTCCGGATCCTATCGCTATATAATTGAAGACAATAGTGCTACAGACTTAAAGCACGTTAATATCAAGTTGCATCACCAGTCACGACACAGACACTCTTCATTTCTTTATTGAGTGTCAGAAGAACAATGGAGTGAGGTCGCTTTTAGGCACGTTACGTACGCCACGGACCAATCAATGGGCCATAGGTGCTCTTTTATGGACCTGAGGCACGACCGTGCGTTATGCAATCCATGATACACTAGCGGTGGTCGATTGACGATTGACGGACGCAAGAGGTAGGGTTATTTTAATGGATATAATAAGAAGTGAAAACTTATTTTTTTATAAAAGTTAAGATAAATTAGACCAGTTCACCATTTTGGTAAGTTGAATTAGCGGCTTAATTTGATAACTGTACAGTGGTTTAGTATACCTTTTTGACATCCATTCGGTCAGTATTTTGGTACCGAAACATTTTTTTTTATTGGTAATGGTCGAGCGTTTGGCCACCACTTACATTATGATTTAGTTGGTTACTTTTCTATGCTTTATACCAACTCTGATGTAGATCATCATCAATCAATAACAGGGTTTAGATGAGTAACACTCCCTTTATTGTAGTCACAACTTTTGTTCCTTAACTCTAGGCCGTTAATCATTTTCAAAACGTTTTCACCCTTCTTCCAGTGCTGTTAAGTCTAAGTCTAAGCTATTAGGTCATTTATAACATTCACCGCTTTATCCTAAACACCAAGCTTACGTAATGTGCAGTATCCGCTCCATCTCTAAATAATTCAATTATGTTCATCTAATTGAACTCACGAAGTCTTTTCCGAACGTCGATCCTAATCATAAATGAAAGCATTTCAACGGTACATTCTTGGTACAATAAGTCTACCACGCTATTCTTGATTTTGTTTTACAGTATGGGGCAAAATTTTGCGACCTTTATGGCAGCTACCCGTTTTAAATTTGAAGGTTTTTTTTCTTAGAAACTCATGGGACAAATCACCTACAAACCATAGATCAGTTTTATACATTTTCGATATCTAGTTCTTATTTTTTTTTGCCCTGTAATAAAAGTTCCTATTTGTCATTTAAAATTCAAGCAAATTGTTTAAAGTGGGGCTCTAGTCAGAATTTTTGAACACTCGATGATTTTTTTAAAGGCTCTCTTGTGCCTTGTTTAAATCTAACGTGCGTCTGTAGTTTATATTATATAATTCACTATTGCAGTCTGGTTTTAGTTTCTAAATTATGCGGAAATGAGTCACGCAGCTTTACACACGACTATCCTCCGTCAAGGTAATAACGTTAAATAGATATTTATCAGTAAATCAACTGAAAAACAATACGAGCCAATTCGGAGCGCAGTAAAACCAAAGGTTAAGTTTTATGGTATGCTACAGTGTGTTCACGCGAGTTTGTTTACTACAGTGAACGTAGCTAAGGATAAATGTAATCAACTCGCTTTAAAGCTGGTTGTGGAGTCGTTTCAGTGGATAGGTATTTCAGGCATTTTTCACTTCGTCGCTAGAGGCGGACAAAAAGCTGAAGTGAAGAGAATCAATTAACACTTTATTTCCTATTTGTAATTTGTTTCAAATTTGGCTTGTCTATGTGCTTATTTTGTAAACCTGAAAAAATAAACGTTATTCTGGTTTTTGATTCAGAATGCGATAGTTTCCAAATTGTGTTATAGAGGTAGTTATAATTCTGAACACTAATGTATTATCAAACATCTGTAAATCTATGCCTCTGTTACTGCAATGCGTCAGAGATATTTAGCGTAAACCTTTACTGATGGCTTCGCGACAATTATGCGGAAGCGAGTGGCATCATTCCTGAGCAGAGTAAGAGGTAGTACGAGTAACTACAGCATCCTAAAAGTTATCTGGCGACTATGACTGCACCACTACTGGGTGAAATTAGTTATTATAACCTATATTTTCTTTTTGAAATTGTACGTTGTCTGTAATTTTATATTTTGTATGGACCTTTTGTTGTCTGGAAATAAAGATTTTTATTTGATTTGATAAAGTTAAAGTAAGTAATGTAAAAAGTATTTATTTCAACAAAAGATATAATTACATTTAGGTGCGCATTCAAGAATTATAATCTCATGGCTATGTTTACTTTCAAGTTATTATTTTGGCAGATCTTCATATTGATTTCCAGTCAACCAGTTCTGCTTTTTTTTTGTGTAGGTAGGAACTTAATAAAAGATTTTCACAGACTCTACCTACGTCATCAATTACAGGCGTACGCCTGTAATTGATGACTCGTAAACTCCTTCGCCCGAAACTCTTTGTCTACTCTTCCTGGTTTTATTTGCAGTTCATTAAAGAGGATCAGAACAAAAGCTTTATTCTACAATGCGTTTTCGTATAAATACATTGAAATAACGTATATTTACTTAAGCTTTACATCCATCATCGCTGCTTTGTCCTGTTCTTACTAATCTTAGATGACTAAGATGGATGACCGATAGTAGCTAGTGGTTTTGTCTTTAACTCAAGCACAACCTCGAAGTCATTAATCATCATCATCAACCAGTCCACTGCTGGACATAGGCCTCCCCTAATGAGCGCCATAGCTGGGCGCTATGGCGCTCATTAGGGGAGGCCTATCATCATCATCAACCTATCTTAGTCCACTGCTGGACATAGGCCTCCCCAATGAGCGCCATAGCGTCCTGTCTTCAGCTTGCCGCATCCAGCATGTGCCTGCAGTCTTTCTTAGATCGTCATCCCACCTGGCGTTCCGTGCACTACGTTTGCCGAGTCGCGGTCTCCACTCAAGAACACGTTTAACCCAGCGGTTGCCGGAAATTAAAATTAAAAACAATTTTTATTATTAATATTTATAAAAATGGGATGGTATTCAATTTCTTAGAAGTTTCCCTAGGTGTAAGGGGTAAGCACTTTCAAACAACTAAAAAATTCAAGGACAACCCTTTTAGGTTACCTATAAGATTTCGTTTTCATGAAAATTATTATCATCGCATGCATACATGACATATTCATAGTCAGGTTAGTTACATGAGCAACTATAGATCAATGTCCCATGTAGTTGATCGAACTTTACATACTCAAAGGCCCGTATTGTGAAAGCTTGCTCAGTCATCGATCTATGCTTGAGTAACGTTTTTCTATGGCATAAACGTCACTCAAGCATACATATATCTATGACTGTGCAAACTTTTATAATACAGGCCTAAGTTTCTTTCTACTTTACCTACTCATAAAAGTAGCCCAATTTCATAACTCATTGTGATTTGTGTACTCAACTTTGCGATCTCTTTCACGTTCTAATTTCGTCCGTATGTAAACTAACCTTAATTAAGACGATGACCCATAAAAGCGGGCTCCTGTGTAAATACGGAGACAACTCCATTTGTCCTGATTCCCTCATAATTGGATCCCTTTGATTGTAGGGGACGAGGACCCTTGTCCCTACCCTTTTAGCTTTATCTAACCTACAAACTATCTAGGGTAAGCTATTTGTTTCATGTCCTTGACAATACAGAATTTCGTATATTTCAACATTGCTGTTCTGATTCATTCTAATTAATGGATTGTGATTTGGCCGCGGATCTCAAGAGACGCAAATATGCAGGTCTCGACAGAGCCTACACATTTGCTCCCTTTGGAGTCCAGACCGTAGGTCCGTGGGGTACCGAGGCTCTCCGGGTTATTAAAAAGTTATCTGAGCGTCTGATCGAAGTGACGCGTGACTCGAGAGCTGGTGGGTATCTGGCGCAGCGCATCAGCATTGCCATACAGCGGGGCAACGCAGCCAGCGTCTTGGGGACGCTTCCGACTGGTATTGATATGGATCAGTTGAGCTACCTGTAGATTGTTTGCAACAGTCTGCAGTTAGCTAGCTTTTTCAATTGTTAACACTAGTTCTAATTTGTTTTTATTATTTGATTGTAATTTTCTTTTTTAATAATGTTTTATAAGGCTCATTATCTATGTATTTATTTATAATGCTGGGCACACACAGCATCATTACATTAGCCCCAAACTGCAAACTAACCAGAGCTTCTGTTATGGATACTACATAGATAACTGATAATATACTTAATACATTACATATATATTTTTTATTATACATAGGAACCCGCAACCTACTACGTCGCAAGCGCACGAAGTTCGGCCGTGAACATAACAGTTTTATTTTGATATAATAAAATTACCTATCATCTATGAACGGTAGGTTCATTCCTTTAAAAAGTGATGGATATTAACTATAGATAGATAGAAAACACTTTATTATAACTTCATTACCACACAAAGACAGGAAATGATATAGACCGAAATGCTTAAAATCGAGGACGTATATAGGGCGGCCTTATCGCTGTGAGCGATCTTTTCCAAGCTATCTGAGGATGGACAATTTATTCCTTAGTTTAGGTAATTACAAATGGGTTAATAAGATGTGGGTTTATCGTTTATAAGAAGCTGCAGCCAGCGTGTATGTTCTTTGAAGCCGTAAAGTTCATTCCGCAAACCGGTTTATCCTAGCTTTAGTCGTAAAATGTAATCTGATTGGGTAAACATGTGTAATATTCTTTATTACTTGACGCCAAAGCGTCTGATACGCTTATATTTTTTATTAGAATAAGTACTTGATACTAAATTTTTACAAAAAAAAAAGAAATAAAAGTTATTGATTTATAATCCAAAAAAAAGCTACTGAAATTTAATTAATTTGAAGCGTCTGGTCGAAGCGACGCAGCTGGTGAGTATCTGGCGTAGCGCATCAGTATTGCCATACAGCGGGGCAATGCAGCCAGCGCTGCAGCGTCTTGGTGACGTTTTCGACTGGTATTGATATGGATCAATTGTAAATACTAGTTCTAATTTGTTTCTTTTATTTGATTGTAATTTTCTGTATAATTCAGAATATAAAAAAAAATACGTATATTTATACATTTTTATGCGCTTTGAACCGTTCAACACTTGGGTGATGTCTGTGCACAATTACATCTCCACTCCTTCACGAGCCCTTTATTCTTTGCTACATACATAATTTGCTCGTTTAAAAAAAAGCAAAAACACTGACTTAGAATCCCTTGTTTTTACACTGTTTTGTCCCGCAAAACTTAATATTTTATCCCTCAATAATAAAATGTTTATGGGACCACCTTGGGATCATTCTATATACAACAGCGAAAGATTTTTCAAAATTGGTTCTTATTCACGGAGAAAGCGACGAACTCACATAAAAATACATACCTATCTTAAATTTCAATCAATGGCAAGTGTGTTAGATCCAGTGCACTTAATACATCGTCCTTTCTTACAAAATTTTATGAACTGTCACATTACAATACGTTTCTGAGAAGGCGTGTTCTAACGCACCCTTTCAGGAATTGAAACGTACAAGCTTTCATCTTCAGGAATGCCCTATTTACGATCAGTCATCGTTGATCATTACGGAATTTAGTGAAAAGAAAGAAATCAAAGAATGTACAAAAGAAAATAAAGAGAGAAAACATAAAAGAGTCGACGGAAACAATAGCTAAGAAAACTCGATGACTCGATGAACAAAGAAATAAAGAAACAAATGAGAGAGAGTTATTAACCTTTCAAGTTTTCTAAGCATGGTGTAAGATGGGTCAGTTGAGCTACCTGTAGATTGTTTACAACAGTCTGCAGTTAGCTTAATTGTTTCAAATGTAAATACTAGTTCTGATTTGGTTATATTGTTTGATTGTAGTTTTCATGGTGTAAAGTCAGTCGCTATGAATTCAGTGAAAAATTGTTGAAAGGAAATGTTTCTGAAAGAACGAAGTTACTTATATTTTACATAAGAAACTTTGCAAATAAATAATGAACCATTGGAAATATTGACTTTCCACATCTGTGTAAATAAACTAAATGACATAACACAGAGGAAGTTAAACGTCTGTGTGTTATGTTTTACATTATTTAATGTTACTAGCACAGTACTTCCTCCATTCGAATTCTTGTCCAAGAATTCACTTCTGAAAAATGAGAGCGTCGTCCTTGATTTATCGCGTGTTACTTATCCGCAACGTGAAATATGGCCCTCTTCATATTCTTAGAAAATATCTCAGTTACGTGTAAACGTCTAAGCTCCAATTAACGGTTAAAGACACAGCTATAATTAATACTAGAATAAAATAAACACTGGCTATTTTGGATGAGCGAAAAGCGATTATTTATAGCGAGTTGCAAAATACATGGCCGAGTTATGTCAGACAGCGCGTTCGCGTGTGTAACTTCGAATTAGAACTGTCATCTGGAAATCTATTTTGAATTGAGAAAAATGCACGTTTCTGCATCCATTCATTCCAAACGAATTGAAAATGTATGGAAAACAAGTGGAGAAAGTTTCAAGTTAGCAATAATTGCATAAATTCTTGTTTTTCAGAAAAACCTAATTTCATCAGAACATTTTTTCTATTTCAGAACATCGCCGCCGTGAAAATCACGATAAGGTTCAGCCTTAAATTGAGTTGTCTATTTATAGAAATAAACCAACACAAATAGCGACACTAATGAACGTCGGCCGTGGATACCAGACATTGCACGGTATACGAGTATTCATTTCCACCTGGTTTTGTGGGTGAGCGGGCGCGATTTTATTTTTAGGCTCAAATTCGTAATACCTACTAAAAATTTGTAAAAGACTGGTAGAAAAAAAAGGTTTTAGGTTGACCTTGTTTTCATTTTGCTATCAAGGTCTATTTAGGTCTAAGGCCTAAATTCAATAAGGACCTAATTCTATAATGCCTGAAAGTCTCTGCGATATGAAAGTAAATAATATACTTAGTTATAATTACAAAAAAAAACAATAAAAACTAAACTACTTCGTTAAAAGTTAAACTAACGTGGTGATACCGCCCTAAGCAAGTATTAGGCAATTCCGCGTACATGAGCGTAGTTGATAGAATCCTTTAAAAACCTTAGAGGCTTTTATACTTAGTAATTTTATTCATAACAGTACAAGAATTAAGTCAGTGGATGGCAACAGGGCTTCCTTAATGCCTTACAAACAAGCCCTGGGTGGATTTACCTACATGGATAAACTCCACCTGGTTATTTTAGTTAGTTGCTAAGGCCCTACAATGTAGGATGAAGGCTCCACATAATATTTACCCTATTTCTTCTATTCTATAGCCATAAAGGTTCATTCAAATCGTTGCATAACAGACAGGACCTGTTGTCCTTTAACACTTCCTCTTCGTCTTTTTGAGCTTTGGCTTGTCGCAATAGAGAAAAGACTTTGATCCCAAGACCCCAAGATTTGGTATGTTTTGCTCCCATGACGCATTAACATAGCGTATTAACGTTGCGAACGTTTATCCAAAGATAATATTTTGCTCTGAGAATTACCTTCTTCTTAATAATTTATATACCGCATTGAGTTAAGTACGATGACTAGGTACTAGGCACGTAAAATGATTGTGTGGACTTTTATTCGAAATGTTTCGAATACAATTCTTTATTGACAAAGAAAATTACAATTCAATAATAAAAACAAATTAGAACTAGTAGTTACAATTGAAACATTTAAGCTACCTGCAGACTGTTGCAAACAATCTACAGGTAGCTCAACTGATCCATATCAATACCAGTCGAAAGCGTCCCCAAGACGCTGGCTGCATTGCCCCGCTGTATGGCAATGCTGATGCGCTGCGCCAGATATCCACCAGCTCTCGGGTCGCGCGTCGCGTTGACCAGACGCTCAGATATTCTAACGTATTCCTCGATAAGCAACGACTCTAAGTTTACGGACTAGGTACAAAGAAATCAAGAACCAAATGGCACAAAGCTATAATACGTGGTGTGTGACATAAATTTCACAAATTCCTTGTATCATGTTGCAAGGAAAGTTTTTTGTACTGTTATGTAATAGGTAATGTTACGATATGAAAAACTAATGTTATGATTTACACAATATATTTTAACGCGCCTCAGAATAGCAACTGTGCTCAACTGGACAATTTATTCTAGAATTATTAGGACCAGTGGAATTAGGTTTACAAAATTAGATTTAATTATTGTTGTGCTTACATGCAGCATGAAATGATAATGTGCATGATATACGGCCTGCAATGCAAACTGGAGAATTTATGTTTCAAATTATGTTTTTGACGGATCGTAAAGAGAGTGATAAATATCTGTTGCATTTGGGACATCTTATAAATGGTAGGTACCATCATAACAGTTATATCGCTACATTGTGAGAGACTGGTGCCTGTTTTAGGTTCACAAGAACCTGTTACGGGTCATCAGTTCCAATCAATGCACTAAAATATCAAAAAAATCTATATTACAGCTTTACACAAAATTAACTTAAATAATAATTAGGTACATTATGTACCTGTACGTCTGGCATAGAGTGAGTGTTATGTTAGTGTGATGATGGTGCGGGGGATGCTCCTGAGGACACCAGTCTCTTAAGAGTCTGGGCAACAGGAGACCCCAGTGTGGATGATCTGAGTGTTAGTGTGATGCTTGTGCGGAGAGGGTACTCCTGAGGACACTACTCTTAAAATGTAGTAACATATCCTCGATGTTTTAGCGGCTTACTTACCACGTGGTTTAAGCTCGGCGAAATACATATGTCGAGTTGTAAAAGCTCAACCAAAGTGGTTTCAAGAGATTCCCGGAAGACAAAGATGCGAGAGCAATTGCGTCGGATTGTAAAGAGAGCCACTGCTGTTTTGTAAAGACTGTTTTAACTAAGTAGACAAAGAATAAGCGACATTTTTTTTATTCATTATAAGTAATAACAAACTATATTAAACTATTATTACATTTGTATAAAAACATTAAATTTTATAAAGCTTAGATTATATTCTTAATGTAGATCACTTTTAAGGTACATATCGCGTTATATACTCGATTTTAAGGCGCTCGCGGCAAGTAACTTAGTCGGACTAAACTTCCAACCATGTATGCAGACCTATTTACTCATTGCAGATCATAAAAGCGATTTAAAGGTAGCAAAACATGCGGGTTAGCGTTTATACGTTTTTAACGACTTGTATTTTTGAGGCAGCGCCGTCGGACATCGTTCCATATTCTGAATTACGTGGATTGGATTACGTGTTAATTCTACTTTTCTGGTTTAATAGTCTATTGTTTTAGTCTGGTCTATTAAATTAGTCTAGATAGACTTTGCATTGAGCCATTGCTAGCAAGATGTAATAGTGCTTAATCACAAAAAAGCGATGTCATCGAATTTAGGCTAGTTGTCTTATCACTTAGTAGTAATGTTTCCACGATGAACCATTATTATTTATTAATTTTAGGAACACTTACGGCTAAATATGAATAAAATTTAGTACCTATAAATACAAACGGACGGTAAGGACAACCAATTAAAAGTTTTCACTTATGTTATAGTTACTAAAGTGTTTCCATACCACAAAGAAAAGTAAATTAACTTGTCTCAAGTCAAACAAAAATATTTTGAGCCAATCCGAGCAACAGTCGCAACGAAGATCTTAATGTTTAATGCAGTCGTAAAGATTTCCTTGCACATTTGACCTGGTTGGTTATACAGTATTTTTTAAAAACACATCAAAGCTGATGTATCTTGCAAAGACTGCCCCATTTGACGAAAGATATAAGCAACACTTTTTGATGATATTCCTTTCAAATATGTATCAAAACGAACTTTGCAAAGCAAAGAAGCTGTAGGTGTAAAATGATTCAGTCAATCAGCTGAATTTTACATTACGTTTCTTTTCCTTCATGATAATGTTTCTACGCCAGATCTTATTTTTATAGAAGTTTGAGAACTTTTTGTTTAAGAACATTGGACACTGTATTGACAGATTAATTACCTACACACTATGAATATATAATTATTTATTTGTAGTCTACATACCATTTTGCCTCTGAGATTGGACAAGTAGATACGTGCAAGAAACAAAATCTTGTATCGAAATGCAAATCATCCAACCAATCGCATATTTGTTCGTTGCCTTGAGGGCTCAGTTTGACACTGAATAGATTCCTGCCGACCACGCGTCTTGGTTGCCAATTAAAATCCACTGCGCAGTACCTTATGATTGTTTATTCGTACTGATAAGCCTATAGCACAGATTTAATAATACTATACTAGTACCTATAGCTACTTTTAAGGTAAATTGAGATCTGTTATTTTGATAGTGGCTGTTGTGTGGGCCTCTCAAATAATTAGTGAGCGTTGTGTCTTAGCAAAGTTGTGGAATGCCTATTTCCTGCGAGCTATATTATTGGATAACTATAGACAATATATTATTAATGTAGATTAAAATTGTTGTTAAAAGTCGCTCAGCGATCTATGGAAAGAGCTATGCTCGGAGTTACGAATACATCCGACAGAGAACCAAAGTTATCGACATAGCTCAGAGAATTAGCAAGCTGAAGTGGCAGTGGGCTCGCGGAGAACCGACAACCGCTGGGGTAAACGTGTTCTCCAGTGGAGACCGCGACTCGGCAAACGTAGTGTAGGATGCCCTCCAGCCAGGTGGAATGACGATCTGCGAAAGACTGCAGGCAGATGCTGGATGCGGCAAGCTGAAGACAGGACGCTATGGCGCTCATTGGGGAGGCCTATGTCCAGCAGTGGACTAAGATAGGTTGATGATGATGATGAAAATTGTAGTTTATACTCGGTTTTAGAATCCTATATATTTTTTGTAAAGAAAGGGTTTGCGAAACCAAATAATTATTGGTGGAAAATATTTTACGACACAGGTAGAGTCCGCGCAAAGTTTCATGAGCTCTGTAAAGATGGCTTCAACGCACAACAACTCCCACTAAACCGAAAATAAGGCGTTGAGGGGAAAGAACAGGTGGAGAAGGGCTATGTCTGTCAAACCAGGGTTCCCAGCAAGAATATTTGCGTACTTTTATTTTGTCTACCACATTTTGTTCTGCAATAATTTATTATTCAATCTAATATTGATAGAATATAAAAAAACACCTTATACCCAATGACGGATTAATTAAAAACCTTCAATTTTAAAATAAATAAAACTTTTTACGTTACGCAATTTTGAAAACCCTTGTTTGAAAATAAAACAATTACAATGTAGCAAATTTATTTAAAACCTGTTTGGCAATACTGTCGAATGAATGGTTTGAGTACAATGACGCAGCAAAGTCTTTGATGGTTGTTCGGTGTTTGTTTTGGTGGATTTGATAGTTTGTTTTTGTGATTTCGTGAAGTATTCCCTGATATTAGCTATTTCTCTTATACGTTAAATATGCCTCGCGGGCAGTTTAACGTACTGCGTCGTCAAGCACGAAAAATGGTGTTTGATGTCATGAGTTTTATGAGAAAAGAAGCCGATGAAGGTCTTCAATTTAACCTGAAAATGGTACTTCAGCGGACTGCAGCTGCGACAGGTTGTCTATTAGCACCGTAAAAAGGATTTTATGGTGCTAAAGGAAAGGGGCGCGTGCGTCGCTAGTTAGTAATTATGACTTTTCTATTTGATTGTACTTGCGCATATTTGCTTCCGTGCCTAAGATCAGAGAGCTCATATAACTTTGCGATCACTCTATCATCGGAGCAAATAATTTAATAAAAAATAATTTTTGGTTTTGATGCTTTTATTCATAATTTCGTTCGTCTATTGTCCAATTTCGAATTTTAACCTTTTTTGTTGCGCTTGCGCAATAATGGGGTGTAAGAGTTTGTGTTTTAAGTGTTAACCTCGCTGTTACGTTGTTGGTTTCTGTTATTGTTATTAGGTTTTATTATGTTTTCATTCAAAAATGTCTTTGTTGTCATAAATACATATTTTGGATAGAAAATAGAATAACAAACAAAAATAATAATAAAAAAAATTTAAATAGTTATTCATTTTCTAGAGGAGATAATAAAATTACATAAATATTCACCATAAATAGTCAATGCCAAAAACAGCAGCGGAAAGAACATTGCCCAAGTATGGAGTTCAAAGACCGGTCAATTGTGCATCAGGATTAGAACACAGCAGATATTTATGTCTTTTCCGGGTGCATTCCATCCAGTTTACCCTTTCGTTTTACAATGAAATTAAATTAAATGTGCACCAGGGATTTGTCGAAGAGGAAATTCAGAGAGTGAAATTTTCGTTACATTGCCAAATCGCTTCCAAAATCTCAGAAGCACGGAAATTCAAGGCGCATGAAGCTTGTGCTGAAATATTTGATCTAAGAAAGCTCCTGGTAAACATTTAGTCACCGTGCCATAATATCATCTTTGTATCTACTGACCTACGTACCTAACGTTTTACCATATACTGCTGGATATAAAATGTAATATAGGTACTTACTAGTTAACGTGAACATTTATGTAAGACTAGTTTCTGGCCGCGGCTTCGCGTTGATTTTGTGGTAACGTTCAAAGGTTATATCTATCCCATGGGAACTGATTTATGAAATCCCCTAAATCAGTTCCCACGGGATAGAAATAACAAGTGACTTACTAGTTTACGTGAACATTTATGTAAGACTAGTTTCTGACGGCGGCTTCGCGTTTTTTTTGTGGTAACGTTCAAAGGTTATATCTATCCCATGGGAACTGATTTATGAAATCCCCTAAATCAGTTCCCACGGGATAGAAATAACAAATGACGAGTAGCCTTGGTTTTATTGCAGACCTGGACCGACATCTTTGGAAAATTTCAGGCCGATCCGTTTACCTAACTTTGGCGTGAAGAAATAACAAACATATGTACATCCATCTATCGATCCATCCATCCTAAATAACATTTTATTATTTATCCAAATAGTAATAGTGTGATAATGCGTTTTGAATATTTCCAGATTGATCATGAAAAAATATTGTCACCAAGTGTATAAACAGCTTTATTCAAACAATGCACTCAAGAAATGGAACACATGTTTTTTCCATTTTCCATCTGTCTTTTCCCGTTTAGTCATCACATCATGTTAAAATGTTACCCATTTCCTTTTAATGCTGACATTCATTATTATGGATAACAAAGTGCTTTTCGGAAAGCTGTTGTTAAAAGTTTAGAAGACTTCTAATGGATTTATTTACTTTTAATCGGTAAATGAAGGTAAGTGCTGCTACTCACTTAAATAATACCAAATTTCGTACTCCGAAACAAGAAAGGTTCTAGGTACCTTTCCAGAACATTTAAAATTAAATAGTATAGGTTAACAATGATGGTTTTAGAATCACTATGTTTGGCTTCTTAGTCGTGCAAATGTTTAATAGTAATTTAGATACATTTTAGTTAGAGTAGAAAATTAACATAATCGGAAAATTGGAAATAATTCTAAGTTTGCTATCACAATACTAAAAAATAAAATATTTAGCGAACACAGGCTTAGAACCGTCAAAAAATCTTTGTTAGAGAATATTAGATAAAATAATATTAAGTACATGTCAAATATTAAATTATGTGAATTTAAATTTCAAATAGTATATATATAAATGATTATATATATAAATGATATATATAATCATTTATACAATAAAAAAAATGTTGACAGAGCCAATTATATAATTTAAGATTCATTATTTTCGATTTCATTATTTGTTAGTTTAATCACGTTTCATTTGGAAGTTTATTATAAAGCCATTGCGTAGCAGTTCATTTTACATAATATGTAGTTCTAATCTAAATTGAGGCACCTGTGGTTTTTGTACAATCTTTCTTTTGTATATAGACTTTTCATCATTCTCAAACAATGACAAATTTGAATGAAAAATTAAAAATGTTCCTGACAAATTAACATCTTGAAAATATACAGTGATGGAAATGTTTACAGTTTATTCGTTACAATTACAAATAAAGGCCTACACGAATCTCTCCGCTTCATACCAAATATGGCCCGGATACACTTTTTTGGGCTATTAAAATAGCCGTTGCTTCTGCTGGCACTAAAACTTCTAGATAAATAAATCATGAGTGTACTCACAACAAAATAATTACTCTACGACTCAGGATGGAATGATGGATGGATAGGATCACTTGATAATTAAAATCTGTTAATTTATCAAGTGATTATTTATCTATTATTTCAACATAGTGTTCCCCGAACCAATCTACGTCTAAACAGTAACAAACATTTTGATGGCGCACTCAAAGCACTAACAAATATTGGACCATAGCGCGAAACAATCTAGTTAGTCGGCTGCACGTCATCAGTCCGTGACGTCAGCCACCCTCATCTATCAACTTGGGTACGTTTTTGTGTGTTGTAACCTGGTTGTGCCAATCAAAAAATAATTTAATTCAGCTTATACTTCCAAATTTGTAAAAAGTAATAAAGTTTAGCCATCACAAGTTATAATTGAGTTTTAGTAAAAACAAACCCAGAACTGAATAGAGAACAATGATTGAGTTTAATATTTTTGATTTGCTATTCGTCCAATAAAATAAAGAAAGGAAATAAAATAAGTATCATCACTTTTATCGTGATGGCGAAGAAAATATAATATAAGTAGGTACCTATTTACCTAATACAAAACAGCAGACAGATAACCGAATTCCAAAAGACTTAAAAATGGTAAGAAATAGGTGAGAAGTAAATCATTAAACTTATCAACAGAAGCTATTCTTGCGAAATCACCGTTTTGCGGTGAACCGTAAACTAATAACCAATATAATGTAGGACAGTGGTATTATTTTCGCGTAAAACAAAAGCGTACCAGTAAACAAACTAATTCAAGACAATGCATTTATTTTTAGCCAAGCTATCAACACACTGCGGCTGGCGAAAATTCACAGAAAATCTCCCATGAAATCACATTGCACCCTATCATTGTGACAATAGAGTTTAATTCTGAAAGTTTTGCACTGCTCGCAAAACACCTGCCTACTTAATAAAGTTTGTTTTCATGTTAGGTGTCTTGGGATTAATTGTAGATGACTCCAATATAGTAGAATCTAATATACTCACTAGAATTTTTTTAGAGAGGAAAGTGTGGAACTCCAATAAAGCTGTTTTCGTCAAATACAATCGATTTGTTTGTCCTTTGTACCCAACCCTTGACCAATAGGCACTTGTGATTGCGGTGGTTGGAAAAGTAGGCCTGATGGAAAAACACGCTACCCCAGGCTTGTCATGGAAATGAGGTGACACGGAAACCCTTGTTATGATGAAATGTGGAATTTAGCTCAATTCGAACAGGATTGAACCACTTTATCACGTAATATGACAGATATCAGTAAGCGGCGAGCGAAGTGAGCTGTGATTTATTGTAAAGTAAATCAGTGTTTTCTACAGACGTGATAAATAGTGACAGAAACTGACTGGTGAAAAAGTAGGGATCGCTTCACTCGCCGAACCTCGCCAAACCATCTGTGCTGCGTCGCCCGGGACCTCAGCCTTCTCTGCTTATGACGCAAAGACATAACAAAATAACAGCCCAACCATCAAAAAATCCAAGGTGGCTTGTTGAGGCGCTTTCAAGCATAGTGATAGGATTTCAACTCCACCTTACTGAAATAAAAAAAAACTTCAATCCCCAATTATTATTAAATTATTAACAATCCGGTAGTGGATATGTTCCGTGGCGGATTATAATAAAGTTTGTTAAAATGATCAAGAAACTCATAAATACTGAAGTCGATGTAGTAATGCAATTTATCGAGACCGAAACAGGAAGGCTCATAGATGCCAAAGAAACGCCACCGGATGGTCCCAATCTTGTTGAGAAATGAAAAATGTTAGCCGCCAATTATTGGATAACAGTATTAATCGTTCCAGAAATTAAATAATACTGGGTATTTCGGATAAATGCCTGTTAAATGGATCGGTGACAGAAATGTGCCGAGTTCTAGAGGAAGTTAATGAGTGGAGTGGATGGAATTCGACCCAGATGTGTTTTGATGGTGGGATAGTCTACGTATTTGGACATGATACTGAATCTGTGAACTTGGTTGTTGTGTTGGAATGTTTTGTTTGGATGACCAAAATATGTTGTTTGAAAGCACATTTATTAACCATTTTACTCTCTTGTCTTTTTTGTAATTTGTGATTTCCGTGGCAACTCTCAAATTTCAGTACCCAAGAACTGATTTTACAAAACCACAAAGTTAATTTGTGGTTTTGTAAAATAAGTTCTTAAGTTTGTCACATGCAAACTACTCTAGATCAACGTCGCCACCAAATTCGTTGAAGCTAAGCCTTGTTTACAGTTGAACGTTGAATAACTGCTCAGGATTGTAGTCTACTTTTTCTAATTGTCATAATAGGTCATTCGAACTGTAATTCGTAATTGGGGCGTGCAACTGGGAACAGCTGTTTGTGTCGCTCTTCGTTAGGTAGGTACCTACGTATCAATTACGTAAAGGGTATTTCTATTCGGCCCATTTTTATTGACATTACGCTCCATTCACGGTTTGCTCGTAAAATATCTGGCTTTGAAATTATTGGGCCTTCGGAACAGCTGTGGTATCGTTGGAGTGATTTCTGAGCAGTTGTTTTTCTTTTCAATGCTTCATTATTATCTTTGGAGTCAACTGTTTTTCCGTTTTGGTTCGAATAGGTAAGATTTCCTGTTTTCTTTACGCTTCTGTGGAATTTGCTCTTAACTCAATAACCATTGTTAACATTTGCTCTGCCAACATATTTTAAGTTTATTCTTGTCGACTAGTTCATACTCTGTATGGTATGCCTTGTTGTTATATAATACAGAGTGGCTTTTTGAGATGGGAGTGGATGGCCAAATCCGAAACCATGAGAGTGAGAAAAGTCGTTAATGGAGTCATTTGCTCAATTTATGTAAAAATAAAAACAAAAGCTTACTTAGATACTTTTTAAAGAATTTTTCAATAACTTTTATATTATCTTTGGAAATTCGGTTGGTTGTTTTTTTAAGGTTGGTCCTTATCAGCAACCAAATCTGTTGGTGCTAAAATACATGGTGTCATGTTATTTGATAAATCAATCGGTACGATTTCATGCAAAAGTAAAAACAACTTTTCTTTAACTCTCATTGTTTCGGATTTGACAAGCCACTCCCATCTCAAAAACCACTATGTATTGTGCTGTTCCTTTACATTGGCTCAGATATAAACATTTAAAAGGAATAACAATGAGAGAAAGCAATATGAATTCCCAAACTTCTTCTCGCAAAATATCCAACCAACTCCGATCCTATAGCAACACCTTAACCTTGTGTTGTTTCAGTTCACGTGAAATCCTTGAAGTTCCCTTTTCAGGGAAGTCAACGAGAATAAGAAACGTATGTGCTCAAAAAATCTTAGCACTACAAAGAAAAGCTTTGATGAACCCCTCAGACAATAACCACGTTTTGTTATTCCGTGAAATCGTCTTATGGCATCTTAGGCATAAGTGTGTATTGCTAAACCACGGGTAATCCAGAGATAAGCTGACTCGGATTTTCCAATGTGATTACCATTTATGTATCACGAGAAACATTATGAGAAATGGGGCTTTGGGATCGTGTTTGTAGAAAGAACTAGCTGCGCCCCACCGCTTCGCTTGCGTGGAAATTAATTGCACACCTAAGTGTATCATTATTTACTTTATAGTTTATTACGAATCACAAACTTTAATAACCCGACTTACTCCAATTTTAGGAAAATTTTGGAAATTTTTGAGATACGTGTTCAATAGTTTTGTATTCTTAGCATTCTCTGTAAGTTTCAAGCTTATTGAGCCACTGGTTAAGGAGTAAAAAAAAACTCAATTAGCGTTTGAGGAAATGCCACCAATTTGCGGGTCTCGGAAATAGATATAGAATAACTAATTCTATCCCAAAAATAGAACTAATACCCACATAGGGAGAGGTTGAGTAATACAACAGTATTACTCAACCTCTCCGAATGTGGGCCACCGCAGTTTCGCGAGCCGATACAGGATTAAGCGATCTCTCAGACACGTAATAGTTTCTGGGTCAAACGGAAGATTAGTGGAGCGAAAGGTTATTTGTTTAGCGTTGCTGTCGACAGGCAATTAATAAACTGGGAAGCAGAAAGAGACATGGGTTGTGGTGTTTGAGAGTCAGCAGCGTCAAGGCCGAGTGGTTTTTCATCACTTAGTTTGTCAAACAGATGAACTACACGGCAGTTTTTGACAGAGTAACCCCATTTAATGATGGACAACCTTGTGTTCAATGTTTTTATGTTGAATGTAGGGCAACTTTCTGAGGTTTACAGCTTTACTATCATAATCATCATGCTGGACTCTTACGCCCTTCCACTTACGCCTGGAGCGATAGAGTTCCTGTGCCGCCTTCATCTATCGACTCCGAACGACTAACATTGATGAAATTCCAAGTTTTCCTCATCTTTGTTTGATTTTATAAAACGGAGCAAGATTCTAAATTTGTAAGAAAGTTCAAACTCCAAGCTCTCGAAACTACCGAAGTCTTTGTAATTATTTATTTCTATTCTTGTATTATTTGTTGGAACGATGTGTATTGTTACCGGGTTCGTTAGTTCGGCATTGGCATCCACGTATTTGTTGCAATGTTTTGTTTTGGGAACCAGTTGGGTAATGTTTATAGAAACAAGTGGATATCGCTTTGACTCCTATATGGACAAAGCCATATGTGTTTTTATTGTGCCCGTAACATTGTATTCGTGCAACAATTGTGACTGTCACTACAACGTCGTTATCTCTACTCTCTCTCTACTTCACACTAAGTTTGGATGTTTACATGTTTGGATGGATGTTTGTTACTTCTTTACGCCAAAACAACTGAACGGATAGGGCTGAAATTTTTCATACAGGTTTTTTACAGGGAATTTTACATACAGGAGTTCTAGGCGTGGAATAAACCATAGGCTACGTAGGCGGCTTTTCACCCATAAATCTGTTCCCATAGGATAGAAATAACATTAAACGTTTCCATAGAAAATACGCGTGCGAAGCCGCGGGCAGAAACTAGTACTTAATAAAGAAAGTTATAGATTTTTACGCTTTTGCTTCCTCCTTAAGTTTTGTATTGGTAAGTCCTTGTTGTATTGGTAAGTCCTTGTTGTAGTTATTTGTATCAAGTCTTCAAGGACAAAAGAATCGCTCTTATCAAAAATACTAAAGACTCCATCACCTACTCCAGCCGCCTATAATTCCATATCCATTATTTGCGTTGGGTTTTCTTTCTCTGCTACCGGCGCCCCCGGCTCTGTCCTCCCTACAAGGCAACCGCCGCCGCCGCCACCGCACACGTCGATTACGAAAATTGGAGAACTTGCCGCCTTCAAATTATACCACTAGCCGCCTTCAGTGCAGTATGTCTCGCACACAGAGCTTTGAGAAACCGCTTTTGTAGAGGCGGGAGATCGTTGCTTGTTTTTGCTGAGTAACAATGGAAATAATAGTATACAATGAAAGGTCGTGAATATCGATGTAGTTTCGCTTCTGTGTTATTCCCGTGTTTGAATGTTCGTCTTCATTGAGCCCAAAAAAAAGATAAATCTCAAAATAAATTCCGCTTAACAAAGCTATCATTCGTGTCTACAAGTCTGCTCTCGTTAACTTTTCCGTGCTCTGTCCATTGCCATAGGAAGTGATTATTGTTTATTTTTATAATTGGCGTGACAGGAAGTATCTGTGAATTAAATCAGAAGACGCTGAGGGAACGCCGACAGGTTATTGAGTGGTCTGTCTTGGAATGATGTATGGTGGTTTGCGTCAGCTCTTGAAGGTTTCTGGTTACGTTGCTTTTGGATTGTGGAAAGATTGGTCGATGCCAGAATTAAACCTGTTGATGGCGTTGACTGTGGTCAGTTTTAAATGAACTTGAATAACAGCGTTTGACAGAGACCTTTAGCCATCCTCAGTCACCTTGTCTACATTGGTTTGATCATTAGAGACACAATATTAGACATGCTTTGCTGGTATTTTCTAACTACCGCAGCAGTTTTTTTTTCTGAATGTATAATTGTGGGTGAACGTAGCATCACAGCAAAAACTACAGTTTCCCGTTACGCGAGACCAATGCCACAGCGAGTCGCAAATACACGACCTCAGCGAAAATAAACAGTTGCTTTTGTTACGTTATAATTGTTCTTCATTGTTCACCTGTCCTGAAATAACGCGTTCGAAATAGCACTTTTCAGGTAAACACGACTTGCTGGTTAATTGTTGGAATGAGAATTTCTTAATTGTTATTTTACCTAATTGATTCGTCAAGAAAGGAGTAATTTACTTTTCTATTGTGTGTTGGGCATTTGTGTTAAACGTGACGTGGGTTTCTCGTCTCATGTAGCTATATAGCACAGCAAAGTACTCAGGAAACAGTAAATCGATGATACCAAACAGCAAAGGCTCTTTGAAATAAGGTTTTGCATACTTTGTCGATTCCACTCAGCTCTATTTATAGCAAACCCCTTTCCATAACTATATCGGGAGCTAAACATGATCATAAAACGACCTGTAAGGAACCTGCTAACTGGTGCTTCGGATATTTATAGCATGGCCTTGATGATTTGCATTGCGTCTATAGATTTTTATAAACCTCCATTCCAGAAAAAGAAAACCAGCTTGGTTTAAAATCAATAGGAGTGCGAGTACCAGGCGGAAAAATCATGGACATCCAATGATTTCTACGTATCTACATTATCGCAGTTAGCGTCTGACATTTCACGTGATCAATTGCGAACTCAACAAAAAACTCAAGTCAAATAGTTTCTCTAGCATCACGTCAGGTAACAAGCACCTAATTGGCTGTCCCGTCTGACGAAGGTTCCCAAATAATTTTTTTCAGAGTTCTTTCACCTCAGAAAGGTACCTAAAATTTCCCAGGTAACAGTGAAAACCAATAAGCGACGAGAGCAACGACCCGTAGATACACGTGATTGGCCATAGGATAAGAATTCCAATTTTATAAACCCAGATCAAATTTTCATGCGTCACAGGAAGGGGTTATTTCCGCGAGGGCCGAAATGTAAATTTTTCATAAATAATGAATTGTTGAAGGGAATATTCTCAGAACAATTAAAAGTTACTAAAAATATTTCTCGGCCCATGACCTAACTGAGGTTAGCGCAGTTATTTCGGGATGAGAGAGCTCGGTTCGTGACTTTAACAACTGCTAGACTAGTGTACCTAGACACTTCAGCGATGAAAGCGTAGTTTACGTATTTTATGTACGTTGCATGTATAAAAGGTACTTATGCAATGCAAGTGTACGCTACCTCATGACTATTACGAGTATCCTCAATGTCCTTATTCGCGGTAGTTAAAAAGGAAGGTACATAATAAACTTATCACGTTCAAAACGCGTAACAAGATGATTTGGAAATTTAAAAGCAGACAGACTTCAGATTGTTCTTTGCTGTAATTATTCGTCATATATAGCACAGATTTATAAGTATAGTATAAATAAATAGATATACTCACTCGCATAGACCGCCAGAAATGGGGCTGGACTGGACACATGCTGCGTAATGGGAAGAATAAATGGAGCAAGCAAATCACAATATGGTACCCAAGAGACGGGAATCGAAGCCAGGGGCGTCCAAAGACAAGATGGGAAGAAGACATAAGACTTACACTTGGGCCATATTGGACAAGAGTCGCAGAAGACAGACCTCAATGGAGGCAGTTGGAGGAGGCCTATGCTGAAAGGCACAACAAACTGAGAGACATTTTGTAGAAGCAACACAGAAATGGCAACATAAATCATTAAGCAGTATTTAAGTTACTATAAGAATCTTTTCATAAAATGTAAGTTTTGGAAATAAAAGGCTATATTATTATTATTATTATTATAAATAAATAAATAATAGATAAATAATGCTATTTAATCCACACAGTATAGTACTAGGGGTATATAGAGAATGAAGCAAATTATGACTTCATATACCTACCCAGTAGGAATACCCTAAACAACAATAGTTTAAAAATTACTATACGTCATTTTCAAATACATTTTTGTATTTTGAATCTCGCGGGCGAATGTTCGCTTTAATCAAATCAAAATCAAATCACACATTTATTTCAGACATTGCAGTTTACATACACAGTCCTTATAAACAAGAAGTTGAAGTTTTTAAGTTCACGTTAAATCTTTTCTTTTCTCGACTAGATTGTTATCTACGGTGTATGCTAGCCCCGTTGTATATACCTACATAGCTTTATGTTTAACGACAGACTATAGTAGGTACCTAAATGTTCATTGCTATGCAACGAAGCTAGGATCCAGTCCATCAAGCCAACTCCATCGATCACAGCTCGCGTGCCTCCATCCATTACTCGATTACACGGACCATTCGCAATCGAACCTATTCCTGCATTTACAACCTGTTTGCGTTTTTACAGATTATCGATCGGTTTAGCGTGAAATGCAGTAATAAAATGTTTTACTCACAAATATTTAGGAATTTTTCTACTTCCTCATTGAATTTTTCCTCTAAAGGTGTGTTCAGATTAAGTTACAAAACATGCTTTAAAACTTATGACGTTATTTAACATGTTTTAAAATGTGAACGTTATAATTTCATATTTTAATACTGTGGACGTGCTATATACCTAACATAAGTTACGCAATATGTTACATAATCTGGACGCACGCTTGCAGATTTGAACTTGTTTGAACTTGTAGATTTTTTTATAAGGTAGGAGGAGGAGTAGGTAGGTTTAAATAGTAGGTAGGTAGGTCTTTTTCGTAAAGGTTGTTGATTCAGTTCTTATTACTTACGAACAGATATTTACGAACTTTTAGTATACCTTTTTATCTATGTTATCATATAAGTAAATCCAGGTCTGGACGACGACGCAAACTTTCAGCCCGATTTTTGTGTATGTTCTCAGTATTCTGATTTTATTGTATGTTGATAATGAAGTCTATGCTCGCTCTTGAAGTGTTGAATACTCAAGAGATGCCAAAAGTTTTATAGTTCTGACTACCTTGACGGATTCCGTGCGTCATTTAGTTGTAATGTGATATTAAAACTATGAAATATTGCGGGTAAAATATTGTGTTACTTGTGGAATAGCCGATGTTGCCAGAAATTTAATAACTCTGAGCTTTAATTTGTATTTAAGAGCAAGAGAGTTCAATTATGATCTCTTAAATGTAGCTATATGTACTTCGAATATAAAAATCTCTTTGCTCGTCTTTTTATGAACATGTACATACGTCTACTTACATGTTCATAATATAATATAAAATAAACAGTTATTGAGTTCTTACCTTACCTACTCTATTATTCCTTATATCGTAGTACCAAACCGGGTTGTTTCAATTAATATTAACGTATAACAACTTAATTAAATTTTCTTCATATCTTTGTCTCAAAGTAACTATCTAATTTGAAATCCCAAAATAGATACTAATAAACCTTCTCACGATTAGGTAATGTAAACCCAATCTTATCGTGCAAACTTTACGAGCGAGCCGGTATCATCCGATCTGAACTAACAAGAGCCAGGTGCAAATGGATTTACAAGCAATTTAAATATAGTTTCTGAGCTATTTTAGTGCTTTCTGAAATACTTTTACAGTGACAAAATGGCTTCCCACAAGCTTCAAACGACCACTCGTTCCGCGAGCTGTCTGTCATCTGATGCCGTCAATATAAAATTCAATATAATCAATCTAAAATTAATATAAAAATCGTAAAAAAATCTGCATACAAATATGGACGAGTTGAAGCCCATATTTGTATGCACATTTTTGTGTTGTGCTGCAGCGGTGCTTTCCAGGTGTGCGAAAAGCATTACCGTTGCTTTCGTGTCCAAGTGCCGGTTTTAGAGCTAATGCTTGTAGCGATGCTCTCACCATGTTTACAGGTACGGCCAAGGCTGCCGCGCCCAAATATGACCTATGGCCGGAGGGCGCCATATGCTACTATTGCCGATTCGTGGTCTTCACCCGAAAACTTGCCTACTCCTACCGAGCAAATTATCGGCTATCAATAATAATGTAAAAGCCTATTAACATAATGAAAAATACATCTCTAGTCCAAAACATTGCAATAAATATCAACGCCAATCTCCATATTTTAGTCCAGACATGGCAGCAAACCGCCCTAGGCGATTCTAACGAAAGCATTTCAAATAATTGTTCTTTACTTCTTTAGAGACACGGTTGCTTTTCTTTTGTTGTTATTTTTGCTCGGTCATGACCTTGGCTGAAACCTGTTTCCACAATAACTTATCCAGAGTGAATTAGGCGTGTTTTTATTGCATGTCTATATTGATCGAGAATTTGCGAAGTGCTTTTGTATATTATTTCATTCAGTCTTTTAGAAATCTTTATATTATGGTTTTGATACGTTTCTAAGTGTAAAAGAGAATATCCTTTTGGTATCAAGTATTTTTTAAAACAAGTTGTATGGGATCGGTTCCTATAAACTTCATAATTATGATTTTTTATCAGTCACAAGACCGCCAGGATTCACTAAGGATTTATTCACACTCGACAAGGTATCCGAAAACATATTTAAAGGTAGTATAGCAAAACACGAACCAACTTTTATTACATTTTAACGAGTTTTTATTGCAAATATTCCGCATTTTGTTTGCCAGTGATTTCAGCACCTATCACTTTCATTAACTCATGAAATGTCTAAAATACGATGGGTTTTTTTGAAAATATGTTTCACTATGTACATAAATGTTTCAATTGTTAATATTAGTTTTTATGATTTAATTATAATTTTCTTTGCTAATCAAGACTTCACTATGACAATTTGGTAAATCCCCATTCCTGAATTATTTTGATCGCATACCACACTATAAAAAATTTGCAAGAATTAAGGAAAATACTGCTGTAAATTTTTTACAGTGTGACAACGTCTCCACGAAAATTTTATCTTTCATTCTCACACTTATATTATAAAGGCGAAAGTTGGATGGATGAATGTTTTTTACTTCTTCACGCCAAAAGTACTTAATGGATCGGGCTGAAATTTTGCGCAAATGTGAGTCTAGACACATAGGCTAATTTTATCCCATAAATACTGATTTATGGGTTGGTCTACGTACACAATACAAATAACATTTATTTCAACGTTTATTCTTAGAAAAAAAGCCCGCGAGCCCACACGAAGAAACTAGTTCCTACTAATTTTAAGAATACCGATTCAATTATTGTTCAATCCAGAAGGACACCTACTTACTATTATTTCGTCTTGTGGCAACATTTAATTTACCTCATTCATTAACGTTTTCCCTACCTCCATTAGAGTCGTCTGTAAGTTAAATTCAGAATCCTCTACAGTTTCACCTTGCAGTAATTGAACTCCATTCATGAAAGCTTTACCTTCATTCACCTAGATGACGTTGGCCCGCTTCCGTACGTCACAGAATATAATAGCAGGTCCTACAACTGGGTCAGGGGTTCATTGTGACGTCATAACCTCTTTACCTATTCTCTGTTCCTGTGACCTCTCACGGAAACTGTAAAATAATGTTCTACAAATTAACCTTATGCATAAAATGCATTTCCTTCTGCTTGTTTAATTTGATTTGTTTGTACATTTATTGAATTTACTATATTTAAAAAAATCTTTTGTGAGTGTTTTTATTATTTTACCTAAATGATTATGTTTGTAAAAGAAGTTATAAATAATAATAAGACGAGTAACTCCTGTATTTTTTGTACGTAATAATATTAAGTACCTATTGCTAGTTTCTCTATAAAATTATTTGGAAGGTATGTATATAAGTCAGCTTTATTGCATCTTTACCCTATGTTTTGCTTATAATAGAGGAAAGGAGAACAATTTCGCTATGCCTAACAATTTTCTCATATAGTAAACAACAAACTATCATAAATCCCTAGATAACAATCAAATTATAACGTTTTATTAAAGCTCCACGCACGTCTATTCACAATAACTTTCATTCAGCCCCTCATGCAAGCTCTCTCCCATTGACGTGACGTCATCGTAACTAGGTCAAGGGCCCAGCTTCCGTCATAGCCCTCGTGTCAGGGACCCGGGCTAACCTCGTCCCATCTACCCTACTCACCCAGATACAGAGGTCTGTGGAAGGTCCTGGAAATTTCCACCCATTTTCCACCTGTCGGGGCTGTCAGAGTAATGTGATAAGAAATGCTGAATGAGCTTATGTCCCAAAAATAATTTGGAATTTGGGACTTATAATAAATAAATAATGGAAAATCTACACAGCATCATCTAGCCCCAACTAAGCAGAGCTTGTGTTATGGTGGTGCTAGAAGACTGATATACATAATAACAATACATTACCTACATAGATATATATTTTTTAATATACATAGTAAATAAATACCCGATACAAAGATTTGCGGATCATTCAAACATTTGCCCCACTTCTGATGTTAGATTTTAAAGGCTTTACCTACCTAGTAAATTATCTTAATTATAGAATCATGGAATTGCCTACCTTACTATGCAACCTAACATTTTGGGAATTGAGAATAATGAAATCAGAAGTCAAAAGTCAATAACTTTATTTCTTTAGGCTTACAAAATAAGGACATAGATAGACAAGTGAAATACCAACCATTAATTACTATCAAATAAGAAGTGTTATTGAGTTTCTCTTCACTTCAATCTTTTGTCCACTGGTGGAAGAAGTGGAAAAGAAACCACCAGCACTTTTATATAATCACTTATGTGTCTAATACATGTTGCTGTTAGATGGGAATCGAACCAGCCCCGCTACATCGGTCTTCATTACGAATCAAAATCAGGTTTCGTCTGGTATCACCTGTAGTTTTATATATTTCGTAATTTCAATGTAAATGTATTGATATGTTTCAACAAGACAGATAAATCGTCAGTAAGGACCAAACCAAAGCATTATCATATCATTATTATAAATGCGAAAGTTCGTGTGAATGTTTGTTCCCACGTATCTCCGTAACCACTTAACCTATTTAGATGAACTTTGGTATGTAAATAGTTCTTATACTTATTCTAGAACACATAGGCAAATCTAATTGAAAAATTAACCTTTGAGGGTTTTAAAAAGGTTGGTAAAGTTTCTAAAATTATTTTAAAATTGTTTTAAAATTATTATTTCTTGGTTAGATTCACTTAAAACTCGGTATAAATAAACTATAAAGTAATTAATGATACACGTATTTTATATTTTTACAAAACTACACTTTCCACGCGGGCGAAGCCGCGGGGCGCAGCTAGTGTTAACTAAAGAATTGAAGATCTGTATAAAACTATCAGTAAAACTAAACATCGCCCTTGCACTTTCTTGAAAGGTCTGGCTTTAATACTCCTAACATCCGAACACATTAAAGCCCCTGAGGGTTACAGCTTGCAACCTTGCCCTTTGAGTAAATCCTGAAGCTTTATCTTCTGGGTTATTATGACCTTATAAACACTTTATTGCTTTTCATTTTATCAGATTCCTCATAGGTTTCTTATAAACTTAATCTACTGATGACCTTTTCTAAGTTTATACTTCATGTGGGAAATCTAACTTCTCTATTATTAAGTTCGGTATCATCGTCACTTGAAAACATAAAGTTTGTTGTTGGACGAAGACATTATTATGAATGACTTTCAAAATTCCCAAGACACTGAAGAAGGATTCTTACGTTATCATTGCTTAAATATGGATTTAAGTATTAGTAGTATTAGTATGGACTAATATTATAAATCTGAAAGTAACTCTGTCTGTCTGTTACCTTTTCACGGCTAAACGGCTGAACGGATTTTAATGAAATTTGGCGAGGAGGTAGACGGTATCCCAGGGATGGACATATGGTACTTTTTATCCTGGTAAAGTGCGTGCGAAGCCGCGGGCAGAATCTAATAATAAATAAATTATAAAATACTGGACAATTCACATAACATCATCTAGCCACAAGCTAAGCAGAGCTTGTGTTATGGGTACTAGATAAATAGGTAATACATTATACTACTGCAATAGATATTTTTTATATAGAAAATACCCAGAACACCCTGAACACATATCTGCAGATCGTAAAAACATTTGTGCCGAGGCGGGAATCGAACCCGCGTCCACCTGCGTCACAGGCGGACTTTCATCCTCTGCGACACAGAGGTAGTTCAATAACGCTGTAAGAATTCTTCTATCCTCGTACTATCCAAATGAAGCCACTTGTAGTATACTAGTATAGCTTTCATACCACCCAAAGCTCTCGATAATGCTTTCCGTGAATTGATTTTATTGCTGTAGTGATGATAAAATTGTTTTTTTACGTTATAGTCTCCGGAGATTACGAATGATTTTCACTACTGGGAAATTGTATTATGAAGGAATGTGCAGAAAAAATATTGTCCCACGATATATTCTTGGACACAGAGGATGCGTTAAAATTTTTCAAGATCAAGAATGTTTTAAATAATTCACATAACAATACAGAAAACGCAATATCACCAAAACCCAAAGCAGTTTAGGACAAAGAAATTAATTCGAGCAAGTAACTGACGCACTTCGTACAAACAAACAAGCAAGCTATCAACATCGTTGTTTGATAGCAAATCAAGTTGTAAATCATTGCCATACGACATCTTTCAGCATGAAAGGTCAGCTGCTAAAGATAATTCACTTCACGATTTAAACCGCATGCTGAGTGACGCTGTCCGTGTGCTTTTCATGAATGAGATACCTGCGTAGGCGCATGTAAGTTATGAGCGAGGAAATCAATTTGCACGAGACAAATTTGGATTCTACAAATGTTGAAATTGACGCAAAACTAACTTAAGAATCTTCTCAGAAAATAAACGTTGAAGGAAAAGTGTAGGAAGTTACCGAGTGCTTTCAAATATGTTCCTTACTAGCCTGCAGGCTAACAACTTGCAGAACTTGGCATGCGTTTTTGGTGCACGCGTTATGTCGGGATAAAAAGTAGCAGTTAACGTTGGTAGTAATCAGGTCTAGAACTACATCTATGCAAAGTTTCAGCCTGATCCATTTAGTGATTTGGTCGTGAAGCGGTAACTAACATCCAACCTTTCGCATTTATCATATTAGTGTGATTGATTATATGATACGAAGTAGTGGAACTGAAAACAATAAAATATAATCAATAATAAATAAATAAATGTAATTAATTATGTCTTGTGTGTAATTGTAATTAGTTGAGAAGTGTGTGGCATAGATCTATCGTTAACTTAGTAGACTGCGTAGTAGTTTGTTAGTGTCACTCACATTAACAAATTGATTGGGATAGATGACCTGCCTGACGCAAGTAGGAAGGTACATCCCAGCAGTACTCAGAATTTATGATGGAAGGAAAACTGAAAATTCAATCTAATTTTATGATGTAAAATATACAATAGTATTTTGTCATTTTCTTTGCACGAGTATTAATTTTAGATTGAATCCCCGTCGTTCTATAAGTTGGAATAAACTCAAATTTCACGATGTACAATTATCGAAAAGCATTTTATCATTTTGATAGATAATTGTTTTTATTTACGACTTCAGACACACACGTACAAATCAGACTACAGCAATTAAACAGGATGCTAGTAAAAAGAAACAATAATAAAAATACAAGTAATAAAAACAAATAATAACATAATTAAAATCTATGTAAAATGTCTGTGTGTGCTGCAATATCAATATACGACCGCCAATTGTCACTTTGTTATAATTGTTTCTTAGTTATAAGTGTGCTTTATAATATGTTCTATCTTCTATCTATCTAAAATTGATTGTATTTATAAAGATCTTAAAATTAATTAATTAATCCAAACTTCTCATACAGTCTACAGGTGATCGGAATGCTGGCTTCTATTTCAGTCAACGAATTAGCATTGCCATTCAACGTGGCCATGCTGCCAGCATTCTGGGCACACTGCCTTCTGATGACGGCTTAGATTTTTAAGATATAGATATAAGTCTAAATACTAGTTGTTATTGTTTTATTCTGTTATTGTAATTTTCTTAATAAATCGGCTAATAAATCTTTGCAAATTGCCTTAAAAAATCAATATTAATGTTTTAATGTCCACCAACACAAAATCTTCCAAAAATAAATTACAAAGAAACATTAGAAGCGATCTCTTCCAGGCTACACTATAATACATTCTAGTTTCCGTACTTAAATTACTTGGAATACCCAATGTACAGCCCAAAAAAAAAACGTCAGCATAGGTTTTTACGTAACTTTATAAAAGTGGCTGAAATATAAACAACACTTCATGCTCTACAGAACATGCTAAACTAAATAAGACTGCTCAAAATTAAAATATCTTAATAAATATTTCACTCTGACGGCCAAACATAACAGCTGTTGTAACAAGAAAGTGGTAAATATCTTAATTTATTCGCTACGGTATTGACATTAGGCGCTAAGGGTATGTACATTATGCCATTTGCCATAGTTACCGTTGGTTTCACAGTCAGTTAGGCAGGGAACGTGCGGGCGCGATTTTGGAAACCATGTAGGGGTGCCTTGATAGGGGCCAAACGAACTGTGTCTTTAAATTGGCAAAAGGTTCGAAGTCAGTTAAATTGACAAAAGATGTGCACAAATTCAATGCAATGGCGCTCATGGGGAGGTCTATGTCCTGCTGTGGACTAATATAGGCTTATGATGATGTGCACAAATTCAATGCAATGGCGCTCATGGGGAGGTCTATGTCCTGCTGTGGACTAATATAGGCTTATGATGATGTGCACAAATTCAATGCAATGGCGCTCATGGGGAGGTCTATGTCCTGCTGTGGACTAATATAGGCTTATGATGATGTGCACAAATTCAATGCAATGGCGCTCATGGGGAGGTATATGTCCTGCAGTGGACTAATATAGGCTTATGATGATGTGCACAAATTCAATGCAATGGCGCTCATGGGGAGGTATATGTCCTGCAGTGGACTAATATAGGCTTATGATGATGTGTTCAATAAAAAATCATGCAGTTTTAAATAAGAAGGATCTTACATACTTACATATAAAGCTGCGCACAAAATGAGAGAGTGGGTTCAGCTGTTCAAAAACCACCTTAAGGAATCCTTACGGATCCAAGTGACTTCTTGACGAAAGCCAAACATTTCTTATTATATCAGACTCGTGGTAGGTATTATTGATGATCATTGCTAATTACAGTGTCGGGGCAACCCTAATATAGACGCGTGCGCATGCGCGAGGAAGCAAGCCAGGTGTGCGCAACGGGAAGCGTCCCATTGGACGCATTGTCGAGATAAGGAGAACGCGGTCTGAATTAGAATATGACGTTCATTAGATATGTCAGTTGTGTTATAATTACGAGTATGTTCGAAAAATTGAGCTTATTGACACGTCTGTTATGACGTGCGTGGCTTTTATCCTCTCGGATGAGTTGTCGGGAAAGCTCCTAATATTCAAACATCTGGATAGAATTGTTTACTAACTAGTTTCAGCCTGCGGCTTTGCACACGTTGTTTCTATGGAAACGTTTAATGGTATTTTATACGTATAGTTAAATAATTTGTTTTATTCGTGAAATGTTCAATTTGTGTACAATACATAGGTACTTTGACAATTTTATTTAAGTGAAAGCAAAATACTCAAAATCAACAGCGTTTAGAAGAAATATCCAAATAACGAATATATTTTTTAATTCGTAACTTGGATATTTCTACAAATAATAATGATTTTGGTGAGCATAATACTCATCCATAGATTTTTCTACATTACTTACGGAAGCTACCTACACGTTGTTTATTAATAATTCAATTATGAATAAAATAACAAAAACAACTTAATACAATTATAAGCAGCTACCCAGAACGTACAAAAATAAAGTTTATTAGATAGCCAATCGTTGTTTTCCGAAAACTGTTTTGCTATGGAAAAACTTCGCCATGAAAGGTTCAGACACACCCCGCAAAGTTTGTTTTTATACCTATGTGCCCAATAAGCGTCAAACACGCGGAATCAAATAAACCTTCCATACTTTCCACGTAAAACAATATTCCATTACGCTAAATGCTTCAAAATATTTGTCTTGTAGTGTACACATTGGTACTTTTGACGCCAAGGCTACACTGCGTGGCAAATAAACGGACGTGTCTTCCTCACGTAAAGGTTGGAAGATTCCATGCGAATTGAAAACACGGTATCCTTGCGGTTCGTTTGTTTCCAGAATTATAGAGGGAACGCCGCTGACCTTTGCTAATAAAGTTTGGATGGGTTTGTTCGCCTATTAAAAATACTAATGCTCATGTATTTCTTTTTGCATATTCAACAATACTTACTACAACAGTACAGTTTACTCGAAACTGCTGTAGATAACATTGCTGTAAACATTATAACACAAGTACTAACGAGTACTTACCTGACTGGGATGATGTCGGTACAAGTACAGCTTTGTCCCATGCAGCACTCCCCACACTTGCTTCCACGATCTGTCACTCGCTCGCTGTTGGAGAAGAGGTCGAGATTTATAATTTTGAAGGCACGGACATGTTGTCGTCCAACATGGGGCACATTTTACCTCGTTGGGCGCCAATGAAGCGTAAAATCAGGCTGTTACCGAATTATTACGCTTTATTGGTATTAATCATAAAACAGCACTTTACACAACAAGGTTTTGTATCTTGGGAGACTTATACGATGTACATTTTATACCTATCTTGGGTTTTATACGTTTTAACGTCCAAAATGGGGCAAAAAATTCGTACCATGTTGGGCGCCAATTTGTAACGTTCCATTTTTTACGTACCTTTCCGTTGCTAACCACCATCTTGATTTGCACGTTTCCTTGCACGTCGCCCTCGACGGGATCCTCTACGTTTTCTATCACGTCTCCGTCTCCTTCCTTCTCTTGACTGTTAAAATGAATTTATTTATTTATTGCTAGTACAGAAATACATTCCCAATTACACTAGTTAGGATTAACAGTTATATGGTACGTACTTTAGAATATAATAATTAGTAGATTGACATTTGTAAGCATAATGATTTTGTACAAGTGTTTTGGTCAGCTCGGGACGGCAAGTCAACTGTCTGAAGGTTCAAAAATACTAAGTTACTACGAAAAGAGATTGAAGATGCAACATCAGGCTTCATAAAGCTTTCTTCCTATGCAGTATTTTTATACAAACAACAACTGAAAAACAAAAATAGCTGAAAACTTAAAAGTTGCTACAATCATGCCAAACATTTAACACTAAGGTTTAATAAGTAAAACAGTCGATATTATACGTGAATCATGCACAAAATTATTACAACACGATTTTTCGACGTATTTTCATGCAGATAGCAACCGTTGATTATTAATTGCCAACATTATAGTTAATTTTAATTTACAAATCGACCGAATTCGTCTATATAAATGGTCTTATAATGTAATTTGAAACTTATTGATGAAACGCTTTTGTGAGGATATTATTGTAGCATGGGCGATATTTGCTGCGCTTATTGTCAGAAATCATTATTGGAATCATCAGCTGGCCACTCGTGGCGCCATCTATCATGCGTGTCGTCTATTTGTTGCACACATTGAAAAAGCGCCACCTAGTTTACATAGTGTAAACTACGTCGTCATGCGACGTACCGCAAAGGGAGGACTGCATGGGGGTCGAATATTCGCAGCAACGGAGTAATGTCGTCGGTGAGCCGAGGAGGGCGCCACTTGCGGTAAACACTGTATTTTCAACCGGATTACCATAGCGTAAGACACAATTTAATAATTTTTACTGTGTTATGTTTATTTATTGGGGTTAGAAACTAATTTAACAGTTATACATTTTAAAAACCACTAAGAACGACAAAATACAATTTATTACGGATGTAAGCGGGTTAACTACGAACCTGATTTGTGTTGGAAGAACACCAACGTTTACACCCGTAATAAATTCGTCAAACTACGATAGTTTTTAAAGTAAAATGACAAAATACAATAATTATCTAACTACAAAACGAACCTTCATAAAACCTTCATAAAATTTAAATATTGTGTAAAAATTAAGGATAACTAATTCGTTTTACATGACAGATAACAGATATGTTATAAACAAGATAGTGTCAAAACGCATGTTAGGTACACATTATACTACTTTTTTTGCGAGAAGAAATTTATGACAGCTATATACTAAACCCTCTAAATGTTACAATACAAGAATAAATATTACCTTCTTAGGTTAAGATGATCAATTTCTGGTTCCACGTCGCCGTCAAGATGCAACCGATCTCCCCAAGTCGCTTTTAGGTAGGACACTCTACGCATAGCACGCTCTTCTTCTGCTTGAAAATAAAAATATTCATGAACATCTGACCTTTAAATCAAAGCAGAACAGTTGCATTTATGAACATGAACATACCCCCAAGTTGAGCATCTTTCTTCTGCCTTCTAGTGACCACGTCATCGGCAAAACCTGTGCAAACAGTAAAGCTATAATAAAATGTCACAAAACATGTTTCTGTTAGATAATTAGTTAAACATCGAAATACGACGGTTAGAGTTTAAATTATTGAATTATTATTTCCACTGAAGAGCACAAAACTACCAAAGATAAGTTTGTTTTAGCTCTGAAAGTGTTGTTAGAAGATCAGCCCAATAGCACACCTAGAAGCACATTAATGCATTCCGATGCAAGTTTAGTGGAAGTTTGCCCCGTGCGTCAGCGCCATCTTTTGTCCAAAGCGCTGTGTTAGTACCGTAGTAACATTGATTATAAGCGCAGGCGCAGTTGTTAACTTAGAAATAGTCGAGCAAGTCGATTTACTTATTATTAGAAGGGTTCATTCATTTGTGTAGTTCTTTGAACTAGATGCGTATGATGACAAAATAAATTATCAATTTTATTGCAATTATTGGTCCACGAACATCAAAGTCACGTAAAACACTGAGGTAGGGATGTTAACTAACACTGATAGATAATACAGCACCTTATAGAAAGCAGTAAACAACTGCAATAATAGTATCTACACAAACAAACTACCCTACATCAACCCCATCGACTCGCAAAGCAGAAGCGTAGGGAAGCATTGAATGCGACGTCGCGTGCTCGACCTGAATCGGCTGGCGTGCTCGGCGTGGGCGATGGAGAGGTAGCGGCCGACGACCCCGACTGGCCCACAGAATGGCCCATGGGTGGGGCCAAGCTCAGCTGCGTGGGCCTCTGCGGGCCCTGGGCCCCGGGCAGCGACACGCGGTTCATCGCCTCCATTTGTTCCCTGTTCAGCCCCATGCGTCTCTTCGCGTGACTGCCATCTTGGGGCGAACAGTGCGGTTAGACGCGGTGCTAAGCCGTGAGTGCACGTTTTCATGTATACGCAAACCGTTTTGACCATTCGCTACTCTTTACTTTTTAGATTTGTCCATCAACATTACCTAAGTTGAGTACAGAGGCTCCCCGGGGTTTTAAAAAAATATTTGATCGTCTGGTCAACGCGACGCGTGACCCGAGAGCTGGTGAGTATCTGGCGCAGCGCATCAGCATTGCCATACGGGGGCAATGCAGCTCTTGGGGACGCTTTCGACTGGTATGAAATGGATCAGTTGAGCTACCTGTAGATTGTTTGCAATAGTCTGCCGTTAGCTCAATTAGTTATACTATAAATACTAAATCGAATTTGTTTTTTATTATTTGTTTCTAATTTTCTTGACACATGACCAACTTAATTTTAACTCCCACCGCAAGATGTTTATGATCCAAGATCTGAGACACTCGTATAAACAGTGCTCCTCACACCGAAAGCTTGCGCAGATTCTGTTAAAGTAAATTTTTTCTTGTCGTGTCAAGGAACCTTCTCCTACCCCTCCACCAATGACAGGACATGGCAAGCTCAAGCTCAGCATGGCCGAACCGGATGGTACAGTTTGCGTATGCCAATGTAAACATAGCACCTTCAGAAAGCTGGTCAACTGTGAGTAACTCACCGTTATCCACCTTTCGTAGCGTGGCTCTAGTGCGTGAATGTATAGATTATAGAAGCTAAATGATTACCTGTGGCATGATGTCTTCTAATGGGTAATCCTTCACTACCGGTGCTGTTTGACCTTGTTCGCATTTGAACCTTTGCTGTTTCTGAAAGCGGATGAAGGTTTTATGAGTGCATCTAATGAAATGCTAAGCCTATTATGGAGTGTATCCCATCTGGCCCGGTGACTTGGCCCGGCGCCGGGCCACATGGGAAAAAAGTTTTAACTGGCCCGGTGATGTGTTTACCGGGCCAAATGCCACAAATCAAGTGCCATCGTCCCCGGTAAGGTGAGAAAAGAGGATACGCCTCGTAATTTATGAAATACTAAATACATGCATCTACCTATGAAAGGGACTGAACTGAATCAAAAATAATAGGCTTTAGTCTTACCGGGGTTAAATCCTTCTGGAGGTGGGCAATGGAGGTGTTTGCTGCCTGTTATCATAAGCTGATTTCCTGATAAACTGCCGCCGAGTGCTTCATTTTCAAGTTCTGGAAAATACATTTGTAGTCATCATCATCACTCTTCGATATACCAAAATTTAATACTACTTATATTATAAAGCCGAAAGTATGTGTAATTTATTTTGTTATCTAAGATCTCCAAAGCTACTGAACAGATCATGATGAAATTTGGAGTACATTTAGGACTTAGATAATAGGATACTTATTATACCGAAAATACGCGAGCGAAGCTGCGGGCAGAAGCTAGAAAATAAATAAAATAAATATTGCTGGACAATTCACACAACATCATCTAGCCCCAAACTATGCTAAGTTAAGTACCTACATATTAACACAAATTGTTTGTAACATAAACAACATCGTTAAACTAAATGCGATTATCGTAATAGTAAGTGATTATTTTATTTTATCATAATATAATATAGATAGAGAATATAGATTAGCACTAGTGTCCCCTGAAACACAGGATTACCTAGTTCAGGCTAAATTGTTATACTTAGCTATAATTATTCGTTTAGTGCACTAATGTATTGTCTATTTACGTTTCTTTGAATATACATTATTTATTTATCTATTAATAATTTAAGCAGGGCTTGTGTTGTGTTACTTATCTAGTAACTGATAAACCCTACATAGATAGTTTTTTTTAATTATAAACAGAAAACACCTTGAACAAATATCTGCAGATTTGTCAATTAACAAGATTTATTTTTATAGATTTTATTTGCGTATGGTTTTACCTTGTGGTTGCACGTCTAACGACCTTGCTTCTCGTCTCGCCGTCCTAGTCTCAAACTCCTTGCGCCGTAACGCCACGCTCGGCTCTAGCCGCGTGGTAGAAAGCCTGGCCAGCTCGCTGCGAGCCACCTCTGTCCGTCTCTCGCCGCCGCCTCTGGCCTCTTCGAGCTGCCTCGTCCGCGCCGTCACTAATTGTAATTCAGGTACTGGGTATCTGGAACAAACGAAACAACAGTTTAGAGTTACCTAACACGTTTTTACTTCCTAAGTTCATTTTTAAACTTTCAAAACGTAGTCATTAACACTTAAATCAGTAACAATATTACTAAGATTATTACTAAGATTTGTGTTGTTTTGACGCCTCAGTTATGATCATGGCGCATGCAACTGTTCCGAAATATTGGAAAATTCAAAACACAAATAATGGTAGGTAAATATCCCGTTATTAGTGATTTTACGTTTAGTTTGTTATGACACTACTCTGTGTGTGCGACTGAGGGTCATGATTCATGGAAAGATGCTCACTTGTTATCTTCACTTCTATCCGCCTCTGCTGATCCATTCATCGTCCCAACATTCGTGCTGTGAATACTAGGCGCTGTCTCCTGTATCTTCGAAAGGGTCGCCACAAACTGGTTCTTCTCCGGTTTTAGCCTGCCTTTGTCTGAACCGTTGACCTCTCCATAGCCACTGTACGTTCCACTGTCTACGCTCGCAGAACATTCTTCTTTCTTATCTTGCGGTGGTGGTGAGGAAGGGGGAGGGGAAGTCGCGGGCGGGGGCCACGCAGGCTTTTGAAGCTTCTGCGGTCTGGCATAGAACTCTTTTTGCTTTATAGGCGGTGGGGCTTCTGGGGTGACCCAACCGGTCGGCTGGCTGGGACGTCGGAGGAATGCCTCTTTTTGTTCGAGGCTCTTTCGTATTCGTGAGAGGATTATGGAGTCGTCCAGCTCTCGACCAGTGAGGGTCGAGTTCGAGTCGAACGAGCCGAGGCTGTCTTTGCTCTCTGTCGCTGATGATGGGAGGGACGTGTCTGATTCCCGCCTGCTGGAAAACCAAACTCTGATTTAAAAGTGCTCAGACTATACTAACTTTGCGCAGTAAGAAAATCATAAAAAAAATAACGGGAAGTAATGCCAGGAACGTACCCATCATGCAACATGTAATGCTGTCCACCGATCCGCGGCAGATCATATCGCGACGGTGCTAAGGACGCCACGCTAGCGTACTCCGGGTCGTCCCTTCGGATCGGCGCTTGCGGAGCCGGCAGCGCAGCCCTCGGCTTGCGGTACGCGTCGAACAGCCGCGACTCATGCTCCGTTACCGGCGCAGGCATCTCTAACTGCCGCTGCTGCTGGTTCGATTCTGGATTGTAGGCAGCTTCACTGAAATACTGGAAACAAAAAGACAGTTAGGAAAAGTCTATTTCGTATGGCGATACGATATCGAATGAGATTGCGGGACGGCCTGAGTTCTCAATAGACCTGTTAAATTGCAAGGAATATGAGAATGGAAGGAAGGCTTCGGCCCTGCCGCGGTGGCAAAATTCGTCTCTACTACACTAATGATAAAAACGCGAAAGTCTACACTACTTTTATCCAGGTGAGGCACGTGCAAAGCTGCGGCCTGTAGCGTGCTACGGATACTTATAGAACCTACCCTTTGCAGCAGATCGTGGTCCCTTGGCACAACTGTCAGCCTTAACACTCTGGGTTCTCTCTGCGCTAGCTGCACGACCCTCGCGTAAGGCGCCCGTGATCTTCCACACGCGACCGGCTCTCCGTTGACAGCCAGCACCCGGTCCCCGGCGCGGAGCCCCGCCGCCGCCGCCGGCCCGCCCGGCCGAACTGACCTCACGAAGATCGTGTCCATTGGCGCACCCACCGCGCCCACCGCGAGGTGGCGCGCATCTTCGTATAGCTCCTGGAATTAGAACATATTCATGTTAAAGGTAAACAAGGTTTGAAATTGATTAAGAGTGTGAAGAATCAGAGAGTGAATCCTGATGATTCGACCAGCAAAGGAAAGATGTATGCGTGTCCCTTACACCTTACACATACATCTTTCCTTTGCTGGTCCATACGCTACAACGGATTCTTATAATTTTGTTCCTTCGGCTTCCTCGACGTGTTTGTCTCAAAAAGGTGTTTTTTCAGCTTTATTCTGATTTACTGGTAAACTCCTGGGGGACGCGTCAGAAGAATATTTGTTTGGCTTATTAATCCTGACCTATGTGTCTTTACCATTGAATTAGCAAGTGTGTGCCATTATTTTAGCAAGCGACAAACCTGCAGAGAATCCGGCGGGTAGACCACTAGATGTCTGAGCGTGAATCCAAAGCCGTGACGTGCGTCCGGCCGCTGGATGACGATGGTGCGAGGCGCGGAGCAGTGCGCAGGCGGCGCGGCGGCGGCGGCCGGCGGCGGCTGCGCCAGCTGGGGACACACGGCTTGCAGTTGAGGCTGGAAAAGAAGATAACAAACGTTAGTTGGGTGGGTACTAATAGTGATGGAAAATTTATTTAGGTACCTAAGTTTGTGACAAATTATAAAATGCTGAAAAAGCTGAACACTTCACACAGAATCATCTAGCCCGAAGGTAAGCAGCGCGTGATTTGACGCCATATGAAATGTTGGTGGTCATGTTGCTCCCAATTATGACGAAGAACTTGCCCTATTGTGAAACCTGAGATTCTACCTGACATTCTCTTGTATACCGCCTTTCTTCAAGTGAGACGAAAAATTTGAATAAAGTTAGCCAACACATGACGAAATTAACATAATTATTAGTTTAACTAAAGTTATGAGTATCTAACTAAAGGATTTAAAGAAGACGTCAGCGCACTTTGAGATACTATTCGTGACATAGCGGTAAGGTCCATCCATAGTAGACATTCCGACCCTACCTTCTTTACAATACAAGTTCAACACATCTGTTCTCGGAACACAATAGTGTATCCTGTTTGTTTGCTGTGAACAATTTGTTTGTAAAAAAACTGACGTCACAGCAGATGGCAACCAGCTGTTTCGCGGGTTTGCACTTTGCAAAACTGCACCATGCACGTGTATAAATACGAAAATAGCGCAACGTGTGTACTGTGTACTTACAGACATGTAAGATTTGCACAATGTTGCATCTAAATCACATGACTACTAACAAGTCGCAACATCGAACGCTATCATAAATCATATGTACATTTCCTTGCAGAAACACTGTCATGCAACGAGGGACTGGTTACGCAGAGCACTGATTACGAAGCCCACGCACTCTTGATGACACCTCGTTTGTTACGATAAGGGCGGAGGAAAGAAGGTATCACTTACACGAGATGTTTTAACAAGAGCCAATTCATAAAAAAACGATTGAAACATCAAATAAAATACATTCAGAATAATAATTCACACATCATCTAAGTAGGTACCTATATATATTTTGACCACTGCTAGACCTGGTTAAACGCCGTATTGAATCTAAGTGGAAACGCCTATAATAGGTTCCGGAGTAAGAAAAATGCTACCTAATTACTTATTTGACTAAATTAATCACGCAAGATGCGTAAAGTTTTGCAAAAAAACTTGTTCTTGGGTATATAAAAACGTGACTTCATAGAGACTGACTTCACGAGTGGGCTGAATAAAAAAAATAGACAATAAATAAACCCAACTTTTGCAAAGCCAAGGGATCATATCAAAACGATGCCCACACAGTCATACTACCAGACATTTAGCAGCGATACAAGAACGTCTACGGTGAAAATGATAGTGTTGATGAACCTTTAGAATTGCAAATATCTGCTATGTTATGTTATGAAGTTATGATAGCTTATCTGAACTTGTTTGAAGCGAAGTAAACGAGATGACAGTTTCTAACAACCTCGGCAAACCTGGTTGTTGAATATCTACCTACTTTCTGGTTTCCTCGATACTTTTGTGGTACGTATAGTTAGAGTTCTTGGGAATATAAAGCTTGAAAGAAAATTATTCACTTTTTGCGGCGACGACGTGACCAACTGCAAATTCTCAAACAATCTCGAATGATTGTGTTAATAATTGACAAAAACGATTGAAAATATGTGTTTTTGTGCGGAAACAAAAGCAAAAAGAATAAGATAATTTTGCATAAGTTTTAATATGTAGGTAGTTCCAGAGCCGGAATATCTTATGGGCAGTGTTGACCCAAGAAAAACATGTGCGAAAGAAAGAAGCAAGTAAAAACCTCTTACAAACCTATGGTTTATTTATTATTATTATTATTGGTTATTATTATTTTCATTTGAAATATTTTTTTTGTTGATAAATAAATAGAAAAAAATGCTAAATCAGAGAGTTCTTTCAGCTACTTTACACTAATGTAAATCCTGCTAGCGTAACAGTAATGCACGTGTCACAGACAGGCAAGAAGCCGTAGCAGGCAGTCAGGTGTTACGCTATTGTATCACGTTACCCAGATTAACTTGTCTGGTGTCAGACGTAACGTAACCAGATTTGGGATCCTCCATTCCGTTTACTTCTTGACTATATAACCTTCTAAATACGCTAGAGTTAGCAACGAAAATTGCTGAACACTAATTTATTTTAAAATTACCTGAACGGCACTACACTCCAAAAATAACTGACGCTAAAGAGTCCACAATAACAATAACGGTAAAGTTAATATCACATAAAACCACTAATAATCCATAAATTGTACATACGGTTTCTTTGGTCATAGTCATACAAGTACTATATACGAATTGTTTGTTCAAATATCTATACAAGGTGCCACGTTACTCAAGTACCAACCCGAAACTGGGTTGTTGTGCACCCAATACCCAACTGATTCGCATGGTTGATTTTCAGAAATACGTTGTTTTAAATTTTCATTGTAAAAAAATAACTTTACGCATACGCTTAGAAAAATAACAACCCTATGACTAACGCAAACGCCTATAATTGATTTGATTTTAAAATTTCGAAATTTTTTAACATAACTATCTAATGAAGATTATTTATTGGGTATTTATAGCGTAACTTTTATTAAAATATAAATAAATAGTCTTTATTAGGTATCTACGTAGACGTACCTACCACGAAACAAACTTACCTACCTACAGACAAACATTAAACATTGTAAGTTAAAATAATAGCTATGAAGAAATGTACGGAACCAGCGTAAAATTGACGGCATTGGCTAAACAATAGCGATTGAAAGGCCAAGCACCTTACTGATGAACAGCTGATGTTAGGTTGTTACATGGGCTAGTTGCGATGAAAGTTTCGAGGTCTTTTTTTTAGTAAAAAACCTTGAAACCAGGAAAGTGCTAGAATAAAAAATGTTCATGGGGGTAGACCGCCCCCCTCTCCACTTAGTACACCAATTACGTGGCACCTTGTATAATTTTAAAGTCAGACTATTTCTAAAATTTACACATGCCTCGGCTTATTAGAGCTAAAATTGGTGAACGATAATTGGATAAGTATTGGCCAAGATTAAAGTGTTATAAATCAAGATTTTAATCATGCAAATTAGATAAATAATCTACAAAACCGTAACGGTATTTTGCTATGATTATTTTAGCGCCATGTTTCCGAATGTGACTTAATCACAGGGCTAAGAACAACCAAACTTAATAATTAAAGTATAGTATGTCAAGAATTAAGATTTAAGAAATATAATTTCTCAATTATCAATTTATCACTAAATACTAGTCTCGACTCAGCATATTAGACGCAGCAATGGGGGTCAAAACATTAATAATGTATTATGTACCTCACAAGTACTTCGTAAAGTTCATTCAAAAGTAGGTAACTGCAGCTGCATAATCTTATCTTTTATCAATTTCTCTTACTTATGGAAGAGTTATTTACTTGCTATTTTGCATGTGTGTCACGTTAGCAAATTAATCTTTATGGTAGAGAAATCGAGGTTAGAGCCAAGCATAATGCTTTACCGTTGATGCTCAATTACGAGGTTTTTGTCCACTTTAAGTTATGGTTCAAGATGTAGGTAATCTTGACCGAAGGAAACTATCTAGTGTGCCATACGGTAATTTATAATGTGACTGATAAGTAGAAGAAAGTGGGTAGAAAACATGTTTTACCAAATCCCAACCCAAGTTATGATAATGGGATAAAGGAAGGAAAATTGGCTCAGAAGCCAAAACACCACTACGACATCAACACAGTCATGTCATAATAAGCGCCAAGTTAATGTTGGTTTTGCTTCATGCAGTAAGTAGAGCAGAGTTTTTCTCTATGACCTATTGTTTAATTCAGATATCAACAAAGTTAATATTATATATTCATACCTATATTCATATTATGAATCTTTAAAGCTGAATCAGGATATGTAATTCTTTGTTTTTTGAAACCAATAAATAATGTCATAAAATCAAACGAACATCATTATGTCTTATATCAGTATGTATATCTTGTAGTTCCTTTGTGTTGTCTTATCTGAGATATCGTAAACTTTTCTTTCTATACCGCGGTGTAAATATTTATGACTTTAACGAGTTCTAAATGCCAGTATTTATATTCATGGTGTTGGTTTTGACAGTACGTACCCTTATAGGTAGAAAGTAAGCATTGCAGATTTAACTCTATGTATGTTTGTTTTAGGTTACCTTTCTTTATTGGTAAAATTTTATCGGGATATTGATGTAACCTACACCTACCGGAACTACTTTCTTAAATCCTTTGATGGCTGTAGCACTTTTTGAGGGCACACTAAAATTAAAGACTGGGTAATTTTTATCAGCATATGAAATTTCAAGTATGAAAGTATGTTTGCCAGTAGTAGTTACCTACTCTGTTATATTGTTTTATAATGTTTTGACCATCGTAAACAAATACTTCCTGCTCATAATAACATTTCAAAACTGTATAATTTGAACTGACATCGACATCTCGAGTTATTATAAATCAATATTACCCAAGAATGGAGTGGAACGAGATTAATTTGAGATAAGATCACGTTATTAACTGTCCCATGTCTATTTTGATAAAACTGTTATGGAACGGAACCACTTCTAGATTGACGTGTCTGGACAGGATTTCTTAGAGGAATATTTCTTTGAGCGCACAGATTCGATCAAAGGCGATCTATAAAAAAACATATTACCTTGTTTCTTCACTTTATCGTCATAACTTGACTTATCTTCCTCCCTAAAGGATTCAATTGTATTTCTGAATGGAGTACCCAGGTGTAATTTTCAATATCTACGTAGGTGTTCGTTAGTTACGTCGTCGCTGTTCTGACTAAGTGACGTAACTGACATTTTGGTCATATTCATATTACAGAATAAGATTTTCTGTTAGGAGTCGCATGCATTTGTGACTGTACCACGCTTAAATATGAATCAATTAAAATGAAAATACACAGCTATATACTTCAAACTAAGGCCGTCCTGATAACGTGATTTTGCTTTTATTTTAATAATTGGTTAATTTAATAAATTAATTTGAAGTAGATACGACGACACCTCGTTATTTTGAAATGTTTGGCTACAAATTTCAGATAGGTCTGGGTATTTTTGACCTTAAATTTGTTAATTTTTAATCAATGAGGTACAGTTTAATATCTTTTTAGTTAACTATGTACTTTTTGCATAACCTCATTGACTCCAACATTAGAAACATGTTCCACATATAAGAAAAGTTCATCGAGCAAGTCAGAGCTGCCTATAGTTTTATTCTTCTAGACGATATTTAATGATGATATGAGAAAGAGGTAGTTTGTCACAATTAGTTGGATTGAGTAGGTTATAGAGCGGAGAGATCGGAAAATTAAAGCAATTTTTGAGCTGATCGCATCTTGACAGGATGATAGCATAGTTCCGGGAAACAAATTTGCTGAGCTGAGCCCTTTCGAGATGATTTTCAAAGAAACGATATTCTTCAAAAGTAGATATTTCACTGCGGGGATTTAGTAGACTAAAGTCGTTATGACAAAAAAGGGCAGTTAGTATATAAAAAAACCTACGTAATAATTACGTACCGATAAAATAATTCCAAATTATAATATACCGTTCAAGTAAGTACGCGTATTGTTTTATCTGTGATGTAATATAGTTGTCATTGTAAGGAAATAACACAGCAGTACGGTTTTATTGTCAACGAATATTTTATGTATTTAAATAATTTAATACCTACGTTAGTACGTGGTTCATACATGTCATGTTGCTGATAACATCATTAATTATCTTAAATCCGCTTGGAGTTCATTATAATCTGGATTTTACAGTTAAGTTCTATATATAAAGCAGTCTGATCTGGCCTTAAGTAGTAATGTAAGAAATATAAATACATGGATCTTTTCGCAATTATGTTTTTTTTGTTATAGGTAAGATAGTGTACAATAAAATCCCTTTTAATAATTTCAATCATCATCATCAGCCCATTATAGTCCACTGCTGGATATAGGCCTTTCTTTATGAGCGCCATAGCGTTCTGTCTTAAGCTTGCCGCATGATTTCTATAATTATGGTAGAATAGTTTAGGTATTGAGTTCATGATCGTTGAGTAAAAAAAATCTTAATGATCTTCATCAACGTTACCTACTGTGTATCTGAACAATGAATCTAAAGGCGCGACAGAGCGCCAACCAAGTTAGTACCTATACGTGCCCTGAGATTTTAGAGTAAGCATCTAGATCTCTCACATGTCGTATCTTTATCTAAATTACGAAAGAAAACTTTCTTATAGGAAACGCGACACGCGAACTTTTGAGTACCGTCATTTGGAAAATACACGAAATACTCCAAAATATCAGGACATGAAATGCGTGTAAGTATACCAGTTTTATTTACTAGAGACAAAAAGTTCTTATAATCAGTTGGGCCAGCCCGCAGCACAAGAGGAGACCCAAAGCAACAAAACAGTCTTGACCTAGCTATTATACCAACCTCATTTCACAACACCATTTAAATATAGAGCCATCAAATCAGTTTACGAGTACAAAACATTCGTTGCCTATCAATTAATTAGCCTTTCCGATAAATCTGCTTTTATTATGGCCATTTTACTTTTAACTGGTCGTAAACTAATAGGACATAGAGCAAAGACGATGGCAGAACTCTGCCTGACTGTAGATGATTATTTTGATAGAGTATTCCTTATTGTTATATTATAACGAAAGTTTTGTAGAACTGCAACAAGTTGTTTCTAACGAGGAATTTAATATCTATTGGATGTTTTGTCACTCAAGCATATATCTATGACTGATCAAGCTTTGATAATACAGGCCTAAGTACATCAAGAACATAACATTGACGCATGTTAATGTAGCAATGGACATCACCTTTTATGAATCATTCAATTCAATTTAACCCCACATACAGGCATATCAATGAAATCAATGAATCATGGATTTTGGACCTCAATTAATCGAAATACAAGTATTAATGCGAAACTTGTGAATGAAACAGATTTAAAAATGGATATCGTCCAATTAATGGTCGAAAATGGTCGAAAAATCAGGGCAGAGTGAGGCCACAGCCCTATTAGCAGCGGCGGGTTCAAGTCTGAAAACTTCGAAAGTATCGATTTAAGGTCGATTAAACAATGTATATCGATTAATATCGAATCGATGTGAAGGTTGCTGATTAAGACTAACGTGATTTACGCACTTGTTCATGGCGGGATTAAGAGCTTACTTATCCGCTTTATTATCGTGTTCATGTGTGGCCAGTTAGGTCCCTTAATCGAAATAAACCCTGGTCAGCAACTTCAGCAGTAAATAACTAGAAATTTAAGATAATAATACGTCTCGTGCGCCTGTAAAGATTAAAAGAAAAAACAAATTAAAATTTCCATTACAACAAATCCAAAGAAATTAATTTTATTAACTTTGTTGTAGGTAACACTAAGAATACTAACATTTAATATAAGAGATTTCTGCTACTAACAAATTATGGATCATGATGTTATCTGAAATAAACGAATTTTATTTTTATTTATTTATTTATTACAAATTGTGATGTAGAAAACAGACCTAAAAGGACAAGTGGGGTATCAAATGAAAGGTATAGGTTTAAATCAGTTTTTTAAATATTTAAAAAAAAAACTTCAAAAAATATGAATTACCCCTTCCTTACTGTCGAAGTTTGCAGAGTAATCCATCTGAAATGTGGGTAGCGTTTGTGCATATGGATCTATATTTTAAAGGAAAAATAAGGAAAAGTAAAAGTGGGGGGGGGGATCATTTTCAAAAGGGCCCCCCCTTTTTTACCTCGCGAATGGGGTATCAAATTAAAGGTATAGTATATATAGTTTGTACATCTCAAAACAGTTTTTGAAACGTTGAAATGTTTGTAGGTTTCATACTTTTTGAGATATACTAAAAATAGTTGAAAAATTTACCATAACCCTCTATACTCCTTCTATTTTTAGGTATTCATTATATAGCTAAGTACCTTTAGTACATGTTGGTATACTTGACAAACGTTCCAAACCCTCGGCGCGTCAGTCACACTCGCACTTGACGGATCTTGTTCATCGTGTTGATATGTTGCCAGTTAGGTTCCGTTATCGAAATAAACCCTGGTTTTTTAAATTACTTCTTCCGTTATTAATATAGCTTCTGTCCGCGGCTCAGATTATAATATGTACATATTTAGTCCATGCTAGCGTTCTGTCTTCAGCTTACCGCATGGTTTCAATAACTATGGTAGAATAGTTAGCACGTATTTTTCTGAGTTTTTAAGTTATTCTAAATCAAGAACTCCTATAATAATTTTTAGCGCTTGTTCGTAGTTTTAGTATTGATCTAACTAAAACTTTTGTAACATTGATGGCCCCAAGCCGAATTTCCCCACCGCGGCGCGCGGCGGCCAGTCTCATCGAAGACAGATTTTTGCAACCATGTTATAGGTATAACTTTATTGATAAAGAAAATTACAATTCAATAATAAAAACAAATTAGAACTAGTATTTACAATTGAAACAATTAAGCTAACTGCAGACTGTTGCCAACAATCTACAGCTAGCTCAACTGATCCATATCAATTTAGTCGGAAGCGTCCCCGAGACGCTGGCTGCATTGCGCGCTGTATGGCAATGCTGATGCGCTGCGCCAGATACCCACCAGCTCTCGAGTCACGCGTCGCTTCGACCAGACGCTCAGATAACTTTTTAAATACCCGTAGATCCTCGGTACCCCACGGACCTACGGTCTCGACTCCAAAGGGAGTAAATGTGAAGGCTCTGCAAGTCGAGACCTGCATATTTGGTTGTTATAGGTAGGTTAGGTCTATGCCTTTAACAAGGGCAGAGAACCCAACCCAACTTCGCCTTGTCCAACATTACCATAAACAAAATGATAAACATTTCTAATATCTTTACACTAAACGAGTTAGAAATTGGTTGTATCACAGTAGCTGTCCAAGATAGATAGCAGCCAGCGCGTCGCCGCCGCCCACTCATCTGTCTGCCGCGGCCTTATAAGGTTCTGTCAGACTGGGGAATTTATGAGCAAATTGAGTCGCACGATCTATTGATATTGGGTTGGGATGGTAGTTTTGTTTGAGATCTTTGTTCGGGCAATTCGGAATCCTAAATAAATATTGAATGTCCTTATTGAAGAGCCTTCTTTTTGTTGTCGTAAATAAATTAACATTTTCCTTTTTCCTTCAATTTGACATAAATAGCCTGTTAAGCTTTATAAAAGTTTATGTGAGTAAAATGAGATTTTCATCGGCTTTGTTGACCTTCTCAACATAGATATATTTATTCTTAGCAAGTTAAACACGTTAAGCTGTTGGTCCTGCACCTAACCTCTCCCCGGTCGTGTCGGTCTGCCGTCCCATCGGATTATGGGAGTGAGGGAATAGAGACCTGTGTTGCGTAAACACAGGTCTCTATTCCCTTATACCCCTTCCCTTATAGTCCACACTTGTGCACTATAATATGTCTTGCGGAGGTCATCATCATTTGCCTATAGTTAAAATATAACTATACTGGCTGCTGCCTGCGGCTTCGCTCGCTTTTTTCCGGGATAACAAGTAGGAAGTAGATAGTATGCCGTCCCCGGCATACTATCTACCTCCCTGCCAAATTTCACTCAGATCCGTTCAGTCGTTTAGGCGTGTTTTCACGCCTAAACGACTGAACGGATCTGAGTCTGTGTGTGTGTGTGTGTGTGTGTCTGTCTGTTAGCTTTTGCTAACAGACAGACAGACAGATAGACAGGCAGACGGACAGATAGACAGACAGACAGATAGACAGACAGAGTTACTTTCGAATTTATAATATTAGTATGGAGAATGGATCGTCAGATTTTACGTACCGTTCATTCCTCATAAAAATTCAGTAGTTGACGTCATACAACATTCATAAAAAATGTATCCATCTTGTAACACAATACCCGTAAAGTACAACCTTATTATCATTTAATTATTTTGCAAAATGTGAACACCTCAAATGTCACGTTATGTGCCATTTACTGAAGCGGGAAACGTGACACTTTGACGTTTAGTTAGCACTGGACACGTCATGGTGATAAAAACGGTATAAGCCCTTTAGAACAAATGGTAAAAAGTGGATAACTATTTCGCAAGGCAATTTAAGAGTGGAACTTTTGTTACCCAACGTGGCAATGCAGCCCGAATTCAGGGCATAGTGCTTTTTGGTGACAGCCTGAGTAGAATTGATACACACGTAAGTTCTTAGTTAAATGCTTAATAATTAGGCACTTTAATTTTCATTAGTGCGTCCTACCCGTCATGACCTACGAGCCCTACCGTGACGGTAGGGCTGGTCCACCAGTTCAAGGTCGCTCAGCGAGCTATAGAAAGAGCTATGCTCGGAGTTTCTCTGAAGGATAGGATTCGTAACGAATACATCCGACAGAGAACCAAAGTTATTGACATAGCTCAAAGAATTAGCAAGCTGAAGTGGCCGGCCCACTGCCACCGCTGGGGTAAACGTGTTCTCGAGTTAAGACCGCGACTCGGCAAACGTAGTGTAGGACGCCCTCTAGTCAGGTGGGACGACGACCTGCGAAAAACTGCAGGCAGGCGCTGGATGCGGCAAGCTGAAGACAGGGCGCTATGGCGCTCATTAGGGGAGGCCTATGTCGAGCAGTGGCTAATATAGGTTGATAATGATGATGACGTATTAAGCATTTAACTAAGCACTTACATCATTAAATTAATCCATAATTGAATGGGAAAAAATGCAATGTAATGTAAGGCTAATTTAACCTATCGGTTATAATCTGTAGCTTTGCACTTGATTGCGATTGTCAGAAGTTATATTTTATGCTGAAAATAGGACAAATATTAGTCGCCGCAGTTCGGATACCTATGTATCCCAACTACGGCGACTTTAACCACTTATGTTTTCATACCTAATTTAAAGACAGCCAATATTAACCGAACAAACTTAAAAGAAATATTGCAACGGGACTCTTAGGCGTATCCGACACGATACGTTCTTGTTGAATTTATTACGGTAATCTCATAATCTGATTATAATTACAGTTTGCATTGGCAACAGCAACATTAATGTTTCCTGGGCATTGACACTATCAGCTTCCTAAAGGTAAATCAATCTAATGTAAGTATAGAGATTATGCCAAGAGCTTATTGATTAGCGCATTAGGTACAGGGCGACATTAACGGAAGGTTCACTCTGCGGTAATGGACAGGGTGGGCAAGAGGAAAAGCAAGCCATAACTAAAGATTAAAAGCTTATTGAAGCTGGGATTGCGTTTGTAACGATTGTAAAGCTAAAATTGGATTAGTTGCATTTCGTGCGTTGCCATTTTGAAGTTAACAACCAAGTAAGTCGCAGTGTGCGTTCTTTTACGTGGCGAAAAAAATACATTATAGTTATGTACAGCTAAGTTTTAACCATTAATGTCATTGATTGACTATGACATAGGTAAAATTTGGTCTTTTCCTTGGTGTGCGACCAAACAGGCTCAGGATCCAGCCTCAGCTTGATGTCGCTAGTGACATGGTCACAGTCACTAGTCGCTGCCGAGGACGACACCGGCGCTGGACATCTCAAAACACCAAGACCGGAGACAACCTAGTCGCAAGTGAGGATTGCGAAATATTAGGAACCAAACTCCAAACAAAATCATCAAATCCTGGAAAATGGTAACGGTTTACAATTTAAAATTCTTTGGCTATTGTATATATAACGATTCTGAGGTGGACCCATAAAAAAACTTACAGAGAATACTAAGAATACAAAACTAGTGAAAACGAGTTACAGGATTTTACAAAATTTTCCTGATAATGGGGTAAATCGGGTTATTAAAGTTTGTGATTCGTAATAAACATAAAGTAAATATATACGTGTATCTGACACGTATTTTTCATTTTTATAAAACTACCCCTACGGGTGTGCAATGAATTTCCACGCGGGCGAAGCCGCAGGGCGCAGCTAGTCAATAAATATTTTCATTACATTAGCGCTGCTTATCCAGCCTTTCCGTTTTGCTTCCGTGCATCTAAACACGGCCAGGTTCACACCGAGCCTGGTACACACTTACCTTACCTTAGATTGAGCTTAATGGATCTAACTGTTAAGTTCTGATAGGTATTCAAAGGTACATAACTTTACTGGCCTTGTAGCCTAGGTCGATGTTCCAATTGCAAAATAGATTAACCTTTTCCTACCCTTCATGATCTATGTACCTACGTACATAGGATTGTTGATAAGCTTTTAATTATGGTATAACTAGCTGCTGCCTGTGGCTTGGCACGCGCTTTTCAAGTAACCTATTTCCGTACCCGGGATACCTTTTACCTCTCTGCCAAATTTCATTAAGATCCATTCAGCCGTTTAGGCGTGAAAATCTAACAGACAGACAGATAGACAGGGTTACTTTCAAATTTTTTTTTGTTAAATTAGAGGAGACTTTGAAATACATCTCTGTGATGTTATGTTGTTTCTTTCTATTTACTTATATTCTATATATGTATATACGATATGATTTTGGTGTTTACATTTTTTTTTCTACTATTTGTACTACTAGCTTCGTCTACAAGAGATCTCGCATTTGCCTTTTGCGCTATCGCTCTATAACGAATCGAAGTGAAAATGTAGTGCCCATAGTGCAAATTATCTAGAATTGTAGTTTATTCACAGGTAATGGCTGAAATGCGTGTTTGTGGAACACCCTACACCATACGTTAATGTTGAGGATATAGTCAGCATCATAAATTCATAAAAAAGGTAAGTAGTATATTTCAATGTTACTGTTATTTCCCCACTGCGCATTTTTTTCATCAAAACTTTCATGATTTGGTATTGAACGAAGCTAAGGTAGAAAATATACGAGGAAAGGTAGCGTTTTGGATACATGTGGGGAGGAGTGTTTCCTGAAACTAAAAAGAAAGGAATATCGTGTTTCTATCTAATGTAGGAGGGTACCTACAATAGATAGAAACAATATTTTCTTCATGTTTGTTTTTCTAAATTTAAATTCTAAGCTATTTTTACGGAGACTGAGCGTCCACGCATAACCGCAGATTCGCAATTATTACGGTAAACTTTATGTGCGTACTAACGTAGCATAGTGGTTAGGTAAACGATACGGCCAAGGTTGCCAATTTCGCGTTCACGCAAATAAATATAGCCTGTGTTATGCTGGGGTTGCTAAATGTGTAAGAGGTTCCTACTTAATAGTAGACTTGGCTGTTTGTATAAGAGATACATACCCAATAGCAATAATGGACCTAATAGTAGACTTGCTGATTTATGCCATATTCGTCCCGGAGTTTCGGCCTACTCAATTAAAAAGTCTTTATTCGTCCCGCACGATAATATTTGTCCATATTCGTCCCGCATACTCAAATTATTATAGGTACGTACAGTTAGCGCCAAAAGTATAATTTATCACTACAACCAAAACTATGGTTATACGCTGAAGACTAAGAAGTGTGTTACGAATGTCTCCACTAAGCACCACCACCTTGGGACAGTTCCGGTTTTCGAAGGTGGGCATTAGCTATTTCTTTTAAACCTTTAGGTTCTGGGAGCGAGTGTGAATGTTTGAAAAGCTCATGTGTCATGGCGGAAAGCATTAAAAATGAGTTTTGTTGTCAATAGGTACATAAATCTTGAAGTTTTCAAATATATTGTAAACATTTTCTTTGGAATATTTGTCTCATTCAATAGTTTCAACAATCTTGTCTATTGAATATTGGAAAAGTACTTTATGACATTTTATCAATTTGTATCGCAACTTTGTTTTTTGAAATGGTGGTGAGTTTGACCACACCGTCTCACTTAAGAAAATTAAGATGTGGCCTAAGATGGAGCAAGCTATCCCAGACGGAACTTATTCACCAATATTATCTCAAAAAAAGCTTCTTGGCTGGCTGGTATTCATTCTTCCAAATAAATAAATAATAATAAATAATGCTGGACAATTCCACACAGCATCATCTAGCTAGAGCTTGTGTTATGGGTACTAGATGATTGATAAATTTAATGAATATTATATTAATACATAGAAAATACCCAGAACACCCGGAATAAATATTTGCAGATCGTATAAACATTTATCCTAAGGCGGAAATAGAAACCGCAACCTCCTGCATCGCAGGCGGATCATCGCCCGCCGCGCCACATCGGTCGTCAAATGAAAAGAAAAAACAAAACAAATGCTCTAATTTATTGCCATCAAGTAAAGTATACAAACACAACTTACAGTCACAGAACTCCACAGTACCGCCTGTCATTTGAGAAATAACGAGTAGAAAACGAAAACGTCTGAATTTACACCCATTACCGGCAATGAGCATAATCTCAGATCGACTTCCCAAGTGCGACTTTCATTCTCGTTCATTACCATAGATAATGATACTAACGACAGCTTGGTGTGACCACGGCTCATTACGGTGACAATATCGAATGCTGTCAACATTGCTGTCAAATAACTTTTTCATTCCATCTATTCGAAAATAGGCAAAGGGTTCCACGATAAGCGCGAAGAAAAAGGGGTCATTCCCGCGTACTTAATAACAGTGACTAAATGACTTTTGAATTTGGAACACTATTTAGTTAAAAAGTTTGAACGCAATTAGCTTCAATAAAGTCCTGGCCGGTAATAAAAAAAGCGCGCGTGCCGACGCGGCATTGGCTATCTAAAATTAAAAATATAATACTCGGGAACTTTTTATTTGTTTTGTATTACTTTTTATCAAAATATTACAGAAAATATTCATTTGATTCACACAAATTGAATAAAAGGTGAGTTCTAGCAGTGAAAGTGAAATATTAACACCATAAATAAATTTTTAATATGGTTATGTACCTAACTATAAATATTCGTCACTACTAAAAGCATCTCTTATTTATTTTTCTCATAGTATAGGATGAAAAGCAGAGTGTGCCACACAGTACCAAAATTATTTAATTATTTACATACTTTGAATCCCACGCTACGCTTAGGATTCAAAAAATCGCTCTCACCCACATAATACATTATTTTGTTCCCTTGTGACACAATCTACTATTATCGATCGGATGAGAAATCCGACGGGACGAGTAGGTGGTCATCTCATTCACTTAATTTCATCCAGTTTGGACGAGTTGCTCAATCCAAATGTTTAGTGGTCAACTCATCCAAAACTTTTTCATAACAGTTTTTTTTTACCAGTATTTTCATTATTTAACATAATCCAAAAAAGTGTTCAGTAAATTAAACATATTTAGTATTGTGCAATTAAGTGCTTTCATGAAGTTACATATTCACTAACTAGCTAGAAAATACTTTTCATATAAAGCACCGTAACTACACACGCTAAGCTGTTTTTCACATGCGTGAAAGAGTACACACAAAGACAACTTTAGTAGTTTTAAAATAATAAATTATTCGATTTTTTAAATTAACCTGTGGCGGTCACGGTTTTTAACTCAGGGACTCTAGCGTAGCAAGAGTAGCGTAAGCCAAGCACAGGGATTGTTGCCTAGGGTAGAATAGAGAAAAATTACGTAAGATCGTCATGGAAACGTAAAATATATGCAATTAATTCTTCTAGCTACAATAATTTTACACAATGTATGAATTTGCGATGTTATTTTTGTCTATACTATCATAGACAACAATCCCTGTGCTTGATCTGTGTATTTTTATCACATCCACTGCGATCACCACTTATATGCATAACTTTCGTAAAGTTTTATCTCAAGGGACGTTAAGCAATTAAATACCAAACATGAGTTTCATTTCTATAAAGTCATTACAAAACCAGCACTCAAATACTCAGCTTATGAAATTAACTTTAATTTGTATATTGTAAAAGCCAGGTTAATTTACACCCAGGAAATTATAAGAAACAAATGACAGGCATAAAATAATGAACACATTTATAAACCGACGACACTAATAGCTATTATATTACTAAGCCTTTGTTAAAGCTATGAACAAATTAACGTTTACGTTCTACCTACTTGAGTCTGTTGTCTCGGAATTATGCCTAACAGTAAAGTTCTACAAACTTATCTGTTTAGTTGTGAGAGGCGCAAGTGAGTATTGTAGTGTAGTGAGTATTGGGTACTGACCGGCGGCGTAACGTGTTACTCAGCGAGCGTTCGTGCAGTCAGTACAACGGGAAAGAAGACGGTCGAAACGAGCAACAAGACGGCTTTTAGCACATGGCGTAACGTATCATGCTTGCTGCGAATGGTACATTACGCCCCGTAACACCGGTTAGTACCCACTTCTAGACCCACCTTTCAAATCGATCGCATCGAGAATCAAACAATATTTTTTTTATTTTTTTCGTCCACAAAGGTGACAAACCAGCATGTGGTTCGCCTGAAGCGAACCGCGATGGGAGCGATGGGAAGCCCACCGCATGGGTTACCGCAGCCTATGGATATCTGTAACGGCAAAGACGTTACTAGAGCGCAGTAGACTCCTTAACGTCGTTAGGATGCCTTTTTAACTGACTTCAAAAAAGAAGTTCTTAATTCGACTGTATGTTTATTTTAAGACTCCATACTGCATAATAGTCAGGATATGTTTTGAAGTTATGTGATTATACAAACTTCTAATTTCCAATATTAGAAACTGGACAATTCAGATGTATTCGTAAGCGAATCACACAAACTATTTTCGCCGCTCATAAGCTGCATTTTCAAAACGAATAAAAATTCAAAGAAAATGAACCAATGCGTGGCGTAAACACACATACGTATGTGATACACTTACATCTGAACTGCTGTCCTGATGAACAGATAAAGTTGGCAGCACTAGAACAGTAGTTTCGTCACCATGTCAATCAAAGTGATTTATGGTCATTCGGAACACTTTCTAAAATATAATAAACGAGACCGCGACAATGCGGCATAATGACAAGCTGGATAGAAGTACAATACTTGAAGTAAATTATAATTTAAAATGAGGCGTTGAGTAAATAAAGCCCTTGATGGACTCTTGACTGTTTTAAAGCGGAAGTCCTAACTCATAGTTGTCAAAGACTGAAACTTATAAACGACTAAATTATTGAAGGTATTCAAACTATTAAAACTGCGCCACTTGTACACCTTCACTGCGATTCCCAACCCCATGCCCAGCGTGGGGATTTTGGCATTACCCCCTATTGATAAGTGCCATTAAGGCGTTAGCCAGAGGCCTTATGACTATTCAACATTAAAATCTATAATTATAATAAAACTGTAACAGGTCCAATTCAATACTACATTAAAGATATTTAAATATATTTTTTTGCTGGGCACTCTATTATCTATCACTAATAAAACTAATAACATACAGACAGACAAAAATTTAAAACTTACAATATTGGCTACAGTATCGACAGTAGAGTGCACTCCAAAGAAAATATTCGAAATATCTTCAATGTATAGAATTGTTCCTGTTACAGTTTTATTATAAGTATAGATTATCTGGTAAAGTCAGACCGTACGTACGTAAGAAGTCACAAGGACCTACCTCTATAGTATATTAACAAAATAATAGCGAACAAAAGTTTATAGAAAGAACTTCATTGACATATCATTTGAGCTACCTCTAGATTGCTTACAACCGTCTGCAGTTAGCTCAACTGTTTCAATTATAATATGTGTTTATTTTGTTTCTATTCTGAAATAATCTACTAACTCATCTCAAAATGAACCCAAAAACCCGATACACCAAACCAACCCGTAAGCTGCATTCGCATCCACAAATGAATCACCAGCAAGACTGGCGATGACAAAAATAGAGCAAGTTGACACATAAATAATATTAGCAGTCGTAAATATACGAACGTGAAAACGTCCTACGTCTATAACGTCTATATCTAATGGTTTGGTGACGCGAGTGGGTTTACGAGTCTGCGCGAGGTGGACCTGGTTATTGCTCGGATGATTTATGATTAATGTGCTCTTAGTATGTACCTGCTTATAGGTTGTCGAATACCTAGGAAGAATAGTGATTTTGCTATTCAGGGGTTTTTCACCTCTTTTAAGTTGCGGGAGGGTAATTGCAGCTTTTGATAAGCGTTCAAGTTTTGATTAACAAAATTGTGTGTAGGAAAAAAAAAATTGGTAATAAAGTTATTCCTTTTCGAGAAAGTATTCGAAAGGTGCGTATACCCCAAATAATCTCTTCGGCGGAAATAATTCACACAGATTATATTATTTGAATAATTTGTAATAGAGATGGGACCATTTATATCGGTAACACAGTTTCGTCACAAGCCTGTCGCGTCGCGGCACTCGGAATCAATATCGGCCGATCGTAAACGTGCTCGAAATACCGCAGTGGCTGAGTAAAGAGATATTCCTGTGCTTATTCTTCCTTATGTTTATGGGTTTACGATTCAATTTGCAAGAAAGAAAAATAAATTAAGAAATAAGAGTTCATAAAATTGTTATATATCTCCAATTGGTTTGAAGTGAAATTAGTGATGTGGCTTTTACTATTTTGTCCTCCTGAAACCTTATAATGACCTAAGCTTATCTCACTACGAACCCACAGTTATTTTTTTTACTTTGCTGCACCCTTTAGGTAGCATTAGTACCAACCTGAAACAACAAGAAAAATATGGTTAAGGTTTTTATTGTGCGTAAGCCTCACACTTGGTTTTAAATTTATAAGAAATCAAATAAAATCCCAAAAGTTTTTCGACTTCGACGGGACTTGAACCCGCATCTTTCACTAAGAAAAGATACCCCCTAGGGAAACCTGCAGGTTCAAGTCCCGTTGAAGTCTAAACATTTTTGGGATATTATTTGATTTCTTATAGAAATATGGTTATTTTGTGTACATAATCTCGTATCTTTAGATGAAAGTTGTTAGCAGAGAAAATATGCGTAAAATTATAAAGGTAACGTTGTCTTGACCCTGAAAATCTGACAAATTATGAAGTACTTGCGTACAAACTAACTGTGACGCCTCAGTCTCTACGTTTTGTAGGTTTATGACAGTTCTTTGTTATATATAGTTATATATAGTTATATATAGTTCTTTGTTAGTAATCTACTTGGCTTGGTACTTAACGGGTTAAATACGTACAAAAGTACCTAAATGCATTTAACATACACGGGAAGCCACTTAGGTTCGCAAGTTTAAGCGAAATTTCATGTTTCCCACGACCCTAAACAAGTAGAGAGGAAAGAGAAAAGTTATTAGCCGTTCAGATATTAAGTATCTATCTACTAATTAATGTAGTTAAAGTTGTGGTGATTACTAGAATTGCTGACTAGTTTTTCCTTCCTATAAAATTTTATCGATATACGATAAAGTTATCGTTAACTTTCCCATGCCTATTTTTAGTTCATTTAAAAATAGAACGAAAGGAACTTCAAACTCCTTCAAAAATAGAATAATTAGAGGTTATAGATAAAGTAACCGAGGACCACTTATATCACCTATGCTTTTAATTTTAGAAATACAGGAGAAGCTAAAATTTTAATTAGCAATGTATTTTGGAATACAGGTCAGTCGACATATCGCCGGACTTGTGGCGTGTCAACTGTCACTCGCCCTGTCATAGCTTGAAATACGTAAACTTTAGTGGCAATATTATTTTGAACCTGAAGGTGCCCGAAAATTCAACAAAAGTATTATTATTTTTTCAGATTATTTTTTCAGTCGTATCTAGTAATTTTATTCAGCTAAGATAAATGGAAAAAAGTCTGTATAAATCTGACGACAGTAAAATTTGATCAAACAAAAGAGGCTAGAAGATCTTTGAGCTTCGTTCTTTACAATAAAACCGTCGACAATAAAATCAAAAGAGGTGAATGAATGAGTAAATCTCCACGGAGAACCTGCACGCTTTATTTGTACACAACAGGCATCCGACCTCTTTACTAGCCCACGCAAGAGAAGGATCAGCTAATTTCGGAATGAGCTCCTTTCGACAGGATACGATCCACCAACCCAACAATCATCACTCGCCATGATCGTCCAATGAAATAATGTGACATCAGTGTCAAGCATGTGGAATGCGGAATGGCTTCTGGCTGATATTATCCACTTAGCAGCTTCTGTTGCTGTCTTGCTTGTGGTGCAAGTTACACTATCGTGGCTCTTATTAATACCTCAATTGACGTGTTGATTGAGACGAGAATAGTACCGGTCGCAGGGAGTCGTTAGTTAAAGACGGCTCATGGTCGCTATTTCTAGGGTCGTATGGCAAAGGCTTATATCGAGCTGTGGACGTTTGTGAGCTGATATGATAGGATGATGAAGAGCCTACCTACTAAAATACTTCGTAGCTTACTTTGTACCTTGAGGTAGAAGTATGCTTTTGACATTTGCTTCCTGATTGCAGATAGTTTAATTACGAACGTTTTGACTGCTAATTCAAAAACCCACAGCCACACCTTATTATAAATTTTTTTTTGCTGTTCATTCAAAATACTGTTGACAGGAAGAAGTTTAAGAATAAACTGACTATTTCTAGCTCCAGTCTCTCATGCCTTGCACCAAAACCCAGCTGCCTGCGTCTCATCCTACATGAGTGTTATGTCGCAACAGATAATAAGATCGTCGAGTGTCTGTGAAAGACGAGCCCGTAATGAATGGCGCGAAACGAGTTAATTACTGCTCTCTTTATCGGCAGGAAGTCTGAAGACCTGGGTTCAGGGATTGGAACCAGATCTGATCGTTTGTTTGGAATTCAGCTGAGCATCTTTCCTTTTATGGTTTTGGATTAGATCATTCTGTAAATTTTTTAAGTTACTAATGATCTCTTCATCAAATAATAATTTTTAGCTAATGTCCACTTACTTAAAGGAAATTGGCAGATATGGTTCACCTATTGAATAAACACAAGCAGCATCTGAAACTAAGCAATTTATGGAACTGAAAGTTTAGGCTGGATTCCTTACTTGCAAACATTTCTCCTCATTGGTTTCTAGAGGACTCTATCACTCTATTCTAAAATCTTATTTCTGACCAACAAACAGGCTGTCCCATATTTGACTTAAACCAACAATGCGAATTAGTGTCGCGTCACAATCTAGAGTAAAGACAGATAATAGCCAAACCATTATTTACAACTTCGATCCGAAGGGCTGGAGCTTTCTAAGCTTAAATTTACGACGCACTCTAAACCCAAACTCGACTTTATCCCTTCATTTCTAGGGTCTAAAGTTGCTATTTTGGATTTGGGGAACGATTATATAAGCTCTAAAATAAAATAAGCTTTAAGCTTATAAAATTAGGGTTCAAAATGTGGGGAACGATTGTCATTTTGTCACGGGCCGGGATCGCAGTCCGTCACTTTCTCCCGATTGTGAAGATAACGTAATGGTTCCACAGTCTCGTAATGTTTATTGTACTATTTTGTAACGTTTGATTGGCCCGTGATTGTAGTATCATAAAGTTATCATGAAACACGGGTTACAGTACAGGCTCTGATTATTATCATGGCTTGCTTAATAGACCTTACTCATGTTTCCTAGTTACAGCGACTGAATTAGCCGCAAACCTAGTCTAGGCTTATCAAGTCCATAATCTTTGTAGAACTTTCAGATTCCTGACTAAACTATTATAAAGACACAACCTTGTCTTCATGTTACACAATGACAAGTCCGAACTCTATTTCCTAATTTTAATCCGCAAGTCACAAATCCGATGATAAATCCCATATTTAATATTAGTATTTCCTCATATCGTGACCGAACAGACCGATTATTCGGGATTACGTACAATCGTCTTTAAAAATACGTTTGTATAATTCAAACCATCGTAAGCTGTCTCTTTACCGGCCGTAGTAAAAAAATATTATGGTTACCAGTTCATATTACTGATTTACAATTATTACATGTATTCTTTATATGTTCTACAATTATTAGAGAATTTAGAGATATAAAATATGTAAAAGTATAAAACTTACGGTGTTTACTTTATTCATCTAAAAACTAATAATTATTTAATCGATAAAGATACGTTTTTAAACACACTACACATTACAACGTTCAAAAATTATGGTAGACAAATAAATACATAATCCAGCTCAAATCTGAAAATTTAATTATTTTGACGTTTCACGTTTTACAGATAATATAATTGTAGAGTAGAGACAAAAAAAAACATTTATCGGACAACCTCTCTATCTAATAAGTATCTTATGTTAAACCGGAACGTACCTACCATGTTGTGTTACGTAAAAGCAGAGCAACCTATATGAACTTTTGTTCGGTCAATGTCTCCACCTAAATTGCCATGCATAATACTACGTAAGCCACACCAAAAGGTCGTGGGTAAAATGTATAACAGAAACACTGATTTCATTGTGTGACCTTTGTTTGAGGTTATATAAATCAGTTTGCTTTGATGGCATGTTGCAGTAAGTGAACATTTTGTGATGTTAAAGGTGTACTCATTTTATTATTAGACACGTGGGATACGAAATTATTCCTATTGTTTTTATTTTATTTTTTTTATCTCGTGGGTTATCAGCCTATTTGTAAATTTGAGAATGAAATATTTGATTTCTTCGGCTAGACGCGTTTAGCACAGAAATGTGCGTTTTTGGTTGTAGATTGAATTTATGACAAGAAAACTAGCATCACGACATTGTCTAAAAAATTCAGAATAAGTACCTTATATATAAACTTATAACTACAGGTAGCTAACAGACCTGTAAAAGTTGATGAAGCTCCAAGAGTCTATTGTCAATGATGTCATCAAACCGTTAGCGCCTGTCTAAAACTTCATCTGTAAATTCATAGCCGGCGCAATAACTATCAACATTTATGTGACAAATCGAATTGTCATGTAATGTTTTGTAACAGAGGTTAACGACCTCTGCATTGTACCGGCTGTGATATGGCAAGTTCAAAGACGTAAGATTTGGATAAGCTATGGTAATGGTAATGGTTTTGGCAGTCCACAATATTGTTGATGTGTTCCTTGATGAAGTTCAAGAAAAGACAACGCTGGTTTGGACTGGACGTCTGGTATATTATCTGGTACACAAGACTTTTTTAGATGTTTATAGCATGTCATTGGTGTTATTTGTACATGATATATTAAATTAATTATTTTAGCCCGTATTCATAGAATTTTCGATTGCAGCGCAATATCATTAAAGAAAACAAAATAGTTATATGCACATTCGAGCAGAAACTTTAGCTTCTTATCTTAGTTACAGTATTTGTGCTTCAACATTTGAATGTTGTAAGATTGTTTTGATTCTTCTATGACTTTTAAATTAGAAAACTTGATTTACAAGTTCTTATGTAATTCTTAGAGAACTAATAGAAACAATATAACAATTTAAAAAGAAGTAACGACAAGGATAAATATATTATAATTATATAAATTCATTAGTTAGATATTATTCATTTGCCACCTGCGCAATTATATGATGCGCATATGCAGTTAGTTTAATTGTTTCAATTGTAAATACTAGTTCTAATTTGTTTTTATTATTGAATTGAAATCTCCTTTGTCAATAAAGTTTCATATTGAACATACGCTAGACACACAATTACAGATTCGTTTCAGCGGTTCATTAATATTTCTAACTTGCTTCTAATTAGCACGCTACTGTGTAGTTGTCGTGTACACTAATCCCAAAGTCTCGAAGGAATCGGTCCCAAGGTTAGACCAACTTATTTTCTTTTCCTCTGGCCATCGTCCAAGTGTCTAGCGTTGATTCATACTCGTGCCTGATACTCTGAATCCATACATACTGTTCGGTCATCTCTGCTGTTATTGTACGTACTAAAATATGGAAGTTGATAATCTATTGATAAGTTTACGTCTGCTCGATCAAAGCCGATGTGAATGATTTGATGGTAAACGCTTTGAACAAAATGTTTCGACGGTAAATTTTGTCTAGCAAGTAAATCTAAAATTGTTTTCGATGTTTATCAAATCTTTATTGGTCTTTTCCTGTAGATGTAGTGGCAGTTGCTCTCAGGCGTTGGCATACGTCAAAAACTGCGTAGATCCGTAGATTGACAACCGATGTGGCGCGCCGGACGAAGGTCCGCCTGCGAGGTTGCGGGTTCGATTCCGGCCTTGGGACAAATGTTGCTAAATGATGCTGTGTGGATTGTTCAGCATTATTTTTTTATTTACTTATCTAAAAGACAGCTGTGTGTCACTTTCGAGTGTCATTAATTTCACTTTTACGTCGCGAGCTCTAAATAAACTCTAGGGTAAACGCATTTTTTAGAGCCCAAGCATAAATCATAATTTAATAACAAGTAAGCTTTCTCTAATGTATCTAAATACGTAATATTTTACTTATGGTGACATGTTATATCACCTGGGATGGGCTGCATAAACCGAAGCCATAAATTTATGAGTGCCATAACAGTATTACATAAAGACGGAGGTTTTTGTAAGACCGGAAAATCTGGTGATTGGAAATAAACATTGATGACTTGATACAATGCGGGACAATGTTGCGGATGTATATATTTTGTTTAGAGCAGGCACTCTTTGAAGCTTACCTTACAAAGGTACTTTTTCTTGAAGTTGATGTTATAGGGAAGGCAATGATAATATTATATTTGACTACTTATAGAAGCATGACGACTTTAGCCGCACCACTGAGTGAAGCGGTAATAAAATTATTTAGGTTAGTTTTAGATATAATTTACTTTTAAGTAGTAGTTAGTTTGTTAAAATACGGGACTGTCATAGACTGACTCAAAGTCCCTCAAATAAATAAGAAAAAAAAAAACATGTCTGATCGAATCAGATGTGCACTTTCCTCGATATTACTTGCTATAATATCGAGGCACAGAGAACACTGGAAGAAAAGAAGGAAGGTCAGTGGTAAATTAAAAATACCAACATTGATTATGATTTCTCATCGCTTGATAACTCAGTTGAGCAAACACCTCCGAACCACAAAACCAAATCCACCAAATAAAATAAAATAAACAGTCATAAATCTAAGCTGTTTAACGCCGTTTGCCTCAATCATTGACCATAAAACAACCGAGTAAATAATCAATATATTATTCAAACGGTCTTCAGCGACGCGTTATTTACTATTCGGTGTGACTATTTAATACACAATTTACTATCATCTTGAAATCTAACAGGACTGACGGTGTAATACTTATTCTATAAACTTCTGACTTCTGTTCAACATTGACAACTTTATTGTTTGGTTGGCACCTGTGTTGGAAACGGGGATATAAGTAATAAAAACATTTATTTTAAAGAAAAAACGCCAAGAGCTCATGAGTCAAAGGCAAAACTCTTTATTTCCATAAAGAGTTGAGCCAATGAGTGACCCTAGACAACAAGATCCTCAGCACTGTGTTAAAACTTGACGTAGCCCCTTCCCGTTTTAATACGGAAAGCTGTAGATCATTTTAGACAAACTTACTTCTTAGTTGGACTAAAAATGTTTCTAACGTACCTACATATCTTTAAACATTAATAAACCACTTTTCTAGAGGTTTATAACAACTTATGTAAAGTACTCTTTAAGCATTTCCATTCATGAGCCACTTCACGATCAATCTTAAACGGTAGGAAAAGCTGAGGTGTCACGAGCTAATAGTGATTTGTTCTTTCAACACCTACATTTACCATTTATATAAACCCTATATCATCGTGATAAGGTCTTAGATTGAATGGAAAGTATCGCCTATTATAGCTAATCCAGTGGTCAAACAGTAGCAACTTTGCGTGGATTGATGGATGGCTGACAAGCGAAACCAGGTGCTCTTTACAGGAAGGTTTCTAGTGAAACTGTTGGCAACATTGTGGTTTCGGACTTCTAGGGTAAGATAAGATAACTTCAAATTGTTAGATTGTGAGATATTTTAACTATGTGTAGTTTGTGAAGCTAGCACCAAAGGTGCTGTTTCCGGCATGATTATAATACGTATTATAAAAACCAGCATCTGCAAGCATGCGGCTGCGCGCACGTTTTTTCGGAATAAAAAGTAATCTTTGTTATTCCAGATTCAGATCATAGATGCACCTATATAACATCTGTGCAAAATTTCAGTTGGACCCGTTCAGTACTTTTGGCGTGAAGAGGGTAATACACATCGAAACAACAAAACTTTCGCATTTCTAATATGACTGTGATAGAGTAGGTGCACCGATACTGAAAAGTCAGTTAAATAAAGCGTTATATTAATTGGCAATTTCATCCCCAACCTCACCGCTACAGTCTGTACTGGTCCACTTCTGGACGCAGGCCACTGATAAGCGCTTTTATCTCATGGGGGTCGGGGATCGCAGAATTGTTCAGCAGGGGGCGCTGCTGCCCGCCCCCGTTGGATATCCCTTAGTCACCTCTTACAACACCTGCGGGAAGAGTTGGAGTGGTGAAAATTCTAAGCTGCACCACACGGCAATTTAATAACACCATCAAATTACAGGCACCAGTTTTACGTCTTAGCCTTACTATTATTATTGACATTATGAAATAACCAGTTCCACTCGTAACTCCCGTCGAATTTAATAAACGTCAAAATATAACAGAACAAAGTAAATGTCAAATGCAATTAGATATTGTTACAAAACTGTCGATCCAATATGACAGCCACCTACTTAGCTGGCGCATGCGGTGTTAGGTAAATATATTAAATAAAATCATGAAGTTCTAAGTTCGGCTGTGTGTATGTTCACCTATTACTCCGTCAATTGTGCACCGATTTTGATAATTATTTTGCTTTTGTATAGATAGCAATCAAAATATATTCCCAAGGGATTAGTATTAGTTCCGCAAAGCTTAAAAAACAGTGTAAACATTAATGAATTGGTTTTTAGTTTTTTCATCAAATCAATAAAAAAATTTATACAGGTAACTCCAACGTTAGTAATGAAAACCGCAATTGAACTATTCCACCATTACAAAATATAAAGTAGCTTTACTGTCGTGAGCTTGAGTAATTCACCTAGTCGTATAGTCTGGTATGGCTTAACTCTTCATAAACCACAGCGTTTCTTCGTTGAATAAGTCATTTGTACAAAGTGGGTCGAACAGAACTAGAAATGCCTCTTGCCATATATGCACTAGTTTAAGATCTGCTCAGATATTGTCACATAGCCAGGAAAGAAAATAACATAAATATTTCACAAGAAGTGATATCAGTTTCACACTCTCTCTCACTTGTCGTCTTCTATCACCTATTCCATCTAGTGCAGTGGTTCCTAACCGGTGGTCCGTGGACCACTGGTGATCCCTGGCAGGATCCGAAGTGGTCCGCAAAGCACCCGAAGTCGTTTTCGGCGCCATCCTTAACTAACCTTCCCGAAATTTATAATTTTTTTCGAGGTTATTTTTTCATGCCTACTGTTAACTTCTATTACATTGATTATGGACTTCAATAGCGGTATAAAAATTGCTAGCTAGCTTCGCTCGCCGGTATTAGGTACTTTTACTTCTCTCCTATCTTAAATACCTGTTGTGTTCAATTCAACCCGAAAGCAATCAGTTATTTACCCGTAGTGGCCTGGTCAAGAACCACTGCTCTAGTGTTTAGTTCGTGCCATTTGATTATAATTTTCAGTCTTTTTCTAACCACTGCGTACACAGTATTATCTGGATCTGCCACTTCTACTATTGTCTAGAAGTCTCCTCCACTTTTTTTATAATCAAATCTTCTAGATGATTAAAATTAGTTACAGTCATTTATTGAGTATACTTACAGCTTACCTGCTCAATATTTTAAAATAGGCTTTTACTTTGATTCTGATACATCAATCTTCAAGTTGCCTCGCTTCAGGAAATTGGTTATTTGGCATAGCAATAAATCCTGCTATCAAGTCCTAGTTTCGCTTATTTAGCAATACTTAATTGGTCAAAGCTAACCTTAACAAATTGCTTTGAGAATTCAATTTCGCAGAGAAAGATCAGTGGCGAGATAGTTCTACTATGGGTAAGTGCGCCTTGGAGGCACAATTTTTTATAGAGCTCGATGTGACAATATACTTCGCCATGGTTTAAAAATATACTTCGCCAGGTACGAGTATGACATTCCAAGACAACGGTCACGTGGGTGACACAAGCCACGTGACCGTTATCTTGGAAGATCATCGACGCCATCGGCGAATGAGAAGACGAATCTGTTTTCTGGTCTTAAGTTCCATGTTTGGTTGCAATAATGTGGCGACTGGACAGTGATGTAAGCAAGTGTCACTTCCCGAATGCCAGACCTTTATTTTTGGATCATGAGTTTTACAACCCTCTACTGCGCATAGTCCAAGAGAACTGGTCCGAGTGTTTGGTCAAATTTATGCTGAATTATTCGCTCTTAGAATTACGACTATACAAGGTGCCACGTTATTCAAGTACCAAGCCGAAACTGGGCTGTTGTGCACCTTATACCCAACTGATCCGCATGGTTGATTTTCAGAAGTACGTTGTTTTATATGTTCATAGTAAAAAATAACTTTACGCATACGCTTAGAAAAATTACAACCCTATCACTAACGCAAAACAGACAAAATTTTAGGGTTCCTTTTTCATGTGCAAGTAAAGAACACATTTATTCATGCTAAAAATAAAACTAGGCACGTACGTAGCACTTTTTTAAAATTTCGCGATTTTCTAACATTAACCTAATGAAGATTATTTATCGCGTAACTTTTATTAAAATATCGATAAATAGTCTTCATTAGGTACCTACGTAGACGTACCAACCACGAAACAAACGTACCTACCTACAGATAAACATTAAACATTGTAAGTTAAAATAATAGCTTAGAAGAAAAATGTATGGAACCACCGTAAAATTGACGGCATTGGCTAAACAAAAGCGATTGAAAGGTTAAGCACCTTACTGATGAACAGCTGATGTTAGGTTTGTTACATGGGCTAGTTGCGATGAAAGTTTCGGGGTCTTTTTCTCAGTAAAAAAATTTAAAACCCGGAAAGTGCTAGAACAAAAAAATTCGTGGGAGGGGGTAGAGATCCCTCTCCGCTTAGTACACCAATTACGTGGCACCTTACAATTTGTACAGTGATTATTGCAAGGTATTTTGTACCTATTTGGCGCTTGAACATTCGGGAAGTGAAGTGTGTGTGTGTGTCTAGTGTTGTTGCGATTGCAACTTTCACCATCTCATTTTGCACCTTGCACCCTTATAATATCTCTATTTATTTAGATATACCAAACTCGTTCACGCCTTCATTTGTTTTTTTTAATCGCTTGCAGGTAGCAAGCGATCTATGACTTCAGTTACTCCGAGATTCCCTGTATTTCGAATGGCGAAATCTGGTCTGGAAATAGCCCCGACCGCAATTAGCCGTGTTATTAAGGAGCAGCGTGAAGCACAGTAAATTGCTCAAAGAAAAACAACTTTATTCCAGTAACTACGGACATAAATAAATCTCATAAATTGTCTGACATCGGATAGGAGATCTATGTTGGACAGGTTAGAGATAAATTGATGCAATCGATATTAGCAAAAATGTTTACAAACACAAACTCAATAATATTAACATAATCAATCCCTATCAAGATTATAAAGATTGCATGAAACCACATTAGGTTAGGGATCTGTGAGACAACCATTTTAAAACTGATCCTCACGAACACCAATAAAAAAATTATTGTACTAAGAAAAAAGTATACTCGTACATAGCGAGAACTCCCTGCGCCTTTATGTTTTATACATGTTCGATAGATCGATTGATTTCCTTGTTTTTTTCCTTCGTTCCTACACTACTTTTGAGAAGCGAATATCTACAAGTCTCTATCTGTAAGTAATGAAACTATTCAATGCCAAAAATACACGTTACATGTCACACTATCTACTCACAAACACTGATAAAAACACGAGGTAAACGCGAATTCATTCACGTAATAGACAAAGCATAGCATGACATCACTCTCATCGAATAAATCAAAAGTTGAATACCCCGGGCAAATGAACGAACACACCTTCGGCACCGCATCGGCACAACAACTGTTATGTGAGAGTCCGACGTAGATGATCGAGGTGATTTTTTTATAATTTGTAGAATTGAATGACCAAATCAAGTAGTAAGCAAGGGTTTGGATGTTTAGATGTTTGAATGTTTGATACCTACACCAAAACTACTGAACGCATTGGGCTGAAATTTTGCATAGGTAGTTTTGCGTTAACATATAGGGTACATTTTATCGTAAAAACGCGTGCGAAGCCGCGGGCAGAAGCTAGTAATAATTATAAATGAAACTGTTTATATTGGACCGACATAGAACATACATATGTACATAGCCATAAGAACATAGCAGAGCTTCCTCTGCTTTCTGTGGTTGTTTTCATTAAACTAGAACAGAAGACAGCGTCTTCTTCGTTGAAGGGTAAACTATATTTGATTGTTTTACTATAACGATATTTAATAGTTTTGAAAACAATTTGAAATTGAAGGAACCGATCCAAAATATATGTGAAATAAAATTTTGCTATTTTCCTAGTAGCAACATTTTAGAAGAGAGGGAGAAAATTATTGCAATTTTAAATCAGAATGATGACCCGACCACTTAACTAGGAAACGTCCAGGATTACAGCAAATACGCAATTGTAGGTACAAAACTAGACTTTGTTGATCAGTTGAGCTGCCTCTAGCTAGATTGTTGAACAGTATGCAGTTAGCTCAACTGTTTCAATTGTAGATACTAGTTCTAACTTGTTTCTATTCTTTAATTGTAATTTTCTTAGTTCATAAATGATTTCTTGCATAAAATCATAGCTAAGAACCACAACCCACTTGCTGTACTAGGATCCCATTTGTGACTATGGAACCCCAAACATAAAAGTTCAATGACATCCGACGATCTTTTATCACTATCATCTATCTCCATTTTTACAACGGTCACAAAAACATCATTATCCTAATGTTACTTGGAGTGTACTGCCCTTAGTTTTTTGTTGGTGTTCTTAAGCGAAAAATAGTGCGTATAATTTTGATTGATCTCTAAAAAACGGCGACCGTCATTTCTTGACGCTTCCGAAATGGCGAATGTCATTTTATGTGTTTCAAGAACTAAGGTCCAATTTCACCGTTTGCTGCCAAAACTAAGATCAACAAAACTGAGTTCGGCTTGATCGGGTTCAAATTCGGAATATCTAATGTGTCACATGACAGCTCTCGAACTCGGTTTAGCGCTTGAACCGGATCAAATTTATGTCGGTAAAATGAGCTGAACGCGTTTAAAGCGCTAAATTGAGTTTATCTTATATTAAACGCGTTTAATTGCAACGTGAACGCGTTTATTTTAAACGAGAACGCGTTTAATTGCAACGTTGAGTTGTAAGCTACATAATGATAGGTACCTATGCAAATAAAGTAGATCGTCACTTGTTTTTAAAATGGTGTATATTTTAAAAACAAAAACTACCTTACTTAGGAATCCTAGGAATTTAAGGGAATCGTATCAAATATTATGGCAGTTATATAGCGGTCACTCATTACTAAACACTTTTTAACAAAGTCAATGTCGTGACTAGTACACATGAGCCAATTTAGCGTGTTAGACTTTTTTATGGTCTATTGATTGAATCGAGAGTGGGTTCTTGTTAGAAGTGCCAACAAAAACCAAAGAGATTAATGACAATCAAGAGTTTCTAACACGTTGAACAACACAAAAAATACTAGGTAAACCAAGCAAGCGATAAAGTACTCAACTCAGATCATAGATAGGCGGGCTTACGTCAATTTGTGTGATGTAAATCATAGAGTTTTGGCTGTATGGCGTTACCTATTTGTAGTGATACGTACTTGTCTAATAATACCCCTAAACCAGCTTGACGACGCTAAAACACCGTTATTATATAACGATCATGAATTTCAAAACACCTGAACAAAACGTGTCCCTTTCAAATTCCATTTCATCACATAATTTTCTTCCATTATAATTTGCCTTTGTTGAAACATGTAATAGGCCATTATTTTAGAGATGGTAACGTTATTGTTCGTGATTAATGAATAAAATATATAATAATAAGTGACAATGGCGGTTGGGGAAACTAATTACTAGAAAAGTGAACTCTTTAATGCTCTCAAAACAGAAAAAGTGGAATATTATTATGATCGACAATTTTTATTTACCACGTTTTTGCAGCCTCAATAATTTTTTTATTCTTATATTGTACATCAATTTAAATGTTGAGCCTCAGTCACGAAATAAGAATTATTTTTGTATTTAATTGTACAGCGGCTAAATGGTCTTAAATTATTTTAATAACAGCTGTAAAAACGGAGGCAGCTCGAGCAATTACATTTAAATACAAAACACGTGTTAAGTACTTTAGTGTTTACGTTGAGCGAATTACAAAGAACGTAATTTTTGATGTTTGACCTTGCTTTTCAAAGCACTATACCCTGTAATTTGAAACGATCAAACAATAATTATCAGATTGATTGGTTCCGCAAAATAACGAGCCAAGTAAGGTCGCGAAACATAGCAAGTTATACTGGTTCCATTAGATCCATTACATAGAAAGTGGTACTCGTCTGATCCCTTGACAGGGCTCTAAACTAAATAACTTATCGATATGATATGCCATTTACACTACCGCGCGCGGTATGACAAGATGTTAAAGTAAACTAGGTGACATTTAAACAGGAATGGAAACCTATTATGAAAGTAGGCTAGTTTAGTAGCTCAAGAGAAGGTAACGAAGAACCTTCGAAAATAAGACATCATAGAATTCATCGTGATCGTATTGAGTCTTTTTATGACCGTGGCTTCTCACGTGTTTTTCTTAAATGTTAACCCGTGCCTGGAACTACATCATGCAAATTTCAACCCGATTCGTTCGATAGTTCTGAAGTGAAGTGGTGCACGCGAATACATTTTATTGAATCTGATCAGAGTGATCAGAGGTTTTGCGCGGAATTGTTACTAAATATTTTTGTTCCTAATATTTTACAAAACTGTTAGGTAGGTACCTATGACACAATCCTAATGAATAAAATAGTTTTCACTAGTTTCTGTCCGCGGTTTCGCACGCGTTGTATCTATGGAAACGTTTAAAGGATATTTTTATGAATGGGAACTGATTTATGGGATAAAAAGCCTGTTACATTTCAGGCCTAGAACTACCTATATGCAAAACTTCAGCCCGATCCGTTCAGTAGTTTAAGTAAGAAACATCCAAACTTTTCCATTTATAATATTAGTGTGATAATTCTAATGAAACATCAGCGAATTTTGTTTGCAGCTGAGTTCGTCGCCCCCGACATGTGGTGCGTAAACAAATATCATAAAATAAATTAATAAACATTTGTAGAAAACCCTTGAGGGGTTAAATATAGGTTGTTGCGCAGACGCCGCCGAGGCGGCACGAAGCACGCATGCGCCAATGTTTATATCAATGGACACGAAACCCTCAAATACGTATCCACAACACCATGTTAAACTTTCGATGGATTTGGAACAGCTAATTTGTATTTGTGAAATGTGATCTTGTTGCCAAGGTGGCAAATAACGTAGGGAGTGTGGAATTTCCTTTGCTTTTCAAAATAAATTCGTAACACTAATTTGATTCACATATCCAATGCGTATCAGATTCTTGTACATTGTTATGGAACAAAGTGAATTCGTATAAACAGTGCTTGTGAAGTTAAAATATAGGTTAACTCACCAATTCTTACATTACACTTATCATTTGTTTAGTTATGTTCCTACATTTAACGCAGGCTTACCTGAAAACAAAAAAAAAATTACATTAGAACTTCTATCAATTCGATCGCTTGGAAATGAAACAAAATTTTGAAAATTGTTATTATGAATGGAATCGCCAGTGAGGCCAATACGAAATTTTATGGGTCACTTTTGTGTATAAACGTGTTCTTGAGTGGAGACCGCGACTCGGCAAAGTACGTAGTGTAGGATGACGACTTGCGAAAGACTGCATGCAGCTGTTGGATTCGGCAAGCTGAAGACAGGGCGCTGTGGCGCTCATTAGAGGAAATCTATGTACAGCAGTGGACTAGTATAGGCTGTAGGATGGTGGTGGAGCTAGTATGACTCTCTTCTTGCACAGAAAGATTTCAGATTTTTCCAGTCGCCATCGACGACGCACGTGTGGGCCCACGTGAAGCCGTTGGAAGACGGACAAGTGCTGCATGTTAAATAAGATTATCTGGGGTGGTTGACAGAGTCACAGGGCATTTCCTACTTGCCGCTACGAGTACTTCATTGATAGTAGGTTACATACATACATCAACATTGAATCTAATGGGGTTGCTATAAGCTTTCATACACTATAATCTTCCTTCCTTATTAGACTAATACTCAAGGCAAGTAAGATTTCCGTAGACCGATCTTATTATAATGTCATATTACTATTGCTTTCATTTCTTCTTTTGGCATCAAAGGCGGATGTCATCTTAAAGTTTAAGTAGTTCTACTTCCTTATCCTTCAACGCGGCATTAAAAAAGCACAGAAGACATTGACAGATTTTAAAGAATGGATTCCAAAAATTAAAAACACCAATGCAACATAGACACAAAAAGACCAGACATTTTGAAAACGGCTACTGAGTATTACTAACAACTAATATCATGCAAACAAAATCACACAAGAAGAACAATATACTACAGGCACTTTGACAAAGAACATAACCCAACATTTTGGAAAGTGAAGTCTTATGGGCAATATCTAATTTGAAGAAAGAAAAGGCTCTAGGCCCAGAAAACATTTCTAATGAAATCCTTTTGGCATCAAAAGAACATTTATCACCCATACTTTGAAATCTATTCAATGCGATAGTCCATTCAGAAACAATACCGATTGTGTTGGTATTGTTTCTGAATGGACTATCGCATTGAATACATTCCTACTCTACAAAAAAGGCGATAAATATGACATGGGAAACTATAGACCATAAAGACCACTATAAGCCTAATGTCAAACATCTATAAAACCTTCTCAAAAGTAATCTTAAACCGCTTGACAAAAATTCTTGAAGAAAACCAGCCAAGAGAACAAGCTGGATTCAGAAGCGGCTACTCCGTCTTAGATCACATCCACACAGTAAGACAACTGTTTGAGAAACGCAAGTAATATAACCTAACTCTATACTGTTCGTTTGTAGACTACAGAAAAGCATTTGACTCCTTAGAACACAAGGTGATCTGGGAAGCTCTAAGAGACCAAGGAGTGGAAGAAAAATATGTGAGAATAATCAAAGAGGTTTAAAAAGCCAGCACCGCTCAAATAAGATTAGAGAAGAAAGGAGGTATAATAGACATAAAACGAGGTGTAAGACAAGGGGACCCAGTATCGCCAAAAATCTTTACAGCAGTCTTGCAAAAAATATTCAGAGGGCTAGAATGGCAACAATTTGGCATTAACTTCAATGGAACACTTATCTCACACTTAAGATTCGCTGACGATCTGGTGCTATTCTCTGACTCACCAACAAAACTTCAAACCATGATCACAAACTTAGATATTGAAAGCAAGAAAGCTGGACTTCAAATGTATACGGACAAAACTAAGGTTATGATTTTAAATGAAAAAACAGAAATAAAAGTGAACAATGAAACAATAGAGTATGTGAACGAGTACTCCTCCCTCGGACAAAATATCTCAAGGGCACTCACAAAGCAACAACTAACAAAACTTAGCATATGTCAAAATTCAATGGAACGCAGCATGCTAAATATAAAAAGGAAAGACAAAAATAGAATCACACATATGAGAAGAGTACAATATTAAATGACTTATCTAGAAAAGTAAGACAGTTTGAGTGGAGTTGGGCAGGTCACATAATGAGAGGCCCAGATAAATGGAGCAAAGAAACAACTACATGATTCCCCCGAGAAGGGAAAAGAAACCAGGGCAGACCTTTCACTTGATGGGCAGACGAGCTTGTCAAAGAAGCAGGCTGGACGTGAACAAGAAAAGCACAAGACAGAGAGGAATGGAGAAGGCTGGGGGAGGCCTTTGCCAAGCGGCAAACAAACTAATGTGTACCTCTATGTTGTAAAAATATGAATATTGTTTTTAAAAATAGTTTCAATAAAAAGGTTTTATTATTATTATTACTTCCTTATCCTTATCCCACTTCCACCACTTCTTTATCAAATTATAGCTTCGATAAGAATTGTAACTAATGTTCCAAGTAAGTTATAAGTATCTTCGACAAGATGTTGAACTATGTTTATTGTGTGTTTGTCCCAGTTGTCGTGAGAACGGGTCAACGTCGCGCTTGAGGCGGTCACCGGAAGCCGGCAAGACGTGCTGGACATTATACTTTCCGACACCAAACACTAGGCCATTCAAGAGACCTATAGATCGTCTCGTCTCTATTTGAGGACTTGCTCTTCTACTGCGTTTATTTAGGGCCGATTTATATTGACGCAACTCGTTTTTGCCGGCGACTTCGCACGCGTTGTTTCTATGAAAACGTCCAAAGGTTATTTCAATCCCATGAGAACTATTCAAGGGATGAAAGTAGCCAATGTTTGATTCCAGGTCTAGTACACCTATGCAAAATTTCAGCTTAATCTTTTCTGTAGTTTTGACGAGAAAAAGTAATAAACCGCCAAGTGCGACATGACTCGCAATCGAAGGGTTCTTTATCGTAAAAATCAGGCTACTTTTTCAATGAACATCAAATTTTCACTTGTTCAGAGACCCCTTTAAATTTTCAACTTTATTATATTTTTACTATTTGTTATTATTACAGTTGAAGAGTTACTCATTTATAGAAAGTTTTATGTGTCCACCTTTTGTGGTTCAAGAGATACAGCCTTGACAAACGAACTTTTTTGTATGGAAGCGCCCTTTAATTTTGATATTTTTTTAGTTTTAATATTTGTTGTTATAGCGGCAAGAGAAATACACTTTTGAAAATTTCTACTGTCTACCTCTAACGTTTCATGAGATACAGCCCTGTGACAGACGGACAGACGGACGGACAGCGGAGGCTTAGTAATAGGGTTCCGTTTTGACCCTTCGGGTACGAAACCCTAAAAAGCATCCAACTAAAACTTTCGCACTTATTATATTAGTGTGTATGTAGAGTCGAAAATTGACTCTGTTTACGCTATGTAACTTGTAAATTAGCAGTCCAGCTAAAATTTCGGTAATAGCAAGTCAGTCGACTAGCAAACTGACTACAGCACTGGCTCAGTCTCAAAATCTAAGCCAATGCGATATTTCCCTCAATAAATTATTGTAGTACGTAGATCAGACAAGGTTTGTTAGCACGAAATCTCGTTCGTTAACGACCTGCGTGTTTCGATTACTTTAATATCCGATTACCGCTACTGTACTACGATATAAAGATACGTTTTATTTCTTCACACGACACTTTGTAGCTCTTAAGACTATACAATCAAAGTATCGATTTCCATAACACTAACGAGTAAAGTTTGTAGCTCAAGGCACGGACGTGCATATCGTTCGATCTCGAAGTGTACGAATACATAAAACTTATAGTTTACGAAGTGAATTCATTAGTTGAGTAGTTTATGTGTGTAAATGGAACGGAAACTATCTGCATAAGTCAATGATACCTTCGAGCCTTTTGACGTTCGTAGGTAGCTACAGCTACGTCAAAAGGCAGTTAGGCATAGCTATGCGACTTGTTTTCTGATTCTGATCTTATTACACAAATGAACGTATCGTAATGTATTTATAGAAGTTTAAAGGTAAACACGTGTGTAGTGACGTGTAGGCAATTTATAATTAAGCTTCAGCAAAAAAACTTTCTTGTTTGTTATTATTAGGCATGAAACTTATTTTCTAACAAAACGTCTAACCAATCAGCCAGTTCTCATTAGTGTAATTAATGTAAGTAAATAAAAAAAAATTTAAACTCACGCACGACGGATACTTTGTAATCGAAAAAGAAATAAATAGTTTTAGTAAAACCCCGATTAAGAGGAATGAATAACACAGCAATATGGGTATATATAATAATCAAATATAGCTATAAATTTGTTTCACCTACCCATTAGGTATTACAAAAACAAAAAAAATCCGTCGGGGGCTGTCATTACCATTCTCTGTTAACATTGTATAAATGACTAGGTGGGTTAACTCGTACACTAGAAGTACCTATCGATTTACGTATTGTACCATGTGTCTCGTAGAGGTAAGTACCTACGCATTTCGAAAACAAACAAACAACATCACATCATAGACATACCGTCTCCGTTCCGTCGCGGGTAAAAATGCATTCTAGCAATATTGAGATGCATTTTCTATAAAAATAGTATCTCGAACGAGTGCACTCGAAAGCTTTGTGCATCAGCTCTATCTGTAGAAGACTCTTGAATGCGCCGACGGCGGCGTCAGCATCGCGGTTGTCAAGTGGGGGAAGGGTCGGGGTGAATGACCGATTGAGGTAGGTCGGAGTTTTTGCCTCGCCATTTTTTCATTGATTTGTTTCTGTCATTTCTTGTAGTTAGAATTTGTCATTTGTTTTACAATGTAATTTTTCATTTGTTACGAGGGATTTTTTGTCTTTATAATAACGTGTACGGGGAAAAAAAATTTCTTCTAGATTCATTAGATTAAATATTTATGATTGCTGTTTTATCAAATTCTCTTAGTCGGGGTTTTACTAACATGATTTATGTATTTTTCGATTTCAAAGTATAGGTCGTGGGTTTATATTATTGTGCATTTAGTACAAGAATGAACAAGTTGAGTGGCTTCTACCTTGCTCCTTAGCCCTCAATATCTTGTTATTATTTGTCGTCAATCAGTTTTTGTTTATTTGGATTGCGTATAAATAACGTGTTGGGCTCATTTACCAGTATTGCACTTGGGAATATTGGGACTCTTATCAAGATTAGTATTAGTAGGTACCTATTTAAACTTTGACGTCATTGTTATGGTCATAAGGTGAGTCGTAATCTTTTAAGTAGCTACTTCTGTATTTTGTATTTATTTATTTTACATTTATAACATAGGTCGTTATACAAGGCAAGTCAGAAAACAGTAAATTTTCAACACTCAATCAATTTGCAATAGTCTGCAGTTAGCTTAATTATTTCAGTTGTAAATACTAGTTCTAATTTTGTTTTTATTGTTTGATTCTAAGTTTCTTTGTTAATAAAGGCCTTTAAAAAATCTAAATAAAATACTAAATTCAATTCTTTCCAGATCATAAAAATCAATGTGATGTTTTCATATTATTCAAAGAAAGGGATTGTAATAAATTAGTACTCATAAATTCACTGATCCTGTTGAATCTTCTTAGGTAACTAATACATATTGCACGTGATTTGTGTTTGTGTATGAAGTAAATATACTAGAGAAACTATACATAGGTATTTATGGTACTATGCTACTACTATGAGCACTCATACTTATGGCCCACATGCTGTAGATCGACACAGAGTAAGAAGCACCTGGTTATCCCCTTAAGTTCAATTGCACTTTAAAATTCTAATACCATATACTAAGATTTCTGTGTAATAATTTATATTCTCAACGCAGCGGGTTACAGGACAAAGAATAAAAAATAATGGCAATGGGACTTGGGCACAGTAGGATGCCAGTTTTGAATATATTGGCCTCGATGTTGCCGATGCAGAACACAAGCTAAGCTTAGAATTTTGAGTTATTTACTAGAAAAGATTGCTTGGGAACAGAAAGTATAATATGAAAATATATAAAAGATGTCTACCAGTCTATTTGTCTGTAACCTTTTAACGCCTGAACTGATCTTAATGAAATTTGGAAGGGAGTTAAACGGTATCCCGCGAACGGGATTTACTTTTTGATGAAAATAAATAAATAAAAAAAAGTAAAATAACAAAAATTATATATTTTCGCACGCTCTAGCGTGCGATGCCGCGGGCAGCAGCTAGTTACATCTACCAATAAAAAAAATTAATAGTTTTGGCTAAACAACGTTTTCGTAACATCAAACAATATTGTGATTGTGAAGAACAAGAAAAATAACTCTGAAAAGCATGCAAAAAATCTTAGCTACCAAAGATCTTTGCCAAAAGTTGTTGTTAACTTTTGGAAATTCCTACCATTATTGTAAAGAGGGCGATGATCGAGGGCTTTTCGGCACTTTGAAAAGCTTTGTACTAAAAAGCCCTAACTTTTTGCAACAATGAATATACAATGACCCTTGAACCCTTTGATAGGTACGAAAGTACGATAGAGTATGTGAGCACCCTTCAGGTTAATTGCGTCCAAAATGAAATTGGTACGCAAAATTGAAGTGTTATGATGAGTATGAGGGTGATATTCGAAATACATATTTCCAATATACAATACAACAAAGAATTAAAAAAAAATGAGCTGCTTGAAAATACGAATAACTCTTAACAAAAGACATTGTGCTGTGAGTTACAGAATCGAATCTAATAAAAAATGTAGTAAGATCCGAAGTAGAGTAACTAGGACCAGCTAGAAGTTGCATCACCATTTTTAGGGAAACATGCTTATAAATAATACATAGCATGGTGTTGTATAAACAAACAAAATGCAGACAGATGAATACCAGAGAATACCAGAGAATACGGGTCAGACCAGAATAAACCACGGAAATTAGATGAAATGAAGAAGGTAGAAACAGATTCTGAACTGAACACAACAAAAATATAAGCTAAAGGTTATCTGACAAAACTATAACCACGGCGATGGATACAATCAAAATAGCAATGTCCGAAAGTCTTATTTATGTGCCCTATTTTTAGAAAATTGCAATTCCTTTGTGAGTCACAGGCGTAGAAAAGGGTCTAAATGAGATTACTAGAGTAACTAAGAATAAACCTTAAAATCTCGACAATAAGGTTCCAAAACCATCAGATTTTATGTGGCAATAAATAATAATGGATCGTCTTTGGCCTTGGTGAAATTAGTCACCGGCTCTGGGCAGTATATCTTGAATTAATGTTGCACTGTGACAGTAGGCATGTCTTTATGATCTCGCTAAAGAAAAAAGTGTAAGAAAGGCAAATGGAGAGTAAACATAAGTTAGCCAGCAACTTTATAATATCCAGCAAATGTAGGTGGTAGGTAAGTATGTATATAGATGTAAGTAACAGGACAGGAAAAGTACAAATAGAAGTGGCTCTAAATCGTAATCTAAATCGTAGAAGCGTAATATTTTACGCCACACTGCTTTAGAATAATTAGAATTGTAATTATAGTAGAAAACAGGGAAATGCACAATCTGGATCTAATTACGTCTTATATAGAGTTCTATCGCTGATCAAGAACATTATTACCTATTTAAAACCCTTTCTGTAAATAGTCTGCCAGACTTGTTTTAGTGTTCCCTTACCCATTATTTTCTAATTCATGATTCCAATCGAATTAGAAATATTGTCCACTTCTGTACGCATAAATTGTCTTTTACATTTTCCGGTTTATCTTAGCGAGTATTTATTCCTGTTTACGGGAAGTGGGATATAAACATCGTTGTTTATTTCATGGTTTCTACATAATGAAGCTGGGTCGTCGAAAGCTTCAGATAATCCAGAAAAACCAGAATTTGGTTTTAAAAATGTAACAGAAGTTCCACTCAAAATGGTGAATATACCAAAGTTTGTATAAGTAGTTAAAGCTACCGCCGATTTTCCTGTTGCCTTGTTATGTCCACTTGAAAAAGGCAAAACAAAACAGTTTCAGCAAATTGATAGTAAAACATGCATTGAATAAGAATCCCACATCCTTAACAAGGTGTACTTTTGTCCTTTTATACCGATTATGGAGAAACCAGTTAAAAATAGTAGCAGAAAGTCCATTTTATAAAACATGGTAGCAATCCATTCAAATGTCTCCCAAGCTGTATTCGTATAATTGAAGTCCCCGACATTCTTGATGTTCATAACACAGATAAAGCATAAAGCGTCCAGCTATTTAAAGCGCGACCAAACAAAATAGAGTCATACAGCGTAATTATTATGACTGAAAGTTAAATAGCATATGTGGAATGAAACACTTTATTCAGTTGACGAAGAGTAAAATGAATAATGCGAACGTGATCATAATTTCAAACATCATAAGGATTATCAAATTGAGATTTGCGTTGCACCCTACTCTATCATTTTATCGAGTTTAATGATTTAGTGTCACTGCAGTTTACTCTCGTGCTTAACAGTAAATAAAAATACGTTTTAGCGTTGATCTATTCTACAAAATAGAAATGATATAAGTGGTTGAAGTATACCCAAATAGAGAACGTAATTATAGCAGCTGTAAGAAGGTATCTTTATGCGATACATAATATCCTGTTACCTTTGCGATGATACTAAAATTGATTTGATATCATTAAACACGAGTGAATTTATTTAGGAATGGAAAAGAAAAAAAATTGCAAATTGTTGTTTGTCGGTAGTCTCAATCATATCATATCATTGGCTCGTTTATATATCTGCGAGAGACAGGTGGTACAATTTATGCGAAGTACAGGGTGTACACCTAAATAATATTCCATTGAAGAGCAATAATAACCATTTCAATATTTTGTATTTTAGAAAAGAAAGCGCATTTATTGCTTGCACTTAAACGTTAAATAAAAGGAAACAAATCCAACATAATGCATGTCACTAGTTCACGGCTGCAGAAGTTGCAAAGAAATCATGCGATATTTTTTGCTGTGCTCTGTAATTTTAAATTCATTACACGCGCACTATATTATTATTTGCACTTTAAAACGCCCATTACGTGCAAAAAGTGACAGCTCAGAGCCAAAAACGAAAAGATCCTACCATAACAAGCATGAAACTTTTTCATTCCACCTGTCCTCCTGATTGTCCGAGCAACTCTCATCTGTAAGATGGACGCCATAGTGTCTAAAACAGCTTACATTCTTGGCTTTATACTTTACAATTATCGGAAGTGATTCAATCGTTACGTCACATTTAGTCACACTCGAATATAGACCACGTGTTCACCATATTGAGTTTTTATGATATGAGTTTAATACAATGTTTGCCACGCACTTGATTAATGGGTAAGCCGGACCCAAAAATTCAACTGCAACACCAACATATCGCAAGTAAGACAATAATAAATGCATAATATGAAGCTAAGGTCCTACCTACATGGCTGTCATATCTACGTTCATATTTACTTCCTCACATTCACACTCTGATGGTATGAATAGGTACTCGTATGTGCTGCTTGGTAATGTGTTTGTTTGTTTTGCTGTTTAGTTGCCATCATTTTAATGGAAAACGTAAGTAGGTAACTTATTGTTGGTTATACCGTATAAGGTGTTTTAAGAATTTACGGTAGAAAATAGTAATGTCCATTAGTCACCTACGCGAGGACATAAGGTTATAAAATAACCTATCCAAATTTGACGCCTAAAAGAAGGTCCCAACAAAGTCCCTTGACTTTTATTCTAATGCTGGAGTGTGTTTTCGTTAATAGAATAATAGTCTATTCTTTTTGTTAATAGACTATTATCCTATTAACAAAAATACACACCAGCATCGATACTAATATCCACGAAAAACCTAATATTCCGTTCCATGTTTTGAAGAAATAAAACACATCGAAAGTATCGCACAAGTCCATTTAATCCACACATTACAATAAATAACACAAAAGCCAACTTTCTACGGGGCAAGGTGTAAATTAGTACTAGTTTAACGACCTCGATGCAAATGTACGAGAGCGGTAGAACATTGTAATCATCCAGTTGTCAAACAGAGCCGAACGAACGGAAGTCGGGAGTTTACTACTGTTGTACTGTTTGATAATAACTTGTTGGTTTGTTACCGTAAGTCTTGCAAAACTGAAATGTTTTTTGCGTATCACTTTTTAGATTTCGAGCACCTTTAGGTTTCGTAAGCATACTATGGTTTCTTTTTTTGGTGATGGTTAAGCGTTTGGCCTCTATCTCACTTATGCAAGCAAAGGTGTGGTATAGGATGGAAACGTGTGGTATGCTTTCCCAGAAGGATCTTGTTCACACGAGATCTGGAGAGTCCTAGATTGTACTCTTTTTTTTGCAGTCGTTTTTATCCAGTCGGGTAAAAAAACCCATGTAATGCGTTCGATAAGATAATTAAACAAACTTCATTCGGTTCACCGGCATGTTCGGCTCAGATAGATGTGCAGAAAGATGTGATTAGGTTTCGTACGACATACATTTTTGATCTTTGTTACGAAGTGGGTGGATCACTCCAGAACATAATTTGAATACAAAACTGATTTCTGATGGTGGGTATGATTGCATCTTATCTTCGGTACAAAATAATACATGGAAGCAACGTGATTATTTGAATGATGCACATCATGCTTGTGATAATAGACCCATGACTTCATCCATTAATTTATATTTTCCATGCAAATCACATGTACAATACCTACCAAAACATAGGTTTGAAATCATTAAGAAAAGCCTTAAATGGAATGTACAAATAAAAAAGTGCCCATCAAGACAAAACATAAATTAATTGATTCATGTAATGATACATAAACAAAATTTAAGCAGGAGTATAAGTCATTTTAATAAGTAGTACGAGATTTCATATAATTTTTAAGATATCAAACATATTTTTTATGATACAGCAGCAACGGATGTAGTTCAAAAGGAAATGACATAAATCTTAATTAGCATAATTAGTAGTAAAGCTATTGGCGCCGGCGAGACGTAAGTCCAAGTCAACTACGAAGATAGTGACAGTTTAAAGTTACATGATGTTATTTGTAATGGTATTCTTATAGATATAGAGCATCCACTTGTTGGCCGAGTCATGGCGAGCCTTGACTTGCATGCTTGTACAGGCTATCAGAGCACTTCCACACTATATCATGTTGGTCGAGTCGCACGTTCATCATCTCTATAATTAATTAATCAATGATCAAATCTCTTGTCAACGTCAATAATTAAGCACGAGAAAGAAGTATTTAACAGAGATGTGAACATATCATAACATAATCAGCGTACGAGCTGCTGTTTTGGGCTGTTTGGTTTGGATTGACGCTGTACAGGCCGCCAAATCAAATCCAGCAAAACACGTTAGAGATTATTCTGCCAAATTGTGGACGACCCATTTATACTTAGGAAAAAGAAACGTAACATAAAATATACAGCAAAAACAATCATATTACAGCAAATTAGGCACTTAATACATAAGCAGAGTTAACATTATAATGACCATTTTAAGATACAAAAGTATAAGATTTTTCTAACCTTGTGTTGTATCTAGCCTGTACGATATATAAATATATGCAAATAAATTATATGAATAGTCTATGGTATTTAAACAATAATAAATAATGAAAACAAATTGAATGCATTATTTGGATTAACGGGTCTATGTCCGACCTCAAATCATGGCGATGCATATTATGCAAACAGGAATACGTAATGAGATGCTAACCGATTCCGTGCAATTAACACACGAATCTCGGTCAAACAATGAGTTTAATTTTCTTTTTAGGGTTCCGTACTGACAGAATTTTGATTCTAGGCAATATTGAGGAAAGAAACACCGGTCCGTAAGTAAACATAGGGGTTACTAACAAACTAAGGTATCTATCAGCACTCATTCGTCAACTGCTGAACGTGTCTCCTCAAAAAGGCTTAAGGGGTTTAACAATTAAAGGGCTAGTTATTTATTACGTAGTAGAGCGTCAACGATTGTAATAAAGAAAGACAATGAATGAATAAAGAGAGATGAGATTGGATTGGATGATGATCTGAAGTTGCGTTTTGTTGAATTCTTAAACGGACCTTCTTTAGGGTTTGTACACAAAACTGCAATGCGACGTAAAAATCTAAGAACTTCAATTTTCTTCGATTTTCGAGCTTTGAATTCGCATCGCGCCGGTTCGCAGTTTAGTGTACAAGCCCTTAAGGAGCAAAGAGGCGTTTTCCAAAAAATAAAATTTCCCTATTTACCTTAGAACTCAATGAATGACGAGGATCTTAAATTACATTTCAAACTATGCACGATCTTGACAGACCTAAACTCAAAGCGCCATCTTTTAACAATTTATTTAAAAAAGAAAACGCCTCATTCAAATAGAAAAATAAATCATCTTCTTGATTTATATTATTACCATGCATGCAGAACCCATACAGTAAAATTATATTTTAAACAGGTGAATGCTTAAACAGTTTTATGTGTTACGGAAGTAGGGTACCTACGTCGTCATGCTTTTATATCCTCACATTACATAATCACTGCCCCAAAACTGAATACCTGATGTGTATGTAGATGTATGTAGGTACATATGTTTTATTTACTTTACTAATTAATCAGTTTTATTAGTAGCCATTACACCGTGAATGTATTCGTACGTGTGGTAAGAACGGATATTTAATTAGCCAGTTATATAAGTTTGTGCGAGTGCATATTTTATATTGATTGCTAATTGATAAAGGAAGTGGAACAGAAAAAGAGATCAATCAATATTGTGTAGGAGTAGATGTCTTGTTTTAAATTAGCAGAGCAATAACACGAAGAAAATATTTTGCACGCACTCTCCATAATTTTATAAAATTATAGAAAGTATAGTAATGAGCCTACGCAGAAACGTAAGGTATAAGCATAGTTCCAAAATAAATGTTGAACTGCCCTGAATAAACTAAATAAATTCAAGCAAAAGGCCGATTCGAGAAAACCATTGATCATGGTCGAGTAAAGAATGAAATGGATCAAAGATCATCAACCTTCAAGAAAAGCTAGGAACGAAAGATTTAACACCTGAATGGACCTCATCAATCATTTAGTTGTATAAAGTTTTTATTCAGTTCGTTGGCCAGAGTAGCAGTTGGCATTCTGAGGTACCTTTCTGTAATAAAGCAAAAGAGATGCTAAGTTTTTTAGCTTGGATATTAGTTAAACAGAGAGTACGTGTTGTCACAGATTTTACAATACCTGCTAGGTATTGTTTAAAATTGATTTGATTGGTTGAAATTTTTTATGGTATTTGGTATTGTTTTTTTTTTTTGATTATGTCATCTTGGCCGACTCATGGCGTTCTAGTACAGGATGTCAAATTTTCCAGCTTAAAAGACATTTGCGATGAGACGCGGTCAACTTGTGGACGGAAGAATTTTCCTTTTATGCGTATTTAAGACCTTAATTCATGCAGCACTTTCACCGACATAAAACTCTAATAAATTAATCGTAAGACATTTTAGCTAAGTCCTACATAGAAAAACAAGGATATTAAAACATTATGCAATAAGCAAAAGTTTATAGTTTTAAGCCGGATGAATGCGTCATGGTTTTAAAGCTAAAGAGATTTGTGTCTAGATTTAAGAAAAGTTATCTATTACTTGAAATATCAGCATCAATTCTGTAATTTATATGTTTAATTTACCCATTCCTCTTCCTCGTTACAACTCGGTATTTGCAAAGTTATAGCATAGAAAAGGAAAACGAAGTAATAGAGTTTAGCTGAGATGCTGATTGAGTCATTGTGCTTATTTAATCTAAGTCAGACAATGAACCACAGAAAATAAAAATATAAGTTTTCTAACCAGTTTTAAACGTGCCTTTGCCCTGAATCATCAATGAGACAGATTTGGCTATGAATACAAATGAACATATAATGACGTTTTGTTAAGAGTCATTTTAATGTCCTATGTGGCAAGGATTGGTAGCTGATGTATAGATAAACACAAATTACGGTAAACTGTTTGTTATTAATATGAGCCAAAACGTGACCAGCCTTTATATTTACATAATTAGCTCGCTATAACTGTACCCATCACTGTAAAATTGGACATAGGCGTTACGTCCATCACATAATGGTTAGCACTCAATCGGAAGCGCAAGATGGCCAAGAATCACAAACATGGTTCATTCATGATGCAACATGCTGTGTGTTTTGGCAGACACATGGTTGCCCTATGCCGGAATGTGTGCGTTTTCGAGATGACTCACAACAGGGAACTGGTGTCTGATTCGCATGTAGGTATGTTACTTTAAGCCTGGTTCTCTGCAAATCTGCGATATTAACAGTTCTCCAGTTCCAGATGAGAATAAACCATTTTATATGTCATGCATATTACTATTATTGTGTCGAGATTTCTTCTGTGTAGGTCCTATAGTGTAGGTATGATAAAACGTACCATTTTATTTATTTGGCTGCGTGTTCCTTCATTTCTGATAAAGCAGAGGGCAATTTGACATACCTGCAACAAAAGACAATTCCAATAACATTTTCATCAACGAGATAGAGATGAAAAATACATTTCTCTGCCAACTACTGCATTGCATTAATTACATTGCACACATGCAAACTCTCCTTTCTGCAGTAAGTATATCTAAAAGTATTAACAACAGAAGCACCTAAACTCATGACGTTCAGCAGACAAACACGAAGTAAAAGTAAATAAATAGCATGACTAAACTAAACATGATACGTTCAAACAACAACGGTCCAAGAAAGTTGTAAACAAGTAATTTTCCCAGCTATTTTAATTCAACAGTGACTTAAACAGCATACGTACCTCAAGCCGATAATAATAAATAATAAATAAATAATGCTGGACAATCCACACAGCATCATCTAGCCCCAAAGTAAGCAGAGCTTTTGTTATGGGTACTAGATGACTGATAATAAACGTAATACATTAAATAACATAGATATATATTTTTTATTATATATAGAAAATACCCAGAACACCCGGAACAAATATTTACAGATCATACAAACATTTGTCCCAAGGCGGGAATCGAACCGATGAATGCATAATAACGATCAAGGAAAATTGCAGTTATTTTAAAATTATCAGATAATAGACCAGAAATATCCGTACAAATTGCAGACACATAACATTCAATAGACAGGTATGGAATGTTAAATTAATAATTAAGTTACTGAACCTACGGTCAATTTATTTTAACGTTCGAGAAAATAAATGAGTAGATATACACAACAATAATGAAAGCGTAGCGAGAACAAATTAAAATCATGAACACCTCGTAAACACACTATATCGCATTTCATACTGTAGTAATGATCGCTTATGTACAGTCCATGACAGAAATAATAAGATTACATCTAATAAAGTGGCAATTTATCTTAATCATGATTTGTGTTGATTATTATGGCATAAGATGGCTGTTGATTATAGTCATAAGGTGGAACACCAGCCGGGTACTGACTGACTGGTGTTACGAGGCGTAATGTACCATTTACAGCGAGCATGATACGTTATGCCGCCGTGTGCTAAAATCAGCCTCGTTGCTCGTTGCGAGCGCCTTCTTTCCCCGTACAGACTGCACGGACGCTCATTGTGTAACATGTTACATTACGTTTCGTAACGCCACCAGTCATAGTGCCCACCTTTAAGACAAACAGTCAAGGGATCTTGAGTAAGTTAGTTATGCCATGTTAAGCTTTTAAATGTAATAAATATCTCAATATGGCGTTTGCTTAAGATGTATCATTAAGAGCTCCAAATAATAAACAAAAAAAAAATCTGCCGGAAGCAAAAATCATCTGCATTAAGTATTGTATCATCACCTGTACCAGGTATCTCAGATGTCGTAATAAGTATGTATAACACGAAATAACTTGGAACCAGTTGAGCGTAGTAAAGAATGCGTAACTGAACGTAATCTTTGTGATGCGTTTTCTACTAGGTATGAAGATTTTGTTAAGTTGATAACAACTAGCAAAATCAGAGCGCACGCAATATTTTGCATACATACTTCCCGCAGCTTCGCACGCTTTTCAGTAATAGCACATTGTTCACAGAGGTGAGGTGTTTTAAGGCCCTCGTTATACATAGTGTTTTATAAGCTTTATACTACACCTACGAGGAACATTTTCTGAAAAAGAAGTTGCAGTCTTCTCGTTTTCCCAATACACGAAATCTTCATAAGTCTTGTTATATTTATTTCTGGATTTCTAGGGTAATAGGTTCTCAATCACTGCTTGAGCAGTTTCTTTTATTACTGACGGTGTCATAAAATCTTTATTATCACTCGACGACGTTCTGTAGAATTCATAAAATTACTTAACTCAAATGTAAATTTCGAAGAAATTCCCGCGAATGCATCAGGCAAGTGGTTCTTTTTTTTAATTACTGTTCCGAGAACGGAAGAGGCCGAAATCATATGGCGGACTCGGAGTAAAAACTTTTCTATGTATAATGAAAATAACCATATCTAAAGGCTGACATTTCAGAAAAAAAATAGCACTTCAGAAATAGATTTCCATACATTATTCTCAAACACGTGAGAAATAAAATTCCAGAGTTTTTCGACCCGCATTCTAGTACGCCTGCAATGACGTACTTTCTAGATCAAGTTTGGAAAAGGAATAAGTCACTTTCCGAGCAGGTGTAGTATAAAAAAAAAAATCTATTATGTTATTGCAGCTCTAGAAATACACTTTTGTAAAATTTTACTTCATGAGATTTAAAGTTTGGCCTAAGGAAGTAACAAACATCCATGCAGAATTTATATAGCGTGGTGTGATCATTGCATGCATTCATTACGGATGTAAGCGGGTTAACTATGAACCTTATTTTTGTTGGAAGAACACCAACGTTTCATCCCTTAACGAGGGACTTCATCAGGGTTAGCTCGTAGTGGCACGGAAGCGGTCGTCGCGAACCGCAATCACCCTCACCCGCAAGTCCCAAACGTTGGTGTTCTACTAACACAAATAAGGTTCGCAGTTAACCCGCTTACACCAGTAATGAATTCGTCAAACTACAATAGTTTTTATAGTAAAATTGCTTGCATTGAAATAAGTTTCAGAGAGGTTTCTCTTATAAACGTATTCATCGGAACGTAGTCTACCAGCATCTTTGGTATTAATAGAAACAAAATATTATCACTACGGTCGTCGCCTTTAACCTGGCTAGACGCATAAAAATGAGTCATAAAAATGTATCGTTGCAGAGTACCTAAGCAGTTACGAAAGGTCCGAGATTGTATCAGCGACTTTCGAGATGTGCTGATGACGGAACAGCAACAATCAGTAGCATCATTACGTGACTAGCTTTATCGATGGGCTTTATAAGAACCGGTTTATTACAAAACTGATAAGACATCAATGTTAGACTAGTTTGCATAGTCTATTTATAATAGAAGAATCGCTGTTATATGATTTGGTACCCTCAATATTTAGTTGTTCTGGTACTGAGCACGGTGATTATAAAACAATATTGTAGCATTTAAATTTGTTGAAAAACAAATTCAGTTACAAAACACATTCGAGATTACTATATACTTTATTACCTTTTGTACCAAAAGGTACGCGATAAATATTCTTAAATATGTTAACAAGTCGCGAAAGTTTTAAAACTTATTCGAACGGAACTAAGTAAAGTCATAACAAAGCATAACTTTCGAAAATCAGGTAAGTTTCTTGATAACAATTATCAAGAGAAAGTAGTTCCTACCGAAAGTGTCGCCAACTAATATTTTAGTGATATTAAAGCCTTACGCAATGCTCAGGCGCAAATTGTGTATAAACCGTCGGAAGCAGCTGTCTTGTTCCGTTCCTGAAAAGATAAAATTTAAAAACTTGATGGCAAAAAGCCTGTTCCGCAATGTTCATTGGGGTTTAACGAAACTTGTGTCGTGTATTAAGAATATTGAGATACAGTAACCGGTCGCGGATGACGGAAACAAAGAACGGATGTAAGGGTGCCCTAACACTTGAGGAAGCAGTTTATTTAGGGAAGGCAATTTTGAGGCTTCTTTTACGAAACGCACTGTAAAGGATCGTAAACTTACTTTTGGGGTTGTTCAGACAATGCACTGGAAATCAGAATGTGATAGATAACTAAATGAAATGTATGCTTCTGTAAAATTATAATAATAATGCTGAACAATCCACACAGCATCATGTAGTTCCAAGCTAAGCAGAGCTTGGAACTACATGATGCTGTGTGGATTGTTCAGCATTATTATTATAATTTTACAGAAGCATACATTTCATGACTGATATACTAGAGAGACTAGACCAGACCAGAGGTACTAGATGACTGATATAGTACATAATACAATACATAATTAAACATAATCTTTGTCCCACAGTACAGTTAGCATCACCGAACAGAAGCGAGAAGAACAAACAGATAGCTATAAATATTAGATGAATAAACACTAAACTTTACGCAACAAGCAAACAAGACTCATTCATATCATTTGTTGACAAAACAATTGCCAAATATTGACGTTACGTGTAAAATCGATTTCCAGTTAAATCAATGGCATTATGGACCGGTAGCCAATCGTGAATCACGCTGCGCCCGCGCCCGGTATGTGGACATGTTAATTGTTATATGGCCTGCTTTGATTCTTAGCAGTTTGTAATTTTATGTACAAATATTTTGTTTACGATTTTTTGGGCCTGAGTATGTATGATGATAAACAAACATTGATTCATAACTATAGTGGCTATAAAAACTATTAACTATTAACGATACATTTAAAAGGTAGTCTATCTATCGAATAACATTGAAGGAGAACCTGATAAACGCAACAAATCATTACCGAATTTGATTAAGCTCTGTGCACGGCTCCGGATGTTAATATTAATGTGTGTAGATAAAAGTTCATGGAGCTAAAGGTTACAGATAAAGTGGTTAGTGCCAGTGGGTTTATTCATTAGCAGTTAATTTATCTTTCATTAGGTAGCTATCTTCTAAATGGATGAAATAACTCCACTGTTCGAAAAGTTTTATTTTCATCGCAAATTTTGTCTAAACAAGGAAAATATCTTTGGACTGAACATATTTCTGCCCACGACTTTCAATATGCAGTACCTACGCACTTCAATAAAAAGGAGAGTAGTAAGAAAATAATAAATTACTTGTAGAAGACGTTATGACAGTTAACAACTAATGGTACACAACGACAATAAGAAAGAAAAATTAAATGAAAGTAGTTACAAAACTATTGAAAATGGTTTTCTTTATAAATATTTAATGAATTAAGAAAAAGACAGTGGCCTAGTAAGGTTACCAACTAGCCTATTATGTAAAACAGTAAAGTAGTTCAAATAGTAGAGACACAGGTGAAACGGAAGAGGCCAATCTTGTTTCCATACTGCTGTCAAAAGGCTGAACGAGCACGCGACACGGTCACGATCAGACCTGGAGCAGAGCCTAGGTACATCTACTAAATAGACGAGCTATTGTGATGTCAGATGCTTCGCCGTTCCCGGTCGTAAATTGTGTGAATGTGTAGGTTTGTGGCACAGCGGATTTTATGTTGATTAATTTAATTTAAACACTAAAGGTCCTTATTATTATAGATGATGTTTGGATGCTTATTGTTCTTTTACTATAAAGGCCAGTGTTTGAAGTTTAATAATAATAAATATATTATATATTAATTTTTCAACATAATTGACGAATAACGCGTGCCAGACACGGTTTTCGCTTGCCAAGTAATTTGGTTCCTCTCAAGTTTTGTCTATTTTTGTGCATGATATTTTTGTTGTAATTCTGATTTATTATTTTATGCCAGGCATTTCTTCATCTCAAGCCTTTTTATCTTATATCTAGAGATTCGATTCAGACACCATGACGACGGTCTCCTAAACAGGGATTACAAAACACGCTCTCGGTGGACCTCTGACTTTACAAGCACGCGACTTACTGCACGATTTTAGGTCAAGGCACTTGTCAGTTGCCATCCCTCAGATTACCACAAATTACTGGGCTTGTAGTTGAAAACGAAAATTAGATACTTTGAGCTATTTGCCGCCATTAGCCTGGGTTTGTACAAAATTGTCGTAACATAAAGTTGTTGAGATAAGTTTTTGAATTCTACTACTCTTTGTTCTTTACGTAGATGTTCTACGTACCGTAAAGTGAATTGTAGTTACAACTTGTATAACTACAATACAACAAACATAATGCTTACAAAGATCAAATCGTTGAAATTCTATATGCCGACATTAGTGACCTTGGTCGTCCAGAATGATACAGAGCAGACGCAATCTGTACAGTGTCAAAATATTGAGTAGTAGTACTACCGCTCGTTTTAAATGATGTTATGGCTGAATTCCAAGAGCGGAAATAATAATTACTGATGATGATAGCAGTTCCATAACAGTGAACAAATTCTGACACTTTGAAAACGTAGAAATGCTTACAAGATTCTAGATATTCAATGGTAAGTTATGTTGTTTCAATTGTTTCTGGTCTCAATAGGCGCTTTAATATCATTACGCTATATTCATCCTTGGCAGAATGAATCATAGAACATAGTAAATTGCTACAAAGAGTTATGCATAATTCCTGACTCCAAATACGAAGCAATACGCCAGCTAATCACGAAACTGCAAATCCATTCAAACCAACCATAAAACACCTTATAGCAGAGTTATAGTACGCTAATACAAAGCTTGTATTGCAAATGTCCGAGATAATAGACGAATTCGAATGAGTCGTGGGAATAGTAATAAGTGGAAATCATGAGAACTGTCGTCGTGATGCTGGTAAATTGCTGAAACAGCTGATGGAAGCGTGACGTCAAAGCACAGCAAAGCGTGATGAGCTCTACTGCGAAAACAATAGTATCATCGATAAAACGAATCGACTCTGTGAACCTACAATGGGTCCGTTCATAAACACGACTAGACTAGACTAGTTATTGATGGCGATAAACAAATAGCACACAGTAATAGAATCTTCTTCAACTTGTTCGACATTTTTATTTAGTTTCAGGTGAAACATTCTGCAAACTAATTTTTTTCAAAATATTGTAATTTTTTGGAGTGCCAAAAGCAATCCTTTTCTCACGTTTTGAAATACGGTTTGTGTTGTGTTTGCAGTAAATTTGAAGTCGTTCTTGATATAAGGGTGTTCGTGGGAAGAAAAACACAGGTGATGTACCGACATGTGCTGTTACGGGTCTTGGGCAAGGTGACCATGGAGAGAACATTCCGATGGCAGACGAAGGGTGTGCGGCGAAGCGTGTCGCCCTACAGGACTTTACCGGCTGTTGTTTAAATCGTTCCTGTCGATGGACATTACGAATTGAAATAGATTAATTTGGAGCTGGTGTAAAATAATTTAGAAGTATTTGATCATACTAGGCTCCATTCCACTCTGATCCATTTTGATAATCCCTTAATTAATAGATCACCGATGGATTAATTTCGACTTCAAGTTCCACTCTTGATCCACCGATGAATTTAGATTTTAAGAAAAAAACCTATTTATGCAGAACTTCTAAGCGATAAGGCAACCCATTGCAATTTTGTGTTTCATGTTAATGTCTATGATGTATTTAATTAAATTTTGTGGTGAAGAGTTATGTATTGTATTTTATTGTAGTTACAAAATCACAGAGAGCAAGGCGAAAAACGGTTCTTTTATTCAAACGAGAGCAGAATGATGAAAAACTTTGAATTAATGAAAAACTTTCTATGAAAAACGGTAGCTCTCGTAGAGTTAATAAATGATAGAGTAATGAAAAGAACCACCTCGTCGGAGCGTGAATGGCACTGCATAAAATATGAATGAAAAGTTGGACGCTACTCTTTGCAGCGTAAAACTGCAAAATAATGATCTGCACATTCACCAGACGAAGCCTGGGGTGCATAATGCATTGTCTCAAGAGTCTCGTTGTCTCGTCAACAGCGCTTTGAATAAAAAAGTTTCTTTATAAGTACAAAAAAATATGGAGTTAAAAGCAAAAAAAATGCGAATAAATGAAAATATCTTATTTGATTTGTGAGAATTAAAAATATTATGTGTTTTGTTTGAGAACGCTGCGTTTATAAATCTATCTATCATTCGTCATATTTAAACAAAAATAAAAGCGATGCAGGGGTCACAAATCCTCATTTAGCTTTCACCCCGAGGGAGAATCAGCAAAAAATCGATCCCATCTATGTGTCAAGCTTAGCTGAGCGTATTAAAGAGCGGTAGCAACAGCTTTTTATCTCCGTAACAAATGGGATCAAACATTTGTTTGGATAGCAGTTTGGAAAAGCAAATAATTCGATAACAGTCTTAAGGAGAACTCTACCTCTAAATAAACAATCGATAAAATAAACATGGTTGAAACAAATGAAATGCCAAGTCTTGTCTTTCCAAGCTTGGAATTTATAAATTTTTGCGTAGAGCAACCTCACAACATATGGATATTCGAATGCAATGTCAGTCACACAAAAAACTATATTTATAATAGACCCAATGCCAAATCTGTTGTATGAGTCCCGTGAGAATGATTGAAGATAACGATATTATGCTTCGAGGGGTAACAGAGGGAATTCACCAGCCCTTGCACAAAGCAGACAAAGGACGCATGCGCAGAGCATTGTGCGAATTCTTTTTTTTAAATTTTTATCCAACAATAGATTGCACAAAACATTCGGTCAGCGGGCGGGACACGCTTCACGGCTGACAACAATGACGTGATGAAATTAATCATAGCTTTGAAAGAGTTGAATGATGTACTTTGCGTCATATTTTCTATTTAGTGGGTTGCGCCGTTTCCCAAGTGTTATACAATTGAAATCGGTTCCGAAGATCAAGTCTTATTCATCATGGCTATTTGAAATATTCTTGAAATCGATGATGCCGTCAAAGCTTGCATAGGTTTATCGTATCTTACCTGTAGTTTAATTTCTGTCCTACTTATTTCATAAGTTTTAGTATAAAACGTTAAACATGAATCATAGATCAGTAAGGAAATGGTGATTTAACATTGAGTTATGATGATAATCCCAAACCATTGCAAACGCCACCAACAAACAAGCGTCATTGTATAATAGAGCAAACTATTTCTGCTATTTATAATGAACACATCAACCTAGGATGCACGCTCTATATACGGCTATATACAGCTATATAAGATATAGTTTACACGTGACCGCCACGCGCCGCCCTCGGAGGGATAGCCCTCTTTGTGAGGGTTGTTTAAGCATGCAAAATGCAGACCCCACTGGTTCTTTAGAAATGCAATTTCATCGGAGCTGCGCTGCAATATTCTCTGGGAGATAGGTTTTACTACGGCATTGAGAAAAACTTCTTGCACAGTGAAGTTATTCAAAACACGGGAACTGTTACGTTATTGATTAGGTAGGTCATCTTGACTTTTCATTTCTTTCTCTTTGAGGACAATAGGTACAATTGCTTCTTATATCAATTTTAAAAACAACAATTGACTATTAAACCGAAAACTTTAACATGATTTGTTTGTCAATTATATTGCCACTATCGACATTCTGCTCTACCTCTATACTGAGCTCTTCAAGTTTAACAAAGGCTTACACCAATACGCGTTATTTTAATAACCCTTTTTGATTTATGCCCACCGAATCCCACTGTAAATCCTTTCGGATTTACTATGAAAACTCGTAGCGATTCCAACACGATGAGGAACGGTCGTTACCACGTTATAAATTCAACGGCCTATTGTAATGAAATAGCCAATAAATTGTCACTTCCCGACGGTATATGATATGATTTAGAAGGGCAAAGGGTCCCGAGGTCGATACCCCTTGTAATAAGGTATTTGGGAAACGAAGTTTAATATCAAGCGACGATTTAGGGTATGAGTGTGTTTGATATAAAGTACAGTGTTATTTGAAATGGCACAGAATTATTTTACATTTGTTAGAGAGAAGATTAAAAATGAGGTTTTTTAGCTACTGATTACATATATTGGTGCAGGCACGTCATGATGGTAAAGTCATCAATCACAAACGACGTTCAAGGCGATTCATGATTCATGATTTGGTCAAATTGATCTGAACCATTTCCATGAAATGATTACCCTTATAAACTACTGATTATAAAACATCTTTCTAGTCATCATCATCATCATCCTTGTCTTCTTTATTACTAATTTACAAAAAGTAAGAGTTTTTGAAATTTACCCGGCTCTAGATTATGTAAAGTTCTACTAATGATGCGCGTCATTGGTAAATTTACATAAATTTAGGGGAAGATAATTTCATTTGCATAGCAATATCCCTGAAGTAAAAAGTTTCAAAAATGCCCTTTAAGGAGGGGTGATAAAACAAATAATTTGACGTGTTTTAACAACGATAAACTGACTTCAAATTCCTGTTTCACCCGTCCCTTAGGTACTTTCCCTGACCGGAGGTCTATGTTCACGTGCAAAAAATTTAGTTTACTCTGGCGACATCTAGTTAGAATTCAAGTCTAATTTAGTTTGATGACACATGGATGAAACTGTTGACGCCCGTTGCCATGGAAACCACTATTTAGGTGATAATGAAATTATCATATTCTGAAGAATTTTTATAAACCTACGTTTTACGGCGCACATAGCAATTCCTCGAGAATCAAACTAATAGGAGACCACCTCAAAATAAATTTTTATACAACAACGAAAGAATCATCAAAATCTATTTACATTTGGCCGATATCACCAAAACTGTTGTAGCTAGTCGTGATTCTCTAAAAATATTATGTCACTTTTTAAGTTTAACGGGATAAATACTTATCCCTCCCATTTTTATGATACATTATCAACTGTATCTCTCTCAGAGATCCAGATCTGAGTTTTGCTTGGCAGATTTAGATACACTATAGTGCAGCGGAAATGTCGTGCAGCCATCAACCGCAATTAATTTGAACCGCATTGTATGCTGCATGGTGTGTCGATGATCCCATATAACTGTGCCGAGCGTGTGTTCTAGTATTATTTCTAAGGCGGCTGTATGTGCTATTCACGTCCAGGAAACTTTGCATTGGCGCCAGAATAATAGCTATCCAAATGAGACTATTCTAAATATTGATCAATGAAATCTGGAGATTTCTCAACAATACTGGCTGCTGTACTGACTGCCTAAACAACTGGCTCAGTGTTTTGAATCACTGATCAAAATACGCCAGCCATGGGTATGTTTTCATCGTCATTATTATTGCCAGGTCAGGATGAAAAACATTCTGACGTGTTGCTATTAGTCTCAGTTCTGATCGTATCTACAGACAGTAGAATGTATGGTACCTTCTTGGCCGGTTAACAACAACAATTTATTTCATTAAAAAAACTAACGTAAAGAGCCATTTCTGACTTTTTGGCAAACAAATAATAAACAAGGACAAAATTCACATTTATTACGAGTTCACCTAAATTATTTGGAACGACATCTGAATTATTGGTAATTGCTATCGTTGTAAATAAATAACATAAGATTAGTGACCACTTTGATTACAGCTGTTTTTTTTTTCATGCTAAACTGCTGTTATAATAAATAGGATGGACCTTAAACAAACGAGAATGAATACAATGTTAATGAGTCAATACAATGCCATTTTCTACCAGACAAGGTAGACCTAAATTGTTATACGACTCGAGACTTGATTTATTGCAAAATCAAAAATAGGAGAAGATAAAATACCTCACATACAAAAAAGCTGGACAACCACACAACATCATCTAGCCACAAGTTAAGGAGAGGTAGAACAAACGAAAAATAGTAGTAGAAACAACGAGCAGATAAATGTGCACATTTCGATTCATTCACTGAACAATGATTGAGTGATGAGGTTGTTTGGCAGTCTTCGCCTATAGATAACGCAAACAAAGCCAAACAAATGATAATAAACGTAAGAATAAACAACTTAATAAACGAGATGATAACGCTTCAAAAACAACGCAGAGAAAAACACCAACGATGATAAACGTAAAATATTTTTGTACAATAGTGCTAAATCATGAAACAAGTTTAGTTACAAAATTAATTCTAAGAAAATTAAATGCATGTACTTTGCTTATTCTTCTTTATGTGAGTGTACCTTTAACTAAGGGGAGTAATGCAGTGGCGCCCATCTGTCATAAAATGTAGACACTAGATCCTTTTGCCACGTAAATAGATCAAGGAACATCGCAAGTGGGTCGCCTGTCCACCGAAGGAAGCGATGGCTGTACCAATTACAGTTAACTAGCTTTATGACAAGACTATCTAAATTACAACGACAGCTTAGTGCTTTTATAGAACAAGCTTAATCATTAAAGTTATGATAACGTCACCTCCACGGCAAAATTAAGAATCTGCAGTTTTTGTGATTTTGACATAGTACTTGTACAACAAAAAATTACACCTTATGTTGTAGTAGGTACTATGTCAAAATCACAAAAACTGCAGATTCGTAAGTTTGCCGTGGAGGTGGCGATAATGCCATTTCAATACGCTGGATAAACTAGCAGTGGCGACCTTTTATTATTAATGTGGTCAGTAGTAAAACCAATAGACACGTAGAACGTTAGCAAAGATAAGAAAACCAAGGATGACAAAAAAAAGTGTTACTATACTTCGGCCGTTCAGAGAATGCGTTCCTGACACACACGATTGAACTTTGTAATGGGTGTGACGATTCAATACTTGAAAAACCACATATCAAAATAATAGGACATAATACCAACAGCTCCTATAATTGAGTAATAGGAGAACAAAAGTGTTATATAATCAAATTATCTAAAGCACTACAGCCGATAAGGATAACTCGAAACCGAAAGAAACCAACACACGCATTGGTACTAGTACCGACATATTCGTAATTTATATACTGCGCACCAGTACTCAATAAATAACATACCAGTGATGAAGTGGATAAGTAATTTGTATATTCATATACATCCCGTATGATTTGAATGCCCGCATGTCAACAGATCGCAAGATTGGAAGGCAATTGAATAAGTGGAGTCCTGATTGTAGACCTTGCGATGTCAGGATAACGTAACTTTGAAGTAGGCAATCAGCATATCGGAGAGCGAGTTCTTTCTGTAATGTGCTGTTGATATCAGACGCATATCTTTCTGCCAAATGCAACCCAATCAATGTCTCAAACTTATCAAAGGATTTAAAGCGCGTTACATTGAGCGGGTTCAGAACGTGAGATACATAAATGACAACGAATGTTGACATTCTGAGCGAAGGAAAGTGTGTTGCTGTATTGTCTGATTTTGATCTCTATGCCTCCGTAGTCACGCTAACTCCCGCTTAGCTTTTTTGGTTAGAAATTGATATAGAAAAGTTTCATGTTTCATGAATGAATGATAAATGGGCACCTACTTGCATAGAGTGTTACTTACTAGTAAACATAATATTGTGATTCGTGCGTGACCAATAAGTTTGGCTCATTCTATACACGCTCAAACTTTCCTTGACATTCAATCGATAGCGAGTCGATGACTTATATGACGTGGTATGTGTGACAATGCAATAGTAAACGAACAATTACCTGTCCTCCCCACTTTGTTAAATTTACAACTTTTGAAACTAGTGGGTAAGTAAACATCAAACACGAGTTTACCGTAAATACAATACTACCTATACAATTTGTTTGAAAAGAATTTATGACTTAAAAGCTCCCCAAAACTATCATGGCGTAAAAACAAAGTAACAGCACTTACTTTTATGACTCAACGTGAAGATAAAACATGACCAGAACTGACCCTGTAACCCTGACATAAAAAGGGACCGATTCTGTGAATAGCTGCAGGTTTAATACAGGTTCAAAACAGACAGCTCCAGTCAACTGCAGATTAATAAACTGATGGATCATACGTCAAAGTATTATGGACAGCCTTCTTGTGCGTTGTGTAAAGACATTTTGGGTCTGTGGAAGATAGCACGCGATCTAAACTGTGGAAGTAATGAAAATAAGTATATCGTAGAATATATGAATGACGTATTGGACTTTAGTTTTGAGAAGTAACATAACTAATACAGAGCAAAGATATCACGAAAGTATTTGATAAGTTTTTATATGCTTAATTGTATGTACCTAAGCTGTGTGTGTCTATGAACCTTAAATATTTAAACCTGTAATCAATATGAAACTGACAATGGCAATGTAGAAGGGAGATTCTTTAATAGTTCAATGATGAATGTCAAGGTTTTTACCATGCCAGTTTCATAAATCCTCTGCTGCTAAGTCTGGTGCAGATAAAATAAAGGTTAATAGAATCAGTGAGAGTACTGACAACGCAGATAGAATTATCAATTCGTTACGTTCAGACCAAACTATGCCGCACGTCGAAAACGATCCAATTGTCGCCTAGAATCGTGTCGCGGGTTCGACTCTCGTGACCCGTCGCCGTGCGAAAGTGCCGCCGTTATAAATGACCTGGCGTCACGGTGTAAAGACTCTATTGAATCACGACGGGGTATTTTATGGAAACCGTGAACATGGCGAAGGTGAGATGGCTTGTGTAACAAGGTCTTCGTGAAGTGTTCACGGTTTAACGGTCATGAGAACATTACCTTTATAACATACTATCTGGATTTTCCAGTGCAATATTTATGCTATGCGACAGTGACAGTAAATAGGATTATTCATGAGTTGAAATTCGGCCTTCGAGAAATTGAGACCTTTTCAAAGTTAACGTACTTATTGAGCAAGAGCTTTGTAAGAAAACATAGATATCGATCGCATTTTCGACCTTCGTCTATGGTATTTAAACAAACGTGCTGAAAGGTTATTGGGTTCAAAGTCACGCAAGAACGACAAACGACGAAAAGACAACAATGTTATAAAACATTTAAAGCTTTCATTAATCACAAAAGCATATTACACGATTGGCGAATATCTAAACAAAATTAAGAAATATGCAAACGAGTAAAATATACCAAAAAAATTAAAAAAATTACGTCCTCCTCTCTCTCCATACATAATGTGTGTCCAGCAGGGTTTATAGTGATACTTATAAACACTTATCTATAGAAAGCAATAAATAAAAAAGGAGAAAACTGGTTTGATGTGGCTAAAACTTTTCCTCAAACTTTGAATAAAAGTGTGGCTCAATATGTCGGAAGAATATAAATATTGTAAAATTTAAAATGGAAACTTAATCCAGTTAATTAGTTAATGCCAAGTAAGACATCATTGCTTCTCCTAAGCATGATTACGCGTACTACGGACGTGAGAACTCAGTAATTTACCAATTATCTGATTTCCTCATAAAAAGTTGCGGTCTTAAAGAAAAGTGGTGCTGCAACTAAATGCAATAAAAGGAAAATAAGGATTTCCTCGAGATACCTGTTTACTCTAATCACTTTTTATGGGAATCTGCTAAACTTGCTCCAGATAAGATCAGCTATCGGTAGAAAAGTTTAAGAATTTTGTCGTATGACTTCTGCGAAGTAGGCAATTGAGTGACATCTCAGAAATCTGTTCAATACAGCAGTTCTACAAAGTGAGAAAACATATATGGCACTCATTTCGAATTCTCTTCTATTGTAACAAAGTCCTTGGTTAGTTAATGCTGTATTTATAACGATATCATTGTATCATAAATAAAACATCAAGGCGGAAACGTTATATTTGCGTTTTGTTCAGAAAATAGCCAGTACTAATGCAAATTATGCGGAAGACATGAATACGAAACTGGACATCGCTCGCTTTCCATTTCAATTTGTAATATTTATAAACACAGTTACCTACTTTGAGCAACGCTAATGGCTTAAAACCATGACAATCATGTTTACGCGCTATTTCTAAGAGCTCAGTGTTAGATAAAACAAATTATTGTTTTATCTAACACTGAGCTCTTACAGAGAATAGAAACAGATACCTACAGCAGATAGCAAAAATAATGGAGTTGTTAAAGGAATTTATATAAATAAGTCTAGCATCACACATGGAGTTAAAGAAGTCTTCTCCATAGTGCAGAAAACAATGCACAATGAAAAAATATACCTGCTATACAATACCAAGCGGTTTAAATCTCAATCGGGCTTAGAAATGTTTATCAAATAATTGAGAGCACAACTTCAGAGAACGTCCCGTTTAGGCGAAGGTCTGTTAATTAATGAATAATAGAGATACTGAGATATTTTTCACTAAGGGTTAAAGTGACACGAAGAGAAAAACTATGGAATTATGATCATGGATTCTGAATCATTACCAAATTTTCGAAAGAACTACGACCGAATACATCAAGAAGCATATTGTTACCTAATTTGTGAAATGCACCAATTCATTTTGACTAAGACTCACTGTATTGTATATGTAGGTACATTTCAGCAAATAAAGTAATATGATTATGATTTTGATGTCAGCCCTCAGTAATTAACAATTCGTGCCTTTCTTTATCTCCGTTCCAGATTCCCTTTCGCTTTCCTTGAAGGACCATTAATCGTCACATGATATAAAACCACGAACACTCACGTTCTCGAGTGCACGACTGATCTGATCTTTGTGTTATTAATCTGTGTCCACTATCGCATCACTGCATCAATCTATTGCTATTTTCTGCATAAGTATGTACATAGTTATTGCCACTATGATCTAGATTATAGTGACAAAAACTACATACTAGACAAACATAATTTGAGGTATCCTACCTCTTTCTTATAAAATCTACTCTTATACTAAGGTGCTTCCTTTCTCCTTTTGTAATCTTAACTTGTGTAATAAATAATCCTTAGTATTTAAATTTAGAAAATAACGACATCAAGTGTATACTTAATACCTACGGTGGAAATAAATGAAATACTGAAATGCAATATTGGGTTTTCAATTTGGTCATACCTTTTACGGTAATGGTGAGTCTTTTGAGTTTGAGCTTTTGTCCAAACTACATATATCGTCTTAAAAGTTAAATTGGTGTGGTGACACAACACTTCGTAAGATAAAACGATGCTAAGAGAATACAAATCTTGATACCTACTAACTAGCTGTAGCTTTGATCCATGATGCTGTAATCTTGCCTTAGCTCTAAGTAACAACTGTCACAAATAGATCTTGATATCTATCTTTGCCACTTTTTACGTCCCTAGCTATACTCATCCATCAGCTTACACCTGTTTATGCCATCTATCGCTGTTTAAGGGAACTTGCAGCTGGCTTTTTATCCTATTTTGATAGGATATCGGATATATATATAGGATAACGTCCATATTATACATTTTTCTCGACATAATGACCAAGGTATTGCAGTTAGACAAAAGATAAAAACGAAACTGACATGGAGTAGGCGTAGAAAACCGACAGCTTGATGTAAATTGATTCATTGACAAGCTTTTTGTAAAGATAGATAGCTTGTGAAGATGAAAGAAATTCGCGGTTTCTCTTACAATGAATAAGCTAAGGTGCCTACTTATGAGCCAAAGCCAAGATGCCAAAGAAGCCGAAGCAAATAAACAATCTCAATTTGTTCAAGGTCATGGCGCACTCCAACGGTGTAAGTACCACTCAACATGTGCTCCGATAACATGTTGAAAAACAAATAAAAATACCCATAAAACATAAAACGTGCCTCAAAACCGTTTGTTCTAAGGCTCCTCATAAGAAAATCAGGGTAATCGTGGTCATTCTAGGAAGTGGTTTGAATGTTTAACATACATTCTCTAAAGGGGTTCTGTCGGTAAGTCTACTTACCTCTAAACAACCTCGGTACCTCAGTGAAGTGTACAATGTTATGATTAGATTAAGCAGCACCGTTACTACTTCATTTTAAACAACTTCATAGTATCTAAACAAGCACGATGGTAAGGTAATAATCATTTTAGTAGATACATTTCTATGCCTTCTAATATCGATCGACACTAGACATCACAGTTTAATTAAATGAAACTGGCTGATTATGCGATAGTACCCTTATACTTAGGTACATGTCGGGCAGAGTAATCAAAGTCTTGCTTGTTTGGGGAAATACGGTATTATTCAGATTAATAATAAAAGTTTATATTTTAACTGCTGATTATTGTATTATGTGTATGTGTAGTAAAACATATTTCACTCAGATTTACATCGTTTATATGCCACTTGTAGGTGTGATCTCAAGTGGAATAATTACAAGCCTCAATTATATACATTTAACAACTGTGAAATATGAAATTGTCGCATACCTTCCTTTAATCTTGAAGACTATTAATCGTTAAATACGTGATATGGGAAACGTTCATAAAAACGCTTTTTCTTTGTCCACGTCGTCGTCGGCATTCTATTTTAATATAGGCATCCTCTTTTCCGTTTACGGTTGTCCATCGCCCCTTTTGGACCTCATCTTCGCCGACCGGGGCGGCGGCATTCCGAATGCGAACCGCCAATTACCTACGCGGGAACGAAATACTGAAACTTTTTACAATGCACCGTTATTTGATGACTTCGACAGTATTTAAGAACCTGTCAACTGCCTTATAAGGAGCACCATGTTCCAATTTTCTAGCCTCCTCAGCTCATCACACAATTTAACTTTTTTTTGTTCCATGACATATTGGTGTCAATGCAATAATAAAATTTAACTTGCATTTATTCATAAGACCGCCGGTCGGGTCGGTTTGTTTTGTGATCTTGTCGTTGAACGTCGCGTCGGTTTACCGATACCCGACCTCTTAACCAATATTGGTAAATCTTCGGTGACAAAATGAGTCATAAAACAACTGCTATTTAATTGCTCGCTGAGAATGAAAACATTCAAACTGGACCGATTAATCAGAGTGACCGGATCCACCGAAAACGGAGCCAAGGCTGCTTTCGGGTCTACGTTTCCAAATTCGATACAGGATCAGAAAAGTGAAACCGAAATGATAACTAATTAGTTCGATTAGTCGAACGCGAACAGGTCATTCAGACCGGCGACGAGGATCGGTTTCTGAAGACTCCACATGAATAAATAGTAAGTGTTACGAGCATTTCTTACTCGTACAATGTCACAGTTGTTGCCCCATTGACACCGATATCACATCCTTGTTATGCATTCTTATATTTCTAAAACCGATATTATTAGTCATCAAAACGATGGGATTATCAATGAAGAAATGTTTTGGTAGAGCTGCAATGAGTAATACCCAAGCAACAGTTTCAAAAGCTTTCAAGGTAACGCAATATAAGAAGCAAAATACACCAATGTAACGTAAGCCGTTCATGGGAACTAATAATAACGTAACAATGAGTTGGTCGCTTTTGATGTGAGCTGGCTTCGCGTCAGAACTGAAACACTCGTAAAACTATATTCAGTTCGAGCGGCAGCCGAATGCAAACTGACCGGCCAACGACGTCCACAGGCCGATCGAAATAATCCGCCTGTTACGGAAAAGATCCGAACTATTTTTGAAGCTGCATTATGATGCAACGCTGCCGCAGTCTCGGCAAACCTACTAAACCTAAAACATTGGGTCGTGCGTGCGTGAGACTGGAACAAACGAACCCATTCCGCGAATACGGGGCAATTAAATCGTACCCAACATGTCCTGGCGGGAGGCCAACATTGCCAATTGAATGAGTGACGATTTAGAAGAATAAAAGAAAACAGGGGTAGACAACCGTCTATTTCGGGTAGGTCGAGTCTGAAGTACCCGAGTCAGCCGTGCCGTAGCCACTCGAGCAGTACACCGCTAGAGGAAATGCGTATCTGTTTACAGTTGCTTGGGCATTCGGCAATGCTCAAAAATTATGAATGACGGATAGATGGACCTTTTGAGATTACCGTGATCGCTCTTTCAAGTCATTGAACATTGAAACAGATCATAAGACAATCAATATTTAATTTTATATTAGGGTTTATCTCGAGTTGTTTGTAGTTACATTTTGGTTTCAGACGTCTCAACTGACTTTGGCGTTTTCAAGGGCAAAGTTGATTCAGATAATCATGTAATTTTGGTAACTCACAAACCTTGGTTTGTGTTTTACAAAAGGTATAATTGAAAATATTTCCCTTGTAGCATAATACCCCAAATAAAACCCTTAGGCTTTATTTGGGAAAGAGACTGAAGTAAGTACCTAGTAGTTTTGCTGGAAAATAAAGGTAAGTACCGTAACGACAACTTTTTATTTTTACAAACGCAGTCAGCAATATAGAAGCTATAACCCAGCTGGATGGAGGTTCTCAAACTATGTCAGACGTGATCCGAGTGGCAAAGGATCGTGCTGGAGTCACGTACCGCGACGCTCTGTCTGCTTCCATCAGCCAGCATACTATCAAGATTATTGTACACAGGTACTAAGACGTTGAAGAAATTATTAAAAAGCAGACGTATGTATTTGTTTTGATCTTATGTATGTAGAATTGTTTTTTTGCGTTAAGTGAGATGCACAATTCTTTATCTCAGATAGAACTGATAGTGAACGAAGGACATTTCACTCAAAAAACATGGACGTATCTGTTATCGTATCCGTTGTTTGAGTTGCATTAATAAAAAAAATCTATTATTGTGAGCTATTGGGTGCACACTTTTTAAAACGGCAAACTGTGTAAGGTGATTACTAAAATGAAGTATCAAATGTATCGACATTTTTAAACTTAATTTCAAAACTATATTAACAGCTTGAAAACATGTTTCCATGATATTTCCCTTGAAAAGTACTTACATGATAACACGACAGATTACTACGCTGTAGGTATTTTGCAATTTATTATTAACTACTGATAAACACAACATGTAAGCTACGGATATTTTATAAGCGGTTGCCACAAAATGATTTTAAAGAAAATAATTTCATCCGGGGACATTTTAAATGTCAATTCTATTTGCAGGAATTCATTTTTGTATACGTAAGGAAAAGATTATTGAAGACAAGACAAGAACACTCAATCGAGCCATTATGCCAGACATGCCGCGCCGGGCGGATGAAAACATGTGTAGTCAATTAAACAGTCATTACAACAATAGCCAGCATGTGAGCCAAGTATTGCAAAACTGTGGACAACAGAATAAACAACAAAGGAATTTTGGATAATATACAATCTTGGAAATATGAGACTTACAATAATTTAAAATAACGTGGATGTTGTTTTTAAAACGCAAGCGTCTGACATCAATAACTCAAAATTTTCTGAAGTCTTTAAAGATTTTTTTGTAAATATAAAAGTGGTTGATAATTTTGCTCACCTTAGCACCAAAGCTGGCGTTCATCCAACTATCGAAGAGCGCCCTGGCTGTCGCCGAAATTTGGAACACTTCAGAACAAAAGTTTGTGAAGCGCAACACCAAACACAGATTCAAACTAAGCACCAATCACAATATTGAGCACAAGAGAACCATGCACATCACGTCAAATATTTGTTTAGTCACAGGTGTACGGTTGTAGGTGTTCGTCGGCAACACGTGCGCTTTCGACGGAAACACGCGAATAACAGCAGCAGAGCGACGCGACGAGACCCCTTCACGAGCGGTGCACGCACAGGGCACAGCGCGACTGACGCAGAGCCGCGCGCTCGCGATCCGCAAACCTCCCTACATCATATCCTGGCGCTCAGGCACCCTCAACTCCAACGCAATCCACATAATAATATGTACTTCCACCCCGAGAAAAAAGCCGGTCGCTTCTCGTCAGAGTAGCAGAAATCTGACCGCTTTTTATGACACGCACCTTATTATTCCCGCCTTTTACGGGGACGAATTAACGCTGAGTTATATATAATTATGCATTCTGGGTGAGTCATTGGTCTGTTTATGTTAATGATAGATAAAACCAAAACTGCATTGTCCATTGTAAGTGTGTCACATCCTGAAGTGAAATTGCGGATAATGACAGACGACGGTAATGGTGCTAGGATCACGTAGCCACAACGGTACTAGACGATATGCACCGACCCTATTTGAATAATTATTGCATCGACTGCCTACGCCGTGGGGCCTATGGGACGAGTGACTTTCTAGATAATGCTATCTCCTACTTATCAACACAGTTCAGTTATATTGAAAAGATCTGAAATAGTGTTCACAGATACAGGGTTTGAGGATCATAATTTCTTGACTTCTCAAAAAAACGCCCTAATATGAATAAGAATGTTTTTATTTCTAAAATTTACAAAATAGCATTGAAGTTACTTAAGTATAGCTAGTATTCAAATTATTCAAAGTGCTTTATTTCCTGTACATCTTACAGGACTCTTGGACACGTCACAAAATTCAAATTAAATAAGTAAAACTAGGAAAAAAAGTAATCAATTTGATTTTTAGTTGACTTCAATCTTTTTACGGTAAAGTAAAGAAGCGAACAAGCAACATTTACCTTGTTAGGTTGTTAGTTTTCGAGCAAAACTTGTCCCAAGATTTTTTATCCTCTAGATAATCTGAAATTATGTAGTAAGCCTTTGTATATGTTTGAAAATTTTTTTGAATTTATTTATTGATATTTTTTTCTCTTTTAAAAGATACATTAATGTTGTGTAGCATAGTTGTGAGTTTATTCTTATTTCTAGTTTATAAATTATGTATGTCGCTAATTTCAGGGGACCGATTGATATTCCTATTAGTGTACAAAAAGTTTTCATAAATATACCTCTATTGACAGGGTACTGTCATTATGTTTATTTCTTTGAATTTTTCACGTTGGGTTTCTCTGGGACCCTTACGGTACTGTTAACAATTTCTAACGTTTCTCCTTTTTTTGATTTTTGATTCGATTGTCCAGAATTATTTATTATTTATTTATTTTTACCACCAAATAAATTTAGTTTGAAGATATCTTAGTATAAACACATTTATAAAGGGATACATACATACATATAGGCTACAAGACTTAGTACCTCATGGCTTCTTGGTTAGGTAATGTTCATTAAGAGTTTTATTAGCTAAAATAATGAAAATTATAAAATTATGCTTATCGGCTACCTTTATCGAATTTTCAATAACCTCTCCTCCTTTTTTATGATGGCAAGATTAATAATTGCAATGGACAACAGTCAAGATTGAAATTACGATAGGCGGCGCAAGAAAGCTGTTAGGTACAATTAAAATGGGAATAGTAGACCTTTTGATTAACACCGAAGAACTTTAAGAATTTGCACTCGTTACTACTTCCTTTGACAATGTTAACCAGCAAAACTGACCGTTTACCGGTTTCCGCTTGTACAACTTAATCATCTTCATCCTTTATTTTACCTTTTAAAGCTGTTCCCATGGCTTTATCAGCTACCGATTAAGATTACCCAACCAAGTGGGAATTAATGATGGGCATTCTAATTAATCGAGTTTTTATCTGAGTAGTTGCATCTTAAGATAAGGTAAGTCGATTATATAAAAGGTTGAGTCTTATGATTACACATTATTTTTGTTAATGATCTTAGGAAACCAGTTCAGATAGTAGGGGTTCTTATTTGAGAGATTTACATACATCTACAGCACTTTTAGCTACACAATTTACTGTTCTAAAGTAATTTAAATAAAGTAAAATTGACTGTACCAACAAAGTTGGAGCGAACTTTTGTATTTGTTTATACTTAAATAACTCATCACAACTGCACCAATATTTATAAAAACACATGCAAATAATGAGCGTTTAAACGCATGTGCTGTGCGCGAATTTTTATCGTTTTCATTGCTCGGTCGGGCAATAATTTCCCTGAGACTTTCTCTTTTCCATTGTTGTCGAGGTGTCGACGTCCGAAGCGATTTATCGTCGGCGTATCGCCCGGCACGATGGGACGACACGACACGGGAATCGAACCCCGAACAAAGTCATAAAACAAGTTTCACTTTAGCCGGAGCACTTGCAAGTGACTCAGTAAATTAATGGGAGTAAGATAATGCATGGATTGGGTTCAACAAGTCCGATAGGTGTTCAGCTTACATTATTTTGCGATCAATAAAAGTGATCTTTATAAAGGCATGAAAAATGTTTAACAGTAGGTATCCCACTAATGTTTTTTTATCCAAATATCTTTCAAGATCTTTGAAGTACCGAATTAAAATAAATACCTTTGAAATACCACCCTAAAATCGGTTTATTACAAAACATACGTCTGATATAAGAACTTTACCAATAAATGGATTTGTTTATCAATGATTATATCGAATTAAAAAAAATGGCGTGTTCTCTTGGAACAATAATCGATTAGATAATGCAAGTCCAAATGAGATCATCGACGTATTAGGGTAATTCTTGGATTTATGTGATAGATAGATAGAAATAATATACTTTATTATTGACCAAAGCCCAGAGATAGATGTGTGGCGGCCTCCTGGCAGACCTGGGCCCTAATTCCACTAAATTAATTGCTTCACCAATCACCATAACAATGATATCGTCTCAGAATGACACATTTTGTCATTTTACCTTTGATTAAAGAACTACAGATAGACGGAAGCGTGTCAAAAGTGTCAAGGTTAACATTAAAGCCATTCTATCAAGCTTTCCGTGCAAATAGCACCGCACGCTCTATCAAGAGTTTCTTCTCTATGGACGATTCCGCGACGACACATTGTCATAGTAAAGCGATAGGTTAGCAAAATTTGGCCCCAGCCCGATGGTCAGACACAATGTGAGGGCAATAAAGAGTCAGTGGATCCGACTGGCACAAGACCGCCAGGAATGGCGAGATAAAGAAGAGACCTACTCAGCAGTGGTTGTTACCGGCTGGTTAGATATATAAATAGAAGGGATTGGGGAATAATCTTCATACAGAGAAAAAAACCTATAACTTGGATAAAGTCTACAATCTGCGTCGAATCAGATTCCGTGCTCCACGATCTAGCATTAACACGTCGGCTATGTACCTCTATAAAACATTGATTACACGACTAAAACTAACAATTAATAAAATTCGAGGACCTTTCTGGTTTTAATAAATTCAAGAGTTGAGCGAGTAATGTAGTATGGAAAACGAATTATGATTATGGAAACGCTATTTCCGAGGTTTTAATAGTTAATCTGGCTGGAAAACATTTGACGTAATCCATCAATTCGATAAAGTTATTAATAACTAGTTTTTGCCTGCGGCTTCGCACGCGTTTGTTCTATGAAAACGTTCAAAGGTTGTTTCCATTTCATGGGAACTGATTTATGAGATAAAACGTATTGTACATATATATATATATATTATATTCGAGGTCTGGGCCAGGTATTAGACATACATCTATGCAAAATTTCATCCCGATCCGTTCAGTAGTTTTGGCGTAAAGAAGTAACAACATCCATCCATCAATACATCAAAACTAACGCATCTATAATACAAAATTCAGAAACTTAAGTACCTAATCGGATAATTTATCTCAAACTTGGTTTTTTCTGATGATGAATTACAATTGATTCTAAAACTCTTAATCTGCATGTGTATTAGGCGTTTATACTGATAATTATAAACTCTACTTATAAAGGTAGCTTTTTTAATTTACCTGTATACATATATTGTGTCTTGTTAAATAAAACTTTCGTTTCAAACAAAATTGCATCATACTATAACGCCCTGTGATAATATGATGATGTGTTGGAAGATGTACTTACTCTAGCCAAAATGTACATAGATGTGTACCCGTGGAAAATAAATGGGATCCATACCTGAAACAAAACCAACATACGATTATAGCATCAAAACATTATCATTATAATCTTCGGGAATACCATAAAGAATCCAAGTCTGCATTTCTATATCTAAAAAATTACTATTTACTATTTCTGTTTGCAAGCCCTCACAAATGCGAAGCTTTAAAATAACTTATATTTTAGCTATTAATATTTATTGAAGCGCACCCTATAGCGTCCAGCCAAGTCCGGAAATAAAATGGCGACGACTTCACCGATCTAAGTGCTGAGATCAGTATAGGTGCCAAATTTCATAGCAGTACCTACATAATCTTAGTTTGTTACGTTCTTTTATTATTTAATTTGTGCCTTGGCAAATCTAACGTTGAAACAAATGCGGTGAATATAAACTTGCCAAGACACAAATTCAGTAATGAATGAACGTAACAAATTAAGATTATGAACTGCTATGAAACTTGGCACCTATCAATGTGATCTCAGCTCTTTTATCGGTGAAGCCACTATCAGAACAAACTTAACTATTTTTCACATTTGTGTTTTTAATTAGGTAAAAAGTTACGTAAAGCTTGTCAAGAGTAAAAAGAGTCAAAACACACTACGTTGTTCAAAAGCTTCCGACTTATTAAGCTTCTCACTTATGTTTGATGCCAGGGATGTGAAAACTTATTGCGTCACTGTTATTGCTTCTATAGAACATTAGAACGGTAACAGATTAATTGGTTCGATAAAGGGTGAAATGGCAATCTGTGAAATAGAATAAGATTATAATCGAACCTTTTGCCGGGGTCAAATAAGGGCTGATTGCTACCGGCATTCAAATCAATAATTAATAATTTCTATGAATGCCTCTGATAATTTCATCAGAATATTGTTTATAAGTAAACAATACTTTTTGAAACAAACCTCAAACAATTCAGTGAAATAAATGGTAAAACTAAACGAGGATATTTAAAATTTAACAGCGGAATAGAATATTAGTACAACATAATATGTAAACAAATTTTTAACTTCTGTATAAATCACGCATCGATTCATAAAACTGTAGGGTTTATTTCATGCAAAGAACAGTCTCTTAAGAGCAGGAGCAATACGAAGATAAATGCGAAAAAAAAATTACATTGTTGTAAAATTACAAAAAGTGCATTTGTTTTTTTTTTCAAACCGTTGATCGGTTTGTCCGTCAGCCTCAGTCTCTATGGTAAGTATATTAACTAATGAATACAACAACTCGCAATTATGCTCTTGTCTTACTGAAGATGCGATATTATTATAAGTTCCTAGGTAAATTTCTTGACTCTAACAGAATTAGTAGGTATAAGATAAATTTTTAAAATCTGGCGCGATAGTCTTTTTTTCATACTATTATCCACGCTGACGTCACAAATACAGGATCAGTATACGAAAAAAAGGCGATTGCGCCGGCTTTTAAAAATGTATCTACATGTAGGTTTTGACAGAATATCTTTTGTTTATCATGTTCACTGACATTTTTAATTGATTATATATAGTCACGATCATTTTGTTACGTCATCTATTAGGTAACAGATTCTAATTAAAATGTTATGCTAAAATTAGTTTTCAATTAATAATTAATTGTGACATCAACAGCCGTAATGAACTTTTGGAATATTCAATGATTGCTTAATTATTTTAATAGGTGCTTATTAGATTATCCGCTTGCAAAGATTGCCCCACACAGTCCTCATTATGTCATGAACTGATTATTTTAAACGGAAAACAATTAATTTTGTTGAAACATAATCCCATTTATTTTGTGACAACGAAGAAACATTTGACCATGCTTGGGTAAAACATTGTTGGTTTGTTATTTCATTCGAAAAACATTGATATTTTCCTACCAAACCATTCTGAAACTCAGGCGATCACGATGGTATTCAGCACCAAGTCGAGAAGTAAATATCACGAGCAAAATTATGCCATCTCCTACAAGATGAGTTTAAAAATAATATACCTTAACACCCTGAAATTAAAATCGAAACTACCATGTAGATTTCCTTAACAAATAACAAAAATTATTTACTAAATGAAACTACACATTCCAGGAATATTGGACGCCAAATTAGGAAACAGTACGAACAATTCGCAAACAAACATGCTAGTGTATATGGATATTCAGTTTTTATTATTTACATTCCAATACGTGGGCGAGCCAAACAACAATAACGTATAATAACTTAACTGCGCAACTCGTACAATTTATACATACCTAGCTAGCTACTGTAACGGGAAAAGAATGCATTCTCAATTATTTTAATGTTCTGCGAAATATATCTTGGAACTGAGTAATAAACAGTCAACTACAGCGAGTCCATAGTGATATGGAAATTACAGTATTTTTTACAAACCCTTCAATAAAATTTACAATAACTATGAAGATGAGGAGATGAGGATTTTAATAGTGGGGTTAACGTTATAAAGGTAGTTTTTGTTCATGCATGCATTGCCAATTATTTGTTTGATAAACCTATAGTGATAACTTATCAGATTGATTGCTATCAATGACCACATGCTTGGAAAGTGTTCCCTCAAAAACTGATCATGCTGTAGGTAATGACATTGTATTTTTCACAGAACAATGGCTATTGAATTGTAATAAATTCAGGTATGATGAGCTTTCATACAGTGGAAGGCTTTCGCGACCACCGGTGTAGATTCTTTTTTGTATTACAAAGAAAAGAAGAAAAATTCGTAAGCAAAATGTACTGAAATTGAAATCTACAAACAGACTACACTCGCATATTAAATTCAAAGAAAAGGAGAGTCTTATGATAACCCAGAAAAACAAATTAGTTTAGAATTATGTAGGTAGTTAGTTAAGTACTGGTAGTCAGTAAACTAGGAATAGTCATTCCAAACTACACAATAGATATCCTACAGACACATAATAAAATAAATGCATCTCAATGAGCAAAAAACCGCAAAAAAATAAAAGGGGTTGTTGCAAGCAAAGACAGATTCCAGAAAGTCTAGAAGACAAACAAATAGATAACAGCAAAACGAAAACTTTAAAACAAGCAAATTAGCCCCTTTCTCGTGCCCTACAGATAGCTTACCCAACATTTAACACAATTAAGTGCAAATTCGTTTTAATTGGCGGATCATGCGACAATTGGGTCCCAGACCCAAGTCGTGATACTGCACGCTCCGGGGTCGCGTGATATGTCAACGTGGGCATATCGGCCCATCTCAGATTCTTATTGTTTTAAATTATTTCCAGTTTGAGTTTACACGCTAGTGCTGAAATTTTGTCCTTTGTCATCGTAAGATTATCACACTTTACACTAATATTAGAATGGCGAAAGTTTGTATGTATGTGTGTATGTTGGTACTCATTCACGCTCAAACTGCCGAAGGGATTTGTATGAAATTGGTATCAGGATAGTTTATATCATGGATAAAAACAGACTACTTTTGATCACGTAAAAATTCTGTGATACCGTGGAATTACCAAATAATTTATATATCAACGCGTGTAACACCGCGGGGCGCAGATAACATGCAAACGTACTTATGGATCTGACAGTTCTTACTGACGCTTCTTTTGTAGACACTCTGTTAGTTTAAAACAACTGAGACAACTATCAGTTTATCTCGCCATTTAGAACCATACTAGATCCTATCCTATCCTTACTACTAATAGTATAAAGGCGAAAGCTTGTGCCGCTGTGAAGATGTTTGGCTGAAGACAATGGATCGAGACTACTGAATGGATCGAGCTGTAATTTCCTGCGCACAAAAAGATCTGGACCTGGAGTAACACAGCAGGTGCAAAGCCTGGTAGAAGCTAGCTTTATGTGAATCATGATAGACATTTTTACATAGGTTTGTCTTGTAAAACTGAAAGTTAAATTAAATTGGGTAAGGTAAAACTGTAGTTGAAACTGTTACGTCTGCAGCGCTCTTTAATACGATGGCTCAGACTGAGAATAATTCTTGTAATAATAATTCTTGTTCATTACCAACATACATGGTATTAATTAGTTTGCAAAAATAACAACCAATTTCAGGCCGCACACATACAACACCGATTATCAGAAAAAAACGAAATAAAGTCGGTAATACAACGATGGTAATAAAACAATAAGCCGAAGACATTTCACAACAAGCGATCCTCGATTAAGACTTAAATACGAATCAAAATAGCACTTTCGTAACTAATTACCTCGATAAACACTCCATTATCTTAATAAATCAATGAGATATTTTTCTCGGATTTCCTATAATTGGTCCTTCGATTGCGATCACACGATGTGTGGCCACAGCCCTATGCCCAAATCAGTTGGACAATCTCCCTGACACCGGCCGGCGCGGTAATTAGCACCGTGAAGGGGATTATTCTCGGATTTCTTCAGCACTTTACGAGAATAGAACACGAACGTATAATACTTTTTTGAAATAATGTAACTTGGCAGGTATATCGTTGTTTAAAATTAGGTGGGCAGGTATTTGAAGTAACTAATACATCAATGAACAAGAAACTAATTTAGGTAACGCCTAATTTATGGCCAGCTGTAAATTATAATCGTCGTACCTTTGATTATCCTAAAGTTTCAGGCGGCTTGCACCTATAACGATCACTGGAAGACTGAAGTTATAACAGACCGCCAAGTTTGACTACGCTTATATAAGGAAACCAGACAAGCAAACAAGGCTATAATATACTACATTGAAACCGGCAATGTATTATCAAAATATCAATCTCCGATACTCCATAATTTCCAAACTGAAAACCATTTGGCAACCCTGTCTAGCATGTAGAGGCACGGTGACACGGCCATAAACCAGCAATCTAGTGTAACTAAGACACTAACACGACAGAAACAGCGCTGTAGAGGAATTTTATTCCGTTATATTGCATGTAGCGCCACCAATAGAAGCGGTTATCACAGTAATAAATAACGTGAAACTGTGTTTCTGGAGTAAATTGTGTGAAAACAGCTTTATCTGAGAACTATTAGCTCTCTATTATTAGCTGTAGAACACATAAGTTGCTAAAGTTGCTATTAAATATGTAAAGGCTACGCATGACGAAAATAAATAATATAAGGCAAAAGTCTAGCCCTGTGCAGCTCTAGTGCTTTGTAGATAAATCGCTCGAGAAAACGTTGACTCATGTCTAAGAAATTAAAAGCTTTATGTTCTATAAATAGCTATATGTAGTTTGCGTGTACGAGTCCGTCATAACTACATAAATATGACGACATGGCGACGAGTGACGCAATAAGAAGCTTCATTAAAGTCATTGAAAAGAGTACACTGTCGACTACCATGTTGTGATTCCCAAATTGCATAATCCCTTCCCGAAACCGGTGAAAGTGAATAATCTCACGACTAATGCTAATGTTACAGGCTTAATAATAGATGACGATGTAGTGTAGAAAGCAAGTATTATTTATTATCGTCAAAATCCATTGTTGGATGTGCTGAGTGATTTACAATGACGCCCGTCGCGGTTGTCTACGGTTAATTATAGTTAATTCATAATGACTGTGGCCGTTTTTGGTCTAATGTGAATTCGTGATTACTGTGACTTTTGATTCTACGACTTTATCGACTACAGATTTTTAAACATAGATTTATGGGGTCACAAGCTGATGGTACTATTAGATTCTGAACGAAAGTCTTATAAGTTCCTATGATAAAACAAAACAATAATAGGTAATTTTTTTTTTGTAGTATGTATTTTTTTAGGTAGGGTGAATTAAGGTTGACTACCGCGTCAGCGACAACCGCATAGCACAAAAATGTGCATTCAAATATGGGGTTGCATTTCATATTGATGGCATGAGATAAATAAATAATACTGGACAATCCACACAGCGTCATCTAGCCCCAGATGACAGACAGATAGATAGATAGATTATTGCACCAATACATAAAAAATTAAACAAAAACTTATAATACTAACTACTAATGGAAAGGATCGGTACGTATTAAAACTGACGGTGGCGTAACTGATGACGAAATAAAAATAAATTTATATGAATTTATTTTCAATAAATTTATTTTTTACTACATAAAAGTACTTATAAAAACAGAAACTGTAATATACAAAAAGAGAGCAAGAAGGAAAAAGAAGACACAAAAAAAAAACAGGAATAATTAACAGACAAAAATCAGGAAGACTTATTAAGAGTCGACAGATAGTTTTGATGAACCATACTTTTGAAGATAGGCAGGGATTAAGCTTGTCGAATAGAAACAGGAAGGGCATTCCAGAGTCTGGTGGCCTGCAACGTGAAAAAATCACCATAGAACTGGGAAGTGTGCGATGGAATTTTTATCAGAGACAGCTTGAGGACCGGTCGTTTGAAGCTTGTGGGGAGCCATTTTGTCACTGTAAAATCTATCTAAGGATAACGTGTTTAAGTCCATACTTGACTGCACATTTTTGTGCTGTGCGGTAGCGGCGTTGGATTAATGTGCGCAGAACTCGAGGCATACAACCTGGCCAAGACTAGCTCAGAGCGAAGGCGAATGCCACAAACATAGTGATCCCTATGCTCAGCAATGGATTGATAAGGTCAGTGATGTTGATAATAATTAAACTGACTTTACTAACAAAGAAAATTACAATCAAATAATAGAAACAAATTAGAACTAATAATTAAACTGAATATAACATGCAAAATACAATGCAATAAACATTGCCACATTTGCCACTGTTTCTGTCAGCATATAATTATCAAGAGATACGATATGTTAAGCTCCATTCTGGATTAAGCTCATTATACTTTTAAAACCTGTCAGCGTCTCTTCACTCGCTGCAATGCAGATCAGCATTTGGTTATGGATTCGTTGCAAGATCGTCTTTGATGCCTTGCACAACTGGAATAACAAGATTGGCTTTACCTTTTTGGTTATCATTATTTTATTTTAGGAATATTTTGCTATTTGTGTCTTCTAATTTGTTTGAACGTTTTTTTCTTGACAATCAATTTGTTTGCTCTTAATTTGTTTGATGTAAAGCTCATTAAAGCGCCCTTTTCATGACACCCGGCGGCGCAAAAGCTAGCATTTTTGGTGTGTAGAATCCATTAAAGATCCCATTCAGATGTCATATGGTGACGAGGAACTAAAGTGCATTTTAGCCCTTGAGTTACATACTATGATTCACTAATCATGGTAGGTAACTCAAGCAGCCAACTGAACATAAACTTAGATTAGAAAAAAATATTTTCTATGACGCCAATCCAGCCTTTTTCTACGTACTATGTACATAAAATATCGAGTCGCAAGCTGCAAGTTAGCAAGTTGGTTTAGGTTGTCAAACGAAAATAAAAAATTATTTGCGATCATAACCACGGAGTTTCAAGATCTTATGAGCTCTACGTAAGTAATGTCAGATCCACCCACTTCTCTCACCTCAAGCGGTCTAATTTGCAAACTGGACCATATATTGAGGCTGCAAAAATCAGGCTAATTGCAGTGAACTTGCGAGCAAGCTCTCCTTAATCACAAACTCGCCTAGACTTCCCCCGCCCACTTTCTATCGAACGTGTCAAAGCATAAATCGCGTTGCATCATCCAATTTTGTACAGTAATTAAACTGTCTGAGGCAAAATTATGTTGCTACTTATTAAATAACACCTTACTTGTATTGTCATTAATGTTCGATATTATAATTTAATTTTGCGCTTAAAATTTAAGGCACTGATTGTCATGTTGTGACTCTACGCAACTTCCTAATTTTATTTGTTGGGCGCAACTAATTCTTTTCAGGAATCTGTATAGCACTTTTTATCGAGATTGTGATGGTGAACAAAGCCAAGCGGGACCTAATTTTTTTAAAAGTGTAGACGCTATAACAAAACGAATTTAGGTAAATTCGTTTATTTAGGAGTTTACTCCTAGCAAATTTTTTAAATTCTTAAGATTAATTTTCCTCAAATGATATTACTACCTGCGTATAAAAAGTAAAAGTGGTGAACATCCTGCTATCACTGGCACTTGACCTCCAAAAGCTGGTTAATTGCTTTCAACTACTGTGTGGTCTAGCGAAAACGATTAAAAGCGCAACAAATTTACACTGTATCCATTTCACGTTAGAGCAGTAAACAACAGCTCGCTCACTTAAACATGCGATAATTAACGAGTCCATCCTGGATTTTGACGACCGATGTGGTGCGGCGGGCGAAGGTCCGCCTGCGATGCAGGTTGTGGGGGTTGATTCCCGCCTTGGGACAAATGTTTGTATGATCTGCAAATATTTGTTTCGGGTATTCTGGGTATTTTCTATGTATAATGAAAAATATATATTGTAAAGTATATCAGTCATCTAGTACCTGTAACGCAAGCTCTGCTTAGCTTGTGGCTAGGCTAGATGATGCTGTGTGGATTGTCTAGCATTATTTATATTCGTTTAAAACAAGGCAGAATAAAAGTAAGTGGATTAATAGCTTAATAGGCTACGTACTGCCCAAGGCAAAATCATGAATGGATCATAGTGCAAGAGAATAAAATATTAGCAAATCCCTTCATCGTAGGGATTAATAATCGTGAAAGAGACTACGTAACAAAAAAAATTAGTCAGTCATTTACTTCATGACCTGGGAAAAGGGAGCGCTTTTATTGTACCTACCTACCTATGCAACAGAAATCTGATTGCTGCTAATAATAAATCATAAAGATTAGATAGGCGATTGCCTTTGCTGAAGTTTTTGCCAATTTTATTGTTTTCATTAAAGCGTTTGATTAAAATTTAATTAGGATCGATGTTTACGAGTTTCGAAAGGCGGAAGGTAGCAAATCGTAGGAAGCAATAAGTTGTGGCTATAAAAATATCATAAACTGTAAGGTTTATGCTCATGATGTTTCTAATCGTGAAGTACGTACTTTCTGAGTTTTCTTTTGTATCTTTCGTGGATATTTCCATTCAATGTTAAGCCTTTTGTTAGTGATAGTTTCATATTTATGCACTTCCCATCATGCTATTTATACGTACACACACACCTACCGACCTCTAGGCATCTTTCTTAATATCTAGGGAAAATACTACGAAACCTTTAGAGAAAGGTTCATTAAAGCTAAAACCATAGAGCATTTACCACAAAACATGGTCTGACTGACCTCGCCATGGAATAAGAAGTTTTCATACTAACTCTACGATTGGGCTCTTCCGTGTACCAAATGGGTTTTCTATTTTCATTGTACCCGACGAACACGTGGAAGACGTCTGTCAAACGGACATTTATGAACCAAAACGAGGAAACAAATGTATCAATAGATTCGTTCAGTGTATTAAAGTGAAACAGGGCCTTCTGAACAACAGTCCTTTTGCAACAGACGGTGGTCGTGTCCCAATTTTGCTACCGGGTCTGATACCAAGACAATGCATTGTTTTGTTCTAATTTGTCTGCTTTATTGCTTACCATCTCTTATCCTTTCACTCAGTTATGCGAACAATATTAACATCGCCTGCCTTCGTGAAACAACCACTTAACTTTTAGAAAAGCTAACGAGAGGTATTCATATTTTGGTTGGTGTTACAGACTTTAGAAGGTTTGAAGCATTGCATAAATTCTTCCATACTATTGCCTAGATAGGTCTCATGTCAATGTCATTAGAAACTGAAATATCAAAAATATAACACTTTGTTTGACGTCTCACATCATTAGAATCGTAAACGAGCCAACATCGAGTAACTAGTGACGTAACGCCGTCAATGACTCAACCGAGCGATATTAAACTTACATCTGTAAACCTAATGCGATTATCTAATATCGATTACTGACCTCCCACGCTAGCTGTCACACATCAAGCAAGACGCTTGAGCTCAAACTCGAAAACAAACCTACGACGTAGGTGTATCGATCATCTATTTACAAATCGACTTGCGTTCACTCTCAGTTCGATTTATTGTCATGCTAATTAATTGAATAATATTTGCAAGCTCTTTATCTATTCGATTGTGTTGTCTGAATTGGTAAAGTTGGATTTATCTGAGGGTTAAGCAGTTTTAATGTTTTATGTTAACAATCAATACTTTCCATTAAAATACATCTTCATAGTGCGCGCTTGTGTTGTAAACCAATATAAGAATGGCCGCTAACGAGGCATGCAAAGTATATTGAGTATTTCAGGCCCTTAGCGAACAATCTCATATTTTTTTACAATTGAAACTTCTGTCTCCGGATGAGCATAATTGACTTGACATCTACAAACCAAATGTTTGCTATCCTTCACTTACCCATCCGAATTTAACATGACGCATCAAAAATGGCCGACCGATTAAGACGTCGCGGTGGTATCACGGAACTCAAAAACAATAAAGATCGAGATAAATGTCTCGATTAAAATAATCACGGTGACCTTTGCGTACCCGATCCGTCATTCGTATATCTCTATATTCATGGGGTACGGTAAAAATGACGTACGTCAAAAACCGTAAAAGGAACGGATTGGCGGGCGCTGACAGAAAAATTACTAGGTCTCTTGCGCATTCGACCCATTGTTTGTTTTAAGAGAGATGTATCGTACGGATTTCACTTAATTCAGATGCTGCTAAGTGAACTGCCTTCATGATTTATCGTTGTGTTACGAGAAAATTACTATCGAAAAATATCTACCAACTTCCTACAGGGTGAAAATGTTAAAGCTGATTAGACAATCAGATTGTCTGTATCAGCCTTGATTACAGACAGTCAGCTTTAACATTTCCATCATCCCAATGAAAGAGAAATTTCAATCAAAGCTGTTTTACAAGTACGAGGGCACTCAAGTACCAAATTGATTTTAGAATTGAATAGAAAACACCTGCCGCTGCTGCAAGTTGCATGCGTGTCTTTAGAAACTCATTGCCTTTTATGTTTTAGATGGTGACATCGAAATAAAAACGAAAATAAATCAGTAAACATCCATGGCGAATTGGCGACAACGGCAATGCAGAACAATTTAATCCAGATAACAGACCGACATAAACAGACTTTCACACGGCGATTAGCAATGAAAACGTAAATGTCAATACGTACGCATTTGTTTGTTGAAATTATTTGTACGGCCATTTCCTTATCTACACTTTCAGGTGCAAGTATGGCGTGTCTTATCGGTCAATAAATAACTTTGACGCTTGCACTTTCTATTAAGGTCGTAAATTCTTGATAAATTTTATGGAACGACGATATTTTCTTGGTTATATAGCTGTCTGAGGTCTGACTGACTCTTAGCTGAATGGGCCTGCATAATTTACCTACACAATATTGAGATAACTCAAATTCAAAGGTAATATATTACGAGAAGTACATACATAGTTAAGTTTCCTGGGGTAAGGTATATTTGAGGTGGGTGTCCAATGTTAAGATTGTTGCTTTCATATTTTAAGGGTTAGTAACAAAATTTAATGTTACAATACAACTTTAACAGTGGGTTAATTTAACAAATTTCCTAGAGATATTATGTAAATTATCCGTAAAAGAAAGATCGATTTAATTTACCATCAAAAAGACCCTTCGACGATAAATAACAGGAAAACAAATCTCTAAACAAAGTGAACAATAAACAAGAAGACAAGCTCATTTGTTCAACATCAAACAGATCACTATCGTAAAACCAACTCAATGACAGCAATTTTGGGCTCTAAATTAATAATGAAACCGTTTTGGAAAACATTCACTGTAATTGCATCGACTATACCTTGAATAAGTTAATTTGTAAAATGCTTGAAGTAACATAATACGTGTGTAAAATGTATGAGCTCTTTATAAAGGCGCCAGCAAAATCAGAGTGTGATGCCAATATGATACTACACTGACGTGATGACATCAAAATGTCTCGCGACGCGATGGCGCTGGCGTAGTCTATGCAGATTTACGTCACAGATGATGTCAAAGAAAGAGAAAAAAAGAAAGCAGAGTCAAAAATAGAAAATTAACTAATTTACTACTACTAGGTTTAATAACACCAATAGAAGGAGGTGATATTACAAATATAATTTTATAAAATGTTTTTTCTTACCGTGCAAATTTTTAAATGATTTTTTAATATCTATGTACTTCAAAATATAGACCGATGGTAATATAACGGCTAAACAGGTACCTAAGGTTATTTTCTCATAAATTTCATGAGCTAGGGTTACTAATATACCTACTCGTATCCGAAATGCCGTAACCATATGGAAAGCCGAGATATAACCCACTAGTCATTTCGCAAATGAGTTTCGTCCATCATTTAGAAAGTAGGGAGCAAGTAAATTGAATTAATGTTGTTGCTCTGGGTATCTCCTCCCGAGTAGGGTTACCAGTATTTCTTAATAGGAATGAACACATTTTATTTGTTAAAGCTACTAGGATCCTTTAAGACAAACAGTAACAAAACAGGACAATCAGAAACTATTCAAACACCTTAGGGTTTTATCATCTACCAGCAGATTTAAAGATTCTAAATACATACCAAAACTACATGACGTCCATGACCACTATGATGGTTTTCACTAGAAAAAGATAGACACAGATGGACAGTAAAGATCACTTACATACACGGTTATGAAAACTCTTAGGGTGTCATGATTATTAGTACGTATACTAAAAACATGGTAACCCTACAGCAGGGTAATAGAAATAGGAAAGCAGTTCTCTTAATGAAGTTTAATCACTTTACATTAGTTTTATTGGTATTTAAGGTGTTAGCTACTAATGGTATTGACAAAGTTATTAATTTTAGTCGCGTTCTATATAAATTGCTACCGTTATTTTGTTTATAGATATAGTTTATTCATCAACACGTAACATAACAGTATTATTAGAAAATAAGTCGTTATATTAAGTAAGTAAGTAAGCAGAAAAGACAAAAAACAAATCATAATACCCAACCTGTTACAAAATACCCCACCCAGCTGTCTGTAACGATTGCAAAAATGATAACGATAAAGACAGACCAAAGTTTTTCTTCAAGCATAATAAAATGCATACGTTTTACGACATACAGGACAATAAGGAAATACTTACAAAAGCTTGATACAAGTTCTAATATGACCCACTAACAAGCATTACTCCACAAATGCATACAAGATGTTACACAAGAGAACATAATAACGTACTAAACGTTATTTTATTGTGGACCATTGTTTCGTAGGGGATTAGCAATTTGCTTGTGCAAATGGATTAGCAATGAACAAGATCATGTCGTAAGTCAACATGTTTTATTTTAATGAAAATTATTTCGTCTCTTTCCCGAAAATCATTCAAAATCAACAAATTCAAAATAGCTAAAAGCTGGTTGGTCGTACGCTGATCAATTAATCAATAATCACCAATAGTTTAGTTTAAAAACTTTCGTAGTTTGACGAATTCATTATGAAGATAAGCGGGTTAACTACGAACTTAGTTTGTGTCATCCCTTAACGAGAGACTTCATCAGGATCAGTGCGGTTCGCGTCGCGGCAACGTTCCGTGTTTGGTATACGAAATATAATATTCAATACTCAAATCGAAATACATAAAACTAAAACAAGTATGTAGATAGGTAGGTAGGTACTTTTTTAATCCCACTCGTTGGCGATAGCATGATGTCAACAGGAAGGGCGTTGTGGCTGATCCGACGGGGCTTTGATAAGAGCGGGTAATGTATTAAATTAATTATTTATTTTTCAATTAAATAAAAATTAAGAATAAATGCTAGGTAGTATTTGTTCCAAATGTAAAACTCCAACTTGACACAAAACCTGTACGTACACCCTAGTCAAAAATGAGCGAGATATCTCGTTCGTCCCACCAGCCTTGTCCCACTAGTGGGACGAAGAAACACAATATCCGCCGAGACTTTATTAATCCTATCCATATCCTATCCTACTAATATTATGAAGGTGAAAGTTTGTGTCGTTGTGAAGATGTTTGGCCGAAGACAACGCTAAAACAACTGAATGCCGATCCATTCAGTGTGGCATTTTGGACACATAAAGATCTGGGCCTCGAATAATATATAGGCATATACTTTTTATATGCACTACTTTCAGATTTTTTATTTTTTATTTGTTTATATTAAACATTATTTACTTACTTATGCTATAGCTAACATAAACCGTTGATCGGTTTGTCCGTCAGCCTCAGTCTCTATGGTAAGTATATTAACTAATGAATACAAGAACTCGTACACTTACTCGTATCATAGATGTTTGCTTATTCCTATTTCCCTTGGTCACGGCATCACGCGTGAACGGCTGGACCGATTTCGCTATCTTTTTTTGTTGTGTACGTTATTTTCTGAAGAAGGTTCCTATGAAAGAAAAAATTAAGAAAGTTGCGCAAAAAATAGAATATTAGAAAACTTGCCGATCATAATACCAATTCGAATTCAATAGTCATAACTAAGACAGGACAACGTCTCTCGGGACAGCTAGTTAATTATAATTATGTATAATTAAGAGATTCAGTGTCTAAATAAACCTTACTTAGGATTTTTTTTACTTTGTATAAATAAATAATCTATCTTTTATTCCAAAAAACGCTTGCGAAGTCACGAGCTAGTATAAAAAGTGAAATTTGAAAATCAACGCTTCAAAATTTTAAGCATTACAAATCTGGCCAAAATGTGAAGAAAACACAAAAACTCCAAGACCAGGAAGACAGTAGGACCAATATTTGCTCTTATCTGAAAGTCTGTCTGAAAACTAGGTGAGTGAGAGTACTACCAGTATAATTTTACAGCCTGTTGAATTTACACAATGAAGAGTAAAATATTGAACACCCACATAGAGATAGAATCAGTTGGGTCCCATAACACTCTCTACGTTATGACATTCAATTTGAGACTGTACAGATTAGACTTACAACGTAAAGCAAACAAGTACCTACCTTCGCCAAAACGACGGAAGTTAATAAATAAAACCGGCCAAGTGCGAGTTGACTCACACACGGAGGATTCTGTACCATCGAACATAACTATTTCGCAAAAGTAAATCTAAAAACAGATTTTTTAATCGAAAAGAAGCAAAAAGGGAACGTAACGCCATCTAAGGCCGCGCCTGACGTTGCATAACTTCGGTGATCGGTACTCAACTTGGTATGGACGTTGAACCTCTTATTTATCAAAATTATTTCATTATTATTGAGATTTGTTGTTATAGCGACAATAGTTATACACACCCTGTCAAAATTTCAACTAACGGTAACGGTAACGGTTCCAGAGATACAATCTTGACAAAAATAGAGCAAAACATCAATTTTTGTTCCATACAAAAATTGTTTTTTTGGCTAGTATTTATTTTTATTGTTGTTGCGGCAAGAGAAATACACATTCTGTGAAAATTTCAACTGTCTACCTTTTACGTTTTATGAGACAGTCGAACGGACGGACAGACAGCGGAGGCTTAGTAATAGGATCGTTTTCACCCTTCGGGTGAATTGAGTTTTGAGCTTTCCAATATTTCAGCACTGTTTCATGCGCCATGATCACGGAACAACTACTACTTAGGTACATACTTTTAAAACTCTACTTAGGTACATACTTTTAGGTCTAGAGAATGCTGTGTGAATATGTCCAATATTTTATTTACAGAATTGTCATTGACATCATCCAGTCCAGGCAGCGCAGGACCGAAGCCGGTGGTGATCTAATGAGGCCAAGACTTAGTTCGGGATAGATGCGTCAGGATAAGTAAGTAAGAGTCCAATTCACAATGTTTTAGTACGAACAAGCCCCATATGCAAGCACTGAAACTTGATCCCGGCATCGATTTCACGCGGATAACCAGCTATGATTAAAATATCAATGGGCATGCCTTTCTCTTGATTGTATGCAAACTACTGTGTCATTTAAATACATTTCCCTGGTGCAACGTGAAAAATACGTGGGTTATCCGATACCAAAGCTGTAATCAATTCAACTAGGTTATGAAAGCCGTTTTAGTTCGCGATTGTATGAAACTATGGGTATTTCAAAAACTACAAAGTACGGAAGCGGATTATATTATCGCGTAGTTTAGATTGGGTTTTGGAATTGTACGGTAATGTAACACTATTTTGAAATGCAGAGGAAATTGGTGGCTATTTAGCTTATTTTTTTTGTTACTTTAAAAAATGTTATTTATGACTTCCCATAGAGATTATCTAGCTTGAGGCATACATGGCTCAGATAGAGCTAAGATATTTCGGTGAGCAGCGGGAAACATTTACTGTTAAAAAAATCCCTTTCACACCTAGGCCCCACAAAATCAAACTCACAATCACAGCCTCCGTCTTTAGGATCAAATGATCAAGATCTCAAGATCTGACAGTAGCATATCTAATGACTAAAGCCTAGAATCTAGATCCTAGCATTCAAATTCCCGGCATGCCTAGACAATCTCGCTTTCACTGTGATGATTCTGGGCCTTGCATAATGAACGGAATGCCATGAATCATAGGTCTACGTGCACGAATTCTTCAATGGACTCTTGTGTTTGATATTGAAGATTACGTAATAGTAAATTACCTATTTGGAGCACGGGAATAAATTGTATTCGAGTCTATCGATTTTAAAGTTTATTTCGTACTTTAATAGAGACTAAATTTGCTCGCTTAGTGGTTCCAAAACTAAGTTTGCTGCGACTTGCAATGTTCAAACCACTTAAAAAATGTTTGATTACCCAATATAGAGAAGCAATCGTCATGGATATACTTTTTAAATTATATATAATTTTGACACGTCAAGAGTTGAAAGTTGTCTTTATAATATGCCTTTTTAATATTTTTAACACGTCAAGTGCAATTAGAAGGTGGCTCAGAGTTCAACGGCAAAAGTAATTAAAATTATCATTTAATACCACGCACTGGATATGCTTTTCAAAAATAATACAAAAAATCAGTACACGACTTTACATACCACAATACTACAACATAGTAGTCCCTTGTAAGGATCTGTTCACAATGCCACATTAATATTTTGTTTTCTATTATGTTGAAATAGTAGATTGTATCTTAAGGTAGAAAAATTATATTTTTACGGCGAGGGCGCTTTTTTGAATCCTGAACGTAGCGAGGGATTCAAAGTACGTCGCCACAGCCAAAAATATATTTTGCGCCCGACTACACTCTACTTTTCATCACCCTCTGAGAAAATAAAAGGCGCCTCATATTTTATTGTAATATTATTATTTAATAAAACATAGAATAACAACTAAATTGAAATTAAAAAGTACCTAATAATAAAACAACTAAAAACTTATATTTATATTTGAGACCTTTTCGCAATTATGAAAATTGATTGTTACAGTTTTTTCAGATTGTTGAAGATTTTATATTCTGCGTGTTTGAAATAATGTCCGAATCTGGCTCATTTTGAGGAAAATGTGACGGTGAATCTCGTTGTTTGGATGTAGTACCAGCCGGTCTTTATTCAAACAATATTTGCGTTCGATTTCTTTGGCGCTGAACACTAAGATGTTTCAATTTCAAAAGTGCGCGGCAAAGATAATTGCGGCGCACTTATAAAGAGGATTAAAAACTCATTACTGCCCGCTAAAAGTTTCTTATAGAAAACACCACCTTTGGGTGCACTTAAAGGCGAACCAAGTCGTCTTTTTCGAATATATGGGATGAAAACAATATGTTATACATATTGTATTTTATAAAGTAGGTCTATTAAAACCTTTCTTCTAATCACATCAGTACTCCATAACTGCTCTTACAATGTTATAAGTAAATAATAAAAAATAAGTTTTATGTCATACGGGTCTCCTATTGATATTCATTCATAATTATTTAGGTTACTTTTAGATATAATTTAGTTTTTTGTAGTAGTTTGTTATCTGTATTATATATGTATAAAGTTTGTCGTATTTTAATACGGGACTGATACTTAAAATGACTCTAAGTCCTTAAAAGATTATTAATTTAAAAAAAAAACCTTTTATTCAGTATGCTTTTTTTTTACTTAAATACTATTGCTTAAACTATAGTTACACATCGATATTTCGTCTGTTAGCCTTCTTTTGGCAAAGACTTCCTCTAACCCCACTCTCGCCAACCTTACCTGTATGTTTCCTTCTTCTTCTAGCTCGTTCTCCGACCTTTTAAACTGTCTCCCTCTACAATATTTTATTTTAGAAACCAGAACATCAGCGTTCTGCTCCATTTGTCTTCTGTTGATATAGGTACTTACGTACCTACTAAGTCAGGGCGAAAAAAAACACACTGCTTAGCGATTGCTTAAGGTTGAGAGATTTAATAAGGCGGATTTGTTCTGGACTTGTGATGTTGACAAAAACTCCGGCGATGTAGAGTTCGAAAGCTCTACAAAAGATGCCAACCGAAACTCATCTTAACTCGAAGCGAAGCTGAACCCAAAAAAACCCTAACCGACTTTACAACGCAAGAAGCATTCCGCTATTTATTTTGTTGATATGAATAAAACATTTTGCCAAAAGAGCTGCGTCCGAATGCACAGTCCTTATTAGGAGCGCATGTTCGATCATTTATCATTTTGTACTGTACTATACTGTACATTATTCTGTGGTTTATTCTGCAGGAAAAAGTACGAGATTCTAAAGCCCGTGCTCTTTTTTTTGGCCAAAGATGCGGTGTCAGATTCCAGAGTTTTTGCGTGAGGTATTTTCGCAAGTGAATATTTTTATAGCTCAATTTAGATTTTTGTTTTGGATAATGAAATTAAGGTTCTGTGACCGTTAAGATGTTAAGAATGAGTTATTACTTGTTACGTAGGTCCTTACTGATTTGAGTGGATAAAACTCTTTGGTTCCGAAACTTATTTGAATTAACATAAGCAATTAATAAATAGTGACATAACAAAAAAAGTTAAGTTAAGTAAAGTTACATGTGATAGAAACTAAATGGTATTTACAATTGAACAGTTGAGCTAACTGTATATAGACTGTTGTTGTTGTTTGTAAATAATTAAAAACAATAATCACAACTGAAAAGCTACTGTTTTATAAATAGTTTACCCATATAAATATAAAGGGTAACAACAATTACTCGTTTGTTTCTTTTGTATATTTTTGGGCTTTATTTGTTACAATCAATTTCTATTACGATAGATATGAGCACTGTCCGTTATCTTAAGAACCTACTTATAATAAGATAGGTTATGTGGTAAAGGCTAATTTCTAGAAACACATTCCCAACACGCGTAGTACCTGGAAATTCTACATAAAGTTTAATTGCGCTTTCTCCTCCTAATAAGACTGCTGCATAACATCTTTATAACCTCATTTAGGTTCCTTCATTGCTAGGCTGTTATGTATATGAATTTTGTTTGCACACTTAGATATTGATACGTGCTTATACTGCGACTTATACGGATTTGATAGCAAAGCCCCACCCCCACAGTTTTCATTAAAATTTGTCCTAATTTATTTAATCGTATAACAAACAGAGGCTTATAAAATAATCTTAGGCTATACAAATTTTCTAAAACTAGGTACACATAAATCAATAATAAAGTAATAAAACAAATTTGAACTAGTATTTACTATTGAAACAATTAAGCTAACTGCAGACTGTTGCAGATAATAAAATTAACACAAAATATCAGGATTCACAAGTCAACGAGCCAGGCTTGTGGCGGAAGACTTTCCGGTGTAACCTGGCCCTGTGTAGGAGTGGATGGGACAGCGCTGAAAGATGTGCTCCATGGTCTGGTCCTCTTCACCGCACTCGCAGATTGCTGAGTCTGTCCATCCCCATTTATGCCGGAAGTGTTTAGTTGCAGCGGCCGTGCCCTGTTTATAGCCTATTTAGGTGGCACCATTGTTTGTTTTATCTGTCCTAATCTAATAAAGGAATAATTTTTCATACCGCGCTTATCGTTCTTGGCTCAATTATTGGGTTGGGTATTAGCACACCACGGACACTAGGCCATTTCTGCATACAAAAGCCGCGTCTCGGCACATAATGCGCATCTGTGTTGAGCAATACGTGCAACTGTGTATAGTTGCAAAATAACTCAAAGATATTTTGTGAAATCAAACCTCAAAACAAAAGAAATTTCGTATGTCCCTGATCAAACAAACAAAAACATCGAACACCATTTTTTTTTTTGCTTTAGGTGGCTTTCGTGTCACTGCGGCCATGATAGGCCTATTGTGATCGCCACTCGAGTGTTCAGCCCTGAAGCTGCGACATTCGACACCATCGAACACCATCATCGGCGTTGTCTGTCAAAATCATTACACGCCATATGCGTCCCGTGAGTGCGCCGTACATCCCGTGCATTTGGAACGCAAACCGAACTCGACTAGGGGCCGGCGGGGTGCGGAAGCTCGGTCAGGTGGAGGGCGAGGAGTGTCCATTCTATACGTTAGTATTATTATATATTCTCTTGTATTATTAGTAGGTAAATAAATATTTTGACATGAACTACCTTTTTCCCTCAGCATTTGTACAATTCTAGAGTAATAGGACGTGATCTTACGACTTAATCCAAAAGACCCAAACGGTCAGCAACAAAGCCATAAATTACCCGATAAGTATTTCAGAATAAAGGGCAACACGAAACGTTGTCATAACCCAAACAGATAGATTTCAACACAAATGCCCAAAGAATAGACACTCGACAAGTACATTTGCGAAACGTTAATAGATTTCCAAAGGTCACTATTATTGAAATTGATCTAAGGGATTGCAAGTTGTAAGGTTGGTTGCGCAATTCAACAAATCAGCATGATTGCTTCAACTTTCACGATTGATCATGGTCATTTTCTTCTGGCAAGTGCTAGAAAGGTAGGCTGAGGCAGCTCGTTAGTATGGAATGAGTATGCCTGCAACCGAACGATGGATCGAAGATTTGTCTGAATTCTTTTGAAGGGTATAGGGGGAGAACATGAGGTGATGTCACAAAGACAATGAACTGAGAAGATTAAACTTTCAACCCGTGAAAATAAGTACATCTAAGAATAACATTTAAAAATGAATGATTTTTTAAAGAAAATATATTTGTTTTGGTTGTGTAATACAAAAATCCCTTTTTAGGGTTTCGAAGATCGGAGATCGGTTTCGAAACCCTTATTTATGGTCTCGCATTTTTTTTTTCCTTTTTTTTTTCTTTTATATCTCTGCAACTACAGCAGCAAATAACGTGAAATTTTGAATAATAATACATTTCGTGCGCTTCTACAGATTAAAAGAAAAATAAATTAAACCCGAAAATTAAAATTTTTATTACAAATTGTGGTGTCTAAATTTTAAAAGAGACCTGCAATATCAAGTGGTATTATAAGTTGTAATTTACTATTATATATTATTATATACCTCTACATTGTAAGTTTGTACATTTCAAAACAGTTTTTTAAATTTCTGTAGGTTTTATACCAATATATTTTTGAAATATTTTGAAAATAGTCGAAAAAATTCCCATTCTCCTCCTATCTCCGAAGTTTGCAGAGCGATCCATCTGAAATGTATGTAGCGTTTGTAGATATGGATCTATATTTTACAGGAAAAATATAGAGAAGTCTGTAAGTAGACAACTTTTTGAAAAATGGTCAAAAAAAGGGGGGGGGGGGATAATTTACAAAGGGGGGGGTGTCATATGAAAGGTATCTATATTTTACAGGAAAAATATAGATAAGTCTATAAGTAGATCACTTTTTGAAATATGGGCCAAAAGGGGAGGGATAATTTTCAAAAGTGGGGGCTACCTCACCAAGTGGTATCAAATGAAAGGTATCGGTTTGTACATCTCAAAACAGTTACTAAAATTTCTGTAGGTTTTATACTTATTGAAATATTTTGAAAAAAACTCAAACAATTACCCATTACCCCCTCTATCTCCGAAGTTTGCAGAGCGATCCATCTGGAATGTAGGTATACCTTTAATTTTTTGGTATTCATCAAATAGCAGTCTCTAACCAGTACCTATAGTACATATTGGTATAGTTGACAACCGTTCGAAACCTTTGGCGCGCAAGTCACACTCGCACTTGACGGATCTTGTTTTCTTATACTTATTGAGTTAGCTAAAAAAAACTGAACAAAGTCAGAATATACAGGTAAAAAACATGCAGTTTCAATTCGTTTACTTGGGCTTCGTCGGCGTTTTAGCCACACGCGATGAATATAATGGACAGAAATCAGTGTCTACCAAATAAATAAATAGCATAATTTAGCCTTGGAGTAAGAGCTATCAAGTTGAATGCCATGTTTTACAAAAATATTGCAAAGCAATTCATACTATAGATTTACTATCTGAGAATAAAATTTAACTAACCGAACTGACTTATGAGTACGTCATGCATTATTTTCTGGTTACCAACGTTCATTTGAACTTTATAACCATCGTTAAGTATGGCTACTTAAGAATAACTTTGTATTTATAGTCCCCTGTGACCTTACTCCTTTCGTAAGGAGTTCATTTATCAAGACTAGAGGCAATATCTCGTGATTTATCCCTATTCTGCGATCGCTCGAGAATTTGTCCAGCCTACGCGAGATGTGTGGTACTCGAGTGCGAATGTCGACCAAATCGATTTATTACCCTCTTGGCTCGAGATAAGCACTCTGAGGACGAAATAAAGAAAAGCTTACGACTGTCCTAGCGCAAACGAGTCAGACGAACTCTTCTTATGGAGAGTCGAAACATTCAAGAACTACCCGTAGAATATAATAACGTTCTATGATCTCGTCGTCTGGGGGGTGAGTCTATTTGACGTTAGTAACGAGACGTGATCGTGACGTCTCCTTTTCTTCTGTTATACCTATGTTGTGTTATACCTGTTAATTATGGCATTTGAAAATTGAAAAATTAAAAAACTTTAAACTTGCATTATGCTTATAGAATTTAGTTTTTTACCAGGCCATGTTCACAACAAAATCCTAAAATTATTAGCTCATATTATGACTATCGTATCTGCCTACTTATAACGTTGCGATACCGCTCCGGTTCTTGCATTGGATGTTATTGATGTCTTACCAACGAGGGCCTAATTATCTGGCCAGTGACGAAATCTTTTGAACTTGGTAATATTTCTCGCGCACATTCACACGGTAAAATTAAGCTAAACCTTTGGCAAGTGGTTACAACATTACAAAATCTAATTGCGCATAATATGGGGTTTAGTTAACAATCGGAAAATACCCAGTCACGTAATGTATTAGCCACAAGTAGGTAGGCGGCGACGAAAACACGAAACTAGTTACAGTTTAATAGAGTTTTTTTAAGTGTACACTGACTTTTAGAAGTCATCCCTACCTATTTGGCCTGGCTGAATTGTTTTGCGCAACGGCCCGATTGGCAAAATATTTCTAATATTTTTCTAACAATGCACGAACTTGCCCGGTTATAAATCTTTATAACCGGTAGTGTCAATGTCTATATGTATACAAAAAACTGTTTGTATACATATAAACATGAACACTACAGGACGTATATTGTAATTTATTTATTTACGAAATTTTAGGAAAACTTACAGCTAGGTCTTAAGAATAGTAATTTACATAATACATGCCGGTACAGACCAGCATGTGTGCTGAGGGCCAATTAAAAAGTTTCCGCAGATACATAAGTAGAGCCTAATGCCGCAGTCATGAGCCTAGAATAGCCTCAAATTACTCGTGAATAGACTACTGTATCTGATATATTTATATATAATATAATATATAGTAGTACCTATCTAAAAACAACGCATGTAACGCTGACACTACCAATAGTTGTAACTGTTGTAAGTCAAGTGGTAACCCCCAATTTGGCATTCCAAGATGTTATTACCCCTTTTGTGCGTGTAAGCTCATAAAGGCATTTGGTCGTGCTCATTCCCACCCGTAGTATCTGTGGGATAGATCTAACATTATGGGAGTGAAAAATTTATGGCAAGAGCTGAGAGGATATGTTGAGCAATAGATACATTTAAAGGTTAGGACAATATAGTCGTTAAAGACAAATGTCAGCTGCATAAGGCACTTCTGGGTGTAGCAGATGATTTCAATCTGTTTATCCACCAGCCAACGAGTTGAAATAACTTAATGTGCATGAAGAAAAAGCTATGAAAGAAGTAAAAATTCCTGACATACCTCATACCATGTGTCATGGTAGGGATAACAAAGGTTCCAAAGATAAAATCAAGTCATTAATCTTTACATGACGGAACTAAAATGAAAATATATTGAACAAAATAATCATGTAAATACCTAAATGAATGAGTAATCCCCTCGATGTAAGATTTATGCGTAGGAAGCGATTTAAAGCCAATAAATTATGAGAGATTTACAGATAGCCCTACTTTTAAAGTGTATTCATGCTCCACCTTTGTCCCTTCCTACTCAAGGTATAACTTAAGTACTTCGTTGAGACAAAGAATCAACCCTTTAAAAGGGACCACCACCATAGGCGGCGAATCAATAGAAAATATCATCTCGATGACATCGATTCTTACATTATGCAAACAGATTCAGATAAGACTGTTTAAAATAATCTAAAAACATTTGTCGTAGAGATGTTAACAAAAATATAACTCAAAAGGCTCGAAATAATTAATAGCATAACATCACAAAAATAAATCAGCATAAAGTCAAATAAAACAGTTTTATTATCTACCAAAATATAGCTTTCAAATCTTGAAACACAATCGTACAAATTAAATAATAAATCAAAAATAAAACGAATGGCATTTGAAAGAGAAAGGACCAAAAACCACAAAACAGGTATTAGGCGAGATGTAAAAAATGCTATAAATTTAAGAGTTTAGAAAATCGAATGACAACAAGTAGTCGTGTGTATTGCCAATGTTCAGAACTAATCGACAGAATATTTTATATTCACTTTCTATGCAATAAATTAGAGGATTGGCAATTTGGCAGTTAAAAGTGCGAACGCACAGGGAACCAGTTGGGTCCTTGTCAACATATATGTATATCTACGAGTACCTTGCCAATGGCAGACATGGGCTGTACAGTAATTACGATGACTTCATTTGCTCTACGTAGAGCAAACCAATAAACAAACAAAAGTTTTTAATTTCGAAATAGAGACACTCAAAGAAAACTTACTTACATTTTAATTCTTGTTAGTCTATTTATACAGAGTTATTAAGGATCTTGTTATAAAGTATGTTCTCGAATCCTCGCTCTTACTAAGATAATCTTGTATAAAGATGCGAGGGATTCCAGCTTCGGCTGTACCAGTTACAACCGGTAAGGGTATTTAATATTAAACCTACGTTAAACCTGTATTGAATCTATTTTTAAAATACTGTTAAATTTGCGTAATCAGCCAGAAAAAGAGATGCTGTGTGTATTTGTTGATGTTTGATAGTAAATGTGTGTTTGATCTGCTGAGGACACAAGTCTCGTGAGAGTCTAGGCAATCGTAGATGGCGCGAATGTAGAATGTGTGTTTGTGTAGTTGATTGTATACCTAATGTATTTATGAACAGGATCTTGAGAGCTTTCGTTTAATAATAGTTTCTAAGTTTTAAAAATTGCTTGATAATAATTTTACATCGCGAGTGAATAATTAACTATCTATTCTATAAATTATTACTAGGCACTTCGGAAATATTATTTTTGTGTAATTGGGTACCTACCGCATACCACTTGCTTGCTAGAGTCCATCTATGATATTGGGCACTAGTAATAGAGACGAAGACAGGTAAATGTCTATGTAGACTCAAACAGGTATCAAGACGTGTATATAAATACCTACCTACTACTCCAAAAACAATAAAAACATTTTGTTTTAATTAGTTTCTGAGTTTTACGATAAACCTAACCATCATCTTAATTAAGAAGGCTAGCTACTACCAGACTCAAGTAAAATCGAGTCAGTTAAAGTGGCAACTTTATTCATTGCCATAATCAAATTAATTGAATTCACTTCATCTGAATGTGCAAATAAATAAATAATAATACCCGAAGGCTGCGTTTGAAACTGGATTCTACATTCAGTGAGTTAGTGAGGTGAAAAGAAAATTAATGCGATTTGAAACCTTGTTGTAGGAAGTCGAATTGATTAAAAAGTTATGAGTTTTGCTTGATTGAAAAACGATATCAAGGAAGTGTTCAACCCAATGAATAGAAAATGTCTATCTTTCACTACCTAAAGCTGTGATGAGAGTAGAATTTATTGGTTACATAAACGCATCAATAAAAAACAAATAATTAGTACAAAGATACGAAATTAGGAACAAAAAAATAAAAGCTGGCGAGCCATTAAGATGTGGATCAAGTGAGTCCTTCAGCAATAATTAATTAATTGGTTACATTCAACGAATTAATTATAATTAAATATTTGATGACAAGTTACAGTTTACCGAGACACATTGTTGTGTGGTGCCGGCTTAGAATTTGCACCACCCCAACTCTTCCCGCGGGTGTCGTAAGAGGCGACTAAGGGACATCCACCGACAGCGCCCCCTGCAGAACAATTCTACCACCGAACTGCGATCCCCAATCCTCATGCCCAGCATCGGGATTATGGGCACTATCCCCCGTGAGATAGAGGTGTGGGTACATATATACAGGTTTTAGACATGCTCTTATTTGCGTTTCAGGCGATGCAGAATCCGCGACGTCCTATCGAATGAGAGTGTGCGAATAGAGAGTGCACCTGTGTTTGCGCACACACTTGTGCACATAATAATATGTCCTGCGCTGATGATTAGTCTCCGATGAGACTCGCCGCAGCCGTGGCCGAGATGAAGTAGGATGACATCATCATTTGGTATAAGAAAGGGGCTTGTCCAATACGGTTACGGTGATCATCCTCTTGGACTTTTCCTTAAGGGGCAAACCTAACTAACGGATTTGGTTGTCAAACTAGGCCTAGATCTCAGTACTCATGGGATCCCCGTGGCAGAAAAACTCGAATTACATAAAATTCAATTTTTTTTTCTCTGTTTCCTTGAATGTAAAAAAGAATAGAGAAAAAAACTACAAAAAAAAATCATGAGAGTGCACTGTTTCGCACATAATTTGGTCGAGATCTCAGGAACCCTGCGGTCTATTGATGACTTATGTTTTGATTCGTAGGTTATTACCAATTATTTGGTTCCTTGACCCAGTTTCTTTATAAGTTGTGTAGTTTTCATGTAGTATAAGCATGTGTGTATAAGTAAAAACTTAATTTTTGCGCTTACGCCGTTCCATAAAAGTATGCTCGGTCCCGCTCTTATGACCGGGAAATCCTAAGCCTATCCTTTTCACAAAATGACACACATTGCAACCTCTTAAAGCAAGCCTTAAATGGTCTTCTGCTTTTATTAAAACAGCTAAAAATGGAGTGGCAGTGTTCACCTAAAATCCTTCCTACCACCATCATCACAAATCACGTGGCGTCCTGCGCACGCGTCACGGCTCATTAGGCGTCTAATGATTTACGACAATGTTCGCATTAGCGTATCGTGGCCGCTGATCATGCGTGACTGTTTTGACAACAGACGGCTCTGTAGTAGAGTAACTTGATATGTACAAGCAAAAAAATAAATATTTATTTATTTCCACATATGCAGATGCAGCATATGCGATGAAACACACACTATTGGAACGCTTCGCGACCCATAACCACATTGTAAACCGGCGACGACGTTTCGTCGCGTCGGGTGTTAATAATGTGATTCTGGTCATAGAAAATTAATACGATTTGATTGAACTCAACACGTATCGCGTTTCGTTGGGTCGCGTGGCGTGTCAATAGTGTTTTCGGCTTTGTGATTCCGATCCAATATTGGTTTATGAACTCATACCCGCGCGGCTTAAAAACCATTATTGTGTTATGTTATTCGTTATTAGTTAGGTTTAAATTACAACACAATCTATGCAACGTTTTATCCAGATCGGTTCAGTAGTTCTTCAGTAACTCTTCACGCCAAAGCGTGAAGAGTTAACAAACATCCATCCAAACTAATCATCCCAACTTTCTGATATATTTTATTGCGATTCTGTGTCATTTCCTTTACATACTAATACCGAGCTTAGTTATTCCACCAAGCATGTTTATCCACTATTCAATATTTTAAACAAAAAACAAAAAAAATCCTTGCAAAAATACCATTTTATATTTTAAAAGGCAATATAAAGCCCGTGATCGCCAATTCCAAAAGCAAACAACGTACTCGTAAGTACCGAACATTACGGTTGTTATCGAGCGGGTAATATCGATAACGTTTTCGCTTATCGATTTAATCGATTTCGAACGTATAAGCGATCTACTTAGATATGATCTCGATCGACCGTGACTACTATTCTAGTGCTTTATGGCTTAATCGCTTACAATAGAAAGTTAATGTTCTAATAGAGCAAGGAGATGACGTAATTAGGAAATGCTTGCAGTTGTGGAATTTTTCGTCCTTTTGAGGGGTTTCTTGTGGATTTGCAATACTGAATGGTAAATTTACCTTTTATTATGGCTAAACCATTGCTTGTTTGGTAGAGGCTGTTTCAGCATCGGACACTCATGGGCGTCATGATGAATTAAAAATTTACCTAAATTCCCTTAGTCATGAATTGAAAAGCTAGTTTCGGTGATATTTTAATTCCATAGAAATGCATATTTGCTAATTCGAAATACTAAGGTACTTTAAATTTATTTGACAATGGCACGTTGTTATGAAAATATCCTAGTGTGGGGGACACAGTTGGGAGATATCTCGATGGTGGACAGCGGGAATAATCCAGATAGACCACTTCGCTGGACAAAAGCCCACAACCAAACCGGATGCAGCCAGATCCACGTTAGTACCTTGTCATACTCAAGAGATACTATTGACTTAAGTATCGATTTGGTCGAGTAAGTCAACTTTAAAGCGACAAGGTAAAGCCTTCTCCATGCCACTCTTTCTTCGTATTGCCACATTGCACGCTGGAGGCTATCCTTCTATGTTTGCCAAAAACATAACGACGTCTTTAAAATAAGCAAGCTGTCGTTAATAGCTTAACGTGGGTTAAATCAAATAATGGTATAAATAATGGCACCTAGAGGCTAGAAACTTAGAAACTTTTTTACATAATACGGCATTACTTGTGTAGGTGTAAACAAGTATCAAGACGACCGATGTGGCGCGGCGGGCGAAGGTCCGCCTGCGACTCAGAAGGTTGCGGGTTCGATTCCCGCCTTGGGACAAATTTCTGTACGATCTGCAAATATTTGTTCCGGGTGTTCTGGGTATTTTCTATATATAATAAAAAATATCTATCTATGTTATGTATTGTATTAAGTTTATCAGTCATCTAGTACCCATAACACAAGCTCTGCTTACTTTGGGGCTAGATGATGCTGTGTGGATTGTCCAGCATTATTTATTTATTTATTATTATTATATTAAGTATAAGGTACATATTCCATAACTGACGATAAAATAGCCATGTCCTAATGCTTTACCCATTCGATTTGTTATGACAATCGATTTTGTTTATGAAACAAAGAAGTTAGAATCGATTTTGTTATTGTTGCTCAACATTTTGTATTATTTAACAGACTTTATTAATGCGTCTAAATGATTTTATTTTTGGAATCAGAATATTCAATAGAATAAAATAGTATTAATTTTGTTGTTTTATTTGATACTCGCTTCTGCCCGCAGCATTACACGCGTTTTCCCGGGATAAAAAGTAAGACAGATTGAGTTACTATGGTAAACTATAATTTTTATACTATTTTCAATACCTTTTTATGGAAAATCATCTAGAATAATCTTCGTTACATGTCGGCTGAGGTATGTAATATAATAAATAATCTACGTTACATGATTAGGAAACTTCATATTCGTGCATATACGAAACAGAAAATAAATTCATGGACATAGTTGTCATGATCAACAGGCAGCGATACTATTATATTAAGTACAAGCTTTTTTTTTTTTTTATTTATTTAATTTAATTAAATTAAATTAAAAAGAACCATCAATATGGCCATATATGATTTCTTGAAAAATGTTATATGCCATGTTGATAAAAAAATACCAATTTGTTCTATTTTTTGTGACATGACCCAGGCATTCGACTACGTAAATCATAAAATCCTAATCAACAGACTTGAGGCGTATGGGATTCGTGGCAATATATCAAAATTAATTGAATCTTATTTAACGGGACGACAACAAATAACTGAAATTACGAGACTAAACCTTAAAACTAAACATGAAGTCACATATAAATCAAAAGTAAGAAGCACTACATACGGTGTCCCCCAAGGCAGTGTGCTAGGGCCACTCCTGTTTATATTGTATATAAACGACTTACCCTGTACTTTAAATCAACCAATAACTTTATTTGCAGATGACAGTACAGTGACTATTAAATGTAAAGACAAGGAAACCTATGAATCGGACATAAATGAATCATTAAACTCAATTTTTTGCTGGCTTAATAACAATAATTTAAAAATGAATTTTGAAAAAACTACTATAATATACATTTCAACCAAAGACTGCATAATCCCCTAAACATTAAATTGACATTTCAAAGTAATACTATTCAAGCAATTGACTCTACACGATTCCTAGGTTTACAAATTGACGAAAGGCTTAACTGGAAAAAACATATAGAGATTCTGAGCAAAAGGGTTAGCAGCTTAGCTTATGCGCTATAGAGGTACAAGCTCGCCCCAACTGTTAGTCAAAATACTATGTTAACAGCTTATTATGGTACAGTAGAATCAGTGATCAGATACGGAATTATCTTCTACGGTAATTCCACTGATAAAGAAATAATTTTCAAAATGCAAAAGCGCTGCATAAGAGCTATGTTTAAAATCCAACCCACAGACAGTTGTAAGCACCTGTTTAAAAAACATAAGATACTAACACTCACAAGCTTGTACATTCTGGAAATTGCGCTATTTGTTAGGAACAATCCCAATCTGTTTCCCCGAATTTGTGACATTGTAATTAGGAATAGAAGGGACAACAATAGATTAGCCAGACACGAATCAAAAACTACTATGTTGAGAAAGAGTGTAGTGTGCATGGCACCTGTAATCTATAATAAAATACCTAAGAGCTACAAAGACTTAAATGTAAACCTATTTAAGAGTAAATTTAAAAAAACTTTTATGTGATAAATGCTACTATAATATTGACGAATTCCTAAATGATGTAATCTAATTTTATGCTATGATAAATTAATAATCTTATAAATCTGTTATTGTTATGTACAATTAAATTTAGACCTGCATGCCATACTCTCCAATTACTTTGCACACCTTTGTATATTGGTCAAACATGTTGACTCAAAAAAACTATTTGTCATCTTTTTTTACACGTGTTTTTGCAAATAAATGACTTTTACTTTTACTTTTAACATTACAAGTACCTATGTATGAACGTTTTGACCAAATCTTGCAAGCCAAATTAGAATAATAATCACTGATATCAATACACGAAATATACAGAAATAACTTGATGCTGCAGCCAGGGTCTCCACTCGAAGGAAATCCCCAACAATTAGTACCTAGCGCAGAGAGGTTTTTTAAATACTTATGATAGCTAATGAAACGCTTGTTCTTACGTTCATTTATTAATTAAACTTTTGAATTAAACCCTTGAACTTAACCCCCTTTGAAATAAACGATCTAACGAGCTATAGTTTCTTCGACATTGAGCCCTCTGTGGGGAAGTTATTGCTACTTTGCGAATCTACTTTAGACTACAAAAAGCTGAAGAGTGACAGGACGTAGAGCTTTGTAACTAATAAGTATATTGACCCCGCTATTTGCCAAGAGCCTTTTGCACACGGCAGCGACTTTGATACAGCGACAAAATGGCAAATTGGCAATGTTGTGTTAAAAGAAGTCAACCCAGAGAACATGTTCAAATTGATAATATGGAGACGTCCAAACAAAAGCTTACTTAATTAGAAAATAAAGAAATAATGCTGGACAATCCACACAGACGTACTAGATGACTGATAAACTTAATACAATACATTAAATAGACAGTATTTTTTTATACATAGAAAATACATAGAACACTCGATACAAATATTTGCAGATGCTTTCATACTTTTAATACGTATTAGTAGGTCGTCCGTTTCAATTAATTCAAATTTAAAATGATAATACCTACTGGTTTTGCCTATGTAAATATGTTATTAATAAAACATATTTTTCGAAAATACTGCTTCTGGATCAGCGATCAATTGCTAATCTCTGGCGAAGTCAGAGTTGTCGTTTATAATGAGAATAATAGCAGCGACTTAAAGTCGGCGACAAAGGCGCTGCCACCGGTGGCGTCTCGCTCCAAGTCGCTGCCGTGTATATTAGCATTATTATCATATAACTAGTTGTATCATAATCGCCAGATGCCCTGAAGAGATAACTGTGTAGACGTGTAGGCGTAGGTGATTAGCCTATTGATATTGCTAATTCTAATCAGCTTAAAAACCGGCTTTTACATGTATTTTACATGATTTATACAGCGTCAGCAACTTTTAAATCTTGCGGTTGCCTGGGGCACGCTCAGGGTGCGTCTTTAGAAGCAGTGGGAGTATTGGCGGGTTCCAATAATACTTCTTCAGACCGAGCACGAGAATGCTTTTAAAATTGCTGAAAACCCTCTCACGGTTCCACTCCCATTCTCGTCTAAAAATGCGCCCATAGAGTTAGTACATAATGTATATTAGGCGTTTTGAAGCGCGAGCTTTGGTAACGCGCGTTTTAAAAACCGTCTGGTCCCCATCAGTACACACACACCCAAGCGCGCGTTTGGGTCGTTAGTAGTAAGTTTTCAAAACGCCTGATGTGTACTTACTCTCAGATGAAAAAGGCTTAAATTAACTTGTCAAAGAAGAACCAGAGGCAAGCGGATTCGGTATCGAACAATACAAATATATGTTTGACCTGTAAATTACTATATAACTACATATACCTACAATGTAACAAATAATGCTGGACAATTCACACAGCATCCTCTAGCCCCAAGCTAAGCAGAGCTTGTTTTATGGGTACTAGATAACTACATAGCTAGATATTTTTTATTATACATAGAAAACAACCAGAACACCTGGAACAAATATCTGCAGATCGTACAAACATTTGTCCCGAGGCGGGAATTGAACCAGCAACCTCATGCGTCAAAGGCGGACCTTCGCCCGCTGCGTCATTGAGTTCGTCAAGCGTACTTACTTACAATCTTTATTCTGTTGGAAGATGCTCAAAGTCTGAAGGTATGTTTTACTCCTCATTTGTTAAGCTTACCTGAAAGAAATAAATTATCATCAGTGCCAAGAAGATAGTACATTTCATCACATTGCGTGATTCATAATTGAAAGATTGAAGGTATAAACAAATCGATGAGAGCTAGGCACGTGAGGATATCACCAAGGTTGGTCAAAGTCTAAGGCTCAGGGGTATCGAATAACGCCGAACCTTGAACTCGCTAATGGTTGTTAGGTGTGGCATACCCGCGTGTTGAAGGAAAGCGAACTCAGATTTCTGTTTGTATCAATAAGTTTCAAAAACCAAGGCTAGATTTATTTATATACTAGCTGCAGCCCGCGGCTTCGCACGCTTTTTTCTGGAATAAAAGGTAGCCTATGTCCGGCCCCGGGATACCATCTACCTCGCTGCCAAATTTCACCGAGATCCGTTCAGCCGTTCTTGAGTTATAAATAGTGTAACTAACACGACTTTCTTTTATATACATACTAGCTGCAGCTCGCGGCTTCCACGCTTTTTTCCGGAACAAAAGGTAGCCTATGTCCGGCCCGGGATACCATCTACCTCGCTGTTAAATTTCACCGAGATTCGTTCAGCCGTTCTTGAGTTATAAATATTGTAACTAACACGGCTTTCTTTTATATATATAGACTAGCTGCAGCCCGCGGCTTTTCATGTTTTTTTCCGGAATAAAAGGTAGCCTATGTCCGACCCCGGGATACCATCTACCTCGCTGCCAAATTTCACCGAGATCCGTTCAGCCGTTCTTGAGTTATAAATATTGTAACTAACACGACTTTCTTTTATATATATACCTCTATATATGTATATAGATATGTAATGTACATAGATTATAGTTTTTATCGCGTTAATTTACCTATTTTTCCCGACGATTCAACAGGTTTAAACACTGTCGTACTCACGGGATGACTGAAAAATAGGCAAAAAAAAAACGCGATGAACACCCATTAAATAATACTAATAATAATATGTCTAGATCGCGTAAGTTTAAAAATATTTAAGGCTAGAGTTGTTTTACACTCGAATTTTTGCAAGGATAAAAACGGCTTTTCGATCTCGAAGTTTAAATGATTTTACCTATCAAGTAAAGTGCACAAATATGGCTTTAGTGGTTTCTTCCCAACTAACGCCCAGGGGTGACCATGGGGGCACACCCCTAGGGTTGGCCATGCCGAGGGGTATGGTGGGACCGTTCCGTCACCATACCTTTATAATACCTGTGTTACTGTGTATGTAAGAAACATTATTTACATTGAATGTTGCATGTTCCCATGCAATGTTGTCACAATGATGAAAGAGTTTCCCATAGGAAGTTCATTGTCAAAGTCAAGGCTGTTATTTGATACACAGCTATGTAAATAGAAGTATTGGTGCATCGATACTTTGTATCGATGATGAGTTGCACCTGATACGACTTCTAGTTCTAACACTGCTAAACCGTCTTTGGCTGATGAAATTAAGTTAAACAGATCACTTCTAAACTAAAGAGTTGCATTCAGTTAACGTTAGTTAAACAAAAATTCAAGATATACACAACAAACCTGATCCTAGGATATAAACAATGAGGTCTTTAACACGAAGAAGGCATTAGCTATTGTTTGCTAAAAACTCCGCTCTAGAATGCGGCCCTAAGTAACTTTACCTATTCAGAGGATACTAGCTCCAAAACTGCCTAAAACTTTCCAAAACAAAGGATAATATTCAACATTTGAAAATGTGTTTCTCCGCACCCGAACTGTAACGCTCATGTCAAGGACGACGGTCAAGGCCACAACCAAAGGGAATGGAACAGTAGGGCTGGGATGGGCCAGTGTCGGTTAATGGGGTCGGTATCTTTTGGACTACTTATGGGTCGGGTGAAACAAATGCGACCTTAGTAGATTTACCTGTTACGAGGATAAAGATTCCAAAAACAGCTTAATACTTTGTAAAACAAAGGATTTTCATCCATGTTTGAGAATATTTTGGTGTGCCCAAAAGGTAACGCTAATGTCAAGGATGACGGCCAAGGCCAGAACCCAGTGAGAGTGGAACAGTGGGACAGGGATGGGCCAGCGTCGGTTAATGTCGGATGGAATGAATGCGGCCCTATGTAGATTTACCTATTCGGAGAATACGGGCTAAACTAAATAGATATTTCTTAGGTACCTAAAAATGATCATCATCATCGACAGACTATTCTAGTCTACAGGTTGACATAGGCCTCAGCTAATGAGCACCAAGGCACCCTGCTCAGTTCGCCGAATCCAGCATCTGCCTGCAGACTTTCGCTGTGCGTCATCGCATCTGACCGGAGGGGCCTACACTACGTTTTCGAACACGTTTTCCTACAGCGGTTGTCTTCGCGAGATATGGTCAATAGTTAACAGTAAAATGTTCTTTTTTCCTCTATGTAATAAACATATATTTACAAAGCAGTACCAAAAAGTATTTCAACTACAAATTACAACTATTGTATTTACAATTATATATTTTTCTTAAAAATCTAAACCTTCACCAGAAGGCAGAGTGCCCATAATGTTCTTTTAGAACCCCAAAATTATCCGAAGGGTTCATGTCATGAACAACGGTCAAGCCTAGAACCCAATGAGAGTGGAACAGTGGGACAGGGATGGGCCAACGCCGCTAATGGGTCGGGTAATTAGGTCAATTCTAAGCTGTTTGGTTGAATTTATTGGTTTTTGCACATTAAAGGCACTTAAAAAGGGATAAGTCCCGTAATTTGTGGTGTCTACGCAATTTGCGTTTTTGAAAACCATTAATTGTGTAGGCAGTTTAATAACTTTCAGATACATTTATGAATCTAACCTCACTTCACTGTTGTCTTTGTAGTTTTGCAGCAAAACTTCGATTAGCAATAATTCTAAGAGCACGTTCACGTTCACGTTGAAACAGTTTTCAATTATCATCATAATTTTATTATTGTTTTCACCCAGAAGTTAACATTTCCTGATGTCTACCTAATAAAATAAAATGCAAATCAAATTCCCTTTTTCAGTTGCGGATATGTTGTAAAATAACCACAACATAAACAGAAGGTGCGCAATGAAATAACAGTGACTTACAAACCAATTACAACTTGTGGGAAAACCACAGAAAGAATAGTCTCCTGCAAAAACTTGGCTCGTAAAATCTCTCGTCCCTGACACTTCAGCTCATCAGTATTCAGGCATACGTGAAATACCAGAACCATACATCAATAAATCGATTTAAATAGTAATATGTTTTTGTGTGACTACTTCCGTCAACCGGTCAATTGGCTTATTGTTTACAGTAATTGTTATTGCGATGTTGATTTAAGGTTATTTGCGCATCTTGGAAGTTTCAATAATTGTTTATTTTTTGTTTTAAGACTTTAAAGTTATGAATATTCATGTTGCGCGTTCAAAAGACATCAACGCGTGCGTTCTGTTTTCCGTCTCACAATAAGGATATCACTCCCTCTTTTCAAAGGTTCTATAATAATACACTAATAATAATAATAACGTTTATTGAAAACACTAATACTCTTTCGATGAAAAATTATGAAACAAAATGAAGAAAGTATTTTGTAACATTGTTTTAATGAATCTTCGGGTCGTTGGGGGTATTTTATCAACACAAATTTATCTTCAATGCGACTGACAATAAAGTGAAAAAACTGTTTTAAATGCCGCCCCAACTGCATTTCACTGTATGTAAATTTACTTACGTCGATACAATTGCTACATGTAATAAATATTCGTCAGATACTGTTGGATCTTGACTGTTAAATTAAAAAAGTGCCTCCTTATTGGTTAGCAATTGTAAATGTAATTTATTGGAACAGCAACATCAATACAATGTTATTTTTGCTTTACATTGCTTGTTGTCATTTAAAAGTGAAGTTGAAAGGTGAATACGGCGCGGCGTGTAATGTATGTCGAAATAAGATGCAGTAAGATTTAAGATAGGGGTGTGCGTTTTCATAAGCCGGAAGATTGAATGCTGAAAAGTTATTATACGATTTGTATACAGAGTAGCAATACAGATGTAGGTATGTACATAACACAGTATCTAACAAAAGATAAGATTAAGGAAGTACCTAATTAAAACTATAAAGATCATAATCAATAAGCAAATAAATAAATAACATTATCATCTATTTACATATTAGAACTTTGTAAATTTGTTCGAACTTTTTACGAAACATTCGACGAACTTCCCAGAAAATATTCACTTAGACCAGGCAGAAATAAAATCATATAACCACCATCAAACCTCTGTATGCACAGTACCGGCCCTTAAAAAATGTCCATAAAAATCTACAAGGTTCCAAAAGTAATGAAACACATTCAATCCGATTCTTTATTTACAAATAAATTAAAACAATTCTTAATTGACAAATGCTATTATGACGTAAATTAATTTAAATACAACAACAATCTAATTTATTCTTAATTTTATTTACTAAACTTGCGTACCTACATTACAGTACATAACTATATTTTTGTTAAAATACGTGTTGTCTCCGTCCTATTAAAATGAAATGTTTTATTTACGAACTTTATAATGTTTACTCAGGTACTTAGACTAGACAAGTAGGTACCTACTACTCACCTTAGTACCTACATATTTTTATCAAAAACAACCTCGGTCTGCCTTCCACTTGTTGTTACGCCCAACAGCTTTCACAATGTGATACTTACTTATAGATAATTACCTACCTACCAATGTGATCACTATAATAAATATATTGAGTATTGAGTGTGAAATTGCTTCTATATTTTATTGTTAATAATATAAAGAACAGAACCTAATTTAAAAAAATATTTGTTGAGCTTTTGAATAACACGAAAGGCTTTCATTTGAAACAAAACCGTCTGAAGTTCAAGCAGTAACAAAGATAACATAGACAATAAACGCAGTGCAGTGGGGGCGACACAAGCACCTACCTGTGTAATAAACCCAAGAAAGTATTTAACTTACTTGCCACATAACAACAATAATACGGACATGGTAGGTGCTAAACAACAACAATAAAAGCGAAAACCATTTCCTTACAAATAGTAACTTCCAATAAGAAAATCCTTTCTCTGCATTCACATAAAGTAGCGGAATTGTAGTTATGCCGAGATATGCAATAATTCAAATTATTAGTTGAATTTCGTGTTCTGTGCTGGCAGTGAAAGTAGGCTGCTACTGGTCTTTGCAGGCTGAGGCGTAGGCTGAGAGCTTAGGCGGGAATCAAACTGTTGCTTGTGCTTTTTCGGACATTTAGAAACATTAGTTAGTCCCGGATGGTTTCAGGCGTGGTTAACACTTACGTGGCCCAAGATTCACATGCCCGTCTGCGGCACCACGTGGCGGCGCGGCGCGGCGCGCCCCTGCGTGCTGCACTGCCGAGGCTGGGAGTGAATGCTAGGTATATACTTAACTAATTGTAGTTCCACACCGTTCACACATTTTAATAAATAAAAATAAATAACATGTTTTTATTTCAGACACAGAGATCCATATCATTACATATACATTGCATCAGTAAAAACTTATTCTATGTTAGTTAAACTATAAACCTGAGATCTGGTACATAAAAACATCATTTAGACGTTTTTCCTATAATTGATACTTTAATATTATAAAAGCGCAAGAAACTCAGTCTGTCTGTAACCTTTTCACTCCTAAACGGCTGAACGGAGCTTATAGAAATTTTGCAGGGAGGTAGACGGTGTCCCGGGGACGGACATAGGGTACGTGAAAAGCGCGTGCGAAGCCGTGGGCGGCAGCTAGTAACATATATAATTGTTGTTATATGTTTTTATATCTCAAGGGAATTGGTTTATGCGATAGAAAGTAACCTACATAAAATAAACAGGCCAAGTGCGAGTCCACTCGCACACGAAGGGTTCCGTTCATACTTGATATACTTTCGCAAAAGAAACAAGAGAAAACCTAAAACAGAATGGTACATAGGTCGCAAAAAAAGCAAAAAGCCAAAATGACGCGGTAAACCATCCAAGTACTGACCGCGTCCAACGCTGCTTAACTTCGGTCATCGTTGTTCCACTTGGTATAGTACGTTGCTCCCTTATTCAAATTATTTTATTATTTCCAGTTTTAGTGGCAATAGTAATACACACTCTGTAAAAAATAGATCGCTAAAAGCGATAAGGCCGCCCTTTGTACTTCCTTGTTTCTCAGCATTTTCTTCTGTATTATATTTTGTGTTCGTGTGGTACAATATAGAGTTATCTATCTATCTTCCCTCCTCCTTCCACGGTTCAAGAGATACAGTCTTGACAAATGAAAAGCAAAAATAGCTAGAAGTTAGCTGAGGGCCCATAGAATGTCCGGTTTATTAGTTTTTAGGGTTCCGTACCCGAAGGGTGAAAACGAAACCCTATTTCTGAGCCTCCGCTTTCCGTCAGTCCGTACGTCTTTCACGTGGATCTCATGAACCGTAAGAGTTAGACTGTTGAAATTTTTAGATAATATGTGTTTCTCTTGCCGCTATAACAACAAACATAACAACAATAAAAATAAAGTAAATATCCAAATTAAAGGGGGGCTTCTTTACAACAAACGTGATTTTTTTGGCTATTTTTGCTCTTAATTTGTCAAGGCTGTATCTCTTGAACTACAATAGGTAGACACATGAAACTTTTTATAAGTAAGTAACATGTTACTTACTTATAAAAAGTTTCATGTGTAGTATTTGTTATTATTTACAGTTGAAGTGCACTTCAACTGTAAATAATAACAAATACTAAAAGTAAAATAAAGTTGAAAATTTAAAGGGGTCTCCGAACAAGTGAAAATTTGATGTTCTTTGAAAAAGTTGCCTGATTTTCACGGTACGCAACCCTTCGTGTGCGAGTCGACTCGCACTTGGCGGTTTATTTTGCTTACATCTAAAAACGATGCGTCATAGCATATTTTGTTATACTAAAGTGTAAGCAAAAAACTAAAAAACGGGACCGTCTGTGTGCCTTGTGCGTGTGACCTTCTTCCGAAGTCAAACTTTCTGCTTACGACTTTGCCATCCACAATCCTTCGTTGACTGGACTATTTATTAATAGTTACTGATGTGAAATATTATTTGAAATGGAAGAAAGAACTAAGGAAATCGAATCACTTGATAATACTGCTGAGTAGCGAGCGATAACCGATATATTCGTAAGACCAAATGGAATGATGAAAAGAAAAGAATTATTTAATTGCATTCAAAACAACAAGCGTAGACCGCCCAGTTTCATATGTGATATGGTTTGAAAGCTCTCGCGTAATTGTGCGTCTAGATTAAGTAACAAAACATATTATAAAACCTAATAATTTAACATGTTATATCAGTGTGAACGATTTATCCCCACTGTTATAACAAAATCAGTATGGATGATTTGGTATATAACATTGTTAATATAAATTATAAATTAGAGTTATATGTATAACATGGTACTTAACCTGGACGCACCTAAATGGCTCTATACAAAACCCAAGTATACCTCTATTTATATTAACCATGTCTTGAAATTGTTTTTACCGCGATCAGCTTGTTGTTCAGACCAGCTGCAGCGCGCGTGCTAAGCTAAACCACCGATGTGTATCGTCTATTTATTGGCGCATTAACTAGTAAAAAGCCTATAATTTCCGCGGCCGCGGTGAAAAATGTCCCAAGGGCTACACGCACCCTTTTCTTAACGACAACGTATCTGCCTGATAATCGACTGTTGATGGTGCCGATACGTAATTTGCATATACTTCTAGGCTGTTTAAGTTTTATCTATGAGCTGAATTGCATTATCTTAATTTAGATGCAGCATGCTTCAAGGCAATACGGCACTTATCTATCAGGGGAGGCGTAAGTTCAGCAGTGGAATGTCATAATGACAAACATATCCTTTGTTAAAAGGCTTACTACAAACAACCTAACAAGGTAAAGGTCACTTGTTCGCTTCTTTACTTTACTTTAAGATTGAAGTGAAGAAAAAATCAAAGTGTGCACTTTATTTCCTAGTTTTACTTATGTAATTTGAATGAGTCCTGTAAGATCTAAAGGAAATAAAGCAATATTTGAATGGGAACGGCTGTTGATGTTGATGATGGCTTATGGTGTTTTTGGGTCCTTCACTGTTTACCTACACTAATATAATAAAAGATAAATTAGTCTGTCTGTTACCGTTTCACGCCTACGGATGAACGGATTAAATAAATTTGGAACGGAGGTAGACGGTATCCCGGTGACAAACATAGGTTACTTTTTAACCCGGAAAAGAGAGTGCAAAGCCGCAGGCAGGAGCTAGTGCTCTGTATAACAGCAATGAAAACAACGACAGCACGCACGTCCCATATAAAAATAATTTCAGTCATTATGATCCAATGGATGCTAGTAATAATAATAATGTATACTTTTTCAGTCAGAATGTTGCGAACTTTACAATTGTTTCACAAAATAAATAAAGATAATGCTTTTTCGTTAATTTCAAAGCATAAAAGCCAATTATGGTGTGAGCAATTTGCCTCGCGTGTAAGAAATGGCAGCACGCGAACCTGCCAATAAATCTGACAAAGCCCTGTGGACTGCGGACGCCAGTCAGCTAATATGCACAGACTGGCTCTTTGTAGAATTTATCAGGTGTAGGGAAACCGGAGGACAAGTTGAAGAAAAAATATGTTTAAATTTTAATTTTAGACTTAAAGGGTAGGTTAGCAGAGAAGACAATGAAAATGTATATTATGCTGATTATAAAATACCAATAAAAATGCCAACTGAGATATCTTAGATCTTTAACTTACCGTGATAATAACAGAGACGGTAACTCGTAAGCTCTATGCTGCATTACATTAATATTTGTGTAGTTTATACTCAACCCTTAGCAAAACCGACTTTCCTTTCTGACTTTTTATAAATAGGTACGATAGGTAATGAATCGATCTTAATTTATATCCACTTCATCCATATTATGTAGGTAGATATGATTTGAGGGCCTATATCAAGATAATTTATAATAATAACTATTGCATTATACAGCATCACAGGTGCATATTTTGAAAACTGCAAACTTGCAGTCCTCCACTGCACAAACACTGCACCAGGTTCTTAGTTGATAAAGTAAAAGCACGGACATGAATCACGGGGCGATGAAGGCCCGTGGGTGTCCACATGATACTTCCTACCACCCACGGTGGTGAGGGCAAGAATTACTGCCAGCCAGGAAACTAGCGAAAGGCTCTGCTGAAAATATCGTGAAGTAAATGTAGAAGGAACATCTGCGAACGTTTTTGATGGGTAATTAAACTACATAAGTAATTTTGAGTTATAAAAGGCGACCAAAACCATAGATAGATAGATAGATTATAACTTTATTGTACCATCAATACACTTATAAAACAAGAACTACTTCCTTACTAATTATATCTACTATACTAATTTTATCTAATGTGGCACAATCGGCGGCCTTATCGCTAACAGCGATCTCTTCCAGGCAACCTTTGGATGGATAGGATCAGTACGTATTGAAGCTGACGGTGGCGTAATTGATGAGGTATTAAAAATAATAGAAGTACTTTAAAAACAGAAACTACAATAATTGACAATTTAGAGCAAAAAAAAGACAAGAAAACGAGTGTTTACATAATAAAATAAAAATAATAACATCAGGAAGACTTCAAGATTGGACAGATAGTGTTGATGAACCATACTTTTGAAGATGGGAAGGGATTTAGCTTGTCGGATAGAAACAAGAAGGGCGTTCCAGAGTCTGGCGGCCTGCAAAGTGAAGGAATCACCATAGAACTGGGAAGTGTGCGATGGATTTTTTAAAAGAAGAGTATCAGAGGAGCGGAGCCTCAACTGGTCAATTTAGTATTTATTAAATAAATTTAGATTTTTATTGGAAAGCATTTTGCTTTTAGTCAATAAGCGGCGAAAATATAAAGGCGTAATATTATAACGTGTTACACAGCAAGCGTTCGAACAGTCAGTACGGGGAAACAAAGGGCTCGCAACGAGCAACGAGAGGGATTTTAGCACATGGCATAACGTTTCATGCTCGTTGCGAATGGTACATTACGCCTTGTAACACCGGTCAGTACTCGGCTTAAGGATTGACACACACGAATACTTTTGAATTGCCCAGTAGGTAAATAACGACAATGGGGTTAGATGTTAAGAAGAGTGTCTTGAGATGGCACAGCGTTCCCGACGCAAAAACGCTGGTTTTAGTTTACATGGTATACTCGTAAATATGTAATATGTACATATACCTACACTCCAGCCAAATTTGATGTGATATGTTTGTAAAAACCGCCCATACATTTTTTTTTTGTTGTAGTTTGTTCACAAACATTTATATCAGACTTGACTGGAGTATAGAGGTAGATAACACAGCTGTTAACAGAAAAAAAGAGGCATTTGACGAGATCTAATGACGCAAGGTAGATTAGTCCTCGTCTTCGTATTGACTAGGTAATCTTCGTATTGAAAATTGCCCTCTGTTAATAGCTGTGTTATCTATACTCCAGCCAAGTTTGATGTAAAATGTTTGTAAACAAACCCCATATTCCTAATAAAACCTGGATGCGACCAGCTTAAGACCCATATGAGGGATTGAAGGAATACTGGCTGAGGCCATTAATATGAAACTTTTGATGGTGAGCCCTTTTCTAAAACTAGCTAATGTGTGACACTTGTGCCCTATAAATAAAACCTAACGCATTCTTTGCGATCTCTAAGGCGCGTAAGGTCCGCATGCGACCCATGAGGTTGCGGGTTCAGTTCACACCTCGGGACAAATATTTGTACGATCTGCAGATATTTGTGCTTCCGGGTGTTCTGAGTGTTTTCTATGAATAATAAATAAATAAACTATGTAGTGTATTGTATTAAATATATCAGTTATCTAGAATATAAACAAATTAGAACTAGTATATTTTCAATTGAAACAATTAGCTAACTGCAGACTGTTGCAAACAATCTACAGGTAGTTCAACTGATCCATATCTACCAGTCGGAAGCGTCCCCAAGACGCTGGCTGCATTGCCCCACTGTATGGCAATGCTGATGCGCTGCGCCAGATACCCGCCAGCTCTCGGGTCACGCGTCGCGTCGACCAGACGCTCAGATAACTTTTTAAAAACCCGGAGGGCCTTGGTACCCCACGGACCTAAGATCTCGACCCCAAAGGGAGGAAATGTGTAGGCTCTGTCGAGACCTGCCCACCATATTTGCGTCTCTTGAGATCCTCTCTCTTGAGATCTAAATCTGCCGCCGCACCAGCCCTCACGGATGTCCTCGGAAGATGGGAAGGCGCAAAGTGTCCCACACAATACGCCTCCCCAACTCCCATGGGCCTAGTGTCATACCGTCGGGCCTCTTACTATCGTCACGCAACAGGCCATTCGGTTCGAGAATAGCTGGTACGTTAGCGGTGACAAAGGCCCGCCGGATGACATCGTTATCTAGTATCCATAACACAAGCTCTGTTTAACTTGGGGCTAGATGATGCTGTTTGAATTGTCCAGCATTATTATAGTGAGCGCAAGTAAGCCCAATATGCTAATAATTTGATTGTTTTGAAAAGTATAAAAACCAATTTCAGATCCCTTAATCAGTTAAATTCAGTTTGTAAGTTTTGCGGGATAAATACTAATCCCTCGGGATTTTTATGTGTGGTCCCACATAAAAATCCCTCGGGATTGTTCTCCATACAATAACGAAATATTTTCAAAATCATTCCATAATTGACGGAGATATCGATAAACACACAAAAAAAAACATACACACAGGCAAACATAGAAACCTTTTTCGAAGTCGGTTATAAATAGCTAACGTATGACACTTGCAACGTATAAATAAAACCTAACGCATTCTTATCTGGCTGCAACCCTGCAATGTATCTAGTGGTAACAAGTCTGTAGCAGTATGTTAACGTTGCACGAGATAAATCTTTGTTTAGCGAATGCACCGGTCCGTTTTATCTCGGCCAGCTTTTTCTTATCTACCGCGAGCCATTTCAACTGGCTAGAGAGTGGTTATGGTTATAAGCGATAGCGATTTAAGGACAATATTCTAGTACCCCGCCGCCGCCGCCAGCGCCGCCGCCGTGGTGGTCTTAAGAAACGATCCTACAACTAAGTCCATGGGTGTCGTTAGAGTTGACTAAGGGAACCACAGAAATCTGAATAATAATATCATCCAGATTTCTGTGAAGGGAACCTACCAGAGGGAGAGCAGGAGCTTCGTTCTGTGTATTTTAACCATCGATTTAAGTAAAAAAGGATAGATGAGGTACCAGCCTCTCGAAAGTGGAAGGCTCAAATTAGGTGCAATTCGGTCCACCCATCTCAGTCAGTCGGTCCGGCGCCGCCGGCGTTCGTGTTTCGCGTGCGTATTGTTGACTCGGTCGCAATTCGGTCTAGACACGTCTTTCCAACTTTGTTGTACATTATAATTATTGCACAAGCTGGAAATTTAATTGTGAGGGAGTGATTGGGTGTAGTTGTAACACATGCCAGATGTTTAGTAAGCGCTGGGAGAACGTACCATTATCTACAGATTTTACTTATATCTCTGGTTTTAACACACCTACTGCGATCACCAATTCGCCTGCGTAATATGGCAAAACCCTCCTTGTCTAGGGGAGGCACGTTCAGTAGTGGACGTATGAGTGGTGTAGGTATTCTAGAAGGTAGTTTAGTTGTCATTCTATGCATCGACGAATTTTGATTCAAGTCATGTTTTGTGTGATTAATGATTATACAAGGCGAAAAACTCTAAATTAACACTTTCATGGCCCAAGATTCACAGGTCCAACTGCAACAACGTCAGGCCGGCAATGAAATGCGTTAAAAGCAAAATATTCTAGTAGAATAAGGTGCTATAGAGTTTTATAGGTTGTGTTGTGACTAACAAGGTAAAGCCGCGTTTTCACTAGGGGACATTTCTCCCGCGAATCTGTCGCTCGACACGATATTCACGTGTCCCGCGCGATGTCGCCCGACGACGCGGCGATGTCGCGCGGGGCATTTACGGGTCGTGCGACTTGTCGCTAGTCGATGCTCTGCGAGTGTCGACACGCGCGACCTTCGTGTCAACAACACTACCTCCTCGGGCGACATACTGATCACCACTGGCTAGTGTGAACAAGTCAAATATCGCGGGACATTGTCCCACAACTTTTGCAGAGACAACTACGTGAATGTCGGGCGATTTGTCTCCACGACATGTCCCCTAGTGAAAACGTGGCTTAGTGATACATTTATACGAAATATTGTTGCGCTTAGTCACATCAACAACCTATACCTACTAGTCCGCTGTTGGACATAGGCCTCCCCTAATAAACGGGTAGGCCATATCTCGACCACGAAAAAACTCGTCCGCGGGCGAGTTGTCCACTTCACTTTGGGGTATAGTATTATACAATCTGTGCTTTGGGGTAGGGGTACAAGGTACAACTCGCCCGAATCAAAAACCAAGAGATTTTAGATTCGGACGATATGTACCCTTACCCTTATAAACACCTTATTGGCTTCTATCATTAGGGGGATTGGGGAACGCAGAAGAAAAAAGCAACCTACTGACCTTCCACTGGTAGATTTCCTTAGTCGCCTTTCAGGACATCCACGGGCCAGTTCTTACTTCGGGACCGCCACGGCATCAGAATAGCCATTATTTGGTTTAAAAGTTTCACAGAACAATCGCTTCCGCTTGTGAGCGAACGACCACCCTTCACCTAACACTGTACTTGAAGGAATTGACCCTATCTCAGAGTTCCCTTTCGAAATGCCCTTGATGGTAATCTTCAGCTAAGTGAATGTACCAGTGAAACTTATGAAAGTCGCTGGGAATGTTAATAATATTATTATGCACCGTGAAATGCAACACTTAAATTGGCTATTGTAAATTGCTTAGTATTATAGAGTTTTAATGAGTCTGCTTCTGTGATGGGATAATTTTCCTTGCGAATCATAAAATTAATAATAAATTTACATTCGATATCAAACTAATCATGTAACTAAAATATCTGAACGACGGAACCACGGTAATGTTTTATATTATTTAGATATCAGTACTGTGACGGAACTTATAAAACAGCGGATTGTGCTATAGGTATAATTAGATTTAAATGCGTAGGTATATTTTATCTATTTTAAGATATCAAAACCACTGTTAAAAGCCATACGAGAAAGTTTTGATTGTTTTCAAATTGTAGCTAGATATAGTTTACCTACTGCGATAAGTCCCATCTCAACGGATATACCAACATAACTCTATCTAGACACCATTCCTGTTTCCTTTAACAATACAAAGTTCTGCCCACAGTTACCTAGACAACTATTGAAAACTGCGTCGAAAAAGTCAAAGAAAATGCTTCAACTGTTAAAAAACTTTACGTCAACAATACTGCCGTCTTAAGGAAAAATAACGTTTCTGACAGTTATAGGTAACTTATACTGCGGTAGGTCTCATCTCTACAGATAGACCATCATAATTCTATCTCGAAGCGCTTCCTATTTCCTAAAACAATGCAAAGTTCAGCCCATAGCTACCTAGCTACCCACCTGCTGACGAAAGCATCCATTTACAATCATTTGCATGAGGAAGCTTGCAGCGCGGAGGGTGGCCTGATATTTAGATGGCTTGCAACTATGTTGGGAATTGATAAGAGAAAAGGTTGATGGTTTTACGATCTCGTGATAACAAGGTTGAGGTTTGTTATTGGAATATAACTATTTACTTAAATATAGGTCAAAGTGGAAACATAGATTTTAGGGGTTTCTAAAAATATACCTAATGATGAACAACGAGGCGTAGAATTTTGGATTATTCTCACCAGTTTCATCAAATGTTGCTGGGACGTTCACTAGGGCCAAAATATTTTTTAATAGATTTGATTATAAAATACCACTGTCAAATAGACTGACTCTTTTTTGAGTTTTTGATTCAAATCAAATCAAAAACTCTTTATTTCCATACATACAATAAATGTACACTTAGAAAAGGTAAGATTCTTAATAATTAAACACTAACACGGAAATAAAGTTATATTTAATTCAGTACTTCTATGGACATGCAGTTGCAGCACTCACTCCTCACACTTATAAATTCAATTTGACGAAAGTTTAATAAATTAAGAATTCAATGAAAGCTCAATAAAAATAAAACATGTAGGCTAAGGAAACAAAAACCTGATATTTATTAACGACACTTTTAACACTATTCTAGAACCAAATAAATTTGACTGAAACACCGTTATGCGAAAAAGTTTAAAGCCGAAAATCGAAAGCCTCTCCGGTCAATAAGATACAATCCTCTGAACAACAAACGCCTTCTCAATGGAGAATGGAACCTAAGATCACTAGCAAAGATCACAAAATCTATAAGCCTGGAAAATGGAACTGTTGAAACAAAAAGGTAAGTAAGTATTCGTAAATCAATAAGTAGTACTTGATTTAAAAGCTTTCTATAAGATGGTTTATTGTAAGCCAATGAGACGTGTCGGTCCAGTGATTGTCTTTATCTACATCGACAATTTAATCCTCAAAGAGAACCGCTGCTTTTTCCCTTAATAATTCTGAATGTATCTTCCTTCATAGTAATACCAATAAAGTGCGATATTTTCTTCCAAACTGTTTATTTGCTTGATGCAAAAAGAGGGGTTAGCATTTTAAGAGTAGAGTAAAAAACAAGGAGAAAATAATCTAATTATGGATGACCTCAGTGGATCAGAGTGGAATAGAGAGTAAAAATGTGTCTATTTTGTGTTGTGAAAACATATCACGTTGTAGATTTGTATCCCTCAAATTGTAAAAATATTTAGATACGGCATCGCATTTTTAGATAGTTGACAAATTTTTGGCTATCGAAAATCTGTTCTGTCATGTGGTCAGGTATTGCAATTGGTCACTGCCAAATTGGACACCGGCACCGACACATGGCAGAAGTCTTCACTAACATTGGCGACCACCAGCAACCACTCAAGTCTCGACTCTGTAGCCGCGCGTTACAGCCAGTTTCCTAAAGGTCAACAGATTACTGCTCACACAGATCGTGATCGATGGCAGAATCAATACAAGCGTTCATGCACAAAGTGGGCGGTTAACCTGCGCCCGCGCCGAGCCTTGTCTCGCGTCAAATCATCCATCACTTACTGCCGGAGCATTATTCCGAAGCCACTGGAGTTGTTACACCTTCCGACATTAGATTTTTGACCTATGATGGGTTTCAAACTCTAATTCCACCCAACCCAGTCAGTACAATCCAAATTCCAAGTTTTCATTTAAATTCAGAAATTATGGTGCTTTTGGGGATAAGTCATCAGTAGCTGAGTCTGTCTGCTTTGTTTGGGGCTAGATGCTGTGTGGATTGTCCAGCATTATTTATTTTTTATTATTATTTATTATCCCTAACAACTATACGATTTTAGCCGCTAGCAAGATGGCGCTTGGTAGACAATATAGTCAAAAGTAGCAGGGAGCACTAGCATGCGAAAAGCGTGCGTGGCAGGCGTGGCTGGCAAAATCAATAGGACGCCCCAGCAGCGAGTGAGGCCAGTCTGATATGGTGATGATGAGAATGTGGGAAAAAATCAGTGAAGTAAGTGATGAAGGACTTTTAACAACAGAGGTAGATCCTTATAACTTATCGGATTGTCTAACCAGCCTTTGAAACTAACTAGCTAAAGGCGACTTTGGTTTACAGCATCAAGATATAAGACTCTAAACCACGTGTGCAAACCATAACCATTGGACGCGTACAAATCACTCCAGCTCAAAATAAGCTGTTTCCAATTTACTTTCTTCCAACTGACCTCTACCACCGTCATAGGAATCGTGAAATCGATATCATGGGAATCGATTTGCATAGAGAAGTTTCGCTGGTAATTTGTTGGATTGTGATGTGAATATAAGAAAGAAGGTGTACCTAGTGATTCGATGGGGCAGTTTTTCTATCTGCTTTGGATTACTCGATCGGCCCATTTACCTATATAATCGTTGTGGAGACTGAATCGTTTGTCTAGCGGTCGCGTCTTCAACCACTGATAATGAGGTCCAGGGTTCAAATCCCAATTCGGGCCAAGAAGTCAGGAAATTAGCGATATCAAACCCCTTGCCTCGAAAAGCACGTTAAGCCGTTGACATTATGAGAGTGAAGGAGGAAAAGAGAGTGCACCTGTGTTTGCGCACACACTTGCGCTCTATAATTATATCATGCGCATGGGTCCTAATTTTATGTTAATACAATTAGCACATTGGGTGAGTCTGTTGTTGTATAAGGAAACATGTAAAAAATCCAAGTCCTCGTATACCTATCATGGCAAAAATTTCCTGGTGCCATAAATCATCGTTTAGAAGGCTTTGATTTTGTTAGACAGGTATCTACGTAGATCATGATATCGATTGCAATTATCTAGAAATCGCCGCTGAAAGTGGATCTATAAAAATGTTTTGAGCATGTCCCTGTGATTCGAGTTTCCATATTTGACGTAAATTATTTGTCACGTCCGTTTAGCTGGTGGCATTAGTAAATTCTTATCGAAGTACTAGGAAATATTACAACGTACGTAACATACTAATTAGCAGAATCTTTTACGCGTTAAGGTTGTCCCAGATCAGGGCGCACCGCTACGCCACAGCACTGAAATGTGCATTCAAATATGGGCTTTAACTCGTCAAATTTCGATGCGTTTCATATTGATGGCATCAGATAACAGACAGCTTGCGGGCGTTGCGTTGTGTTGGCGTTTGAAGTTTATAGGCATTTTGTCATTGTAAAATGTATCTAAACACTGGGTGTCTCAAAATAAAGATATATTTTGTTTAGCTTACTGCGTGAACGCAACGCTTCGGAGGGGTGAGGGGGATATGTCAATCAGCGGCCTGGCTCTTGGGAATTTAGTCGCCATGGAGCGTTTCTTGGGAGCGGATCGTGCGTTGTGTGTACGCGATATTTTCAAAAATGGTAATTCTGCGCGAAGAAATTTCTGCAATGTTCCAAAAGTGACCGTATGGGCTGCAATGTCATCGCGAAGAAATATTGGCCCTTACTATTTTGAAAATGAAAGGGGAAAAGGGGACGTGCACTTATAGTGAATTCAGGATAGTTATTTGTGGATATTTGATGAGTTATTGTTGCGTGAACTGCAAAATGTTCTAGCAGGACGGAGCAACTTCACACACGTCCCCGTCACCCTGTTTATCGACTTTAAGCTCATATTTGAATGCACATTTTTTGCTGTGCGGTAGCGGCGTTGGATTATGTACGCAGAGCTTTACAGTGCAGACACAGAATAACTATAATTGGTACAGACAAGTGCAAAATTTTGATACAATATTAAAAGCTGATCTCTAAGCTTGAGTCAATTTACCCGTCTAGAAACCTAGGTAGGTACTAATTTTCGATCCGTTCAGCCGTTCGGGCGTGAAAAGGTAACAGACACACTGAATTATTTACGCTTTTATAATAATTTGTATGGATTAACCGTCCTAGAATTACCGACAATTTCTCATCCCGCATATTTTAAATACGCTGTTCCAATTTGCTGCTTTTCCGAGACTATCTGAAGGCAGAAGCCGCTAACGAAGGAAACCCCACTGACACAGTGGTAGACGGACTGTCGCTGATACTGGTCTGCTCTATCGGAAAACGTCAATTACAGGAACAATTACACAAGAACAGATCAATCAATACGTGTACGATAACATTGCTTTGCAAAGCCTGTTGCAAGTCGATTAGAAGAGGGGTTAGTCTACAAACATGTATATATGTAACGACTATTTTTTATGTTTTTGTTATGTTCTGATGTACCTACGTTTTTGTTGTGTTTTATCTTTGTATTGTGTGTTGCAGTTGCAAATAAATATTTTAACTATCTATCACACCTCCTTAGCTAAAGATAAGAGTTTACAGCATTTGTGAAAAAAACTCCCCTGAAAATTAAAGTGATTGAGGTTCAAATTCCAGAAATGAAATCCTTAAATTCTAGAAATTAAATCCCCTACACCCATTAATTCCGAATATTATAGAAACGACTGATTTAAATAATGGTACATTTACTTTTACCGATACATCCGCCGTGCGTGTCAAACCCTACCGCGCAGACAAAATATTGTCTCCGAGAGCATAGTCCTTGTCTGTCGGCCTCTATGCAGTAGTTATAAACACGATGTATAGAATAATACGTTTTGTCTGGCACGCTTGTCTGTTGATGAAAACGAAACCTTTACTCGTCCATGTTACAATGAAAACTGTTAAGTACACTCCCTCGGTGCACATCACCGCGAGATCCCTACTTATAGGGAAACACAGCAAATGTTTAGTTTCCTCTCGAAACATATTTCTAAAACACAATAGCATTGCCACTGCCTCCACAAGGGCATTTCTAAGGCGGTACTTTTATTGTCAGGCATTTACATCATTGTAAGTGCATTGTGTGCTTGTTAGGCTGATGAAACATGCAGATAGCTTATCTGAACACTAGAAAGGGATAAATGTGGACCAAAAATTCGCTTGTTCGTGGAGGATTTATCTAAACCGAACACTGTCCACTTCCCTTTAAAATATTTTTTTTACTAATTAGAACGTACCTACCTGAGCGTAAACAATTAAAAAAAAAAAATTATTTTAACACTCTCCGTAGTTGTTATGAGACCTAAATAACTAATTAATAATTATAATGAAAAGTTATTGAATGACAAACAGTAGAATTACATATTTTTATCTTTATCTATCTATTTGGATCAGTTGAGCTACCTGTAGATTGTTTGCAATAGCCTGCAGTTAGCTTAATTGTTTCAATTGTAAATACTAGTTCTAATTTGTTTTTATAATTCAATTGTAATTTCTTTGCCTATCTTTGACAAAATAATAAATTGCTGTGTCCAACAGGGTTTATGTACTAACTTTGACTATAATTAGAACTTAAGCTAGGTAGCTTAAGTATCTATGTATATATTTGCAATAAATAAATGAAATGAAAGGTCTAGATTCTCAGGAAATATGGATTGTAAACACGAATAAGCATGCAGAAGGCTATAAAAAAGTGATATCGACTTCATTGGGTGACTACATACGAACAAGAGTTGCAAAATCCTTTGAAGAAAGCTTTAGGAAAGCAAAACAAGTTGAATATAGCTCTCAGGCGAGATCATTGACGGGTGACTGGGTTCTAAATTGAATGGATGGGCGTTACAACCAAACTTCACGGTATAAGCGTGATCGACGTGCGCTTTCATGAAAATAATTATTGCTCCACAGACCTATCTGTTGAATGCGCAAACGCAGCCCAGGCAACGCACTCGAGAGTTCTGGGAACTGTGATATTGAGGGCATTTCTACGGTTAGAAATCGCGACTAGATAACATCATCATCATCCACCCATTAAGGGTCACCATAATTGGTGGATGCCTATACAAGGAGTCATCCTTGGTTATGGATACACTTGAGAACCAGGAGCGCTAGTCAAAAAATCTTTATTTTGAAATTCCAAGCATAGTCTGGCAAAGTAGTTTAAATGGGAGCATGCATGATTATGCTTTCCATTTGCTCTGTCTTATTCCACGCTGAAAAATAACCACGTAGTTCAGGTTTATTATAATCATTATCGTAATTTATATCAATTTAGATTAGCCATCACAATCCTTTACGTCAATAATCTTGTTTAGTTCCTAATCATGGATAATAAAACTATCAATAAATACCACAATTTTAATTTCAATCGGTATATTTGTAGGACAGTTAATCGTAAACCGTTAATCTATCGGATACAATCGATCCGATCGAAACGATCACGTCACAGAGCCGAAGGGGACAGAGTGATATACAGAATAATCTCTGTAATACCTATCGAGCATAATGAAGAAATCTATTAGAGGAGTGCCTTCGGCGGTAGTAAATCACAAGAGTTGGATCTAGGGTAATGAATGATCGAAGAAATAAATGGTTGAGAAAAAATTGCAGAACGGTAAGAGATTGGAATCGGAAATGACCTATCAGTGTCGATGTGAAAATAAAGCTTGAATGATATGAAGGTAAAAGGGAAAAATAGGTATCCGTTTTAGGTTTTACTGTAAAGTCTCATATAACTATTTGTCAATTCGTGTAATTAAGCTAAACGACGTCGAGGACAGAAGAGCAGGCGATTACCAAATCTGACCTCAACATCAGTTAAAGGTATAACTAGCTAAAAAGATAAAGGGAGACAGATAATGCAATAAGATTCCGCTAACTTAACCTACTATTTCACTTTGTATTGACTCTGAGAGAAGATGAAGCAATTAAGCTGAATAAGGAACCATTAGCATTAGGACATGTAAAAGACAATTAGGTACTTCCGTAGTTAAGTCACATTCAGGTGAAAGTAAGCTAAATGACAAGAAAGTGGCCTTAGCGACTTCCTGAAGCATCACAGTATGTACTTAGCAACATTGTCACCACTCGAATTATAATCACATACGATATAATGAAACCCTTGATGGCTGTGTTGCCAGCAATGATAATAATGGAATATCGCCTAAGCTCGCAAGAATATAACATAATTATATAAGCCTAAAAGCATTTTCTGAAAATTCAGGCATGTTTCGAGAGGCGCGGTGTTATATTCTGTAGGCGCCTTCATCACTTGGTTATCCCGTGTAATGAGCTGCTGAAAATCGACATTATGAAATAAATACAGGTACGTTTGATGAAACATGGCAGATAATCTGTTTTTCCGGATTTCTCTCAAATAGTCCAAGAATAAAAACTAAAAGCTTTACAATAATAATCTAGGGCTCAGCTGGAAACACCGCTTGATCGACCTTTGGTTAAGTTAATGAATATTTATTTGCGATTGTTCAAGATGAAGCTATAAGGAGTGAACTGTTTGACCGTGTTCTGCCTGGGAAGTACAATGCCATCCGGATTTTGATAGCTCTTGTTAACATAATCTTTTTACATATTATAAATGACATAAATAAAACATTAATGGATAAAGAGCACAGCAAAAATGTTCCACAAATGCGTGTTATAAATTTGTAATTAAGAATAAATAGAATAAAATATATTTATTTTTTAAACATAACTTAGGTACTCGATAAAACTTATAAAAGTGTTTATGGTAAAGAAACTAATGTATTTAGAGAAAGACTAATGTTTTCCGAGTGAGATATTTGAACCAGTAAATTTGAAACATACAGGGAAACATATCTCAGCCAACTCCGAAAGATAAAGCAATCAGAAACTTTTGCAACAAAGGTTTGACTGTTGACTGCGTATCGCAAAAATGCAAGTGTAGAGTCACAGGTGGCGACTGATAACATAATGAAAGTAGCGTTGCATGAAATGTTAAAAGCCAGTGCGCTTGCAGATTCATGTAGTGATTGTAAGTTTCTTAGATACAAAACGATGATAGGTGGCTACCAGTTTTACAAGGTGCATCTTGCTGATTTATGGGTTTGGATTAACTTTCCTTTCTTCAGTTAGCTAATCAAATTATTTATTGAAGTCTGTACTGTGCCTGCCGATAGCATCAGCTGTGACATTACCAACTTATTTGGCTGAATCAGAAATCATCAAACGCGTTGACATTGAATTTAGTTTTAATTTATTGTATAATCGAGACAAAATAAAACATTTTCTTATCTTGACCGGTACACTAGGATCTATCCACCAGGTCGATACCTATTTTATGGATAAGGAATAGTTTTTGGACAGTTATGATTTGATCGTCCTTTTTGATCGTTTAAAACCCAGAAGCGCTGAAGGCAAATGAATGAAAACTAAAAATTAAACACCGCTTTTTTAAGTCATTTTATATAAATTGCATGTAACTTTTTCTTTCTTCGATTACCAACGAAAGCAATTCGTAATTAAGATCTACGTTCGCACGAAACTGATCTGCACAATTAATTAACAATACCAATTAATTGTGCACATTTAATTGTTTTCTCAACACTTCCCCAGTTAGAAAGTTGAGGGCTATATTTCATGGGCTTCGGCTAGCATCCATTAATAATAGAATCTTATAGGTCAGAGAGAGTGCTTCCTGAGATCACGAAAGAGAAGGAACAGAAAATGGATAGGTGCACATAAAGCCTTTTTTTGAACATCGAGTTTTTCGATTTGCGTTTGTTACTTTTTGATATGAGATAGGTAATTCTTCATTTGTTTTTTCAACGTAAATTAATAAGAAGGTAAACATTCATAATTCTTAATAAAAAAAGATTCTAAATTTGAAAACCTATAACGTATGTAAGTACAGGCCACTTAGAAAAATAAAATGTTTTATAACTGAACAATGCTAGGAATTGAAGCGCCATTTTATGTTTTGATTCTGTACTTAGTAAGAAACAAGCAACAAGAAAATAATCTCCAAATACGAGTAGGTACAACTCCAATCGTATCTACCCATTCATGCTCAGTGTTTCCAGTGAAAATATCATAAATCGTTTGATGGATGCGCTCTGGTTGCTATTCCTTAGACAATAAATCCTGGGCAGCTTTACATATATGGCGAAGTTTTATTATGTCTTCCTTGTTATGTGAATGACTCGTAACTTTCTAGCTGCTTCGCTTACTTGGCGAAAATTTCCTTGCTCGTAGAGGTATTGAATTAGTGACTTGCGATTGGCTTTGAATATAGCGATCGGTCATTAAATGTAAAGATAGATCTTACTTGAACTACCAATGAGCATTGGAGTAGATCCGTAGCTAAATGGGTTGTCTGCATGCGCTCATTGTGATCCCAGTCTCTTGTCTCCCAACTGCTGGGAATTCTCACATAATTTTAATCGAGGCTTGTGCGGGACAAGCCTCGCAATCTTCGAATCTTCAATTTTGAAAATATGAAACAGTATCTTCATTTTATTGGCTTTCCTCCACCCACGGTCACTGTTAGGTATCAAGTACTAGGTCCTCCCTGTTCATTCTTGAATGTAGAAAAAAACCCTCTCCGTTCGGATCGCTGGATTAAAAAAACGAAGGCATTTTCGCCCTAGGATCCGATTAAAAGGTAAATCAAGTTAAAATATATATCTCACAAAATACCAAGTTCGTGTTTTAAATTGATAAAACATAATGATTAAAGTAAAGTGCTTCCATTATGGCTATAACCAGGACGACCACCTCGGCACAAAAAATCAATGCGCAATTTTGTTGACATGCTAGTTTTTGCCTTATGGTGTGGTTGCGGTCCTTACCCAGAGTAAACAGGCTGATTCTACATTTTGTAACATTTTTACATTAAAAAAACATGAGTAGGTACCTCAGTACTTACCCATCTACGTATGTAGCCCGTGAGCACTTACTACTGGGTACCTATATGTGCCTCCTTTCTATAACGAGATTCTGCCCGGTCCTGTGCCACTCTCTTCCAATCCATCATCCATACCATCGGCAAAAACTGTAGTCAGTAAACATTAGTAGCTTATTAATAAAGACGCAGGCGGGTAAGAAAAACAAAAGAATTATTCAAACAATAGTAACGGAGGCACCAAAAGGAACAAGCGATCATCAAAATGTTCGCCTTTATTAAAATTAGTGTGATATGTTCCCTACCTGTGCAATATCATTAACAAAATGACACTCCTTCCGAGGCTACTTGGAAATGATTAATGATTGACCATCTGCTCTGAAATGATGAGACAAATATTTATTTAACTTTTTTCTTTAAAACCTTGTAAACGATACCTCACATGATGGTTGAAGCGTCGGGTGATCAGGATTTTGAAGATTTGTTTTTTTTTTTGTATTTATTAATTACAAAAACAATCACAATATACATTATATTTAGTACCATAAAAACGTTGTGAGGTTTCTCCTGGTACCCCTATTCGTTTTGTCCTCACTTTGCAGTGTAAGTAAATTTTAATTGACCGATTTATTTCAGTATCCCCTGCCTGCCAGAGGGATACGTTTATCCTGGGGAGAAACATATCCCGCGGATTAACTTAATTAATTGAGTTGTATTGAAAAGGGCACAGGTAATATACTCGTAATGTTAGTTATTTAATTTTCCTAATTTATGAGATAATTCCTAGGTCAATCAATATTAAAAAATAAAATGACAAAAACAGTATTTTCAGAAAGCAAAGAAACACCCAGATCCTGTGACGTCAAGCTTTCCACATGATACTTTTTGTTTTATCTGGTCCGGTTTCACAACTTTGTTAAGTTTGCAACTTTTCTCACTAGGCTAGAGGCGTTGTAGAGTATTCATGTACACGAAAGTCAACAAAAGGGGTGTAGCATATTCAAAGTTCATGTACATAAGTTCCATCCTTCACAGAAAAATCATCCTTGTGGTGTCTAGGCAAATCTTTTGCTGATTGTACGTTACGTTAACATGGGTTTCTGTATTCCACCATAACTTTTAAATGCCAAAACAGATTCGGATGTTTGGATATCGTTAGACTCATTTCAAGTGACAGTTGACATGGTCTATTTTATTTTAAAACAAAAGCTGTCGTGTTTTGTATTTATGTACATTTTGCATGTTCTTTATCCGTCGAAAAACAAAAGGCTAGCCTCCCTATCACCAGCCAACAAGGTGCAACGCAACAGATATAATCATCTTCGATAATTGTACATCACACGTTTTCAATAACACTAAGGAAGCTTATTAATCGGAATCGTGTACCGGAAAGTAATAAAAGTAATAAAAGCTGCGGTAGGTGCATGGTACTGGATAATTTCGATATTATCCTCAGATATAAGATTATTGTTATTGGGTCGTCCTCGTTATCTGATGTGAGCAAGGTTAGTGTGGCGCAATTAGGTTGTAGTTGTACAAGGTGCGTAAAAGTAATTTTGACAGTAGGCATTATTATAACCAGCGTACCTTAACAATGAAGTTGAGCTCAGATTGGTTCAACCCGAACTCTACAAGCATGAGAGCTGATGCCATTTCTCATTTTGTCCCGCTCAGATTGGATTCTAGTCTAACAGTACAGCGTGAGAGCTGACGTCATTTCTCATGCTGTCCCGCTCTAATTGGACTCAAACCGAACAGTACAGCATGAGAGCTGACATCATTCTTAATCCTGTTATCTAAGTACGCAGGTTATACAAAGCGAAATATTGGATGCTTGTTTCAATGTTTGTTAGGTACGAGTATTTACACCTGATGAAGGTATCTGGAAACCACCGCCGGCTCGGGATCGGTCATCGTAATGATATTTAGGGGAGGCCTATGTCCTCTCCAGTAGTGGACGTCGTTCAGCTGACATGAAAGATGATTAACAAACTTTTTTTAATATGTCCTAGTTTTTGTGTCTTGCCTTGACTCTAAAATATCGTGTCGCTTTATTTAAAATGCTCTAGAGAGTTCGAATATCAAAAACCGATGCTTTGTTTGTATTGCATTATTTGTACTGTATTGTTCCCTGGGATGTCACCGGTACAAAACTGCGTAGGCCCAGCTATCCCGCGATCTTGTCCCGATTTGCACACAACAAGCAACAACATAATATAAATAATAGACAAACATAAAACCCAAATCAACTGATCGCAATGTTTCTTCCACAACACCAGGGTACATCGCGGCATAGTAAAATTGAAATGTAGAGTCGCAACTCTATATTCCCTATTGTTAACAGAGAAAATTACAATTAAATAATAGAAACAAAACGCTGGCTGCATTGTCCCCTGTTGTTGAAATTACCACAAAATTTTAACTTAACTTTGTCGTTACAATCTAACTGTATGATGGTTTTAAGTATGTGAAGCACTTACCACTCTCGAAATTACCTTTGTATCGTGACAATGATTTAAATCATACCTGAAAAAGAAAAAATAATACATTGACATAAAACATAATTTCGTGATTTATAATATTTGCAAGAGATACTCTTACAGGGTCTTATATACTATAGAGGTACATACCTCTATATACAAATAATCATGAACGTAATAGTGATGATGACGCTGGACAGAAACCGCGAGCTATTGTGTCGACGCCTTAGAGGACAACCCATTTCGAGGTTGATGCGCCAGGGTTAGTGACTATTTTATTTCATTGGCGCCAGGATACAATACAAAATTGATAAGCGGATCATGTATACCATTGAAGAAGGGTGTGGGTGGGTGGTAGGTAATTTAAGGCAGCTTTCCATGCCACTTTACGGAATTAAACTTACAAAGTTGCGACACTGTAATCAGCACTACGGTAGGGTCTACAAGGTTATGACGTTGTTACACCAATTTATGATTGGACGCGCAAATGCGTGGGCGCTGCGTTTATGACGCTGTGGTCTGTGGTCATGGTGTAATAGACGAGGAGCTTTAACGTATTTGAAAATATCGACGGATATTTCAAATATTGTAACTAAAGCTTTATCTGGCTTTATCTTTGTTTATTTTATTGAGTTGGGTTTCTTTTTTATTATATTCCGTTCTTATAGGCTTTGGTCAAATTTCACTGTTCAGTGCCTTCTAAATATTTATGGCATAGTGCGTGCTAGCACCAAGTTAATATTATAAAACCTCAGCTAATTAAAGATTACGGATGTAAGCGGGTTAACTACGAACCTTATTTATGTTGGTGTTCTTCCAACACAAATAAGGTTTGTAGTTAACCCGCTTACATTCATAATGAATTCGTCAAACTACGATAGTTTTTATAGTAGAATAATTAAAGATGATCAAGTGAACCTATTGCATATGATAAAAAGCGAGCAGGGTAGAAAAACCGAAAACTGGGAAAATCTCAAGGAAAATTTAAATGTTTTACTTCGAAATTTAATTAATTAAAATTTTTATTAATTTTATATACCACACCCTAGGTCCGTGGGGTACCGAGGCTCTCCGGGTTTTAAAAAAGTTATCTGAGCGTCTGGACGACGCGACGCGTGATCCGAGAGCTGGTGGGTATCTAACGCAGCGCATCAGCATTGCCATACAGCGGGGCAATGCAGCCAACGTCTTGGGGACGCTTCCGACTGGTATCGATATGGATCAGTTGAGCTACCTGTAGATTGTTTGCAACAGTCTGCAGTTAGCTTAATTGTTTCAATTGTAAATACTAGTTCTAATTTGTTGTTATTATTGTAACTTTCTTTGTCAATAGAGAATTAAAAAAAAAAAATAATTTGATACTAGTCGCTTATTTCTTCTCTTCGTAGAATAAATAACCTATCTACTAATTTGGTACCAAACCCACCAATACAACTTTGTGATTAGGAATTGAACAAAATTGTATTATTATCAACTCTTTTTTGTGTTTTGGTTTTCAACTGTATACTTCTCTCCTTAAATAAATAATTATTGCCTTTGATTTCAGGCTCATTCAAATTTTGATTGATTTTGATATGTCCCCTCAAATAGGTACATATACACACAGAACTGCTATTTATTCTGTAAATACAGCTACGGTTCCAAATTACCAGCGTAATTTACGATTGTACCACAGCTATCATTACAATCGAATCGATTCGCAATCGAATTAGAAATCGGACGGAATCGAATTATATCGATAACGTATGAGATTTGCTTGCGTAATGTTACTAGCTCTTACTGTAATAGCTTGTTGCGGTTACTGATTCCTTGTCTGCAGCACACAACAAATAGCGAATGTTTCCTGTTTGTAAATCTTACAACCAGAACTATCCGACAAAGAGAAGCTACCGAAATGAATAAAATAGTTGATGAACATTTTATTGAAAGATACAAAGAAAATACTTTATTGCACACTTCAATCTAATAGGAACTATTCACAACAACACACTGACAGGAAAACTTTTACTCAATCATTATGGGGTTGGACAGTGTTGTTGTTAATAAGAGTGCTTTTCATGGTTCCGTACCCAAAATGTGCTGCTAACCTGAACCTGTAAAGGTAAATCGTAAAAAGTTGACAGTTGAAATTATCAAAGAGTCATTTACAACTACGATGTTTTTAAGACTACAATTAAATAAATCTGTCTGTAGATATATTAATTATTACTATGGAACTGTTCTCTAATTATAATTTTAAACTTAATGTTATAATTGTAAAATTTTAAATCATTACTAGGTATAGTACAAAAAGTATAATTAATGATTAGAATTCTAGATTCATCTAGAATTTAATGTACCTACTTATTTTTTATAGAATACGATCATGACGTGTTATTCTTGTAATGTACAAAATAAATGATTATTAATTATTCTTTTTGCCGCTATAACAACAAATCAAAAATATTAAAATTCTCTACCACTTAGCCGTAAAACTGACACACATTTCATAGTAACTAGGTACAAATATTTGTATGACACATTTTCCTCCAGCCAAGAATCGACGCCAAGAAATTTATACGTGCTCCTACCGTACCGTGGGTGGCGACAGAGTGATGGATTTATTGTGGAAACGCGCGTACGCACGTAAAACGATTTGCTACTTAGGTCTTCCACTAGTTGCCACTTGTGCCAAGCTGCAAGTAGAAGCTTGTACACGCTCTAATCCCAGATAAATAGTAACCTAATAAATAAATAAATAATGCTGGACAATCCACACAGCATCATCTAGCCCCAAAGTAAGCAGAGCTTGTGTTATGGGTACTAGATGACTGATAAACATAATACAATACATAACTAAGATAGATATTTTTTATTATAAATAGAAAATACCCCGAACACCCGGAACAAATATTTGCAGATCGTACAAACCGCAACCTTCTGCGTCGTCGCAGGCGGACCTTCGCCCGCCGCGCCACATCGGTCGTCAACCTATTTTATAGGTCTGGTTAATTCTCAACAACCTGATTGTCAACCTGATCTGTTCTGTAGCTTTGGAGATATTACAAACATACTCACAGCTTCACTCACAAACTTCTGCATTTATGATATTTAGTAGGACAGTCATGTGTGAGTTCTGTATAGACTTGTGTTTCCCGGAACTTCATTCCCGTTACCTCTTGTTTCCAACAATGTTTTAATGACACGCTGTTTTAAGGATGCAACAGCTTCTTTCCATTATACACAAAACCTTTTAAGGCGGTGGTATGTATCTCAAACTAGCGCACCTAGGCGGTGGTGGTGGCGCTAGTTTGAGATTCTTTCTTATAATTACGTTGCAAAGGAATTTTAAAAGTCCATTGTACAGTTTATGACACCTATCATAATAAGCTTTTTTTAATGCCTATAAAATCGTTTTCTTTTGTTTACTTTAGGCAGAGATGCGAAGTTGTTCTTGGTGGCCACCAAACTCTGTTTTCGCATCTCTGTCTAAATTAAACGAAAATAAACAATTTCTGAGTGATTAAAAAAATCTTAAGACAGGTATCACAAACAATAAAATGGATTTTTGGAAATTCCTGTGTTTACCGTAATAATAAGTAAAAATAGGTGGCGGCGCTAGTGTGCGGCTTACAACCGCCTTAAGCCAAGAATCGACGCCTTTAATATAGGTTAAGTTGGTCTGAACTGAAAGCCCATCTATCTCATAATATATTACAGCTCATAGTTGAAGAAACTCTTTGTTACGTTGAACAATGGACAATTGGACATCTTCATTACAAAGTTGTTGAAAATTATTTATGGGTGTGAAAGATCATAAAGATAAATGAGACAAAGAGTGATAGTAGGTAGATACCTACAGTCAGCAAAACTTAGATGTAGTATCGTAATTCACTTTCATATCTTGTTGCTTTGAAGTTGACATTATTAGTCCTCAAACGTTATTAAGGTTGCTATGTCGCAAAAACTCAGCACTCGAAAAGTACCTACTTGATAAAAATGAAAAGCTAGTGGCGTTCTTATCATTTCTCTGTTTGTTTTTAGTGTCTCTAAGTTTTGTAAAGAGGCAAACTTATGCAAATATATTTATTCATCGCTATTGAATTTTTTATCGAGTCTACATTTTCATTATAACTACGAATACACATTACACAACATTACTTAGAGTAAATAAGTATTACCATAACAAAAGCAAAATACTTTCCATTGCGTTACATCCAGCGATTTGTATAGGCATTGTATCGAGATGCGTACAGACAATATTTGCATAATCACAACGTACGCACGAACCTGCGCGGTGTTTGTCTGTATTGTCACACGATACGTCAAAGTATTTCAAACAAATATCTGACATTTCAGTGTGATATCAGAATCAGAAATAGGTTTATTGTTAACTGTTGTACAAAAAAGATCTTAAGTATGAAATAGTGTACAGTTTCAACAGCTTATCTTATATTTTAGAATGTTACGGAAATAAAGATATTTTGACATTGATTTTACACTCATCCTGCATTTTATTTAGAGGATTATCCAGATAATCATGTCGGTACATATTCACAAAAGTATATTTTTGAATGTTACGGAAATAAAGATATTTTGACATTGATTTTACACTCATCCTGCATTTTACTTAGAGGATTATCCAGATAATCATGTCGGTACATATTCACAAAAGTATATTTTTGAATGTTACGGAAATAAAGATATTTTGACATTGATTTCACACTCATCCTGCATTTTACTTAGAGTTTAGAGGATTATCCAGATATTCATGTCGGTACATATTCACAAAAGTATATTTTTGAATGTTACGGAAATAAAGATATTTTGACATTGATTTTACACTCATCCTGCATTTTACTTAGAGGATTATCCAGATAATCATGTCGGTACATATTCACAAAAGTATATTTTTGAATGTTACGGAAATAAAGATATTTTGACATTGATTTCACACTCATCCTGCATTTTACTTAGAGTTTAGAGGATTATCCAGATATTCATGTCGGTACATATTCACAAAAGTATATTTTTGAATGTTACGGAAATAAAGATATTTTGACATTGATTTCACACTCATCCTGCATTTCACTTAGAGGATTATCCAGATATTCATGTCGATACATATTCACAAAAGTATATTTTTGAATGTTACGGAAATAAAGATATTTTGACATTGATTTTACACTCATCCTGCATTTTACTTAGAGGATTATCCAGATAATCATGTCGGTACATATTCACAAAAGTATATTTTTGAATGTTACGGAAATAAAGATATTTTGACATTGATTTCACACTCATCCTGCATTTCACTTAGAGGATTATCCAGATATTCATGTCGATACATATTCACAAAAGTATATTTTTGAATGTTACGGAAATAAAGATATTTTGACATTGATTTTACACTCATCCTGCATTTTACTTAGAGGATTATCCAGATAATCATGTCGATACATATTCACAAAAGTATATTTTTGAATGTTACGGAAATAAAGATATTTTGACATTGATTTTACACTCATCCTGCATTTTACTTAGAGGATTATCCAGATAATCATGTCGATACATATTCACAAAAGTATATTTTTGAATGTTACGGAAATAAAGATATTTTGACATTGATTTTACACTCATCCTGCATTTTACTTAGAGGATTATCCAGATATTCATGTCGATACATATTCACAAAAGTATATTTTTGAATGTTACGGAAATAAAGATATTTTGACATTGATTTTACACTCATCCTGCATTTTACTTAGAGGATTATCCGGATAATCATGTCGGTACATATTCACAAAAGTAATGTGCTATCCATCAGCAAATATAAAATTTCGTGATTGTTTTTGACGATATAGGTTATTAGGTCGTTAACAACAAACCAAAAGTAAACAAGATCCGTCAAGTGCGAGTGTGCCTCGCACTTGGTTTCGAACGTTTGTCAAGTATACCGATATGCACTATAGGTACCGGTTATAGAGACTTTGCTATTTAATGAATACGTAAAAATTTTGTGTACCTACCTACAATTCAGATGAATCGGTTTGCAAACAGAGTATATGGTAAAATTTTCGATTTTTTTCAAATTGTTTCAGAAAGTGTGAAACCTACAGAATATAAAATACTGATTTGAGATGTACAAACCGATACCTTTCATTTGAGTTACCCCACTCGGTGAGATAGCCTCCCCTTTTGAAAATTATTCCACCCCATTATGACCATTTCAAAAAATATATAGATAATAATAATATACTTAATAATAATAATAATATACTCCTGGACTCGGTGCACATCGTCAGGAAGTTCCTCTCTCTGCAGCCCTAGTCACCGGCCGCTTAAGGCTAGCTTCGCGGCCGGTGATTCACCGGTTTGATAAATTTTTTACTGTAGAATAGTTTTATAATATTTTATTTTCTATAGTAAAAAATGTATTTTATAACGAGATTTAAAATAAATGAAGTGAATAATAAAATATATAATAATTTAAAATATAGATCCTTATCTTACAACATACATTTTAGATGGATTGTAATTTTTCGACTATTTTCAAAATATTTCAAGAAGTATATATTTCAAAAACTGTTTTGAAGTGTACAAATTGATACCTTTCATTTGTAGGTCTCTTTTAAAGTTTCGACATCACAATCTGTACTGAAAATTTTTTATTTTAATTTTTTTTCCTTTAGATGTGAGCTCTGTGAACCTGGCAACCGACCTTAAGATATTCTTGTTTTTTTGTTCTTATTTCATTGCACCGGTTTTGTACCCGATTGTACCGACAAAATTTTCGTTTGTACCCCTAGGGGGTAAAAGTTACGGGGAGGGGGAGGTTTTTCAATACTCGATTTTGACCTAAGTGAGTAAAATAAATAATTTGATCTCAGAATATAATATTTCGCAGTACTAAGTCACAATCATCGCTTGGCCTTGAAATTGCCAACATATTAAACGTATAATAACACGTTTTCAGGAGGAAACAAACGATAAAAATTAATGTGAACCTGAAACTTTGGCAAAATTATACCATGGTTTGTAAATTGACAAAATTTCTTCAGAAAATCATAAGTGAGATTCTTGATAGGCAATAATTATGAGAGACCTTGAAATTACTAACATTTTAAAAGCCAAATCTTAAAGGTACAAACGGGTACAAACGAAAAAAATCTCAAAAATCTGCGAAACTGTTCGAAAAATGCCGTTTTAGGTTAATTGACAAAGTTTCTTGAGAAAATCAAAAGTGAGGTTCTTAATAGGTACTGATTATGATAGACCTTGAGTTGACTAACATAATAAAAGCCAAATCTTGGAGGTACAAACTGGTACAAATGAAAAACATTGACTTGAATCTTTGAAATAGTTCGAAAAATGCCGTTTTAGGTTAATTGACAAAGTTTCTTGAGAAAACCAAAAGTGAGGTTCTTAATAGGTACTGATTATGATAGATCTTGACTTAACTAACATAATTAAAGCTAAATCTTGAAGGTACAAACGGATACAAACGAAACAAGATGACTTGAATCTGCGAAACTGTTCGAAAAATGCCGTTTTAGGTTAATTGACAAAGTTTCTTGAGAAAACCAAAAGTGAGGTTCTTGATAGGCAACGATTATGATAGACCTTGAGTATACTAACATAATTAAAGCCTAATCTTGAAGGTAAAAACGGGTACAAATGAAAAACATTGACTTGAATCTTTGAAATTGTTCGAAAAATACCGTTTTAGGGTAATTGACAAAGTTTCTTCAGAAAATCTAAAGTGAGGTTCTTGACAGGCAATGATTATGATAGACCTTGAGTATACTAACATAATTAAAGCGTAATCTTGATGGTACAAACGGGTACAAACGATTAACATGGACTTGAATCTTTGAAACTGTTCGAAAAATGCCGTTTTAGGTTAATTGACAAAGTTTCTTGAGAAAACCAAAAGTGAGGTTCTTGATAGGCAACGATTATGATAGAACTTGAGTATACTAACATAATTAAAGCCTAATCTCGAAGGTATAAACGGGTACATACGAAGAACATTGACTTGAATCTTTAAAATTGTTCGAAAAATGCCGTTTTAGGTTAATTGACAAAATTTCTTGAGAAAACCAAAAGTAAGGTTCTTAATAGGTACTGATTATGATAGACCTTGAGGTAACTAACATAATTAAAGCCTAATCTCGAAGGTACAAACGGGTACAAACGAAAAAAGATGACTTGAATCTGCGAAACTGTTCGAAAAACGTCGTTTTAGTATAATTGACAAAGTTTCTTCAGATAATCTAAAGTGAGGTTCTTGACAGGTAATGATTATGATAGACCTTGAGTATACTAACATAATTAAAGCGTAATTTTGATGGTACAAACGGGTACAAACGATTAACATGGACTTGAATCGTTAAAACTGTTCGAAAAATGACGTTTTAGGTTAACTGACCAAGTTTCTTGAGAAAACCAAAAGTGAGGTTCTTGATAGGCAACGATTATGATAGAACTTGAGTATACTAACATAATTAAAGCCTAATCTCGAAGGTACAAACGAGTACAAACGAAGAACATTGACTTGAATCTTTAAAATTGTTCAAAAAATGCCGTTTTAGGTTAATTGACAAAGTTTCTTGAGAAAACCAAAAGTAAGGTTCTTAATGTCCATGTTAATCGTTTGTACCCGTTTGTACCTTCGAGATTAGGCTTTAATTATGTTAGTTTACTCAAGGTCTATCATAATCATTGCCTGTCAAGAACTTCACTTTAGATTTTCTGAAGAAACTTTGTCAATTACCCTAAAACGGCATTTTTGGAACAATTTCAAAGATTCAAGTCAATGTTTTTCGTTTGTACCCGTTTGTACCTTCAAGATTAGGCTTTAATTATGTTAGTGTACTCAAGGTCTATCATAATCATTGCCTGTCAAGAACCTCACTTTAGATTTTCTGAAGAAACTTTGTCAATTATCCTAAAACGGCATTTTACGAACAGTTTCACAGATTCAAGTCATTTTTTTTCGTTTGTACCCGTTTGTACCTTCAAGATTTGGCTTTAATTATGTTAATTAACTCAAGGTCTATCATAATCAGTACCTATTAAGAACCTCACTTTAGATTTTCTGAAGAAACTTTGTCAATTATGCTAACACGGCATTTTTCGAACAATTTCAAAGATTCAAATCAATGTTTTTCGTTTGTACCCATTTGTACCTTCGAGATTAGGCTTTAATTATGTTAGAATACTCAAGTTCTATCATAATCGTTGCCTATCAAGAACCTCACTTTTGATTTTCTCAAGAAACTTTGTCAATTAACCTAAAACGGAATTTTTCGAACAGTTTCGCAGATTCAAGTATTTTTTTTTTGTTTGTACCCGTTTGTACCTTTAAGATTTGGCTTTTAAAATGTTAGTAATTTCAAGGTCTCTCATAATTATTGCCTATCAAGAACCTCACTTATGATTTTCTGAAGAAATTTTGTCAATTTACGAACCATGGTATAATTTTGCCAGTTTCAGGTTCACATTAATTTTTATCGTTTGTTTCCTCCTGAAAACGTGTTATTATACGTTTAATATGTTGGCAATATCAAGGCCAAGCGATGATTGTGACTTAGTACTGCGAAATATTATATTCTGAGATCAAATTATTTATTTTACTCACTTAGGTCAAAATCGAGTATTGAAAAACCTCCCTCTCCCCGTAACTTTTACCCCCTAGGGGTACAAACGAAAATTTTGTCGGTACAATCGGGTACAAACCCGGTACAATCAAATAAGACCAAAAAAACAAGAATATCTCAAGGTCGGTTGCCAGGTTCACAGAGCTTTAGATGTGTACAGGCGCGCGAAATGTATTATTATTTTAAAGTTTATTGCTTATGTAGTTGCTGAGATATTAAGGACGGAAAAAAGGGTAGCAAAAGCGAGATCAAAGGGTTTCGAAACCGATCGTTTCGAAACCCTAAAAAGGACCGAGAATATGGACCCCAGCGGTACCCCATGTAATTAAATTCAACTCTATGTAACATGTCACTAGAATGAAGTAGGAAGATCTAAAAATATATCTCTAATTCAAAGTGTATATAGTAAGTGTATATGTATATATAGTAATATTTTCCAGATTAATGCTTCATTGGGTAAACAATCGAATGCGCTTGAAATTGCAAAAAACGCTAACAGCGCGCCACAAGTTTTTTTCCAAACAAGCAAGAAACCAAAAATGCGATGCCGACTCAATACAGGCATTTTTACACGATACCTAGACATTTTTTATTTGTTTATATTACAAAACAACAATACAATACAAAAATGCTTTATTGTACACCATAAAAATAACATTACAAGGACGCATTGCATATAACAAGTACAATGGGCGGCCTTATCGCTTAGAAGCGATCTCTTCCAGACAACCTTTGGATTGAAAGAATTATTTGAATTTAAGAAAGGTGTACCAAAAATAATGTAAAATAGATATTAACATACCATTTTGAATACCTAAATACAAATAACAAATAAATATACCTAAACAATAACTAACAAAACATATATTATAGAAACACTAAAAATATACATTTATGTATATATATAATATGTATATAAATGTATATATTTATATCATACACTAGTTATTAAATAAATAGTAAGTACCAATATTCACTTTTCTGACAGGAAATACTCCTTGGCTCGAGCTTTGAAAACTGGTAAGGATACTGATTTTCTAATAGACTCTGGAAGTGCATTCTACAGCCTTAGGTATGGCCTAGATGGAGAAGGATTACATACCTACGTAATCAGTTTGTCAATTGTTTTTAATGTTTTTTTGGTATTTTGGTTCACAAGGTTTTCGAAGCTGCGATGATTTCCTACAAAATGTATGGGCAATGTTTTTGCAATTGCTGAATCTTTTAGTACTCCAACCCCAGTTGGTCCGATATAAGTTTTTGATCAGTATAAGAAACTGGATCAAATGCCATCAAAAAAAGTTTTCGTGTCAAATTCTATTTTTTTTACTGTATGTTTTTTTTAAATCTAATTAGTATCATTCATTTGTTACATGTTCAAAATAATTATCCAAAACTTAAAATAGGACTAAATATCGTATCGTGCAATGGAAACAGCGGCGCACGCGCCGTCGGCTGTCAATCACATCAGGCGCTCGCGTGGGTGAGATTATGCGTTGACATTGGAAAGCAGTCCCGTAAACTTTGCGGTGTTAAAACATTAAGGCGTTGTAAACAGCGAACTTTACTGCCAGCAGTGTGCATGTTTTACTTCTGAATCGGATCGTTTTAAAGTATTTACCGTGTTTTATTTGAACGGTATTTTAAAAGAGAAGAATAATTTTAAAAGAGTTTTTCTTAGCTGTACGTATTGGTCGTTCATGAATTGGTGAGAGGGGGCTCTTATATTTATTCGACTTTGTTCACTTTGACTTGTAAAGTTGTATAAAAAGATGGGACTTTATCTTTTCAACATTAAAATGTAACTTAATAGTGGAAGGTTGATCCTCGCTCTACATGTCTCTAAAATCATAACCATACAAATGATGTATGTTGCCTTGTGTTAAAACGGGGCAATCTCTCGTCCTATTATTATGAAGCCAAGGCAGACAATGAAATGTGAACCCGTTTATTGGCTCTTCATGAACCCGTCATAAAAATGGTAATAGGAACAAAATGTATTTATTCTTGTAAAGCTGCTTGGTCGTATAGAGTTACGAACGAGTATTGGGTTTCCTGAATGTCAAGCCTCTTTATACGCTCTATATAATCCCAAAAGATAATGAAACATGAACATGCTTGATCAGCTTTTAAAAACAATATTTGTGTTTTTTACCATCATTACAGAAGCTACATAATGTATTGATACCGTTTATCGAATTGCAGAAGATAATTAACCCCTCTTTCATTTCCGCCTTAGCATGATTCACCAGTAAGAAACGAGAAACAGATTTGCCAAGCAGTGCCTATAACATAATAAATTACGTAACTCCAATGCCCGTACATAGAGCTATACGTGGGTGTGATTCTACAATACACAATTAAAAGGCTAATGCACTTCATAATGCCACAGATCAGACACAGTTACGAACATAATACGATAGATAGTAAGGTACACAGTCTACGAAAGTGCCCTGAAGCCTTTCATAGTTTGACGTTCGACGAGGCGCAGCGGGCGAAGGTCCGCCGGCGACGCAGGAGGTTGCGTATTCAATTCCCGCCTCGGAACAAATGTTGGTATGTTCTCAAGATATTTATTGTAGGTGTTTTCTATGTATAATGAAACATATCTACTTAAGTAATGTATTGTATTAAGTCTATCAGTTACCCATAGTAAAAGCACTGCTTAGCTTGGGGCTAAATGACCCTGTGTGGATGGTCCAGCATTTATTGTTTCGTGAGCCTCAATCTCGTGCACCTCATGCGCCTTTCAAAAAGCAAGCAAGCAGACGACGACGATTGTGTGCATTATTGAAACAGATCGAAAAGTTCCTATAAGCGAGTCAATTGAAGTCTAATTCAGGCCAGAATAATGAAATGAAAATGAAATTAAAAATATTTTATTTACCTTAAAACTACTATACACAAATAGCCTTAATTCTATGCAAATTTATACTACCTAAGTTACAAAATAAATTTACTTTGTGCGTAGCAGTGTTTAAGGAAATATGGCCTTCACTCAGCATTATGCTGGGTGCACCCTGGTGTGTCCACCCAGCGCTGGTTTTCAGTGAATACACCTTTCGGGCGTTAGTGCACTAAGTGGGTCTGAAGACTCGCTCAGTTTTCATAGTGTAGAAAAAGATGGCCTCTATTTTAACGCAGAAAGACAGCTGTTAGCCGTTTAGCGCTCTGATGGAGAAGTACAAGCTGAAATGAACTTTTTTGCGTTGAAGCTAGGATCTAACAAGTTTATTTTCGGCTTAGAAAGATAGGCCAGAAAGATAGATGTATTTTGGCTATTAGGTCTACTAGATCTAGCTAGTGTTGTAGAAAAAGTGGGTGCGCTTTGAAGTCTTTTGTATGCTTCGCCGCCGGGCCGACGACGACATAGCAACGTAGCACGTGCTACCGAAGATCTTCGTTAAAATATACATCCGCTTCAGTGTGCAGCAGCCTTACCAAAGCCGACGACTCGATAAACTGACAAACTATCAAAATAGTAAAGCAATAGATATATCCCCGCCCCCGCATCCCCGGCCATGTTTTATTTATATGCCCCATTCAAATCTATTAAACTGATAGTTGATAATGATGAATGATCAGTCTTTGGTAGTAAACGCTTGAGGAGAATATTTTCTTTAACATCAATAGATGTAAGCGTTAGATAAATCAGAATTATCGATGTCTATCTAGATAGACATCGATAATTCTGATTTATTCAGCCTAGCTGAAGCTGCCGCCATGAAGATGAGTTGGCTTCGAACTAGCCACTACATCAAAATGGTTGAAATAAAAAACAAATAATTAAAATGTAATGATTCAAATTAAGAAAATAAAATGTGACGTGTTCTTCTTGTAATCTACGTAATAAATTATTGATGATGATTTCACTTCATCATCATCATCATCATCTGATGCTGCTATTAATAAATAATATATAAATAAATAATGCTGGACAATCCACACAGCATCATCTAGCCCCAAGCTAAGCAGAGCTTGTGTTATGGGTACTAGATAACCGATATACTTAATACAATACGCTGCATAGATAGATATTTTTTATTTTACTTAGGAAACATCCAGAACACTCTGGGCAAATATCTGCAGATGGTACAAACATTTGTCCCGAGGCGGGAATCGAACCCGCAACCTCTTGCATCGCAGGCGGACCTTCGCCCGCCGCATCACAGAGGTCGCCTATTAGTATGTACTACCTAGCAAGTAGGTGTCCTAGATAATCGTATCTAGGACACCTACTTGCTAGGTTACGTCTAGGATCGCCTAGAAGTAACGCGTTGGAGAACTCTGTAATGTTATGTCTCGTTTTAATAAATGAATTGAATTGTTATTTCATGAGTGGCAATTCAGAATGGGGGGCGGGCAGCCGCGCCCCCTGCAGAACAATTCTTCCACCGAATTGGATTTCTTCATCCGTATGCCCAGCGTGGGGATTATGGATATTACCCTCCATGAGATTAAAGCTTAAAATGCGCAGGGGGAGGACAGTGTCCAGCAGTGGACCAATATTGGATGTTGAGGTGAGGTGAGGAGTGGCAATTGAACATCAAATACGACTTTGAATACTAACTCAAAAAAATGTGATATTGTACACAGAGAAATAGAAAAGTATTGAAGTTAACAATAGATTACGAGGAAGTAGAAAGGACTTTTCCGCGGGACTAATGAGATGGCAGCGCTTTCGTCCCAGGCAGTGCTTTCGTCCCAGGCGATCTCTTTGAGCGCTTGAGGTTTACTTGCTGACGTTTGACTGTGTTTAAGTACGTGTTTTTGCGAATTTGCGCGCGGAGGCGCTATATTTATAAGCTTGCGCGCGTGAGGTATCCGAGGAGTGGGGGGCTTTAAGTTGCTTAATTATTTATTATTATTCAGTTTTCTTGTGATTAACAATCCATATTTCTAATTTTATTTGATAGCATTGAGAACACAATAGAATGCACTAAAAACACAATTAAAATCCAATAAAATCTAACTAGAACATGGCATATTAGAAACAGAGGCATACAAAAAAAAATTGCCATTAGGATAACAAACACATTTATTTATTTATTGATTTAATTCAGATTGCCATCAGCTTAACTAATTACAATAAAATATTAAAATAGACACAGAGAGATAATAATAGGCATTCGCTAATAGAATCCTAACAAACCTGAGTGTAAACACATAAAAAAAATTATTCCGTCGACAATTGCGCACTTAATAAAGCAATAAAATTATATTACAAACAAAAGGTACATGACTTAAAGTTACCTGTAAAGTTGTTACATTTGTATGATCTTGGATCTTGTATTTATTGATATTGATTAAAAAGCTGCCGTTTTTAAAATTGTGAGAGAAAGAAATATTTTTGTTGTCAGTTGTGAAGTAGCAATGTATTACTGAAAATACCAAGTAATAATCTACCAACAGTTTATAAGGTCAACACTTGTTAGAATTTCTGCAGAAATCGTGCACGTTGCTTACCGTTTGCAGACTGAACATGTCCTTCTAATTGGCTACTACGTAATAGTAGATAGAAGAGTACCTACCTATTTAATTGGCAGTACATTCTGTAGATACTGAATTCATACATCATCATACATTAGAGCACTTGCTTTTGCATAAGCACTTGCAAAGATAGCGTTCTGGTTGTTAAACCGAGGTTCAATTTCTGTTGTTTTAGAATGTATGGACCGTTCTATTTTGGTGATTTTGGTAGTACCTTGAACTGCATTCTATTGAACTAAAAAACTTTATTATTTGAAGTTGACAATGACAGTTGAAAAGCACAGTTGATGAAAGGAAATTTGTGCACCCTGCGCGTTCACCTGCCGATAACGGACGATCCGCACTGACCGCGTCAAACTGATGTTAGTCTTCTTTGTATGGTTTGCCATGTGGTTGGTATGGTTGTACATGTGTGCCATGTAGTGTATCCACGGATCCGCACCGCACTGAACGGACTCATCGCACTGTCGGTAATGTCAGTGATCAAATTAGAGCGGATGATGTTATTCGGATCATCATCATCATCATCAACCTGTCTTAGTCCACTGCTGGACATAGGCCTCCCCCAATGAGCGCCATAGCGCCCTGGCTTACCGATTCGGATTGCCGATCAGTTGCAATCCCGTTGTTGCGGTTACAGTGGACGCACCACCCGGCATTACGCTCGAAAAATCCGTTTGATGCGGTCAGTGCGGCTGAGCTGATGCCGGCAGGTGAACGCGCACCCTTAGCCATTATTCATGGACTTTCATACTAATATCTCCATCAATGAACAGATCAACATCGAATTAAACAGAGCAAAATAATAACAATGTAATTTAATAACTATTCTTATCTCACTCGCTTCTCAGTACGATACTCAATCAACGAGTGGAACTAGGGCGCGTACTCGGGCCCTTTTGTAGGTCACCCGCTGATCCAAAATAAGTCGAGAACACACTATAGAAATTTCGTTGACAATAATCCTGATATAAATGAGGAACTCCATTTCTCAGAAGTTATTCCAGATTAGCTTATTAACATCAAGGGATAGAGAAAACTGGACGAAACTTTGCCATGCAATAGTATAATGCGGGCTAAAAATAAGACATTGAATGACTTATTCTTTACTTATTCAGAACTCCTTAAATCTTAGGAGACACCGTTTAATTAATTCCTAATATTCTCTTGCCTTCAACATATTTTCACAGTACTTTAAGGAAAAACAAAATTTAATGTTTTCTCGATAGCCTGTACCTAGCATAAACCCTCGCGATGACTAGGCGTTTATAACTCGTCAAATGTAGCGTGCAATAGCCTGACATACGCGTACTGCGGTGAATTAGCTCGCTCCCAATAAATGTTTGATGAAAATGCGTCTGAATGAATGTAGACCAATGTGTTTGAGTGTATGCGTCCTCACTTATGAAATAAACAAGCGAAGGGTTAAAATGTCTATTTAGTTGCAAGGGTCTCATTTACGTCGATACTAACTACTCCATTGTCAGTTGTAGGAATTGATTCGAATATATCCATAATTAAATTGCAATTAATCCATTCAAATAAGTATTATAAATTCGAAAGTAACTCAGTCTGTCTATCTGTATGTTACCTCTTGCACGCCTATACGGCTGAACGGATCTCAGTGAAATTTGGCAGGAAGGTAGATAGTATCCAGGGGACCGGCATAGGCTACTTTTTATCTCGGAAAAAGCGTGCGAAGCCGCGGGCAGCAGCTAGTATAGTATATATAAAATAGTTAGAAAAGGTTTTGTAGAAAACTTGTAATGCAAATTACATTACAATCATAAACAAGTTATCTACAAAACCATTTACGAACATCCTGTCCTTTATCTTTTCCACATTTACCACCAATTAAAAGTGGAAGCAACTTTCACCATTAATTCGGCACTAAACTGCTCCTTATAGACTGGGCCAAGGTGCGCTCCGCCCCGTCTCGCCATGTCATTACAGAGCCCTAAACTGGGTCGGCCGAATTCGATAGCTTTTTTTGCAGTTGCCTTTGTGATGGGCTGATTTCACACTTAGCCTTGATTGGTATTGTCTGTTGGGTATTCTTATTCTAATCGGTTTATGAGTTTAAGAAAGCTTTTTTACATTTTTGTGTTCGATAATAATGAGTCCAATCGTTAAAAAATTGTTGTTTAACGTTGGCAGCTTTTTATATACATATTTCTAATTTTTCCATTCCAGGCTAGTCGATTTATTTAACTTTACACCAAATTTTAACGTTATATTCAAATAAATGTATACTGTGAAGTGCAAGTTTATTTCTTTCACTAAATAGGCACAAACAGGTAACCAGGAAGGGTTCCGTGAATTCATGTTGGCTGAATGCGGTGCATAATTTGTTTGCTGTCGTAATACAGGAGCCGGTTGCATTCGTAACGGAACCGCTTTTAAATTGAGCCTTTTAAAGCTCTCATCTTTTTATGAAACGACTTCATTTTCTCTTTAGACCAGTTAATTTTTACGCAGTTGAATTCTCGGAACTCTGATAAAGGAACTTTTGCAACGAAGAGAACCCTATCATATCAGCTAAAAAGTTGATGAAAATCCTTTGAAATGCAAAAAATATTTGAAATTGAGACGGTAAAATAACGGTCAACAAACTTAAGCTACCTGCTTATGTTTGAATATTATTCTCTGATTGAGATGTATGAATGCTTTTTATTCTAGTTCCTATGAAATAATAAAATTTCTCAGGGACTCTTGCATTTTGCAAGTTTAGTTCTAAATCCAATATTGTCGCTTGTCTAACATCGTCCTACGTTATCTAATATCTTTCACATTAATTGCTGTGCTCTCTTGTTTACATCGCTTTGATTGTAGGCGTCGTTTTCTCCGATCCTTGTTATGCTAATCGCGACATTATCATGACACGCAATATTCTGATAATACTTAGGTACTTATGAATGACTTAGTGTGAAAAGCTAATTGAGTAAAAGTATTGTTGTTGGGTGTAACAAATCTATTTGTGATGGACGTATGTTATGCTTCGAGTATTTTTTAAGAATAGTTTTTACTTTATTTTCTGACTGTCATCGAAGCCTTTTGCTTCTTCTCCAGACTTTCCAATTCGCTTTTAAATATCATCATCCACAACAACCATCTATCCCTCATCATCGTCTTTTACTTATTGTACCTTTGTGATCTCCACTGGGTATAATTCGATCGAGAAGTCGAATAATATTACATTATACGAACGACTTACCTACCTACCGATTTTGTAAATTTCTTCGCCCCTGTTCTTGGCCGCATCATGCTAGCATAGCGCATTGGCCCAATACTGGCCGCTTCTGATTGTTTCTCATTTTTTTTTCACTGTGACTAAAGAAAGACTTGTGCCGTTTCTCTTTGTCTTGTTTGCAATGCAATGACTTTGTAACTAAGTTCTGAATACGCCCATGTCTCGCATAATCCGCTCAGACAAGACTTCCCCGTTTGAGTCATTGACGGCTTTCTTATTGTAATAAGCTTATAAGTGGGTGCCAGCGGACACCACAATGGGCTTTCATTTTACGCTGCCTGATCCTGAACAGGGAAGTGGATAAAGGATGGCAGATTTGTGTTAAATAGTGAACTCGTGAAAAGTGACTGAGCAATACTATGGTATGGTAGCTCACGCACAGACTCCTATTCAAATGAACCCGTAAATAAATTGCAATAAATAATGCAATATCAAAGGCAATCGTCAATTTTGTTTTGTGGCAAGAAACCCAACCTGCATTTATAGAGATTAAACATAGAGTTGAAAACTGCTATATCGCACCTTGACGGCTACTAAATTTATTATAGGTAGGTACTATGATCACCAATACTCATATTATAAATTCGAAAATAACTCTGTATGTCTGTCTATCTGTCTGTATACCTTTTCACGCATAAACGGCTGAACGGATCTCAGTGAAATTTGGCAGGGAAGTTATATGGTATCCCGGGGACGGACATATGCTACTTTTTATCCCGGAAAAAGCGTGCGAAGCCGCGGGCAGCAGCTAGTATTTCATATTTACTGCCCTTGTCACATACCACTAAGTATAAGCATCTCATTCTTGCTTGCCTTCTCTGTCTGCCTTTCGCAACCAGGTGTGACCAGCGACTGTGCCTATGTCATAAATAGGACATAATCTTACCTGTTCTCTCCTGGGTTGCGCAATCCTCGGAGCTGGCATCCTCATAACCGGCGGCGGCACATGCCGATGCACCGGCACGGGCGGCGGCGGAGGCGGCACCGGCCTTGGACCCTGTACCACCGTGACTGCCGGTATCAAGTGCTGGTGTCTTTGCTCTCTGGCGACGATCGCAAGGTGTTCTGAAGGTCGAATGAGCCGCGGTGGTGCAGGGAGCAGGGGTTCCATGGTACGGGGGCGAGGTTCAGGGCGCGCGGGGTGTCGCGGCGGGGGTGCGGGCGCGCGCCGACCCCGCGCCGCCTCCGATTCGTCTGTCATTGGTGCGCGCCAATCTGTTGACAAGGAATTTGAGGTTAGAAATTGGATGCCTAAGTTATAATTATGATGTCTTCTTGCTTTCTAAATAAACTTAATTGCCTATTGTGTTAATTGTAGAGGTGTAAAATTATACACTAAGTCTAATTAGTTGTCGCTTCGAACGATAAATTCTTATGCAGCTTATATAAATAATATCCGGCCACGACGACTCATAAAATTGTATGCATGCAACTACAGATATCCAACTAAGCAAATAAATATTTTTTTTTAATTTTCCTTCACGCCATCTATCCGAAAAGCGCGGAACACAGTAAGCAAGTGGTCAAGTAAACATGTTGCCAACGCGCACGCGCGCTATTTGGCTCCGCTAGATAGCGTTGTAATCTGCATTTTACCACTGATTTTACCGATTACCAAAACAATCAAAATTATATTACATTTTACAGGAACTGAGGAGTGAATTCACTCCTCAGTTCCTTTGTTTTTTCAAAAGCTTAGTGCGTACCTAATTATAAAAGAAAAACGAAAAGATTTATATATACTCAGGTATACTTATTTTCTTTAAAACAAATTTTATTTTGCTTTGTAACCCATTTTAACCCTTATCACACGTCTAGGTGGTCTCACAGACTACGTTCATTACAAAAAACTATCGTTATTTGCAATTGACACAAAACTAAATGCTCTAGCCATGTAACGGGATTGGAGCCTAGATAACTGGTAGATCAAAATAAATCTCTTCCATTACTTTACACCTACTTTTCAGACATTTGCATGCCGTATCTGATGGAAGATTTACTCTAGCGGAATAATTTACGCTCCGTTATTTCATTATGGCTGTATAAGGCATACATACAACATAATGATAGTATGCCTACGTAGATAGTAGAAAACAATAGAATGGAAAGAATCATTATCTCAAAGAAATAAATTTACATTAGTAAGATTTTTATCACACATAATTAAAAAAATTTTTTGCCGGTCGTTCTAATGATTACATTTTAAGGCTGGTGTATGGCCCAACGGCCTTGAGAACACAAAATAATTATATGTAGCCGTATCAATAATTTGTTATGTTCGTGAAATGTTCAATTTGTGAAAGTATTTTACACAAATTGAACATTCCACGAATAAAACAAATTATATATACGGCCACAGATAATTATGTTGTTTTCTCAAGGCCGTTGGGCCATACACCAGCCTTAAGATAGTCCAATTACTATTTCATAGTGATAGGTAAATTTTATAATTTTGTTTTGTTTTTTTTTTTTTTAATTTTTAAAAACTTGAGGCATTACCTACGTAGAGAACAATACTAGAAATGCTATTCAAATTATTATATTAAATATTGCCTGGAAGAGATCGCTTCTTAGCGATAAGGCCGCCCATTGTACTTGTGTCTTCTGTAATGTCTTTTGTATTGTATTTTTGTTGGTGTACAATAAAGTATTTTTGTATTGTATTGTATTGTATTACCATAATTCATAATTCATTTATTGTTTGTGAATCAGGTAATTTTACAGTCGGTACATAAGACTTATTTTAGATCTCTGAATTCTGCCGCTTAGGCGTACAAACATTTCATTACACATGTGAAAACTGACTAACAATCAGAACGTTTTTATTTGACTTAAAAGCATTCAATTTTATAATTTATTTCCAATATTATCACTTCTAATCAATGCCAAATTATGAAAGTTAATTTAAAATAAAATAGTTAATTAATTAATGTCAGCTGGAGATGTCAAATAATAAATTAAAAATGTATGATAGTCAATTTAAATAAACAATGTCAAATAATAGTACAGTCACTAAATTTCATAATTTGGATAAAAATGTTTTAGTGTAAAAATAAATAAAGTAATGATCATTTCATAACAAGTTCAAGTCATTTAAATATGAAAATTGTAAACAATAACTAGATGCAATACGTATAAATTACCTTTACATAAAGGTTTCTTATTCTTTCTTGTTACAATTTATCTGAGATAGGACTTAGCTTAAGTAAAAACTTACTACAAAGGCACTACAAGTCTAAGCTGCTGTTAATGTTTCAGAGCGACAGTAATTATTATTTTGCTTGTCAAAATAGACAAGGTAGATTTGTGCAATTTACAACATTCATAGACTTATTAGATATTATAAATGAATTAGTATAATGCTGGACAATATACCTACACAGCGAATTCACGCAGTAAATAAAAAAGATACACAATTTTTCAAGGGAAAAAATGGTTAATTATGATTGTCATGCAGCAGATAGATACAAATTATAAACAAAAATTAACTTTCAATCCAATTCGAATGTTTTCGAAGTCATTAAAAGTCAAATTCTTTTGTCGGCTTTTTAAGGTCAAAAGACCAACCTAGCAATTATGTCAGAATATTGTTATTGACTGATCCAATTCCCAACAGGTTTATTTTATTATGCTGTTGTCATGTTTCGTAGAAACAACTTCTGCAGATCCATCAATAAAAATATGTTTAACTCAGACCACAAAAAATTATTCAGACTGCATCAGCTTTTTTTTTTGTTCCACTCAAATAACAACAACAAATTTGAACTAGTATTTACAATTGAAGCCATTGAGTTAACTGCAGACTGTTGCAAACAATCTACAGATAGCTCAACTGTTCCATATCAATACTAATAATAATCTATATCTTATTACTGCATCAAAATAATATTTTGATGACCTTTGTAAGCCTCACTATTTCAATATTATCTTCTTACGTAATACACATCTACGCAATAAAAAAAGTACAGATAACACTCACCGCAACCCAAAAAGGCCCTCAAAAGAACAATCACGATTGCAACTAAAGTATTGTCAGTTTTTATTTATCACAATTATGTTTCGATTGAAGCAAACAATAAAGACAAAAAGATCGAGGTGCAGTACAACTGGTCGTCATGACAACACTGTGTACGGTTTTCCCTCCAAAATGCACGCATGCGCTTTGCACTTCAAATACTGATGCTACGGTTTTCCGCAATTTAGATTTCAACTTTAAGAAACCGTAACTGGGTTTATTTTTTAACTGTTTAAAGTTGCGTATCTCAGTTTGAGCGTTCGTTCCATTAATAGCCTGCAGCAACAATTTTCCTAGTGTTATTATGTGGAAGCATGGGGTGATTGCTCAGTGGAAATGTTTCTCATTTCCTTCTTGGATCAAGATTGCTTATCATTTTGCTACCGGTGTCTCAAGATTCCCCGTAATGATGAGCCGAGTAATGATAGACTCGAGACGCAAGGTCATATTGTGAGGTGGTAAACCTCATAGCTCATAATTTTCTATCGGGATTATGATAAAATTTAACAGACGTGGTGAGAAAAGCTACTAAGACCGGGTTGATTAGGAAACCGTCGCTGGCAACCTGTTTAATGACCGTGTGATCTGATATCGTTAGAGTTATGAGCAAACATAATTGAAATAAAATTCCCAGGTAGAGCGGACACTATAAAATGTAAGTTATGCTAAAATCCATAAATTTGGTTTATATAAGGGGTTGTTAAATTTATATTTACATTGCATCCCTAGTTTTAATAACCTGAAGATGCAAAGATGATCACATAATTTATGATAATTTATTTGGTGTATAGAACATACCTAGATACTGTGTATATAATCTCTATTTATTGCTGTTCATCGGGAAACAATCAGCATTCTAATTTAAATTCATTATTACTGTAACAAAGATTTTGATATTACCCATTTTCATAGTAATTTCGAATATAAACGACATGTTTAGCTATTGTACTACGTAATAGATAAGTAATGGATGAATCAAATAAACAGAATTGAAATGTAGAAATTTACTTATTAAATTTACTTTTTAAATTTAATATCCGGAAATTTGACATTAATATAAAAAGCCACTACAAACCGAATGTAAAACAGTACCAAGAAGATTAATTATGCTATCTAAACATATCTAATACTGCTTAAATACGAATTCGCGTAGATCAAAGACTGAAATCTAATTTCGTATTCATGTCACAGGTAATTATGGATAGTATTTGAGCCATAGAATGTAGATGCAGTTCAATGTAGTCTGATAGACACCCCATCGGACGTGCGGTGAATGACACGACGCACGAAGGGTTGATAGTTGTCATCAAAGGAACCCACCTCGTGAGTGATAATTTATTTATTGAGTGTCATGTAGGTAAGGTTGTTAGGTGAATAGATTGAGATGGAAGTACTACGAATTATAGTGGAAAGTAACTATAATTCGTAGTAGTAGTAGTATTAAATTATTAAGAATCTAAAGTTAGAGGTAGTTTGACATCGACGCCATAACGCCCTAATTTAAGATCACAAAACTTTAATTTGTATCAGGTCATAACAACAATTTCAATATTTGAAAGTTTCGCCTTACCCACGAGAACTAACATAAATTTCCTTTTAGGGACCCTTTTTATTGCGTAGAACATTTTCAAATTGACATAAAAAGACGACTCGTCAGACTGTGACTCAACGTCTAGCAGACGCCAATTTCTTGTCGTCGTGCACCTTGTCGCCCGTTAAGTTTAGTGTTGAGACTAATTTCGTCACAGACTCTTCGTAATTGTTCAACTGCACCGGTAGCATAAACGAACACCGTAAAGTCCGTAAACTAAGATTATTCTTGATCGCAATAGCAAAAAATTCATGAAATGAAAAGCGCATATTTCTGAATGTTAGGGATAATTTTTTTTTTAAATTCTTCGCATTCGATTACATTTTCGTTTATTCTATTTCAGATAAATCGCTCTCAAGGATGATTATTGCTCTTTATTATGTACGACCTGCTGAGAAAACCATTATGTTTCCGAAATGTCTTGAAAAGAGAATGAATGTTCAAATAATGTGACAGAACTTAGATTTACGTCTCAGAGACTGATGATTGACTGACATCGATACGATAAATTCATCGGTTGGCACAAAGCGGAATTTTAACAGCTTCATCCAGATGACGCGATAATGGCTGCGACCTTTAGCAAGTGGAGAATGCAGGGCCTCGACTCTGGTAGACCGAAAATTGGTAACAACGATCAAAATTCAAAGTGCTTTATTTGCTTTAGACCAGGCATCATGACCAGACCGGACAGGAGTCTTGGACACGTCAGTAATTTTAAATTATATTAGTAAACCTAGAAAATAAAATGGTCACGGGTTCGTTAGAATTTACATACACGACAACCGATGGCGTTGACTTTCTTGAAAGTCTCTATATAGGAAACGAAAGTAATCTACTTTCGTTTTTTGACAAGGGAGTAAACCACCCCATTATAATATGCACTCCCGAGCGCAGCGAGGGTGGATGACAAGACCGTGTTATAATAAAAGTAAAAAGTGGAATGATTAAATTTTCCACCAAAAAAGATAGTGGAATGATATATATTGAGTTAAATATTCCACTTTTTACTTCGATTGCGAGAAAATAAAACAATTAAAACTTAGGTACTTTCAGTAAAATAATGCACACGCTTTTCACTACTCTACTTCATGAATTTTTCGTAAGTCTCTAAATATATTTTACGTGATTTCGACAGCAACAGATTCGGATTAATTATTTCTTTGCCCTTCTGTTCCATTTGCATAATATATTATTATCTTAATTTTTACTTGATGACATTCTCAATTAATTTAATTATGCCACGTAATTGAAGGTTATTCAATTCAATTTGTGGTAAGCAAAAGAGATTTCGCGCTTATACCAACTTTTTTTTAATGTAAAAATAAATTCAAATAAAGTGCATGTTTTTTGTTTATGGAAAACCAAAAAGTCGAGTCTTTATGTAAAACGACAAATGTCTTGTTTTTGCTGACGATTTTAGACAACTGTTGGGTATTTGTAGGTACTTCTAAATTATTGTTTTACGACCTACCCGCTGTGTACTGAATAAAGTCGTCAGATTCGAGCCGCAACTTGTGATTCCTTCAAATATCACACTGGCGACGAGAATGGGTAAATATAAGAAAAAATAATTTTCAGCACCAGAGCTGAAACTTGATTTTTAGTCCCGCTAAGCTGCGCTATAATGTAATGTAATGTCACACTTTTTGAGCAAGAGATGTGAAAAAGATAATAGGTATGTATCTCATTCTGCCTCATCTCCGATCTTTTGTTGTTGGTATAGTTTGATGATTATATTCCGCAGTCGATACCCAGGAATGAACAGGACGTAAGCTTACGAGCTTATTATCTCATTATTATGTGAGTCAGATTAAGTCACTAAATTTTCGTTGAAATTTTTAAAACGGGATTCCCGCTTTGTGTCCGCGGTCATATGAAAGGCAGATGTTGTAAAAGGGTCGAATCTACCGTTAGTTGTCACCGCTGACATCTTCGATGGGGTTCTACACCTCCGTTACTTAATTCTACTGTAGAACAGTTTTGGCACGGCAATGATATCTATACAGTATTCTATCTTCATACAAACGGCCGGAACGTGAGTCATGCCTACGCGCCTCGTGTTCGGTACACACTCGGTACCCAACCAGTCGCGAATGCGCCGCAGTGAAGAACGAATGGTGTGATGGTTTTGTAAGTAGTAAGCGTGCGATTTGTGAATATTTGATTGGAATGAGTACAAGTACTTACTTAATACGGCAAAGAGCGAGAATAGAAATTGCTTACGCTGTTATTGGTTGCTTGAATTATTCAATAAATCACCCAGACATCAAAAAATTAAAAAAACTGGAAACTCCGAAAGGTAGTAGGTAAAAGTAAGGTAGAGGTAGGTAGTTAAGAGTTTATTTTAATTTTTATTGTGACATTTTTGTATATTTTACGGATCTATTATCTGAATTAAATGAGTTAATAATAAATAATAATAGTACTAGTAGTTGTAAGCCTAAAAATATTTTTATGTACCCACTACTAGTACGTTATTTGTTTATGTTTTTAATAGGTAGGTATTTCACTTTTTCTACCGAGTAAAATACCTGGATTAATAAATAAGTCGATAGGGTGATAAAGTAGGTAAGTTTCCCAGGCTAGGCTTATCTACTTACATTATATTATTGAATTAGGAGAGAATGATTATGAGAGTAATACATGGAAGGCACCTACCTACCTAGTAAGATTTACATTACATTTACTTTTTTTTTGTGGCAATGGCCTTTATTAACAAAGAAAATTACAATCAAATTATAACTAGTATTTACAATTGAAACAATTAAGCTAACTGCACTGTTGCAAACAATCTACAGGTAGCTCAACTGATCCATATCAATACCAGTCGGAAGCGCCCCCAAGACGCTGGCTGCATTGCCCCGCTGTATGGCAATGCTGATGCGCTGCGCCAGATATCCGCCAGCTCTCGGGTCACGCGTCGTAAAAAAATAAAAAAAATAAAAGTAGGATTTTGTAGTAGGTAGTTAGAGGTTTTGTTTGATTGCTGTAGGTAGGTATTGCACACGCGATCAGATGGTTGATATTAAGTAACGTTTGCAGCTGTTCGACATCAGATGGGTGAGGGTGACCAAAAACAATTTAAGATTTTAACTTATTTTCTTTCTTAACAAAAATGTACCTGATATTTACAATCACAAATCTAGAAAGAAACTAAAGTAGGTAGGTAGATGAAATTAAAATACTGCAGGTGGGCAGCCCAAGCACGTGTTTACGTACCACGCGGCTGGAGGTAATTATTTCAAGAACAGGGCCGAGTCACCATACTTTATAGACATTACTACTGTGATTTTGGGTTTCATCGTTTTTTTACAGGAACTTTTAAAGGCAGGCTCACATAATATTTGAGCCTGCCTAGACGATTCGACTTCTTTTATTTTTGACGAAAGAAGCATAAGATTATACCAAAGTGTTGTGTGGTGGTTAGTAGGTATTTTTGAAGTGTACGTATACTTTAAAATCTTAAACCATAGCACAGACTTACCGCCGTATTCAACAACAATACTATGAAGTCTCACAGTGCTCACGAACGCATAGAGTCGGTAAATTGACAATTTTTTATGGGAAAACTGTCAAAAATCTGTACTTGGCTTGCTACTGAACAGAAGTATTGTTCTTGAATACGGGTGTTATTCTGCCAACGAAGTTACCGCAACGCTGTCATGTCACCACGTTTGGGCATTATGTTCATTTGCGTTACAAAGGAAGTGAATCGCAAGCATGCAATGCTAATGCCTTGAACGCAACGTGACACCTGTGTGTGACTTCAAGATCCGCGGTTAAAACGTGGTCAAGATCAGAAACAGACCTTAATGAAAAAAATCTTGTAAATATCAACAATTCCAAACAAATCACACAACGAATCTCTAAGGCCCAGTATTTTAGTAGAGCTGAGAGGTTTGTAAAAATAACCAAGAGGATGGTACTGGTATTCCTTAATTTAACTAGGGGTGGAGTAATTTGGATCGCAACTTTGCTACAAAACAGACGATAGAATGACACACTTAATGACAATGGCGTAAATAATAAATAATAAAAGAAGTTTGCCTATTCAGTTTACATATTTTTATTATTTTTCAGACCAGACCAGACAAAAATCCCTATTCCCTATTCAGTCCTATTCAAAGCTTACAATATAAAAAGATAGATAGTGTGAATTGTTAGCTTCACATGAGCATTACAACATTGTATTCGTTCGACATCTTTTATACATAATAATATCCTCTCGTCTCCACATTGGTAGAAATAAACAGAGCTGCTGGCTGATAGACTCCAAGCGCGCTTGGTTCATCATCACGAATATTCTAGACTACATATATTGTTTCTTTTTTAAAGGTACGGCTCTTCTTTTATTTGTTGAAAGGCATAAAACTTTCCTTTCCTAACTATAGAAAAATGCTGCCAACAGCTCTGCTTTCTGCTTGCATTGCATACAGCAGCCCTGCTTTCTAAGTAGGTAAGTGTGGTGTAAGCTGTTGCAATCATTCCAAAGCAATTCTCATCAAATGCCTTGCTTAGCCGCCTCGGGTGCTGCGCGGCGAAAATGCCGGTGTCGAAACTATAAGCTGTGCGTGCAATCATTTGTCAGGAATTTAGATGCATGCAATAATAACAGCATTTACCTATGTTTGGTTGAAGTTGACCTTTAATAAATGGCCTTGATTTATTTAATGAAAGATGAAATAATGAAAGATCAAAGACAAAGCTTTGTCACAGAAGACGAAACTTATTGAGTCAGTGTTCATCATGATTCTAACAAGAAATCAAAAGTCAGACAAAAGACTACTAGGTAAGGCCAACTTCAATCCAATTAAATTAAGCACACCTATGCTAGAAACAGAAATCAGAGATTAATGGAAATAATTTAAAAAGCTTGTATCAAGCAGTGAAGTTGGGATGATGATGAATTAAGAAGAACTAAATATTATCTAATCTTAACTGATTTAAACAAGAAGTTCACATCCCATTTCCAACTCAAAAGTAGTAAACCGAAACTTATTGAGCCAGTGTTCGTCATGATTCTAACAAGAAATCAAAAGTCAGACAAAAGACTACTAGGTGAAGGCCAACTTCAATCCAATTAAATTAAGCACACCTATGCTAGAAACAGAAATCAGAGATTAATGGAAATAATTTAAAAGCTTGTATCAAGCAGTGAAGTTGGGATGATGATGAATGAAGATGAACTAAATATTATCTAATCTTAACTGATTTAAGCAAGAAGTTCACATCACATTTCCAACTCAAAAGTAGTAAACCAGTTACCCACAAATTATCCAATATACATTCAATATCACGCCCTTCGGATAACGATACGTGTTCAACCAATTCAATTTAATGCTCAATAAAATGCAATTACGATACATTGCGGAAGCTCCAATTAACCAACTATAAAACTAACAGTAACCACGAGGTTAGAAGACACTTAGAAATGAAACTAAGTTAAATATTCGGAGCTATAAAGAAAAAACTAGGAGCTATTGACATTGACGGAAACTGAAGAATAAGATGCTCTAAATTCTGAAAGTTTTAGCTTGGTTTTTTAATTTGAGCAACAATTTTGAACATTCCTAAAATAATTTTATGCAGATAAAATTATTTTGTTGAAAGCGAAGCACTTTGCTTCCACTGTGTCTGTATCGCAAATGATGTTGCATTTCGTTTAAAATCCAATGTAGAATGCGAACTATTACGAGTATATCACCCAGTTTCATCTCTATTTCTTATTTGTTCAACAATAACATAGATCAAGACTTCGTGCCCCGACTACAAAAGTCAAGGCAGACGTGACCGACATCAAACCCTGGCGGATTTGAATAAATCACATTGCATCCACTCATTTGTTAGCACTCGGGAGAAAGGCGTTCGATTCCTCGCCTCGACGCAATCACAGGCTCAATCTAGCTTTTACCGAGTTATGCTACGTTCTCAATTCTCTGTCAGCATTCGGACAGTTTCATCGTGAAGGTGGCTAGAGCATCAAACCCTGGAGCAGCACCTAGAACTATGAGCTTGTCTATAATGCGCAGTTTTACTAAAGTCCCCGATGTTTGAGCGTCTGCTCCAAAAATATTCCGTAGGTTCCTTCCAGCTGCTCGGTCAAGACCTAAAATAGGTAGGTACCCACTAGGCTTTATAAACCATGTTTTTGGGTTACTTGACGACTCTCGCAAAAAGAACATAGGTTCAAAATTGAATTAAATGCTGCTTTTGAAAACTTTCACTGCGACCTTGTATGAACCAGATGTTTCCATTCAGCTGTTACGTTAGTCTCCAGTTGCATAATAGTAGCGAAATTTCACTTAATCGACTTCGCCTTTATCCTTTTAACACCGCACGTCGCATAAAAATGCTATCTGGAGAAAGCTAAAGTTAGGGGGTATGATACCATCTTTTTAACGAGTGTTTTCACACCGTTGTTGATACATTCGAGTTACCGACATTACGTTGATCTTGTTTAAAAAGGTTATTTTTACTAAATTTCGCACACTATTGTTCTCTATATTTTTTTGTTTTAATGCTTGAAATGTCTGCAAGGCACACACAATACTTCATCTTTTTATATTTTAAACTTAGAATAAGTCTTTTTTGTCTGGTCTGGTCTGAAAAGTAACAAAAATACGTAAACTGAATAGGCAAACTTCTATTATTATTTACGCCATTATCATTAAGTGTGTCATTCTATCGTCTGATTTGTTGAAAAGTTGCGATCCAAATTATACCACCCCTAGTTAAATTAAGCAATACCTTCGTCAGACGTCCCTAACACTAATACGAATTATGTGATTAGTTTTCAAAGGGTTCCCCTTTGGTCTGTTTGTGCATTTCAAGTCTGATGGATAGCTTTGTGCATATGCAAATTGTTCCTTTGTCAAATAAGCTTTACTAATGAACGGACATGAGCTTAGGATCAGTCTCTTTTAGTGATTATATTGTTCGCTTTCAATAGATACAATAAGGTTTCTAAAATTTGGCAGTAAAGAACGGAATCATAATATCTTGGGCACAAGTTTTAATTATCATAATATGATAATTATTAAGCATATTATGCTTATTGCTGGGTGAAGCCTGTTTTAAATCCTTCCCAACCTCATTTATCCTGTACTTCCTGTATTTTCTCTGTAGATACTTTATACTTAGTCAATCGTCTACTTCCTGTTTGCAGAAATAACTTAAAACATAAAGTTTCACATGAGCTCCAAGTTTTACCGCACCGAATTTCACAAGAATTCGTGCTCCTTTTTAATATCTTTCTAGGAAGCAATAAACGCTTTAAACACTTCCAATAATTGCGGCTGCCGGGCGATATCTGGGTGTTTCGGCACGGAACCGACATATTTGAACCTAGAGCTTACTTTAGACTTTAGCCAGCACTATTTTTGGCGATAAGTTGCCGACGGGCTTCCGCTGCAAGGGGTTATATGGAATGGTCCTGCTTTACTTACAGAATGAGAAAAAGATGATAAGCATTCAGACATTAAAAGATTATCAGCTGATGTAAAAAATAACAATGTTACAATGGCTTCCTGAGCAGAGTCTCTAACAATTTCATGGCACACGTACGATGCACATCGCCATCTCCAGCTCCGTCAGGGAAGCTGGGCAGCGAACGCGTTAAAGGTAGGCTACTGTTAACGCATTCACTGCCAGCCTACTTGAAGGATAGAATATTGTCATAGCCCGTCATCAATAGTATCTAATCTAAACAAAAGTCTGAGCAAAAATCCTTCCTATACCTTTTATGACGGATCAGGAAAAGATCCTGACAAAGGCAAACGAATTTCAATCAATACTGCTTGATTACCTACTTACCAACGAACCAAGTGAACCGTATACCGTACATAAATCTTGTCCGGCTTTTCTCTGGCAGCACTAATCGGAAGTAGGCGCAAGCGCAGGCACCGTTATCGACAGCTGACTCGAAACAATTAACCAGCTGAAACTGTGAATTGCGGCTCAGCGAGCCTCTGTCTCTTTAGCACTCATTTTGTTGTTTAGTTGAGAATTAACGTTAAATTATTTCAGGTTGTTTTTCAGGTATTTCACGTGTATTTCCTAAGAAAATGGTGCACGTTATTCACGGTTTTAAAATTCTGTAGTTTTAGCATGTAGGCGTCAAATGCAGCAACTGGCAGGGTAGCTCTCTCTGAAGCATGCATTCTGCTCCTATTGTCTCGAATCTCGCCCTGGCTTGAAAAATTACCACAACTTGGGTCTCTTCAAAACACGAGTGAATAGATATCCTCTAGACCTTCGTGACGTGTGAGACCTTCGTCGTCGGCCACATCGTCAATTTCCATCAGGACTCACCTGATGGAAATTGGCGGTGAAACGAAGGTCTATCGAACATGGAAAAAGATATATAATCATACTTTCAGAATGTGTTAATTCTTATAATCACACTAATAATTATCAACAACTATTCAAAATTACTAATTAATAAAAATTACCATCAAATATTTTCTTCGTTCACTTCATCAGTCGACTAAATCGTTTCTCTTTCACCGTTCCCAATATCCACTCTAAAGACCATTGCCGGTCTATTAGTTTCTATAGCATTAGGCACAGTTTATTTCACAGTTACTGTAGCAAAATGTCTAGATTATGTAACAGTTGGTGCGGTGAGAGGTTTAATCTGATGGTTGCTAATGATGAGCTCATTAACTGGGCGGGTCCTTGCGATGGCTTCATTAAGTCTCGTCAGGTTGGATAACACGAATCGATGGGCATCGGTGGCTTTTATATTCCGTTTCTTGATGTCTATTAGATGTTTGGCCTAGTGGGGGGTAGGTAGGTATCTGCGGACTTGATCAGCACTTAGAAGCTAGATTGACCTAGCTTGTTGTGGGGATCAGATCTTGATAGTCAATACTAGTTTTTAGTTGCAATTTTCTTTTTTAATAAAGCTAGCATGGAAGTCTTACAAGATTAGGTAAGACGTCTTGTAAGACGTCTTACCTAAAAAGTTAAAAATATACTTCTAGTTATTGTTTAAATTGTAAATACTAGTTCTAATTTGTTTTTATTATTTGATTGTAGTTTTAAAAAAAATCTAAGAAGTCTAGTTATTAATCGTTCGTATAATAGTATCAGACAGATTTCAGAATCAACTATTTAACCATTTCCTTACATAACATAACATTGGCATAATCTAAATATTCTATTTTATTATGTGCACTTATATTTTCCCATCCCTTCCCCCAATCATTCCATTTGGTCCAGAAATCGACAAAAAACATGAGAAAATCCATGGTGCTTTCAACTTTGCAAGAACTAATAAGTATTTTTGGCTTCTATGCAGATATGGCAAGGCAGACATGATTTACATATTTATCGAAATCACCATAGCACTGAGATCCCCCTTCTAATATAAATTCAAAAGACATTTTTCAAACTTATAAAAGCAAATTCTACAATTTATCTTTCGTGATAGCTTATCGTCACAGAGCAGTGAGAGATGGCTGAATTATAACTCTATCAAGTTGGAATAATGGTTATTATTGTAACAATGGAGCACCCACGCGAATCGCAGTAAATATAGCCCCGTAGGAAGTTACAACGTTATATTAGCTAGACTTCTTATTATTACAAAGGAATACTTTACAGGTTTGTCTAGAAATGTTGGTCTATAGATAAACATTTAGCGCCCGGATTGATTAGACTTCATAGTATTGTAGTTTACGGTAAGTTCTATATTTTTCATGTGTTTTTGTTCTCTTGTCCGGTAATAATATTTTTGGCCCGAAACACTTATCAAAAAGTGCAAAATGCTATTAACATTCACATGTACCCTCGCCCTTAGCAACAAGGTTTATGGCACTGAGTACAAGAATTCAGAAAGTTCTATAAATACTTTCGCTTCCGCCAATTGCCAATAAAATCCAGTAAATTTCAAGTGACATCACTTTCACAATTCACATGCATAATGATATCACCAACACAGCTTACACCCACATGCATCCTTATAAATGAGGTGCCACAAATTAGTTGAAATCATCAGTAATGGTCCAGATAGCTATGTATCAAAATACACTCGTACATCTGGTTTAAACTTGGTAGACCGTTGCACTCCCCTTGATCTTTACTTACCTATGGCGGTAGACATAAAAACAATTATATATAAAACAATTATATATATACAAAGATAAGTCTTATTTATAACTTAGACTTGTTTTGATGAATAAAATCCTCGTTATTTTATTTTTAATAGCAACTACCAGTCTAATTTTAAGGATTTTGTTATTATAGTGCGTAAGCCCTCACACTTAGGGTAATTTATCAGAAATCAAATTCCCGTACTGAGAGAGGTTGCGTCGAAATGCTTTTTTTTCGGAATTTATTGAATTTCTTAGAGTCAAATGTTACATTTTTAGTCAAAGTACCTTATTTAATAGAACAACAAAGGACCTATATTGTTTTTGAAGTAGGGGCCAATATTGCAGACCAGGACAGAGACGTTGGTGGCGCTTCAAAATAAATGTGTGCGCGGTGAGTCACCGAAAATGGTATTTTATGCACTTGTCCAAAAGTAACATGTTGTATTAGCCATTGGATGTGTCGAAAAACCTTAATACCAGGAGATGCGTGATTAATGTGATCATAGACAAAATGTAACAGCTGTCGAGGACTTTGGCTACATAACCAAAGTCCTTGGCAGGAGCTTTCCAAAGCCAAAATTGAAAGCAGTTATAGAACTAATAATTGTACACCATGCTGCCGCGCCGGGAGTAGGAAAAGAACCTCTTCTTTCTTAAAATAGTCGCTTATTTGCACGTTAACTATCTATTGATCTAAATTTCTAGATTTGAAACGAAAATATTTTCTGTTCTAGTAACTTTATATCAACGTTTAGGTATACTCAAGGGTACAAAACAAGGGGTGGCACCCTAACAAGCAGGGTTGGCAAAGTCCTTAGTGACATAACTTCTACCCCTGAATTAAGGAGATACAACGCACCCCATGTCATTGATGAAGCAAATTTACATAAGATTTATTACAATCAACAATGTTAGTAAATTATAAAATACAAGAGAACAAGCAACAAAGAGAAAAACTATAACACTTTATTGCTATAAACAAAAGAGATCATGCTATTCAAAAGTCAATAAACCATAAAATGGCAATATGATAATAGAAAACATGAAACCTAAATCCAATGTTAAAATATAGCTATAAAAAAGCTTTGGGTTTAATAGGCAATAATTTTAATCTTAGTTCATACGAATACTGGTATGTATATAAATGTAGTACGTAGACTTCTAATACTTTAACGATATCTCGTAAATAAAATGTAAATGATGTTTAATTTATTTATTGATTGTAAAATAAAGTCATTTTAAATTAAACGATGAACGTCGTAATATTTACTCTCGTACAAGAAGCCTACCAGCTGCTGTCAAATTAAATTGTGCTTGAACTGTGTTCCGAAGTAAATCTAGAGTTGTTTGAAACAGGTTAATATTAAATGAATTCATTAAGATTATATTGTGACTAAGTATTCAATAATTATATTACAAAATAATTGCCTCGTATTTCTAAAAATAGGACGGTAAAATTCATATTATTTATTTCAGATGATTCGGTAATCCATGGTAGGTGTATACTTCCTCGAACCCTTTTGTTGTTTCATCGATCTCGTGAAATTACTATATTACCTATAACGTACTCTAATTTGAAGTTTCACGTAGAGACACCTGTGGTTGAAAGGAACTACAGACGCGATCACGGTATGTATCTTGCGCAACAGAAAGTAAAGGCAACCGCATGGTTATTTGGGGTTTATCAATAGATACTTGTGTCGTGGTTGAAAATTATTCGAAAGGTTAGTCACGAACAAATTCTTGTGAGAAAGCGAGTTTTCAATCTTGAACGCAATGTTTCTCTTGTGTTGATGGAAGTAGAATTTTACGGTCGATAGGTACGGTGCCTAGTCTACCCGTATTGGGTAATATGGGTAGACTAGGTGTAGGTAGGTAAGTTAAGTATATTGGATCTTATTTGTAGGTAAATAGTTTCTAAAATATATTTAAAACTTTTAGGTATCCTACTACCTAACCAACATGTAGAGTCACTCAATTGAGTTGAAGGTTTCCTCAATTTTATCATTTTGGCTGATATTCAGTACCTACACCTGTACGGCTTGGCAGAGCTAGTCTATATGAAAAGATCAAGCGATTCCCTGTCCCTAGGTATAGGTATAATTTAATGTCAAACGAAGCACAAAAAGAAGTTAGTGCCTATTGGTACTACATATTTAGGATTACCAGGTTGTAATTTGCCGTAAAATCCCTTAGTCATATCTTGATGATTTTCGGAGTCAGCAACTTATTATCATCATTGTTTTGACACAGATGTATTCCAGGAAACCTGGTGGAAAACAGCTAGTGACTGTTGTAGTGATGTTGAAGGAAGTGGAGGAGACCTCTACCGAACGTTAGATAATCTGTGCCTTGTCGGAGCACACAGCAAATATCCAACTATCTCCACTAAAATACCATTTTGACAGAATGGTTCAAAAGTTGCCTGAAGATTGCACAAAATTATAGGCAAATCAGTTGTAAGTAAGCGCTTATTCCTTACACCATTGAGTTTGCTGTGTTAGCAGTACCCTCATGCTTGTCGTTCAAGTGCGCAAAAAGGTTGCTGTTTTTTTGCTTTTTTTCGCTGCGCATGTTTGCCGATGACTTCGGCCGGTCTTTGTGACGTCATTGCGCAGGCACAATGATTGATTTACATCGACCTTATTTCTGCTTAAACGTTAAATATTTAGTAAAATGCTTACATTAGCAGAAATATTTTAATATTTACAACAATAACTTAAAAGAGGGATACACGAAGGCCTACTGATCGAAATAAAAAAGTAATACTTTATTAGTCTTTTTTGTGCCAGGCTAGTGTGCTGTGTGGTGCCGGCAGAATTTGCACCACCCCAGTTCTTCCCGCGGGTATCGTAAGAGGCGACTAAGGGATATTCGCCGGGGGCGGGCAGCAGCGCCCCCTGCAGAACAATTTTACCACCGAACTGCGATCCCCAACACGCATGTCCATCGTGGGGATTATGGGCATTACCCATATGAGATAAAAGCCAATAAGGCGCTTAACAGGAGGAGGCCTGCGTCCAGCTGTGGACCAATAAAGGCTGGTGAGGTGCAGTGAGGTGAGTATTTTTTGTGAATCTAGATTCTCTCCTGACTTGACAATGACAATGTCCTTCCCCAGGATACAATCCCAGTCAAGTGACATAAAAAGCCGTTCGGTCGTGAAGTCGTACAAGAGTAGGTACACATAACAGACAGACAGAACTAAGTACTTAGATACCTTCGTATTAATAATACCAACCAGTTATTGAAGTAGGTACATGTAGATGTACTCGTAACACTGGATCTAATTCAAATACAACCTACCTAATCAGTACCGGATCAAATTGCACTTGCAGTCAAATGACGTTGCTACAACCATACATTCATTTAGCTATTCAAACATCAATAAATGACCTTTTCAATCTGCTTCTATTCATACAAGAATATCTTCCAGGAAGATAGACATTATCAGTTCTTTGGATCGATTAGCTATCAAATGAGATGAGGCTGCCATTAAACTTTTGGATAAGAGTCTGAGATTGAGGGGTTTGTTCTATTGGTTGCCAACTACAGAAATTATGAGGCTTTTAAATTAAATCTTGTTGCAGCTCGGTTCTGACTCAGATCTGAGCTGCAGCAAGGTTTGCATAGTTTTATCTTCTTCATCTTCAGGTTCAATTGATTCAAGCGAACTCCATCTGTAGTTATAAAGGATTCATGATTGACAACGCTTTTGAAATTATTGCGGAGAAAAAAATAACACAGACGTTCTGGCTGATTCATACACGACCTGAAAAATTATCTAAAAAATTATATGCGGAACATTATATTTGCGCTACTGTGCGCGTAAAACTAGTGACTTTGCCAACAGCTTTGCATAAAAATCAGGTTAGGTACCTGATTTTTATGCCTGGTGGGTCTGGTGGCTATTAAAGAAGTAGCGACGTAGTACATTACCGTGGTAGCACCACCCTGGTAGACAATTATATAATATCTCAAGATACGAGTAGTAACTTAACTGCCCATGATCTGATTAAATGAATAATTTACATTTAGTCACAATTTTCATATCTGATTGATTTCGTATTGTGAGCCTGCGTGCGTGCTCGGCTATGACATGCGTTACCGGTACTTTCGACCAAGCAGTTAAAAAAAAATATCAAAAAGCAACATTTTTGAGCAATACGCGTGCACCGAAGACGTTTTGGTACGATGAATTGAGATGAACAGCTCAGCGAAAATTGGGCGAGGGCGATTGATGCGAAGTACTCAGGAAGTATTCAGGGCAAAATCATTTTAAAGGATTCCAAGGTCTCGCTAATATTTTAAATGCGGAAGTTTGTATGTATCGGTGTATGGTTGTTTCTTGGTTATTTCTTCGTGACAAAAGGACTGCCCAATGTCTACTAAATTAATCGCATCACCATAACATTGATATAGTCTTAGAATGACACATTTTGGCATTTTACCTTTGATGAAAGAAACTACAGATGAAGGGACGCGCGGGGAAAAGTGTTAAGGTTAAAAACAATCTATCAATCTCTCCTTGCAAATAGCACCGCACGCGCTATCTACTAGCTAGAGTTTATTTCATCTAAGGACGATTTTGTGTTTTGTCATAGTAAAGCGATTGGTTTGCAGAATTCGGCCCCTGAAATTTTTAATGGGGTTTTAGTTACGACAGAATATAAAAGAAAAAGGCAAACGAACCCCTCATATTTTTTTAGTTTTGGAATCATTGGTAATCTAGACATTTTTGTTCAAAATTTTCGAAGCATATTTGATATTAGCAGAAACCCTAGGTATTGGACTTTCGAAATATGATTTCTTATTATCTTCCCCATCTTCCGCAACTATGATTCTGTAACCATTTATGGCGTATACGTATACCTATGACGACATAAATCGAGATAATGAGACAACGTGTGCCGAAACAGCGCTGCAGGGCGTCATCGGATTGCTTTATGATTATTTGCATTCGTGTAACAGAATGTAAGCCTGAAGACAATTATCTGGTACCTACATTTGTATCGCATAAAGGTGCAAAAGAATATGTGAAAGTGAAGTGATTAATGAACTTTTGTAAATTGGAAGTTACCTTTATCAGTTCATTGTGTAATCGATCCGGTTTCTTTTGGTAGGTTTCTTCTAGACAAGGGGGTATAACTAGTTGTCTTCTAGACATTTGCGATAGGTAGGTTAGGTATAATGTAATGACATTTGGTGAGATCTAGCCACGACATAAAAAGTGGAAGTTTAACAGCAGAACTTTACTGGTATACGTACCTGAGTAACAAAAGTTATTACCATAAATCAAAAGTCATGGAAATTAATACCTCATCAAAAGTCATGTTCAATTTAAACGAAACAATTATGGAGAAGGCAATGAAAATGTTAGATTTTACGATATTCAATGAGAAAAGAAATAAAATACAGACGTTGCAGATTAAGCAAACAGAGTATTTCAAGAAGTATTTTTTGTATATTTTCTGACCTAGGACGATGTGGAATAACTTTGTATTTAAACTATTACGTGAGTAGAGTGCTATTTCATAATTATTTTACCAGTGCGTCGTAAGAGCAGGACTATACCAAGATATTATTGACCTATAAAAAATTCTTAAACCTATTTGCAGTAACAATACTCATATCTAGAGCAAAAGCAGCGTGCGAGTCCAGTCTAATATGTGGCTCTGATGGAGTAATATACGAAAGCACGTGTGACTATGACCGAGCTGTAAACAAGAACCCTAATCTAACACCGACACTCTTAGACGCCTGTACCAATAACGTTGACGACTTGAAGCGGGCATTGGCGATTTTGGACATAGTAAGCAAAGATGTCAACACAGATTTAAGAGTAGCTCCGTCCAGGTTTCCACTCCGTCAACAAGGATCCAAGGTACCGGGTAAAAGAAAAGATAAACTAATAAAAACGCAAATGATTTATGATAAATATTACGAATAATATTATTAATAATAACAGTTCTTTTCTAATTATTTTTTTACAATCCTTTAAAAAATACTGCCGTGAAAGAGTTACAATACAATGAAGAATATTCGGTACCTAATAATTCATAAATAAAAATACATAAATCAACGTGATTTATTTTCGTAATTGGTTTTACCTGATATAAAAGAATTTAGTGTAAAATTTTACAAACCCAGAAAATTAATTTAGTAAAAAAAATTAGATGTGATCGTAGTCTAAGATTAAGGAAACAGGCGTAGACAATACAAATCACGATCATTCATCATCATACGCAATATTCTCATTAGCCTGGCTATCTTCCGTAGCCATAATTTGTGTCCATTTACGGCGACTGACATCATAAGTCGAGACATAGCCACGTGTTCCGATTCAGATTGACACGGTTGTTTTATGACTCTTATGAATTTCAATTTTGTATTTTAAAGAAGTTCGTTATGGACTCGGATTGAACGGAAAAGCTTTGTAAAGTGCGTTTTTTTTCAAAATCCTCTTCTCTTCTCCTCTTCATAATCATAATCTTCATACATCTTACCAGCGTCTCTTTATCCTACCTACCTTTATATACATACATTATTATAAAGCTATCGTAGGGCTAGGTGGTGCAGTGCACCAGGGCCCCATAGCTCAGAGGGCCCCCTAACCTAAGCTTTAACCTCGAGGCTGCTCAAAAGTTTTTATTTCTTGTTTGGATTCTTTGGAATCAGCATTAAGCGCTATCGAAATTCACCGGCGAATCAGAAATTACTTTGAAAAAATTGAATCCGACAATATGGTCCAGAAGGGTTAATACAATAACTGCAGTCCTACTTAGTTTTTTAGTTATTATTAAAGCATTGTCCGAAATAACGCTGAGAGTTCCAGTAAGACGAGCGTAGTGAAGCAGAAATTATAAAAACAAAAACGCTTAATTTTGAGTTCGTATTTCACTACGAACACACACAAAACAGGATCAATTATGTTTCCAAAATTTTGCAAAAACGTGATATCGCTTTGGACGAGGCGAGTAAGCCTTTGGATGTAAAAAGGTAAATTGAAAAAAATTGTATTGAGTGCAGTTTCTCAAACGTACAACGTTTTATTCCAAAAAATTTGCTCAGCATGAATGAAACGACTTTATTTACAATATGTGATCAGTTTCAAATGAACGATATAACAGGACCCAATTTTTCGCTGCAATTTCTTAATGTACATCATGTGTGTATCACATTCATTTGACGGAGAGGATGGACCACTCCATTCTCCAATTTTGCAAATAAATTATAACGAAATTTGCTGAAATTTGTTTTTTTGACCTTACGGAAGTGTATACAGCAATAGCAATGCTACTGTTTCACACAATTCCTGCTAGTTCCGCGGCAGTAGAAAGATCTTTCAGTAAACTGAAGATTATAAAAAAATACTATTTAAGAAACAGCATTGCACAAGATCGCCTCGGGCATTTATCATTAATTGCGATAGAAAATAAGGCGGCATCAAACTTGGATTTCAGTGAAGTTTAGAGACGAATTTGCAAAAATTAAAGCGCGCATTTAAATTGGACTGAAAATTTTGTTGGATTTTATTTGATTATGACTCATCTGTATAATAAATCACACTAATATTATAAATGCGAAAGTTTGTATGTTTAGATGTATGGATGTTTGTTACTTCTTCACGCCAAAACTACTAAACGAATCGGGCTGAAATTTTTATAGATATAGAAGCCTGGAATCAAACATAGTCTACTTTTTATCCCATAAAACAGTTCCCATGGGACATAAATAACCTTTAAACGTTTCCATAGAAACAACACGTGCGAAGCCGCGGGCAGAAACTAGTATGTTATATAGCCATGTGCGTCGTTGTTTACTTATTATAACCCATGTAACACATAGGTAAAGATTCTACCCCTCATAAAGACGACACGTATGGATTTATCCTACTAGGGTTTAGTTCAAGCTATGTGGAAAGAGGTGGGGGCCAAATTCTTTCTCAATGCACCGGGGCCCTTGTCCACCTAGATTCGCCACTGACATTTTACCTATAGTGCTAGGCTTTATATTTGGTTTCACCTTATTTTATTATTAAGTTTACTAGCTTACACATACCAATTTAAACTTTATTGAAGTATGTAGGTATAGCGCTAAAATATACAGCTTATAATCAAAAGGATCTAAATCACCACCTTGTGCCACACCATGCTATTAAACCGGTCAGTGACCTTAAACAAAAACTGTTCTATAATCGAGCCAAGGCGTTATTTGCTATAAGTTTTTTCAGTGTAAGCTTTGTACATGAGCTTGGCTAAGTATCTGCTCGTACCAGACGTATTGAATAAGTTGAGATCGAAATTCTTAGGAAACTTAATGTAAAACGTGACACGATTCGTTTTTACAATCGGTTTTTTCTTATTGCTACTGCCTCTGTGGAAGCGATTACTCATTTTGTTGCGCAAACGCTGGAAATGAAGTGGATGGAAGAAAACGACCCCCAAAAAAATGGCAGAAAATAATATAGTGAATTTTATATTCAGTATATTAAATTATGTTCTATTTGCAAAACTTAGGAAAGTGTTGGTAATTTGAAGGCATTCAGACCACGCGCAGAGAAGAGTTAAAAACATTTGTCCCAAATTTTACAGCCGTGTAATTTTCATTTTTGGACTTATCTAAGATTTAAGAATACCTTGTAATGCGATAGCACTTGTGAGGTCAATACTTGCAAAGCGAATAAAAGGATATGAAGCAGAAAACAAACATAAAGCATTTATTTCATCTTTTCAAGAGCCAAGGCCAAGAGGGATGCCCGATACGATTGTTTTGATTACAATGAAAAAGCACTTCAGATGTAAGGCAATATTTATGGGCAATCTCTCTACCTGTTATGTGATATTGTCAGTAGCAGAAAACTAAAATTCCAATCGAAAAGAGAGCAACGTAAGTGACAGCATGTCTGAGCCACTCCATTGTTAATCAACAGCAGATGGCTGTAGACATCTAGTATCTACACCTAAAATATACTACAGAAGTAAAGAAAAATCAGTTGAGTTCAGGTGTGAATGTTTAAACTTATACGTTTCGAAGTAAAATTTAAAATATTCGCAGACTTAACCTGTAGGTTTGTCTACTTACAAATAAATGTAGAGGATTTATTTGTAAGTAGGTAATTTGATTATCATAAGGATAAAGAAGGTACCTTAATCATGAATCACTGTCCAGCTTTGGACTCATACGACGTACCTTATGATGAAAAATTATAGAAGTAGTTAGTTCGAAGACGCAGTAGAGCGATTTGTTTGAAAAGCAAAAACTCAACCTTGGAGCAAGTCATGGCATTTTTTGTCGTGAACCATTAATTATCTTTTCAATGTGGAATCACAAAGAGTAGTAAATTGTACCATAACGCTTTTGGTTTATTTGCATAAAAACTAAAAAACATCGACAATGGACGTTTTGTTAATGTCACACATAGTTAGAGGCCAAAGACATTTTAAGTACGTACTTACATATATGTCATATATGGAGTAGTGACGAAAAACTTGTTAAGCTTAGCAAAATATATAATAACAATACGAATAAGGAAGACGATGTTGATAAAATAAGTGTTCAACAAAATAGCTTCTTACCAGCAGTAAAAATAATACCTGTAAATGTATAGGACAACAAACCTCACATAAAGATAAACAGGCGCTAAAAATTCACGATTGTCATCGAATCACAATATAACGCGTCAATACCCACGACCATTCTACTTTCTCCCCTAAGCTTCAGTCAATAAGAACCATAAGAAACAATTCCAACATCTGATAAGTCTAATAAGGCCGTATCCATATTTGTAAACATGATTCTCTCGAGGACTCTATATGGGCTTCTTTAGAAGATGATTTTAATAATCTCATGCCAATATTTATTGGTAATGATGCACATTAGTTTGTGTATTTACTGGTTCACTAATTGGATGAGATGGTTGAAGATCAGTAATTTAGATTGCCTCTACAGCGATGTAAATCGTTGGTTTGTAATGCAACCGTACGGGTTGCATTATCTTGGGTATTGATTTCTTCAACTATTTCTATTAGTATATGTTTTTTATTTAATAACTTTATATGGACTTGCGTGTGTCATTGAGAAGTTTGGGGGGAAACCTTTGCCCAATTCGCGAAATTTCTAGTGTTTCACTCCCAGCTTTTTTGTCATCAGTACATGGTAGGTAGGTACTAAAGATCTTGTTCATTTTGGCTAAATGTTCACAAAATTCTTGACGTTGAACATAAGATATTTTTTCGGTTTTGTAACGCCTTTGTTTACAAAAAATATTCTATTCTATTTTCCTAGATTCTGGAACCGAGTATCTAATGTCGTTTTGTTGTTTTTTTCATTGTTAAAAAAAGGCAAATAAAAAAAATAGGTTAAAAGAATATTTTTGATGATAACATAAATTAACATTTTCTTGTCTAAAATTTTTTTCAAAGATTGAAACAGAAATTTGATGAATCTATGAATAAGGAATGGATACCTAATTCACCTTTTAAATAACCAAATAACGCAACAATGTCGGAAGTACAACGAATAAATACGAATACAAAACTTTATGAATAATACAAACAAGTTGATGGGAGTTTAATGCTAACAAACAAGATAGACTTGGTAGGTATCAGCGCGATTTGTTCCCATGAAATCTGTACTGCAAATAAAACAAGCACGCACGGTTTTCTCACGGCATGATATGTTTGTACCTACCTACATTTACCTAAGTTATGCCTATATACAAGATAGATATCTATATATCTATATAGATAATACATTATTCACAGAAACTTATATATAAAACAGTATGGTACAGAAGGTAACAGAATTGGCGGCCTTATCGCTTAAAGCGATTTCTTCCAGGCAACCAAAGCTTAAAAGAGACGACAAAGGATGGCGGAGCTAATTACAAATATAAAACTAATACAAACTTTAACAAACTAAAATAATCCTAATACACATATACCTACCAAATAGAAATATAAACTAATACATAACAACAAATACAATAGTGACTTTGAGAGACATACTAATTACTTACTTAAATAATATGCGTAAACTTTTCGTTTAAAAGTGTGATGAGATGTGGATTTTTTTATGTCAATAGGTAGATCGTTCCATAGTTATATATAATGTAAGTTTTACACAAAGAGGCCTATTTAAGGTAGGTTTGTAGATCAAGAAAATAGGTAAGAAAAGGAAAATGAAAAATCATATATAATTATACGTTTTCCTGACTTCCTAAGCAAAATATGCAAACGTACCTACCTAAATCAGCAGGAACCATTGAAAGTCCCTTACAATTATGTTTAATTGTTGAATTGGTTTTAAGTAATCTTTTAAGCATACTAAAAGATTTACGACCTTGCATCATAATTGGAAAAAAATCCAACGTAATTTACAACAAAGGAATTCAAAACAAAGAACTCGACGTCCGGTGAGTACCAAATGTTAGCGGCAATAAGCAGATCATCAATCAAAGTGCCAAAAGAAATATCTTCAAATGTAAAGTTAATTTAAATGTAGTTAAAGTATCAGAACCGAGGTCTATGACGGAATAGATCTGATAGCAGAATAATGATATACTTGTTAATGTGCCTAATAATCAGTTTGGAATACAAGTAGCAATGATTGACTTTTGACCAAGGCCTTGTACATAATGGTATATGAAGTTAGTAGATAAAGTAAGGGTTAAGTTTATGTTTGTATAACGGGACTGGCATATTCGCTAAGCGAATAAAGTCCTTAAAAAAAACTCAGAATTAAAAAAAAAAAAAAAAAAAAAAAAAAAAAAAAAAAAAAAAAAAAAAACATCAACATCATCACAAGACATCTAATTATGATAAGGAACTAGCTGCACGTGGTGATGTGACTTTGAAGCCTTATAGCTAAGTGATTGATAATAATTATCCTACAATTATTACAAATGTGAAAGTTCGTGTGAATGTTTGTTACCACTTACGAGTATCTCCATAACTACTTAACCTATTTAGTTGAAATTTGGTATGTACATAGATAGCTTAAGTTCTAGAATAACACACAACATAATCTTATTTTCAAAAATTAACCTCTGTGGGGGTTAAAAAGGGTGGTAAAGTTTCTATAGAAAATTATTATTCCTTGGTTCGCTTCACTCAAACAAAACTCGGTATAAATAAACTGTAAGTAATACACGTATTTTTAAAATTTACAATACAACCCCCTATGGGTTGTGCAATCAATTTCCACGCGGGTGAAGCCGCGAGGCGCAGCTAGTAAATCTAGTACCTAATCAACTTTGATAAAAAGTAGAAGTAAAAGGATCATGTAGTGCCTATGCTAACATAATCAAGCTGATTAGCTGACTAATAGGTTTATGCTTATCAATGACAAAGAAATGCTTTTGTGTTTGGTGAATCTTCATAGTTTTATAGATCCATAGATCGCAAAAGCTGCTTCAAAATATAACTGGTAGGTAAGTAACCTACTAACTAATTCGTTTATTGACCACATTAGACTTGAGATTGATTGGGTACATCTTCCACATGTACCCCATCCCATGTGTGTGTGTGTGTGTGTCGCCGACGCCAGCTATCCTGATCCAACCCAAGTACAGCTTGATAAGCTTCAGCGGCTCCAAAACTTCTGCATACGCTTGATCTTCGGTCTGCGCAAGTATGACCACATTACAGAGTACCGCGATAAGCTAAAATAGTTACCAATCCGTGGTCGCCGGGACGCACACTTCCTCTCTCTCCTATATTCTCTTCGTCCCAAATACTCCTCGGTACCTCAAGGAACGGTTCAAGTACCTGCACCAAACTCATACCTACTCCCTTCGCTCCACTGAAACCCTTTTGTTGCAAACTCCCTGCCCCTTCCATGCTTACAGTTAATCGTTCACCTACATGCCACCAAACTATGGAATACCTCACCTACCCCAATAAGACAAGCTAAATCTCTCCCTATATTTAAACATAAATGGTCTATGAGCACGTTCTTACTTCTATTTCCAATTGATAATATAAATTTATATATGTGTATACCTACTCTCTATACTTAGTATTTATTTACATTTATGTATTAGTATTTGTTTAAGTATGTTCTACGCCACCGTCTATATCTGTACAATAGTTACGTGTCCATCCAAAGGTTGCCTGGCAGAAATAGCTCTTAGCGATAAGGCCGCCCATTGTGCAACTTTTTCTGTGTTTGTGTTTTTCTGTTCTGTTTTTTATCTTTAATGGTGTATAAAGAGTATTTGTATTGTATTGTTGTTGTTGTATTAGACAAATCTAAACATCTTAACGGTTAAGTAAATGGAAAAGTTTGGAACCCATACGTGGGTTCAGATGTGTACACCGTTTATCATCTTCATCGTGATAAAGCATAAGTGCGTTAATGCGTTTCCAATCGAAGAAAGTTGAAGAATGTCATTACCTGAAACAAAACACAAAACATAAGGCTGTTGTTTCTGTTTATAGCAATTACGTAGAGTGTGTGCACTTACAGGTACAGTTGGAGCACGACAGGTACTTGATTAAATAAATAAATAAATAATGCTGGACCATCCACACAGCATCATCTAGCCCCAAAGTAAGCAGAGCTTGTGTTATGGGTACTAGATGACTGATAAACTTAATACAATACATAACATAGAGAGATATATAGGAGACCCAACCCAAACTATAGTATGTATTAAAATATATGGCTTCAGCATAGAATCAAGCGTCTAAAGAATAATTATTTCGACCATAAATACTTCTCAAATGGTTTTATTGTGATTGAAGTCTCACAAAGCTTCGCTATAACTGTTCATAAAACTGGTCCTGTTACAAATTAATGATTTTAAATTACACTTCTATAAAGTGATTCGATAGCACTCAAAGTCATTGCTCGGCTGAAGGGCCTGTCGACCGCTATAAATGAATCGATGTACACAATACAGGCAATCACTGTCGAAAATTGTAATAACACTGCCAACCAATAAAAGATCTTATCTCTCGGTAATATGCTTTATATCTAATAACAGTAATGTTTGGCAATACGATACAATTGTTGGCTTCTGGAGCATTCCGTCACGTCTCCCTGGTCTGTCTGACCGACATGCGACACTTAGACAGGGATAAAGTTAATGTAAATTGTTTTATAAAATGCCCTGTATTACAACTGATTTTATATGAAGGTATCTAATGTATTTGCCCCTGTAAATAACACCTACTTATAAAAAAGAATTTGCAATATGTTATTGCAATTATTTACGATTATTCTTATTTCAGCGGGCAAAAGACTCCTTTGTCTATACCTACTCGCGTAGGTATCCATCCATCTTAAACCAGCTGGACCCACGCCTTAAACAACATATTGTTTTAGTAAAATACAGTCTTCAGGAGCCGTGTTTAAAATAAATTACAACAGCTTAACCAGATCATTGGCCTGGCCACCGAGGATTAAAAAACAAACTTTAAAATAAGAACAAAATGGCACATTGCGGGACCGCATAATGTTTCGGCGCGAAAGTTCGTTACAAACTTGTAGGCATATTTCCTCGTCATACATATCTAAGGTGAACGACACTTTGAATCATCGGCAAACAGAAAACAATATTTTTTATCGTCTTTTACAATTTATTACCTATGTTATGCAAAGATAAAGACACAAGGGCAGTTGTTTTGGAGGCCACTTAGCGGCAAGTTCATGGACTCTCGAGTGATTCATGATTTCAATTGGCAATACGGTGTGAACGTTGCAAATGAGCACTAAACTTTTTCAATTGCATTGCATACAATAAAACGTCTCTGTATCTCCACTCTGTCATCTTTGTTATGGTATGATAAGAATCAAAGGTGTTATACCCAGCGGTTTAACTCCAATTGTGCCGTGACCTACTCGCTAGCCGAACTACTGACCAACTACGGAAACTGATGACTTCGCGAGAAGATAAATACATCAATTAGTAAACACACATAATATTTTTATTTTCAGCACTGCTTTTGAAATGAAAAAGACAGATAGATAATACTTTATTTGTACCACACAAAGACAGAAAACAATACAGAAATAGATGCTATGAGTAGACAAAGTACATAGACGGCCTTATCGCTACGAGCGGTCTCTTCCAGACACACAACAGACATACAACTTGGGATGGACTGGACATGTAAGAACTAAATAGACGGTGGCACTCGAAAAACTACTACTCTTTCAAGAATCTCTGTAGAAAATAGTGTCATTTTTCTTATCAGCAATTTCACTTAGCAAGATTCGTAACCCGTAGCCCATTGCACAGCGATTTCACAATTACTAAAACGATCGTGCCACCCAGCACTTGAACAATGGGACACTCATTAATTAGATTTCGTAACTAAACCTAAAGAACTTTACGAGACATTTGTGAAATCAATGTTATCTAAGTACAGGGAAGAGCATCTATATCCGGGATGAAAAATAAATTAAAAATATTATGTAGGTAGGTAACATTAGAAAAAAATAATGGTAATACCTACGAGTATGCAGAGTTCACTCAAATTCAAAGATACGTAGATTGAGTGCCCATGCAATTGTAAATTTTGTCAAAAACGACATAGCCTCTTGGATGTTACAAGAAACTCATACTTGGAGCTCGACTTATGCAGCGGACGGCGTAGTTCGCCTCGCTGAAGCTAAAAAGGAGTTCCTCAATTAAAACATTTCTTATTTAAATAACACCGATGAACAGAGAGATCATTGTAGTCATTTCACAAGTCTGCAATTATTTTGATTGGAGAATTGGCAATGCCTAATGAAGTTGCAGGCATCACGATTTCTTTTATACAGCTTCAAATTGCTGTTTTACTCCCAAGTTTATGAATGCTAATTATTCAGTGAGCAAATTGAGGTTTTTGCAATTGATTGAGCCTTCACTTTCCCCTTGTTAAGAAAATTGGACAATCCTTGATAAGATTACTAAAGTGCAACTTGAGCTCAGAAGTTTAGAAGCTACTTTGTGCATAGGTTTTAGAAAGCTGTTGTCGGACCGGTGCCGTTCCCGATTCAGTTTTGGAACAGTGAATCCTTATTTTAGCTTTAACGTTCAAAACCACTGTGCTTTGCCAATTGACGTCACAGAGCCAAACCACAAACTCCAGGGATTTCTTGTTTAACAAAAAAATAATAGTAATCCAAATTAAATATATCACGAATTAAGAAAATAATACAACTTGTAAGCTGTGAGCTTGTTAACAAGTAGAATATATTCACTGACCCTTTTATGTCTTGAGCTACCAATATAACTAAATATAATAAGTTTGTAAAATTTACTAGAACATTATTTCCTAAGAACTCTTATAAAAGTTCCTTCAACCATATTAACATAAACCCAAGTTTCCTTATAAGTCCCATCGACCAACAAATTATCGATAAGATTACGCACTATTTGAACGAGGATGTTAGTTGTTTGCATGTATCGATAGATAGTGTTGCTTGTGGTGTAATCGATATCGATGCGCGAAGCCGCGGAAGAACACGATTTTATCACGTTCAAGTTTGCTTTACAAATAGCTCTACAAGAAAAATATATATAACATTACTTATTACAAATTAACCATAGATTCAAAGCAATAGCCAATAGATTCGAATCACTAGCTCCAAACTTACTAAGTGATCAAACTACCGATGTTTTTTTGGTTTCATTGGATAATTTTCTGAACGATTTTTTTAGTGAAACACTTTTTTGTCGCCATTTCGCCTCCTTCCGATTGTATGTTTCAGATACATACAGGTACTATTTTCGTGCAGTATCAGATACAGGTGCTGATACTGCACGAAAATAGTACCTCAATATCTCGATAGAAATCGGCGTTGGAACGCATTCTCACATTAATTGTTGAAAACAATGGCTATTCTGTTCTCGGTTCTCGACCTTGCCGGTTCGATCACGACTTGCACACCTGCATTCCCTTACTATAGCATAGAAGAACTAATAGTTTTAACGCATATTTATAACCATATCTAATTCAGTGTTATACAAATAGATAAAATGGAAATGTATCAATTCTTTTAAGCACGGTTTTGCACTACCTGCCGTGCATAGGCCTCAAGGTTCACAAGTCTTATTTCCTGACTAACATTGGGCAGATACGTAGGTATCTTCCCAATGCTGTTGTTGCTCATGATCTACTCACAACTTTATATTTTAAAGCTATCAGTGCTGGTTACAAATCAATGTTGCAATACTTGTTATTGATATTGGATTTTATTTCAGCATCATAAAGGTTATTTTGTTTTCAAAGTCAAATTAAGTGATTCGAGGGCTGCTGTAGGTTCAGACAAGCGTGTCATGTAATGTCAAAGTTGAGCTAGAATTTAAATTATTGAATGGGCACGATCGTTATCAAATACCACTTGTTCAGGCCGTATAGAGATCTCACGTAGCACGTGAGTACCTCAACTGAAGGGAACTTGGGTTCCCTAAGTTCAAGGAGCTTTGCATTATTTTATCATATCACAGAAATAGGAACATCGGTACATTTTGATTAAAAAATATCTGCTTATAAGAAAACTCAATATGGCGCTGACTTATTGAATCTTAAAAGTGTTATTGAATGGAGCTTAGCCCCGACACTAAATTTCTTCAAACTTTCCTTTCGTTCCTATCATGCAACATCGTTTGGTAAATGCAAGAAATATTTCATTATTAAATGCAAGACCTATAAACGTAATGAGACAGGTATAAATGAGCCTCATAGATCGTCCACAGCTTGTTTATCTCCATCAAATTCATGAGGAACTCGACATTGACCCTAAGGTCACGCGAAATGTTCGACAGACATGCATGGTGCTTGATATGATAACGTCGATATATTTGGATAAAAATGTAAGAAAATTATTTATGTGATTGCAAATAGGATTCTTTTATGATAATTTAACTAATAATATTCAATGAAGATTCAGTTCGAATTTTTTATTTTATATAATTTGAATATGTGTCGCCTCGAATCCCTTAATTTTAAACTGTTTTTTAAGTTTTGCGGAATAAATACTAATCCCTTGGGAATACCTACATTTTTTATGGGACCTCGGAATCATCCTCCATACAACTGCAAAAGAATCATCCAAATTGTTCAATAAATGACGTAGAAATTTACGAACATACATACAACCGAACATAGAACCTCCTCTTTTTTCGAAGTCGGGGCTTGTGAATTTTTGACTTCATCTACCCTGAGCTGTGTCTTGGTCTTCTACAGTCTAGCTAGCATAACTGTGAGTTAAAACAAATTCCATACCCTCATTGAGGTCGCTATTCCCATTAAAGATTAGCTCGCAGCAAAAAATATGGCAAATTACCGACTAAACATTAATTCATCGCGGGCCCGCCCTGACGAATCCCAGTCGTGACCGAGACCAGCGGTTAATTAAACCTGTACTTTAAGAAAAGGTGCACTGAACTGTGAGCTTTAAAATAATGTCGCATGGGATTTTTTTAAGAAGAAAAAAAAATCTACTGGAAAGACGCATCCTGTTGAGAAATTTCAGCATTTCAGGTTATGTATGGTTGATATTGAAATTACAGAAAATCAGAAGAACGATATTGCAGCCTGGCACTGGTCATCAACATATGACAGCATTCCGAGAAATAAGGTGTAAAACAAAATAGTTCAAATCATCTATCAAATTGCAGAAAGACTGCAGACACAGCAATTTGTAAAGTAAACCAACGAACGATAGAACGCACGCTACAGTAAACATTTTACCAAAGCATAAACAAAATTACCTGAGTAAATTCTGTACAACGAATCCAGCAATCCTTGCATCATCTTGTTATTTTTTATTTCACTTCACAAAAACTGAACATCGCTTCATTGCCTGTGACAATAAGGCATGTTCATTTTAAATTGACACATCATTTTAAAGTAACGACCAGTCATATTTTAGTTCCACACGTCGAACAAAGAGATGGTTTATCGCCTGATAAAAAGCTATTTAAGGTCAACGTCCAAAAGACAGTACAGTGGCTAGATGGAGCTAACGGTAGATCGATGGTTATCATCAATCAGATTTGCGTAACTATATGTTAGCAATTACATTGGACACGAGTAGGTCAAATGGCTGACCACGCGGAATGCAGTGCAATGTTACTGCACTAATGTGTAATGTTACTGTATAAATAAAAAAACACGATATATCGAGGACGAATAAGTAAGGGTTAGAGACCGATTACGCCACAAGTCCAGCCATTGTCCAAAGACAATTCAAAAAACAAACACACAATATGTCTACAAGATATCACAGGTGAGATAAAAATACAATAACCATGATTTAAAAATGTAAATGATGGATAAGATTCAAGGTCAAGTATCTTGATGTAATGCCTTGACGCCTACGACTAGAACATAATGGATTTGGGACTGACCGAAACAACGTGTTCTACACGACATGCACGCGTCATGGGCATTGTAATGTCGAAACTGGTAATGTGCTGGTAACGTGGGCGTAGAATACAAAATATTTTAGAATTATGTCAATGATAATGCTTTTATATGAGTTAGTGAGGGACATCAAGGTGTCCTACTTTGATGTTTTAAGTAAGAGCTCAGGTAATTCCGCTCAGACAACAATCCCAAGAGAAACAACTACATGTTTTTATTATACCTACTTGGCACAGTTTTAACATGTTGTCAGAATTAATAAGCGGATAACTGAAAACATTATTCATTTTTAAAAAGGACAAATATGAAGTCTACTAAGTCTACTTGTCTAATGTGCTGTTTTAAAAGTCCGTTAAAATCTTTATAAGCTGTATGTCTATAAAGAAAACATTTTATAAAGATTTATAACTAGAATCTAGTTATAAATCTTAATAAAATGTGCCTACTTTTTGAGTATGATTATTCCTTTATATTTCAATTTACTAATGAGGTAATTAATTATTTATATAATATATTTAGTATATTTGACTTCCAATAATAAAAAAAAAAATTTAATAATATAAATAATTAATTTAATATTTATTATTACACTTATTATTTTACTACACAACAAAATTTCATGTGAACCTACAATGTAAACTTTGTCCCTAAATTACCAGAAAGTAAATTTTTTTTTTTAATTTTACAAATTCTAGCAGTAGTCGGTTAATTAAGGCCTAGACGCAGGTGAGCTACAATCATTTATAACACTATGCCATAGAAAATTATAAATAACAATAGTTGACAGTAAAGAAAGCTAATGCGTTACAGAAAACGCACAAAAACGTCACAAGAAAAATATTTCTCGGAATACATGTGCAAGAAAGCTAGCAAGAGCTAATTTGTAGACTGATGCTAAGAAATCCACAATCCTCGTCCGTTGGGAATACGTAATTAAAACCGTCGTATAGACAGTGAACTTGTGTCGGCGAACGTGCACGTAAAAATAGACATGCCAATAACAATGTACGTACACAAATAAAGACACTAATGAGACGTCAGAATAAATTTACAGTTGAATCACGGAGAAAGAATGAATCAATGGAAACTCTAAGATGCGAAAGCGGCACCATTGAAGCGTACCATCTTTATGCTTTGCATCGTGCGTGCGTCCTTTCATGTTATTCATTATTTTCCAAAAATTATTGTGTATTAATTTTTGTGTATGGTGTTGAATCGTCTAAAGTCTTCAAAGGTGGTTTTTTATGTACATTACATACGTTAGCTTGCAGCCTTTTTTCCAGGCTTTTATATATTTTGTTTATATATATTCACAAACTTCATTTAGAAATGTATTCAGTGGGTAGATTGCAATTTATATGACTTTGTAATATCGTCCTCGACTTAGCGACCGGAGGAAATTGACCACATTCATTACAATTTAAACGGGACGTATTCACGGACGACACGAAATTTTTCGTGTGTCTCCAACGACAATTTATCTCCAGTAAATTGGAAGTGAGATGTCTGCTCTTAATCAGACTCGGAAAAAATTTGATGACTGGTCGTCTACCTTAAACTAAAATATTTATAATCCTTTGTTTGTGTCACTAAACTTTCACTGATTGATATTTCAGGAGCACATGGTCACAAAAACTGGCTTCTTGATATAACAACGTAGTGTATTGCACCGGGCACTGGAATTTTAGATGCATTGCGCCAATTGCATGTTTTTGAGCCATTATCACAATTGAATGGTCGATCAGATAGGAATGACGTAGGGCGGCTCACGTCGCGCGCCCGCGCCGTCCGCGGTCTGCCGCTCCGCCGCCGCCACTGGCTCACTGGGATTATTTATAAATTTACAGACAGGGGGTCGTAGAATTTGCACAATGGTATGCGAGCATCAGGTCGCACCGGAAACTAAAAAGCCAGACGGTACATTCAAGTTACATGATGATCTTTTACATTTTGCACATTATTTAAATAACGTTGAATTCCAAATACTGGGTATACAAATCGGAAACAAATTTGATAACGTTGAACAGTGATATCCGTGCATTGGCCATGAAAAAACGAGATAAGGACACACCTGCATTTAATCAAGTACCTACTTACGCCCAGCTAAATTCATATTCTGCTCAAAGAAGGCAAATAGAATTTTCAGACGACCATGACCGCCCACATAACAGGTGGCTAAGGTATTCGCCAATCACGCCGGACTCGTGTTATGAATGACATAAAGTTCGACACGTGGGCGACGTTAGAATAACACCAAATTCTTTTTAGACACAGATTCTCTCAAATTTTTATTTAAGACAGCTAATTGAACAAAAATCGACTTGAAATTTTTCTGATGCCTTCCACGAATCGATTGTTTTCAAGCAACTAATAACGAGTCTCTTGCTCAAAGCTTTGAAATACGATACATCAATCTAAAGCAAAATATGACTATCACGTTTCAACAAATTGTTACAAAAACTCAAACAAATAGCGATGTTTTATGAATCACGTACCTACCGGCAGAGTACAAAAGACTCGTTTGGCAGCCGTCTGAAACTCATTCCGATTCCTTGACAAATGACATCTAAAATTAAAGCAATGAGTAGGTATGCTCTATAGTTAATAACGAACTGAAGTGTAGCCAATAAACTAAACTGAAATATACATTCAAATGGTATTGTAACGAGATATGGTTCAAGCATCACTATGAATTTGTATTAAGGATAAGTAACTGACAGACATCCAGGGTCACCTACTCCGCCAAACTATAGAAGTGAGTCAAAGATTGCCTTTACACATTCTGTTTGCATTTTGATAATCGGCTATCATGATCTAAAGTCTAACATCGCCCATGTGTGGATGTCTCCTGTTAAAGACTTCCACCACGGCCATAAGACCGCTAATCACATCTACAGACGCCCTGAAACGTGTTTTCGTATGACGTGTAAATATTTGTTGACGTTGGGAGCTAAAGTAGATTGATGTAGGTATCGAACACAGAGAGATTGCTGAGTATTTGACTATCATCATACCAATCATAGAACTATCACTGATTGATGATGAATGGCCGACTGTGCCTTTCATCACCGATGTCTGAACGCCCTCGTCTATTTTAGTCTCCGTTTTATTATTTATTGTTTCTTTAACGTCAGTTTTTACATTTGCTGTGTTTTTACATACCTATGTAAGACGGAGTTTATGTTTAGAATGCTTTTGCGTTATGTATGATGCTTTTAGATTTCTGAAAAGCGAAACATACCTACAGCGTGTAACTGATATCTTAGCCTGAGACACGTGTGAGTCTGTCCTTAGAATAGAAAAAGAACCGTAAATAAAAACCCCACCTGGATGATAGCTTGTTTAATGTTTACACACCACTGTTTGTAAAGGTAACGTAAACAAATAAAACGTCGATGTTCGGTGAACCGACTTCAATGTTATTTAATTCAACACGTTTGTGCTTCACATTTTCAACATCTACTTTTGTACTATCGTCATCACCATCATTAATAGCATTAATAGCCGTGCCTATGTGTTATTTAACTATTATAAATCGTTTTCGCTTTGTGCACTATCCTTGAATGTATCTCCGAACGGCGATATCATCAAGGCAATAAGTATTTTTTTCACTTGCCGCAAGATTCTCATCCATCGTAATGATTTTAGTGAGATGAAAACGTTGAAATTTGAAATGCCAATTAGACGCATCCTCATAAACGGTGCAATTGGCGTGACCCACATTGAGCGTGCGCTTGAGCATGCCTATTCGCGTGAGATCATAGAGGAAGCATTGTACTCTTGTATTGGAGGAAATTACTGCGGCTTGGTGATTGGTCTGAACTGAACCCATCAGTAGTTTAAATCCGAATCTGATCCGGTTGATCATGACGATAGTGGTGACTTCAGAGCAAAATAACTTATCGTCGTCTTTTTGAGATTTGAAATGGTGCCTAAGTAGGTAAAAACCGACGAATTCTTTGAAAGGAAATCCGTTTACCGTCCTTTTTATATACGACTTGTCTATATAGGTACTTATTTTATAAGCCTATATAAATAAATATTATTGATTTTTTGTTTCTAACCAAAAAAATATCAGTGATCTCGATTTAGCCTTAAACATTTGATTTCGATTCTTGTTTTTCCATCTAAGGTGTAAAAATTAAAACCTTTCACTAAGTATGGTGATGAACTTGATGCTACATACTTAGTTTCTAATAAAATATAAATTGATGGAAACTTGTCTACACCACGAGTTATTCAATATTTACAGACATTGTAATCTAAAACCATGGAAATCGCCAATTCTTCAACCCTTCAATTGGCTTCAAAAATTCGCCACAGGAATTCGCCATGAATGGCAACCGCGGCAGTAAACCATTGGAAATAGACGCGTTTCCTTTCCTACGCTCCGACGCACAGGGAACAAAGGTTCGTGAACTCATACGTTGCGGTATCCTTTCTACAAATATTGGTAACTAGGTTCCTGTAATTTATGGCGAGTGCTTTTTAACCGACTTCAAAAAGGAGGAGGTTCTCAGTTCGTCTGTTTGTTTATTTTTATGTATGTATGTTACTTTATATCTACGCATATGGTTAACCGATTTTACTAATTCTTTCACTATTGTATTATAATTATATTTCCGAGGGATAAGTATTTATCCCGTTAAAGTTAAAAAGCAACATAATATTTTTGGAGAATCACGACTGGCTACAAAAGTTTTGGTGATATCTGCGCCAATTGTTATAGATTTTGATGATTATTTCGTTGTTGTATCAAAATTGATTTTAAGGTGGTCCCCTATAAGTTTGATTCTCGAGGAATTGCTATGCGCTATAAAACGTAGGTTTGTAAAATTCAACACAATATGATCAGTTTACTGTCACCTCTCTAATGGTTTCCATAGCAACGGAAGTCATTAGTTTCATCCATGTGTCATCAAACTAAATTAGACTTGAATAATAACTAGATGTCGCCAGTGTAAACTCATTTTTTTGCACCGGAACATAGACATAGAAATTAAGGAAGGGGTGATTTCGTTCGTTCGAGATAGATGAATATTATCTACTAGAATTTGAAGTCGTTTTATCGTTTTTTTAAAACACGCTAAACTATTTATACCATGCTATTTGAGGACAAAGTAATTAAAATTAACAATCGTTCTCAAATCGTCAGTAAAAGTATCAAATCTTAAGACTCTGAATACGGCGAATATTATTTAACAAAATTACCTACGTCCTACCTAGTTAAGTATGTACTCTACATAACGAACAATATATCCAAATTACTGAACTCTAAAACTACTAGGTTGGACAATACGGAGAAACGATACGGGCGGCGCGTTCCATCATTGCAAAAATCATCATTCTGCTAACCCGCCGCGAGAAACTTGTCTGCGTAGATAGTCCCTTAGTGCAGCTATCAGTTAGGGAACGTACCCATACTACGTGATCCGTCCAGGGGGGGTCTTCAATATACCACGCTTGGTCACAGGGGGAGGGGGGCTTAGATACTATTTTATTAATTTACAATTTTAGGAGAACTGACAGCTAGGTAACAATATTATAAAAATGGTGTGTAACAAACGGCTAATTATAAGTTTCCACAAGAAATAACTAAATGATACTATGACTAACAGTCGAAAAAAGAAAAAAAGAAAGACGGCGTGTTTGGTTAAAAATAAAAAATAAGTTTCATTAAATTCCTAATCAAAATATAAACTACTCAACAAGCGTTTAAGACGCTTGGTTAAGTCTAAATATACAAATTCGTTGTTGATATCATTAAACACAGTATTCGCTAACATCTCATTGAAAGACTTGCATGCCCTTGATGAACGAGTTCTCCTGTAGTTCGTCCTTACCAGTGGCTCATACAAGAGATGAGGCTTGCGAAGTGAGTCTATGTTAGTGCGCAAACCTATTAGCTCAAACAGCTCTGGACAGTCCACCGTTCCGTTCGCTATTACTTACACTACTTACCTCAATCAAATTTATAACCTCTAGTTATGAATACCTACTAAAGAAAATAGTATTAACTAATTTTAGGCTGCAATTCAGTGATGGTGAATTAGGTATCTTTGAGCATTATAAAGTACCTACTGCCTGTTCACACTCAATTTAAGTATAATGCTGCTTGGAAATTATTTATTCGATGAAAGTATTCGACATTTGTTAGTCACCCTATACATACACGAGCTGTTGCTCGAAACCAGCTTATCACTACGCGCACAAACAATGCTTACGGGGCGCGGCGCCGCCGGGGCGAGCGGACGGCCAGTTACTGGTCCCTCGGCTTATAAATAAATAACCCGAACTTCTTGAAACCATAACGCGTAAAAACATCAAATATTAACTTAAAGCGTATCTATTATCGAACCCACATAAGTATCATAATCTTTTCTGAATCTACCTAATTCCAGTAGGTATCAACTAGGTACACAAAATGAAATATAAAATGAGATATACAATAATAAATACAATAATGAAAAATATATCTGTAACGTATGTTAAAAATAGCTATTGCATCTATTATCCGACCTATAATATGAATGAATGAATGAATGAATGAATGAATGAACACTTTATTGTACTTAAAAAAATAACATAATAAAAAATATAATACCTACATGTTAATGTAATATTTTTTCCTGGGATCATAATCACACATTGTATGAGTAGGAGTACCTACTATCGTAAGATTGACTCACTAATCTTCTAGTATATTAATAAAAGAAAATATTTTTTCCTCACGTAGTCAACATCCTCTAGGGAAATCCCGCACTTTTATTTTAGATGATTGAGATGAAAAATAAATATGAATAAAGAAAAAATTACTTGTTTTTGTAAATGAAGTTCCTGTTACAATATGGAAACAAGACTTTTATAATAATATACTAGTTTTATATATATTATGATGACATCATTCGTCGGGCTTTTACCAGCGTCAGTGTGGCAGCTACCCTCGAACCACGTGGCCTTATGCGAGATGATGGTAAAAGACCTGACGGTATGACTCTGATTCCCTGGAAGATGGGTCGGCCTTTAGTTTGGGATGCCACGAGTGTAGATACCCTAGCGTCTTGCACCGACATCGGTAAGGCCCGGCTCCGCAACAACATCAGCGGAGTCCATCAAACGGCGAAAATACGCCTATCTTGACCGAGGTTACCTATTTGAGCCGTTTGGGGTAGAAACCCTTGGTCCTTGGGGTCTTGGGGCACACGCCATTTATAAAGAGTCGATAGGTGATCGGAATGCTGGCTTCTATATCGGTCAACGAATTAGCATTGCCATTCAACGTGGCAATGCTGCCAGCATTCTGGGCACACTGCCTTGTGGTGACGGCATAGATTTTTAAGAAATAGATAGGGTAAAAATTGTAAAAATGGGTCACGTAGTATGGGTACGTTACGTTCCCTTAGCCGTGCCCCAAATAAGTTCATACGCATTAGTAGCGTTATACGAGTAACACGCACGACATAATCTACCGCTTGTATCGCTAAACTGAGAGATTTGAATAGATATACTGAAAAATTACAGCAAAGTTATCTGACTGGGTCAAAGTGATAACTTTATAGAGGCTGTAAAGATTTGAGATATTGGATAACTGACAACGAAGCGCGAAGTTGTCTATATAATAATTCGACATTGGATATATAAATTCGTCAAAGCCACCATCATCCGATATGGTCTAGTGGCTAGGATACCTGGCTCTCACCCAGGAGGCTCGGGTTCGATTCCCGGTATCGGAATAATATTTTGCCTTAACAGGCTAGTTTATTATTTTTTCTTGGAAAGCATGAAATAAGGTAATTCGTTTTAAATTTAATTTAACAATTATAGCTATACTTATTAGCCGCTGTAATAAAATAACTAAAAAATTACAGTCCATAAATTATTATTTTACGTGAATATTTAACCACCGCAGCTTGGCCTGCAATTAATTTGCTTGACAAATAAAATAACATTACTTTAATATTACATCATTTATTATGCTGATCCTTGACCGAGAAAGAATAATGGAAAATGCAACGATATCTCTCTACTACAAATAAATAAAATTTATTTGTAATGTCAAAACACCAGATTTTTACTAATAAAAAACATCTGAAAGTAAACATGGTTAAAACAAAACACCAATCTTTAAATTTTTGTCTGTGTCAAATCAATCTCCTAAGCGGCTGGACCGATTTTGACGGGACTTTCACTGGCAGATAGCTGATGGTATAGTGAATAACGAAGGCTACTTTAATTTTTGAAAAATAACAACTGGTTTCTTTCACTTAAATATAAAAAAAGTTCTACGCGGGCGAAGCCGCGGGGCACAGCTAGGCTGTTAATAAACTTCCAATTAATTAGTTTACCTTTACTCTTAATTTGTCAAGGCTTTAACTCTTATTTTTTTGAACTACATGAAAATTTCTATAAATATAAATAACACTTCAACTTTAATAACAACAAATACTAAAAATAAAGCTGAAAATTTAAGGGGGTCTCCAAGCAAGTGAAAATTTGATGTTCTTTGAAAAATTTCCCTCATTTTTACGGTACGGAACCCTTCGTGTGCGAGTCGACTCGCACTTGGCGGTTTATTTTTAACATTAAATAAAACTTTGTTAAAGTTGATCAGCGTTCATGTTGGCGCGAGATTCAAATAATTTTGTGGTTTTTATTATTTTCTGTGTTCTACAAGGAATAAAAGTAGCGGAAAAGTAATTAGTCGCAAATCGTAAACCGTTTTCTATTAACTTATGAAAGAACTAATCTCGATCGGGCATTTGGGAAAATAAGAGATTTTGGGCTAAACACCCAACTATATTCCCAAATGCTCCCAAAATACAAGTGAATCGAAGTTGGTTTTATCATGAGTTCATAAAAAATGGTTTACGATTTGCGGCAAATAAATTTTCCGTTAGTTTTATTCCTTGTAGAACACGAAGAAAAAATTCAAAACCAGAAAAAAAATGAAATCTTGCGCTAACACGAAACGATTCACCTTAACAATGTACAATATAACAATATAAACCAAATAGAACTAGTATTAACAATTTGTAACAGTTGATCTAACTGCAGACTGTTGCAAACAATGGAAAGGTAGCTAAACTGCTTGGTAAAGGATAAGTACCGAGTATCGAGTTGCAGTGGTACCCCGATATCAATATCAACCAAATATTAAAGATAACTATATTTGATGCTCAATAGAATAACGATGCAGTTTGTTCGATTAAAACAAGTTCATTTAAAAAGAAACCAACGTGTAGCTATACACTGTCCTTCGAAACCATTGCAAAGTGTCGATAAGTATGCAGAAGATGTGGAAATGCAAAACTGAATTCGCGGTGTTTACGAAATCAACGGGAGCGCAACCTTTTCTGTGTATTCCAGCCATTGTTCTTGCTGACTGCATTGCGAAAAACGCTGATGCCAGATTCAAAGGAAACAAAAATTAAACGGAATGTTACGAGTATAGCAAACAACAAGATGCGAATCAAACAATCGCTAAATTGTATTTCGTAGCATGCCTTACCTACTCGTAGATCAAAATAATTTAAATATAATATAATGAGAAGCACATTAAGGTGAGTATAGACTAGTGCATTTACTTTTAACAGAACATCGAGCATTCGCTGTTTTTAAATTTACTCAAAGCACACTTCGAAAATAATGCTCGATGATTTGTTACAACCTGATTCTAAAAACCAACGAGAGTTTTAGTGTATCTCTTTATCGAGCAAAAGCACGAGCGCGGGTATCGGGGGACGCCGGGGAAGGAGGTGCGCGGGCCGAGGAAAAATGTACGCAAGATGAAATGTTACAGGTAAATACTCACTCGCCGCGCCGTAAGCATCACGTTGAACACAGCAGCGTCGAGTATTCGTAAGAACGTTACATTACAATGTAATGCTCTAGTTAGTCTATACTCACCTTTAGAGAAGCTTCTTTATCTTTCATAATCTTTAACGTATATTTTCGTTTCAATTTTCATCTTTCGTGAGACCTTGACGTTACCAAACACTTCTGTCAGAAGAACAACGTTGATTGTGAACCTATATGATATTCTATATGATATTGTGTGAATTTTCCAATATTATTTATTAAAAACATGCTCACAATTACCGACTTCTGATTCATGTACGTGTATTTCACTAGGTAAGCACAATGTTTGTCTTGTAAGTACTGTTGTGCTTTGTCTTGTAAATAAATATCTTTCTACATACATACATTCATTCATACATCTACAACCTATGCTAGTCTACCAGCTGGACAATAGGCCTCCCCTGAAAACCGCCTAATCGTTCATGGCTCAATCTCATTCTATTTAAATCCTTACTGAATAAAATTTGGCTAAACTTGATGCTTATTTACAGTGCGGCGACAATTGGTTGCTAAACCTGCACGAAACGATCCAAACGTGAATCGATTTAAACACTGATACGATAAAACAATCGAATTGTAGGTAGCGCCTTTGAACATCGGTTTTACCAGAACTGACACATTGTAAAACGTTATTAGGCAAACGATTATTAATATAAGATTCGATTTTTTTAATACTTACTAATTAATTATGGTGTTATTTGCAATACGTTACCATGCAGGTATTTAACGTGTTCACTAGATCTGCAAGCAAACGATATGAAAGACTTACAATGAGAACTAATGTTGTGTTGGGCATAGGACAACTAGCATGAAGACAAAAAAACAGACGGAGTAGGGCGCTAACGAAGATAAAAAAAATCGAATTGACAAAAAAAACGAAATTTGGATATTTCTTCTAAACGTTGTTGATTTTGAGTATTTTTCTTTCACTCAAATATTTGTCAAAGTATTTTACACAAATTGAACATTTGACGAATAAAACAAATTATTTATACGGCTCCAGGTCATTATTTTGTGTTCTCCAGGCCGTTGGGCCAAACACCAGCCTTAATGCGTCTAAAAACAGCATAGGTGTACTTCAAAGTCATAAAAGTAACGTGGATCACTCATAGGTACTAATAAAATATTATAAACGTGAATGTTTTGATGGATAAGGTGTCCACCAATCTGAATGGATTGGTCTAAAATTTTGCCTAAGTACAGACCTGCAATATAATAAAATAAGCTACTATTTTACACCAAAGTCATGGTCGCGTCTCATTCGATACGTCCGTCTCAAAAAGGTGTTCGTTCAGCTAAAATACTGATTTGAAGTTAAAATTATCTTTCAACGTCTATGCTAATTTCAACCTTTGTCCATTTATGTCAAACCAGATAACTTGATACACTTTAGTGTTCCTAACATTGTCGGTCAACTCTGCGGCACCTTTGACTTGGTCTTATTATAGACTTATTTGTCTTGTTCTGTTTAAATGAAACAATTATCACTTCAATCCTGAATTCAATTTGGTGTTATGAATGACTCAATTTTGTTCAGTTTTGCTGGTGTTAGATCTCTAATTGGAGCTTAATATTTCTTATTATACTTTATAATACATATATAGTTTTTGTCTGTTTGTTTGAGCTATACTCTTAAAGGGCTGGACCGATTTTATACAGGGTGTCCGGTAATTAATGGATAACCCCGCAGGTACATGTGGGGGGGCAAGAGGGCAACTCAAAAAAAAATTAAAAAAAAATCTATCTGCAAAGGTCTAGGATTTTTTTTAATTTTTTTTAAAGTCCGAAATTTGATACCTTTGTTAAAAATTTTGAACACTACGGCTACAAATTCAATGATAACGAATTGATTTTCTCTGGAAATAACCGTGAAAATTGGTCTTGCTATGGCGTATCACAAATTATTCCTAGCCACAACTGTTTGTTTTTTTCAAACAGTTAAAAATAAAAATTAGTGTATTCGATTTTTTTATGATAAAGTTTGAGCACCTGTGGTATAAAAAAAACGTATGGAGACCGGGGTGGCCCACAGCTTAAAAAATATGCCTACTTCATGTAGTTTCTTAAAAAGTATTACACTTAATTTTTTTTATTGTCAAATAACCGACTTATGGCTACCTATGTTTCTCTAGCCCTATTTTTCTTATAACAAAAACAAATAATAAGATAAGAAATTTATTTTGAAAATCAGTGAAAGTGTATTTTGGGGTGGTTGGGGTGTTATTAATAATTGAAACAACAATTTCAAATAGGTAGTCTTATAATAAATGTTCAAAATATCAAAATTCGGACTTTAAAAAATCCTAGACCTTTGCAGATAGATTTTTTTTTTAATTTTTTTTGAGTTGCCCCCTTGCCCCCCCACATGTACCTGCGGGGTTATCCATTAATTACCGGACAACCTGTATACACTCAGCGGCACAATTAACCGCCCACCATGATTTTTTACGATTTTGGTTTAAAAAAAAATTGTGGCCTTACTTGTGAATGTTATTTTATAACGTAGGTATATTGAAGTAAAATGAAAGATAATATTGTTTTGAATTATTACGTTTATTTATATAAAAGTCTGAAAAACACTTTGACCGTAAATTAACAAATGTGATGAAATGGCTTAAAAATAAAAAATCTGCTGAATAAATGAATTCTTATAGTGCGTATTTCCACCTCTAGCCCTCATGACTTCCATCAAACGGTTTGGCATGCTGTCGATGACATCTTTGATCTGTTGTTGTGGAATGTTCTGCCACTCCTCAATCACGGATTGTTTTAATTCATCTATGGTGGTTGGAGCTGGTATGCGGCTTCGAACACGTCTTTTTAAATTGTCCCATATGTGGTCAATAGGATTTAAATCTGGGCTCCGGGATGGCCATGTTAATTTTCAAATGCCGGCGGTATCCAGGTACGCGGTAACAACTCTAGCAACGTGGGGGCGAGCGTTGTCCTGCATTAATAAAAAATCTTCGCCAATAAATGGAGCAAATGGCATTACATGAGGTTCCAACACTTCTGTTGCATACCTCTGAGCATTTATTCCACCTCTTTCGAAGATAACCAAGTCGGTGCGTGCTTCGTAAGTAATGTCGCCCCATATCATGATAGAGCCACCTGGGTAACCTACTGTTTCCACAACAGTACATGGTGCAAACCTTTCATTCTTTCGTCTGTACCTATATACACGCTGGCGACCGTCAGGACCGTGCAAGCATATTCTTGTCTCGTCAGTAAACATAACATTCTTCCATTGTTCCATATTCCATTCGGCGTGCTCTCGGGAAAAACGAAGTCTTTCTCTCCGGTGGCCTACGAGCAATTGTGGCACTCGAGATGGTCAAAAAGCTCCATTCTCTCCTAGTCTTCTTCTCACTGTTCTTTCACTCACTTGAACATTGCGAACCTCACGAAGTTGGTTTCGTGCCTCAACAGCTGTAGTGAACCGATTTCTTAGAACATTGGTCACAAGAAATCGGTCGTCACGAGCGGAGGTGCATCTTTTTCGGCCCTGTCCTGGTCTTCGCTCATAAGAGCCAGTTTCCCGAAACCGTTTCACTGCATCCCTTAAGGTGGTACGTGCGACACCAAGCTTCCGCGCCACGTAACGCTGACTAAACCCTTCGTCGATAAGAGCGACGGCTCTCGCCACTGAATTAGCATCAAATGGCATGTTTGTGATGTCCAAACACTAGCTTTAAGTTACGAAACCAAAACAAACTCAAATTGTTTACTTTTAATGTTACTGAAGCAATGTAAGCAGTATGGCAACGATAACGATAATGAGACGAAGTTCGATATTTATCCTATTCACAACTTATGCGTAAAAAAAACAAAGTTAAGTGGGTAGTTTGTAATTTTTTCGTCACTACATTTCTTTCACACTTGACTTATTCATGCCCAATAACTTACAACTGCGATAACATCAAAATTTGCCACTTTAAAAGGGTGGGCGGTTAATTGTGCCGCTAAGTGTATATATATTGAAATGTATTTTTAGAGTTTCGAAGATCGGAGATCGGTTTCGAAACCCTTGGCTTCGCTTTTTCTGTCCTTTTTTCCGTCTTTAATATAACTATTACGTTTTATGCAACTACTGCAGCAAATAACCTGAAATTTAAAATAATAATACATTTTATGCGCCTGTACAGATTAAAAGAAAAAAAAATTAAAATAAACAAAACATGAAAATAAAATTTTCAGTACAAATTGTGATGTCGAAATTTTAAAAGAAACCTACAATGTTAAGTGGGGTATCAAATGAAAGGTATCAATTTGTACATTTCAAAACAGTTTCTGAAACTTAAGTTTCATACTTTTTTAAATATTTTGAAAAAGTCGAACAAAAACCCATTCCCTCCTCCTATCTCCGAAGTTTGCAGAGCGATCCATCTGAAATGTATGTTGCGTTTATAGATATTGTAACACCCCCCCTCTCAGAACTCTCCCCTCCTTTTTATTTTTGTACCGTAATCTATCTAATGTAAGTATTAACCTAAAGAATGCAGACTAGTGATTTAATGTGGCCAATGATCGTCTAGTTAGTGGTAGGACTCTTGTGTTGTGTAGTAGTAACTCAGTTTCTTTTAGAAGCTTTAGACAAACGAACTAACTCTATAAACTAACTAGTCCCTTATATTACTATGTTAACTACATCCTAAAATTATTATATTATGTTTCTGAATGAAAATAATATTCTTAGAGATAAATTCTAATCCTATATTCTAATTCTATAATAAGTCTTAAATAGAAATAGTAATAGGAAGATATTCCTAAAACTTAAGTCACCCAATCATAATTTAATTCCCTAGATTATAGTTGTATTATAAAACATAAGTCTCCCATATAAGCAGTCAGGTAAATAAACATTCAATCTCTTTCGCTCTGAGTCTATTATGGCAAAGGTACTTCAGACTTCTTTGATCTATGTAGTATATTATCATACATCTCTCCTTTTTCACAGTCGGGTTAATTCAATCTCTATCACACTGAATCTAATACGGCATAGGTGTGAGCCCCAATCCTCGCTCAGCACAATGACTTGCAGACCATAATTAAGGGGCAGTCTCTTCCGTATAGTAGGGTATGCTGGCTTTCCATACCATCTACTTGATGATAAAACCTTGGGATATCACATACAGTCATGTAAGGTACACATGTCTAGTATGTTAGAAAATAAGAGGACATTATCTTTTATCAACCCTATGTTATGTCAGTATGTAGGTTTAAATCCTCTATAGCCAGCCTAAATTGTCTGTCATAATTTAATTACATTCAGAGAGAATTTACTTTTGAGATATTTAAATGAAATCAATACATTCACTCCATCATCTTTCTTACAAAATTAGTCAGTGGTCCTCTAGTTTCCTGCCTACCTATCTCTGTCAATCAGTGAGGCATCGAATGATCCAATTTTTATGCGGAGTCAAACTCTACCATCAGCTGATAACAGAGCCTGACCCCTATTCCTCCACATATGGGAGTTAAGTCCATGAAGACAACAGCTTCAAATAGTGATATATTTCCAAATTTCAGGATATTTCGATGATAAAATTTTCAGATATAAAATAATGGTAAATAATGATTTATCTGACTGGGATACTCGTCTCCCGTAGCTTAAGAGGTTCTCTCACTTATTGAAGGCATACCTCGATGTCTTATGCACCAAGCTACTGTCAGACTAATCAAAACAGAGGGATCTACCTCTTACAGTGATAAAATATGATTGGTATAATAATCCTGAAAACAGAATACACTACTCAGTAAATTATATTCAATATAAGTAATAATTTAGCTTATAAAGGACCTTTTTCAGGTATAAAATAATGGTAAATAATGATTTATCTGACTGGGATACTCGTCTCCCGTAGCTTAAGAGGTTCTCTCACTTATTGAAGGTATACCTCGATGTCTTATGCACCAAGCTACTGTCAGACTAATCAATACCTACATAGAGGGATCTACCTCTTACAGTGATGTTATTACTTATATGATAAAATATGATTGGTATAATAGTCCTGAAAACAGAATACCCTACTCAGTGTACCTATCCTAACCTATTTCTAGTTATGGTGTTGTATAGCAATACTGGAAGTCAGTACTTCCCATTTACATTTAAACGTGTGGTGTGTAATGTAGACAGGCGGGGTGCAATGCCTTGTCTCTAACTAACATTCACTGGGAATACGGGGTTGTAAGGCCCGATTTTGTCCTAAACTATAACAGTGTGCGTGCCCTCTGATACTGGCTCGCGAGCCTGGGGTGTTTCAGAGCGACCTAACAGAGAATAAAGGTGTGTATATTATAAATATATATATAAAAGACCGACACAACTGATGAAGCCCCTCTACGAGGCCTCGGGGTCAGTTCGTCGGAGAGCATCTCGAGCCCAATGCAAGGGAAAACTCGAGCTGAACCCGCTCCAAAGGTTATTCAGTCCTGCCTAGTCTACCTACAAGATGGATATGTATTAACGGCCACTTACTAAACCGCAACACACAACCAAAGTAAAACTTTGGATTTCCTAAGCACAGGGGGTTATCTAGCTAAATTTTGGTAAAGTTACAACCTACACAGATTTTTATAAACCCAAGATTTTAAACTAATTTTACAAGCCTACTTCCCACAAGAACATTGCACAAGTTGATCTCCAACAATTAAAGTCCTCACAATTCTAATGAACGAACAGCAAGAACCCAATTCATCAAAGATCTCATCATACAATGTTTGAAATTGAAACCCAGCAACATAACGAATTTACTTTAAGTATTGTCATCCGGACAAACAAACAAGTTTTATTATCAAATCTATGCAAAAACGGGTAACGCCGCAGTTCAACCTACTTATTTAAATCCTTTGAACGACTGATCCTGAGCCCTGTAACGCTCCTTTATTTATACAAATAACCCCTTCCAGTAGTATTTTGCCGGTCAGACATCTGAGAGACATTCCCACGGACAAATTGCGGACATCCAGATTAGTTAATAGTTTAGTTGGACAAATTGCAGACACTCAAGACAATTTATATACCTAAACTGATGTTTTTACACACGGGGATTCCCATATTTTGTTATTCAAGAGATTGCCCTGTTTCCCTGAGATTATTTATTTATCGATGATTTTATGACTTTTATCGACTTATAAAAGTAAAATTGTAAGTAACATCCTAACTGAAATTTAGTTAATCTCCTTCCTTCATCTCTTCTGACTGAGAAACTACAGAATTTTTAATGAAATACTTTCAGTACTAAATTTACATCTACCTTGACCATAATTTAAAACATTTGCATAAATGATAACACAAATAGTTAAGTACTAGAAAATAAAGTTTAAAAGCAATCCTTGTAAAATGATAACCATGACAACAGTCAGTTTTAATATGAAATCATCGATACCTACATCCCACTTAAATTAAATCTTCGGCATCACTATCGAAAACTTTCCATGGTGAGACTGTGAGACGTGCATAAAACCGGTTTTTTGTTTACCAACCTCAGTGTTGCCAAATGTATCAGATAATGGTTAATTGTTTTTATATTTGCGATCAACGAGGCAGGTTGGAGTCCTGGCTTGTTACATTCGACCCCAAATATTTATGCAGGTGATTATTTGATAACCGAAATAAAAATTTCCTAATAATTCAAAACTTTGCAAATATAAATTATTATTATCATTGTTTGAATGAACTTGATTATTAATCTTTTATAATTTAAATATCTTACAATATTGAATTTACTGAACTCTTAGTCTGTTGAATCTTGAAATCTCACACATTTTACTGTGTTGTGTATTTATACCAGATCTGAAATGTTTGCAAAATGGTTTTATACCAGGTTCTTAATTAGAATGACTATTAAATCAATATTATTTTACCAAGCCATTCGACAGAGTAAGAACAACTAACAGCGGAACCTTGTTTGTGAGACAAGATCATCCCTAATGGAACAACAGCCAGCTATTTCTTAGAGATCTATGCGTTCTCACATGAAACTCAAGCTGAAGCCTGATCAATTGTTCGTTACCTGCATATTAAATAGACTGATAACGCAACATTGATTTATTCCCAAACCCAGTCTAATTTGAATCCCTTTTCAGTTCTGGAGTGTGTATAGTGTGCTTAGTCATATCCTATCATGTATAGTGTGAGATTCTATGAAGTCAGACAATGCTGTAATTCAGAACTCAGATTCATTTCATAATCTGAAAAGTCCTTTTAACCTAACACCAGAATTATTCCTTCATAGAATCTATTTATGTATGCGCATGCGATTCAAGACTCAACAAACCGTCGCAGACTCTGAAATAAGATAATTCACTTGGGCCCTGCAATCAGGATCGGAAGGATCTGTAACACTCACTCAATCATCTTTCTTACAAACATCCACTTCAGTCATTCTCCCAGCAAATTAGCAAACCGCATTTGAACCTGTGACACAGAGTTTCTATCAATGATTTTGTAATATAACAAATACAAAATATTTTTTGTCATTTCCAAAACACGAAGTTTTGTTTACTCATTTTCACAATCTTGATCTTGACATTGACATTGACTATTAAATTTGTTGTCATTTTCCGATCTTGAATGTACGAAATCTACAATAATGAAATAAGAAGTTGAAGTTGAAATCGGTTGGATACTCTATGACCTAACCCTTGAATGAACGAAATGAAGCAATAAGTAGGTACATAATAATGTCTGTTATTTCCTTTTTGTTATTCCAGGAATTTTATTTTTTTATTTTTTTTCAAAGATTATTGGTCCACGCTGTCAAAGGACCCCACCTCACAAACCTCAATGACATAGACAGCCGAAACCCTCCCTAGCCAAGCAACAACTCAACCGCAATAAACAAATTTCAAACCATTAACAAAACTGTGACCTCAATGATGTATACAGTGTAAGTCCCCACAAAGCGCAAACACCAAAATGGGCGAAAATACACTCAACTTCATCGACGCAAAAAAAATTAGAAAACTTCCAAAAAACACATCTATCCCTCTATGGACCCTCCAATATTCCCTACAACCACCGTCCACCCAATGCAAACAAACTGCCACTACCTCCGAATCAAGAATCGCACCTCTACGAATCAAAACCAACTACGATCTCCAATGATAGGCCGCCCCTACAAACCAAAAATGCCTCAAAAAAACACACACCACAAATCAACAAAAAAATGATATCGGAAGAAAAACTGCCCACTGCCCTATCATTCCTACAACAATCAACAAACTTCCAAACAAAACATCCCACAAACCCCCCGCCATTGCCACCCCATGCCATTCCACCCCGCATCAGCCTCACAATAGTAAAATAACCAAGCCAACAACTCAAACACACCAGTTGAAAACGCCGTGTTCAAGCCATCGGCCCGGCCCTTCCACCACTACAAAGCCAACACGATGCAGAACAACGCGAAACAACAACAACACAGGGTTCGTAGGACGCCCCATCTAGAAATTCGTTACTTCCTATAAAAAAAGACCAAACAATAGTAAGTCTCTCCCCCAACATAACCCATTCACCAATCCACGGCGTGCACCCTTCGAAGCACCCCCGGCCCACAAGTACGGCCCACCACCAAAGACCACAACCAACCCCGATCCACAGAGACGACTCCCAGCTCAAAAGTCTCAACTGCCCGCCTAAACCGGGTAGACAGCGGCTACAAAAAACATCAAAAAGTCCACAAAAAAAACAATACATTTCTCAGAACCCCTCCAATTCCCCTCCCGCCGACAAAACCGAGCACATCCCCACCCACCCCAATATGCGCACCCTATAAAGACTCACACTGTATTATTATGGTCTATGAATGCAAAAGCCCGATACTCCTCAAAACAGTTGTCCGACTCTCCCGATACGAAACCCCTCCCGTGTCCTCCCCCCTGCGAGCTCACACTTGGCAGTTTGTAAATTTTTTAGGTCCTCTACAAGGTGCAGAGTTAATTACACTGGCTGTGCGCGTAAATGATTTCCTTCGTCCGAGGAAAAGTTTGACACTGACAGATTCACAACAAATAGCAAGCGCAGCCGTGTGCAAGAAGTTGAAGTGTTTTGATTTTATCGATTTATTGTAAAGCCGGTTTCTTTTCTGCATTCCTAACTAAAAAGACTGCGTTTGACTACGTACGAGTTCCGAGTATTGTTCTGTGTCCGTTAGTAACCTGCCTGAGTGAATTAAATTGACTATTCAAGCAAGACCCTCGCTACCTTCCTTTTCATAATGGATAAACTGACGGTTTTCCACAAAATGAAACCTAGCATAAACTATGTTATTACCATGTAAGTAGTACCTACATTATTTTTTTCTTTTAATCATGTTGTTTCCTACCACATAGATACAAACAAATCCGCATATCAATCTTACCCATAAACTAACCTCATTTTTGCTAAATAATTGATGCAACTCCACTAATGCTAAATTTAATTTTAATTCTCTATTTCAGATATCCAATGAATGCATTCTACAATCTCCTGTCCAGTCGTTTATGTAAATGCGGATTCTAGCCTATTTGAGAAACCCTAACGCAAATGTCGATCAGTGCCTCTGTGTAGAAGCGGTGCCACGTTGGCACGCCCCTGGGTCCACCACCAAGGCTGGGCAGTGAATGCGTTAACCTTACTTAATCAAACATCCTCCCTAAATAAGTAATTTTACATAGCCTACTCGTAGCTTCGCTCGCCTTTCTCTTAGATTTAATTAATTTTCTTCTTTCCCTAGACTACTTATTAGTTTCTACTATGACTAGGCTCCTTCAAGTCTATTTTTTTTCAATTGTGTTTCGAATGATGACCTAATTATATTCTCTTTTGTGAGATGCTGTTTACTGCCTGCCTCATCATCATCATCATCATCATCAACACTGCCATCATCAACACTGCCATCATCAATACTGCCATCTACGCTGAATACTCCCAGTAGTCCAAGAAGCACTCCAATTGATAGCCAGTACTAGCACTAGTTATTAAATTATTTAGTCCACGACCCCATGATAGAGAGCCTTGAAGACTAGTTGCATTATCAACCTAGAATCTTAATCTTAATTTCTCTACCTAACCCTTATAATATTTAAAAGAAGCGAGCAATGTTTTAGAGTACTGACTTACATCTAAGATTATATATATATTAAAGCGACCCCCAGACTTGTCGATTCTTGCCTACCCATCTTATTATAAATTTTCGTTTGTCTTTAGCTTCTTTCCATTTCACATGCAGCAAATTGTGCGGATCTAACCCGCACTAGAACTACCCTAACTTAATTAAACTAATAGTTTTTCTAGATTCTACTTAACTTTTAAATTCTATACGACCCCCATTCTCATAACATAAAACTAATTATCTAAATAGCTATATCCTGGGAACGGCCTCTGAATTGTAACACCCCCCCTCTCAGAACTCTCCCCTCCTTTTTATTTTTGTACCGTAATCTATCTAATGTAAGTATTAACCTAAAGAATGCAGACTAGTGATTTAATGTGGCCAATGATCGTCTAGTTAGTGGTAGGACTCTTGTGTTGTGTAGTAGTAACTCAGTTTCTTTTAGAAGCTTTAGACAAACGAACTAACTCTATAAACTAACTAGTCCCTTATATTACTATGTTAACTACATCCTAAAATTATTATATTATGTTTCTGAATGAAAATAATATTCTTAGAGATAAATTCTAATCCTATATTCTAATTCTATAATAAGTCTTAAATAGAAATAGTAATAGGAAGATATTCCTAAAACTTAAGTCACCCAATCATAATTTAATTCCCTAGATTATAGTTGTATTATAAAACATAAGTCTCCCATATAAGCAGTCAGGTAAATAAACATTCAATCTCTTTCGCTCTGAGTCTATTATGGCAAAGGTACTTCAGACTTCTTTGATCTATGTAGTATATTATCATACATCTCTCCTTTTTCACAGTCGGGTTAATTCAATCTCTATCACACTGAATCTAATACGGCATAGGTGTGAGCCCCAATCCTCGCTCAGCACAATGACTTGCAGACCATAATTAAGGGGCAGTCTCTTCCGTATAGTAGGGTATGCTGGCTTTCCATACCATCTACTTGATGATAAAACCTTGGGATATCACATACAGTCATGTAAGGTACACATGTCTAGTATGTTAGAAAATAAGAGGACATTATCTTTTATCAACCCTATGTTATGTCAGTATGTAGGTTTAAATCCTCTATAGCCAGCCTAAATTGTCTGTCATAATTTAATTACATTCAGAGAGAATTTACTTTTGAGATATTTAAATGAAATCAATACATTCACTCCATCATCTTTCTTACAAAATTAGTCAGTGGTCCTCTAGTTTCCTGCCTACCTATCTCTGTCAATCAGTGAGGCATCGAATGATCCAATTTTTATGCGGAGTCAAACTCTACCATCAGCTGATAACAGAGCCTGACCCCTATTCCTCCACATATGGGAGTTAAGTCCATGAAGACAACAGCTTCAAATAGTGATATATTTCCAAATTTCAGGATATTTCGATGATAAAATTTTCAGATATAAAATAATGGTAAATAATGATTTATCTGACTGGGATACTCGTCTCCCGTAGCTTAAGAGGTTCTCTCACTTATTGAAGGCATACCTCGATGTCTTATGCACCAAGCTACTGTCAGACTAATCAAAACAGAGGGATCTACCTCTTACAGTGATAAAATATGATTGGTATAATAATCCTGAAAACAGAATACACTACTCAGTAAATTATATTCAATATAAGTAATAATTTAGCTTATAAAGGACCTTTTTCAGGTATAAAATAATGGTAAATAATGATTTATCTGACTGGGATACTCGTCTCCCGTAGCTTAAGAGGTTCTCTCACTTATTGAAGGTATACCTCGATGTCTTATGCACCAAGCTACTGTCAGACTAATCAATACCTACATAGAGGGATCTACCTCTTACAGTGATGTTATTACTTATATGATAAAATATGATTGGTATAATAGTCCTGAAAACAGAATACCCTACTCAGTGTACCTATCCTAACCTATTTCTAGTTATGGTGTTGTATAGCAATACTGGAAGTCAGTACTTCCCATTTACATTTAAACGTGTGGTGTGTAATGTAGACAGGCGGGGTGCAATGCCTTGTCTCTAACTAACATTCACTGGGAATACGGGGTTGTAAGGCCCGATTTTGTCCTAAACTATAACAGTGTGCGTGCCCTCTGATACTGGCTCGCGAGCCTGGGGTGTTTCAGAGCGACCTAACAGAGAATAAAGGTGTGTATATTATAAATATATATATAAAAGACCGACACAACTGATGAAGCCCCTCTACGAGGCCTCGGGGTCAGTTCGTCGGAGAGCATCTCGAGCCCAATGCAAGGGAAAACTCGAGCTGAACCCGCTCCAAAGGTTATTCAGTCCTGCCTAGTCTACCTACAAGATGGATATGTATTAACGGCCACTTACTAAACCGCAACACACAACCAAAGTAAAACTTTGGATTTCCTAAGCACAGGGGGTTATCTAGCTAAATTTTGGTAAAGTTACAACCTACACAGATTTTTATAAACCCAAGATTTTAAACTAATTTTACAAGCCTACTTCCCACAAGAACATTGCACAAGTTGATCTCCAACAATTAAAGTCCTCACAATTCTAATGAACGAACAGCAAGAACCCAATTCATCAAAGATCTCATCATACAATGTTTGAAATTGAAACCCAGCAACATAACGAATTTACTTTAAGTATTGTCATCCGGACAAACAAACAAGTTTTATTATCAAATCTATGCAAAAACGGGTAACGCCGCAGTTCAACCTACTTATTTAAATCCTTTGAACGACTGATCCTGAGCCCTGTAACGCTCCTTTATTTATACAAATAACCCCTTCCAGTAGTATTTTGCCGGTCAGACATCTGAGAGACATTCCCACGGACAAATTGCGGACATCCAGATTAGTTAATAGTTTAGTTGGACAAATTGCAGACACTCAAGACAATTTATATACCTAAACTGATGTTTTTACACACGGGGATTCCCATATTTTGTTATTCAAGAGATTGCCCTGTTTCCCTGAGATTATTTATTTATCGATGATTTTATGACTTTTATCGACTTATAAAAGTAAAATTGTAAGTAACATCCTAACTGAAATTTAGTTAATCTCCTTCCTTCATCTCTTCTGACTGAGAAACTACAGAATTTTTAATGAAATACTTTCAGTACTAAATTTACATCTACCTTGACCATAATTTAAAACATTTGCATAAATGATAACACAAATAGTTAAGTACTAGAAAATAAAGTTTAAAAGCAATCCTTGTAAAATGATAACCATGACAACAGTCAGTTTTAATATGAAATCATCGATACCTACATCCCACTTAAATTAAATCTTCGGCATCACTATCGAAAACTTTCCATGGTGAGACTGTGAGACGTGCATAAAACCGGTTTTTTGTTTACCAACCTCAGTGTTGCCAAATGTATCAGATAATGGTTAATTGTTTTTATATTTGCGATCAACGAGGCAGGTTGGAGTCCTGGCTTGTTACAATATGGATCTATATTTTACAGGAAAAATATAGAGAAGTCTTTAAATAGGCAACTTTTTGAAAAATGCTCAAAAAGGGGAAGATAATTTTCAAAAGGGGGGCCTACCTCAACGAGTGTTGTATGAAATAGAGGTATAAAGTGTCGGATTGTACATCTCAAAACAGTTTTTGAAATTCCTGTAGGTTATATGTATACTACTTTTTGAAATATCTTGAAAAAACTCAATAATTTTACTATTGCCTACTCCGCAGTTTGCAAACCGATAAATCTGAAAAAAAGGTACCTTTAATTTTTTGGTATTCATCAAGTCTTTAACCAGTACCTATAGCACACATTGGTATACTTGACAACCGTTCGAAACCCTGGGCGCGCGAGTCACACTTGCACTTGACGGATCTTGTTTCTTTGTAAGTTTATTTCTGTTCGATGCTATACATAACATAGGTACTTATTCCACATCGAAGGTCACGTGTTGACGTAGGCCATTCGAACAATTCACAAAAATTACGACTCATGAACACCTGCAAAAAACACATTTGTCCGTACAATGAACGTCGAAACTCGTCGAAAGCAATGACAGCATCATACGTTCAAACACTGCATCCGGCATTTTCACACGACATACGAAATGGAAAGCAATGGCTGTAATGTCGCGAAAGGTCAGCAAGCGGTCAGTGTGTGGCCATTTTCTCTCCATTTAGGGAATGCCCCGCCTTGTGCATATGTCGAATTCTTAATAATTACAGTCGGTTTGGAATCGAGAACAAACTAATCAAATCTTTCGAATATGTGACCTAATTAATAACAAAAACATGCCAATATTGTTGTGAATTTTGTATATTGTAATAGTAAATTTATTTGAAAAATTAAATAAATAAACAAAAAGAACTTGCGCATATTATTTTAACAGATGATCGTGATTTCAAGATTTCTTTGTAAAATGCGTAAGTGTGGGCTGATTCTCATAATATTAGCATCACTTGTCATAAGTGTTTACAATAACATTGGCAAACATGAGATGAGGTACCTTTATGTATTCATTCATGATTATTGATTATGCCCGAGGCGATTGATCATGAAATCAAATGTGTGAAATTAATTGTAAGTATTGATTGTTATTGTTTGGGGCAATTCAGACCGTTTCTTGGGGACGCTTCTGACTGGTATTTATATGGATCAGTTGAGCTACCTGTAGATTGTTTGCAACAGTCTGCAGTTAGCAAAATTGTTTCAGTTGTAAATAAGTAGGTATTACTTCCAATCTGTTTATATTATTATTTTCATTATTTTTGCTAAATACCTATGTACATATGTATGTATGTATTTTATTTGATTTCACATTATCACAATTTAAGTTATTTTAATTTAACATAAAAACTCTGTGGCTTATCAAATGGAATCACATTTAAATTGTTGAGTCATGTAATGCCAGGTATCTATTTTCGATGACTTAGCGCAATTTAAGTCAAGACTCAATCTGCATGTAATTTGATTAGCCAGGTGCTGTTGCAATTTAGTTACCAATAAAAAATTTAACGAAACAATCAAATGTGATGGAAGGTAAATTTAATAAAAGTACATCGGGAAAAAATAAAGAGTACATACTTAAACTTACCTATTACACTAAAGCATTTTTGATTTTCAATGCAAGACCTTCAAGTTCTTGTCTGATGGCTCTGCGTCTGGTTTAATGCTGAATTATACAGTATTCTATTGAAAATTGTCTAAAATTTAGCGTTTGCAGGTTAGTTCTTTCACTCAACGAAGGTTGTAAGTATATTTTTCTCTGACTATTCACCGAGACAAGACAACCGATCAGAAGATTTATCTGAAAGTCTGTTTTTGGTCAGTATAAAAAAACATAAAAGCTAAAGATAAATAAATACAAAAGTAAAGAAACAAGGCTGGCGGACCACCCTACTCGGCCGTCGAACCCAAATCTACTTCATCAAATAAAACATTTACGTGCAACGATTTAAACATTCGCATAGTGCTGCACATTTCTTCCAGTATAAACTTACAAGCGGCTTCACGGTATTTAGGAAACTACGCAATGAAAATATTGGTGTGAATGTAACTTACATAATATGTAAGTTACATCCACACCAATACCAATATTTTCACTCACATATTATTATGTAAGTAATGTAATTTTATACAAAAAAAAATACTTTATTGATCAGAATAATGGTTTTTCTAGCTAGACATTATTAGCCCTTCTTTATTTCATACTAGTCTCCGCCTGCTGCTTCGCGCGTGTTGTTTCTATAGAAACGCTTAATGATCATTTATATCCCATAGGAATTGATTGATGGGACAAAATTTTAAAAGTTTTATTCCAGTCTAAGAACTACCTGTATGCAAAATTTCAGCCCGATCCGTTCAGCAGTTTTAGCAGGAAGAGGTAACAAACATACAAACTTTACATGTTTGGATTCCAAACATCTATCCAAACTATTGCATTAAAATCTATAATGTTAGCGTGATATGAATAATATTGTACCTACCTAATGCAGCTAGCGTAGGCATATCTATAAGCCTAGCCTTTGTAAAACATACCACGATGTCTTGTATGAATTATCACAGCAAAGCTTTGAAGGCTTTTCTACAGAGCAGTTGAATGATTGCATGTAAATCTTTTACGCATAGATTGAGGACATCACTATTCACAACACAAAGCAAGGAACGCCGCCGACGACAGGCAACACAAAATAAACCTTATACCGGCAAATAAAAACGTTCCGCTTTACAAACCTATAAAAGTCCACATCAAAGGTGAAATGGCTTAGGCCAGACTTATTGCAAACAATGTGCAAGCATTGCGTTGAACGTTCCATCTCTTTTTAACGTAAAGCACTAGCTAAGCTGTAGCTTTTATACAAATATATTTGTATAAATAGGGAGTATAATTATATTCACAAAATATAGAATTACCTCTAGATTGCTTTAAATTCACTTATTTAATTGAAATAAACTTTCACACTAAGGAGTAAGTGCGATCTAGGTACATTTGTACACATTTTTATGACATGTCTAAGTGCTTTGTATAAGTTTAAAGATGAAATAAATGACTTTAATGGCACTTGTTGAGCATAATGTAAGTAGGTTGGTATTTTAAGGTTTTGAATAAAATATATAGTAAATTAAACACCGATTAAAGATAATAAATAAGTTTGTGTGTAATAAATGCGCTTAATCGTTAAATATATAAATAAGTATGTACGTAGTACTTAAAAAGTAGTTTGAGAATGGGTAAACTGGTCAAGGAGAAAAAAAGCTATGAAAACAACAAAGTTGACTTCAATAAAAATATTCTTGTTTTAAAAAAAATACAAAGAAACGTTACATGGTCAATTCATGGGTATTGCAAAAGCAGACAATGAAGACAAAGAAGCAAACTCAGAGGTAGTCAAAACCTTTCTGATATCTGTGGTACCAAAACAATTTCAAAACTGGTAATTCTCAAAAACACCGAAGATTTCAATGAAAATGAAGGTACGAGTAAAGAGAACTTGCTAATTTCTAAGAACAAAGTGCTGTTGTTGGTAGGTACCGACGGCCGTACCACAGCAAAATTAGCAAGACCGTAATTAATTTTCTTTCAAGTTTATATTTAACTTTAGCGCGAAACTCTGGATCAGACGTCCTAAAGTATATTTTATGTAGTATAGATTGTTTTTAATAGGTATGTTAATTAATCTAATTAGAAATGTTATAATTGCCTTCATAGTAGAAAATTATATGAGAGCTCGCTTATTATTAGCTTGTCCTAATAGTATATGAAATAACCACAAAGCCTTGAAATTGATCCGACATGACAGTTCCAACCACATAGTAGTCGTGTCAACCTACTTTTGGGATAGGCAACACTTTCAATTAACTGTAAACCTTATTATTACTATACTTAAGCTTAAAGTACCATCAAATATTGGTTATTTTAACAGTAAATGCTGCCATGTCGATAATTGGACATGTGTCAGCATTGCACTCCATAAAAATAAAAGTCACATTTCGATTTTAATCTCCTTGATTTCAATCTCTGCTTAAATAATTAATCGTTGATATTTCGTAACATTAACGATGAAATGGCATTCTTTAACCGCACAAATTTGTCTTTAATATATTTTGGATGATTCTCATCAATATCATCAGGGGCCACTTTGATGAAGACAATGTAGGCAGCATTCGTATATGGGGTTCGGTTCTTGTAAAAAAATACGATTTCATTTGTAGTTTAGCACAAAGAACCCATTAAAATTATACAAAAAAAATTACAATGGCTTTTATTAACGAAGAAAATTACAATCAAATAATAGAAAAAAATTAGAACTACATAGTATGTATTTACAATAGAAACAATTAAACTAACTGCAGACTGTTGCAAACAATCTACAGGTAGCTCAACTGATCCATATCAATACCAGAAACTGGCTGCATTGCCCCGCTGTATGGCAATGCTGATGCGCCGCGCCAGATACCCACCAGCTCTCAGGACACGCGTCGCTTCGACCAGACGCCAGACGTACCTGGGGTCTCGACCACAAAGGGAGCAAATGTGTAGGCTCTGTCGAGACCTGCATATTTGTGCATCTTGAGATCCTCGGCCTACTATATTTATACTTTACTTTATAACATACATTTTATACTGTTCTCCTCTTTACCAATCTGACTTATCCATGATCTAATTTTTAATGGCCGCATTCTAGAACGAAGTATAGGTTAGGTACACATTAGGTGCTTTAGGTACATCAACAGGGATCAACACATGTCTGATTGACCCCTGAGTTCATAATGAAATGCTACCACCAACGGATTATGTGTGGTCAATCATAGACTGATATATTTTGACTTGTGGGCATGCTAGCAAGCCGCGTGGGTGTAGCCCTACTGATCTGGAGCCACTTTGAAAATGAAAGTAGTGTGTGCCATAAATTCTGGAGGTATGCGTACGTGCGTGAGGAGGTAGAACATGTTTTGGATGAATTGCTTTGTAAGCTACGTGCAAAAACAACATTTTCAAGAACCCTATTTTAATAGGTATCGAATGAGATGGATTCCACAGGATCGGAAATGTTTTGTCCAAAGCCACAGATAGCTATCATAGGAATTGAAACCAATATATTGTATAACATAAATTGCACAATCTTTTTTATTCCTAATTAATATTGTTTTTGTTTCTTTTAATTTTCTACAGGATAATTAGGATAATTTTTAGCAAAACTTTACCTACATACCGACACTATTATTTATCCTGGCTATATCTTATAGAACTTAATAGGTAGGTACTCTAAATTGTATAACATTCGAATAAACACATCTTCGAACATCAATAAAGAGAATATAGAGGTAATCACTACTTGATAGGACGAGGTCATCGAACTCCACAAATAGCAGTTACCATCACACAATAGACTATCTGATCTAATGAGGTTCCCAGCTTCAAGTCTTATTGCGTCTCAAAAAGGGGCCAGACAAGCTAGCTCTTTGAAATCTCTCGAAATAGATTGTGTTACTATCGTAAACAGTCACAAGAATGGATCCATAGAGATTTATAGATTGGAAGGTTTTTACATGGACTTTGGCAACAAACCTAGTGCGATTCTTGATTCGCCTTGATCTTGATTTTCAAAAACATAAGACACAGAAAAATTTTAATGACGACAAAAATGCAACAATCAAAGGTAACGTAAGTATATATATATATGAAGTTCCTTATCAGCCATAACAAACATAGGTTTTTAGAGCAATGCAGTTAATTAAATAATTAGTGTACCCTCAGATACACAGCTGATGTATTCACCTTGAGGCAACTAAATAGCGGATCGTGATAGCACCAATTGAGCTTTTAAAGTTGACAATAAAATGGGTAATGGGAACGATGGGTTTATGATCTACTTTGGGAGCCTAAAATACATTGATGAATGAGATTCAGATGGTACCACTAGGTAGACGAATTACGTTGTGGGTCTTAGCAATATTGAAAACAATTCTTGACTGGACCATATATGTTTTGAAACTTCTATAAATATGGACCAATCGACGGTATTACAATAAAAACAAGTAGCACACACATTAAAATGATCACAGTTGCGTCCGCTTTCAAATTTACGTTCAATGCAAACAAAGACTTGTGTCTCGAAACTTTTGAAATACAAGGCCAAGACATTGTCAAACCACTAGGCTTGCTAGATAAACTTTTCAAGTAAGTAGACGTGCTTAAAATACTATTGGCGTTTATATTTAAGGGCGATGATGAGTCAAGGTTCTAGTATATACAATATGTTCACAGCAAAAAATAGCATAATTAAGACTTTAAATTAAATAACCTTTACGCTCATTGTGTATTTTATTATTGTGTAATTTTTTCATTGGTTCCTATTATAGTCAGGCCTGTTTTGCAACTTGATCTCGCTTTGCCGATAGTCTTTTATTTTTTTATAGTAACTTATTTAAGATATTAAAAGATGCAGTAAAATAAACTATAAAAAACTTATACAGTACCTTTATTTTAATATTAAATCCCCTAGTCACCAGGAACATTCTAAAGCAAACAGAAAATCGTGTATTAAGTTATACGGGCGCTATTGCATTTCCACTGGGTTTTGTCAGACCGCAAGCTGAGGTAACCTAAGATGATGATAACATTCCATGAGACGTGAAGCAGTCATTATGATGGTAAAATATCCAACTCGAAAGGTAATCGGGCAATTAGCTGCTTTGCTAGTTAACTTAGACGTTTAAATGTATGAAAACTTATGTCAAAAACATCAATCGTCCGAATATCATTCCGGAGAACACATAAAAATATTATATTAATGATCAAGACTAACTAGTTTAAACAATGATAAATATATTTATATTACAGATGAATGCACCCAACTACCTACATGTTAAGATAATTTCATTATAAATACATCGTTGAACTAGTTAGTCATTGGTGTCACAACAGAACATGTGCTATCTACGGGCAAAGGTATAAAAAATCTCAACGTGAGATGATAAGGAAGTGGAACTATCGCAGTTCAGTCTACGCAACTTTTCGATGTGGTAGAAATATTAGATAACGTAAGCCACGGTATGGTTTTATTTAGGCCCTGGGGAATATAAGATAAAATAGATTTGCAATATTTAAAATTTTTGTGTCGATCACTATCCCACACAAAATAATATTGATGAAATTTTACCAATTTGCACCATATTTAACACAATTGAGTCCACTTTGTTCAAGATCAATTGTATAGTTTTCGTAACATAACATACATACGGAAAGAATGCAGCTTTATATACGTTCATATGTATGTATAATAATATCTTCTAATGATCAGATACCTACCCATTAGGAGCTATTTAACTGGAAATTACTGACGAGCTCAATAAAAGTACAAGTACTAGGTATCTGCATTATAATATGTAGCTGTTCTACAAACTGTGCCGAGTCGTGAGGCATACGCTTATCGCTCAAGGTCATAAACAATGTATGCTGATGAACAAAAGAGAGAAGATTAATCTGTGTATATTATGCTGCCGGGCGTTCAAACTCGTGTCATGCGCGTAGACTTTGAAGATGAACATAAAGTTGGAGGTTAGATGTCACAGAAAGAATGACGATATCTTGTATAAAGGGTTTTTTTACCTCTATAGGAACCACATAAAATTTCTAACTTTACGGTCTTGTTATACGAATAAACAACAAGAAAGAATTAGTCGTCTTTCGAAACTTTGGTTTTGGACCCTTCCAAACGAATTCGGATTTCTTGTACACAGATACTTATTATTATGATAAGTAGGTTATTGTCCATCCTCAACTTGAAATAATTAATTAATTTGGCTCACGCTGGCTATCAACGATGTTGTCTCGAACTCTGGCCTTTTCTTCAGCGACTGTTGCCTTCTGTGACTGTGGCAATACCAATCTGACCCCATGCTTCATATTATGTAGCGTGATGTGATGTGATGTCTTGCTGCGTTTATAAGAATTTTTATTTGCTTAAGGTCGCTTTTTACGTTGTTTTAAAAACTTTTCTTATTTTGTAAATTAAGTGCATAATAGTGTGTGTGTGTATCAATAATACATATAGGTATGAGACATGCTTGCTAATTTACTTCAGTCTGTACACATAGTATTTATTGCCCATTTCATATAACTATTATACATTTTTCGTAACTAATTGGATTCAAGGAGCAAGGAGATTATGCCGATAGTCTAGAAGTGCAAATTAGTACTTCAAAACTTCTAGTTTTATGATTTATCTTCTTGAAGGAACAAAAATCTTTACCGATTATATATAATCGGTAAATAACGTTTGCGTGCCTTGGCACCACGAACATCCTGCTCTACGTACTCTACCTACATCATCATAAAGCAGAGAATCAATGTCGGACCAAAAGTCAAAATCAAAGTCTAAATCATCGTGGTCTACATCTGTTTGGAGGTCAATTCTCAATCTAACATAGATAATTAAGCTCTAAACAGATTCAATTTCAATTTTGTGACCTACGTCCTAAGGACCTTTACTTTTCATTGATTCATCATAAAACCACCGATGTAACTAAAACTGGGGGCAAACGCTAGTAAACCATAGCCATAAACTGGCCGTTTCATCATATCTCGTTGGTTGAGTGTCGCATGAGCTTTCCTTCCATTAAAGCTAAAATGATCGATAAACCTGTGAGAACTTTTAGTGGTTTCCTGGCTCAATTAGGTAGGTACTCCACATTCACACTTCCTTGTTTGGACTAAATTAACTGCAGGAGATTCGTTATTTATAGTATCTCTATTGTGCGATTTCGCGGACATTTAGAACTGGTTTTACTATGTTTATTGGTACTATTGTACACCCTACCGTTGACAGTGTAGCAACTACCAATACCTGCAGCAAAAATCACTGATTTCTAGCTCTAGGAATTCTAGGATACATCCTAGAGCAAGAAATCAGTGATTTTGCTACCATACATGGTATGGCTAGGTTTTCGTTGCTTAGATATTGATGTCGATTCTGTTGTTTAGGAATTAGCTAAAATTAGGATTTAGGAATGTCAAATAGACGAAAGCTATTTTAAGTTCGAAAAATTAGACTGGCAAATTTAAAATTAGGATGACAGCTCTAAACTTAGGTTGACAGATCTAAAACTACTCGACATAGAAAAATTGTCGATGCTGTTGTTTTAGAATTAGCTAAAATTAGGATGTAGGAATGTCAAATAAACAAAATTCTTAAAAATTAGACTTGCAGATTTAAAATTAGGGTGACAGCTCTAAAATAAGGTTGACAGGTCTAAAACTACTCAACATAAATAGATTAACTAAAACCCTTTTCTTTGCATTACATTTTAGCTATGATTAGAAACGTCTGCCTAATTTTAGAAGGCATTTAATTTGGTCATGATTAAAATTTAAAGGTGTAAAAAAAGACAACTTCTCATCAAAACTGATAGGTATAGAACGATTTCGCGTTCGAACTTTGAAGTTTTTGGAACAGACCTGGTGAAAACCGGGCAGATTCATTAGAGAAAAGCGTGGTGAAAAGTGAAACATGGATTTGATTAGAAATCATTTTACATAAACAAATAAAACTAGAATTTGGATTTTATAACTTGTATTTTTATCAATTAAATACCTTAAATCTATCAGTCCAATTTTTACTCATGATGTATTTTTAAAATAATCAAACTTACATGCTAGGTATAAAATATATAGAAATGGTCAACAAACTTAACTAATCAGAATATAGATTCACAAAACAAAACAATCAGACTTACATGCTAGATAAAAAATACAAAGAAAATCATGGACAACAACGAATATCTATTTACAAAACAATTAATGGGATTGATAGAGTTTTGGGGGATATTTGCAGATGGAGTGATTGTGCTGATAAGCCTGATCATAACTTTAAGCGAGAAAATGGCTTCATTCCTCAGTAGGCTCAATGACTACTGGCATAATAGCAGTATTAATTGCTGCTGCTATAATTTCAGCAGCTCTTACTATGCTATCTGCTAGTAGCCTGCCATTCTCGCTCAAAGTTTCAATGAGGTTTTGATTGACCGGAGTCTGAGGAGGCCTGTTAAGGCGGCGTCTGCGCTGACGTGGACTCCTTGTGGCCCTCGAGCTAGGTGGTCTTCTTGGGGAGCAGCTACGGCTCCTTGGCTCATTTGGTAGAGGCAGCATATAGGGTGGTGATAACGGCACCAGAGGTGGCAAAGGAACCAGACCCTGTAAAAGGCAGGACTGTTAGAACATGTCACTTGTTAGAACAAGATCAAGGTGATATCATAAAATCAAGTTCACAAGTCTTGAGTTGTACTCTATTATAATAAATAACTTCTTTCTTTTTTGATATTGAGTTTTAACAAATTTAGGGTACGAAATCTTTAATCATCCTGTCATCTATGACAGTGTCCATGTTCGTATTTGTCATGGTAGTATGTATACAAAAAGTATGTCCTATAATTTGAAAATTTGCTTTTAATTACAAATGATCATCTTTCTATGCATGTTAGTAAATAGTAAATCAAACAACTTACCACTTCTAGGTTGCAAAAACCATCTATTGAGGCCGACCCAATGATCTCAAGGACTTTGTTGTCCTCCGGACTTAGGTCTGGCCCAGCAGGTCCACCTCCTGTGCCATTAATAGAGGATCTGGCCCTCCTTGCCATTGCCTTTATCTTAACCACCCAGTTGTTCCATATCTATGAAATAAAATAGGTGCCTAGTTTAATAATGATGTTATTATTTTTTTTTTTATTTACTTTAGGTGGCTTTCGTGTCACTGCGGCCATGATTTGATATTGTGATCGCCACTCGAGTGTTCAGCCCTGAAGCTGCGACGTTCATAGTTCGCCACTAACCCTTGCAGCTGCTAGGAACTGCAGGATTTTCTTCGGGGTGATGGCTCGTAGCTCGTCTGGGCTGTGCAGGTGCTTGCCCAGATGGATTCTACGTTTTTGCATCAGTGCTCCCTAGCAGGCACTCTCCTAGCAGGTGGAGAGGCGTTTCCTCCGCCTCTTCGCAGAATCTGCAGGATTGTGTGTCGCTTAGACCCAGTTTGAACATGTGCTTGTTAAGGCGACAGTGTCCAGTTAGGGCTCTTGTCATGATGCGAAGGTTGCTTCTGCTTAGCGCTAGGATTCGGTTGGTGAACCGTTTATCGAAGGCTTTTATTAATGACTTAGAGTGACTCATGCCCAAGGAATTCTTCCAAAGCTTGGAAGCTTCCTCGAAGCAGGAATCCAAGAGGGTTCTGTTAGCCGGGCTTTTAGGTATGCCACAGAACGGCTCGGTGCCCAGCTGAGTCCCCTTGGCCCCGGAACGAGCAAGTTCGTCGGCGCACTCATTGCCGTTCATTCCTGCGTGTCCCGGTACCCATCTTAGGACGACTGTTATTCAAGCCAAGCGCGTTTAGGCGTGACATATAGTCCTCGACTAATCTAGATGTAATGACCTTCGAGTCCAGAGCTAGGAGAGCCGCCTGGCTGTCAGAGTTGATAAAGATCGTTTGGTTGGAGTAGCGCTTTTCCAGATTTATGTATATCAGCACATTCTAAGATGGCGAATACTTCTGCTTGGAAGATAGAGGCGTAATTACCTAGGTTTGTACTTTTGCCAAACCTAGGTCGCTCTCCATACACTCCACAGCCTACATCCAGTCCCATTTTGGAACCATCCGTGTACCAATTTAGGCACCCGTTCTTGCAGAGTACCTGGCTTTTTTGCCAGTCTTCTCTGCAAGGAAGTTCCACTGTGTAGTGTTTTTCAAACACATGTCGTGGGAGCCTGACATCAGTTGTCATGCCCAAAATTGGTGATTCCAGAGTAGAGTCATGCAGAGATCTCAGTTTCTGGGAGAGCCAGTTCCAATAATGTTAAGTGCAACAGTTGCACATAACACAGTTACTGTGTTATGTATCTACATCGAAGGCAATGACTGAGGGCAAGTGAATAACATTCGTTTTTACATTACAACAAGAGCTAGGTACTTACATGCTGCCATTGCTGAGCAGTTCGTTGGCAGCCCAACTGGTTCAGCTCCTCCGCCAATGTCGCCTAAAATTCCACCACAACAGGGACCGCTTGATTTTCTGAGAAAATATTTCGAATTTGAATCTGTGTAATTTGTTCCAAATTAAATTAATTGCTTGGTTTCATTCAACAAACTAGATTTTACTTACCTCGCGCCATTTCTTTGTTGGCATGTAATCTCGCCAAAAGGAGGTCCTTTTGGCGAAGATTACTGCGCTTTCGTGAGGGGAGCCGTTGCATTATGACGATGAATTTTTGAACCTTAATTATATGAAAATCAAATAAATCTACAGAAACACAAAACTTTAGTAAACAAAACAAACATGTAGAGAAAAGTGTTTCCACTTAAAATTTTGGTTTTGCCCTAAATTCTTTGGAAACAACCCCTAAAATCCCATAAAGTTTTTTTTTAATTCCTTGTAGGGCGCTATATTAAAACAAAAAGCGATTTTTTTGCATATTTTAATACGAAATTATTATCGTATTTTTATTCTATTATTCTATTATCGAATTATTATTCTAATAAATAGGGTTAGGTAATAACATCAAGACCCTAAAATTACCTAAATCCCTGTCGCAATAATAAAAACTAAGTCGTACATGAAATAATTATATAAAAGGGGCGAAATCCCCAGAAGTGGAAGCACTGGTAGAGAAATCATTTTTTTATTTGCACTTGGCCATTTTCGTATCTCTGCCACTCTGAGTCTCTGAGTACAGAAACAAAGTACAATGATAGAACTATTGTAGATAAGTCAATGTCAAATCTTCAAATCATTCGTTCATTTCATAGATAATGTGAAAACTAGCAGCATTATAGAAAAAATATTTATTTTGCTTACAGAAACACCAACTACTCAACTCTGAGAGGTTTAGCGATTGTACGTTAAAATTTTGCTATTTTTAGTATCTCCAGTAGAATACCATAATTCTTAGGTCAACCTAACTTAGAAAATTTAGAAATCGTAAAATTTAAGTTAGGAATCCTAAAACAACAGAATCGACACCATTAGAATAGTTTTTTTTAGGAACATAAAAACGTGAAACTGGATATAAAAACAGCAATTTTGTAGAGCCTCGAGCTAAAAAACAAGCGATAGATCATCGGAATTGGATGATTCATCGAACTGATTCACGTCGTAAATTTTCGATCGAAAAGCATTCCGCTAAAGGGTTCGAAGTGTGCAAATTGATACAGGAGTAATTTGATAGTAGCAGTGACTTGGCTTCATTTGGCTTATCCGTTGTGTGTTGCAGACAGGCAAAACTGTGGGCAAAATGTCTGTTAACATTGTTGATTAACTTTTGATCTTCACGTTAAGGTAGTCAGATTCTAGTAGAGTAGTCGTCCTTCCAATCAGAATTCGTCAATGCTAGCTTATAAAATATCTTCATAAACAACTGGAAAAACCTTTGGCGACATTACCTTTGAATCCCGTTCGGTTCGTTGCCCTCCATAAAACTATTAAGAACATCGTCGAGGAAGTCGGAGCACTTTAATAAAGGCTTGTTATGCAGAAATTTTACTAGAACATTGCACTGCGCTGGATTATATTAAGGGTTAATGACCTTATATGGCGCTAGTGCTAAATTTCCAACTTGACTACACATATTCATGCATAGTTTAACATGCTCGCCATACTCGTAGGTAGGCATTGTAAATGCTTACCTAGGAGTAGGTTAACCCTATGCTCACATAAACGGGATTCTATTGACTGCGCAGCAGGCAGCCACAATTAACCATGAGAAGGCGTTACGAAGACGACATACTGTATGATTAGCAATACAACAGACAGTGTATGTCGTATCTCATACTACAATACCAAAAACAGAAACACTTCTGCAATAATAGTAGGTAGCGTAGATAAAAATCCACGAACGAAATGTTTCAACTCAAATACCCAAATACGAAGTGTTATTAGCACTTATTCAACTGAACATACACGGTAATCTTATCCATATATGGTAAAGCAATAAAACATGTGCACTTGTTCTAATCTGATAAGTTTCTGAAATATGCATACTCAGCCTTTATCTCCAGAGCTCCATCTGACCTTCAGGATGGAATGATACATCTCGAGTTTCTCACTACCAGCGTAGGTTTGCGAGTGGGTGTTTTAGTTCTATTTTAGTAGTCCTCATGATAACTATAAATCGCTACCGTTGGAAATTCCACATTCAAAGCTGTATAATCTAACTAGCGAGTCACATTGTTTGTTGAACAGCCAGAAGATTATCCCATGTCTGTCTCTTCACATTTTTCGAACAATCTTCTACGAGCTGCCACACGATAAACGCATGGGTATTCAAGTGTCAGTCTAGTATTGTCCAAAACGAGTCTGCCCTGTTCCAGGCTTTTTGTTCCGATACGTGAGACTCTACGGCGGCGCGTCTTAACGAGCTACAAACCAGTTCAGCATTTCCACGAGTCATGCCCAACCTCGTAGTAAATATAAATACACCACAGTTTTCCCCATGAAAAACCAACTGATCGATAAGGAAGATCATAATGATAACGGTCTTCAAATAATACCAAAATATCGAGCGCTTACAAGTTGTGATGGGCTCTCGGTAAATCATTACAATTATCGACTTTCACTTGTCTGTGGTCGATACGATACCATAGTAATTGGCTCCGGCCAAGAAACGGCAAGTGGCGAAATTATTCTCTTTATAATACCATAAGTGGATTACGACAAAAAAAAATTAGTACTTATCACGCGAGATTCCTTTCACCTTCGTGGAGCGTGCACGCTAATTACTGAGTTCATCGGTCTTAACCTACTTGGATCAACTGACACCATGTCAGTTAAGTGCCATGTTGGTCCTTATTTGGAACTTGCATCAAAGTCTATCAAACTAATTGATACAAATAGGTCTGACAACTGATATCTTGAACATATCGCCTTGTCTAAAACTTGCACAATTCTGACATAATGCAGAATGTGCTGAAGATTGATCTCTTTAGCAGCATTGCGTCATTAGCTCTGACTCAGCGCTCGTGCCGACAGACACAGCCCACTCTTTGCAGCTAAACTGTACACAAATATTTCTTACCTGAGTACCGGAACTCTTACGTTTTCTCGATAATTCATCGTGTCACAGGCGCAAGCCGGAAGACTCGATTAGAAAACTAAATGACATTTTAAGCCGTTGAAAACTGCACAGGTTCGACAGTTGGCTCCTCTGAACCAGAATATCTGGTTCAGGTTTAGCCTGATGTATTTCCATGAGGACAGTTTAAATAGCCATCCCGGTCAAACAGGTTAAAACGGAAATCTAGGCTCAGAATTAATGAATCACATCCGTGGTTGTTGCAATCGGCAGAGGCATGTGCTCTCGCCTCGGAATAAGTAGCCTCATTACTCCAGTAAATGCCAAGCAGATTTGCTCTAACCAGTTTTTGCTACAATAATTTCCATATTTTATGATGAGACACTTTCTTTCAGACATTCAAAGTGTATCCGTATTCATATCACTTCAATAAGTTGGTATGGATGATATTAATTTATTACGTGTACTAGAATTTTGTGTTGCAGCGAAACGGTCTGTCTTTTCAAGTTATCCGTGCTCATTACAGAAACTATTTTCACATAAAGCTTCTGAGGATGTTAATGAACCTTATCCATTGATTTCCTGCCTACAATCCGGAATAAGAATCAGCTGCATTAGCATTAAGAACGTTGATAATTGATATCTCCTAAGATTTTATAGAGCAGCTTGTGTATGCAAACCTTTACGCAGTTGGTACTGAGTACTGGTTAACCTCGGGTCTCGGCGAAGTCGATGCAACACGCAAACTTCTAAGGCTTGTGAGCTACTGTACGATCTTTTCTAGTTATTTGCTAGACATTATGCCGTGACTCGGCTCAATTAGTCCCAGCTGAGACGTTATCTTGATTGTGTTATTTGCAGAAGTCTAATTTAGGAATTGTTTCGTTTTGTTGGGCTCTTTACCTAGAAATCTTAGCATATAAGGGCTATCGTTTTGCGTTTGCGTAATAAATTGTGAACTTTTATGTTTGCTGGGTGAGATTCTAATTCAGTTAAAGTAACTGTTCTTAGTTAGCAGAAGTGGAATAATCAAATCGCAACATTTAATTACACGTCTTGTTCTGAGTTGGAAGCGAACAACCTCGATTTAACTATTCTAGCGGTCTACCGATGCTATTCGTATCTATGTTATTTAGATGCGGTTAAAGTTTCGTGTTTCAGTGACGTCAACAAAAAGCCTCGGATAAGCGGATATAGGTTATCTAAAGTGTTTTTATCTACTGATAGAAGGTTCGCTGTCGATGAGATATAGTGCCCACAAAGTTCATATTATAACAAATCGATGGTGGTTTCGTAAGGCAATAAACAGGTCGAGTTTTTGTGAGCTTGTGCAATTACAGGAAATAAATTTTTGATCTTACAGAATTCATTCTTTTGTAGCATAGGTAGCAAATAGCAATGTATTCTATTGTTTTAGGGAATAATCTTATTTTATTGATGTCTATGCAGGGAAAGCCACACCCATCAATAATTCAGTCAAATAATTGTATAGCTATGTACTTACATCGTCTTTATCTCTTTATCGGTATGACGAAAATTTCGGAACATATGTCCGTAGTAAAGACTCTTTTGGCAAATGGAGTATGTCATTTGTTTAACCGCCTAACAATAGGTGTTTTGATAACACTGCAACAGTAAACACTAGCATATGAATAGTCAGACCAACAGGAAGTTTGGGTGTTGTTAAAATTGCCTTTGTTTACATGTACATTAATAGTTTGTTATACAATTGGGTTTCGAGATAAGCTTTACTGCTAATTACTTTGCTTGGTTTTATTTACGCTTGTTTTATTTCTGTGTGTTGTTGAATTGTGTTTTTTTTGTTTTGTTTTTGACATGATTTTATTATAACAAGTTTACTACCTAAAATTTGATTCGTCTTGTTTTCGTCACTAAGCAGTTATAAAAGTTTAAATTTAAATTATCCTAACGCTTTTAAAATACCTACCATCAGTGTTTGAACAGTAATGTCATCCTTCCCTCCCTACCCTACCTTATACCTATCTAGCGTAGTATTCATGTAGCTACTAGCTACCTGTTTGTTTGTTTTCCGCGTATTATTTTATGACTTTCAAATCACCTGGTTTATATTCGTTTGGTCATCATCTATTCTAAGACTGTTGGGTCATCGGACTATGAACCTGCGGCCACTTGAGTCTCATGATTTACTTTCAAGACAAGTTCATTGATTGAATGCAGATACCTAGTATCTTCAATTGCGTTCATTTACTGGCTAATTGATTGATTACTGGCCTCGACTGGAGGTTTCTTTTTGGTACTTTACCTGTATTTTCAAGTTGGGGTTCAGACAGTTTGTATACCTACTTATTTTTGGTTTTTGAATTTACGTCTTCTACAAGTTATAAGCGCATGTTTTTATACGAAGCTACCTAGTTAAGTTTATTTTTAATCTTCATCATCGTTAAAAAAATGCATTTGGATCCGTGATGTTATCGCTGTCTCTTTAAACTATAACTTATAGGTACTGACTGTAAAAACGAACATCCTCAGACTTGCGTAATGGGGTCTTATGAATTATGCATTAACTAGACGTTGCATAATGAAGGCCTATCAGAACCAATCGGGAATTTTAATCTGAGAATTGATTTTTATCGAAATTAAATCAGATTGATCGAGCCTTTGATGTCCTTAAATAAACCGCCAAGTGCGAGTCGACTCGCACACGAAGGCTTCCGTGCCGTAAAATCAGGCAACTTTTTCAAAGAAAATCATATTTTCACTTGTTCGGAGACCCCTTTAAATTTTCAACTTTATTTTATTTTTAGTATTTGTTATTATTACAGTTGAAGTGTTACTTAATTAAGAAAGTGTCATGTGTCTACCTATTCTAGTTTAAGAGACAAATTAAGAGCAAAAAAAGCCAAAAAAATCACGTTTGAAATAAAATTGAAAATTTCAACAAAAATTTCTACTTCTTACGGTTCATGAGCCATACCTAGCCTCGTGCGTGACAGACGGACGGACGGACGGACAGCGGATGCTTAGTAATAGGGTTCCGTTTTCACACTTCGGTTACGGAAACCTAAAAATGAGGATAAAATTTCGGGCAACGAAATACTCGTCCTTGGTTCGCTGTAGTCTCTTTGTGGTTCCCGTGGCGAGATTGCATTCTCTGCATTCCTGTAGGTAGGTACAAGAAGGTATAATGCCGAGCAAATGCAAGCCTCCAGGCCAGCACCATTCTCCCGCGCAACCGTCATTAGCCCGACTACACAATGCACCCTGTTTATTTGTTAACACTATGAACTCCGTTCACAAAAAAACGGATGCACGGCGGATACCGTTGAACGACCGGTAATTGCTTTAAAATTCCGAACGGATTAGGTTTGTTTTGAATTCGAAACTTATTTGTCCAAAGTCAGATTTATAACAATATTTATCGAACAGGAATCCGAATGTGGGACACAACGATAATAAACACTTCTTGGTTTATCAGCACAGATAAAGTAACTGGACGTCTTACTAACCTGAAGGGTCGGCGCAGTCGCTCATAATCCAAGCTGCATTTTAACCTCAAAGAGCACCTTAGCACGGTCACGACACGAAGGTCACGGCTTTGCCTTGCATAACACCAAGCTTTTGACACTAGAACAATACGATCGAGTACTGTTAAATTGTTATCATAAACACACGAATGCACTGTACGTTGCACGTTTATTATTGAACAAACGACGCGAGTTTCGATTCGGGGTTTCGTCCGATCGCATATTTGAATTTGTTTTATACCGGCGGAGGCACTGTGTTGGCCGGTTTGTCTCAAGTTTTATGCGGTTTTCGATAAAACATGTGAATGAGGTCCAGTGCACTCCGGGTGACGCGACTAATATGGCGGATGGGTTCGAACTAGCTCGCTACGCTTGCGCGCTGCGGAGCCTGCCCGCGACCAGGTACAAAAACATTTCGATAGTGCTGCCATCTTATTGAAACCGCGTGAACTTATCTGTGCACTACCATATATGGAGACTTATGCAAGTGAAGGTTCTTGGGTTTGGCTCGGTAAATGATACTGCTTAGTTCATGAAGCACTAGATGGGTTTAGTTGTTCATTTGAAATTTTATTCTATGACGCCGAATATTTATTGATAATTAATTAATTTCAATGAGGAACTTGAAGAAAATGGCTTGAAACTCTTGACTTTTTGAAAGATAGTTTTGACCTGCTTCGTGGTTTTGACGGATTACATAGAAAATAAGTTTTATCGTTATATTAAAACTTATATATAAAAAAAAAAAAATTAATATATTTTTTTTAATAAAACGCCAAACTAATAACAATGTAGAACTTTAATTTGTAATTATTTACATTACTCGAATACAATGTAGCAGACACAAAAAACAAAAGCTCTCAGATATCTTGTTCATTAATTCTTCAATCCTATCTAAGCTTAATATTTTTAAGCTAATATTCCTAACAGGGTAGGTAACTAAAAAGGACCATAACACCAACATTAGATAATTTAACTTTAAAAGGTAACTCAAATAATAAATGTTTGTAACACTCTAAATTATATACAAATCGTTTAATAAATCAAGATTTAACACATAACAAAATGTCCAGACTATGGCCAAACATCGACGTACCTAGTTATTTGCTGAAAGGCGTCGGATAATAATGTAAGTCAGTTAATCTAAATAAACCGTGAGTGACGCAAAAAAATCCCTAGTAGAAGATTGTAAAGAACTCTTATTAGAGCATAGACGAATAAACAAATCTTAGTTCATGTGTAATAGGGTACCTATCGATGAAGATAGATACCTACTAAGGTATCTATCTTTTCAGGTACATGCATTGTTTAAAATGTTTTAAAAAGCTAACGTGCTTTCTTAATATTTTGCTAAGTTTCACATACCTTTCCGTTCCATTTTTGCCGTACTCAGTGGTACATAACAAACGAAATCTAAACTTTTTTTGCGTTTAGTTAGCAGAGGAGGATGAATAGGGTTCGTATAATTCAATTATTTTCTCCTAGTCCTATACCTCAGCGCAATAAGAGCCAAGAGATGGAAGACGATGTACAAGATGAGAAGGGCGTACACGTCCATCCAGAGGTGAGTGCTCATGAAGTCATACATTTCCAGAACGTCGTTGCCGGTGCTGATGCAGGGGATTCCGGTTTCTTCTGTGCTGCAGGCTGGAAAGTAAGATCATGTGATAAAATACCAGGGGAATAGAATTAAGTTTTTAATCGAAGTGGTTTATTTCTCACATAATCCTACTGAGGGGTGAGTCTATTTGACGTTAATAACGAGACGTGATCGTGACGTCATCTTTTTGTATGGGGATTTGCATAGTTCCCTATCCGCACGATAGAGGTGTACCAGACTGTATGGAAAAAGGAGACGTCACGATCACGTCTCGTTACTAACGTCAAAAAGACTTACCCTTGGAGTATTTAAAGGCAGATATGCGTAGACATGCGTAGCTAAGTCACAAGTTAGATAGGTACCTACCTATGTGTAAAGACACAAGGCTGGTAAAGAAAATATAAGATTCTTAAGACATACTCTATCTAATATGGAAAAAATTCCTAGGTTTTTCAGATAAAGAAAAAAATATAGAGAAAGTTACACAAGGTGCCACGTTATTGGTTTACTAAGCCGAAAGGGGGTTGTTGTGCACCCTCTACCCAACTGATACGCATGGTTGTTTTTCAGAAATAGGTACGTTTTTGTAAGTCAAACGCTAAGCAAAGCGACAACCCTTTCACTCATGAAAGTAAGGCCACGCGACAGGCGGCGGGGCTCTGCTGCGCCTGCGCGAGGCACGGCGCACGGTGGATCGAGCCCATACAATGGGTTGGACATAGCGTGTCAAAATTTTCAAAGTCGTAATTTCATGAATTTGAATATGCCATTCGATAGCTTTTTTACATCTAAGCAAAATAATAAATATTCTATTACATTTTTGGCCTAGAGTCATAGTTTAGGAGTAAATGGCATAAAACTGATTTCATTGTATGGAAAGCAACATACAAACAGAAATAGGGGGCGTGTTTCGTCCTGTTACGTTCTGTGGTCTATAATAACATATTCTTGGCACTGTAAAGCAACTTTCCTTAAAAGACACATCTTGCGCTTTAATGCTGTTTTTGAGATAAATCGAAAAAAATAATAATAATTGCGGTCTAATTTTGTTTCGCTATTCGATACCGTTATCAAACCTAAGCAATAAATATTCTATTGCATTTTTGGCCTAGAGTCATAGTTCAGGAGTAAATGGCATAAAACTGATTTCATTGTAATGGAAAGCAACATACAAACAGGAATAGGGGGCGTGTTTCGTCCTGTTTCGTTCTGTGGTCTATAATAACATATTCTTGGCACTGTAAAGTAACTTTCCTTCAAAGGCACATCTTGCGCTTTTATGCTGTTTTTGAGATAAATAAATAAAAAAAAATAAAAAATTTGCCGTCTAATTTTATTGCGCGATTCGATACCGTTATCAAACCTAAGCAATAAATATTCTATTGCATTTTCATCTTTTTGGCCAGAGTTTGGTGGCCAAAAAGAGCAACTTCGCATCTTTGCATAAACTATACAAAATAAAACTATTACAGAGGCATTAAAAAAAAGCTTATAATAGATATCACAAACTGCCCAATGGATATTAGAAAATTCCTTTGAATAACGTAATAATAAGATAAACTAGGTGGCGGCGCTGTTCTAGGTCGGGGTAGCGCCTTAATTAGACGTCTACCCTTTTATAATCTTGCTCTCAATTATACGAGAGTCGAAAACCCAGTTTTGTATTCAAGTCATTTTAGAGCCCAATGTTTAACAAATAAAATACAAAAAACTATTTCCTGGTAACCTACTACGTGATAAAAGCAAGGAATCTGTATTTTACCTGCCAGACCCTTTTTATGGGAATACCCCCGAGTAAGCGCCACGCTACAGAAATCTACTCATAGGTTTTTTGTGACAGATGGTTTAAAACAAAATCACTTTTTAATAGCAATAGGGCAATAGGGACATTAGAAAAGTACTCCCTTTGAATACAGATGATAGTATAACAATGGGGGTTATAAGAATGGAGAGAATGGTGCATGCTATTCAGCTCGTTCCATTGTCATAGACAAAAAAACATTTGACTTCTCGATATTTATTCATCTTAATAGGTACCTATATAAAAGACCTAGCGATTTTCTGGAGACAACACCCAATCCAAACCGCTGAAACTAGAATGTTTAAATTTGAAAAGCAGGTACCTGGGTACCTGTTACTGCACAACCTTCCGCTAAGAAGAAATTTATGGAAAATCCACCCCTAATGGGGTGAAAAGGGGGGTTAATGTTTTTTTGGTGTTTTTTGTAGGTAACTCTTTATCCAGTGGCCCAATTACCTTGAAACTTACAGAGAGTACTAAAAATACAAAACTATTGAACACGAGTACCAAGATATTTCAAAAATTTTCTGAAAATGGGGTAAATCGGGTTATTACAGTTTGTGATTCGTAATTTGGCTCCGTACTGAAATGTCTGAAACTTTTTAATGCAAAATGCTATGGACCTGAAATTTTCAGTATGTATCAAAATAACAATATATTAAAACACGTACTTATATCAGGAATGTTTAAAAAATATAAGGGTAAAATGAGGGGTGATGTAATTGAGATTTTTTTTGCAACTCTTTACCCGTGGTCCAATATAATTAGCTTGAAACTTACAGAGAATACCTACTAAGAATACAAAACTATTGAACACGAATTTAAGGATTTTTAAATTTTTTCCTGAAAATGGGGTAAATCGGGTAATTAAAGTTTGTGATTCGTAATAAACTATAAAGTAAATAACGATTAATGATACATGTATTTTTTATTTTTAAAACTAACTACAGGGGGTGTGCAATCAATTTCCACGCGGGCGAAGCGGCGGGGCGCAGCTAGTATTAAATAGTAGATGAATTAATATTTTTAGCAAATAAAAAAAAGCAAAAGCAAAAAAAAAAGCATAAGTTTTTTAGCAGTTGTTAATAAAACTTACTGATATTGGATATTCCATCCCATTGTAGGATGCTCATCGCCTCGTTGGAATACATCAGCCAAGAGAGGTGCCGGATCCATGCCACGTATTTTGGTAAGGAGCTGAAAACGAAACAATGACTTTTAGAAAAATTATTATTATAAATAATGTTTATTAAGTATTAAAAATAATTATTAATTCTGTTTATGTTTTTTTTTTTATGTATGTACATAATTTTAGCTATTAGCAACCTTTACAACCAAACAGTAAAATTTTATATATCATTTTATTTTTGGGTTTGTTAAAGTTAACAGTTTTGTCATTAACTTTCAAGACTTTCATGGCCCAAGACGCACATGGTCCATGTACAGCGCCTATTTCTGCGGAGCGTGCCCCTGCGCGCCGCACCGCCCCGCCGCACAGTGGATCGAAAATGCCCTTCCTATAGACATAGAACTTTTTTTTTCTAAACATGCTTTTTCTTATTGGAAACCAAGACAGAATCTTATTAGAAGCCCAAACTATATCATATTTTATGAACCTAGGTGATAATGACGCAGAAAAGATTTTTTGAACTTTAATTTGTATGGAGAAAAACATGAAAATCGATATTTTTCGGCTCTCGTGCGAGTGCCCGTTATTTCCTCCGGCATAAATAATGTTCCTATTTTTTACTATCTTTTGACATATAGCACATATGGGGCACTCGATGGACTTCAGGTGAAAAAAATAAAATATATTTTTAAATTTTCTTTTTGCATTTTATTCATTATACAAGGTACATTACGACCTATAAATAATATTTCAACTCACCTAATTATTGTTACAATTTTAATGTAATATTTCACCTATCATAATAATGAAAATATATAAAATTTTTATATTTAGTTAAAGTAAAAGCATAATTATCAAATACAGTCATTATTTTTAAAAAGAAAAGAATAATAATTACAAACTACAAAGGCGATTAAACAATTCACACGAAATAAATATTACTATTTTTTTAGACACAAGGCAAATTTTTCTATATTACAAGTTATCATACACAATAATTATTTAAAAACACGTATTATGTACCTACATATAAGTTACAAAGTTTCTGTAAAACAATTAGAACATATTAAAAGACACATCCATATCAGCATCTGTGTCAGAATCTGTGTCTTCTGGATCAATGAATTAATGTGCTCTGACTTGAGGCACCATCAAATCCCCATTTCGATATTAATATCATTGATTGGTTTGTAATCTCGTCAGGTAAACTTTTCATTATTCTTTTAACAGTTATGTCAAGGAGTGCTTGAAGAGCTACTTTGGCCATTGTATCTGTAACAGTGATTGCGTCTTTCGGAGGAAAGCAATCCATCTTGGCTTGCTGCACTTTGTAATATGATGGATACAAATTTGTAATGCCTTCTTGAATGGCAGATTCTCTCAACGTTATATACTGCCACTTTGATAGTTTAAGTGACTGTAAAAAGCCGAGCGCTTTGGTAGGGGTGAAAACACATTTATTTTTTTCATTTGCTTGTTCCACGATTTTTTCCGCCTCTTTTGGATTCTTTAGAATATGATCTATGGCTGCTGCCAAAATATCTTTACCCTCATTTTTCATATTAGCAATTAAAGCAAAGGCCAATTCTGAACTTTCTCGGCCTTTATAATTATAATTTTCAATCCTTCGTACCTTTTGTTTTGTTCCAAGTTCTGTGAAAGGTTTGCGCGGACTTGGAGTCGTTTTCGTTGATGTTCCAACAGTTGATGTACTCGGAGAGGGTAAAAACAATTCGCCAGCTTCACTTGTTTCTTGAATTGCAGTATTTAGCTGTTGTGGTCGTATATTTTCACGTACACAAGTTGGCCACTCGATATTCTGCTCCAACCAATCTGTATAGTGTTTTTTGAAAGTTTCTGTGTTACATTTTGCAGATTTCCATCTTTTTATCACAGACTGACTAAACCTTCGACAGAATTCTTGGAGAGTGTCTGTATCTTCTTCAGATAAACTCAAATTCAACTGAAATTTAACACTTTCTAACAGTTTTAAATAGTTTCCAAGCTTGCCAGACTGTTTTAGAGGTAGAATCACAAATAGATCCAGATTGGTCACCACACTATGCTTTTCCATTTTTAACTCGAAATTTCACAGATGTTTTACGTAGTAAGTTTTAATATAACTAAAAAAATATTCAGAACCCTCCATATTTATACTTACTTCATACCGGCTAACGACTACTAGAAAAAACTAGACAATGACAAATTGTTAATTAGGTAAGTACCTATTTAAAAACCATCCATTTTTAATAACAAAGCAAAGGGGCTTAAGGAATTCTTAGAATAATAATACAATCATAACATAAGTGACGGGTTAGCAGGTAGTTCAAGATAAGTATGTAAACCTCTGCAGTAAATTTTGTAACAATGATAAGGTCGAGTACCTAACTTAATGGCCCCTTGTACATTTAACAAAAAAATATACAATAGGTATCGTCTTTAACGGCTAAATATCATAAAACCACCATATAATATGGAATTATCAGGTAAAATTATAAAGTATGGCTGGTGAAATATTGCATTAAAACTGTAACAATAATTAGGTGAGTTGAAATATTATTTTTAGGTCGTAATGTACCTTGTATAATGAATAAAATGCAAAATGAAAATTTAAAAATATATTTAATTTTTTTTCACCTGAAGTCCATCGAGTGCCCCATATGTGCTATAGGTCAAAAGATAGTAAAAAATAGGAACATTATTTATGCCGGAGGAAATAACGGGCACTCGCACGAGAGCCGAAAAATATCGATTTTCATGTTTTTCTCCATACAAATTAAAGTTCAAAAAATCTTTTCTGCGTCATTATCACCTAGGTTCATAAAATATGATATAGTTTGGGCTTCTAATAAGATTCTGTCTTGGTTTCCAATAAGAAAAATCATGTTTAGAAAAAAAAGTTCTATGTCTATAGGAAGGGCTTTTTCGATCCACTGTGCGCCGCCGCCGTCGAGGCTGGCCAGTGAGTGCGTTAATGGAAATAATACTGGTATATACTGGTATATACTGGTATATACTGGTATATACTGGTATATACTGGTATATACTGGTATAATAATAAATAATATTCGTTTAATGTATGAAAACTTCTATCGAAACGTCAAATAACATGATAATCTATTTTAAGTAAGCGGGTTAACTACGAACCTTATTTGTGTTGGAAGTCCCTCGTTAAGGGATGAAACGTTGGTGTTCTTCCAATACAAATAAGGTTCGTAGTTAACCCGCTTACATCCGTAATGAATTCGTCAAACTAGGTAAAGAAGATAGTTTAAATAGTAAAACATGATAATCATCCAATAAAATTAGGAGTTATTGAGATAAATAACTACAACTAGTATTTACAGTTATCAGTTTCCTGAACATCTAAGCCGTCACTAGAAGGCAGAGTGCCCAGAACGCTGGAAGCCACGTTGCTATCGTCAGATTATCTTTTCGAAGAATACAATATGCTATAATTGACGACCGATGTGGCGCGGCGGGCCACACCGGTCCCGTTTTTGATTTGTTCCTGGTGTTCTGGGTATCCATAGAATTATTATAAATTACGCCTAAACGGCTGAACGGATCTTAATGAAATTAGGCAAGGAGGTAGGCGGTATCCCGAGGACGGACATAGGCTACTTGAAAAGCGCGTGCGAAAACGCAGGCAGCAGCTAGTCTATTATAATGGTTTGTTTTGTCGCGGGCCGTACAAATATCGCGCGCAGCGGGCCGCAGTTTGCCGACCACGAGTCTAAGGTATTCGTGGATACACTCACGAATAAATTTGAAATAACCAGCAGGTACCACATGAGCGAAGCCGCGAGCACAGGCTAGTTGTCTATTACATACAGAAATATATCCATCTATGTAATGTATTGTATTATGTATGTATATCAGTCATCTAGTACCCATAACACAAGCTCTGCTTAGCTTGGGGCTAGATGATGTGTGGATTGTCTAGCATTATTTATTTATTTATAGCCTGACATGTAAAATAATTATACGTTACAGGCCTATAGAGAAACAAGACTAAGTAAAAATCTTAACCAGTGTTTAGCCAACCAACCTTAATTTTATGAAAAGTCCAGAAGTCATCATCAGAGCGTAGTCAAACGGCACCAGATAAGCGATGGCGACTGGCATTGATCCAAACGCACATGAGAAGAATGATCCTGAAGAAATGCAAATATACACAACGTTGATACAAAAACACATAATACTGCAGATCAAAGTAAAATAGTAGATATAGGTTAAGACTGCATCATAATAGTACCAGTAGAAGCGATAGAAGTGTAAACGTGAAGGCTGGTGTATAGCCCGATGGCCTTGAGAACACAAAATAATTATCTGTAGTCGTATAAATAATTTGTTTTATTCGTGGAATGTGTCAGTGTTTAATTATTAAGAATTTGACCTTTTCTAAGTGTACATTTATTGGTTTCATATTTTTTAAATAATAAATTTATGATGGTGATAAAAATTAAAACTTATCTTAATTACAATAACAGAATAAAACAATTTTTATTCGTGAAATGTTAAATTTGTGTAAAAACTGCAATGTGTTTTAAAAATTTATTGAAAATTGTAAAGTATCAAAACGTTCTGCCGTAGTATATGGTGATACCATGTAAACAATAGTGGCGCCCTCATTTATTTTCTACTTTTTCTGGTCGAACTGTTAATTGGCCTAACATCTGAACCATACTGATAAGTATAAGCAAATATTTTCACTCCAGCCTTGCCTTGGTCAAGAGATTGAACTCACTTATTTTTACGATCCCACTTTAGTAGGTACCCAACTATCCGCTAGAGGCGCTTTAAAAGTGTTCATACATTTTTTTAACTACAGTCGCTAGAGAGTACACGGTAGACCTACAGGATCATTTTATTCTTCGACAAATATTTGAGCGAATGAAAAATACTCAAAATCAACAGCGTTTAGAAGAAATATCCAAATTTCGTATTATCTTTTTGATTCGAAATTTGGATGCTGCTCTCCGTTCGTATACTCGGTTTTAGAATCCAAGATATTTGATGTCAACAAAGACTTTTGTAAGAAAACATAATCATACTATTATTTATTTTGATGCTATGCATACAGGTATTGTATTGTTATTGTTCTTAGGTGTGGGTAGTCCTAGTGGGTACACAATGCAAAAAACCCTGTCAGGGCGCTACAATTATTTTGGGTTCGATCTTGTTACATTGATAACTTTATTATTTCGTATTTATAGAATTAATTTTTTTTTGAATTTTTTTGACAAAGAAAATTACAATTCAAAAATAAAAAAAATTAGAACTAGTAATTACAATTGAGTCAATTAAGCTAACTGCAGACTATTGCAAACAATCTACAGGTAGCTCAACGGTATTGATATGGATATCAATACCAGTCGGAAGCGTCCCCAAGGCGCTGGCTGCATTGCCCCGCTGTATGGCAATGCTGATTTGCTGATGCGCTGCGCCAGATACCCGCCCGCTCTCGGGTCACGCGTCGCGTCGACCAGACGCTCAGATAACTTTAGAATTCATTAATTTAGAAATGTCATGTCTAAAATAAGTATTGGTTTTACAAGACAAGAATAAATAATAATTGAATTGAATAAGATTAAGTTTTCATTCTAATAAAACCACAGATATCAGAAACTAAGTACCTCTGTGAATAAAACGATCGCAAATTAACGTCAGATTAGGAACACGTATAAAGGAAAAATTATAATTATAACGAAGAAAGACCTTTTCGTACTTACCACAGGCAATAGCAACGTTAAGCACCAATATGGAGATGAAGACGGTAAAACCAAATGCGTAAAAGGTGTTCCTCAGCCCTGCAATCCAGTAAATCACCAGGGTGAAGAGAGCGGGCTCAATCAGAAGACCAGGGAACTGAAAAACAAAAGGTATATATTAAAAAAAAGTATATATAATTCTGCCTGAAAAGAAAAGCTTAACACAAAGTTCCTGTTTCCGTGAAAATGTAGAAGTTTCTGAAATTATTTAAGTACCTACCTTAGATGTTACTGATGTTAGGTAGGTACCTTTTTTTTGACGATAATTCGTCTTGCATCAGCAAAATAACACATTTAAATAGCTTCGGCCCGCGGCCGCACTTTTCCGGGATAAAAAGTAGCCTATGTCCGACCCTGGGATACCGTCTACCTTCCTGCCAAATTTCATTATGAACTATTCTGCCGTTTAGGCGTGAAAACAGGCAAACAGAGTTACTTTCGAATTTATAATTTATACTAATATTATAAAATTGACAGTAACTCTGTCTGTCTGTCTGTTGTTATGGATGGACGGACATAGGCTACTTAGAAACCGCGTGCAGCTAGTATTATATTGTTTTTATATTATTTGATTTTGTTAAACAATAAATAAAATAAAATAAATATATGTTGTCCACGGCTTCGCACGCTCTTTTCCGGGATGAAAAGTCTGTTTTATAAGGTGATGAATAAAGCATTATCTATCTATCTAAAAAGTACCATTCCATTTACCTCCCTGCCAAATTTCATTAAGATCCGTTTGGCCATTTAGGCGTGAAAAGGTAACAGACAGATAGACAGACAGCCATAGTTACTTTCCAATGTACAATAATGATTAGTAAGGATATGGATGATATGAATCTTCTTCCCAAAACAAACCTCTTCTCAAACCTACTATAATAATTTCACACTATCTTATAAAACGAACTTCTTACGTCTACTTTCATATAATTAAAAAAAACTTACTTTGTAAAGTGAACGATGTGAAATGAAGATGTGTCTAAAATTCTCACCATAGCAATCATCCTAGCGATGTAATAAACCGGCGTAGAACACAACCCCGCCTTCAGCTCCCTGTGAAACAGCGGAAACTCGTCTGGGAACACGTGGAGCACTGAATACATGGGGCTGAAGGTGTTCTCCGCGATGATGATGAAGAGTGCTCCTTGTACGTCTTGGATCCCGGCCTGCGTGAGACGCATGGTGCCGATGAAGCAAAGCCCGGCGGTGAGGGCTATGGCCTGGAAAGTTGAAGAAAATGTGGTGAATGCTTGTTTATTTCAAGTTATTTACACAGTTTGTCATGGGTATGTCTGACAATTTTCCAGAGAGCTCGTTGTTTATTAAAAGTTACATAACAATGCACTCTGCCTGATGACTCGGTATTTTGGTGACGGCGTAAATTTTTAGAAGGTTTTACGGTAGTAATAGTTTATGAATAGGTATGAATTTTTATTGCACATGCACATAAAAATCCTACGTAATACAGAACTTTTGGACGGGACGGCGGCGCAGGAACAAGATGTCGAATGATGTCGAAACTAATCCATCGGTGGACCAACTGGAAAATAGTGGAAACTAATCCATTAATGGATTAGCAAAGTGGATCAGAGTGGAATGGGGCTTTTTCAGTGGGTTAGAGTATACTTCGCCTGCGAAACAACTCGTCTGCGGACGAGTTCTACTTTTTCTAAAAAGCCTAGTGGGCAACTCGCCTGAATCAAAAGTCTCTTAGTTCGGGCCAGTTTTACCTTACCCCAAAGTAAAGTGAACAACTCACCCGTCTCGCCATCGTCGTTTCTATTCAAGGGTTCTGTTGTATTAAAAATCAACACTTTCCTCACCAGTTTTTGCAGCACTCTAATGATCTGCACCCTCGGGTCTCGCACGATGATGAGCATGTGTCGGTATACGAGCCACATGATCTTTACAAGGAATGATGGTGATCGGCGCCGGTCTGGCTTCTCTCGCCTTCTTTCCTGAAATTAGAAAATTGGCAATTTATTTAATTACCTCCTGGTTTGATCGTACTAATTACAAAACTGATGATATCTCGAGTTTGCCTAAAGCATCTTGAAAACAAAACAACTCTTTATACAAATAAAAATTATTAATTGAATTCAGAAATTTCATGTTTTGTGATTTCGGCGTTTGTGTTTGTGAGTTGTGCTTTATGTTAGAATTGTGTGTCAAATTTACCAGCTACATTCGGCACACAATCCAATAGTTTTTCGTGTCACTGATGCTGATAGAGGCGTAATTACCTAGGTTTATGCTTTTGCTAAACCTGGATCGCTCTTTATAGTGTATGGAGATCCACATCCAACATCCAGGCCCATTTTGGAACCATCCGTGTACCAGTTTAGGACCTCTCTTTGCAGAGTAGCTGGATGTTTAGTGAATCTTCTCTGCAAGGAAGTTCCACTGTGTAGTGATTTTCAAACACATGTCGAAGGATCCTGACATCAGTTGTCATGCTCAAGATGGGTGATTCCAGAGCCAGCTCCTTCTGCCCAGAGTACTGGCCCTATACATGCTGGTCTTTGCCTCCTTATGTATGTACATGTGGAGCAAAGGCAGTCCCATTAATGCTTTTAGTGCCAGTCCACCGGAGGTGGACATGGCTCCCGTGGCCATAAGGCATGCAGTCCTTTGTAGGCTATTTAGTTAATTGATTGCGGTCGACTGAAGGGCCATGTCGTACCATACCACGGAGGCGTAAGTGATTCACAATCCTAACATAAAACAAATACCAATTTTTTTGTTGTGTGTTTACATCCTGATAAGAAACAAACACTATTTGCTAATGAAAATGTTCATCAAAGTTTTTAACCTCATGACCCCTTGCGGGTAGATCCTTATCAGAAAGTTATTTTACCTCTTCATCATTATCCATCAGATGACAGTGCAGATGTATATCCATATCCAGTTCCTTAGCGACGTCACTGACTGCGAAACGATCGCAGATGCTCTTGATGGCTTGGCGAGAGGCGCCTTCCGACCCCGGAGTCAGGGCTAGGACCTTGATGAAGTAGTCAGTGGGGTTGTACATTAAGGGGCATTGGTAGCCGAGGCTGGGGAGAAAACACTGAGTTAAACAGTAATATTAATAAATATTAATCATGTTGGGCCATCCACATACCATCATTTAGCACCAAAAGTAGGCAGAGCCATACAGTTTTATAATATCAAAATTTAGTTTACCAAACAGTAAAACACTGGCTATTCCATTCCTATTTGAAAGTTTTCAATTAAATGAGTGCCGTTTCATTTATAGGTACTTACAGTCAGAGACATTTGGTTAAATTATCCTATAAAGTATGCAATAATTGTATACAGTACAGTGCCTATAATTTTAGGGGATTTTTTTAATAGTATGAAAACTGCACTAGGCTACTTGGTATGGAAGGAAGGTATCATACACATTACTCTGACGCATCTAAAGGGCCAACGTAAACTTTAAAATTTCATGTTCACACTGTCCACCTTCCCCTGAGGTCAATGACGTCACGAATTTCAGAACTGTAAATTATGCAATTAACGTTAAGCAAATAAACCACAAGGTTTGGTTGATTAAAGATAGCATTAAATATTTTTTTTATCAATTTGACTTATAATTAATATTACCAGGTCATTTAATTTGCAATATTAAATCATTGCATATTAAATCGCTAACAAAATAAAATATTGAACAAAAAAAATTACTGACGTCGCAGCTTTATCTTTAGATAAAGCATAATGTAAAACTTAAAATTAAAATTATACAAGTAGTTATGCAAAAAATCTTTTGAAGGATTTCCTATAGTTGCAATTCCCAACTGTCATATTTTTGAGCTTTGCTCATTTTGGTAGCTACTTAGTATTTTAGAATGAATATCAAGGCCAAAGATTTCAAAATTAGTAAAATACTACGACACAAATAACCAAAACTCGCTTGCTTGGCGTCGATTTTAAAACATAATTATAAGAAATATTATGGAAGGAATGATCTCAAGACGACAAGTAATGTAAATTGCATATATTACTTAAAATTCATTCGATTTATTATGTTAGAGCGGCTTGCTTACAAACATTGTAATAGGCTAGTATATATTTTTCTATAGTTATACAATACCTCTATGTTCATAGGCTTTTGTGGTTTCCAATTTTTACTTTGAATGTGGATTCATACAGAAAACTCGTAACTTGGATTCGTGAATTTTCATCGCTGTCTCGTTATTTTAGCTAAGTATTAGAAGTACCTATTGTAAATAGAAAACGTTCATATCCGTACAACACAAACATTTTGTGCCTTTAATATCTTTATCCAATGGCCAATGAAGCCAAGACCCAATATTCAGGATGTTCTATTAGGGTCACAGACAGACGTCTAGTCAAGATCATAATGATGAGACTCGATTGTATTGGCTCGCTATTGAATAATTATCCACTGCGTAAGGATCAGTCAGTAGGCAAGACTTTCAATCTTAAGTTCACCCAGAAAATTCTCTTAACGCTCGTGATTTTATTCGGGCTGAAGTTATTATATACATTAAACAATTTCGATTCCCTTACTTACAAATAGCAATAGCGTTCCATCATCACTAAGAGCGGTTTTTCGCAAATGTTAAAACGTTTCATTTAGTTTCTAACGCAGAGACAATTAAACAGTTTTTCAAAAAACTTAATTTTCCTTTGCTTCCTCCTTTTGCTAATTTTGCAGAATGATTATATCTTACCTTTTAAAAAAGCTGAGCGCTGACTGTGCACTGCCCGCATAAGCCACCCGCCCTTCAGCTAGAAGTACCAGCCGGTCGAAATGGGCCATCAGCTCCGACGACGGCTGGTGGATGGTGCAGATCACCGTCTTGCCTTGCACAGCGCTCGCTCGCAGGAGAGTCACCAGCTTCTGAGCTGATGAGGAGTCCAGGCCGGTTGTTGGCTCATCGCAGAAGAGAAGGCCTGGGTCTGTTAGGAGCTGGAAGAAGTTTGAAGAAACTTATGATGAGACCAACGAGGAATCTGATTTTGAATTTAGTTTCTGCTTATAATGTAACTTTTCGGTATGGAATACTTTTTACATCATTTCTTCGAATATTCCATCATTTTTAGTCAATTCCTTGTAAGGGCTCGTTTAAAGTATTTCTTAGCAGTGTTTTTCTTCTTTCAGACTTCATGTCAAAAAAATAAACCAAACTATTACTTAATCTTGAGGCTTTGTTATAGTTCTTTATTGTTATACATTTCGTAATATCATTTACGACTCTTTAATACTTAATTAGGTTACCTACTTCACCTATCGCTCAGTAATTTGTGAAAATTAAATTTTATCTAAATTTGCGGTTTTCTTACCACTATACAACAATTAAAGGTCGATTATTTACAATTACCATGCTATAAAGTCTGTCCTCATACAAAACTGGTAATAGCTGTTTAACGTAATAATTATTTAATGTAGTCGTTTGTTACTCCTAAATAAAATAAACAAACGTAACTTACTTCAGTGGCAAAAGCGAGTCTCTTCCTCTCGCCTCCCGACAGAGTCTTCAGTCCATCCAGGCCTCCGATCCTGGTGAACCTGGACTCGTACAATGCCAGTTGTCTGAGCAGCTGGTTCACCCGTCTCTTCCTCGCCAGAGCTGTGGTGCGGCTGTCCATGCGAAGACGAGCCTGCGTGGAAAATAATAGAGGATTTCGGAAGACACGACATTGATGAGATGTCGACAATTACCGACATGGCAGAGAAATCACAGTCTTGATTCTAAATAGTAAATTTGCAAGCTTGTACGTACAGACTAAATAGTCATTAATAACGGGATGTTTACCAGGATTTATGTTATATTGAGTGTTCAAATATTTTGGCAGTTGCATGCGCCATGTTCATAACTCATGATCCAAGTATATAATTATACTACGGAATAACTCATGATCCGCGTATATTATTGGACCACGGAATAATGATCCAATATTATTATACTATGGTATAACTGATGTCACTACGAATGAGTTTTTATTGGCAGATATACCAACCGATCTACACTCATCACTTTTTCTTCAAAATATACGAAATTTGTAGCTCGGTCAATACGTGTACCTACCATGGACGGATAATTTAGATTATCTCCATTCATATTAACATCTACCTAAGCTTGAAGAATGTGCTGATATATTTTATTCATACGCTCCGTTTAGGTAGGCACTATAATACGGCAGGCTTTTACGATTTTACCATAATTGAGTTTGTTGCCATCGTTATTTCAAATCCCAAAAATCAAATATCTATACTTTGGTGAGTAATTAATCGAAAATTTTAAAATAGTGTACTTTGAATAAATGCAAAACTTTTAAATGCGGAAACTACAACTTTGATGGTTTTAAAATATTTCTATTGTTTACTTTTAAAAAATTAAACAAAAAATAATTGGTGTGGTTACAATTAGCATGAATTTAGGTTTGCATGATTATTGTCTAGTAAACCATGAGAATATAAATTATTATCTGAATTAAAATTTTTAATTTGTGTCAAAATAGGTACCTCATGCTAGACTTTTCACGTTATTTTCGCCTATTTCCTGATGTTAACAGGACGTCTAATATACATGCTTTTACTACAGCGATGTTTTGAATAATTTATTTATATTTATAGCAATTTATACACCAAGCGGTTGAAAAACAAAACAACCGCGTTACTTTACTACAAATTTAAGTTTTATGAATTTAATGCGAGCAATTTATATGCCTAGTCGGGTTTAAATTGTACTTTTAATATTAATCTAATCTACCATAAAATTAAATCTTAGAAATAATCATTTTAATGAAATATTTTTAATAGTTTAGATCGCTGCGTTACCAAAGTTTTTTGCGTTTTCTTCTATCATTGCTTAAAAAAAAATTTGATACAAACTAGCGCGAGAGAAGCTTCAACTACGTAAAAAGTATGTTTGAAACACCCAGCAGATCCTCAACAAATATTTGCAATACATACAAACAGACATGGTGCTAGGCTAGGCAAGAATACTTTAACTGTAGAGCGCCAATCCAAGAGCCCAAGAGTCCTGTAAGGTCTAAAGGAAATAAAGCACTTTGAATTTTAATTTAAATTCATTCGCGTAAAATATTGTGGTGCAGGTATTAACCGCCTGCCAACTAGCAATCATTCAATCAGCCACAGAATAGTCATACTATTCACCGCCCAATTGACTAAAATCTTTTGGAACACGATGACTATAAAATCATTGAGAAACGTTGTGCAATAATCTCGAACTGAGCGGGCGGAGTGGAGATTGCGTTGAAGGAAATTTTATTGTTGTGTTAATTGGAGCCTGAGTTTAAAACAGTCTCAGAAAATGGCTTTTGTCAAGTAAATCAATATCATCATCATCGAGATAAATACTAATTACACGGGAATTAATTTTCTTTACACCTCGGGGTCATCCTCTATACAACTGCAAAATATAGAAGGATAATTTCGACTAATTTCAAAATTTTTTAAATAGTATTATTAACCTACAGAGATTTAAAAAAACTGGTCTGTACAAATTGATACCTTTAATTTGATACCCCACTTGACCCTGTAGGTCTCTTTTCAAATTTCTATATCACAATTTGTACTAAAAAAATATATTTTATTTGTTGTTCTTTTTTTTCTTTAAATCTGTACAGGTGCACGAAATGTATTATTATTTTAAATTTCACGATATTTGGTGAGATATTAAAGACGGAAATAAGGACAGAACAAGCGAGACCATAAGGGTTTCGAAACCGATCTCCGATCTTCGAAACCCAAAAACATACATTCAGCCGAACATAGAACCTCCATTTTTCAAAGTACATATGTAGGTCAAAAACACACTGCAACAGAGTGAATTTTTTTTCAACATTTCACGTCGAATTTGGCTGGAGTATAGTTTTAGAATAAGTAGAGCAAACAAATCCTGGCTCCAAAGACAATAACTTACCATGATCGTAAGATGCTCTATTACGGTGAGGTTCTCCACAAACAGGTCATCCTGGTGCATGTACCCGCTTTCCTGGTTCATGAAGTCGCCCACTGTGAGTCCGTTCATTGATATCTGCCCGTCCACGATTGTGCCCACTGTTTTACAAAATGATAAAATTCTACGTAAATATATTATTTACAAAAACTATACCCTGTTCTGATCCTGATTGTAACAAATAGCGTGTTTTTGAAAAAGGAATACAGACCTTGTAAAACAACAAAGGAGATTTCAGACATTACTTTTTCAAAACTCTGAAAGGATTAATAAATACTTAGTTCAGGCCACCATGTTAACAAAAAACCAAAATGTTTTTATTTTTCACTAAGGACTCTCGTACATTCTTTTAATGCAGGTTTATCTTATTTCTGGATTTTAAAAAACGAAGAATTATTTATTACGAAACAACACAATTCGCATCGTGAATTTAAAAATAATTACATACCTACTCAAATTAATTACAGGAAATAAACGACTTTAAGGTTTTGACAGGCTTAAAAGGATGGATGGAATGGATTGATTGGATATTAGAGAATATTAGGACTCGTTTGTCAATATTTCTGTCTGTTTTTAGTTTTACCTACTACCTGTGATCATTATGTAGTCACGTATCATTATTTAGTAATGTAGGTACTTATCTTACCTGGACTTCTGTTTGCTAAGGCTGACATCAGGGTGGTTTTACCAGCTCCGCTGTAATAAAAAAGTCCTATAAAAACCTAAATATATATTCGCATGCGCTTTTTTATATAATATACAGGGTTGGACAAACTCGGCTCTCCTAGACACCCAGTGTAGGTGGACGTATTTGTAAAGTACAATTTGAAGTGAAAGACCCTAACTGTTAAAAATTTTTTAATCGTGTATTTTGTTTTTTTTTATGATTTTCCGTAATTTTACCTCTCTACCCCTACAAAAGTTTTTGTTAAGTACTTTTCGATTGAATTTTTTATTGGGATTTGCTCCCAGATGTATATTTCTTAAAAAAATTCAAAAAACCAATAAAAAAGTCGTAAACAGTTAGGGTCTTCTACTTCAAATTGTATTTTACAAATAGTTCCACCTAAACACCCACCGAGTTGGTCTAACCTTCCACCAAACATCCTGTATATTATATAACTATATTCGCAAGCACTTTTTAAGTAGCCTATGACCGTCCCCGGGATACCATTTACCTCCCTTCAGCATCATCTAGCCCCAAAGTAAGCAGAGCTTGTGTTATGGGTACTAGATGACTGATAAACTTAATACAATACATAACATAGATAGATATTTTTTATTATATATAGAAAATACCCAGAACACCCGGAACAAATATTTGCAGATCGTACAAACATTTGTCCCAAGGCGGGAATCGAACCCGTAACCTTCTGCGCCGCAGGCGGACCTTCGCCCGCCGCGCCACAACGGTCGGATATTTGGATGCTTATTACCTCTTCACCCCAAAACTACTGAAAGGACCGGGCTGAAATTTTACATAAATGTAAGTCTAGACCTGGAATAACACATAGCCTATTTTTTTATCCGGATAAACAGGTGTGAAACCGCGAGGTTGCGCGCTAGTTGTAGAATAAATGAAAAAATCTACTTATCACATGAATAAGCAAAACCCTTCTTCCACCTAATGATGATAACTATCCAGACAACCAATAAGCTTGGTGCTAAGACTTAGTACGAAACTCGACACCGTTATAATACGAACGGTGGAGTATCGATTGCAACCAATATTGTTAGAAAGTTTTCAGTATCCTATAGGTTGTAAGTAAAACGCTTCATAACGCATTAGAACTATATTGCCTTGCTACTTGTTTTGATTGTATCGGTATCTTTTACATTGATTAGAAATCTGTGTTTCGTATGACTCATACATAATAAATGGAATCTTGTAAGTACCGATATTTTTCATAGAATATGTCTAAGTAAAAATACCTGTCGTTTTCTGCATACGGAAAAGGTAAAACTGGTTGTTGCCAATTCAATTATACAGGGTTATTAGAAAAATGCTCGAAAAAGGTCTAGACTTGTGACAGTAAAAGGTTACGCAAACAAAGAATAAGCAAGTTTTAATGGCTGATTGTCATGTTTGTTTTTCTAGTCACTATGTAAATTCTCATGATTCTTTAAAATGGTTATGTATATATTACCACTTTTTTATCGTTATAAAAAGTCTATCTATGAGCTTTATCTACGGCTTCTACTATAAATCGGAGAAAGCTATCGTCATTAAGCTGTTATTACATAAGATGCATGGATGATAATGATATTGTAGTGATATACTACAAGCCAGTGATGAAGCTTACCTGGGTCCCATCAGGGCTATTAGGGTTCCTGGTTTTGCTATACCATTCACTGTAAAAATACATGATTAGTTCAAATACAACGTTCCGTATTGATTTCAGTAAAGTTCAAAATCATTAAGAAAAATATTCTTATTTGCTATTAAAGTAGTTTACAGGAAATTACTTTAAAAAGGTTACAATTAGGTTACAAATCCTAACAAAAAAGTTACACACCATTGTTTACGAGTCGTTTGAGCTTGCCATCCTTCTGTGTGATTTGAACACTGACGTCTCTCCATACGAGGGTGCATGGCCGCGGGGAGCTCGTCGACCCCAACATTTCTTCCACCTCATCCCCTAGCGGGTGATATTTAGACTGTTCTAAGCGTTTGCCACCCTTTATTGATATGAGATCGGAGGGGGTTAGTTCCTGAAATAGTTTATCTAAATTAAATTATTTGAATAATTTAATTAGTACCTCTACAATAATTATCATTTTATTTATATATTTTTTAATTATAAGGAACTGATGAAATTTGTTTATTTAAATCGTATTAGTTGCTCAATAAATAAATAAAAATAAATACAAATAACCTTCTACCTGCTGATGATACTGTAACCAAATTTATGTTAAGAGAACCTAACAGGTTTATTTGTCAGACTAGGCCTAGATCTCAGTACTCACGGGATCCCCGTGGTAAAAACCAAGAATTACATAAAGTTCAGCATTTTTTCTTTAGTTCCTTGAATGCGAAAACAAGATTAAGAAAAAAAAATACGAAAAAAAATATCATGAAAGTGCACTGTTTTGCACATAATTTGGTCGAGATCTCAGGAACCCGGCGGATTCGTAGGTACTAATTATTCGGTTCCTTCTTATGTTGTGCAGTTTTCATGCAAATAAGCAAAAATTGTTATATATTATATATTTTATTAGCCTGTTGCAAGCATAGGTAACGATGTGTTGACAGCAATAAATATAATTGTGTATTAAGCCTAGCTATCCATCGGTCAAAAGTAGATGTCCTACTAAACTTGTTCTACTCGTGTTTTATAATTTAGCCAACAAATGCAATACATTCTAAAATAAATTCGAGCAGGTAGTTAAGTAGTAGTATGAATATATATCAACTTCGAAGTAGGTAAAATGTCACTATGACTTAAGTCAGACTTTTTTTCCGTTTTAAAAGCTTTACTTCTAGCGTTTAGTTATGGATAGCTTAGAAATGATGAGAATTTAAATTAAATTAACGCAGAACTGGTTTGCAAGTTGATACCCATGACTGTTCGTTTCAAGGTATTCCTCAATAGAACGTCTCTATTTACTTGTTGATATGAAAAATTCTTATCATTCCCTTTATTTGTTTTATCTGCCTACAAATAATCACAAACAGAGCCTGGCTTCAACACCTTAATTAATACCTAAACATAAAAGAGGTACTTACTACATCTAAAGACGAAAAATCCATAGGGCTGTTTTTGGGTTCACTTTTCTTAGTCCCTTTACCATTTAGAGATTTCTTGCTCATTTTAACTGATATTTAATAAAATTATTTTGGAAATTGGGTAAAGTTTTTAAGCACTCGCGCGTTCATTTTACTCAAACATTGTTTTGTAGGAATCGAGGCGATACGGAGACGACTGCCTTCGATGTAATCTACGGTAGTTTGGTGTTTCTCTACGGGTTAGAGTGGTGCGGCGGTTAATTAGAGAGAGAAGGACAAAAAAGCTAGTAATCAAATAAATTATGAGAGGGATAGAGATGAAGTGTGTGGAGACCGGTGTGTGATCGGATCTTGGATTGCGCATGCTTGTGATAACTCTATTTTTGTAAGCTTTCGAATAACGGATGATAGGGTTTTTTTAATCTTTATAATACTACTTGGTCTTCGTAGACAAATAAAGGCTTAAATGGAAACTATAAATATATAAATAGAAGTTGTTAAAAACGGGATACAGAGAAGTTTAACTCAAATAGAAGTTTGTGTTTTTCATAGTTATTAAAGATTTCTAAGCCTCTATTTTCGTACTAAAAGCTCTCAAATTAGCAAATGTGGTCAGATGCATGACCATAAATATTATGTGTTTGCTTTAGTTCTCGTTATTTCGAATTCCATGGGCGAAACCAGATCGGTTCGTTTCGTTTTTAATTTGATAACCTTGTCGTTTATTAGGGTTTCGTACCTCAAAAGGAGAAATAGAACCCTGATATGATCACTTTGTTGTCAGTCTGTCTGTTTTTTCAGAAACACGTGGAGGTATGGATATATAAGGTTAAATTAATGAATATCAAATTCCTACTTAACTCTGTAACACCTTGGAGCTTTGAGAAAATCAAACTTCAAAGTCAACGCAATCAAAAGATACAGTCGTAAAATTATGCCTGCTTATTTTATCACTCCCAAACAAAATCACGTGCACAAAAAAACATATTAGGTATAGGGTACTTCCCGTTGACTTAGAATCATGAAATTCGGCAAGAAGCGAGGTCCTATAGCACAAACAAAGGGAAAAATCTGAAAATCGTAAATTTGTAGTTTGTTCACCAAATAAAATTGATTCTCGCCTGGTATCGAAAATCGAAACACGGTTTTGGTTTTGGTACTTCCAGCTCACCTAGAATCATGATATTTGGCATCAAGCAAAATCTTTTACTCGTATACGGAACCCTCGGTGCGCGAGTCCAACTCGCACTTGACGTTTTATTAGTACTACTTACTTAATATCTAATGTAGAGCCAACTTGGCTAAGCAACAGGACTAAGAAGAAGTAAGAATTTTATGAATATTCAGTGTCTGATGGTACCTACGTATTTTATTTGAAATCACGCGCTAAGTGGTGACTGATGCCTAATTAACTTGCTTCAGGCATAGAGGCTCTACCTACGGTTTGCGTCCGTCATTAGATAGAATTCGAAAGTAACTCTGTCTGTATGTCTGTCTGTTACTTTTTCACGCCTAAACGGCTGAACGGATCTCAATGAAAGTTGGCAGGGAGGTAAATGGTATCCCGGGACGGACATGGGCTACTCAAAAAGCGCGTGCGAAGCCGCAAGCAGCAGCTAGTTTAAAATATATTAGACACCATGGTAGGCAGAGCTATATGTATATCCCTACCTACATTATTGTTATCTTAGTTCTGATATTAAAAAATAAAAGTCCGCTTACATAGAAACCGTACCCGTAAAGCAGGACTTTGCTTCGATCACACATAATATAAATTGACGATGCTGGAAATTACATCATACATCTGTAGACCTACCTACTTAGTAGAGACTACCCAATGACAGTTTTTACATATTTATGTATAAAAATCGCCGTCCATAGTCTTGTGTCCCACTGCTGGGTGGTGGTAAGCCTTCCTTAATTATTTTTACTTATATAAGTTCAATTTTTTTTGGGGCTACGACTCTTTAGCCCCAAAAATGTATTGCCAGCCCATCCATATGGAACAGGGCTAATCTCATAATGTCCTCAAACGGAAGCAACCTTAATTCAGAGCTAGACATCATGAGATCAGGGGCGGAGCAAGGATTAGACATAAAGGGCCTGAAGTAAAAGTAGTAATAATTATGATCTAAAACCGATTTGTTAAAACACATGTTGATGTTTTAATGTTTGTTACCTCTTCCCACCAAAACTACTGAGCGGACCGGGCTGAAATTTTGCATCAATGTAGTCTAGACCTGAATTAACATATAGGCTTTTTGTCCCGTAAAAACGCGTGCGAAGCCGTGGGCAGAAGCTAGGAAAAAATAAAAACACAATAAAAACATTTTCACTCGAGTAGACTAGGTTATTACTTAAAACAAAAATATATTTTCACTCTAGTAGACTAGGTAATGTTATAATCGTTTCCCGATGTTTTTATGTGCTGTGTTGCAGCTTGCAGCTCATTGTCAAACTTTAGCGACGTTTCTAATAACTTACCGAAAAACCATACTACTTCAGAAAAGTGTCCAACCGAACCTAGATTTTCAGCCGAAACCAAACCTTTGGCCTCATTTTCGGCCGAAACTGAACCTTTTTTAAACATATTAAAACATGATTATATCGTGACAACATGAATATTGCACGAGATTTCAATAAAATTTGACTGTATTTGGTACTGCCCGCGGAGTTGCAATAAAAATTTTCTTAACATAAAGGAGCCCAGAGTGACATTTCCATATCGAAATCACACAGCGAAATCGCCGTAAAATTTTAGCTCGATCTTTGTGTGAACGAGTAACAATTATCCAATTTTTACGGAGACAGAGGGTTTAAGATCGAATCTTCTTGAACGATCAATATGTTGAAATTCAATAAGGTTTGGCGCGGGCGAAGGTTCGTGCCATTTTTGGCTGAAACCGAAACTGTGGTCAAACCTTGCCGAAACCGAACCCGAACCTTCGGTCGGACATTAAAAAATTTATTGATTTTGCCCTTTTCCCCGCTGATTACATGATCCCGACTACATCTCTGCCTACGGTTACCCAAACAGTGGATCGGTGGTAGATGGAAAACGATGTGACAGCCACATTATAGGGCTTCGGTTTTCTTGTAACGTATATGAGATATTCGATCCAGACCGTGGACGGGTCATCGAGCAACGGATCGCGGGCAAATTTAGGGTTGCCGATGTTTAAGTAGGTATCTATTAATACATAGACCTATATTCGTGCCTAATTTTAAATTACCGGTGTATGTATGTGGGAAATGCAAAAAAGAATGGCAAAAACGTCGCTTTCAGATTTTCCGAAGTTTCTAGCGCAATTTTTCTTTCGCCAGTAAGATTAGTCGGACTATTTGGTAAGAGAACGGGCAGATTAGTTTTTTTTTTCAAATAGACATAAGTAGGTAGGCAAACAAGGTATATTTGTCTCTCAAGCTTACCAACGAACAGCATTTAATTTTAGCGCTGTTTCCCACTGCAAGGCCCGCCTTTCTTCTTTTCCCCATCTGAAAATCCCTAGCAACCCTAATTCCCTATAAGTAATGGTTAAACTTCCGCAATACAGACATGCTACATAGCAAATTAACCTCTCTTTCACGATGTAAACCGGCAAATAGGCAAGAAGGTAGGCACACACCCACCAGACCAGTTTGGGTCCTTTATACATTATGATGATTGCTAGCGAGTTTTTTCGCTACGGTTAGGTACTTATGCAAATTAGAAAAATACCTATATATGATATCAAATAATATCCCAAAAATTTATCGACTTCGACGAGACGTGAACCTTCAGAACTTGAACCCGAGTGTGAGGGCTTACGCACTAAAATCATAATAACCTTACCTTTATATAGACTTATTGAAAATGTCAGTAGAAACTTTAGGTCTAAAATAGTATAATGTGCGAGTCAATAACTTGTCGATAGGTATAGCTCTGAAGATAGTGATCGATAAAGATGAGTATAGACTAGAGCATTTCGATCGATAAAGATGAGTATTGTAGACATGAGTATGATGCAGTGTAGTGTAACGTACTTATGAATGGTACAATACAGACAAATGTTCAGTTTCCTAGAGCATTTCGATGTGATGCAGTGTTGTTGCGAATGCTCGACGCTGTGTTAAACGTAATGCTCACTCGCCGCGCCGCCGCGCCGTGAGCATTACGTTTAAGGCTGACCTATGTCACAACGGCCTTGAGAACACAAAATAATATCTGTAGTCGTGTAAATAATTTGTTTTATTCATATCCAAATTGGTAATTTAAAAAAAATTTCGATATTCGGATATGTCTTCTAAACGCTGTTGATTTTGAGTATTTTTCTTTCACTCAAATATTTGTCAAAGTATTGTACACAACTAGTACGTTTCACGAATAAAACAAATTATTTATACGACTACAGATAATTATTTTGTGTTCTCAAGGGCGTTGGGCATAGGGCAGCATTCACACAGCGTCGAGCATTCGCAACAACGTCCTGTACAATTTTTGTACCATGCGTACATTTTCCCCCGGCTCGCGCACCTCACGCCCCGCCGCCAGTCCCCTGTCACCCGCGCTCGTGCCTTTTCTCGACCAAAACGCTCGTTGGTTTATAAAACAGGCTGTAACAAACTATCGAGCATTATGTTCGAAGTGTGATTCGAGTAAATTTAAAAATAGCGAACGCTCGATGGTCTGTTACAAGTAAATGCTCTAGTCTATACTCTATACCCTATACCTTAGACGAATGAGGTAGGTCATGCAAACAACCAATAGGTAGGTAATATCTTCTTGCTATTTTGTTAATAAGGTTATCTGATACATACCAATTTTAGTTCGTTTACGGCAACCAGTCGAGTCCGAGACCCTACATAAAATGGTAGGTACGGTACCTATCCTAAAAAGCCTTTTTAAGGTTTTGGGTGAGTGAAAGCTCTAAGTAGGTTAATTTTTCCTTCTCGCACACAAAATGTTCCTCAGTTTATACTTATTGAGGTACATGCTTATATGGAAGTATATAACTACTGCAAATAGTTCAAGGTTGCGGCTTATACCAGTTTTCCCCTTTAACAAATCCCCATAAGGGGTAAAACTGGAAGCTTAATTTTTAAAAGACTAGAATTCCCCTTCAACCAGTCCAGAATCCATCAAAATACCTGCATTTTTTTTCACAGTTTGTCTCCACTATTATTCAATTTTACTATAAAAACTATTGTAGCATAAATAATGCAATTCAAAGTAAAACCTTTAATCACAACACAGATATAAAAAAAAATACTGTAGATAATTTGAAAAACATTTTTTAATGACGTTTTTGGATTTTTAAAAGATTTTTATTGGGTTGAGTATAGTATTTTAATCCAGTAAAGAATGGTGTACGAGTAGGTAGGTACTTTTCACATTGCCACGAGCCACATATAGCTCAGATGCCTCATACAAATAATAATATACTATATAAATACTAATTATTTCTAACATACAAACATTTGCTGGCAATCGAACCCACACCTTTCGGTACTTTATCCACAGTGGCAAAGAGATCGTTCAATGAGATTTAAAAACAAAGTTAATAACCTAACTTTTTATGCTTTTTCTTTGCTAATGGTTTAGGTACCTTCTTGTAGGTATATGTAACTATTAGTTGAGCTACCTGTAGATTGTTTGCAACAGTCTGCAGTTAGCTCAATTGTTTCAATTGTAAATACTAGTTTGATTGTAACTTCCTTTGTTATTAAATATGTCTGTCTATCTATACATATATCTATGTATATAAAAAAATAATCCCTATTTCCCTTGGTCATAACATCACGCGCGAACGGCTGGACTGATTTCGCTTAATCTTTTTTGTTGTTTTAGTTATTGGCAGAAGAAGATTCTTATGAAACAAAAAAATTAAGAAAATTACACGAAACATTAGAAAATTTAAGAAAACTTAACTACTATAATACCAATTCGAATTTATATATTCATAGCTAAGACAGGACAACGTCTGGCGGTTCAGCCAGTATGATACGAGTATATTATAATCCCACAGTAATTAGTAAGTAAGTACCTACGTAGTAGGTGGCGGATTGTAATTCATTATGTACTCACATTCTTGCTATCACTGTACCTATCTAGAATGTTTTGTTATAGTTCATGATAATTTCAAATTTCTGTTCTGTATACGCTTTAATTTATCAGTTTTAGATGTGTCTGTCTTCTTCTCTTGCTTTACCTAGGTACATCATTTCATACACTTTAATTAATACTCATGAGTACTCTACCTTTCACCTATTCAATTATTGTACATACCTATGTTTACCTGATTATACTTGTCTGTGCTGTTCCTGTGAAGCAAAATAAATATATCGTTATCTACAGTATGGAGCTAACTATGAATGCATAAAAGATAGTTTGCATAGATAGGTAAGTATAAAGTAAAACAAAAGTATTATTTAATTTAAAACTTTTATGTCTCAATAATTTACAAGACAGTATCTATTATAACTTGGTAGATTCGTACAAATATTAAAATAAACGTTTTACGTAGGTAACTTAAAAGTACGTTTAATATTATTTTGTAATCAACCTATGGTTACTTGTTAGTCTACGAATCTAACAGGACAAATATTAGACAAAATAATGGCATTATTGCCATTATTTTTTTATTTTGTATATTGTTATCAATGGCATATTCATATTCAGTGTGCTAAGTGTGATTATAAAAATGATCTAAGTATTAATTTTTTTCCATTATTTTATCATTTTAGCTAACTCCAAAACGCCGATAATTTCAAAGACTTATTCAACGAGTTTTTTTTTATTGAATATGCTGAACTTATCGTTATGCGGAAGCCTACGTTCAGCATATTATCGCTATATGATCGCTTCTCCGTGATGGAAACGTAAACACAATAAAAGGTACCTACAAATATGATGATGAACGCACGCCTTTCTAAACCGAACGGCGAAATAGCCGAAGGAATGTTTTAATTCTGAAAATTGGCCGTAAGGACAAGTGAAAGATGTTTTTAAAACGATTTCATTCAACAAATTCTAAAATTTAATTTTGTTATTGGGTTGATTCATGAAGATTAATAAAATAAAAAAGGAAAACTATATTAGTTTACAGTATTAGTAGTAGAATCAAAATTCTAACTCTTCCACAGAAAATAAAAAGACTATGTGTTGATAAGTCGTACCATAATAAAGTAATTAAATATTTTTCCTCTACTTTACAATCACTAGAATTAAATATATTTATTTTTGTATTCCTTATAATGTCTGTTTGTAAACTAATGCTAAGGGACAGCGGGGATCTCTAGCACAAGTAAGTATATACCTATATGCTTAAAACAGAACAACCAATGTTATTTAACTGACTAACAGAAACAAACAAACCCTTTTTTTCACTTGTGTACAAAACTTATAGGTACATAACTAGTAAGAATAAACTAAATTTCTCTATCGTCAATGCTCAGCCATGTTATTTAGCCCGACGCACTCTCAGAACAAGCGCGATGTATGCCAGTAGCCGGAATCCGATGAAGAGGAGAATCATGTTTACCACGTCCATAGTGAAGTCCGCCTGTAAAAAATGAGATACTGAATATTAGTCTGTAGTAGCAGATGAATAACCTCCTTCAGTATTGTGCACTAATTTAAACAACACCCTATATAAATTAAAAAATGCTGGAAAATACGCACAGCATCAGCAAGCCTCACGTTAACTAGACCTTGCGTTTGGGTACAAGATAACTGATAATACATTACATAGATAGATATATATTTTTATAAAGGGAGTCCCAAAATTAACGCAAGATTTAAATTTGCCGCCAGCTGTGTAGTAAAGTGTTTGCAACCCTAAAAAAATTGTTAATGTCGGAGTAAGTCGTTTTGCTAAAATAATTTAGTTTTACTTTAATACGTACCTCAGAGAAACTAAGTGTGTCTAAAACAACCTGCCCGGAAGCAGGACAGGTAAAGTTCTGTCTGGTGCAAGCGATGCTTTCCACTCCCGCCCATTGATTCACTAAGAGAGCTTCGTTGCCGTAACGGAACCAGGAAAGATAAGATATCCAGCCTAGGTAGGGTGGTACGGATCTGTGGAAAAGAGACGATTGAGACATCTTTAAAAAAGTATTTCTAAAGTTATTCCTCCTTAGGTAGAGCCTTTTTTATAAAAATAAAAATGATGTATGTACATAGATGGGACGTTACAGCGCAAAACATATTTATATCAACATCTGTTAGTTCGTCATTACAGTAAAATTATGTAGATGTATCTAGATGTATATACCATTAAATATGTTGTAAAGCACATGTTTTTAGAGGCCTCTCTGGGACGTGCAAAAATCTTGTTTTTTTCTGCCAATACAAAAGACATCAACGCGTTTCGCTTTACCAGAATGCTTGTAAGAGAAACCCTAAGAAACATATTACATATCGTAGTTGAGGGATTCATTATGAATGTAAGACATACAGACTATCGTAGTTTGAGGAATTCATTATTCATTATTTATTGGGTTAACTACGAAGCTAGTTTTGGGAAAAGGTAGTTAACCCGCTCAGATACAGAATGAAATCTGAGGGCTGAGTCTTTTTGACGTTAGTAACACAACGTGATCGTGACGTCTCCTTTTTCCATACAATTTGGTACAGCGCCTGTATCGTGCGGTCAAAGAACTACGCAAATCTCCATGCAAAAAGAAGACGTCACGATCACGTCTCGTTACTAACGTCAAGTATCCTTATAGGTGCACAGCTTTCACAAACTTATGCTTACCGATATGCAAGTTACTTACACGCACGTGTCATGTAGTGATTATTAGTGAGTATTTACTGCTAAGTAATCTGTACTCACCCAGAGTTGAGGAAGAATCCTCCGAACAGCATGAACGGTATGATGATGGGCGGCCCCACAGAAGCTGCCATACTGACGCTGCTACTCGCACACGATATCAGGTACCCTGCAAATTAAATTTAACTTTAAAATAGGGAACGCTTCGTTTTGTATAATTTGGAACAGTTGAGCTATCTCTAGAATATTTGCAGCATTCTGCAGATAGCTCAACTGTTTTACGTGTCTTTTGTACATTTTGTAACTAAGTTTATGTTAGCAAAATATAAAAAAGTGTCAGCTTTATCATGATCTTAGCAGACAAGTATCTCTTAGTATGACCACCTAGTTAATATTTTTTTACATCATGTTGCATATCGTTGGTAAGGGGAATAAATGAAGAACTTTAAAAAAAAACTAACTTCAATGTGATTTAGTTTTTTTCAATGAATTTTCAAGTTTTCGCGATTACTTTAACACCGATTTTTGACTTTAAATGCTCGTAAAAATTTTTTAGGTGAATTTTTTCTAGTAATCTCTTATTTAAAATAGATATTAAGTGTGATCGTCACGGGTTGGCGCGAGATTCAATATTTTTTGTGGTTTAAAATTTGTCTGCTTTCTATAAGGAATAAAACTAACGGATTATTTTATTTTATTATATATTTATTTTAATTTCTACTTTATGTTTTTTTTTTGGAAAAGTAACATGCCGCAAATCGTAACCCATTTTCTATTAACCTATGAAAAAACTAACTTCGTTCACTGGTATTTATAGATCATTTGGGAAAATATGAGATTTTGGGCTAAAACATGAGTTCATAGAAAATATTTTACGATTTGCGGCAAATTACTTTTTCGTGGTTTTTTCCTTGTAGAACGCAGAAATAAATTACCCACGAAAAAATTTGAATCTCGCGCCAACCCGTGACGATCAGTCTTAAATTATTAACAAGAAAGTTGTTTATTCTTCTCGCTAAAATACTGAACAGCTCGAGCTGAAAATACAACTGAACTGATCATCTGGCTGAAGAGAGAGAATATCATGAGAGACTTTTATATACGAATGGAAGTACTTAGATAGATAGATAATTAATTCATTAAAAAATTCGTTACATAAATTGGTTAGCAATGCCTTAAAGCCTATTTTAGGTTTGTTTAAGCACTGGGTTCTCTTTTTTTTTATGTAGAATTAATTTTGAGTTTATTTGTATTTTAACATAGGTACAAATTAAATTGCCAAAATATTGTAAATAAATAGCTTAGATATATAAATAATCCTAAATCTTGTACAAACAATCAAAGATAACAGTCATAATAAACACACTTATAAAATGGTAATTATTAGTTATGCGTTTACTTATCTACGACCGGAATGTTGCTACAAGTTCATTCATTTAGCATGAAGCTAGCCGCTTATCACCGCTTATAGCAAGTGTACGAGTAGAAGCTGTAATTGCTTATTAAATGGTTTTAGGCAATAGTAGAGTACTTCGCCCAGCTGTGGGATAGTAACGCCAGAACATAATCTATATATTAGGTCCTTACATATGAAATTGGCGTTTTTCGTACTGGCCACTTTAATCACAAATTTCTCCTCTTTGGTAAGGAATTCCAAATTCAAATTTGTACAGCTATAGACTCATGTATTTGTGCTTCGATGATCGTCATTCATTTGTTTTTTTTCTTCTGTTTTTTTCTGTTTGCGTCACTCATTTTACAAAATGGAAAACTTAAAATATCGCATTATTTACGAGTACGAGTTCCGCCGTGGCACTAGTGCTGCGGAAACAACTCGAAGGGTGAATGATGTGTATGGCGGTCGTGTTGCAAAAGAAAACACAGTTCGTTTTTGGTTCCAACGTTTTCGTTCTGGAAATTTTGACCTGCAGAACAAGCCCCGTGGACGGCCTGAGACTCAAGTTGATAATGAAGAGTTGAAGGCTATTGTGGAAGCGGATCCATCGCAAACCACGTCCGAGTTAGCTGCAGGCTGCGATGTTAGTGATAAAACTGTTTTAATTCACTTGAAGCAAATTGGGAAGATTAAAAAGCTTGAAAGGTGGGTACCTCACGAATTGACTGAAGCAAACCGGCAAACGCGCGTCGACTGCTGCGTTACATTACTAAACCGGCACAATAATGAAGGTATTTTAAACCGAATCATTACCTGTGATGAAAAATGGGTTCTTTACGATAATCGGAAGCGCTCAGCGCAATGGTTGGATCCTGGCCAGCCAGCCAAATCCTGCCCGAAGCGAAAATTAACCCCAAAAAAGTTACTTGTAAGCGTTTGGTGGACTAGTGCCGGTATTGTTCATTACAGTTTTCTCAAATCTGGCCAGACTATTACGGCTGATGTCTATTGTCAGCAATTGCAAACCATGCTGGAAAAGCTAGCGGCTAAACAACCTAGGCTGGTCAATCGCTCCACGCCACTGCTGCTTCACGACAACGCTAGACCACACACTGCGCAACAGACGGCTACTAAATTAGAAGAGCTTCAATTGGAAAGTCTAAGACATCCTCCGTACTCCCCGGACCTTGCTCCAACAGATTACCATTTTTTTCGAAATTTGGATAACTTCTTGCAAGGGAAAAAATTCAACTCCGATGGGGCAGTCCAAATCGCCTTCAAAGATTTTATTGATTCCCGTCCGACTGGTTTTTTTAGTAAAGGGATCAATGAACTACCTATAAGATGGAAAAAGTGCATAGAAAATAATGGTTCATACTTTGATTAATTAAATATATTATATTAAAAAATATTCGACTTTTTGTTCCTCCCATACAAAACGCCAATTTCATATGTAAGGACCTAATATATAAAAGAAAGTCGTGTTAGTTACACTATTTATAACTCAAGAACGGCTGAACGGATCTCGGTGAAATTTGGCAGTGAGGTAGATGGTATCCCGGCGCCGGACATAGGCTACCTTTTATTCCGGAATAAAGCGTGCAAAGCCGCGGGCTGCAGCTAGTACTTAATAAAATAACCCACCTGCCAAGCGAGGTGTCGTGATTATGTCAAAACGCTCCGTTGGCGGAGGCATTATGCAGTCGTGGAAAAAAAACGAAATGCTCACACGGGCTGATAAAATGTCTTTGATTTAAGTATTACAGGTTAGTCATAAGGTTCAAACCTGTTTGCGTTTCAAAACTAATGAATATTTTATTCAAACCATAAAACTAATAGCACTAAAAGCGGTTTTGAATCCATTATTTCATTATTCTGCATCTATTCACCACGTCATTAAAGCCGTTTATATTCACTAACAGCACATTCTTTTTTTTGGAATAGCTATTTCAAAGTTGTATTATTATTATAGTCCATAGACAGTTGACCTCAAAAATCGATGACCAATTACATTTCCAAAAAAATCAACCAGACTTCTGGTAGGTAGCGATAACACCCGCTCTGTTTACTTTAGGGCTTAGATTATGTGTGAAATTTCAACCATTATTTGTTCATTTATTTTAACCACCATTCATTTGGTGATATACATTGGTACAAATTACATTTTGGAATGTAATCATAGTTTTAGGGCACTGAACTATATCGCGCTTGTGTTCAACTAATTACAGGTGGTTTTGCAAAAGCATAGTAAATGTGTAAACGAGGGCCATACCTGCCAGTTTTTTCAGATTGTCATTGTGTAGTTGAAAAAAAAAACAGCAAGCGTCAAAAGGGGTGCACCATTGTCAACCCTTTTTGACGCTTGCTGTTTTTTTATTAAAAAAGTTTGAGCGTTTGGCCACATCTCACTAAAGTAAGTGAAGATGTGGCCTATGATGGAGCACGCTTTCCAAGAAGGAACTTACTGTCACTGACTGTACCTCTGTGTACCGAAATCTAAAAGTCGTATAAATATTCCAGTTTTGAATATTGAAAATTTTCATAAATTTTTGACGACTGTTCAAAACCTGTATGGATAACCTGGTTAAATTTTGCCATCCCACTTTTAAGTAGATATCTTTGATGCAGATTTCTCCTAGAGATTTTATGAAAAAAGGTTTTCCCCTTGAAATTACATGAAATGTAATTTCAAGGGGAAAACCTTTTTCTCAAAACAAACTCAAAACATGAGTTTGTCCATTAACTATGGACGCAACGACGCAAAACAACGAAATAGTAAACTAAATTTAAATTTAAGTACTTACTTAGATGTCTAAATAAAGTTGATAAAAAAATACTCTTTAATTTCGTAAAAAAAAACATTTTTTGTCACAAGTTCGATTATAAATGAAAGATTATTGCTTTATTGCACCATCAATACATACAAAAATAAACAAGAACATAATACAAACTATATCTAGTGTGGTAAAGTCCAAGGCCTTATCGCTAATAGCGATTTCTTCTAGGCAACCTTTGGATGGATAGGATCGGTACGTAATGTAGGTATGTATTAAAACTGACGGTGGCATAACAGATGATGAGTGGATGACGAATTAAAAATAAATATAAATATTTTGAAAGACTTAGATTTAAATTGTTGAGTATACAATTATACTCTATGTCCTAAGTATCACGGTTACTGAGATATGTTTTATTTAAGTTATTTTGAAAATTACTAATTTATCTTACCTTTAAATTGATGGCTTTTTTGTTTGAGGTGTGTAAATTGCGAAAACTTCTAAATTTATTTAAAAAATACTACAAGTCACATTGAATTTAGTTTTCTTTCAGGATTTTCTTCATTTATTTCCCTTTCCAGCGATATTGCTACGAGACGTAAAAAAATATTTATTAGGTGGTCAAACTAAGAGATATACAGCCGAATTGAAAACCTCTTTTTTTGAAGCTGTCAACATTTCCATACATATTTTCAGGTTCCAAATTCAAACTCATTACTCCCTTGGGAATCATTATTCCCTTAGACATTACTCCCAAGAGAATAATGAAATTGAATTTGGAACATCAAGTATGTGTGAAATTATTTTCCAAGGAGATACGTAGTGAATCCGGAATGAGAACTTCATCGAAATTCGAACTAACCTCTGTTCAGCAGGTAGAATAAAAACGAATGCCGCTAAACTTTTACTATTTACTCGCGGAAGTGTGGAAAGTAAAGTATTCTCGTGTTTAGAGCTGTCTTCGTCTTGGGCGTGATTAAATCCCTCTCGCAATTAGGATTCTAGTAACTCCCTTGCTTCGCTCGTGAGTTATTCAAGAATCCTGAGGTGCGCTCGGGATTCAATGACGCCCGTGACATAAGACACTGCTTTACACACTCGGTGCATATATACTATTATTTTTTAATTTTGTTTCTATAGCCTGTATATAATGATTATGTACTTAAAATTTACCTTTGTATGCCAAGTGCTCTGGTACAATAAAATAAACTGAAACTAATAGGGCGAAGCTGCGGATAGACCTTACAGAAACTGCAAGTGGCGTATGATGCATTACACTTTCAATCAGTTGTGCAATAATTCATTATTGACTGATAACGAGCCCGTTAATTAAAAAGACAATAATAATTAAGATTTTTAATAAATAATAATGACTAAGTAATATCTAGGTATATTATAGACAAAGAATCTATGTCGCGGTTGCGAATTTTAAAATAGATCAATTGTCTAATTGAGGGAAAATGCCTGAGAATAGGGCACAGTATCTAATTTGTTGCCTATGCTAAAAACCGGTAAGGAAACACATATAATTAAAAGTCATATTAGCGTATTTTTTTAATAAAACAAGGCGAATTTAATGACTTACCTAAGTTATTTCTTATTCAAGTAATTTACTGTTGCACAGATTGCGGTTTTGTAGGCCAATTTAGATCAATAAGGGGGAAATTCTAATGATGAATAATGTAATTTTGTTATGCCGAATTATATACATTTTGATATTTGTATTTTTACATTTCCGGGTTTTATTGTGATACGTATCTACTTGAATGTGTTTAATATTTTGCAAAATTGGTTTAAATATTATTGACATTCCACGTTACTAAATTTAAAAAAAAAGTTGAAGCTAATCATAAAAACTTATTTCGGAAGTTTTTCAAAATTATAGTATTTGTTTAAATTTATAGGTAGTATTCATAATTCCTAGAATGACATTTAGTCATTAATAATCACTAAGTTAACTGGGTAATAAACAACCAAAAATAATATTTAGTAACATAATGTTTTAAATTAAAATTCAAATGCAAGGTTGTTTTAATTTTTTGTGCATATTCATACGATATATATTTCATGCAAATAGCTGTTTCCTAGCCTAGCCAGGTTATTGTTGCAACTTATTTTAACTGCCAATATCTTTACCTACCTCAGCCTATGTACACACACCCTCTCTCTCGCTCTCTCTCTTGTGCCCGCGGCTTCGCACGCGCTTTTCAAGTAGCCATTCCGTAAAATTTCCGTGGTAAAAAGTGTTGAGATCCCGAGATGAGCCAAGTCACCCATTGTGTGACTTCGACACCTTCGACTATGAATAGGGTTCCATTTTCAACTTTCGGGTACGGAACCCTTAGAAAGCACATGTAGAGCACCTGTATTATTATTTTTCCTAACATTAGCTCCACTTATGAGTAACTTTCTATTTGAATACGAGTGTATGTGTACGTTTTTGATTTGTATTTTATTGCTTTTTATTAGTGTGTTTTGTTTTAATTGTATTATATTATATTATTGTGAATTATCCGTATCCGTAGCGCCAACAAGTGGCTCTGGCGGAAGACCAGCGTTGGATGCTAGCTTGCTAGTCATCCAACACATGCTGAGCCAGAGCCAATTTTGTAAACAGACTGTGTTATCATTTGTTTTTTCCTCTTTAATTAAGTTTTGCTTATAAGTATTATTTAATATGTGTTGTGTATGTAGTTCTGTTTATAAAATAAATATATTTTATTCTTATTCTAGTTGTGTAAGTATGTAGCGGCCTCTAGTAGAAGTTAGCTGAACTACAAAGCTAACGTCAATAGAGTCGCTCAAGAAAAATGGCACTGGAAAACTGAAGCTAGCTACCTACCTTCTCCTTCTGAAGCTAGCTATCTACTCTTCTCCGCTAGATGTCGTTAAGACAAATTCCAACAAATTCTGCAGTGCAAAATGTGACATATTCCTAGATCGCGCGAACGCATGTTTCAGTAACAACAGACCATATACGAGTACCCAACATCAACTGTTGGTCGAAAGACCACCGGGCAAGTGGATCAGCTGGATCGGCCCGGTTCAGAGGAGATCTCCCTCTGTCCCTGTTTTGGGAAAAATTACACCTTATCGCAATAAAGAAAGTCTTAGGGTCCAGATTCAGTCCTGTCATGTAATAAGCGATGGTGGTAAACACTAGCGGTATCGCCACGCTTTGGCTAGTGTGTTTGAGAGGAAACATACGCAACAAAACAGAGGTTTCCCTTGCGTACTATCAAGTTACCTATAAGAAATCAAATAATATCCCTTTTTTCTAGTTTTTCGACTCCTGCGTCACTTGACCTCGTAGTGTAGTTGGTTAGCACGTTCCCGTACTGAGGGACAGATGCGGGTTTAAGTCCCGTTGAAGTCGGAAAATTTTTGGGATATTATTTGATTTCTTATAAATTAACCCGAGCGTAAGCCTCACAGGCTTACGCACTATAATAATAAAAAAACCTTAAGTTATTCTTTATTCCACTGATCTTGTTGAGCAAATTAAGATGTGTAACTATCATCTGTACGCTGATGACCTTCAACTTTATATATCTTGCGAGCCAAAATCAGCCCATGTTGCAGCAAAAAAGCTAAATGATGATTTGGTACGCATTGAAACCTGGTGTAAAACGAACAACTTAATCCTTAATCCTGCTAAGTCGCAAGTTTTGATTCTTGGGTCGAATCACCAGATTAATTCTATATCGTCACAGAACCCTAATATACACATAAATGGAGTATCTATAGAACATGTGGTAGAGACTCAAAATCTGGGGCTTATTATGGACGGTACACTACGTTTCGAAAAATATATTACTGAAATCGTTCAACAATGCTTCTACCGACTTTCTGTATTGTATCGAGTTCGCGAACATTTAAGTGTAGACATCCGGATCAAGCTATGTGACACACTTATTCTCTCTAAGCTGAACTTTGCGGACAACGTGTTCGGAGAATGTTTACTTACTCGGACGAAGAAGTTAACCCAGCGCATCCAGAACGCTTGTGTACGCTTCTGCTTCCCTATTCCACCTAGGAGTCACATCTCTCCATATATCAATGCTAATGATCTTGTAAACATGTCATCTCGCCGTACGCTTCATTTAGCTACTTTAATTTTTGGTATTGTTAAATATAAGCAACCAGCCTATTTGTATGAAAAGCTTCACTTTTCCAATTGTCATGTCGGTTTTGCCATATGCTTTATTTACCCGAGACATAGAACGGCTGCTTTTCGTGGCAGTTTCAGATTTGCTGCCACGAAATGTTGGAACGACCTCCCACCTCCCGTTAAAAATAGTAAATCCATTTGGGCTTTAAAAAAATCATTGAAAAAATATCTTATAGAATCGCAAAAAAATCACACCAACATGATAGGCAGCCGTTCTGGGCCTCAGTACAATAAATAATTTCTAAAACTCAAAAAGTGAACTATAGTCTCGTAAGACATCATGTTTTAGACTTTACATATTCCATTCCAGCGTAAAGCAGGTTTATTTTTATTATATTTTTATTATTATGTCATTTAACTACTGTTACTATTATTATGTTTTTCTGATTTTTGTGCAACATGTTAAACATCGCGCGGCGACACACGCGCTTCGTTCTGGCTTGCACGGAAGACCAGCGCTACGGCAGGTTCTCCCTTCCATAGCATTCGCTGAGTGTTGGCCATTTTTGTTGTTATCGTAATTGATTGTTTCCTTTTTACTGTCTGAATTGTGCAACAAAATAAACACATTTTTACTTTTACTTTACTATACTTTATCTCTTAAGCTTGCTCTTCATCGTACTTACTGACGACGCGACGCTCAGACGGACTCTCCATTCTTTATCTACACGACTTCTATCATGGAAAAGAGAGGAATATTTAATAAACATGTTGGTTGGTACTTACCGAATGAAGTGGCAACATTGGTTATCAATGCAGCCAACCCCGACGCGATAAAGAACCTCGTCGGATCAGGATTCAGTCCAATCATGTAATACGCGATGGTGGTAAACACCAGCGGTATCGTTGCAAAGACTGGCGCTTCCGCTAGCGTTTTTGAAAGGAAGTAGACATCGGCTCGGTACATCCCTGAGTGGTGCTCTCGGATGAATATTGGCAGTTCTGAGCAGAATACCTGGGGACAACGGAAGTGTGTAAATACTTACTTATGCACTTGTTTCCTATATTTATATAGACGCCCATAAAGAAAAAACTAGCTGTAAGCCTGTAAACACATGATTTCAGCCCTCTACTTTTGGTACTTTGGTAGGAGACAGAAAAACAACCAATAGAAATTTCTCATCGTAATGGTCATTTTACACCATTTTCAAAGCTTACTTTAGAGTTTAGACGTGAGATATTTGTTTGTACATCTCCATTCCTCTGTGCTTTGGTAGAAACGGGGTTGGTTTCTAAACCAACCCCTATGTTGCTGATGAGGATTAAATTCCCAAGCTTTCTTTCTTCGTAGTGAAACGGATAAAATGGTAATTTACTATGTAAGTTGACTAATTTATTTGTATTTAACCACCAAACAAAAAAATATTCATTAAGAATGTGAGCGGGTTTACTACGAACCCTGTTAAATTTCACCCTGTGTTCTTCCAACACGAACAAGGAACAAGATACCAATCTTGTTCCTAGATATAGTTTGTATTATGTTCTTGTTTATTTTTGTATGTATTGATGGTGCAATAAAGCAATAATCTTTCATTTATAATCGAACTTGTGACAAAAAATGTTTTTTTTTACGAAATTAAAGAGTATTTTTTTATCAACTTTATTTAGACATCTAAGTAAGTAAATAAATTTTGTCAAAATACGATAGTTTTTATAGTTCAAATAAATTTTGTCAAAATACGATAGTTTTTACAGTAAAATAGGAATATAATTTCCATAGTCCTTTTTTACAGTAGAAGGCTTTTAAGAGTTACAGACTCTTCTGTACAAGGTTAGTTATATATTCTGTGGTAGAAACGCGTATAAAGATTTACTTACGTTTATAACAGCGAATATGTTCTGGAACGTCATGTTAGTAAGGAACATGAAAATAGCTCCGTTGATGTTCATCACTCCGTCTTGATCCAGGTTTTGTCCGAAATAGATTACTCCGATAAGGATTGATACCATCTAGAAATAAAAAAACAATGGTTTTAGGTTTTAATGGCTGAAATTAATGGCACTTTAATAGTTATGGAGAACCATTTTTATAGAATCAGGGTACGAAATTTTACGTATTATTTATTAATTATTTATTTAAAGCATAAGCCTCACAGTTCACAAAAGTAGATACGTATCCTACAACTCTATGATAATTCAACTAAACTAGCCTAAAACTCGGAAAATGCTGCTTCAATGCATCAGCAAGGCAACTAAAGACTATTGCGCATCTTTACTTTATTATTTAAGGTACTTACGATAGTCTGAAGAAAGCTCTCATTGATCAGAATAGGCTCCTTAGTCACAGAGAGCCAAGACCGCCACAGCACTGCTCAGAACTGCGCATACCACGACGCCTTGTACGTAGACCGATTGGCTCTAATCGTGGTTTGACTAAATAGGTGTGGATTATAAAGTAATTTTGTAGGTACTCACGATAGTCTGAAGAAAGCGCACTTTGATCAACATAGGCTCCTTAGTAACTGAGAGCCAAGACCGCCACAGCACTGCTCTGAACTGAGCGCACCACGACGCCTTGTATGGAGACCGACTGGCTCTCATGGCTGCCACGCCGGTCCAGGCTGCGTCTGCCCAGCCTGAATTTATCTTGCGCTGAAATAACAATGAAGTATTAGTTATTACTAATAATAATAAATCATTTATTTCAGGCAACATTAGCCTAGTACAGGGTGTAAAATACTTAAAAACTATAAATAATGCTGGACCATCCACACAGCGTCATCTAGCCCCAAGCTAAGCAGAGCTTGTGTTATGAGTACTAGATGACTAATATACTTAATACAACACATTACATCGATAGATATTTTTATCATACTTAGAACACCCGGAACAAATATTTGCAGATCGTACAAACATTTGTCCTAAGGCGGGAATAGAACCTGCAACCTCCTGCGTCGCAGGCGGACCTTCGCCCAGCGCGCCACATCTGTCGTCAAACTCGCCGTAGTTTGTATTAAAGTGAAAGAAGGAATTAGGATAGTACAAGCCAAAGTGCATTTTTTCTGCATTGAGCAAGTTCGACTTGTCTAAGTGCACATAATGCAAGCTCAAAGAAATAAAGTCATTGAAATCTGAAATCTGAGTCTATTAGGGTTCCGTACAATTGGTTGGGCACTTGGACACATTAATATTTCATAGAATCAAATCGCGAAAGTTTAAAAACGTCGCAGCAGTTGGTATGCCTATTCTACATGTACAGACACCGCTAATAACAGCTACACAGAAAAGGACTCCAAACCCGTGTATGTGTCGCTGGATGATCGTAGTATCAGCCCGTTTGCAGGATGGGCAGGCCATTTACAAAACGGCGTTATTTAGTTAAATGCCTTGGCCGATCGCTAAGCGAATGCTAACGTTCAACAATATGGCTGAACGGTGTTTACAACAAAGTTGGCCTCCTAACAAACTGAATGAGGCCGTTTCATAAGCTGCCTGGCCGTTTTACAAACAAGCGGATTCTACGATCCGGCGCGGCGACATAATATTATAACAAGATCACAGAAACCGCATCAATCATATGGTTGCTAAACTCTCGGCTCCAAAAGGCTCTCATTTAACGTTTCCATCTGGGTAGTAGGTGCCGTGTCTGTCATCGTGTCTGGCATCGTAAAAAAATAATAAAAATGAGTTAACATTTTTATTTAGGCTTAAGACAATGTTGTCTATGTTCCTCATTATGTGAGAAAAAAATCAATTCCTGTTTTTTTTTTATTTTTATGCATTTATCAGTCGTTTACATAATTAAATAATCTACTATTCTATTTTTAAATGAAATCTTGTTTTAGCTTAATTTATGAAACATCCTTGGTTTAGCAGTAAAGTTTTGAATAAATGGGACGAAACTCTTCCGTAAGTTATTAGTTTCCTCAGTGCCGGCATTTTGGCAATATTCATCATATCACCCGAAAACGTCTACTGCTGGACATAGGCCTGCCCTAAACATCTCCAATTTTGCTTTTTGGCAATAACTTTAGTAAACCTGGAGAGTACATACTAGAGGTATATATACTATAGTATATACTATAATACCAAGCATTACCAGCCCCTGCTAAGTTGTATGAAGTGGTCTGATGGTGTTTAGTCTACGCGATTACGATGATACAAAGCATTCTTGGCCCCAGCAGCCACCTTACAGACCTCTGATTCTTCTGATCTCTAATTTAGCGAAAGATGTACAGACTGTGTCGATGGTGTGTCTGGTATCCTCAGGAGTAGGATGAGATGGTCTACTATAGCCTAGGGACACACCTGATGAAACAGAGCATTCTCTGCTTCAGCAGCCACCTTGCAGCCCATCTCTGATTTAGCGAAGGATGTACAGACGGTGTCGATGGTGTGTCTGGTTGCCTCTTCACGGCCTGGGACGCCGGCCAGGAGTTGGATGAAGTGGTCTGCTGGGTTGTAGTTTGGAGGGCAGGCGGCCCCAAGTCTGGAGAACAAAATATGAGTTACTTGGTGTCACCTGAACTGTATAAAAGACCTTAGGTCAAAGGAGAACGTGTTTTTTTTCGGATGCTCCCCGTAAAGAACTTTAGAGATAAAAATGCTCGAAGGACAAAATTTAATGTTTGGTTTTGTAGTAGGTTCGTCAATTTGATCTAAAAATGCTCGAATTTTGCTGCAGCCCAAATTGCTAGATTTATGATTTTGATGTTGGTTGAGAACAAAATGTATTGTTTTGTGTGTCAATAAATTAATTTTCTTTCAGAAAGAACACTAAAAAAACCAAGATAGGTATAAATCAAGATAGGTATCTCAGGAAGAGTCACAATTAACACACAAAAAAATAAGAGAAGAGCAACTAATTATGTCATTTGCAGACAGCTATTATTATATTGTATTTGTCTGTTGATTTCTTCACGGGGACAAGCCTCTATCGAACAAACCATGAGTACGAAAATTTAGATCATTCGATTAAGTTACTTACTGAAAATTTACTGTAAAATTACAAAAATAACAAATGAGAAAATTCTTATTTAATGTAAAATTAATATTAAAGTAAGTATATTATATTAAATTGAAAGTAAAATAGTCTAATTAGTAGTATGTCGAATTTCTTCAGTTTGATGATAGTTTAATGTGGTAAGCCAATATTTTATTATATGTTTAGCCGCAGTTACACTTTTGTTCTTAATTTGACAGTTTTTAGCTATATTATTGTAAAGACGGATTTTTATAATGTTTCCTGTTCGTTGTGCGAATGTAGAGTTAATTAATAAATTAATTTATTCATTAATTTTGCAATTTGGGCTGCAGCAAAATTCGAGCAATTTTAGATCAAATTGATGATCCGTCTACATGTTGGTCATTTGTGGCGTACGTCTTTTGTGACGACAGATTTGGCAGTCTGTACAACATATAGGGCAACAGGTGGACGAACCATCAGGATCATTAACATCTCTGCCAAAAAAAACTCAGAACTTACTCTCTAAAGAAGTCGGTAGCCTGATCTGGAGTGCCGAGAAAGGCGACTCTTCCGTCCGCCATGATGAGGAGTTTGTCGAACATGGCGTAAAGTTCTGAAGACGGCTGGTGGATGGTACAGACTACGGTCTTGCCTTTCTGGGCTAAGCTTTTTAGTACCTGGAGGTAACAAAAAATACATATTTTAATTATATTTCTGCAATTTTGACGAAAATCACATAACTACTGGTTTAGTTGGATCCCAGAACAGAATTAGATCAACATGCTATTTTAGCCAAGTTAAGTTTCTATTTAGGTACTACATAAACTAAAAGTACCAAGTTACATCAGTATTTATCCTGATAAAGAAAGCTACACGAGGTACATACCTTGAAAAGCGTCGGTATCTTATACGCAAATTTTAGATCTTTTCTTTAATAAATAGTACTAACAATTACGAGTATGTCTAAAACTCAACCCTAAACATGTTAAATTTAAGAACTTTTTGCTGTGGTTTGTTTTGAATTTGACTAGAATATAAGTGTTATCACCACATTCTAATATTGGAATATGTTATGTGGCTTACTGTGTATAAAATAAATAAACACTGAACTGAGGCCAACAAACCTACGGTTACCTACCTAAGAAGGTACGTAAATCCTATGACAAACATTATTTCATAATTTTCGTCCTACACAAGTCTAGCGTACTTCTTATCTTATCTTTACGTTATTTAGCTCAAGTTTGTTACATGGCGTAGACTTCATGTAACAGACGAACAATGAAATGAAATTACCTACTAAAGAAAGAGCACTAATAAATTTAGAAACTAGTACTGACTAGCCTATCAATATTCACCTTTGTAACACAAAACATAAGGTCTAAGTATTCTCACACACACACACACTTCAGGGTCAGTTAACAACCTCGCTGGCGAAGGAGAGACGTTTTATCTCTCTCCTTGATATACCCCCAATCAGCCGGCGTCAAACAAACTTCCACCTTCATCATTAAAACGTAAGGTCTACTCTCACCTGAACAACATTCTGGGCCATGAAAGAATCCAGCCCCGAAGTAGGTTCATCACAGAACATAAGCGGGGGGTCAGTTAGCACCTCGCTGGCGAAGGAGAGACGTTTCATCTCTCCCCCCGATATACCCTTCAGTCGGCCGGGAATACCTATTACTGTGTTCTGGCATTTTGAGAGGGCCAGCTGGAAAAAAAAAATAATTCTTTACCCTGATGAAAATTCTCTTTATGAATCTAAGGAAAGATGTATGAGTAAATTAATTATTTGAACACAGATAATGCAGAAATATGGTAAAAGCTTACCTCTTGAATGACTTCGTTGACTCGCCTCATGCGCTGAGCATACGGTATGTGTCGATCCATGCGAACCAAAGCCTGTAAAAAGAAGTCAATATAATAATTTTCAGGTTTATTTCCACCAAAACGCAGCGGAGCGGAGAAACGCAGATGTAAACAATATCAAGGGTGTCAAAATTACATGACAATCACGACACGTATGAAGAAATAAAAGGTGAAAACCTAATGGTTATCTGCACACAACAACTCTCCTATCCGCTTTGACGAAAACAGACCAAAAATATATGCAACTTAGAATTGGGACCGTTCAAAGCGATTACTAATATCCATGACGAAAACAATAACATTTTCATAGAGATAAATGAATAAATAATGCTGGACACATTCACACAGCTTCATCTAGCCCCAAGCTAAGCAGAGCTTGTGCTATGGGTACTAGATAATTAAAGAAAATAGATAAAAGTAGGCACTAAATACTCACTTGGAACACCAAATGCTCGCGCACAGTCAACGTCCCAATAAACAAATCCTGCTGCTGCACGTACGCCGACAACGCCGCCAACGCCTCCGGAGTCGCCGGCTGTCCGTTCAGAGCTCTGGTTCCGTTGGAGACCACTCCACTGGGGGTGCGGAAGGTCAGGCTGTTGAGGAGGGTTGTTTTACCGGCGCCTGATGAACCCATCAGGGCTAGGAGCTCGCCGGGGTAGGCGGCGCCGTTTACTAAGGAAAGATATATTCGTAGGTCATTGGTTAGGCCTATAACTAAATAAAAACCAACGTAAAGAAAGGCAGGATATACCGAGACGACCGTGTGACAACGACCAATTGTCCAAAGTAGTCATAAAATGGCAGGGTATCCTATATTAGGACACAAGCTCAATAAACTCGCGGATTTAGGTAATATATTTATGACTTTAACGATTTACCCCTAATTATAGATTTGTTTGAGTATTGGGGCGTAATTTAGGTGTACATAATAATTTATTTAAGCTTGTCAAGGTAATCTGATGTAGTTTTGTAAAAACAGTCAGTAGGTATTCAAAATCATACAAAATAGTGCTTAAGATCTTTTTGAGATAAGATAAGACTCAATCACCTGTTCGCCTCATTATATCTTATACGAGTAAAATAAAAAGTAAAATGTACAACGTACAAACAGGTTATAGATAACATGCATTTTCATTGAAGACAATGATTTACTAGGCCGTTGCATATCCCCCTACCCTACTCTCCACAGGAAGACATTGTAGGAGTCAATAGACAGTAATTGATGCATTGAATCGAGATCACTCGGCCAACTCTCAAGTACGCGTATTACAAATAGATCTATGATGCACTTTATCTACTCAAATCAATCTGATCAATATCAATGTTCAGGATTGAGACATGGAAATTTAATTTTAGGGGCAATCTATTATAGTGCTTAACAAAGTTTAAACCTATACCCAGCCTGCAGTGAGTAAGATCTACGGATGTTGATGTTGATAGTACTCGTAATCAAGGATCCAACTTCAGAGGACCAATGGAAGTGGGTTTTCGGGGTGTGATAATGTCGAAAGGACCAATTCTATCTATTTCGTTTGATCCTCTAGAATAAGAACATCCTTCATTATCGAGAAGTCCACGTGTATCCGTGATCCCTTGGACCTTGAAAGGGACATTTAGGTACGAAATGGTTTTGGTCACAAACTTAAACTTACCATTTCTAAGAAGCTGCTTCCTCTGCTGGAACATGCCGCTCGATGACGGCTTCCAGAAGTTCCAGAACCTTCGACTTCTATTTCTGTTCTCTGTGGCGAATGCGTTGATATCCGACCAGGTATAGGTAACTTTCTCAACGCCCCCGATAGCGCCATAGTTCTTAGGAGGGATGGATAGAGTGACCTCTCCCTCACTAGTTCGGGGTGAATCGGTCGGTGACTGTTCCTGCAATGATAAATAAATAAATATTTCACACCGCATTATCTAATACTGACAGTAGAAGTTCTTATGGCTGAAATAATCCAAGGTCAGTATTTTGAAACATGCGCCAATTTTAACGATTTCAGTAGATATGCTCTTTCGAGCTTTGATTATATTGTTTTATTGTGAGCGTTAGCATTACAAAATCTAAGGGATTTGTCTCATAACCTTTAACACCTTTGACCATAAAAAAACAAGATCCGTCAAGTGCGAGTGTGACTCGCGCGCCCAGGGTTTTGACCGGTTGTCAAGTTACTTCAAGTATACCAATATGTACTATAGGTACTGGTTAGAGACTGCTATTTGATGAATACCAAAAAATTAAAGGTATCTCAGATGTACTCGTATGTAGTAAAATTTTCGAGTTTTTCAAAATATTTCGAAAAGTCTGTAACCTACAGGAATTTCAAAAACTGTTTTGAGATGTACAAACCGATACCTTATATTTGATACCCCACTCGGTGAGGTAGCCCCGCCTTTTGAAAATGATCCCTCCCCCTTTTTAACCATTTTTCAAAAAGTGGTCTAGAGAGAGACTTCTCTATATTTTTCCTGTAAAATATAGACCCATATCTACAAACGCTACATACATTTCAGATGGATCGCTCTGCAAACTTGGGAGATAAGGGCCCCCCCTCCCTATAAGCCCCCCCCCTCCCTATCTATTTTTTCGACTTCTTTCAAAATATTTCAAAAAGTATGAAACCTACATAAATTTCAAACACTGTTTTGAAATGTCGGTCTCTTAAAATTTCGACATCACAATTTGTACTGAAAATTTTCATTTTCATTTATTTTTCTTTTAATCTGTACAGGCGCACGAAATGTATTATTATTTTAAAATTTTAAATTTCACGTTATTTGCTGCTGCAGTTGCTGGAATATTAAGACGGAAAAAAGGACAGGAAAAGCGAGACCATAAGGGTCTCGCTTTTTCTGTCCTTTTTAACAACTATCTAACAACATTTATAATCTAACAACACAATATGCCTTACTGATAGGGAAGTCTAGACTGTCGTTAGAAATGCAACAAAGAAAACTTCAACAATAATCCTTCTTAGAATTGAAAAGCTAGATTTCCTAACCACAAGACGTACTACCTAACCACAAGTTAAGGTTTCCGCCGTTAAACCGTTGCTTGTACCTACATATCAATTTCTGGTCGATTTTATTGTTTTCTATCTGCGCCTTGTTAAATTGTTTATTACTATCTTTACACCTTATTTAGGCAAAAGGATTACCGACTCTACCGAATATATAAAGCTTTTTGAATTCATAAAATTTGTGCGACACCCCTGCAATTGACATGTTAAGGGAGGACGAGATGAGAAAAAAAAATACAGCAAAGTGCATGGTCCCTACAAAACATATTCGAGGTTCTATTGGTGGTTTTCACATAACTCCACCTCTCTAAAGTGAAGATCACCTACTGTTTTAATTCTACGAGTAAGTTATTTCCCGCGCATTTTTATATATAATAATCATAGTTCCTGCCTAAATTCTAAAAACCACGGATGTCATCGAGTTGACTGTTTTAATTCCTATCTTTCTTATAAACCACAATGCCACGTGTCCCAACTCGCCTAAAATAATTGAGGAAACCCATCATAGCCGAAATTCGGTGTTCATTACCTAGGCTTAGGGGGTCATTACACTATCACTCCTAATTCCTTCCGATCCGATACATCCAGGTATAACCTGCCTATCGTGTCGGGTTTCATAAGTGTGGTAATACACTTATTATGCGGTGAATTAACACTGTTATGGACAAATGTTATCTGATAGGCTGTTGTCAGGCGGTTGTTTTGAAGTTGATATTTAGCTGGGAACATCTTTATAGTATTTTTGAAAGTGTTACGGATTGTATTACGTTACTTGTGGCAAGATTCCCGAGATTTTTTTATTGGAAACTTCGTAGATAATTAGATTTAGAAATTTGTACCACGTTCGTACGTTAGTAGGTAATGAATGATTATGGGCCTACGAAGCCCCCACGTTGTTGTATTTAACCGACTTCGAAAATAGGAGGTTTTATGTTAGGCTGTATGTATGTGTTTTATTTATTTATATGTTCGTCGATTTCTTCGTCAATTATGGACCGATTTTGAAAATTATTTCACTATTGTATTGAAGTGTAGAGTAGCACCCCGAAGCAGTCCCATAAAAAAAATCCGATGGATTAGTATTTATCCCGCAAAAATTAAAATCAGTGTAAAATTAAGGATTCGAAGATGGTTCATAGTTTTTTGTAAACAATCAAATTATGTTTGTTCAATGTACTTTATGTTCTTATTACGTCAAGGTCTTGACCATATCTTTAGTTTGACATAAGTCATGCTTGGAAGTTATTTCATACGTCAATAAGGTTTAGTACAAGTACTGATTTTATTAAACAGAAACATTTATTTAAACTATTTGGTCAGAGTCTACAACAATCAACAGCTCAACATCAAACATGGTCTACTTGCATGGGAACTTAAGGCTATTTCGTAATAGGGCAAAAAACTATACCGTGACGGCGGCGCGGGCGGCGCGGTAGTGTGGATAAAACGCATAATTTAACATTTTGTAACCTTTAGCTTATGGTAGAAGGTCTTAACTATTAAGTTTATTAATTTTAATGTATATTCACAGCAAAGTATCAAAACATCTGACTAGTCATAATAAACTACCTTTGTTTAAATAGCAATAGGTTAAAAGACATTAGTCATTTTATAGAACCGGTAATCGAATTTTTACAAACAATCAAAGATAGTTAGGGATTGACGTGTTTTATAGGAGCGTAGTGGGTGCATTAGATACTTAAGGCAAATCTCCGTTGACACTGGCCGCTGTAGCCGAAATTCGGCTAGAAAGTCATAATTAGGTACAGTCAAATATATTTGTTTTATAGTGTTTATTTTCAAACATATAGTGTTAATCTCTCCGTTGTCTTTTGAAAAATTAAATAAGCTATGTTTTATCTAGGTACCTCTACAACGTGAGCAAAGCCGCGAGTAGAAGTTAGTTGTCTACATTGATTTCTAAGATCTCCTTAACACGTACCGTGCTAGGATAGAAATGAAATGACAGGATACAACCGATCACCACGAATTGAAATGATTGCCTGAATAGAACACAGATCGCAGGTCTAGCTTGCAAGATCTACACCGAATTTAGGCCTAAAACAGTATCAACCTAAGGGGAAGTAAAGACCCAACCACATAGTTGCAAAGCTTTGGAAATGTCATCGTTTTAATTAGTAGATAATGAATCTTTAAGTACCTGTGCAACATGTTTTGATAAATATAGGTGATCAAAGTGGAATAGATACTATGAATTGCGTGGTGTCCAAAAAGATTTTTATATGAAATATAGACAAAGCTGACTAAATATGTATTATAGATCTGCCTTCCTACAAAATATTCGAAAACTGTATTATTTAGACTCCAACAAAGATTCAACGACTACTGCCTACGTAACTTTTTATGTGTTATTCAAAACTACTTTTGACTAAATGTGATTGCGAAATAAATTAATTAGAGTGCTCATTATCACCCAGTAAGCTCGATTATCAAAATACACAGAACCTCTTTCTTAAGAATGTTAAAACATTAGAATAATAAAGCCTTCCAAAACCTGTGCATAGAAAAACCAGTTCTGCCTTTTTTGTCGTTTGGTAACAGACGAAGTTGATGAAATGTGCAGCCTTGACGACGACGTAGCTTTATCGTGTTATAATCTAATGGATGATCAAGCTTTTCTGGCCCGTTAGCAAAAGGTTCGATGCTTCTAAATTGTAGCAAAATGATGTTATTTTACGTAAAAAACGTAATTTAATCGCTTTATTTCAACGTCTAGGGCTCCAGGTCAGGCCAGTTACTTTTAGTTATTTTATTAAATAGATAGAAAGACAGCATAATTCCCACGTTTTGAATAAAAAGTTATGTACTAATATTCAAAGTGTATAGTTATGAACTATGAACTGAAGTAGATACTATGTTAGTATCAAGCAGAAAACACAAAATGCATGAAAATATAAGAAACCCACAAGTGCAATCTATGTTGTTCTTCAAAGTCCATCTACCATCTGCTCTGCCTTTGTTTTTTTCAATGCGGTGCGCGGTGGGAGTGGTCATTAATTAACCGGTTTACTTTCTCTAGAGGGCCAAAAATTCCCATTTTTTTCCACTACAAACTATGAATAGTCGGAGATACTAACTAGTCTATGCATTTGCATCAAAAGCTGCGTGGCGGTTACTTATTTCATAAATTAATCTAATAATATAAATTAAAAAATAGGATAAATAGATGAATTAATTATATTTAAACTTACCGGAGGTGTGGTATTATAGAGAACACGCTGGTTATCCACTGAAGATGAAATCAGAGGCTCATGCTCTTCATTTCCGGCCGTCATTTTAATCTTTTCCACAAAATATTTTATAACAAAAAACTTATAAAACACTATTCATTTTCACGTTCAAGGTAAAATCACTGTTTGTTAGATTGTATTTAATTTTTGGGCGGGAATAGAGCGCGTGAGATGTCCAATGCGCGTCTAGGTTGCTAGTGAATGTCGGAGGTTCAAGTCAATGCCTCGCGCACGTTCCATCTATTCACTATTTAATTACTTTGTGAATCAGCTCCGTCAAACTTTACTTTTGGATTTGATAACATTGTTTGAGGGGGCTCTGTTCTGGCACTAGTTTTGATAAAAATACGATACATAATACGACGTAGATATGTTTACATGAAGAAGGATCTTGGCTTAGCTCATAAAACCGATTGGAATAAAAGCAAGCACCTTTTTCATTGCTAACTTAAATTTCTGTTAAAAAAGGAATTAAACTCTTATACTAAGGTATTAGACAGGGAGATGGTGACAAAATATTAGGTCATTTGTACCAGTATGGCAGTTCTTCAGGGGTCTAATTACGTAAAGGCAAAAAGGAAAATGATGGTTATAGCGCTCGCACCGGGGCGGGCGGCGGCCCAATCGCGTGGGCGTTAATCGAACGCGTCGGATAAATAACGAGTGTCGAACGATTTGTTCCACAAAATTGCTTGTATTTTCAGATAGTGGAAAAAATAAAGAAATAGGCGGTAGCGTAATGCTTCTAGGGACTTCTAGGGTGTGACTTACAGCCCGCCATACCAACGCGAATACATTAATTTAAATAAAACAATTCAACCATTTGTACCAGGCTAATTTTTGCATAGCTAATCATCGTCGAGTAGCCATTCACGAAAATAACCTTGCCATACTTTTCCGACAATTCCCAATGGCCGCCATACCACTGCAAAGGAGTAATTGTTTTTTTTTCGCCGAACGATTTGTACTATCATTTTTTCAAAATCCTAAGATTTTATTCGTAATTCGAACGATTTGTACCAGTATGGCGCCACTTTTTCCATCTACTAGAAGTATGGCAAATATAATAATGGTCACATTGTATCGTATAATTTCCAAAAATCCAAATGCCATACTGGTTGGTACAAATCGTAAATTTTTTTTTATCACCTTTTAGCTCAAGTCCGACAGTCATCCGCCCCATCGTTACAATCTATAATATTTTTTTTAAGTACAACTGCATCCAAATGACGAGAATACAATGTTGCCATGATATAAAAAATGATTGTACGTATTTTACAGTCGTATTTTTAAAACGTGTCAAATAAATAAGTATTTCAAGTATGGCAGCACTTTTTCCCCCTACTAGAAGTATGGGAAAAATAATAACGGTCACGTTTTGCCAAATACTTTCCAAAAATTCAAATGCAATACTGGTACAAATTGTTCGGCGAAAAAAAAACAATTACTCCTTTGCAGTGGTATGGCGGCCATTGGGAACTGTCGGAAAAGTATGGCAAGGTGATTTTCGTGAATGGCTACTCGACGATGATTAGCTATGCAAAAATTAGCCTGGTACAAATGGTTGAATTGTTTTATTTAAATTAATGTATTCGCGTTGGTATGTAAGTCACACCCGAGAAGTATGGCATTACGCTACCGCCTACTTATTTTTTTTTCGACTATCTGAAAATACAAGCATTTTTGTGGAACAAATCGTTCGACACTCGTTATTTATCCGATGCGTTCGATTAACGCCCACGCGATTGGGCCGCCGCCGCCGGTGCGAGCGCTATGACCATCATTTTCCTTTTTGCCTTTACGTAATTAGACCCCTGAAGAACCGCCGCCATACTGGTACAAATGACCTAATATTTTGTGTCACCATCTCCCGGTCTATACATTTAAGTACTAAAGGATTGTGTTTAGGGTTACAAAAACTTAAAAGTAATAAATAGGCTTCATTATACTCGTATGTATGTACACTTTATTAAAAAAAATCTTATTTCAGATAGCAAATAATTATTCGGTAAATGATTTTTTACATTCTTTTTAACCTATATGAATATTTAGTTACTCATACAATGAAAATGACACATGACAAAGGAACTATTGATGTAGACTTGAGATGGATGTATGATTCTTATTAAAACATTAATGCACTAGCCACACGTAATAATGGCTACATTAATTATTTATGATACTTACATTATTTCACAATCAGCGATAACATACATTCCATTATTATTTGGTGATATTGTTATATTTTTCGCTAATTCAACACGTGACATTTGAAAGTCGCCATTTTCGATTCGATTTTGTTCAGTATAATTTGCTGTTAAAATGTCAGGATGTATTCTGGTTCGTATCTCATATTTTGAAATCACGTGTAAAATTAATAAAAAAAATTATTGCATTTACAATATTTAAATATCTAGCAACGTTAAGCTCTCTTCTTTTTCTAATTATAATGGGATGATTCACCTAATCGTATAAAAATTATAGATATTTATGTATGATCTACCACAGTCATTCGTAAATAAAATTAAATGTTTTCGTATTTATATAAATTACTTGAATTTAGCACTGGATAGGAAGCATTCAGTTAACCAGTTACATTAGGACCTTAGTAATAAATTAATGGTCATAAACTTAGGCCTTTAGTGTAGGTAGGTACTATTCATTTATGTTGTTTATACAACGCCAGCAACTTTTTACATAAAATAAGACATTTTACATAAATATTACTGCACGCATGTAAAAACTTGCATCAGTATAAATTTACATGTCTAACCCCCGAAAACTCAAACGCAACTAAGCAAGTCACGATTTCTTGACAGTTTTCAATGAAAATCTGTCAAAAATTGGTCACTTGAGATGAGCTAAATCTGAGTTGCGTTTTGATATTCGGGGGTAAAACACCAAGCACTAAGGCGTCTTCTTCATTGTATTATAGTCTTACTTGAAATAGTGATAGCTATTATAAATTACCCTATTTAGTTAATTAACGTTCTGTAATGACTTGCACTATTCTTATAACATTAAATTCTATTGGAAGTTTCTTGGGATGTGTTCATAGGATCCGACCGCGGATCAAATTACATTGATTTAGTGCAAAATTAGTCTTTTAAAAGGCTTGATCAGTCAACTCTATCTTACATTATTGGCAGTGAATGTATTCATTGTAGGTAATCTAACTAATTAGTAGCAACGATAAGTATTTTTCATAACGGCTGTATTATGTACAGTAACGAATATACTTTCCTACAAAAACATGAAGACAAGCTTGAGCAGATATTTTGACAATGTATATGCATATTGTCTTTTCACTCAAGTTTCATAGCATAAGGTAACGATTGAACGCGTCAACCATATGTGCCCAATAGTTAACTCGATTTTCCGTTTGACTTGAACTAGAAAATGCGTCGGTATCGGACTACTGTGACCCAAAAACTCGATCCAATATGCCAACCGAAGCCGCAAGAGCGAGGTACTGTTACAGTATCACGGATCACTGGAGTTTTTAGTCTAGATAATATTGGAACCCTAAATTGCTAAGACGTAGGCTCACCGATAAACTGCTAATTATGGTTTAAAGCATAACTAAATGATTTTGACAGTTTCCCCTCATATACGAGTAAGTCAAAATATATTTATTCTAGGTGTGGTGGTTAGGTGTTTTGATAAAGACACGTGATATGTAAGTATCAATAACAAATAATAAGGTTAGTTACGAGCAGTTTCCTTTAGCAAATAACTTCGTTACTTTTACTGCCGCATGTAGTGAGTAATAAATAGAGTACACTCAGGAAAAATGCCAAATGTCGATAAAAGTTGATCAAATATCTCAAAAAATTCCAACGGATTAATTTAAATTGATCTCATTCGGTTTCGGCAATGAGAACCGACGGGTTATGATAATGAAGAGATTCTAGTGATCTTGCTACTCTGATGTTACTAAAGGTTGTGAAATGTCAATTGCATGTTTTTAGATAATTTAAAGTTTAAATTTAGTATAAACGTCCAATATAAAAATCCCATGACATTCTTATGCAGAGTACTCGAATACACGCTAAGCCTCTGAAAAGTTTGAAATTTAGTTATCATCAGACCACCTCAGTGCCACATTGGTGTGCCACAGTGATTCATAACAAACTAGCCTAAAATGTTGCCGTCTCTTTTTTTTCGGTCGTAAAAAAGGGGATAGCAAGATTTTTACGCTAGTTTAGGTTTTGTGCCAACAGAATCCATTCCAAACCAAAATTACCATGCTATCTACAAATCCGCTTCATGTTTGAAGAGGGACTGGACCGGACACGTGTGTCGTGTTGAATTTAATGAGCTAAAGCCAAGATAGCCACCGAGTGGAAAGATCTACAGGTACAGCGGCCACGCGGCCGACCCAGGCGCAGATGGCGGGACGAATATGAATAGAATATGTATTGCTTGCTCGGACTGATCCTCCGACGCTCTACAGCGAAATGTTTGGAAGAAATAGTTGGGCAAACCCAGTTATGGGATCCAGGGTGATACTGATATAAGATTCTAGTTCATTCAGTCATTTGGTTGAATTGAGTACTATCTGAAAGGAAAACTAGGCCGTATCAGCCAGCTTCAAAACCGATCGGGTATGCAGTAGCATTTTTATTATTTTGAGTCTCAAGCTATTTGATGAATACCTTTGGAAACGACGTGTAATTGATTATACTAATGAGGACAAGTAGATAGACTGGCTTGAGTCACATTCTTAACTTATACATACGTATTATAACTTGAACAGTTCGACTGCATGAATGACATAAGGCCTATAAGGCTAATAGTGGTTAAAAATATTGTGTAGGACACAACACGATGCTCGTAAATCAATTAACGGCGGCTATGGTTTAACAGTGGACTGTTATGGTTTAACATAGGCTGATGTGATGAAAGGGTTTTCGTGCCTATTGTCTTAGCAAGTAGGGTCAAAATTGCAAAAAATAAATTACCTGTCAAAAATCAGCCTCTGAACACAAAACGGCGAATCCATAATTATAAATTAGGACCGTTAATTATGGACCAGGAGAGATATCGGCATATGTATGGAAACCTGTCACTGAATTTAGATCAAATGAAATTGAAGCCATAGTCGATGGTTATAAAGATTCGCTAATCTCGCTTCTACGGCAAAAATTGTGTTATCTTTTGAGGCATCAAAACTTGAAATGTCATGCTGTCATACTTGTATTAGCAATAATTTCATGTTATTACATTTCATAAGAGGATAACGGCAGTAGATACTTATTTCTAAGGCCACCTCCAGACTTGCTTACGAACGAACGAGTGCTAAATCATTCTCTATAATCTATTTTATAAAGTTGAAAATTGATCTAGCGTATTTTAACGAGAACTGACTTCTTAAGAGGGCTATTACAAAAAAACGAGAAACTGCACGGTTTCATCGTCCAAATTGTACTTTGTACTTTGTGGTGGTGTTTATTCAATAGAATCTACAAATTAGAGCTCCCAAAACAGGTCTCCGAGAGTTTTTACCTAAACATGCATCGGGAGAATGATTATAACTACATATAAAAAAAAGTTTTCTATAATTTGTTCTATTATCATTGTAGGAGAAAAAACGATCTATTATAAACAAGTTATTATTATTTCAAGAAACAAACGAAAATCATACAATTTGGACGATGAAACCGTGCATTTTCACGTTTTTTTTTGTAATAGCTTTTTTAATGCAAAAAACTGGTACCCAACACACGGTGTCGTGAGGTAGACAGATGTAACATAAGAACCTATAGCTTACTTTAAATCTAGACGTCGGAATAATACTGCTATGCTTATTTTGAGTTTTAAATGTGTCTGACGCGGCGATATTACAAAACCATTTAATTATAATATATAACTTAGACTTTATCACTGGCAACAATAAACTTCTCATAAGTTTTATACATAAATATGTAAATAAGTGAGCTGGCAACTCCATACTCATATTTTGATGGCATCTTGTAGTTTAATTTCGACGATAAATAGCAACATCTCCAAATACAATTTCTCTAATACAGAATTTCTTTTAAATCATGAGTAGACTTTTGTATCGAATACTTTTGAAATATCGCCTTCAATAATCAAACCTTACGTTAAGGCTATTACAAAATAAATTTCAACAAATTTTGCAATGATGATGGTTACTTTAAACTACAATAAATGAGAGCATTATTCCGCTACAAACTACAATGATGAATCAAATCAGGTGCGAAAGAGAGCGGCGGCCCCTCCTATCGTTTCTTTCTAGTCATTCCTTACCTAAACTTTACCTAGAGTTCTAACAGAATTTAATTTGCCTAACATCAATTTTTTTTAAAACAGAAAGTAACAGAACACAAAACAACACAAGAAAACAACAGACGAGAAAAGAGATATCGAACCTAAAGAAAAAAATCTGAGACAAATTCGAGAGAAAATTTCTTAGTAACAAAGAATTATTAGAATTGACAGAAAAACTTTAAAGAAAAGTCAATGGAAAACAAAGTAAGATACCCTTAGCTACATTTTACTATCCAACGCTTCTCTTCTAATCACAGCCAAACCGGCCACCGCTCTCTTCGCAATAAAAAATCGCATATGCTCGGCATACGCTCAAAAATAAGATGAAAAATTCTTCAAAATAATAAACAGAAATGCCTATGCTTATATTAAATGTTTTGAGTATAACTCAAATAATGCTGAGCATACGAAACAAGCTTACAGCCTAAAAATAAATGAATATTTACGTATTTTGCGAGAGTTATCCACACCCGGCTCTAGACTTTAAATTCTCACCAAAAATAACTTAAATATTCAGTTTTTTTATGTTTCTGGTAAAAATTTACGGATTTTCCCGCCCGTCTAGTGCCGAACTAACACACTTCTAGCGTCTTAGTATAATTCGAATATACATTCTAACTAAATTTTTATATTCATAGATACAACAACTATTCCATTATATTGCATCGCTCCTTAATGCTGTTCTGTTATTCATCAGTCTTGGGACAACCTCATCTTCCCGCTGTTGATAGACTTACTTGCCAGATTTTATCTAGACCGGTGCGAACTTAGTCACAGAAACAGTGTCCTTAAAAATAGAAAAAATAAATTAAACAAACTTCGTCCGGCTTATAAGCTGGGTACTCAGCAGTGGGTAAAACTGGCTGCGGTAATAATGACGATGAAAAGAATGTACTATATTTAGGTGTTTCCTGCAGCTAACTTCACCCCAGACTAGATAATTATATCGTACAAAGTGACAGAATAGTAAATTCATAGACCATAAATAGACAAAGTTTACAAGGGTTCGAAGATAGATAATAATTATTGATAGAGGAATGGAATAAGAACCTCTTTGTAACCAACCTCCAATAAGCTATCCATACACTTTCATTGCTGAAGCAAATTTCTTCAAATAATGAGGCGTTTTCCGAAAAAGAAAAAACTATTTACCTTATAAATCAATAGATGGCGTACACCTACGACGGCGAGGATGTCAAGTCAAATAACAGTCAACTGCTATTGTCTATGCACGGTCTAGAAAAAAAAATTATGGCCTAGACCGTGCATAGACGATAGAGGGACACGCCGTCACGCTACAGCGCCATATTTTCTATCTAGTCGAACTATTAGCTAGCTTTTTAAAGAAAACGCCTCAAAGTAACTAAGCTTTCAAAAAGCAGCCTCATGTCCACGCACGTTACCCTCGTGTTTCACAGCTGAAGCTAGACAATTCACGAATAAAACCGACCTTATTGTCGGGTCCTTTGGGTCTATAGTGTCTTCGGCGACCGCTTGAGCCGCTTGACGGACCATTGTCAGTTGTTCTTGTCTATGTTGTGGAAGGCCCATTGGAAGGAGGTCGTCCACGCGTTCTTGACCGCTTCGTTGAACTTTCTTCGGAAATGGTCCATTGCTTTGTCTTCGGGTAGATCCATTACCTGCGAATGATAAGATATTATCTTTTAGTAGATCAAAACTATAACATAATAATTAATAACTTTAATCAAATGATATTCCAAAAATTTGGATAAACTTTAATGTTAGTAGGGCTGTGTAGGTGGAGCTACGGCGCTAGACTCCGAAGGAAGTCCCATAGTTTTGCGACTCCTACGTCACTTGACCTCGTGGCGTAATTGGTTAGCGCATTTCCGTACTGAGAGAAGGATGCGGGTTCAAGTCCCGTAGAAGTCGAAAAAAATTTATATTATTTGATTTCTTAGAAATTACCTTGAGTGTGAGAGCTTACATAATATAAGAACAAAAATCTTATATACTACAATGTAAGACATTGTTTTCCTGTGTCGTTCACAACAGATTTGTTTTTCATTTTGTGTCTTATCGTCATTCAAAATAGTATGGGCAAGCGCCGCGATAAAATATAGTGTTTTCTCGTGCATTTGTTTTATATTCGTACAAGAAAGAGTGTAACAAAACAATCGACAAATTGTGTCGCGTCGCGTATAGCCTAGTTCTTTGACACTCGACATATTGATATAAGTCTACGGAAGGCTAGTCTTAGAAGAAGAAGAAGGCTTTTTTGTGTATTTGATACAAGTAGACTTACGAAGTTTTCGTTCATACACATAGCCACTCAGATACAAGCAAGACTCATCCCAGTCATCACCTGGCCTATACATGAAGGATGGTTATGTAGATGACTTGTAAGAATTCGTTCGGTGAACGACAGATGCCCAGGAAGACTAGTAAACTCTTCATTAATTTTGTAGTCGTTAAACATTGATACTTACTAGTGTTTCTCTAAGGAACTGCAAATCCTTTTCGGAACTAAGCTCCGGCAGCCCCGTTGATATCATCATGGAGAACAAGGACAGGATCAGGTGCCCGTGGTTGCGGAGGATTTTGAATGCCTAAAAGAAAGGTTAATTTAACATGTAATTTAGTTTTTGCAGAGCAAAAAGCTTAAAAGGACAATGAAAAAAATAGAAAATTTGAAATCGAAATTCAGAAAGAGTAGCCGCCATTTTTCTTGTTATATGCGCCGCGAGCTCGCTACGTGCCCGCGGAGTCGCGTCGGCTCGTCGTGCTCGATGCGAACTCGCGGCAAGCTCACTGCGCTATGGCAGCAAGGTCGCTGCGCACACACCTCGCTTTGTAATCACTCGCAAACCGCATTCTTTACCTTCTCACAATGCTCCTTGAAGATCTTGAAGTCGATAGGCTCGTTGTCCCCCGAGCCGCGCTGTCCTTTGTTGATGACGTGTATAAAGTCGTGGGTCAGCACAAATGGCTGCCACTCGCGTCTGAAGCCGTACTTGTGCTTGAAGTGGCCGAGAAAATGGCCGAAATCTATGTGGAAGAGCTGAGGGGAAGAAAATTAAACGTTACATATTTTAGACAATTAAGTAACAAGCAAGAACCATCGAAAATCCCTACGATTTCACTTTGAAAATCCATCATCGTTATAAATTTTAAAAAGCTGGCGCGTTCCCTTTCTGTTTTTCGTATACTGGAGGCCTAGAGTTGTGACCTCAGCGAGGATAATTGTAAGAAAAAACAAAAGAAAATCGCGCTAGCTTTTATAAAAATATCTTATAACACTTATTCAGGGTGACTGCAACTCAACCCGCCATAGCGAATTTGCAAATAGCAAATTCAATTATTATTTTAGGATAAATTTGATCATAAAGTATTTTTTAAAAAAATTTTTTTAAAGCGTAATATCTTATTTTTTAATCTTAGTTTGAGGGAAGTTCCGACGTATTTTAATCACAATGTTTATGACTACCAACCGACAGTAAAAAAAAATTTAATTAATGAGGAAAAACATTATGAATGCTTGAAGGTCAAAGTTAGGAAAAATCTCAATAAGGTATAAAAATTTACATAACACCAAAACTATAATACTTTAGTTAAGGAAAGTAAGGTCCAAATGGTCCAATAATTAGCAAATGACCTCCTCTACTTGCGAATTCGCTATGGCGAGTTAAGTTCCAGTCACCCTGTATACTTTCATCATTCATAGATAAGAATAAAAATCTCTCGTTGAAGTCACCATTCAGTAGACAAACAAGATCCGTCAAGTGGTTTTCGAACCTTGATCAGTTAAACAAAACTATAGTTAACAGACTTTGGTATATTATTCCTGTAAAATATAGATTACTAACTGCTGCCCGCGACTTCGCACGCGCTTTTCAAGTAGCCTATGTCCGTCCCCGAGAAATAATGTAACTCCCTGCCAAATTTCATTAAGATACGTTCAGCCGTTTAGGCGTGAAAAGGTAACAGACAGACAGACAAAGTTACTTTCGAATTTATAATATTACTATGGATTGTTTTCTTACCTGGCCACTTTTCTTGACCATGATGTTGTCCGGATGTCTGTCCGCGATGCCCAGCACGTAAGTAGCGACGCTGTATCCCGCGCAGCTCATCCGGAACTCGTGGACTACTTTGTTGAACGCTTCCGATTGGTTCTCGCATTGTTTTCTAAGCCATTCTGCGAAATTTCACATTTTTAAATTTAAGAGACAACACAGCGTCAATTTAGAAGTCACTAAAACTATACAATATAATTTCACAGCACTAAAATGATGCCATTCCATTTATTTTTATATATATTTATAATATATACTTAAAAATAATTTTTAAATATTAAATTATAATATATTTATTATATTTTTTTTTTAATTTTTAAATATATTATAAATTAAATATAATATATTCATATATATACAGTCGTGGTCAACTAATTAGGGACATGCAAGATAGTGAAGAACAATAACCGGTTATGTACATACAAATATAAAACCCTATTAATTTCTCAGTAACTATTATTTGCATAATTTGGTCCGATTATTATGCTATAAATGGCTGTAAATAAAAGAATAAATAAATAGAAAAAAGTATTTAATATCAAAGGTTGAACATGTATTCAATTTTAAAGTATAGTTCTGTAGCTGGACATTTAATTAAGGACAGTAAACTATGATGAAAAATAGAGTTAAACAAAACTAATAATCTGCAGTATTATAATATCTTTAACAGCTCCATTTTATTACGTGTAAAATCAGTGACCAGTAGCAAAACCTTTGTTAGTAATTACCGCTTGACACCGATGTGGCATAGACATTATCAGTTTCTGGCATGTTTCGACAGGAATGTTTGCCCATGCCTCACAAAAAGCTTCATTAAGTTCATCTAAAGTTGTGGTACGATAAGTGGCAACTTTTTTCTTGATTTCGTGCCAAAGGTGCTCGATTCGGTTTAGGTCCGGGCTATTTGCTGGCCACTCTAGCACCGATACTGACTGACTGGTAAGAAACGACTTGACTGAACGAGCGGTATGTTTCGGGTCGTTATCATGCTGAAACGTCCATATAATAGAGAGATGCTCCTCAGCATAGGGAAGCATCGTTTCCTCCAATATTGCCTTATATTGATGTTGGTCTAAGTTACCCTGAACTTTCCTCACAGGTCCCACTCCACGTCCAGAAAATGAACCCCACATTTTAATGTTTCCACCGCCATGTTTCACCTGCTTTTTTGTGAATCTTGGATTCATTTCCGCTTTTACTGGACGCCGTACGTATTGCCTTCCATCTGAAGAAACCAAATTAACCTTGGTCTCGTCAGAGAATAATACATGTTGCCATTGGGCGTAGGTCCAATGTCCATATTTCCGTGCAAACGCCAAACGAGCATTTTTATGTTCATTCTTTAACAACGGTACTTTGCGAGCCACTCTTCTGAACAACCCTGCTTCTACCAGACGTCGCCGAACGGTCCTCGCTGAGACACCAGCTCTTTCGTCTGTCCCAAACACTTCGTAATTAAAATAGAGCCTAGAAACGGATCTTTCTTAGCTAACCTGGTTATCATTCTATCTTCTTGCGGAGTTGTTTTTCTCGATCTTTTTGTTCTGGGCTCATTTAAAGCTGTGTTATTGCGTCTGACATGTTGCACTGCATTGTATACCATAGTTTTTGAACAATTTAAATGTTCTGCTATCCTTCGGTATGGCCAACCATGCTCGACAACAAACTTCATGATAATTTTTGTAGTGTTGGATCGCAACTTTTATTTTTGCCCATTTTTCTTCAAAATATTTTTCAAAACTTAAAATAAATATCGGGATTGTCGCCAAAACTACCACGAAACAATAAGAGAAGAAGTAAAAAAGTATTGAGATTCAAATTTTGAAAATAAAACGCAATATCTCAGTGTCCCTAATTAAATGGCCAGCCAGCATTATTTGAACAAATAGCACTATGATAATCTATCAGCTATACTGTAAAGAGGTTTAATGTTTAAGAAGTTGTTATTGTTTGTATAATCGGGCACATAAATGACTAATTATACTTACATGTAAGAGATATGGAATATGGTTTAGACTCGTTGGAAAATAAAAAATAAATACACAATTCGGTTTAACCAAAGAGTGTCCCTAATTAGTTGACCACGACTGTATATTATATTTATTTATAATATATATATGAAAAATATATTTTTATAATATATATTTTCTGTTTCTTTGACTGAAACATTATTAGTACTGTCAAATAAGTTTAGGTGTGGCACGCCATTTTCTTTTTCATTAGGAGCAGATGGAAAAAAATTAAGCGTAGGTCGTGATTCTTGCGCTCACTGTCCATTTATAACCTGGTTAAACGAGTAGATGTTATTTCTACCCTTGGAAGTCTTACATCCAAAAGAGGATTGTTTTTTTGTTGCTCAATTGAAAATTAAATAGTAGGTTTGATCTAAAATAAATTATATGATTTGAAATCAAACTAAAATTACAATGTAGGATATTTACTTCCTATATTTTGACAGAAGCATTCGGAGACAAACTTTACCGACCAAGTTTTGTATACAAGCCGGCCCTAAGGCCTCTTTAGACCTACGGGTATTGGTTACCCAGAGCGGCAGGTAAACATTTAGCTTGGTTTCGCGCGTCATCTCACTCGGCTTTTGCTGCTACTCTGGGTAGGGAATACCACATACGTCTGAATAGTATTGGTTACCCAGAGCGGCAGCTAAACATTTAGCTTGGTTCCGCGCGTCATCTCACTTTGCTTTTGTCGCTACTCTGGGTAGCGAATACCACATACGTCTGAATAGTATTGGTTACCCAGAGCGGAAGCTAAACATTTAGCTTGGTTCCGCGCGCAATCTCACTCTGCTTTTGTCGCTACTCTGGGTATCGAATACCACATACGTCTGAATAGTATTGGTTACCCAGAGCGGAAGCTAAACATTTAGCTTGGTTTCGCGCGTCATCTCACTCGGCTTTTGTCGCTACTCTGGGTAGCGAATACCACATACATACGTCTGAACAGGCTTTTAGATAAAAGCCAAGCCATCAAATGTGTTAGACATACATTTTTTGGTTTGGCATTTAAACCAACAAATGTGTACCTTCCTAATACTTACCTATAATAACTTTTGCCCCGTTTAATTTTTCAAATATTAAATACGTTTATTGCAAAAGATTTAAAACTTGAAATTATTACATCGTTGATCCGCAAACTAGGCTGCACCTGTATCTTGGGGACCACCTTCCATGGGTTTTTTTACATAAAACATATCAAGCTAACGTTAAACTATGTCTAAGTATTTTTTATATCTTTATGAGGGTAACGGTGTTAATTGCACTTATAGAACAACACTTAGAGTAAGAATCTATTTAATTAGGCTAAGCGTGTAAATTGTTTGTAAGCCCGAATAAATAAACACTTTAAAAAAATGTTATAATACAAACAACTTACGCAATAAAGTGGCTCTGTAGATGGTAGAGGCGGCATTAAACAGCGCGCTCTGTTTCTGAATGTTGGCGACGGTTTGTGCGTCCTCCACCACCTCTATCATTCCTACTGTGTCCTCCATTGATATACACGTGTATGGGTTCAATCTGCGGACAAAAAACATTATGTTTTTGACAAAAACATAAAACTGTACTGCACAAGAACTAAAATGTACTGGATGATGCGTATGTCTTTGCCATCTCTCGACATTCTAGGAAGTTCCTACAAACGCTTAGAATGTTCTCTTCCACAGCCGGTCCATGATCCTCAGAATCTGTAGCGTGAACACGGCTGGTCACAGATCGTCGCCTATCTTCAGGATGATGCGGTTGTCTTTGCCATAACTCGACATTCTAGGTACACCTAGAATGTTCTAACTGACTTGAAATCGCAGCCCGCGCTCTTTCACAGCCGGACCATGATCCTCAGAACCTATAGCGTGAAAATTACTTGCCGCAGATCTTCGCCTATCTTCAGAATGATGCGGTTATCTTTGCCATAACTCGACATTCTAGAAAGTTATAGATACACCTGGAATGTTCTAACTGACCTGAAGTCGCAGCCCTCGCTCTTCCACAGCCGGTCCATGATCCTCAGTATCTGAAGGGTGAACATGTCTTGCCGCAGATCGTCGCCTATCTTCAGGATGATGCGGATGTCTTTGCCAGTTGGGTCTATGTTCTCAAAGTCGAGCAGTAGCGGCCGCATTTTGCTGTCCATTACTCGGCATTCGTCGGGTCTGTAAAGTTTTAAAGATTATGCAGGCATTCGCTTAATTACGGTTCTGATGCTATTACCACAATATTTAGATACAATACAATACAGAATTCTTTATTGTAACACCACAAAATTAAATAATAACAAATAGAAAGGTACGATGGGCAGCCTTATCGCTTAGAAGCGATTTCTTCCAGGCAACCTTTGGATGGATAGAACATTGAGAATTTAAGAAAGGCAGGGGTGTGTACAAGATTAATACATAATGATAATATTCTTTATGTAGAAATAAAAATAAATAAAATATATTAAAGTAGAAATATGTGATACTTTCGACAACACTCAACACAAAATGTTTTTTTTTTGCTTCTATTTACTTGTCGATTTGAGGAAAGAGCTCAAATCTACAAGTAATGCAAATTCTGTCAAAAAATTAACAAAAAGAAAGTGATAAGTACGGGGAGCTTTGTTTACAAACATAGTATCATGAGTTTGGCCGGAGTAAAGTTTTGTTAGGTTGGTACTTACTTTATCCTCTTGCAAACGAAGCTAGGGTTAAGCGGAGACACGAATTCACAGAGCGCATCTTTGCAATGTCCTTCTTCTAAATGGTTTTTCAGGGCTTCCCGCGCTTTCGATATATCCCTCTTTTCACTCACCGCTCTGCTAAGCCCTGTGTGCACACAAAAATATAAAAATCACACTAATATTAAAGTTTGGATGGATGGATGGATATTTGTTACTCCTTCACGAAAAAATTGCTAAACAGGGGCCCTATTTCTGCTTGAATCACCATAGTGAAGCGATTACTTTAGCGACAGTGGTATCGTCATCGAAACGCCCGTCTAAAATTTCAAGGTGGAACCATTATATCAATCTCTCTATGCAAATAGAAATAGATAAATTTTATTAAAGATTATTTATCGGGTATTTATCGCGTACCTTTTGTTTTATTTTCCCCTACGTCGCGTAGCAGCGATCGTGGTCACAGGGCGACTGGATGTACTCGGAGTTACAGCCAAGAAATGACGGCAGTATCCACGACTACCCTCAATTCGTCTTCAGAATCAGGAAACGTAGGGGAAAATAAAATAAAAGGTACGCGATAAATACCCGACAAATAATCTTTAATATGTTAACAGATCGCGAAAGTTTAAAAAGATTAATTTTATTTAAAAACACCGAAGTTTTGATGTTTCTTTTACGTAGGGATTCTTGGATGACGTGATGATTCTGCGACGATACCATTAGCATAGTGAGCGATTGGTTAGCCGAATTAGGCAGCGGATCATGTTGTAGTTTTCCTAAGAAGCGGGTTAAGGTCTGGAATTCGCGCAATAAAAAAGTTCGGTATCTGATAAAAGTTAAAGACTTACATTTGAGTTTCTCTAAACAGTTGATCTGCCTGAGTAGACTGGTGATGTGGTCTTGCGAGCCTCGGCAGTAGGCTTCTAACAGCAGTCCGAAGCGGATCGTCACGTTCGCTATGTGCATCTCAGACCTAGAAAAAACATTCACTAATTTTACTTTGTTGGGAATAAACGGCTTATTTATTTGATTTATACCCGATCTAAGAATCAAAACATTTGATGCATTTATCAAAAATGCTTGACGTTTTGATACTTTTTTTATATCTAACCACGTCTCACCTCAAATGCCAGAATAGATAATGTCCTATCGTCATATTGTTGTACGCTCTTGATAGCAGGAACTTGGCAAGATCGCACATCAGATAGGACTCGTGTTTCAACGCCTGGACCAGTTGCAGCAGATAAAGGAGGAGATCATCGTCACTGCAAAATAAAATAGCATAGATACTATGAACATGAATGTGACGTTTTTAATGGTACAATAAATGTCTACACTTGTTTATTGATTTGTATGAAAAGGCTATCCGATATCTGGGATCGCTTCTTAAATACCACCAGAAAAGTAGTTTTTCTTCATAGCCGTTAAGTCAAATCAGTCAACCCGTGACAAAACATAAAATCAAGAAATTAAAATGCGATACAAACCTGTTTCAAGAAAAAAGGCCAAAAAAAGGCCTTTCATATCTTTCTTTTGTCGTGCCTTAATTTGAGGCCCTAACTGAAAACCTACGCCGCATTTATGCACTCAGCCATGCTGCAAATGCTGAGGAACCCAACATATATCATATCTTGTATTCATCTCACCTGATGCTTTCTAAACACTTAACAGCGAAGCTCCTGACTCCCGCATCAGCATACGCGTAGTCTAACAGCTCTAGCGCAGACTCCACTCGCTTGAAGGGTTTCCATCGCGGCAACATTCGCAATACGCTGGCTACCTCGGCCCGCTCGCCCCATTCCACGCAGGATAGTAGTTTGGGTAGGAGCTCTGGTGCTTCCTCGAGGAACCGCTCTCTGGGGGATAGGATTAGGTTATTAAAATAACAAAGTTATAAGATATATATAAAATAAAGATTTGGCCATAAACAGATAACTTACTCGGGTACAACATGCTGAAGGTAAAGATATGGCAGGCTTACTGAGATAATAGTAACACACAAAAATTTGATTCTTAAAAAAATCAAACACCGACTTCAAATTCCATAATATTTTCAGTTTTTTTTTTAAGTTTTGCGGGACAAATACTAGTTTATCGGAAACAAAATATTGGACCATCTCGGGAGCTTTCTCTAAATAATCGAAATAATGATCAAAATCGTTCCATAACTGACGGAGAAATCGACGAATATACATAAAAAATTAATACAGCCGAACACAGAACCTCCATTTTTTATCCTTCATTTTTTTTGAAGTCGTTTGGTACTTACAGGCAATGTTGGTAATTCATTCAAATAGTTTCCGCAAGATAAGTCGCTATAATAGGTAAGCAAAGCGATGAATAATACTAAACAAATATGGAACGATGGCAATTTGCCACCATTATTAAAACCAAGATAGCAAGTGTAACGCCTGGTTTCCGTCAATGCAAAGCCAACCGGATATACGTGTACAAATAACCAACAGCGTCAAATTACACATGTTTCATGAGATTGGCTGTTTTTTTTTTTTCATAAATCATAACCGCTCGGTGGAATCCGGGGCTTAGTAATAATTTGTAGAAAGATCTTATGCCTTACGATTGCCGATGTTAAATGTATTCAACGAATGAAACATCATCTTCGTGACGTAGTAAAAATATCTATTTATGTGGCTAATGTATTGTATACAGTATATCAGTAATCTAGTACCCATAACACAAGCTCTTCTTAGCTTGGGGATGATGCTGTGTGGATTGTCCAGTTTTATTATTATTATTGCTTATACTATTAAGCTACTACTAAGCTAAATAAATCTAGCAATTTGTACCTCGCCGCCCAGATATCCTTTTTCTCTTGCTCGTGCATCTCATACATAGGGTCCTTCTCAGCGGTCGCGCGCAATCGCTCAAAGTCGCGCGACAATCGCTCCATCACTTCGGGTGATTGTTTCTCTACGGTTTCGGAATAGGCGACAACTACGTCGCGTTTAGGGAACATTATCGGGTATTTGCAGTCGTAGCTGGAACAAACGTGAATTTATATTAGAGTGGCTAAATTGACTTCACAGAATAGAGTGAAGAGGAGGTAGAGTGTCCTAAAAATAAAATAAAGGAAAATACAATTTAATTTAGCACACGGTACGTATTATTATCATCATCATCAACCTATCTTAGTCCACTGCTGGACATAGGCCTCCCCTAATGAGCGCCATAGCGCCCTGTCTTCAGCTTGCCGCATCCAGCATTTGCCTGCAGTATTTCGCAGATCGTCATCCCCCCTGGCCGGTGGGCGTCATACACTACGTTTACCGAGTCGCGGTCTCCACTCGAGAACACGTTTACCCCAGCGGTTGTCGGTTCTTCGCGAGATATGGCCGGCCCACTGCCACTTCAGCTTGCTAATTCATTGAGCTATGTCGACAACATTGGTTCTCTGTCGGATGTATTCGTTACGAATCTTATCCTTCAGAGAAACTCCGAGCATAGCTCTTTCCATAACTCGCTGAGCGACTTTGAACTGTTGGAGCAGCCCTACCGTGAGTGTCCACGTCTCAGCTCCGTAGGTCATGACGGGTAGGACGCACTGGTTCAAAACTTTAGTTTTCAAGCATTGCGGTATGGATGACGACATGGATATGGATGACGTACGTATTATAAAACCGCAAATTGCCAAGTATTTAAAATGAATATAAGACAGTTCCTCGTGTCGTTTACAGCAGAGAATACTTACTTAGAAAACCTCGGTTGCAACTCCGCACGTCTCTGTATAAAGATGGCGCAATCCGCGCCATCTTGTGAAAAGGATAGGCATAGGATTCGCGTTCATAGGAGCGGCAGGACAAAGTATACGTTTTTGGAACGACGTAAGCGCAAAAATGAAGTTTTTGCTTATTTACAAGAAAACTACACAATGAAATCTTTTAAATCCATCATAGTTATAAACACAAAAGTCATTTACAACGAGATATTTACCATGATTTGAGTAAAAAATCAAATCGTAGTAAATATCCCGTTGTAAATGATTTTAGAACTACACAACTTATGAAGAACCTGGTTCAAGGAACCAAATAATTAGTAATAAATAACCTACGAATCAAAACAAATAATTTCAATAGACCGCAGGGTTCCAGAGATCTTGACTAAATTATGTGCGAAACAGTGCACTTTCATGATTTTTTGTTCGTAATTTTTTCCGCAATTGTGTGTTCGTTCACATTCAAGGAAGCAAAGAAAAAAATTTGAATTTTATGTAATTTGAGATTTTTACCACGGGGATCCCGTGGGTCAGTACCCAGTAAAGTAAGTATATCTCAGTAGATATCGGCCTAGTTTGACAACCAAACCTGCTAGGTTCGCCTCTTAAGGTTGTCTACCACTGTCCCAAGCGGGAACGATAATCGTCTTGCGTGTCGTCTGCCACGTGCGTCCACATCGGGAGCGTCGCTCCGTCGGTGCGCAGCTGGGGTTTGTAATCGAATACTTACTTAGAGAACTTTACTTGCAACTCCGCACAGGAGTCAGTATTGGGGTTGTCTACGACTGTCCCGAGCGGGTGCAGAATGAGATCATCTTGCGTGTCGTCTGCCACGTGCGTCCACATCGAGAGCGTCGCGCCGTCTGTGCGCAGCTGGTCTTTGTAGTCGAATATCGGTGCGTTTGCCCACGCTAGTTTGTTTGTAGCCTCCTGAGAAAAGATCGATGTTTGTTGATCAAAAGATTACATGTCTAAAATCTTGAATTAGCTAACTAGACACTAGAGAATAAGGGTAAATTGTGAGGTTATTTAAGCTGCTTCTGCTCGCTTTTTTGGGGGTTTTCATGAAGCTTCACAGAAATTTGTAGCCCGTACACGCTGCAAAGTCTCTCGAAAGGTTGCGTTGGGAAAAATAAGCAATATAGGACGATATTACAATCGCTCTCAGCGATAAGGCCGCCTATTGTACTGAGTATTTGTTAAATGTTGATATAAGGCTTATATTATGTTATTCATTAAGTACAATAAAGTGTTCATTCATTCATTCATTCTTTGTCTACAATATTACAACTACACATTTTTACAACTTGCTAACCTAAATTTATCTATTTTCTTTTTCATATTTATCATTGTAGTTATATCAATCACATCACACTAATATTATAAATGCGAAAGATGACGATTGTTACCTCTTCACGCCAAAACTACAAAACGGATCGTGTTGAAATTTTGCATACAGGTACCTCTAGTTCTAAGCCGGGATTTATTCCAGGCTTAGAACTACCTGTATGCAAAATTTTACACATAGACTACTTTTTATCCCATAAATCAGTTCCCATGGGATAGGAATAACCTTTAAACGCTTCCTTAGAAACAGAAACTAGCTATCTATAAAACCCACGCGATACTTCGTTGTAGTAAGTAAATGTAATCAAATTTGAGACTTTTATTTCAGGCTCTCGGTTTATTACTTTATTTTGTACAACTTTTTTAACAAAGAAAATTACAATCAAATAATAGAGACAAATTGGAACTGGGCTTTACAATTGTCACAATTGAGCCAGCTGCAGACTGTTGCAAACAATCTACAAGTATAAAAACTATCGTAGTTTGACGAATTCATTACGGATGTAAGCGGGTTAACTACGAACCTTATTTGTGTTGGAAGAACACCAACGTTTCATCCCTCAACGAGGACGTTGATGCCTTCTTATCGGGAACGCTGGTGTTCTTCCAACACAAACAAGGTTCGTAGTTAACCAGGTTACATCCGTAAAGATCTATGTATGTTGATTATCAATTACAAAATTAGATTAGTCAACACAGCTCTATTTCTAGAATTTACCATACCTTATTAGCATCTTTCCCACGCCATTTTCCTTTAGTAGCTTTCGTGATCTCATAAACACCAAAACACAGCCTGGCCATCCTTGGCATATTATGAACTTTAACAGGAAAGGTCAGTTCTTGGTTCCACTGAGCGACTCCTTGACTAGATATGGTGGCGACTCGCGTCTTCTGTGATTCGCAGAGGGGTTTGCCGCCGTGGAATATACCAGCTTGGCATACAACCTACGAGGGAAAGAAGATGAGTGGAGATCAAGATCTCATAAAGTCAAACTAATAAATAACGATTATTTAAGATTTGTTGTTCAATATTTCCTAACGAGCAAAGGCGTAATCCCGCCAGTTAAAATGCTTGCTTAAAATTGTTGCCGTTCCTTATTTCTATCGTAATAAAAGGGGCGGCTACAAAATTCTACAATTTTAGTTTTAGTGAAAGCAGAATCTCTACCAAAGTTTATTTAATTAGTCGATGTTTCATCACAGTCTGAGTCATCAGTCACAGACGTTTATTTCAGTCATCAGTCACAGACGTCTGGAAATAAACGTCTGTGACTGATGACTCAGACTGTGATGGTGAGACGAGCTGGATTTGCATCTTTCAGACTAGTCCATAAGTGCTAAGCTTTTACTGTCAATACATATGGACTAGTTTGAAGGTGCCGTGGCGGTCGTGGCGTAAGAATCGACCACTTCAAGTCAACCCGTGGATTTCGTAATAGTCGACTAAGGGAACCTGCTAGAGGAAAGGCAGCAGGTTCCTTCTGGATAAATTTTAATACCTCAACTGCGATCATCAATCCGCTTGACAAGCGTGGTAGTTATGGCCAAAACCCCGTTGTTTGGGGGAGGGGGGGGGGGGGGGGGCACGTTCAGCAGTGAACGTATCTGTGCTGAGGAGGTAGGTAGTCGTCTAAAGGTGACACAGATGACCGTTGACCTAGCCTTCATAACGTTCATACCTCTGAAATCTTCCCCGGTTCAACGTTAGGCCTGCTAATGGAGACGACCGTGCAAGTATAGTCCCTATCTATATTCCACGAGGACTCTATTTTCTTCATCCGCATCGTGTTGGAATGCTCGGAGGGAAGCCGCGTGCGTTCAGGGAGTGTTGAGCCGTAGCACGTTATTTCCCGGTTCACTGTGAATGAAAGTAAAAGAGATTTTTTAAAGTACCTCTCGCTTTTTTCGGGATAAAAAGTAGCATAAACATTATATATGTTTATGCTCCAGCCAAGTTCGATGTAAAATTTTAGTAAAAATTTACTTTCAAATCGCCCACGTGGGCAAAGCAGCGCGCGTTCAGCTATATACTGTATATACTACAGTATCTATATAATAAGTATTGTATAAAGTTACATTCTCTATTATAGCTACTTGGTGTTTTAATTTTTCAAAATTGTATTTGTTGGCTTACAAAATGGCATCGATGAAAAATGTTGGTCAAACAAACATTACTTAAACGTTAATAAAGTTACGCAAAAAACGTCCTTATCGCTTATCCATTAGACGCCCTGATCGAAGGGTCGGACTAACATTTAATATAGCAGTTACTACCTCGTGTGTTCATAAGTCTTGAGACACAGTAAAACTAAAATATTTTTGGAGCTAAGTTGAGTATTCATTTATTGGATATTAAAATTAAAACTACTGACATCTAGATCTGTATTTAAAAATAAATAATTCAAAATGGCCGCCTTTGCATTCAATGCAGGCCTTCAAACGCGTGCGCCATTCATCTATGGCGGCACGAATCTTTTCAATGGGAATCCGTTTCGATTCTTTAATAAGGGCTCGCTTGAGAGAATCCAGGTTTGGGTGAGACTTTCTGCATGCCCTCAGCTCCAATTCCGTCCATAAAGAATAATCCAAAGGATTCAAGTCAGGGCTTGACGAGGGCCAATCTTCGCTCCGAATGAAGCCTGGCAAATTGGCCTCCAGCCAACGTTGGGTAGTCTTAGCTTTATGGGAGGGAGCAGAGTCCTGTTGGAAAACCCAGTATTTTCCAGCGAATAGCGTATCATTTAAAGGTTTAACCACCGCTTCCAATATGTCGGTTTGGTAATTTTGTGCCTTCACCTTGACGCCTTGCTGGCAAAAATGAAGCGAAGTGACCCCCTCGTAGGAAACACCCCACCAAACCATCACACTTGCTGGATGATGAGTGCGCTGGACATTGCGTACAGATGGCTGGACGTCCTTTGAACTTCTGGCGTAAACCTTATTGTTCTGCCGGTTAAACTTTTCTTCCACCGTGAAGATCTTTTCATCGGTAAACAGGATATTTTTTGGATCGTGTCTCTTCAATAGGTTCCGACATCGTTCCAGTCGCAATTTACGAAGACGCTCGTTTAAATAATGCACTTTCCTTCGACTGTAGGCCTTTAGTTTAAGATCATATTTAAGTATCCTGTTCACCGATATTCGCGAAATGTTGGTCTGCAGAGCTAATTTCTTTTGAGTCCGGCAAGGGTTGCGACGAATTCGCTCTCTGATTACTTTGATGTTGGCGGGCGTCCTTACAGACCGCGGGCGGCCACATCTTCCACGGTCTTCTAAAGAGCCGGTCTCCTTGTACCTCTTTATGGTATAATACACAAAGTTCCGACTACATCCCAAACTTTGGATTTCACTAAAACTTGCATTGGTTTTTTTCCTGCTTGAAACAGTGAAATTACAGTCGCACGCAAATCTTTTGTTGGCGCCAGTTTCACGGAGAATGAAACAAATATTCAAATGTATATTTTTTCTGATTCAAAACATTCGAAATTTAAAATTTTAAAAGTTTAAAAAAGGTTGCATGAATTACTTTCTTTTTAAATTAATTAAATAAGTTCGTCTCAAAACTTATGAACACACTAGGTATATATCTGATAGGTATACTAAATTAGTCCAACCCTTCGTTAGCTATGCTTACTTTTGAGGCTAGATGATGACCGCCCAGCAAAATTTATTATTCTATTTCGGACTATTTTTTAAATAGCCATTTATTCTACTAATATTATAAAGCCGAAACTTTGTGATTTTTATTTTGTTACCTAAGATCTCCAAAACTACTGAACAGATCAAGATGAAATTTGAAGTACATTTAGAACTTAGCCTAACTTAGTTAATAGGCTACTTATTATACCGAAAATACGCGTGCGAAGTCCCGGGCAGAAGTAAGTTATGAAATAAAATGAACTTACTTGACAGAGACAGTTTGTCTATGCTGACGATCATAACTTGCGGAACGCCGTCGGTGGATAGCATTTCTTGAATGTATAGGAACTGAATGAGAGGGTAATCTCCGAAGAGGTACTCTTCGCGGCCGCAAACCTGAAAATATTATTACTCGTGTTTTCAGCGGTTGTCGAGGAGGGAACCGCTATATAAGAATTTCCCCGAACACTCCCATTCGATTTTTTAACGGGAAGGTGAGGTAAACACGTGTAGCACACAGAGGGAGAAGGAAGCGGGACACGCTCACATTCGCAACAACAATCTTTTCTTACGAACCCTTCCGAACCGGTCTCAGTAAGGCGTGCTACGAGTAAGTCACTGACAATAAAAATGGTAAAGGCACACTATTTGTCCTGTTGTCATTGAATTGCCTTGTTTCCCTCTATAAAATATAAATAATAGTTATGTATGTATTTATATAATAATATAGTATGTAAGATTTATAATTTGTAGTATGTAGTTTGATATGTAGGTATAGTATATACATATTTGCTAATATTCTGAGTAGTAAAAACCTATATTATTATTATGCACACAGATATTACCCCATGTACAATCCAACGATCCTATCCAATCAAGGTTGTCTGGGAGAGATCGCTCTTGAGCGATAAGACCGCCAATTGTCGCTTATTCCATAATTATTATTTTGTAAATTATTTCTAAATTAAGTGTGCAATAAAGTATTATCTATCTATCTACCCTCACTGAAACAATGTTCCTAGTAACAGTTCACAGACACGCGCAGTACGAAAAGTTTGTATGTACATATATTGATGACGGGAAGCGAGTAGTATAGCATTTCCTTCCCTTTACGTTCGAAGTCAAAACTGGACAAGACGTGTTAAAGATTATTTATCGGGTATTTATCGCGCACTTTTGATAAGTTTCAAAAGTTTTGGACAAGTCGTGGCTGGATAGTCCAAAGGTAGGGAAAGTTTCAAAAGTTTTGGACAAGTCGTGGCTGAATAGTCCAAAGGTAGGGAAAGTTTCAAAATTTTTGGACAAGTCGTGGCTGAATAGTCCAAAGGTAGGGAAAGTTTCAAAATTTTTGGACAAGTCGTGGCTGGATAGTCCAAAGGTAGGGAAAGTTTCAAAAGTTTTGGACAAGTCGTGGCTGGATAGTCCAAAGGTAGGGAAAGTTACAAAAGTTTTGGACAAGTCGTGGCTGGATAGTCCAAAGGTAGGGAAAGTTTCAAAAGTTTTGGACAAGTCGTGGCTGAATAGTCCAAAGGTAGGGAAAGTTTCAAAATTTTTGGACAAGTCGTGGCTGAATAGTCCAAAGGTAGGGAAAGTTTCAAAATTTTTGGACAAGTCGTGGCTGGATAGTCCAAAGGTAGGGAAAGTTTCAAAAGTTTTGGACAAGTCGTGGCTGGATAGTCCAAAGGTAGGGAAAGTTTCAAAAGATTTGGACAAGTCGTGGCTGGATAGTCCAAAGGTAGGGAAAGTTTCAAAAGTTTTGGACAAGTCGTGGCTGGATAGTCCAAAGGTAGGGAAAGTTTCAAAAGTTTTGGACAAGTCTGCTTTTTTTTTGCTTTTGTTTAAAAAATCACCCATCTTTATGAAACCATATTGGGATGGTCCTATAAAAATAATCCTGAGGGATTACTATTTGTCTCGCAAAACTTAAAAAAGCGTGTAAATTGAAAATGTCGATTTTTAGTTTTTTTTTTTGCAACAATAAAATTATTTTACTTTAATAACCAATATAGGTTGAATATGGAGGAATTACCTTTAGCACATAGTTGTAAGCATGTCCTAGCTTAGGCAAGGAGTGGGCGATCGGCTTTCGTAGGACAATCTCAATGTGTTCCTGAGGCTTTCTCGTCGCAGGCACGCTCGAATGAGACGAGAACTGTTGAAACAAATAAATAAATAAAAATTAATAAATAAATAATGCTTGAAAATCCACACAGCATCATCAAGCCCCAAGCTAAGCAGAGCTTGTGTTATGTGTACTAGATGTCTGATATACTTAATACGATACATTACATAGATATATATTTTTTATTATACATAGAAAACACCCAGAACACCCGGAACATATATTTGCAGATAGTATAAACATTTGTCACAAGGCGGGAATCGAACCCGCAACCTTTTGCGTCGCAGGCGGACCTTTGCCCGCCACGCCACATCGGTCGTCAAATATTATTTTTATGTCGAATTATGTATGAGTTTAAGAAGGCGAATCGGTTAACGCATTCACATTTCAGCTTCAACGATGCGACCTGCAAGTGCCCGCCGCCTCCGCCGGCGCCCCGTTGCTTAACCGATTCCGTGCGGATGGCGCCCTAGAGGTGCCATAGGTATTTTCTGTGAATGGCGTATGGCGCCCGAGAGGAGCCAAAATGTTTACCTGTAAAACTCTGATAAAACACCATTTTTCAGTGGTTATCCGTAAATGAAAGTGTCCTTATTTGTCACGCAGATTACGATTCCAGTGTTAGTTTCGGGATATTGCATGAAAACGCATACTTCAGGAGTCGTAAACCTTTTCAATATAAAAATCATTCATTAGGTATGATACGGAAACCGAATCATTTGTTGTGAATAAAAATAAAAGTACCTACTTACAATTAACTAACGTATTGGTAACTGGCTATAAAAAAAAATTGAGGATAGTGACACTACTAATTTTGATTTAGATTACGAATGAAACTCGATTGGATATTTTACCGACTTCAAAAAAAAGAGGCTCTCAATTCGACTGTATATTTTTTACTAATTATCTAGAAAATTGCATAAATTAAAACAGACAAATGAATACGAAAAACTATTTCTAAGATATCTACATTTTGATCCTCGATTGATTGTAAATCGTTTTAAACTTTATCCAACTTTGTTCAAAATGGCTCCCCCTTATTTGTTATACAACAACACTACCATCTAGTGTCAAATTCAATGTAACTTAGAGGCAACCTTACTGCCATCTACTGGCGATATTTCAACAAAATTCCAAGAAGTGAAGGCAGGGGTGTGGTGGTGCTGAGCACCCCCACACCCCTGCCTTCACTTCTGTTTTGCTTTCCATAGTAATCAGACGTACTCCTACTGTTATTGCTGGTTTCCTTATCGACGTTTTGCGCTTGCTCCTGGACTCTAGTGATTTTTGTTTTTGGTATTCGTGGTTGTGTATATGGACTCCGTGACATTACTTCAGTGACTACCCTAGTTTGTAATTTGGACTCCGTGATTGTGCGCTTGCGACGACGGCAGCCTTGTTTAGGAATCCTTTATTTCGGCGCGTATTACTTTGCAAAGTAAGTATTTTTTTGGTTTTTTTTATATTTGTTAACTGTGATGTGTCATATAATTTTATGACCGTTAATACCTTCAGTACCCACAACCGGGCTACAGGGTGGGTGTTCATTTACATTAGTTCCCTTTAAACAAACAATAAATAAATACCACGCGGTTTAAGAGCGTGTAACCCTGGTGAATCTGGCAACGCCGCAATTTACGTATTTTTTGCGGTTTTATAAGAGAAAATTTTGTATTTTTAAACAACTTCATTAATAAAACCGCAAAATATACGTAAATTGCGACGTTGCCAGCTTTAACGGGCGTAAACGCTCTTAAGGCGTCCTAATACTAAAAGATTATGTCTCTGTTACTCTGCGTACAAATGAAAGATAAACGATTGAATTATTCGGGTGTTATCTTAGTTCTTTTATTTAATTTTTCAGTTTCAAAATGGATTCGCCTCAACCCGGCCCATCAAACTTGGATTTCTTGACAGCCGAGTTGTCCGGCATAATGTCACCACAGAATATCGACTTGACGGACACGCCAATGGCTGATATTAGTGACGCAGATCTATATGGCATCTTGGCAGGAAACGTGGATGAAATCATTGACGAATGGATTAATGAAAACCCAGAAGACGATGAAGCCGGAGTATACATTTATCAACAAAACTCATTGCCTGCAGAAGATCCCTTGGCTGATGATAACTTCAGCAATACATTTGAGGCAGCATCTACCAATGAATGGTCACCTGGTAACCCCAACAACATGACCGAGCTTCCTTTTACAGGCACACCGGGCTTGATACCGCCACACAACATGGACGGCAAATCTCCAATTGATTTCTTTTTTTTATTTTTTAATATAAATTTTATAAATTTAATTTTGGAGTGCACTAATAAATATGGTAACCAATTAAAGGCAACAGCACGAACATCTCGCGCCAGGTTTACTAAATGGACAGATGTAACGACGTCAGAATTTAAAGTGTTTATCGGCCTTATATTATTTATGGGCACTGTCAAATTAAATAGGATGGCCGAATATTGGTCCAAAAATTATTTGATGAACCTTAGCCCTCATTTATTTATGTCTAGGGACAGATTTTATCTAATATTAAGGGCACTAAATGTTCAAAATAATAATAGAACAGAAAGCATTTTTAAAGTAAAAACTTTAATAGACATATTCAACCAAACAATGTTATCAACATATTACCCGTCAAAAAATATAGCAATAGACGAGTCACTTATATTATGGAAAGGGCGTCTTTCCTTCCGCCAGTACATAAAAGGGAAAAAACACCGTTATGGTGTAAAATTATATGTATTAGCTGATATGCATGGAATCATTTTAAAAATTCATGTGTATGCTGGTGCTGGGGATCAATTGGTAGGCGGCAGAAACCATGTGAAAAAAGTAGTAATGTTGTTACTGGAAAAGTATATAAACAAAGGCCATTCTCTTTACATTGATAATTTTTATACAAGCGTGGGGTTAGCAGAGGAACTGTTAGACAAAAATACATATGTAACAGGTACACTTCGAGCAAACCGCGCCGGTAATCCTAGTCTCAGTTCATTTAACAGTAAATTAAAACCTGGAGAAAGTATTATACTACATAATAAAAAAAAAATTGTGTTTACCAAATGGCAAGATAAGAGAGAAGTGCTGCTCCTGAGCTCTGAGCATACTAGTCATTATGAATCAACATCGAGTCGCCGTACTCGCACTCCAAAATACAAGCCGTTGGTGCAAATAAAATATAATAAATATATGAGAGCAATTGACAGACATGACCAACTGCTAAGTTATTACTCCTGTCAACATAAAACCCTACGCTGGTACAAAAAAGTAGTTATTCATTTAATTCAAATATGTTTGGTAAATGGCTTTTTGTTATATCGCATAATTAATAATTCCAATATAGAACTGCATCCATTTAGAAAACATATATTGGAACATTTGCTGCAGCCACCAAATGTCCCAGAACTAACTAGGTCTATTTCTGAAGGAAAAATACATTTGCCAACAATGTTCCCAAAACGTGGCGGAAGGGTTATGCGAAAACGCTGTCGAGTATGTTACGCTAAAACCAAAAAAAGAGTTCTTGTTTTATATGGCTGTCCCGATTGTCCACAATGCCCAGGGTTATGCCTTGCCCCATGTTTCCGGGAGTACCACAAATATTAATAATGTTTTACTTATTACACCTACCTCGCAAAAAGTATAACAATCGATATTGCCTACTAAGCCCTTGATTTGGCTATGATTATGATATTTTTCTTTTTGCTGCAGAACTGTCGCTCAGGTATCAATGAATACAAATACATATTTGATAGATGTTTATTAAACAATTGTCACATGTTCATGTTTATAATAATCAGTCTGTTTGATCATTTCTAAATTCAACCTTAGATATAAGTTTAATTACGTTTTAATAAATATGTATATATGTTAAAATAAACAACTTTTATTTAAAACAACCCTTTGCACTACCTTTTAATTTAACAATACAACTAATTAATGTAATCAACATACTGAACAAGCAGAAACAGATCGATGCATATCGACCCGTTTCTGCTTATTTTGTCTTAAGCATTTCTATAATTTTCTGCATAATAACATATCTTTTATCGATATCAAATCGTAGCAATTCATTTGATACGAACTGCCCAAAATAATTGCACCCATGAATATCGAGAACCTCCGGAACTTGATCTTTATTGTCCATCTTCTTTTCCGTGCACGTTGAATTATCTTTTGTGGCTATTTTTAACCGCTTTGCACAATTCTTACAGATATTTTCTTTATCATTTACAATTTCTTGACATTCTCGATTAAGATCCCAATCATCATAAGTCTGGGAATTCTGTTCGAAGTCATCATCACACTGCGTTTCTATCTGTGATTCAGGAATGAATTTTCTTTTTCTAGAAAATCCTAAAATAAATCATAATATATTATTAAGGTATTAATCTATAGGTATTTCATAATGTATCAAAGATGAGCCAACTACTCGTATCGTGTTTAACCTATTGAGTGATTTTGCGATTTACACGACTAGCACGGAAATATTTCGATATTTAATAAACACAAATCATGGATTCAGCCAAACATATACCAAAGGTTTACGACACCTGATTAATTAAGTCACTTACCTTCCATTTCGGTTAAAAACACGTATGTAATCACATGGAAACACTTAAAACGAACTTTTATAACCGCTCGCTTTCGATGTTGGGTTGCGACTACAACAATAACAAGTGGAAACCGAAGAAAAAGCGATAAGTTACACTTCATGGCGGGTGGCGCACGAGAGGAGCCAAGAAAGTCCCTGGCGTTTGGCGCCTCAGAGGAGCCACGAAAAATTTGTTCGCCGCCAGGCGCTATAGTTTGAAAAATCTACAGCCGCACTGAATCGGTTAACTACACCATCTACCTACATGTACAGTGACCGCCAAAAACGACCGACTGATGAAGACTCCAAAATCCTGTACACACAACAGAAACCGCTACATTCCTAAAGCCCCTAAACTAAACGGTATTGGAGGTAATGTACACAGGGTATTGGATTCTTCATATCTTCGACGCTTTTTAGCACGTTATGCGTTAGAGCGAGTACACATTAGGCGTCTTGAAGAGTACACAGTAGGCACCTATAAAGGTGTATAAAATATTTTTGCAGAATAGCGACTCTAACGCCATCTCTAAGTAAAGCTTCAACATTCCCCAAGAACTGTTAAGTAGACTGTGAAGTAATTTTTTTATTTTACCAAAGCACGCTCTTTTTTTAGGGTTCCGCACCTCAAGAGGAAAAAAGAACTGTTATAGGATCACTTAGTCGTCCGTCTGTCTGCCTGTCTGTATAGACCTTTTTCTCAGGAACGCGTCAACTATCATTTTTTTTTTGTTAAGAAATTAACATTATATACTCAATTCTGTAATACCATGCAATTCGAGCTGTGAAAAATCACAATTCTCAGACAACGCAATCAAAAGATGCAACAGTTTTTGTTTAAATTTAGCAAAAAGCTAGGCCTTATAGCACGAATAATGGGGACACCATAACCAAAACCATAATTAACCCAACAACATAAACCAAATTTCTAGTTACGAAATTAACCAAATATATTTTGATGCTCGCAAAAATACCTAAGCGTAAGTCTTTATGGTACTTCCCGTTGACCTACAATCATGACATTTAGCAAGGTCTTATAGCACAATTTAATGTATATTTAAGCGAAAAAACCGAAAACCGATCTTTTTTAGTAAAACAAAAAATAAATCGAAGTGTGTCAGTTTAAATTTTTTCACAAAAGTTTTAATTCACAAAAGTTTTCGTTAGGAATGTAAGCGGGATAAGTACGAACGTTGTTTTGGAAAAAAACCAACGTTTGATCTCTTAACGAAGGACTTCATTAGCGTAAGTATAAGTTTGTACGGAACCCCTGTGCGCAAGTCCTACTTGAGCTTTTATTTATTTCATTTGTCCAAGCTTTTTATGCTCTCTGTTGGTTTCTTTCGCATTATCGTTCACGAAAGTAGCCGGTGTGCCCGCATGAAAATGCCACGACATGAAAACAGCCCACCCAACAGTGTAAAAGAAAAGCTGCCAGTTGCGTGTGGCGGTCATATTATTATGTCGTTCGGTTCGACAATGTCGTATGTGGAGAAACAGAATAGATACCCTGGTCCGATACATGCCACATGCGTACCAAAAGCGTGCTTATCGGTACCAAGCGCCTAATAAACATTAGGCGCTTGAATACATAGTCTATCGATTAGGATCACAACGATATAACTCTTTATAATCCTTCATGCCTTCAAGGAGCAAAAAAATATCTATGAACAAAAATTCGTCGTCAGGTAGTGTTTTATTCTTCTTTGGTCTTTTTCAGACGTATTGTGTCATGCAAATAAAATAAGCGTAAATATAATTGTAAGCTATTAAGTAAGTGAATCGTGCCATGGTTTATAATATTACTATAATGTTTTAAGCAAGTACTTAATAGATTAAGTGTCAACATTTTGGTCACCCATTTCAATCTCAATAAAACTACATCATGGGACGAACTTGGAGATGTAGAAGAGGCAGTTATCAAAACAGTAAAAGTAGAAGATATTGTCGAAATAAAAACGAAAAGAAGAACAAGAAAAGTCACACATCGAATAAAAGAAGGTGACCATGCAGAGGCAACGTACGTATCACTTTTTTTCTATCTATAAGTACAGTAGTATTGCATTCTTTTTGGGCTGATGCTGACAGCTGATGTGTTAACCCACAGCTGGGCCTACACTTTAATTTACCAAACTATGATTAATTTATTGAAGGCACAAAACTTTTTGACACATTATAACCTTTTCGGTCGAGCTTAATTTAAATTTTGACAAGATTTCATTCCTTCGAGAATTGAACTGTCACTTTTGAGTCGTGTCCTTGATGTAATATTTGATTTGCTGATATTCGATAAGAATCGATCACAAAATGCTAAAATCTCATTTTAACATTGGTCAAGATGACGAGGACGACGACGCAGAAGTAGTAGTTAAAAAGAAAAAGACAAAAAGAAAAAGGAGGTAGGTACGAACAATAACTGTAGTTTGATTATTTTATTTTATTAATTGTTTATTGTGGTTCCCATACTACAAGCTCTGCTTAGTTTAGGACTAGATGATCCAGTGTGAATTTTCCAGTATTATGTATTTATTTTAATTTGTTTTATTTTGGTACCAAGTGCTTCTTCAAGGCAAACCTATGTTAACTAAACTTGAACTTAGTACCTGCGCATACGCCACCGGCAACTTTCTGTATTCAAAATACACACAATCGGAACTTACTTTTAGAGCTTGCGTACATACTGGTATTGCATTGCATACAAGAGTGAAAGGGCTCGTCGTAGGTAAGAAATAGTACTACCAGTGTTCCGTCACTCGCGCTCCCCGGGGCGGTGCTTCCTAGGCCGCTAGGGCAGCCGCGGGCCGTAAACCTAACAAATGAACGATGCGTTTCGTTTCGCTCGGACATAGGTATAGCAGAGATTATCTACGCGCAAGTCTGTTTTTACCCGCGACGGAACGGAGACGGTTTGTGCGTTTAGATGTTTTTTTTGTAGACTTTCAAATTTTTGAATGGTGTTTAGAACACCACAGAGAATTTTTTACTGACATGGCATTGATCGTTGTTTGAAACTTATCACTTGCGTGTTATTTTCCCCTCATATGTTAGTACCTAGCCTACTTAGACTGATTTCTAATAATTTATTAAAATGTAATTTCTCACCTACGTTTGTTTTCATTCACTGACTTATTAGTTATTCTTTTTACGCTATTAGGTAGGCCTATTAGATTGCATGAGATAGTTAGGTATGTACACTATCCGAACTTTGACAAAAACTGTAGGAATAACTACGGATCTACCCTACCGATTCCGTAGCGTGAGCCAAGGGGACTGCAGAGGTGTGCGGACGCGCGGGGCGAGGCGGCTTTGAGAAAGCCGCTTCCCTAACAGCGAACAGGTTTTCCACCTTATTAAGGCTCAAAATAGGTTGATGAAAACGAGTGGTAAGGTATCTGTTAACATTACCTAATCTATGGCACTACAAACAAACATGGAGATCATAGTGATTTTTCCTTGCACCTCAATAGCTATCGCTGCTGCGAACATCCTACGCACACTCGATAACAAACCTACACAAACGTCAAATTCAATATTAGACGTCAATATTAGATATTTATACACAGTTTTTCCAAAAAAATATTGGTATACCTAGATAGTTTTACATAGATTTTTTTATACGATATGAAAGCGTTTAAATCTCGTTCCAATCCAAACAGACCCGGGCAGGAGGTAGAAGAGGAAACAAAATATGATGAGGAGGAGGAGGATGAGACCCCAGTACTGGAGCAGGTGATGGAAGTCCTTGATACTAGGGCTCTGGGAGCGAACGAGATAAGCTCTGGGCTTAGCTTGTTGGGGAAGACCGCTGAAGGGGATGGGTAAGTACCGTAGAACTTTGGAGTAGTAAAGATATATGAAAGCAAGTCCACTACATTAGCAGAGAAAAACAGGACACAGTGTTTTCTATACCTTCGTGAAACATCGTCGACAGAATAACGAAGTTTAACTATTTACAGATTTATGTAATTCACGATACAAACAAAAATACGACCTCTTATTTAAACTGACTGAAGGTTCTTCACGCTTAGGACATTAGGTTGCGGTGGAACTCAGCATTATCTACTTCTTAAGTGTCTCCCAGACAGACGACGGGGCTTGCGTTGGCATCCAGTACAATTTGACAACACATATTTGTAAATCGTACTGGTACGCCAGCGCAGCTCTGGGAGACCTTCATTCTATCTGACGGCAGGATACAATATAGTACAAACACTTTCTACTTCCAGGTACACATACCTCAAAATGACCTGCACGGGCAAGGGCCTTACAAACGTGCTAGCAATTAAGAGTTTTAAACATCTACAGTTCGTAGACGTCTCCAACAATAGCCTCGATCTTCCGAGCTTGCAGCCAATCACAGAACTGCCCTATCTGATCCTTCTACACGCAGACAAGAATCTACTCACCTCCGCAGCTTTGAAGAGGTGCAAGTACCTTCAAGTTCTAATCTTGAACGAAAATCTGTTGACTTCAGTTCAGGACGTTTTTCAACCCGAGTTGTGCACTTTGGAAGTCGGCAACAACAAGATACGGAGGATTGCCTTCAAGGGCCAAATGCCTCATATAAGATGCTTGGACTTCCGTCACAACTACATAGAAGATATCAGCGACCTTAATTTTATTAACCTCGACAGTTTGTATTTAGCTGGGAACATGATAAAGAGCCTGGTTGGTATTGGACGCTTAGTCAACTTAAGGATTCTCCATTTGCGGTTCAATCCCATAAAGAATTTGGACGGTTTCGACGCAACACTGACCAAACTACATTACGTTAATTTTCGGAACTGCATGATAAAAACTCTATTGCAGGTCAAAAAACTAAGGGTACGTAATTAATTTGTTATTTAAAAATATTGCACTTGATACAAAAAACGGTCATCATCAACCTATCTTAGCACTACTGTCGCCTGAAACACAGGATTACCTAGTTCAGGCTAAATTATTATACTTAGCTATACATATTCGTTTAGTGCACTAATATATTTACGTTCTTTGAATAAATTTTATTATTTATTATTATTATTATCTTAGTCCACCGCTGAACATAGGCCTCCCCTATCGTCCTTTTCATCGACTCCTCCCTTGGAAGCGAGACCCCAAAAGAGTGCAGGCCATACTTGTCCTAAAACCTGCTACGCACAAAAATAAGCAGCTAATCCTGGGATTAATTTAGTGTCTTAGTCATTGTGTTGTGTAGTACATCAATTATTTTATTTATTTCTTCTAAACGATCACATCATAATAACTAAGCACCAAACACAACCATCACTAGTCATTTAGAGAAAATGATCGAGACATGTATCGGACAAGGATACCTAGCTGACAATCTTCTTTGACCATGGTTATAAATCTGTGACCATGGGGAACATAATGTTTGCTTAGGATAACGCCCGTTTCAGAGTAACAATGTGAGGTATAAGGGGGAAAAACATTTATTATTACAAGAACACCATTGATGCAATGAGGAAACTAAACAAGCTTTCATACGGATTGGAAAGTATTCCAATTGAATATTTGTAATTTGGATTTAGGTAGTAATGCTGGCAAGAAGTAAAAGCAGATAGGGGAGACCTTAGCTCATTGCACCAAAGACACACTTTGTTCTTTTTTGACTTTACCTATGTATGTAGGAACTACATCTTTTTATTATCGTACTGGCGTAGTTTGAATAAATCCATTAGTTAAGAGGCGAACCTAACAGGTTTGGTTTGTCGAACTAGACTTAGATCTCAGTAATAAGAATTAAATAAAATTCAACAATATTTATTTGGATTCTTCTAATATGAAAAGATAATTGAGAAAAAAAAATACGATAAAAATAATCATGAAACTGTACTGTTTCACACGTAATTTGGTCGAGTCGAGATCTCAGGAACCCTGCGGTCTATTGAAATGACTTATGTTTTGATTCGTAGATTATTACTAATTATTTGGCTCCTCTAAGCCAGTTTCATGATTCGTTTTGTAATTTTCTTGTAATAGTAATAAGTAAGCAATAATTTGAATTTTGCGCATACGTCTTACCAAAATGGTATGCTCTGTCCCGCTCCTATGAACCCGAAATCCTATCCTATTTGCACAAATGACTGAAACGTGCCTTCTTAACCCCACATCAGATAAAAAGATAAACATTTTATTTATAATTTGTCAAATTGTACATCATCATCATCATCACATCTTATTGAATGTCGCTCAAATTCACAATGAATTTGCCTATATCTGTTTGAAATCAACTATTTTGACGGTTACAGGCGCTACCAGGCTTAGAGACACTGATAATGAGGGGTTGCCCATACCTGGGCGGCACTGGGCAAGAGGGGGCTGAGACTGGAGTGGAAGAGGAAGACCACGACATACGACTGGAAGTGCTCGCCGCTTTGCCGAGGCTCAAGAGATTCAATAAGAACACTGTTACCCCTGAGGAGAGGTAACATGGTTTATACACACGGTAGAGCCTCAAAGGGCGTGGCAACACCCAAAAACATGTAAGAGTCCCCGAAATGCCGCGGCGGGTAGCGTAAGACCCTAACGACATGTGCTTCGATACATAGATTCGATGGATTATTCCATGATGCTCCCACTCTCATTATCCCAAGGGATCATACAAAACTTTTGAGTTCATTAAGCTCCGGCTATTTGTGGGATTCAAAAACTCCTCCGGTTTTATTCCATGTTGATGCTAGCTACATAGGGCTGTTCTAGCTATGGAAAAAAAGTACGCTACTTACATTTGCCTTACATATGTATATGTCTGTTTATAATTGGATATATTTAATTTTTTATTTGTCTTTATTCATTAAAATCTTTTTTGACTTGACAGTTTAGAATTTAAGTAGGTATATTTAAAAATACAACCAAGTAGGTACCTAATTGTGACATGTGACATTGCATGCCAAGACAATAAGTGGCCAATAATCAGTATTTTGAAAGTAGGTTGATAATGAAAATAATTGTGTATTGCATTTCACATTTTCACATCACATCATTACTTCCAGGTGTGTGGGATTATAATGGAACGATGAGTGTTCACTGCTCCCTAGTGGGAGCTTAATGAACTCAAAAGTTTTGTATGATCCCACTGGGATCACGAGAGTGGGAGCATAATGGAATAAGCCGATTCGATGGGTTGATCTTATGCATATTCCCATTTCGAAAGCACATTCGATATACATTAGACATACATTATTTGCTTCAAGAGGGCGCAATGTGCGCCATTTTGTGAAAAAGACAGGCATAGGATTTCGCGGTCATAGGAGCGGGACAGAGCATACGTTTTTGGATCGGCGGAAGCGCAAAAATCAAGTTTTTGCTTATTTACAAGAAAATTACACAACTTAGGGAGAAACTGGTTTAAGGAACCAAATAATTAGTAATCAGTAATAAATAACCTACGAATCAAACATAAGTCATTTCAATAGACCGCAGGGTCCCTGAGATCTTGACCAAATTATGTGCGAAACAGTGCACTTTTATGATTTTTTTTATCGTAATTTTTTTTCTTAATCGTGTTGTCACATTCTAGGAACCGAGATCTATGCGTAGTTTGACAACCAAACCCGTTAGGTTCGCCCCTTAAGTAGCCTTAAATGTTTACTTTTGTCAAAGATGCGAAAAGTTTTTAGTGGCTCAAAAAGTTTGCTTCTTAGCCAAGCGAGCTCTACACCAGTTTTCGTAGTACTTCTAAGAAGTAAGCTTAGTTCGAAAGTAAGCAATATTGCATATTTCAGAGTTGAAGCTAAGGAGCTGATGACGCAGTGGCTACAGGACGGAGAAAATGACGAGGAAGAAGAGGTTATGGAGGAGCAGGAACGAGATGATTGATTGAAAACCATCATCATCATCATCGGCAGGATGGCAGTCCTGTCCCAACTACGTTAGATATTATTTATTTTACTCTTTACAGTGGTATTTTTCTTTAGTTGCGCGTAACATGATATTTCAATAGTAAATTTGTTTTTTTTATTAGTAAGGTTGTTTCAAAAGAATATCCAATATGTGTTAAAGCAATGACAAGATGCGGCTGAAAATATGGATTCGGCCAATAGCCAATTTGATCCATCACTATTTAAAGTCATTTAAAAAAAATGAATTAGGTTATTTTAAATATTTTTTGCAGATATGGTAAAACAGGACAAAAACTAAATACTACGTTCTGTCATCTGCTTCCCACGCGCTTTTCCGGGATCAAAATTAGTCTATGCCCGTCCACGGGATACCGTCTACCTTCCTTTCAAATTTCATTAAGATCCGTACAGCCATTTGGGCATGAAAAGGTAACAAACAGACAGAATATCTTCCGTTTTTATAATATTAGTACGGATGGAGAACAGTAATTACGTAAGGTCATTATTTTATACATAACTAGAATAATTTGAATGGTTTAATCATCCCACAGGAACACTGCACTTTTCCGGGATCATAAGTAGTCAGAATGTTCCAGGAAATAGGTTATCCTGGTAGCAAATTTCATCCAAATAAGTCCCGCCGTTTGAGCGCGATGCAGCACCAACATACCATGCATACAAACATTCGCCTTTATTATTCATTCTCCAGCCACATGAGTCGTAAGATCGCAATATCCGCCATCCCATTAAAATGAAAATGAAGTGAAAAAAAAAATGAATTCTCAAGAGACGCAAATATGCAGGTATCGACAGAGCCTACATATTTGCTCCCTTTGGGGTCGAGACCCTAGGTCCGTGGGTACCGAGGCTCTCCGGGTTTTTAAAAAGTTATCTGAGCGTGTGGTCGACGCGACGCGTGACCCGAGAGCTGGCGGATATCTGGCGCAGCGCATCAGCATTGCCATACAGCGGGGCAATGCAGCCAGCGTCTTGGGGACGCTTCCGACTGGTATTGATATGGATCAGTTGAGCTACCTGTAGATTGTTTGCAACAGTCTGCAGTTTGTTTCAATTGTAAATACTAGTTCTAATTTGTTTTTAATATTGAATTGTAATTTTCTTTGTCAATAAAGAATTTAGTGTTATTATCGAAAATGAATAACAATTATTATCAAACCTATACTCCAAGTTGTCCTGTGTGAACCAAAGAAATTTATGAATGAATACTTGTTGACAGTAAGGTAACTTAATCACTAATAAACCGCCAAGTGCGAGTCGACTCGCACACGAAGACCTCCGTACCGTAAAAATCAGGCAACTTTTTCAAATAACTTAAAATTTTCACTTGTTCGGAGACCCCTTTAAATTTTTAACTCTCTTTTATTTTTAGTATCTGTTGTTATTACAGTTGAAGTGTTACTTATTTATAGAAAGTTTCATGTGCCTACCTATTGTAGTTCAAGAGATACAGCCTTGACAAATTAAGGGCGAAAATAGCCAAAAAACCCGTGTGTTGTATGGGAGCCCCCTTTAATTTTGATATTTATTTTATTTTTATTATTTGTTGTTATAGCGGCAAGAGAAATACACATTCTCTAAAATTTCACTGTCTACCTCTTACACTTCATGAGATAGAGCCCTGTGACAGACAGACGGACGGACGGACGGACAGCGGAGGCTTAGTAACAGGGTTCCGTTTTCACCCTTCGGGTACGGAACCCTAAAAACACAAACTGCAACAACGTACGACAACAACGTGTACCACACGCGCAGAGAGAAAGGTTCAAATTCGGGCTCGAAGACGGTCGAGCGACGAATGAAAGCTTTAAAACCAAAAATTGCTTCGGCATTCTGCATTCGGCTGATGATACCAGTATCGTATAATAATTTCCACCAATATTTCTTTGCTTTTGTACCAGAACCGAGAATATGTAGTTACATAGCCGCAATGAAACTGTCAGCAAACAATTCAAAGATTCGTTTCTGCCGATAATTGGTGTGGTGGTGAATCTAAAAACACCACTAATTCATTGTCATTGCCAGCGGTTACGTCCTAGAACGTAATGGCGTCTAGACAAGTCTGAAACTTTATTTATAAATACCTATGTACATTAGTTTACAAAATGACGCTTTCGTTTTTATTAGGGTTCCGTAACCAAAGGGTGAAAACGGGAACATATTACTAAGCCTCCGCTGTCTGTCTAAAAGATATATTTCTCTTGCAGATATAATAACAAAAAAACTAAGAAAAAACGTTTTGTTATTTTTGCAATACGTTTGTCAAGGCTGTATGTATCTCTTGAACCGTAATAGGTTGAGTTAAAATGTTGACAGGTTGTGTATTATTATTGCCGCTATAACAAGAAATAATAAAATAAAATAAATTTAATAATAAAGATCTACACGAGCGACGTCCATACTTCGTTGAGAACCGTTCGCCTAAGTTAAGCAACGTCGAGCGCGGTCAGCACTTGGATGGGTGACCACGTCGTGTTGGCTATTTGCTTGTTTTCGATCCATCAATATCTGTTGGATTTTTTTTGCAAAATTTAGGAAGATGGTACGGAACCCTCCGGTTGCGAGGCGACTCGCACTTGGCGGTTTCATCATAATAAATCCTAACTAAATAAAACCGGTTTAGTGCGTGTCAGGCATGTCGGGCATGTCGGGCCACGCGCCACCGCCGCCGCCGTGTAGAACATAGGGTACCTATAAGTAGTTGCCCGGCACAATATGCGACCTTAGAATCGGGCTTTTTGTTTTATACTATGAAAATATGAATTCACGGTTCAACGGCTAGTTTAGACTACTTTTAAAAAATCGGGCCACGTGCAGTGTAGGCTTAAGTACGAGATTGCCCGTCACAATATGCGGACTTGCCCCCGAATACTCAACGCAAATCAGATTTGAGCAGGTCTCAAGTAACGTTTTTTTGACACTTTTGTCAATTAAAATCTGTCAAAAATTCGTCAATTAGTCAGTATTCGGGCGTTGGAATGTTATAAAAAATTATAATGCAAACTCTACAAATAACCACCTCTTGACGCACTTGTCCATGTTCCATCCCGCAGGGCGGCGGCGGCGGCGAGGCGGCGCGCCCTTGTAGGTCGCACTACTAAGGCTGGGCAGTGAATGCATTTCGAACAACCAAAAGAATGTTCATTGGGTCATAGTTCGGTATAGGTCTCTAAACGTATATACATTTGGAGATCTGTACCCAGTAGTGGGTGTAGTCAGGTTGAAGATGATGATGATGATGGAAACGGGAATTTCGAAAAAAGTTAGTTCTAATAGTTCTTTGCTAGTTTGCCCTAAATCCACCTTCATATGTTTACCTTATCTACCGCAAACAGTTCCAATAAATTACCAGATCATAAAATACAAGCAAATATTATTCGCAATGCATAAAAAAACATGCAACTTACATCAGTATTAGCAAACATGGTGAGGATTAGAAAACAGTTGTTGCTCAAGTGGCTTTGCAGGGTGACGGGGGTCTTGTCTTTATCAGCGAGGCGGGGCTTGAAGCGGTACCGTAGACGCTCCAAGGGGTCACTTTTAGCCCGTTTCAGCATATTCTCTTCGGCCAGATCCCTCATTCGTAGCCGGAAATCTTTTACTTCCGAGCTTCGTAAGCTGTCAAACTCATTTAGACCTAGAAAGTTGAAATTCACCATCAATTTTATTGCAATTGCATGTGAACTGTGTCTCTATTCATTGGCTTTTTATAACTTTACTAGCTGCTGCCCGCGGCATCGCACGCACTTTTTAAATAGCCATGTCCCCCCGGTATACCATTTACCTTCCTGCCAAATTTCATCGAGATCCGTTCAGCCGTGAAACGGTAACAGATAGATAGACAGACAGACCGACAAAAAGATATACAAATAGACAGACAGAGTTACTTTCGAATTTATAATATTTCTATGGATAAGCTCAAAAAAATTGTGTATTAGTCATTCGGTTCACAAGCTTTGCGTACATGCCCCAACGGCTAAATGTTTTCACACTGGTAATGGCCCAACGTTTTTCTTTTTTAGGGGATTTTACAAGATAATCCTAAAGAATCACATATCATACACACGTCATACTCATGCCCTGTTGCACAAGCATTTTTAAATGTGGACCTTATTTAAATTGACGTATTAGTATGCTTGACTGATTGCTAATTGCGGCCGGCGTCAACGCGGCGTGCTAACTGCGCTCTCGCCTCGCTTTGAAATCGCTCGCAAATCGCCAGTGTGATAAGGTTCATAATCAAAACTAAGCTAGATGAATATCCTTATGCAAGGGGGCTTAGAATAAATGTTCCTTTAATCCCCTTAAACATACCTTTTCCAATTAAATGACTAATCTGTGTATTCAAAAGCTGTTCTCCAGGTCTTTCAACAGATCTCTCGATGATAACCAGTACTCCGAGCATAGGTTTAATGTCTCGGATCCTTTTGGTCTCATCATCCACTTCCTCGACTACCGACAGTAAGTTGATGAATTGGAATACATAGCCGGTCATTTCGTGGAGCAATCCAAATAGGGGGTAGTTAATAGCTCGGTCCCATAGTTCCTGAAAAAAAAAATATTTCTTTACTTTGAAGTACTAGTGGTTTACTGTGTACAATCTGATGTATGTTACACATGGCAAAAGTTTTGCAAGTTCTAGTTGGCAGTAGTTAAGTTTCGTAATCAAATATGATGGTTGATTACTTGTTCCCAGTTTCTGGAAAGATTTCCATATTTTAAAGTAATAATAGTCGAAAGAATAATCTTTATTAGGTTAACAAATTGCAAGAGTTTAGAAAGTTCTAGTTGGCTGTAGATAAGTTTCATAATTGAATATGTTTGGAAATATTTTCTTCATCTAAATTAATATTAAGAGCAGGTAAATTCTTTAAGTTTAGATGTAGGAGATAAGCTCCCAAACTACTTCCATCATAGATAAATTGCTAGATTAACCCTGAGTGCTAGGTGCTATGTTTTAAGCAGGAACATTGTGAGTGGAGCTATGGGCAGAACTGCGTAAACAATTAAGGGAAAAAAAATAATCTTAAGCTATAACACAATAGCAAAGTTCAACTATCCTATTTATAATTGTTTGTAGGACACTGGATAGGAAGTAAAGTAATTAATAACTCTTGACTAAGGGAAACATCATCAAAATTTAGCTTACAATCAAATAATTATTGTTGAAGTTGGTTTCTCTAAAAGTCAGTATTATGTTACTTCAATCCAAGATTTTGTATTTGTATGTATATTTGTTATTTAGTAATTAGCATCATAAAAACAATATAACCTCTACAATAACATGAAATACTTTCTAAATGGAAGAAATCAATCTCCACATGTTACCCAATAGTTTGGGTTTTGACCCACTTTCTTTGAGTTAGTAAATAATATGCAGTAGAGCCATGAGTCACAGAGGATGCTCCTTCCTATCACTTACCTCTTTGACATTCTGCAGAGTGGCATCCAACTTGATGCTGAGAGGAACGTACATAGAGTTGGGCAGAAGGCACGTCAGGTCCACCTCATCAGGCGGCGCATTGTGCCAGTAGTCCCATCTATCAGGACAACTCGGTGCAGGAACCATTGTGATAATATTATTTTCACAGGTTACAAAAACTGTCGACACACTAAAGAACTTTCACTGGGAAGCCGCGTTCGCAGCGACCCGGTCGCTGTCTCCGACTGAAAATAACACGGGCCACTACAGAATGTTGTTGTAGTCTCGGCGACTGAATCATAGCATTTCCTGGTATTTTACGAGGAGCAAATCTCCATTCGAAATGAAACTGTCAGCGAGATTACACAAACAACATTGAAATCATGGTCATGGCCACACTTTCTTTAATTACCTCGTCGTAAAACTGTTTACATTATTTAGAAAGTTCCAACAATACCACGAAAGAGCACGTGAAATCGATTTATTCTATAAATTTTCTCGAACAACACACAAGAAAACAACGACGAAACGAAATAAATATGGAAAATAGAGTTGTACCAAAACTACGAGTCAGTCGAGACCACAGAACAAATATATCCTAACGTCGAGACGAGAACGCACACTCACGCGCGCCACGAGATGCCTTCAAAATCGATTCGAGCGGCAAAGGACAAGGGGCACTTTTGTATGAAATTGAGCCCCCGTTTTCAAAGTTGGTCCAAAAGGATGAAACCTAATATATCATTTGAAGGCTCCTGAAGCGTGCTCTATTTCATTCTATAACAACTAAGTTAAAATCGAGCGCGAAAATTGTGTTTTATGATTTTCTGTTGGGAGTCCTTAATAAATAAATAATATAAATAGCTGTCACTCAGTAGCTATAAATGTAAATAGCTCTTTTAGGCACAACGCAAACGCTGTGCTTACCACAGCGTGCCGAGTGAAGTGAGCCGCACTTCTTTCATGAAACGTGGCTAGCAATGCGAGTCGCGCTGGGGGTGTTGACAGTATCAAGACATTTTCACGAGTCTTTTCCGCAAGATATACTTTCACCGTGAAGATTTGCACGAAAAAGACATTCGCGCGTGTGAGTGGCCATTTGCGCCAGTAGAAATTTTCGCTAGTGTACAATGGCGCGCGTACGAGTAGAGATTGTCGCGAATATACAGTTTCGCGAGTGCCCACTTGCGCGAAAAAGCACTTCAAGCAAATCCTAATATCTCTCGAACTAAACGGCGTCGTCGTAGAGAAATGCGGATAAAACCATTGTGTACGGAATTTTGCCTTCTTTCTTCTCAAATGTCTTACTGATAAATTAATTCATCATGGTTGTATCAAACCTTTTGGGTCTTGTCGCGCGCATCTTCAAAACAGCGTTGAAAATTTATCATAAAAGATTTTTCATATCTATATTTTCATCATGAGTACATAGGTACATACCTACGATAAGGTATGTAGATTCAGGTCAAGAACTCTCAGGTTTAAGCCAGAGATCCGTTTAGTAGTTTTGACGTGAAGAGGTAACAAACATCTAAACATCCATCCAGCCTTTTGTATTGTACAAATAAATATAATTTGTGTCCAACTTTATTTATTTCGTGCACACCATCGCTTGCGTTCAATACGCATCTCAGAATCGAGCTGTCTAGTAAAAATATCAAATCCTACCTAGTCCACAGTTTGCCACACCTGCAATACGTCTAAACGCTACAACAACCCGCTCGTCACTGTGGCCACCGTCCGTGCGTGCCCGCTTTAGCCCTAGCCACCGCGCATTCACTGTGAACGCACACTTAGACCTGCGAAGCACGCTCGTGACTCTACTCTAGACCGCTTTGCTAGCTCGGGACTTAATATTGACACGTTCAACAAAAAATCGCTATGCCTACTTGTTGAACAAATAATTAATATTCAACATTATAGAAAAATAATTGTTTTGTTGAACGTGGCGATATTAAATCCTAAGCTAATGAAGCAATCTAGAATAGATTCACGAGCGTAGCGAGTGACTCTAAAGTAGACTGCTGAGCTAGCAAGGGATTTATAAAACACAAAAAACATTTTCTCTCGAGTTAGACATACAACTTTTCACCTCGAATAGTGAGAATAGTTATCTGTTCAACATGAAAGCAAAACGATTTTTGTTAAACGTGCCGATATTAAATCTAAAGTAGACAGTAATCCCTTCGTGCATCATCTCAAAAGTCGAAGCATAAATTCAATATTTGTATCCCTCAAGTCTCAACACTATGTACCTACACCGTATAATAAAAGCACTTTCATCAGATACATAAAAAAAATTTAATAATCTTCTCATAGAACTTAAAACATTAGATGGTAATTATTTAGAAAAATAATTATAACTAGTTTTTATGTGTGCACGCTGTGTATAATCTCTCGCTACGCTTAAGATTCTACTCTAGAGTCCTTAGCTTTACTCTGGATTCATAAAATCGCTCTCGCCTCAAATGCATTATTTCCCTTGTGATACAATCTACTATTTCATCGCTTTCGCTCGAAAACTATAACTTTGCTGCTCAAAAAGAGTGAGCAAAATCGGTTTTTGTTCAAATGTGAAATATAGGACATGTGGTATTCAACATGTGGTGACAGCTTAGATTTTTAAGAAATAGATATAAGTGTAGATACTAGTTGTAGTAATTGTTATATTCTGTTATCGTAATTAAAATATACATTATTTAAATATTCAACATGTTAAAAATGTAATTTACATCTAGAATGCACATTTCGCGCTCGTTACTTCGCTCGCACCCTATCTGCACGTTTAACAAAAAAAAAATTCTGTCTAAAAAAAGAATAGGGCTCATAGAAAACGGCTTACCACGTGCGCAAAATTACCAAAAAAAAATAAAATGAAACAAAAATAAATTAGCCCGTTCCACTTCAAATATTTTTTTTTTGCAAGAACATCCCTAAAATTTTCATTTTTGTTGAACGTATCCCAAAATAATTTGAACGAATTTTAACCTAAAAATTTGACAATGACAATTACGTGACATTTGTCTCGTGACAACAATTTGTTTGAAAAATGCAATGACCAATTTTACATTTTTTTGCTATTATAAAAATGTTTGAACACTCAGTAAAGGTGCCAAGACATTTTAAAGTAGTAGCCAATATTGTTAAACAAGTCTCCACTGAAGGTGGCAGTGTTAAAACACTTCTTTACGATAATAAACTTCGTCACTTCGTAAGTAACAGTTTCTAACCAACAAACCCAATGTTTTGAACTATTCGCTTATACAGGCAATTCATACCTGTCTCTCACATTTGCAGAAGACAAATGTGCTTTATGCACTCATAACAGAAACTATCAAACATGCGGCTGATCTCGATAAAATATTCGCACATTGTCAGCTGCTAGAAACTGAGTCTCGCTTAGACCCCTGGCTAGCAAAAGTTCTCGCAACAGAGCTGTTGTTTGGCAAAAAGACCCTACCAAGCAAGAGCAAGCCGGAGCAAACAATTCTATCCTATAAAGAGCAGTTTGAGAAATATGTCTCTGAACATCAAGCTGACTTGAAGACAGAAGGTAATGTTCTATTTCTTTTCAGATCTGTTAACCTCTAACTTATTACAATGGCTGACAGTAATGAGGGTCCACTTATATCGGAACAGTCGAAGCGGGCAGCGATGGTGATGGCACAACTGTTCCTGCACAGTGTTGCCATGTTCACACTTCCATTTGTTGCATTTTTCGGCATGAGGCACTTGCTAACTGAAGTTTATCCTGTGGATCGGTTTATGGTCACAATTTGGTCGGTTGTATCTGCTGTAATCGTGGTGAACATTATAATTTTTGTGTATGCATACAGAGCATACCATGAAAAAGAGTATGATGATGATGGGAATGAAATAGACCAGCATGATTACACAGCCCAGCCTGCTGCGTCTATCAGGAGCAGCCTTAACTTGAAAGAAGATTGAGCTATTTATTCACATTCCTATTTCCAATGCAGTATTAACAGTGGATTAGAAATAAAATTATAGTAACATTTTTTTTAGCTTTTGGCAGACGTATTTCATAATAATTCATCACAGCTGTATAAATGTTTTTAAGTGAAATTATAAAAGTTACATCAAGAATAACTACCATTTTTCTGTAAACTTATGAGTACTTATGTAAAAATATAAATATTGCTGAACTATTCTCTAAAACAAATTATGACAATAGATAGAAATAAAAAGTTAAGAAGGAACAAAAGTATATTGCATTTATTTACTTAAGCTGTCTGTATGTAGGTAGTTTTACTTTATGTATAGAATTAGTTCAATACCCATAAATGTTACCCACACATTATGATATGAGCGAGTAATAAATAAACCTTAAAAAAAAAATTTACAACCTCCTACTAAAAATATAGACTTTTTATGAACTATTTTCTGTGTAGCCATAACCTATATTCCATAGACCTAGTAAAATAAAAACGTAAACCTCACTGTCAAATCACAGCTTCACAAAGCAAAGTATAAACAATTAGTGTTTTCATATTTCTTTTGCATTCAAATGATATGCTTATTAAGGACTGGGTTCAAAGTCAAGATGATTAAGTTTGTAACTTCCATTAATATAATTAGAATTTATTGTTTTGTAAATTTTTCAAATGTTTGATTTGGTGTTGATTAAAATAAAAAATAATATAAATGGAAATAAAAATAATTTCCGAACTGCAGCTTTAATTTAATAATTTCGACAACATACTTTATGACCATGCCAGACCATTTAACTTTCATGGTAGGTTTACTCATCTGTCTGAATATTCATCTTGCTGAGTCTACCTAACCTGATCACATGTATACCTACATTTCAGTTGCCCCAAGACCAAGATATATACGAATCAACACAAACCTGTTTACCACCTCTGATGCCATCAGAGCTTTTCAGGATGAAGGTTATAACTTTATCAGGTGTACATCTGGGTCTTATGAAGATTACTTGGGTCAGATCCAGAAGTTGACAGAATATGACTTCACGCAAGACTACCATATTAAAACAATATTTGTTTTCGCGCCGGGAACCAAATGGCATGATCATGAACTGTATTTGGAGAATAAAGTTATTCTTCAGGATAAGGTTGGTGCTAAGTTCAATTCCTAATAGCCTTATGCCATGTGTCCTAATTCCACTAAATTAATTGCTTCACCATAACAATGGTATTGTCTCGAATGACGCATTTTGGCATTTTACCTTTGATGATTGAAAGTACCCGGTAATCAGATGAGAGTCACGTGTCAAAAGTGTCAAGGTTGAAACCATTTTATCAATCTCTTTGTGTAAATAGCATCGCACACACTATCTAGAGTTTCTTTTATTTAGGGACGATTCTGCTACAATACCATTGTCATAAAGCGATACTGCAATGCTTAAAAACGAAAGTTTTCAATCAGTGCATCCAACCCATCATGACTTGACAGAGCTGACACGTGGACACTCACGGTAGGACTGGTCCATCATTTCAAGGTCGCTCAACGAGCTATGGAGTTTCTCTGGTAGAAGAAGAAGGATAGGATTCGTAACTAATACATCCGACAGAGAACCAAAGTTATCGACATAGCTCAAAGAATTAGCAAGCTGAAGTGGCAGTGGGCCGGCCATATCTCGCGAGGAACTGACAACCGCTGTGGTAAACGTGTTTTCGAGTGGAGACCGCGACTCTGTAAACGTAGTGTAGGACGCCCTCCGGCCAGGTGGGATGACGACCAGCGAAAGACTGCAGGCAGATGCTGGATGCATTAAACTGAAGACAGGGCGCTATGGCGCTCATTAGGGGAGGCCTATGTCCAGCAGTGGACTAATATAGGTTGATGATGATTAAAGCGATTGGTAAGCAGAATGCGGCCGCTGGACGATTTGGATTATTGAGGTGCCAGGCGTCTACTAAATTGGAACAAACCAACCTCAGTCTGTCGCAGTTTCTATCGCAAATGGTCGCTAAATATTGCCTTATGTAAAATCTCACTTAATTTAACACTTAAAATAACACAAACACTTTATTTTTTACTATAATAACCTTGATAGTTTCAAAAGCCTGAACGTTATTGGTCATTTGGCATGTTTTGTGTAGGTATACCTACTACACCAAGCTTGCCGTAAAAACAATAAAGCATCTTCTTTCTTTCTAGGCGACAGCAATGGCGGTGCACCTGCTGGCGCCGCCTGCTGGCAGCGTCTGTCTGGACATGTGCGCAGCCCCCGGAATGAAAACCACGCAACTCGCTGCTTACCTGCGGAATGAGGTAACGTAACAGTGAGAAGAATAATTTAATTGTTTGGAAAACTAGGAATAAAAATCGACAACAAATCCCTTGCGGGATTTGTGGGGAACTTTTGCGGGATAAATCTATATAATATATAAAAGAAAGTCGTGTTAGTTACACTATTTATAACTCAAGAACGGCTGAACGGATCTCGGTGAAATTTGGCAACGAGGTAGATGGTATCCCGGGGCCGGACATAGGCTACCTTTTATTCCGGAATAAAGCGTGCGAAGCCGCGGGCAGCAGCTAGTACTAATATAAAATAAAGTTTTTTATGAGACCACCTTCTTGGGATCATTCTCTTTTGAAATCATAAAATATAATTTTTAAAATCTGTCTATAATTGACTGAGAAATCGGCGAACAGACATAAAAACAAGACATACATACCTACAGCCGAACATAGAACCACCTCCTTTTTTCGAAGTCGGTTATAAAGAGCTATGATCTGATGTAATATGGAGGATTATTTATCGGGTATTTATTACCGCGTGCCTTTTGTTTTATTTTCCCCTACGTTTCCATCGCGTTGCAGCGATCGTGGTCACAGGGCGACTGGCATCAAAAGGTACACGATAAATACCCGATAAATAATCTTGAATAGGTATGTTAACTGATCGCGAAAGTTTGAAAGTTTTAATATCGAGGAGTAAGATTTTTTTTTTATTCTTATTGGGGGGAAACGGGGATTTGCACTGGTATCTCCTGTAACTCGCTTGTTAGGAATACTCCTGGGAGATTATTGCACAGTATCTGTATAGACACCCATCTCCCAATCTAAGCATGCCCTGACCAGCCCAACTTTTTGAAGTAGGTATTTGAATAGGATACTTCAAAGAGTTGGGCTGGGAGCCCTTGGAGCTTTGCTAGACTTGATTGAATATCAAATTTTAGGCAAATTATCTGGAATTTTATCTGAAACACTTGACACATTACATCACCAGCGTTTATCAGTCCACTGCTGGACAAAGGCCTTCCCTGAAAAACGTCTTTTGGCTCTTATAGGCACGTTTTTTAGTATACCGGCAACATATCTACTTATATTTACCTAAGATCGATAGCCTGAAAAAAATTGGGAAAAAAATAAAGAAAGGGAGAGAAGAACTATCTAAATTTCGAATAAAAAAAAATATTCAAGATTTGGATATTTCTTCTAAACGTTGTTGATTTCGAGTAGTTTTCTTTCACTCAAATATTTATCAAAGTATTTTACACAAATTGAACAACGCACGAATAAAAAAAAAAAATTATACGTCTACAGACAATCATTTTGTGTTCTCTATGCCGTTAGGGCATACACCAGCATTAAGCACATTATTGACTAAATCATTTATTTGCAGGGCAAGATCTACGCAGTAGAGCGCGATGAGAAGAGATACCAGACGCTGTGCGAATTCGTTGAAAAGACTGGCAGTAAATGCGTGACCACGGTAAACGCGGACTCGCTTGCTCTCAAGAGCGATTACCAAGATGTGGAGTATATACTGCTGGATCCTAGCTGCTCTGGCTCAGGTTCGTTCGACTTTTATCAGCACATATAATAGTCATGATAATTTCAAAAGGCTGTTAACTCCTCCCTTTTTATCCGCAAGGGTAAGGTAAGTTTCAATATGTTTTTCGAGTGTACGCGAGTGTGTGGTCGGCTGGGAATAAAAGACCCTTTTTATTAGCACAAAGCAACAAAACAGCACTACCGATTTTCTAAAAATGAGGTATTAAAACGCTCGTCTGAATTCCGGGAATGTTCATAGCTACGTTTAGAGAGTTTTTGCCGCTTCTTTTTGCAAAAAAAGTGAATAACCAGAGAACGAGTCTGGTTTTTTAATTGTTTTCAATTTCATTACGGATGTAAAAGGGTTAACTACGAACCTTATTTGTGTTGAAAGAACACCAGACCAGTTTCACCCCGAAACGTTGGTGTTCTTCCAACACAAATAAGGTTCGTAGTTAACCCGCTTACATCCGTAATGAATTCGTCAAACTACGATAGTTTAAAAAGTTTTTTATTTTAGTTTTGACTTGTACCTTGTGTTGATTGTTTTTGTTTCCTTCAACGCATCTGGGCGAACATTGCATGCATTGTGATCATCGACATGTAACTATATATCCATGACTCACCATTATCTTGCCCTTTTCCCACTTAGGTAGGGTCGGCTGAACCAGGTTTTCTTCCTTCCATTCGCTTCTATCAGTCGTCATTTCGGCACTCACTCCTTTCTTACTCATCTTTCAGTTTTTTTTTGTGAACGTCATAATTAATTACTTTTTTCTATAAATGAATTTTACTGACATTCTAATCCATTATCTGATGACTATAAAAGAATCAAGTTAGAACTTACAATTCAATAATAAAAACAAATTAGAACTAGTATTTACAATTGAAACAATTAAGCTAACTGCTGACTGTTGCAAACAATCTACAGGTAGCTCAACTGATCCATATCAATACCAGTCGGAAGCGTCCCCAAGACGCTGGCTGCCTTGCCCCGCTGTATGGCAATGCTGATGCGTTGCGCCAGATACCCGCCAGCTCTCGGGTCACGCGTCGCGTCGACCAGACGCTCAGATAACTTTTCAGATGACTATTATATGTAATTTATGATATAATTTGGTTTTCTCTTAATTAATGTAATTGGTGAACATAACCGTGTTAATTAAATAAATTCACACAGTCCATCCATCTTTTCTTAGGCCTACCTCTACCCCGATGTCCATCCACATTCATATGTAACACTCCTCGTGACATCATACTTTTCCCTCATAACATGGCCACACTAACCTATTACTTCCAATCTTATCCGTCACTAGCGCAACTTTCAAACTTCCTCTTTTAAACATTACTTACGCATTTCTTACCTTATCAATTCTCGTCACTCCACACATCCATCTCAACATTCGCATCTCCGTCGCATGCACTCTTCTTTCATGCATCCCTTTGGTGGCTCAGCATTCAGATCTAAACAATACGACAGGTCTTATGATGGTTTTTATAGATTTTTCCCTTAAGTATAAGGGGCATCAGCGGATTGCATGTTGTTCCTGTGACCTGTCGCCATTACATCCGTCCCTCATATATTCCGTTCTTTACGTTATTATATATCAATGACCGTAATATATTAAACTTTTTTACACTTCATAGAAAGCTTTAAAGCAACGACCGACCGACGCTTTCTTTTTATAGTGTAAATGAATATATTAATTTTATGTAGATTAATTTATTATGTTTAGACTATAGTTATGAAAAAGAAAATTACAATTCAATAATAAAAACAAATTAGAACTAGTATTTACAATTGAAACAATTAAGCTAACTGCAGACTGTTGCAAACAATCTACAGGTAGCTCAACTGATCCATATCAATACCAGTCGGAAGCGTCCCCAAATTATTATTATTTTTCCTCTCGACTATATAATTATTTATTCTCTATTGTATTATCCTTGATTATTTTATTATTGATTATTTTAACTACATATATGAATCGCCAATATTTAAAATTTGCACACCTGCTTGCGGGTTGAATACATTTGACATCACTCTAGTTATAAGATCTGACATGTACCTGTAATAATTTATTCAGCAAATAAATGATTTGATTTGATTTGATTTATCTTGGAACTATCAATTCAATATCAATTTATTCATGTCGTTTCGTTTCTTCATTTGACGCTGCCTTTGACCACAATCTCGCTTAATGTGTGTGTATGTAATTATGTGGTCCACGATTTATCACGCAGGTCCAGAAGACATCTATTCACTCTTACTCTCTAGAGAAAGAGAGAGAGAGAGGTTTGGTCTGTGTCGGTCTCTTTAATAAAAAAACAAACGTGCTGCAAACGTGTTGTAGGAATCATCTTAATTTCACCTTCTGTACGATGCAGGGCGCTAATGTAGCATTTTAACCGGTAACTTGTAAAGTGTAGCTTAAACCTGTAGTATAAATACCTATACTGGTACATAATGAACAATCACTCCAACCAAATATGCAAATAAGAAGTAATGGATTATTTTGCTTCAAGCTTGTTTTAACTTCGGACGTAATCACTTAGAGAGATAAGTTGACTTCTATCTTTTGGATTTGTTTAAAGATGTTTTCTTAGATAACTAATTTATACATACTAAAATCATTCATAACGGAATATTCACCATGATGTGTGTTGTTGTGTCATCATAATTTAAGATTTCTTAATTAACTTATAATTTTTTTCTTTCTAGGTATGGATTACTGCATGCACAACTACATAGAAGACACCCGTCTCGCAAAACTAACATCGCTCCAAGAGAAATTCCTCAAACACGCAATGAACGCGTTCCCCAAAGCCAAACGCATCATCTACAGCACTTGCTCGCTCTACCCTGAAGAGAATGAGAGAGTGGTCTCCAATGTAGTGAAAACTTCTCGAGCTAAATGGCGAGTGCAGGAAGTTAAGACTCTACTCAAAGAGCAATGGAACAACTTTGGCTCTTGCATGTATGGTTCTATGGGCGCTAGATGCATGTACGCTAAACCTGACAAGGATCTGACCACGGGATTCTTCCTAGCTGTTCTGGATAGAGACGATAAAGATCTAGCTAAAGCTTATAGGCAGGAAGAGATAGATAGTGCTAAGAAGGAAACTAAGAAAGCTGATGGTACGGGTAAGAGTAAAAAAAAGAAAAATAAGAGTGATTATGTCACGGAACATTCCATGAAAGCGGGTGATTCTGAAGATTTAGAAGGAAGTCAACGTGAAATAAATGACGGTAGTAAAAAGAAAAGTAGAATGAGTAGTTCTTTAGAGGAAATCACCGAACCAATCTCAGAAGTAGGTGATCACAATGGTTTGGATGATGGTGAAAATAAAAAGAAAAAACACAAAGCCGAATCTGAAATGGAAATTAACGAGGCACCAAAAAAGAAGAAAAAACAGAAATTGAAAGATATAGAAGATTTAGATGTAGTCGGAGAAAATATAGATAAAGATATATCAAAGAAGAAAAAACGTAAGATAAATGACGTGTGTGAAAACTTAGCGAATCTTGCCGTAGAGGAAACCGCAGAAGTACCTAGAAAGAAAAAGAAAAAGGACAAAAACAAAGATACCGAATCGTCTGAAACTCTAACCAATGACATTTCAGAACACTCAGAAAAGAATTCTAAGAATAAAAAAAAAGCGAAATAATGATGTTACCAATCCGAAAATAAGAAGAGGTACGCTAAGGCTCTTTTTTAAAGATTTTTACATAAGTACATTATTAAATTACTCCCTTTATAAACAGTTTTTTTACTTATCTTACTCTACAAAAACAACAGAGGCGGGAAAGTGTATTTTAAAATTTAAAACATTAACTATCGGGAATAAAGAAAGGAACATAGCGAGGTAGGTTTTGAAAGTATGTAATCCGCAAAAAAGTTGATCGTTACTTACAGCTTTAAATCCTTTGATACCAGGTGAAACAGTTTTCAAAATATGATTAAGTACAAAGAAATCATCCGATCTATGTAGGTCAAACGTCATAAGTACTCATAATTTTCGTCTAGCCAGGTTTCTTCGAAGTACTGACTTTTTCTTTGTTTCAAATCTCTCATTTGAATTTAAACCCTAACTTCTATGGCCAAGGTATAATTTCCAAAAAGTGTTTCCTTCACGCTATGTTGTCATGACGCGACGCCGCGACGTTCGTGCGCCCTTATTTTTTCTTCGCCAAGTGAATTGTTCCGTTTTTCTCGAATATTTTGCATAATATTCAGATACAGACGAATTTCTCAGCAATTTGAAGTGGGTGACCTTTTATGGTCTGGTCAAAAATGGAAAAAACATGACATTACTATTCTGTACCTAGCTTCTTATATGTAGAGAAGACGTCCCGGTTTGGTTTGAGGTAATCTATTTATCTGTCCGGTGGTCACATTCACGATCGTAACATTAAAAACTTTTCTAAGGCAATCTGTTATTCTCAGTCTCATTCTCAAAGAGAGGTATCTCGCAGCATACCTTCCTACCTACAAGCATAAGAATTAAGAAGTCAACGAAAATTCAGAATCCTCGCAAAACCAGAGCATCGCTTTGCTTTGTTTGGTTTCGACTTGTAAATGTGCCCCGAATTTTAGGGTGTTTGTCGAAAAAAACGTCCAAGACGGGACTTCTTTTACCTACATGATAAGTAGGATGACTGGTGACAGCTTGCTTCTTACACTAACTTTACATTTTGTTTGTAGTGTTTAGTACAGTACAAGTTTAAAACCAGATAAGGTAACTGTACTTATGCGCTTATATGATAATGCGGGTTGCAGATCGAAGTCTAAGCTGTGGTCGAAGAAACCTTAGTTTTGCCTTAGCTCGAATAGCTGACGCATTTGTTTATACATGTGTGCTAACTAAGCAATATGCTATCAAAAACTGCGACCACTACGCGAGGTAAGCTAAACTAAATTAGCTTAGATTGCCATTCGCATAACGAACGGCCCTACACGTCGCGAAGTCGGCCTTCTGTATGTGAGTACTATAGTTATTCTGTATCTATGTTAAGTTTGCTATTTACTCATAAACCATGTATTTCAAGCCCAGTCGCTAAGCAACGTGAGTTTTCTCAATAATTTGTAGGCTTTGGTATCTCTAAGGCGGGCGGGCGTGTCAGTAAGGCGGGCGGTGCTACGCCTATCCTTTGATTGGATTGGCCGGAAGCCCAATATTATGACAACGGTGTCACTCAATGCCAGTCACTGATCGCGTTTGTTTAACTTTAAGCCTTACTGTGAGGTGATACTGGTGGAAATTACTTGTGTGGGGGAAGATAAGGAGATAATGAGCTTCCGCTATTGGTTGTTTCAATGTAGGTAGTATATATAAATTGTTCAATAACAACATACGGCAGTGGAAATAGAAATTATGAAACATATTCTACTCTATTATTTTCTTGTTCTACACAAGGATTTCTAAACGTCTAGTCTTATTAAAGTTTGACATACCTTTATGCATCATTTGATAACTCACTAATCATTATTTTAAACCAGTTAAATATTCATTTGCAAGCGGCCCTAAAAGTTTTAGGTAGATGTAGTTCTTTGTAGACCTATAACCTATCGCATAATTTGTTTGTAACTGTAACATTTATTTTTTCGTTATAAAAGTAAGTACTAACTAAATAAGGCCATACACCTACGTTATTACCTTGACTCCAATCACCAAATTTACAACGGTTTAGTGACTTCCTAATCCTGACCTTGGATCACGTCAACCCTGAAATTAGGTAGTTGTACCTACTGTAAAACAAAAGAAAAACGCATCTGGTAAGATCTCTGGCGATAATGATTATCGAGGCCGGCACGCAGTGGGCACGCACAGGTTTCAAGAACAATATAACCAATTTGTCACTGAATTTATGTCAATTTTGACAGTTATACGTAAACTCTAGTTTATCCTTCGGTTCGGTAAAGAACCAAGAATTATTTTGAGTGATTGTGGGTTAGAAAGAATAATAAATGGGCTCTGAATAATCTAGATTTAAGCTTATAATAAATCATGTGACTTTTCCTGGATCCGTCATGGTAGTAGAAGCGATCATTATTCACACAACCAGAGCGTAAAACCTCCACAACTAATTTCCTAAACCTAAAAATCACATCCTTATTATTTTTAATAACCTAAGTTTAGGGGGTTTTCACTTCATAAGCTTGAAAAATTCGTCGATTTATAATTTTTAAGTACTTTACAAAATGGAGGATCCGCCTAAAGTTGCTTCTTTACTATCTGCTACGCTGCCTCTACGTTTCGCTACGCCGTAGACTCGTTACGAAATTTGTAGAACAAATCGCGATAATAATTATCAACACTGTTTTTTTTTTAATTTATTAGCATGTACACAAGTGTGTAATTAAATTATTAGGTCAAGTACGCACATGTAGCCTGATTTTCACCATGGTAATTAAGCTAGCTTTGCACAGCTAGGTAGTCGTTATAAGCACATTGTTATTCTAGTGTTAATTTTATGGCTGTGCCAGTTTAGAGTTGACGAGTAGCGTGGAATTAAGTTTGTAAACTCATAATGTGGACTACTTATACGAAAAGTTGTTTATACATATCATTAGAAAAACATAACCTTTACATTTTCTCTCGTGTAATAGGAAATTAATGGCCTTAAACTGTGCCCATTCCATTAGCATAATTTCCATTGTCAGGTCAAAACAATTTGCCCATACTTTGTTTAACCTTTATGTAGTTTACTGAGCTGCAAACAAAAAAACTTAAACGAACTAAAATTGTCGGCCCGTTTTTGGAATTTTTGTAGTCGAATGTAAAATAGCTTATTTTCTAAAGGTGCAGTCTTGGACTTTATAAGAGACTATAAAGCTATGAATTAGTATTTTAAAAAAACTACTTACAAAATGGCAACAGCTCTTTTAAACTTATGTTAAAAAAAGCTAGAGTTGTATTTATTTGTCTAGGTAAGCTTTTGAAACATTCGCTGGACACGGTCTCGGTTTCTGTCGGTCGGAATTAATGTACCTACATTAAAAGATAAAAGATAAACATTTGGAAAAAATGTACAGTCAGCTAGAAAATGGTAATTTTACACAAAAACTTTTTGATGTCAATCGATCCTGTTTCTTATAAGGATCAACAGTCTCTAATGGACCGACTGAGTTTTGAGTACTAGAAATGTCAGAAATCGCGAAAAACTTGCCATACATTTCGGTAAGAGAGTCAAACTTCTTCATTAAAGAGCCAAACTTTATGTTCTGGGTGGATCCGCTATAAAGAAACCTACTGAAAAAAAGTAAAGAAAAACAAGTCAGAACTTTCAAATTTCGAATTCGATTCAAATATCATTAGGTCATTCTTATGTTTGCGCTGAGAAAATTCTATATTGTTAGTTGCAATTTATGAACATCTTGTTAAAAATGTCTTCAAATCAAATTAAAATGATTTATTTTAGTTTTATTTGTTTTAGTTCTAATTGTTGTAGAATATTATCGATGCAACTATGATTTAGGTAGGCACTTTTGCTTCTAGGTACAGTAACTATGGCACGAGGCCGCCGGCTTAACAAAAACTGTAAAATTTATCTTATGCCCCCTGCAGAAGGTGCCTGCGTGTAAACCCGGTCTTGTGACTTACCGTAGTTTCAATTCTCACTTCAGTTGGCCTCAAAGAGTCTTGATCACAGTAAGAAATAGGATTGTTAGGCAACAAAAAATATTTCGTGTTGGTATACGTTTTTAAGTACAAAATGCATGGAAAAAGTTTTTCGCGATTTCGGGCATGTCTAGTACTAAAACCTCAGTCGGTCCAGTAGAGACTTTTGATCCTTATAAGACACATGATCGATTGCCATCTAAAAAAAGATTTTGTGTAAAATTACCATTTTCTTGCTGACTGTCACATTTTTGTGACATTTTTTCAAAAATCGGTGAATGCAGTTCAGGAAATCTTAAAAAGTTATGGATCCTAGGAACGTTTTCCTGTAACTATAACGATTAAGGTACCTGCCCTTACAGTCCCGTCTCAAAAATTCACCCTGTATAGCTGAGTCGTCAGGTATCTATATGGGAGAGAATATATCAAGGATACATAAAGGAGACCAATACCCAACAGTAAGTGCAAACGTTCTGAAATTATGTTAACAATGCTTTGAGTAAATCAAAATATCTGCAAATAAGCCCTCAACAACTGCCCTGCAAGTTTGAGTCGTGGACAGAAAGACTCTGCTTTTAATGTTCGCCTGACGAAACTGTTTACAACGGTAGGTAGGTATTGAAAAATTGCGCGAAATTGGCGTGTAATTATAGCACTATGCAGCTTGCACTGGGCAAAGTTTAATTCCAGTAACCTGCATTTTTGTACATAAATACTACACTATTAACGCGTGAATAGGTACAGTCGACGAGAAAAATTGCTTCATACTGACAACTTTAAAACTATGTAAATACCCTTGTATGCTCCTAAAAAAGTCTAATGGAACTCTGTAACCTTTATACAGAATAAAATATATATATGTACATATGTTTATTAAAGTCCCTGATTGAAGATGTCAGTTAATATAAGAAAATAATAAGGAGCCAAATTAAGTCTTAATAACTAGAAATAAATGTATTAATAAGACATGAAGAAGTATGGACGGACGGCATCTTTCATTCCACGTAAGTACATAATTACATAAATATAATTAGCGAAAAGTAGGTACCCACAGATTAAATAACAACATAATATTTTGTCTGTCTGTTTAATTTTCATGTCTAAAAGCCTCTACGGAAACGTGAACAGAGATTGTATTGTGTTATATGTATATTGTACTAGTTTATGCCCGCGGCTTCGCACGCGTTGTTTCTATGGAAACGTTTAAACGTTATTTCTATACCATGGGAACTGATTTATAGGATAAAAAGTAAGCCTATGTTTTATATGCAAAATTTCAGCCTGATCGGTTTCGTCGTTATGGCGTGAAGCGGTAACAGACATTCATCTAATCCAATCATACAAACTTTAGCGTTCATAGCCTGCTAGCTGCTGCCCGCGGCTTCGCATGCGCTTATAAACTAGCCTATGTCCGTCCCCGGGATACCAATCCCCTCCCTGCCAAATTTCATTGAAATCCGTTCAGCCGCTTAGGCGTGAAAAGGTAACAGACAGACAGAGTCACTTTCGAATTTATAATATTACTCGTAGTATAAATAAATAACACTGGCACCGCGTGGCTAGGGCTAAGGCGGGCACGTGCGATGCTCCATTATCGGTTAAGCGAAATAAAACCGCATCATTATTTGTATTATAATATTAGTGTAATGCACCTATGTACCTATCCTATAGATTATGGATGCAATAAACTATATATGAATATGAGCAAGAACATAGACAATTTTTCCAGAATAAACGCGTGTGACGTCAGGAGCTAGTAAAACAGGTATTAAATTCAATTGTGCTTTTATTACAGCTTTAAAGAAATTAATATCGTTAAAGTTGTTTTTAACATTTATTAGTTGAAGTTATGACCTGCATTGCATTATGGGCACCTGCTAAAACCACGAAGCTGATTGCTACTAATAGCACAGCACAAATAAAACATATATGCAGGCTGTGCTAGTAGTTTCAAGCATTGATTTAGGGGACTTTATGGTAAAATTGTACACAAGCTAAATTGTTTTTCACTTCAAATATCCATATATATAGGATAGTTCTATAGGTACCACATGCGAAAGTAGATTACCTAGTTTGCTACATATTCACAACAAAACAACTATTTTTATGGTCTCGTTTTTCAGTCCTTTTTCCGTCTTTAATATCTCAGCAACTACAGCAGCAAATAACTTGAAATATAAAATAATAATGCATTTCGTGCGCCTGTACAGATTAAAAAAAAAAATTAAAATGCATGAAAATTTTCAGTACAAATTGTGATGTAGTAATTTTAAAAGAGACGTACAAGGTCAAGTAGGGTATTAAATTAAAGGTATCAGTTTGTATTGTACATTTCAAAACAGTTTTTGAAATTCCTGTAGGTTACATACTTATCGAATTTTTTTTTAAATGTCCAATATTTTACCATTACCCTCTATACTTACTCCGAAGTTTGCAAACCGATTCATCTGAATGGACTGGACCTTCAATTTTTATGTGTTCATTAAATAGGAAAGTCTCTAACCGGTACCTAGAGTACATATTGGGATACTTAACAAACGTTCGGAACCCTCGGCGCGCGAGTCACACTCTCACGCGACGGATCTTGTTCGGCGAGGAGATAGTTTTCATCCTGGGGGAGGACATAATTTGCTCACACAGAAACAGAAGAACTAATCTATAAGCTACCGCATCCAAAGTCGCGGGCAGTAACTAGTAAACTATAATGAGACTTAATATGGAATAAATAAAAAATCTACCTACTTACCTACCTTTAACAAACATCCTAGTATCTCTTAAAAGCCACTCGTCAAAAAAGCTTCTCGATAGATGATTTCGACATAAGTACATTCTAAATTAACCTTTCAAGTGTTGACCTAAACAGCACAAAAGCCGTATCACGAAACCCTTCGTCCTGTAAAACTACAGGGTGATGATTCAATCGATTGCCAGTGGTCACGGCACACAACCGCGCCGGGTTTACTGGCCGCCACCTCGCCACTCGCCTCGCCGTCACTCTGCTAACTTCACAAAACATAACCGGACGACTGACCACTTGTTATACTAGTTAATTCAATTAATTATTTACTTAGTTATCCTATAATTTAACTGATTCAAAGACAAATCTGCATAAGTTTGAGTAGAAGTAAATAAAAACAGATATTTCAAAGGAGTAGAGCGTTTGTAGAGATAGTGAGTTTTTCCCGCGTTTTTGGTTTGATTATTACCTGTTTGTACTTACAATTCTTGGATAGTTTAGTAAGGTTTAGTTGTGGATTGTGATAGTGTTTTGGTAGGAGTGTGAGATGGCTTCAGCAGATGGTGCCGCGGCTGCTGTGGTAAGAGAAATTTAACTTTTTAACTTTTTTGATGTGTCAGTAACCTTCTTCATCATTTTCTTTTGAGAGTTGTTAAGGTAGAAACATCGAGATAGGATTCTATCTCCATGGATAGAAAGGTATGTTTATATATCCTTGCATGAAAATCGACCTAGCATTGCGAAATAGATTGTGTACCTAAATAAAACTAAAAAGAAGGTATTATATCAAGTAGTTTCTTATTCAGAATGGCATATAAAATTCAAAAGTGGCAGAAATTGGCAAACATTTTACTGCGAATCTAGGTAATATGGTTCGTTTAACATATCGTGCCACATAATTAGGTAATTAGCCGTCCCAGATTTCACGTGTAAAGAAAATTTAGCGCCAAATCGATAGCGTCCGCAACCCTCAGGTTTGAGTTCATTGCGCCTGCCCCAAATTATCATAAATATATTTATATAAGAAACTAAAAACAATCTTTTAGTAAATTATAAGGGTCTATCTAGAAGCACTATAGGTATGTACCTACTTAATAGCTAGCACAGTGTATAGGTAGTACGGTATTGAGATGGCTATTGGTAGTTTCCGCGCAGGTAGGAACAAATATGTTTTTACATCACCACTAGCTGCTGCCCCCGGCTTTGTACGCGCTTTTTAAGTAGCCTATGTCCGTCCCCGGGATGCCATTTACCTCCCTGCCAAATTTCATTGAGATCCGTTCAGCCGTTTAGGCGTGAAAAAGTAACAGACAGACAGACAGAGTTACTTTAAAATTTATAACATTAGTATGAATAACCTTACAAATGCTCCGCATTTAGTTACTCTCGAATTCACATACATTCTTCATAGTTGCCTGTTCGATTGTTGCCTACATTTATCTACAGCAATACCATAAGGATTCTATCCCAGGTTATACTCAGGTTTCTTCTTTCTCAGTTTTCGTAGGTTCCTAACATTATCTTAGGAGGTTTTTACATTGAACCTCATAGACCTTGAAGACCTTGTACTGGCCACGTGTACTCAATACGAGCATGAGCTCATACAAACGTGAGGGTAAGGTATTAATGACACGTGTACCCCTACTGCTACTTTAGTTGTTTGCTATAGTGTGGCACGTTCATGGCCTCTTGCCCTTCGTGATAGGTTTCATCGCCATCATATCAGCCCACGCGTCCATTGCTGGACTTTAGGCCCCCATAGGACGCCAGAAATTATTTCATGCGCTGAATATGACGGTATTGAGGGTAGGTGTTTGTGGATTGGTCAATAGAATCTTGAGGAAATTCGGTATAAAGTATTTATTTTGTGTAGGTATCAAAACTATACTGAATCAATAATTTGATTGTTTTAAAAAACTAGAAATCGACTTCGAATCCCATAGTTTTAAAATGTTTTTTTATGTTTTGCGGGATAAACAATAATCCCTCGGGAATAAAGTTTTTATGGGACCACCTCGGGATCATCCTCTATACAACTGCAAAAGAATCAGCAAATTCCTTAAACGACGGAGAAATCAACGAACATACATAAAAAAAAACGTACGTACACCCGAACATAGAACCTCCTCCTTTTTTGAAGTCGGTTAAACATACTTTTATGTGGGTGGGTGGCATCGAACGCTCCGCACTGACCGCATCAAAAGGATTTTGGTATACTTTGTATGGTTTGCCATAGATGTGCATCGATTGATCCGCACCGCACCAAGCGGACGCATCTGACTGTCGCCAATGCCGGCGAACAGTTTACTGCTGATGACGTCATTATTGGTTTGCAAATGCTCGGCAATCCGGTTGATTCGGTTACAATGGACGCACTGATGCGATTAGCGTGTACCATAAGATGCCGACGCCTGTCAACGCTAGCCTTTAAATGCAAGCGGTACATAACCGAACGAATATACAATTTGAAAAATTGGTAGGTAAGTACTTGTACATCGCGAACTAGTATGAAGAAACTCTGAATCATGTGCAAAACTTTTGAGTTAAATAACTAAATAAAAAAAAATCATTCGATAAAGCTCATACCTGTTACAAGTCGACGCGAACAGCTAAATTTACACCTACGACAAACAAAATATGATTCATAATGGTATGAATCACAGCGTTAACCTTCATAATAACCCTAAGAACCTCGGTGATCGTGACTATAATCACTTAGTCACGTCCCTAACGCCTACAACTCGTTAGACTTTATCTAGAGGATCTATTCGCTACGCCATTTGTGATTTTACTAAATTAGTTTAAGGCCTATAAGACCTTAAATTCGACCGTAGTTAAACATTATTATGTTCGAGTGCCTATTAGATTTCTAATTATGATAAATGTAATATGATATTAAAAAATATAATCTATAAATCAATATATATAAAAATGAATCCCTATTTGTCTTGTCGCGGCATCACGCGTGAGAACAACTAAAAACAACTTAAAAGAATAAGCGAAATCGGGGTGGACCGATTTCGCTTATTCATTTTAGTTGTTTAGTTATTGTCAGGAGAAAACTCTTATGAAAGGAAAAATTAAGAAAGTTGCGCGGAAAATTAGGAAACTTAAGAAAACTTAACGACTATACCACTAATTCGAATTCAATATTCATAGTTATGACAGGATAACGTCTGTCATGTCAGCTAGTATATTTCATTTCATTTATTCAGGAAAAGCTAACGGCTACAAAACATATAGTTACATAACTAGATTAGGTATACATCAAACATGATAATCTTAGATAATAATGCAGCCCACGACGCAATTCACAGATTGCTTTATGAGGTAGTTACTAAAAAATTGTAAATTGTAAAATGTTTATGATAAAACAATAATTATTATAACTGATAAACAAATTAATCGCATAGCAAATTAATCGCATATCTCTGAAAATTTATTTCTATTCTCATGTGAGATGTGTTCATGAGCATGTACTCATGAACACGTTCTACATAAGTATTAAATCAGATTCTTTTAAAATGATCTGTTGAACTCGTACCTAAATCTTCGCGTAGATACTTTGATTATATACTTATCAAAATAATAATAATAATAAATAATTTTGTTGCCTATAACTTCTTAACTAGCTGCTGCCAGCGGCTTCGCACGCTTTTTCCGGGATAAAAAGTAGCCTATGTCCGTCCCTGGGATACCATCTACCTCCATGCCTAACTTCACTGAGATCTGTTCAGCCGTTTAGTCTCGAAAAGGTAACAGACAGACTGACAGACAAATAGACAGACAGAGTTTGACCTTCGAATTTATAATATCACTATGGATTGGCTCTTAAACATTTGTTAAATGAAAAACCTCAAATCCTTAACAAAGCTTTTCCAAATAATTTTTATCCAACTTTGTACCATCCAGTAGGCAGGTATTCATTCATTTACAATTAGCCTAGTACTATTTACGCCCGTCCCAATCAATCAAGCCTACCCGGCATGAATGACCCACGTGGCACATCTATCAGTTGATTGGGGCGCGCGGTGGGCGTCAGTCCGTGAGCGGGTGGTCGCGAGCCATGTCGCGTCGAGCCCGCCTACCACGCCACTCTCGACAGGCCGAGCCGCCACCGGAGCCCGCGCCGCCACCGGACCCAGAACCACAACCGCCATCCGACGAGGAACGCGAGACTGGAGACTGGCGACCGTCACGACCTCCTTCACCGCCACAGCGGCCGGACGACATCTCCGAAGGATCTGAACCCCCGCGACCAGTCAGGCAAGAACCTACTAGCCGATACGCGAATCTAAACTACTGGAAAGCTAGACGAGTAACCTTCTATCGCAATGGAGACCCGTTTCATCCAGGTGTGGAGTTTCGCTTCAAGCCGGGCCGGGATCTGGCATCGCTTGATGCGCTGTTGGATCGGCTGTCGGAAAGACTGGAGCTGCCGAGGGGCGCGAGGTTTATTTTTGGAATGGATGGAGACCGGAAGTACAGGCTGGAGGAGTTGGAGGATGGAGCATCGTATGTGGTGTCGAGCTATAAGACTTTTAAGGTGAGTTGCTTTGTTTACTTGTTGAAGCAATGCTTAAACCACCCTCATAGATATTGCAGACTACTACACTGAACCACTGAAAGCAATTACGCTTTCAGTACCGATTCAAAAACAATAATAAAGATTTTGTAGCTAGCATAAATATACACACTTGCTACGGCGTAGCAAACCGCGTAGCTCATTGCGTAGCAAGCAGCTACACATCACATAGAAAACCCCTAATTTTTATTTTGACAACAACTCTTTAGTAACATACATACTTCATTGACCCGTATGAAATGGTCACATTTACCTTGTGTTTTTTTATTTATTAATTTGTTAGCTTATTTTGTAACTCGTGGAAAATGTAGCGTCTTCACCACCGACCTTGTTTAACCCATAAAATCTTACCCGTATATTGAATATACTTAGAGATAGTTGTTTTTGGATAGTTATGTGTATTGCTAGATAAAGCTGTAGCATTCACTATCACACGCTTCGCAATACACGTGCTACGAATATCCCTGCTACGAATCTCGTAGCGTTCCAACCGCTACGATATTCGTAGAACCCTAAGTGGGGTAACAACTTTGTACGTCCAATAAACATTTTTATTAAGTAAATACTTGAATATTATGTAAATTTATAACACGTCGATTATTGTCGCAGTGAGACGAGGCCGCGGCCTTGGCTAGGTCTTAGATGTGGGTCGTGGGATAAGCACGCACCGTTCATTTGCATTTTGATTACACACAAAACTTTACTTTGTTTTCATTCAGCCGATAACAGCTAATTGCGTAAAGTATACGTTACTTATTTAATAGGAACGGAAAGGAAAACAATTTAGGTTTGATTGCGAAAAAAGGTTTCTTGCTGGTTTCTAATTGATGTAATCAAAAATGCGTTTGTCGATTGGAATTGCAAATAGTCCGAGGATTGGCCTAATTGAATTTAGATTAGACTATTTACCTATTCACTTTAATCAAATACTGCTTGTTAACTGAATTGCTTCAATTTCGTTGTCATAATGACCTATCAAAGACGCAGGTCGAATAAGCAGATTACTTACTGCGTGTTAAATACCTACTTACCGTTAAATATAGGGGTAGAGTAAGTAAAGTTACGGCTTCAGATTATCTGCGTGTGTATGCAAAATATTGGGAAGACTAAATACCTAGAGGCGAATGCAAAACACATTCAAACAAAATTACCATAAAGAACTTCAAGAAACCGCAGGTCAGGCTTTTCAGGCGCATGTTGCAGTCGAACAAAAAATACACATTTTTGTACCGACATATGTTTGGTTTGAGCAAATAATACGGGGAATTTTAGAAAAAGCCATGTTTTATCATCGGTAGTTGATTTTGGATTGAAACTAAGTAGGTATTAGGACTTTGCCTCTTATACGACCTGTACTTAAATTTATTGCCTGGTATTTGCAATCAATTGTACATTTCGTCGTCCGTCATTAAAATTGGATAAAACAACACGGTTTTTCAGTATTGTCATAATAATAATCTTCAAACTAAATCGCTTCTTTATCAGAAGTTTGACAAATTGCAGAACCACATGACAAATTAAACATTAGTACATAAAACTACATCAGACTCACAAAAAGCCCACATAAACCTCTCTCATTCCAATTCAGCTTAACAGTTCTATTCTCTACCGTATTTCTATTTCAGGACAATACACAATATGCCACAATCCGTCCATTGCCTACGACCGCAAACGTAAGTGCCGCTGGCAACGACAGCCTGGGGTCAATGCACCGCCTTACACTTAATATGCATCAAGGCAACGATTACTACACACGGAAACTCATACGCACCTGGAACCTGAAGAAACTGTATTTTCTTTCGACTCGTGAACGCTACTTTTTTCGAAAGAAATTAAATCATACTCAATCATAATCATTTATTATAATGATATCAGGTCAACATAAATTCCATTTAGGTGTGCCAAATCTTGACTTAGGTAGTTCATCTACATACTAAGGTAGTAGTACTACTTGCGTATGAACATCATAAATTTGAGCTTACAGTTTTTCTTACTTTATTAACACCAAAGAACGAAGATTTTCTATAAAAAAAAAATATCTTGGGTCAGATTACGGAAAATTATTTCATTAAGATGCGACATAGAAACGCATATTCTTGTTACTTTTGTGTGCCTTTGTGATAAAATTATTCCGGCTGTCAAAAATTCAAAGAACAATTCTTTATGTCCGGCCTAGTTTTAAACCGTGCTTTACGTACCTAAATAGGTTGCGACAGGCAAAAGTCTTGCGGTATTTTGCCGAAAATTCTTCAGTTGATTTGTCATAATAACCGTGGAAATTTAATTTGGAAGTAAATTTATTGGTATATATTTGAAATATCCGGTTAGGTGGAAAAATCGGCTAAAAAACTATTTGGGCAGCTTAATATGTTTTGGTCGGCTGTAAAAAACTAAACCATCAGCAATACTTAGTCAACAACTAAATTATTTTTGATCAGTAAACAAATAGCTGTGTGATCAGTAAAATTAATGTTTTGGTCAGCACAATTAATTATTTGGGCAGCAAGATTATACTTCCGTTAAGCAGAAAAAATATTGAGTAGTAGTCTAGGCGCTACATGTGGGAGGGAACATAAAATCAATTTCCACGTTCGCAATTTTGTCGTGTCCAATTTAGAAACCTAAGTTTATATGTATGTAAGATTTGAGGGAATATATTACCATGGATGGACCGTAGAATAAGAACAATAGATCGAAAGCTGTTCTAATGTTGTCCTACACCCTCAAGTTAATCGACCTCGATAAATAATATTAGTAAGTATGTAAAACTGAGACGATAATTGTTTTTGGATCCCCTCTGTCATCCAAAAGTGATTTGCTTTCGGACCTTCGGGTTGGGTTGAATAAGTCTGTTTATCATAACATTATTATGTCAGTCATTTCAGTGAATAAGTGCCGACCGACGTTGCCATGTAAAAAATCCTAGTACTCGAGTGTAGCGCCACCTAACGGGTCCAGTTGTAAATCTAAACCATCCTGAGACTCACTCAAACACACACAATCAATGTTATCAAATTAGGTCCAACTTTAAGGAGGAGGCCTTACACATATAGGTATAGAATATTAAAGTATACCTAGGTAAGTTAATTAGGTTTAGCATATCAAAATTAATTATATATCGTTATTGCTGACCAATAAAGTAATTTTTGCCGACCACTAGACCAAAATCCATTTTGCGCCTGATTAAAACCTCTTTAATTTGATGACCGTTTAAATGATACCTATTAAATTCACGAATAGCAAGTTGTTACAAATGCTAACGTAACATACCTAGTTAAACACACCTAGTTAAATATTTAGTTCCCCATGTAAAGTCTTATCTATGTATGTATCATATTATACTCTTTTCATATGGCTATATATGCATCATATACACTTTTCATAATCTTTTTCGTTGCTTGGAAAAATCGCTTTAAGCGATGAGGCCGCCAATTGCATTACAGTTATTTTTGATCATAAGTTAGTTTTCATCAGTTCTTTTAGTAATTTTTAGGATTACGAACCTAAAAGGTAAAAACGAAACGCTATTACTAAGCATCCGCTGTCCATCCGTCCGTCCGTCCGTCCGTCTGTCACAGGGCTCTATCTCATGAACAATAAGAGGAAGACAGTAAACATATTCCGAGAATGTGTGTTTTTCTTGCCCCTATAACAGCAAATCATAAATATAAAATAAATATCCAAATTAAAGGGTGCTTCTATACAAAAAAACGTGAGTTTTTTGGCTATTTTTGCTCTTTGATTGTCAAGGCTTGTATCTCTTGAACCACAATAGGTAGACACATTAGACTTTCTATAAATAAGTAACACTTCAACTTAACTACTTAACTTCAACAATAAATACTAAGAAAGTATTTATTGTTGAAGTGTTACTTATTTATAGAAAGATAAAGTTGAAAATTTAAAGGAGTCTCCCAACAGGTGATAATTTGATATTCTCTGAAAAAGTTGCCAGATTTTTACGGTATGGCCCCTTCGTGTGCGAGTCGACTCGCACTGGGCGGTTTATTGTTTTTTTTAACGATATAGTTTCATTTCTACTTTAAGCCAATCACTTCAAGTTATTTAAATGTACCATACACTGTACCTACTCGTTGAAAAAACAAATAGCTACCTAGGACTCATTATTTGGTACCTATAGTGGCCACTCAACGGGTCAAAGTCGTAAAGATAGCGCTGCCTGACATTTGTAGAGCTTTTCGCAAGCTCCTAAAAAACAAACTAGGTCTTCGTATGAGATACTTAATAATCGTAGAAAAAGCTTGTTCCAAATACTCTATCTTTCTCTTTCCCGCTTTCATGCTACTTTTCCCAATTAGGTGGTGAGGTGGCCAGCTTTCTTGTTTTTTTTCCTCCATTTCGCTCGATCCTCGTCGCGTCGTCGTCTTTGGAAGCTTGGCACTCTCATATATCCCTAAACATTACATAATTCCATTATGCCCTGGGTCTCAACCAAAAGCGTGTTATAAATTACTTGCTGCTGCCCGCGGCTTCGCACGCGCTTTTCAAGTAGCCTATGTCCGTCCCCGGGATACCATTTACCTCCCTGCCAAATTTCATTAAGATCCGTTTAGCCGTTTAGGCGTGAAAAGGTAACAGACAGACAGACAAAGTTACTTTTGAATTTATATTATTAGTATGGATTTACCTAAAATATTTGGGAAAGTGAACTGCAAATGCAGTGAACGGGTAAGTTAGGCATGCCATCTCTTGAATATATTCGCAAGCTTAGAAGAACGAAGGTTCTTTAGCTCTAGGTATAAAACAAACCTAGGCTACCTTGAAAGTTTAGAACCTTTAGCTTTTCTTAGCTTTTCCAAGAGATGGCGCTAGGACTTTTTTGCTGGAAGTCATGTAAACTGAATATGTAAGTAAAACATGTTTAGATTTCAGTCATTTAAATCATCACGTAAGACCGAAATTAGGTTAAAGATTCATACGAAATCATGAAAACTTCGCATCATTATAGTGTACTTAGTGTTGAATAAAAAACCTTAAATCCAGAATTTATATAATTACATAACTAGTATAATTGTAATTATAAAGGCGTACCTAAGTTTGTGCCGTTGTGAAATGTTTGTACGAAGACAACGCCAAAACGACTGAATAGATCGAGCTGATATTTTGCAATGATCGATAGTCGTGTACCTAGAATAACATATGGGCGAAAACATATGGGTAATAACGAAAAAAACCGGCGAAGCCGCGTGCAGAAGTGAATGCTTCATAGCTCAAATATCTGACTGACTTTTTTGAATAAAACGAAGAAGCACGATTTTCTCAGGTCTAGTCTAATCTACTGATTAACTCATCCATTTACCTTTTAAGGCTTGGCATAGGACCTTCACGATAATATCACCTAAACTAGAACATCCATTTTAATAAAAAAAGCGGAGTGTCCTAATGGCCTAGATGGGAAGGTTTACCGCAAATTAATATTTGTACTCTTAATTCTTTTAGAAAATAAACCTAGTTATAAAAGACGTATTGGACGTAATCATGACGGATCATAATAAACCGCCAAGTGCGAGTCGACTCGCTCGCACACGAAGGGTTCCGTACAGTAAAAATCAGGCAACTTTTTCACAGAACATCAAATCTTCACTTGTTTGGAGACCCCTTTATATTCACAATTTTATATTATTTTTAGTATTTGTTGTTATTACAGTTGAAGAGTTTCTTATTTATAGGAAGTTTAATGTGCCTACCTATTGTAGTTCAAGAGATACAGCCTTGAAAAAGCGAAAAAAGCAAAAAAAAAGGTTTTTTTGAATGGGAGCCCACTTTAATTTTGATATTTATTCTGTTTTTATTATTTGTTGTTTTAGCGGCAAGAGAAATACACATTCCCTGATAATTTCAATTGTCTACTTCTTACGGTTCATGAGATAGAGTCCTGTGACAGACGGACGGACGGACGGACGGACAGCGGAGGCTTAGTAATAGGGTTCTGTTTTCACCCTTCGGGTACGGAACCCAAAAAAGCAGCGGTCGGCAAATTGTATGCAAAAGTTTTTTCCGCGAGTTTGTTTTAATAAAGAAACTTGTACATACTCATTTTCGAAAGACAGTAGAAATCATTAGCTTTTTCAAAAAAAGTAGAATTGGGAACTCATATCGTTTTGAAAATATATTATATCTTCTATTTAGCGGACTGCTATTACTTGGAAAATCGGACGGAATGCAAAACATTCAGGAAAGTTATTATGGCGACTTCATTTTGTATATGTTTTCTGGCAGTGAACACCGCACTTTATGACGTCATTAGTATAGTCTGGGTGAAATACTGAAGTGCCTACAAATAATGTGACTAATAAACTAATAAACAAATTTTTGGATAACATAAATTGCACCTTGCGTCATTGAGTGAAAATTATGCAATCTAAAAGGGTTGTAACGCTTACAAAGTATCGTCAAAAACTGCTCAATTATCTGCTCTTAATCCATTCATAACGTAGTTAACGTAAAACGTTAAAAAAGTTACTAAAGACTCCACCTCCGTTGCTGAAAACTTGTAGGAAATGCCTAATTTGCACTTTTTTCCGCTAAACGTCGATAGCGATTTGGACAGTGCCGTGCTATGAACATATTGAACATGGCGGCTCGAAATTAGGGATATAGGTCAAATGCTGCTTCCGACAATTGTCGATTGCAGGGCGTTTAGTTTCATTATGTGCTTTAAAACTGACCTCTTGGCGATAGGGTGACAATGCCTTCCGGATTCGAGAGAAAGATTTATTGAAATCGAATCATTTTTGTAGCTAAATCATTACCTAACTTTATAAGCTCCGTTACGTCCACATCAAAATGAAAATCCAACTAAAACCTAGACCAAACAATAAAATCTAAATATTTCCATAACTAATGCTTCTAATTGAATACTAATGGAAATCCAAAGTTAAAAATACATTCGAGCTAAAAATGAATTACAAAAATGCGTGACTTTGACATCATTTTCTAAACTAGCCTCCGTTCGGTTCGGTATGCCTCTCATTAAACGACTTATAAGAAAAAACACAATATTTAAATAGTTCAAGGGCGGGTTGTTTAATTCAACCTTTTATTCATGTTAGTGCGTAGTCTGAAATTAGTTGTTATCGGTTCGCGTGTCCCAGAGCTCGTGACCACAAATTGTGCTCTTATAATTTTCGACGTGAGGCTCTTAAGTGACGTCTGGTTCGATGCATATCGGCCATAACAACTAACGCTTGGTTACTCGATTGCGTGGATTTAAAGTCCGAAGAGAGTGACCTTGACGCCGCCCCTCCTTCTGCCGAACCACCACCAGCAGTATGAAATTCGAATAGTCTGCCCCATCTAACCGTGGTATGCGGATATTCCGCCCGTTTGATCCGATACCTTAATATTATGAGCTCACGGTCGGGTTTTCATTGTCAGTCCGGTGTCTGTTTAATCATTTCAGATTGTGTCGTGAAGGCTTTGTTTTGTTGTTGCAAATTAGTCAGCTGACGATAGTGCGGCCTAGTGCTTTATGTAGTGCCTCGGATAAACGTCGTGTTTTTCTAGTCTGAGCTTTCTAGACAACATAATAAACAAACTCGTCCTTCGTAGTAAACCGAAAAAAGTGAATTAAATAAATAACGATTTGCAGCAGTGAATTTGCTAGAAAATTTAGCAATAATGCCGGCTTTATTGAAATATTAAACTCTTCATTTTTATTGTATTGTGCAGCAGTGTTATGACCATAGAATTAACGAATTAAAAATTAGATTTTTTTATCAATTCTACTAAGTAAGCAACCTTCTCTATTCATCTTTGGTTTTATAAACATATCTTTCCTTTTTTCGCAAGTATTAAATCACTCGTGAAAAAGCGTTACATTATGTCAGTATTTCAGTAACTTTTACATTTACTACCATATTGGTACACCAGAGATATTTATTTATTTAAATCTTATATTTTAAAGGGCTTTTAGCCAAACACTGGCTACGGCAGCCCTGTTAGTACATTCAATTAGTTGCTAAAACATGCAAATCCAACATGTCAGGCAGGTAACTCATGTCACAAATGCTGCCGATCCAATTAGAAAGAAGAACGAAAATAAATTTATTTAACTTCAATCTTATACAGAAAATAAGTAGAAGCTTAAAACTAATTGTAATTAACTGATTGTAATCATGAATTAGGAAACAGCTCAGCATGAATGCTGCGTGTGCTGGTAAACCGAACACGCGCAGCGCTGATCTTCCGCCATTTCCTACAGATAGTACCAGGCAGCATACGCAATGACATGATAGACAACGACTTATTAACAGAAAGTGTGTAAGTAGGTACAAAGAAAAATGTGCTCAGACAGCTCACAGTTAAGGCTTAGGTAATATAGTAATATAGGTATATTAAACAATTTAAAGTAAAAAAATTAAGACCTAGTAATGAGTTACTAAGGCCTATCTATCTACGAATAGAAACAATGTAGAGCAGTAGTTTGCGTCTAGAAAAAATAGGTATTTACATTACAGCGAACAATTTTTATAAAAAATACAACATAAAAATAATATACAGATAATATTAAATAAATAAATACTGAATAATTGATAAGACGTAGTAGAGTAGGTAAAGAATAAGTGGTATTTTGTGAGAACTTCCGCTACAAAGCCATTTGTGCGGATATATAATTTTATACTACTTGCTTATGAATTTACTGAGTTCCAAATAACTGCCTGTGACTCAACATAAAGAAGCAGTTGCATCTACCTAATAAATAACTATTAAACCTATAGACTAAAAACAATATAAAACTAGTAGGTATTTACAATTGAAGCAGTTAAGCTAACTGTAGACTGTTGCAAACAATATAGATAGCCTGACAATAAGACTGGTAATTGAGATCTGTAATGGGTAAACTTTTCTAAGATGTAGAGGTAGAACCTAGTAGAAAATCAATGGTTTTAAAAAATCTACGAATTTAAATATTCCAAATATTTGCGATCTAGACGGGCGTACTGAGTGGAAGGTTGCGGGTTCAAGTTCCGCCTAGGTCGTAAATTTTTGGGATGGATAAGTTCTTAGAAATAAACCATGGGACAAGTTGTTTACCTACTTATCCGTGTCGTGGTGTACATTTCAGTTAGACCACCAGTCTCAGAAATATCAATGCTATCTTATCAACATTCGTTTCTTAGCTACCCTGTGTTGGCGTCCGAAATAATGTACATAGGTATGGCTCTCAGCTTTAAATCAGAGTTATTTTACCAAAAAACTTTCCTATCACAATACAAACAAAATTATCGAATCAGACCTTTGCAAATCACAATCTCGGTGCATTTATTGTAAGTTTATGTTAATTTATGTCTGGTGGACCGGACAGACGTCAGCGCGACACAATATGTTAAGCAGCTATCAGGGTATATGCAAAACGTAACTGCATGCCGACACGAAGACGGGTAGGTTGTCCGGGCTTTAGTTAGGTACTTGAACTTGACACGGGGTGGTGAACGCGAGTGACATTTGGACGCAGTCTTAGAGACTGTCCAGTACGCACTAATGTAAACAGCTCTACATACTGTAAAAATTACGCTTACTTAAGTATTTTGCCTCAAAATATAAAAGATACCTAGTGCGGCCACATAAATTCCTAAATTCTCATTGCAATCTAAGAAAAATGTAGTAATCAATGTTTTCACTAAGAAATTGGTACCTGTGCATCTGGCACGAAAGCCCTATAGTCCCAAATCCTTAAGTTTACCTTCTCTTTGTTTCTATCAGCACTTAAGCACCTCAAAGGATTAAAAAGTCTTTGAGGCGTAAACATTAGGGGCTTCAAAGTGGCCATTAAAGTGTGGCGTCCGAGCCGGTACCGCTGGATGCAGAGTGCTGATTCCATGGACAGCGATGAGGAGCCGTTCGTTGTCATCTCACTGCCGGTGTACTCGTCTGAACCGACAGTAAGTTCCCATCAAGACTTCTTCATTGCCAGTACAACCCGAGGAGAGTTGTACTGATAATTTTCACATTATCAACAAACATTAAACGATATTGCACAAATATTCATCCTCAGTCATTTTGAGAGCTGGCGGTCTTAACGACTCTTGGTTGATGAATCAAAAGTTTGAATGGAGGAAGCAAAAATTTGCAACAGCAAATAGATCCCTTTAACAAAATTTGGTACGTAACATAAACTAAGCTTACTCTAATAATGTTTTTGTACAAAACCTAAAAACCGACTGAAATTCGGAATATTTATACTGTTTTTTAAGTTTTACGGGATAAAAAGTAATCCTTCGAGAATAAAATTATATGGGACCACCTCAGGATTATTTTCTATATAAAAGCAAAATAATCATCAAAACGGACCTAATTGGCTCCAATTGGCGAAGATATCGAGTAAGATACATACATAAAAAGACCTTTTGTTTTTCGTCGGTTGTAAAGTAAAACCCTTGTATTAAAAACCCTTTACAGCCTCACTCGATGACATTGTTATGTCACTTATCTCGGAACACACACACAGGTTTTTAAGGCATGAAAAAAGTCATAAGGTTTTCTGCAATCTGACTGATAATAGATAGATAGAAAACACATACACACTTTTCGAAACAATTAACAAATAAAACAAAAATTACAAAAAATGTGTCAATTGGCGGTCTTATCGCTCAAGAGCGATCTCGACCGTGGATTGATAAGATCGTTGGACTTAACATGGACTTACTTTGTTAGTCCATAAACTTTATTAAGAACCCTTCAAGTAAACATTTTCTTTGTGAAAGCCTGCAATATTACCACAATGTAAAAAAGGGCTATACAGCCTAGCACTTAAACAATCGTAAAAAATTTTTCAGAATATATTAGGCCCAGTATTTGGACATAGTTTAATAACTAACGGCACGAAGTTGAGTAAATTACATAATCTAATGTTTTGCTCGTAAATATTCAAATGAATTGCGTGATTTGTGCGTTGAGATAGGGCTAGTCAAGTGGGCTAATGAATGCAGGGCCTCAGTGAAAGTTTTATAGGACTTTAGTTTTATTGCTGTGCCAAAGTCCTATGGTGTTTTCCTGACACAATCGCAATTGTTCGAACGTTCGTTTTAAGTTTGTCTATTTCAGCTTGTTTTAGGCAAAGAATTCTGACTATTAATCTTATAATCCGATGGGATGGCTAGTTTCCGTTGGGACTGGCTGTCGTGAAAGAAATTTGGCAAGGGGGACATCATCACTGACTATTTATTACCTACCAATTTCAGGCACTTGTATGCAACAAATTAAAGACTCGTTGTCGGACGACGACAAGGTCGGACGTTGCATTATTATTTGTGTTAATTTTTAAAGCTCTAGACATGCTCGAAACAAATTACAATTTAGATATGCTTGCAAAGGTCATTGCATGAGCTAATACAATAATTCCTCGTCTGAACTGAAAGTTTCAGACGTATTAATTTCACTAACACCGCAGTCAGTTCTATGCAGCAATTTGAGACACGACCTCGCTCGCGTCGGTTATTCTTTTGGCCACGTGTGCCGCTGACTGGGCGTATCGTATGTAATGTACACAGACTTTCCAACGTAGACCCCTCAGAATCACTCCGACATCGTAGCAACTAGCATGTGTGTGAATATTCGCGAGGGTATTAAGGGTCTATCAGATCGGTCACTGTATGTTAATTGCACGCACAATATAAAAAGCGTCCTTGGAGAACAGCGGTCAGTAACCAAGGCCCTGCATAATTTGGTGGTAGGTGTTGGAGCAATCAGCGTCAGTGGTTGGACGGTAGCGACGGGTGACGCCTGTCACGGTAGTCGTTGGTATCGTGCGAAATATCTCTGCTCAGGGTACGGTTGCACAATAAAAGCGCTGAAGACTTGAGGGTCACCGTTATGGTGAGTTGAATTAATAGTAGGTAGGTATTTTATTTCAAGTTAATTGTTGAATCTGGATTGGAATTCCATGGTCTCTCTTCAAGTCATCGCGTTTTGGCAACATCGCACTTTTACAAGTTTTACCCTCTTCACAAACTTATCCTGCATGTTCAAACTTCTGTGTTAGTTTTTCTTGTCTTTTCTCGCATCTTCATAACACGATACATACTTTCTTATCACGTCTGTATTTATCATCTTGACCACTTTTATCTAGTCTAGTATTTTTGAAACAAACGCCTGTACCTACCTACTCAACAATTTCATGAAATAATGAACGAAGCAAAAGAAAGTGGGTTAAGCTGTTACCTACTTATCGAAAGAAATTCTTCAGAAAAACTACTCCGTTGGAACCGAGCAAATTCCCCTGCGAACCCATAACATTCTAGAATACCAACGCGTTCTATGAAAGATTATTAACATGCTTGACACATTTCCATATGTTGAAAAAACTACATTTACATACTAAAATGAAAGCTTGAAAGCTATACGTAAACGTAACTATTAAAACAAAGAACCAGTAACTAAGTTCGATTTAAGTAGTCCAAGGTTTTTCTTTTAATTAAAAATATCGAGTTAGACATAAAATTTTGAAAGCAATTGCTCTAGATTTGGCTCGTTGTTTTCGTTTGCACATTCATTATTTTCGTGTCAGGACTAGCTTTGTTGTTTATACGAGTATTTCCTCACCTGTATACAGGCGAGGAAATGAAAGATTTGCTTAACTTTATTAATTTACTTTCTTTACGTTTTAATTTACTTTCTAAAAGTAATGACAGGACGCATCAAATCATCTTCTCAGCACTTCATTCTATATCTACATCCTTCGCAATACTGTCCCTTTCAGGATGCTTTTCATAATTCATGAATCATTTCCAAGCTTTTCAATAACAGGCGGCGAGTTACGGTAAGAAGAATGGGATGTGGTACGGAGGTGGCACGGCGGTGGCCCCTACCACCGCTGCCAGTGGCTGGTCGCGGGCTGGGACCCGCAAACAGTCGGTGGCAGAGTCTGATGCACCTCCCCCTGGAGGTGGTAAACCTACCAGTGGGCGAGTCATCAGGATTATCAACAACATGGATCATTCTATTCAGGTGAGTTCTTATGGGTTTTTAAATAACATGTTCTGTTTACATTACTTTCTTACTTACTGGCGTGGCGCAGTGACCCGAAGTGGATCTTGGCCTCCGACACCAGAGAAGTTAACATTGTGTGTGTACTAAAATAAAAACTATCAAAAAATTGCGAATTGAGACCTGCATAAATCTTACCGTTTTAATATTCGGGTGTGGTAAAACTTCTCACTCAAATAACTCAAATATCTTAGAGAACAAAAAAGATTATCTACAATATTCTGCAATTGTTGCTATAACAAAATAAAATTTACCAATATTAAATTGGAAGGGTTCTTCTGCTTGAAGACTTAACAGTAAATTTAGTGATTCATTCCGGCAATGGGCCCCACCCATTACATCGCAACCTTGGCCAGAAAATAGTCGGTCATTACGATTGGACTTGAAGTTGAGGCCGGCATGAGTTGGGAGGGTGCAGTTTATAGTTCAAATGGACTCTGTCTTGACCTTAATTTTGAAGTGTATCGGATGGGTATAAATAGTTCCGTTACCCTTGCAAGTCATGCAACCATAGTTTCTTGGCCGACTATATAGAGTTAGGTACCAAACTTTTATTAAATAACTGGAGAAATAAAATCTCTACCAAAATTTAAAGAGAGATCTTTGTCTAGCAGTGGGATTCAGCCGACTTTTCAGATAAGACGAGGTGGAAATTGTGTATATTTTCTTTCGTCAATTATCAGGTTTTTTATAAAAATAAATATCCTCTCCTAGTGTCGAGTCTTGCTGAACTTACGCACAACACAGCCCTTCGAAGAAGTGCTTGAAGACTTGGGGCAAGTTTTGAAAATGAGTGGAGCGAAGAGAATGTATACAATCACAGGGCAAGAGGTCTGTAAAACTTAGAAAACTATCATGGTTATTAACATATCGATTAAAGTCATTAGGTAATAACGGGTATTTACCATGATTAGTATTATTTTGAGTTTTTCAATATTTCGGCACAGTTGCATGCGCCATGATCACGGAATAACTAAAGTCACTGCGTAAATCACGGTAAATATCCCGTTGTTACTCATTACTAAATACTTTCGTGCAAGAGGTCAGTGCCTGGCCATTATTAATTCACTTGTTTCTTTTTATTTCTTCTTAGAATGGAATCTAATATTAGTTTGTTTTAGGTGCGGAGTTTTTCACAGTTGAGAAATGAATTTGCTGATGTCGAGACGTTCTACCTTGGCTCCTTGATGGTGGCTCCGGCTTTGAGCCCTGGTGTCAGTGCCCCGTTACCCATTGAGTCTCCTGTGCGAAGGTTTGTCATTTAACCGCAGTGGTAGCAGTAAGTGGCAGAACATCGAATAAAATGGCTGTCAATTATATTACTCCCACTTAAATTAATAACTGACTACCATGCCTACCTTAGATTTCGGTCGTATTATTCCTATAGATCGTCACTTGTTTTTCAGAACTCCTCTAAACCTCCAAGTATTTATCAATTCTATTAATTTAAAAAAGTAAACCAACTAGAAGTAACACAATAAATCACAAAATTAATACGATAAAACTTAAAAACTAGTGCACTCTAAATTACAGGCAGCCACAACATTCGCAAAATAAACCGCCAAGTGCGAGTCGACTCGCACACCAAGCCGTACCGTAGAAAACAGGCAACTTTTTCAAAGAACATCAAATACTCACTTGCTCGGAGAACCCTTTCAATTTTCATCTTTATTTTGTCTTTAGTATTTTTTGTTATTACAGTTGAAGTGTTACTTATTTATTGAAAATTTCATGTGCCTACCTATTGTAGTTCAAGAGATACAGCTTTGACAAATAAGAGCAAAAAAGGCAAAATAATCACGTATTTTGTATTGGAGCCCCCTTTCATTTTGATATTTTTTTATTTTTATTAGTTGTTGTTCTAGCGGCAAGAGAAATACACATTCTATGCAAATTTCAACTGTCTACCTCTTACGGTTCATAAGATAGAGCCCTGTGACAGACGGACGGACGAACGGACAGCGGAGGCTTAGTAATAGGGTTTCGTTATCTTATCAGTTATCATTATCACCCTTCGGGTACGGAACCCTAAAAAACAAGGGAACTTAACCTAATAGCTAATCTTAACATCTAACAGAATAATAATAAGATTAAATTAATGTTATTATTATATACATACCTACATAATTTATTATATCTATTGCTTGATCATCGCTGTAACAGTAGGTATATAAGGGGCAAAAAAAAAGATTAGGCAGTGTAATACATGCAGAGGGGTCAAGTCAGGACAGCAACGATCTCCGACTTTCCGTTTGTACTTTTGGAACCTTCATGTGACGGTTTTTTTCTCAGGTCTCGATCCAGAGCCGCAGTGGCAGCGGTGCCGGTCACAGAAGACCTTCGAGGTAGGAGGGCAAGGAGTAAAAGCCGGCCGAGGGTCCTTTATGCTCCTGAAGGGGAAATTGTTCGCAATTCTGGTAAGTTTCACAGTTATTTCAGGTGGTTGGTCAAATGCTATGTTCCTATTGTCTATAATTATCTGTCATAATGAAAATATGTAGGTATTGCTTTAATTATTTACCTGGACGTAAAATCTGGAACGCATGTAATGTCCGACAGACCATGCATTTTTGTAAGACGTTTTGCTGTCTAAGTTACATATGTATGTAGATTCTTCATCAATTAGGTAGGTACACTGAAGTTGTTGTTCCGCTGAAGCAGTTGTACCCAAGCTCTTGTGTTCGCAGATTACACACTTCTCGAAGTTCTGAAGGAGGAACCGATCCGGGTAACGATCCGTGGCCTAAGGCGCACGTTCTACCCGCCTATCCACCACGCACCCATCGACAATACGCCGCCAGATAAGAAGATGCAGCTCGAATGGGTGTAAGTGCAAATGCATTTAGAATTGAGGTTTAATTACGATGTGGCTTGCCTTTCGTCGTTCCAGATTTCAAAAACTGCAAAATATTATATTAGGTCCTTACATATGAAATTGGCGTTTTTCGTACTGGCCACTTTAATCACAAATTTCTCCTCTTTGGTAAGGAATTCCAAATTCAAATTTGTACAGCTATAGACTCATGTATTTGTGCTTCGATGATCGTCAGTCATTTGTTTTGTTTTCTTCTGTTTTTTTCTGTTTGCGTCACTCATTTTACAAAATGGAAAACTTAAAATATCGCATTATTTACGTGTACGAGTTCCGCCGTGGCACTAGTGCTGCGGAAACAACTCGAAGGGTGAATGATGTGTATGGCGGTCGTGTTGCAAAAGAAAACACAGTTCGTTTTTGGTTCCAACGTTTTCGTTCTGGAAATTTTGACCTGCAGAACAAGCCCCGTGGACGGCCTGAGACTCAAGTTGATAATGAAGAGTTGAAGGCTATTGTGGAAGCGGATCCATCGCAAACCACGTCCGAGTTAGCTGCAGGCTGCGATGTTAGTGATAAAACTGTTTTAATTCACTTGAAGCAAATTGGGAAGATTAAAAAGCTTGAAAGGTGGGTACCTCACGAATTGACTGAAGCAAACCGGCAAACGCGCGTCGACTGCTGCGTTACATTACTAAACCGGCACAATAATGAAGGTATTTTAAACCGAATCATTACCTGTGATGAAAAATGGGTTCTTTACGATAATCGGAAGCGCTCAGCGCAATGGTTGGATCCTGCCCAGCCAGCCAAATCCTGCCCCAAGCGAAAATTAACCCCAAAAAAGTTACTTGTAAGCGTTTGGTGGACTAGTGCCGGTATTGTTCATTACAGTTTTCTCAAATCTGGCCAGACTATTACGGCTGATGTCTATTGTCAGCAATTGCAAACCATGATGGAAAAGCTAGCGGCTAAACAACCTAGGCTGGTCAATCGCTCCACGCCACTGCTGCTTCACGACAACGCTAGACCACACACTGCGCAACAGACGGCTACTAAATTAGAAGAGCTTCAATTGGAAAGTCTAAGACATCCTCCGTACTCCCCGGACCTTGCTCCAACAGATTACCATTTTTTTCGAAATTTGGATAACTTCTTGCAAGGGAAAAAATTCAACTCCGATGGGGCAGTCCAAATCGCCTTCAAAGATTTTATTGAGTCCGACTGGTTTTTTTAGTAAAGGGATCAATGAACTACCTATAAGATGGCAAAAGTGCATAGAAAATAATGGTTCATACTTTGATTAATTAAATATATTATATTAAAAAATATTCGACTTTTTGTTCCTCCCATACAAAACGCCAATTTCATATGTAAGGACCTAATATATAGAAAGTTTAATTTGTCTACCTATTGTGGTTCCAGAGACAAAGAAAGAGAAAATAGCCAAAAAAGTCACATTTTTTGTATGGTTTTTTGTAAGGGGGCTTCCCCTTTAATTTGAATATTTATTTTATTTTTATAATTTGTTGTTATAGGGACAAGAGAAACACACATTCTCTGAAAATGTCAACTGTCTAACTTTTACGGTTCACGAGATAAGCTTAGTAATAGGGTTCCGTTTTCGCCGCAGTTTTCGCAAGCAGCTCGCGGCGGCTGTTTATATTGTTTATTTTTTTTATTAGAACCCCTTATCGTAACCTACACCCTCGATTTGGTCGAAATCGATAACCAAGAGTGAATTTTGCTATTAAAAAATGTCAGCCATCTTGGATTTTGAAATGGACATCTTTTTCGTAATCTACGAGTTCGAGTTAATCGAAAACGATACATATTAGTGGGTGGGTGTTACGTGTGTCGCATTGCGGTTCGCTTCGCTCACCGCAATACGATTCCGCTCGTGCTGCCACACAGCAAGGCTCGCTTCGCTCGCCTTGCTGTTTGACGTGTGTCGTATTGCGGTTCGCTTCGCTTACCGCAATCCGACACACGCCCGCCGTCATCAAATTCGGAATCCTCACCTCCATGTTAGTCGAAAACGATACCCATATCAGATTTTTTGATGTGGGAGGGGGTTCAGGGGGCCTGGGGGTGTGGGGGTGTGGGGGTCACAGCAAGGCTCGCTTCGCTCGCCTTGCCGTTCCCCTTTGTCGCTCCCCCCGTTTCAGGGGGAGAGGGTTCTGAGGGGGAACGGGGGGGTCACAGCACGGCTCGCTTCGCTCGCCGCGCTGTTCCCCGTACTCGCATTGCGGCTCGCTTCGCTCGCCGCAATGCTCCGCCTGAAAAAAAAGGTCAAAATTAGGTCAAATTTCGGTTTTTTAATAAAAAGACCCCCCTGGAGGTGCGGGAGGGGGGGCAAACTTTTTTGCGCATTCGAAATTATTTATCCTTACCTACATGCTCCAAAAATAAAATTTCTTCCAAGTCACTCCGCTCGGGAGATACGAAAAGGGGGTGTGGAAAAGGGGGCGAGAGGGGGGTGATTTTTTTTTCTTTCTTTTTGAAAAAAACCCTCTATACGACCCCGCCATCGGAACCCCTCTATGGCGACGACATCCAGTAGCAATCTAAAAGAGGGGGTGGGAGGGGGGGGTAAATTTTTTTTCGCAATCGAAATCACTTGTGCCCCTCTACACAACCCCCTAAAAAATATCAGTCAGTATGACTCCCCTCGGGCTATATATACCATAAATAAGACTGCTAAGATTCTCAATAACTCTAGATTCGAACTGAGTGGGATGTCTTCAATTGGGATTATTTTGGAACTTCATCCAAAGCTTCCTTACAGATACGGCTACCGTGGATCCGACTCGCGTCGCAACCTCTGGGTGCTACCGACCGGAGAGCTGCTCTACTACGTAGCAGCCGTGGCCGTGATGTACGACCGCGACGAGGAGTCGCAGAGACACTATATCGGACACACTGAGGATATACAATGGTAAGTTATCGTACTTTTGTACCACGTTCTTTTATTTAGAGCACAAGCCTGTAGGATGCTGTCCGGAACAGTGTCCCTTTGCAATTTTTTTAGGGTTCGAATTTAAATCCTCAAATTAGGTACCCATTGTTTGTTTTCTACCTACAGTATGGAGCTCCACCCCTCCCGCGAGCTAGTAGCGAGTGGTCAGCGCGCAGGCCGCGGGAGACGAGCACAGGCGCATGTGCGCATCTGGAGCACGGACACGCTGCAGACGCTGCACGTGTTCGGCATGGCGGAGTTCGAGGCGGGCGTGGCTGCCGTGGCCTTCTCTCAGCTGGTGAGTGTGTGCTAGTAGCAAGCGGTCAGCGCGCAGGCGGCGGCAGACGAGCGCAGACGCACGTCGGCTTCGGTAGTTGCTAAGATATTCAAGAGGGAAAAAAATACAGGCACAGCGAGACCATAAGGGTTTCGTTCTGTACGGAAACCCAAAATATCGGGTAGACTGTATCAGGGAATACAGGGACACAGCCGCAGTGGAGTAGGTACGTAAAACGGCTTGCGCGTGCTAGTGAGCAGAACACAAAGCGTCAGTATTCGTTCGCCATGCTGTGTAAGGGTGTGCGGCGAGCAAACACGAGGATAATGAGCCCTTTCAACTCCCCCTTAAATCAATTAAACAAACTAAAATAATGCTGGTACGTGCTGTAGGTACTTTCAAATGAATAATCGATCTTGCTATTTTATATTTTCGTTACATTATGGTTTTTGCAAGTTATCCCATACAAACCGATTTAAAAGACGTTTCATGTTAAAAATCACAAATAGACGATCTAAGATAGCTAAGTGCCACCTCTACGATGTTTATGATATCGTGACGATGTTCAACTGCTCATATTTTTAACATTGTTCATTTATTCTAGAACGGAGGCAGCTACGTTTTGGCTGTGGACGCTGGGCGGGAGAGTATTCTCTCAGTATGGCAGTGGCAGTGGGGGCACCTTCTTGGAAAAGTGGCTGTAAGTATTCTATGATAGGTGTATCTAATTTTTTTGTGGTTATAGTGCGTAAGCCCTCACACTCAGGGTAATTTCTAAGAAATCAAATAATATCCCAAAAAATTGTTTCGACTTCTACGTCACTGAACCTCGTGGTGTAATTGGTTAGCGCATTCCTGCCCCTTAGGGAAGGATGCGGGTTCAAGTCCCGTCTAAGTCGTAAACATTTTGGGATATTATTTGATTTTTAGGTGTGTCCACTCCCGCGGTGAAATGAGTATTTTATTTTACACACAGAAATCTGAATAACAATTTTATTTAGATTTCTGTGGTTTCTTACTCCCACATTCCCAACCGAACGCTGCCTTATAGTACTCGGTTCTAGAACCCTTTCTTTTATAAACAGGGGTTATATATATTTTACGATCTGCAATGATACCAGTGTCGTAATAGTATATTATGCACCGAGGACTAAAGCAGTGCTTTACGTCACGGGCGTTCGCGGCATTCGTTTTTGTCGCTTTCTGAACAAAGTTTGGTTCGAATTACGATGAATATCTCATTGTACGGATCTCCATAGTAAATATTATCACACAAATTTTGGGGTCCCAAATTCAATCTCACTATTCCCTTGGGAGTAATGTTCCTTTTTACCAAGGGAGTAATAAGTTTGAATTTGGAACCTCAAAATATGTATGAAAATGTTGACCAAGGAGTCTCGCACTAGATGATCTCATTCGATTTGATTGAATTTGATAAAACCTGTATCATTTTCAGCCAATAGGTAAGTCTATAATCACGTGCTTTGGGTTAGAGTTACATTACGTATAAAGTGCATTTTTCGAGCATGAAGTGTGAAAGATATTTTCCATTCACGCAAAAGTTCGAAACAATTTTTGGTTTTGACAGTTTTCATTCATAATTTCTTTGGATTTCTTTGGTGCAATTATCCGTTGATGAAGTTTTTGTCTTCTTGATATATTTTTTTAATTTCAGCACTTTTAAATGTTTAACTTAACGGTAGTGAATTTTTAAGCCAACTGCAATTTAGCAAACGTCAAAAACATTAGCATACATTTACAATAAGGACTGCAGTCACCAACCAAAACGTGACCGTGAAAACAAACAGTAGGTACTTAATCAGAAATGCACGTTTTATTCATTAGCAGAGTTGAAAGTTCTTATAAAGTCCAGTCTAGCCTTGCCCGTGTGAACCTTCAAGGTTCTAGGCGATAGCGATAGGTAAAGGAGTCTACACACCAAAGTTGCCCATATCACCGACATTGCACAGCCCAGCATATTGGATGTTGCCGGGTTGGTCGGCTTCACATTTATTGATGTATTTATTTTTACATCATATTATGTATACTTAATATACTTATTATAACTATATCTAATACAATCAATGGCTGTCTACACACCGAGGCCGCCGCGCCGCCGCCGGCACGGACCCGGCGGCCTCGGGCGGTCGCAAGCTGCCTGCAAAATCGTTTCAAATTGGCTTAAGTGTGTAGACAGCTTAATAAATAAATAAATAATGCTGGACAATAATTTAGGTGTCACAAAACCCTATAGCCGCCGGTTTGTGCCACCGCCGGTTTAGTAAACATTGTCGGCGTCACAAAATCAGCAACTTTTGACAAGTCACTGTGTATCGGTATATGATCATGCCGCTGAATTTGTTGGTGACATGCCGACATTCGAAGCGGACGTGCTGTCGTGTTGATGCAGACGCGCTGCCGACATTTGTCGCGGACTTGTCTCAAGAAGCCGGTGGGCACTGTCGCCGACATGATTCTATAAAATAATCTTGCCGATATCAACCCGCCGTGCAGTGTCGGCGGCGTTGCCGACTTTGGTGTGTAAGCTCTATAATTGGGACCTACTGGACAAAACGGTACCTATTGTCGCAAAACGCGATATATGCCATTCAAAACAACGTTTGAAACTTTTGAATACGTTGTCGATGTCGTATAATTCGGACATTACAGATGTAAATCTTGTAGCAATAGTAGATTGTTATTTCGAGGACAGAAGTATGATTGTTTTGTTTTTGACTAAGGCAGCGTTTTCTTCGCTAGCGTACAGAAACTCACAAAAAGTACCACATAAGTAGGTTCTTTTGAAAAGCAGCAATTGAAAATGCTATATTATTTTATTTGAGTAGGTCAGGTCAAACTTTTTCTAACCATTTCACCTGTAGCGTAGACGAAATAGCTGTTTGCTACGCGCATGCTGTTGCACGCTGTCTACGATTTCGTAGACCTGCTACGCAACGTTGTAGACATATCGTAGCAATGTTAATTTGCCTTTAGCGCGTAGTAGCAGCGTTGGATAAATATGCGCAGAGCTTTACGATACCCCATACATCCAAATCTGTGGAGGCATTTAGAAGTTAATTTAGAATAAACAAGCTCATATACAATTGTACATACCTACATCATGAAAACATAACTCGCCTTTTTTGGGACAACTTTTTTGTAAAAAACGATGTCCGTCCATTAATGAATGTAGGTATGTCAATTTTTAATCTATATTACAAAATATTTAGTTACAATTTCGCGTAAAACCTTATATTTTGCAATGAATTTCCGCAAAGTAACGCCTTATCTTATATTATTATTAATCCTCAATTCTTATTATTAATCACAAAGGCGTATTATTAAACAACGCCTTGTTATAAGTATTCTGACGCATAATATTTCCATTTTCTTTTAATTTTCTAGAGCCACGCAATGTTGTGCTCAGTCAAATGTATAAGTCGCATAATTGGATCTTCTGAGTAAATGAACTGGTTATTTTCTTTTATGTGTGACTGGTTAGCTATTAGAAGTTACATAATGAGGCGTGTTTACTTTCTTGGAATTATATTTATGTCATAAACATAAATATTATGATATAATCACGGATTGTTATGCCTTCTGTTAGTTCAATGATCGAGTAGCCGTGCTAAGTGCAAATAAAAAAGAAATAAACAGGGCTTTTTAAATACTACCCAGACCATACTCGACTTGCTTATTAAACGAAGAGATTGGTTATGATATTCTGTATAACCAGCCCATTTTATTATACGGAATAAAAAACCGCTTTGCTTAATTTTTTTATTAGGTATTTATAAAATTAACGTCTTCGTAATGTGGCATCATAACAGCCACGAGGTTACAAAGGCTCCTAAACTCCTAACCGATTTAGATTTGATTATGTGTCCGTACTTTTATAAGTATAGATTATCTTACTGTAGAAGTTAGTGGTATAAGTATATAATGTATAAGTTAGTGGTAAGAAGCGAACAAGAAACCTTTACCTTGTTAAGTTGTTAGTTTTCGAGTTGGAGCAAAACTAGTTCCAAGCTTTTTTATCTGCTAAATAATCTGATATTTTGTAGAAAGCCTTTCTACAAAGGATATGTTTGGTTTGACAATTTGTTTGTATTTATTTATTGATAACTTTTGCAACTCACTTGGAGTTTTGTTGTAGACGCGTATATGTATAGTGCCCTTTAAAAGATACATTAATCTTGTGTAGCCTAGTTGTGGGGCACAGCGAATTTATTCTTATTACTAGTATTTGAATTATGTATGTCATTATTTTTAGGGAATCGATTGATATGTCTATGAGTGTACAACAAGTTTTCATAAATATATTGACATGGTACTGTTATTATGTTTATTTCTTTGAATTTATTACTTAGGGATTCTCTGGGATTCATATGGCACGAATCTGCAGCATAAATACGGTCTTAATATCTGTAGCATTCCCCCCACTAAAAACAAGCGACAACTCATAATTGCACATGCGCAGGGATATATGCGTAAATTCGTTTTGTTTTACTCATTTGTCCACAAAATACAGTTATCTTGGATTCTTGAACCGAGTATACCTTCATGGTTTGCAGAATAAAACCGTTCTCCCGTTCTTTCTTCAGTAGAGCAGGTACAATGCAATGCATATCCGTGACCGGACGCCATGTCCCGACTATTAATCTGCGCCAACTCATATCGGTCACGCAAAACCTTTCGCTACTCGCGTGTCACGTCAAGACATTACGTACTATTTTTCTTTGTGCTTTTTTGCGCTGTTTCATATTTCTATGAGCTGCAGGATTTTTTTGTAATTTAGCTGTTGTTTTGATGGATTGAGCTTGGTTGTTGGTTAATGGAGAAGTAGGTTGATAGTGGTAGATTACGAATTACATCAGCTAAAGTACGAGTACCTACGGGAAGGACACTAGTACCTACCTACTAGTGTCTCTACTAGAGACATACACATATATCAGTAATCCTTTGCAGCGCTGAGAGATCATTATTCATGCCGTTGTAAAAAATATTGAAAAGCGCGTTCGTAGGTACAAATAATAATAATAAATACAAAGTTAATAATATGCAAAGCTTTCTCTCATCACCATAATATGGGAAAGAAAACCGGCCTTGCATTCTTATGAAATCTATTAAGAACGTACCTACCGTACCGTAAGTAAATATTTAGCTACCCCTTAGATTTAGGTAATTTATGGTTATTGTTTCAGACGCTGCAAGAAGAACTAACTGGAGCAGCGTTCCACCCCCTCGACGATAACCTGCTCATCACACACGGCAAGGGGCATCTCGCGTTTTGGAACCGCCGGAAGGATGGCTTCTTTGAACGCACGGACATTATCAAACCTGTAAGATCGAGAAAACTGTATTTTATTTTCTTAATAGGAAATAAAAAAAAAGTGTTTCACTGGTGCAGCGCGCTCAAATGATGATTTTGCCGCGCATTTAAGTACCTACTAGAGTTGGAGTAAAACTTTAACATGAAAATAATAAAGCGATGTGATAACCAGTAACGTTCCGAAAATGTAGGTATCGAAACTTCTTTTGAAAACCGGAAATGTTTTAAGAGATAAAGATTTTTTTTGTTTGCCAAACATGTCTTTTTCTTAATCTTTAGGTATTATTAAATACATTTTAGGAGCAATACCTACTTACAATACTTTTCCGCATTTAAAGCTGTATTAGCTGAATGTGTTGGTAGCGTGTGTTTGTAACATTATCTCGTCTGTTTCTGTTATAAAATAATATTTTCAGCCTTCTCGCGCTCACGTGACAGCGCTCCAGTTCGAGCAAGACGGCGATGTGGTGACTGCTGATAGTGATGGGTTCATCACAATTTATAGCGTGGACAGTGACGGCGCATACTTTGTCCGAATGGAATTTGAAGTAAGTAAACCGGTAGATGTACCTACCCTTAGGAACGTGGTAGGTGTAATCAACATTTTGTTCATTATGCATACTTGCATACATTTGGTTATATATTGTGTTTTTATTTCAGGCTCATATCAAAGGCATAAGTTCCCTTGTCATGTTGTCAGAAGGCACATTGATATCTGGCGGAGAAAAGGACAGAAAAATAGCAGCTTGGGACTCATTACAAAATTACAAAAGAATCACAGAAACTAAGGTACCATTGATTTTGTTTTGTTACACATGTTTTAAAAAGAAATGGTTATAGTCGATCTTAAAGTAAGCTAAAAATTTTGTCAAAAAACCAGAACAAAAAAAATCATATACGTACTTGGAGTCTGGGTAAAGAAATAATTATTGATAATATTTATTGAATCAATGATCTCAAATTGACAAGTTCTATAAAATATGTTTAAAAATCAAGAACAAAGTTAATTTTACGTTATGTGCTGCGGGTTTTTTTTACTTTTTTGCAGATAATTAAAAAATCGAGAAGAATGTGGTTAAAATAATAAAAATCTTTTTCTTAGCTTCCCGAATCAGCTGGTGGTGTTCGTAGCATCTACCCACAAAGGCCAGGAAGAAATGATGGTAATTTGTACGTTGGTACTACACGAAACCATATCTTGGAGGGCTCTCTTCAACGAAGATTTAACCAGGTTAACTTTGAAATCATTATCAATTTTACTACAAGCCAGCAGCGTCTTGGGGACGCTTCCGACTGGTATTGATATGGATCTGTTGTCCTGTAGACTGTCTGCAACAGTCTGCAGTTAGCTTAATTGTTTCAATTGTAAATACTAGTTCTAATTTGTTTTTATTATTGAATTGTAATTTTCTTTGATTTAAAAAAAAAAATTGCTGTTCATCTATGACTAATTCATTACGAATGCAAGCTACAAACCTTATTTAAATTAGAAGAACACCAACGTTTCATCGCATAACGAGGGACTTCTTCAGGGTGAGTGCGGTTCGAGTCCCTCGTTAAGGGATGATACGTTGCTGTGCTTCCAACACAAATAAGATTCACTATCAATTTCTTAAAACATTCTGTGTTTCCTCATTATCATCATCACCCGTAGCCGAATGCATCACTGCTGGATATCCACGACTTCAGTAGTTATTAATAAAGGGCAATTTCAGGTACTCTTCGGACATCACAAGCAACTTATGGGTCTCGCTGTTCATCCTGATGATGAAATGTTTGCGACTGCTGGACATGACAAAAATATAGCTTTGTGGAAAGGACATAAATTGGTGTTTGCTACTCAGGTACGCACAATGTAACAGAAGAACACGAAGTAAGAAAAACTCTGCCTACTGCAAAGCAAATAATACGAGTAAATCACATTTAACGTGGTTGCAGTCAATGTGTGAACTTAGTAATAGATGTAAAAATTGTAAGAATTTATTTATATATCTCATAAATGTGAATTTATGAGATATATAAATAAATTAAAATCCCGCCTAAGTCGTGAGACTTAGGCGGGATTTGAACCCGCAACCTTCCACTTTGTACAGGATTGCGTAGCCATATACCCCACCAAGTTCCCTAAGTGTGTATTAGCACTATAAAGAGGATGAGGGATCTTTCACCAGAGCCAATTTTGTAAACAGACTGTCATCATTTGAAATATGTTTTTTTTTGTTACCTCTTTAATTAAGCTTTGTTTGTATTATTAAGTATGTGTTGTGGATGTTTAAGTCTGTTTATAAAATAAATATATTTTATTCTTAAAAACAAAAAACCTTTGATGTAAAGATGTTCCGTTTTTACAGGTGGGATACGAATGCGTATCTTTAGCCTGGCATCCAGGAGGTGGTGCCTTGGCTGCCGGAAGCACTGAGGGGCATCTGGTGGTTCTAAACGCAGATGCAGGAGCTCATGTCGCGACTCTCCGAGTGTGTGGCTCCCCACTAAATTGCTTGTCCTATAATTCTGGTACAATGAAATTATTATCCTTATAAGTAATACTGGACAATTAATTCATGAAACATTATCTAGCCCCAAACTAAGCAAAACTTAATCTGCACACTTAACTTAATCTTACAATTAAGTATTCCAAACAGTTGTTCTTAAATTCCGTGAATAATTCTTACTTAAAGTTCGTGACGGTAGCTTTTTTTGCATAATGTTACGTTGGTCAAAATCCAATATTTTTTTTTCAGCTGGAGATTTCTTAGCTATTGGATCTCAAAATGGAAGCATCTACCTCTTCCGGGTATCACGAGACGGCTTCTCTTACAAGAAGTCTAACAAGATAAGAGGCGCTCAGCCTCTGATGCAGTTGGATTGGAGTCTGGACGGAAATTATCTGCAAACTGTTACAGCCGATTATGATCTAGCTTTCTGTAAGTTAAACTCCGAGATTACAAAATATTTAATAGACCTTCCTTTGCTGTAAAGAGTTTTGGTTTAAAAATTATTTTTTGCAGGGGATATCAAATCACTATCTCCTGAAAAGAGTCCGATCGCTATGAAAGATGTTAAGTGGTCAACTTACAACTCTACCGTTGGATTCCTTGTCTCAGGTATACTTTAAAAAATTACAAATTACTTTGCTATCTAAATAAGTAGCAAAAATATCGTTTAAAAAAATTATCTAACGTGTTAAAATTATCGTTCTCTTCTCAGGAATGTGGAACAACCGGTTCTACCCAATGACAACTCTGATAGCCACTGCCAGTCGTTCTGCTGCTCACGATCTTCTCATTTGCGGAGACACAGATGGATACTTGCGATTGTTCAGGTACTTAGTTAAGCCTCCGATATAAGATTCTGATTTATTCTATATAAGACAATTTTTAATATAAGTATTATTTTTGACGTGTAAGGAATGAATTATTATTTTATACCTACTTACTCATTACATTTTCCATAGCTTTAATGCCAAAAATTCAAGTATACCTACTTAATTACAGGTACCCTTGCGCCAGTCCCAAAGCTGAATACAATGAAATGAAGACCTACAGCGGTACCGTCAACAACGCACGTTTCCTTTTTAACGACCGGTGCATGGTCAGCTCCGGTGGATCCGACGCCGCTCTCATGCTGTGGGAGCTGGTGGATGAATAGCATCACGAAGCGCCGGGGCTCCGACCACCCATGGTGTACGTAGCGCCTCCGACGCCGTCGCCTCCGCCCCTCGCGCTCATCTCACACCCCACTTTCCGAGTTATGGACTTTGATGAACTCGATTGAAGGAATTCAAATGAAACTGGGGTTTAAATTTATCGGAGATTTTGCGTCTTAATGATGCATTGAGTTTAAATTGGATCTTCTAAAAAGATCTGAAAATTTACCAGAACACGACAAAACACTTTGGTGATAGGTACCTATCTGAAATGACGATAAACTGTATCGATGTGAATTTCTCGTAATAACACACACAGTAGCCCTATTTTCTTCCAATAGCCGGTACTAGGTTACCTATAGATATTTCTTTTCGGCAATGTCATTACTTAATTGAAAATTGCATCCAATAAATTATAAAATTAGATTGTAATTAAATTGTGAGAGCTCGTTAGGTCTATAGCAGTCACTGCCATTATTCATCTAGCCTTGGTAAAATAAAAGTTGTTACATTTATTGTAACCATCTTCAGGTATTAACTAGCGATATAGGAAATTGTATCTATGGATGAGCATGTTGCAATAATATTTACCTACCAACTTGGCTTGGAAACACGCTTTAATAAAAATTTTGTACCTAGCATGCTACGTAGCAAACTAAGCTTCTAAGCACATTAGTGCAAGTGAACTTTGATCAAAATTAATATCCATAATCTTGTGAGATATAAATTTGAAGAAAATATCAAAGGCAGTAGGTACACAGTACCTACATAATAGCTTTTTGTAATACTTATTACAATAAAAATCTAGAGATAATTTTAATAGGTTGTTACCTTTAAATAACGTGGCAGGCCACTTTTATGTACTTACTCAATTTATCACATAGTTATATAAATAAAATAAGCACACATTTTTCTTAAAGTCCGTAGGTGTTTTAGGTATACACCGCCACCGCGGCGGAGAGGTTTTTATAAGTACCTACCCTAGATCTTTTAAAATTTTATCAAAATGTTAATATTTTGCAAGGGACCATGGAAAAACACAAATCTTATTTTATTGGCAGGGACACTGAATCCAGATTAAACAACTTAGAAATTTTTCACAAATAACTTAGGTAAGTACCGAAGCATACTGACTACCTACATGAAAATAAATGTTTAACAATATTAAAGTTACTTATCAATGAGTCAATAATGTCCGTTCTATGAAATCTAGTCTTGAAATCTTAATAAACGATAACTATAATTTGATTCTTTCATTTTCGGACATCGATCAAAGTATTTGATTTTATCTGATTGAATCCCTTCCCTTCTGAGCGGAATAGCATGAGTGATGACGTCATCTCAATCCCTTTTTCTCATTCAATCTTTGAGTACGCAGTTTTTAAAGTAACGATATAGAGTTGCAAAAACACGATAGGTAGGTACCTACATATTTTTTCAAAAATCTTTTCACAAAGTCGATAGGTACTCTGTTTTTTATGGTTTTCATGTTCCCTAGCGCATCTCTAGTGATTAATTTGACATAGACAATTTGACATTCTGTTCTAGTGTTCTGAAATAACAAATCGTTATGTGAATGTGGTTTGGGTTTGGATGATGGCGATGTTGAACATCTTCTTTTTGCCTGTTCTAGACATAACTTATTATCCCATCATGATAATAGGCCTCCTGAAATCCCTCGTCCCCTCTCTTCAAAAACTCTTCCTCCTTCAAAGTTTTCTCCTTATGTGTAGGTACCTATCTAAACTTTGTAGATTTATTTCTGTAAATAATATAAAATGGTAATTTTACATCATTGTATAGTATTTAGTTTCTTCATGTTATGAATGTTAGTTTATTGTACCTAATCAATCTTTAATGACAGTTTATTTTAATACATTTTTAGATAACTTGCGTCGTTTTTTTTAATTTGGTTGTATAGGGTTTCTTTTGTAAATAATGAACTTGATTATGATTAAATTATCCTCTTTTTATTTTGTCTAATTCTAACTCAACCTCCATACAAATCATATTCGTTCACAAAATTAATGCGCAATTGAAAACTGACATTGGCAGAATTGTGTCAAATCATGATCCAGAGCCAAAGATAAAAAAAGAAGAAGAAGAAAATAACAAACCAGTCAGCAGCTGTCTGCCGGTTGGTCGATTGACAGCGGAACAAGCGAACGAAAAATTTGCGTGATTTTTTCAGTTTTTAGTTATTTACAAAGAAAATTCATTTGGTTTAGTTAGAATTAACTTATTTAGTTTCCAAATTCTTTATTTTTTTTATTTTAGTAGGTACCTAGGTACTATTTTAATATATATATAGTTTATCCCGTGACCGCTCGTGTCCGTGTCCGTCATGGACATGGACGGGAGTAGTCCCGTCCCCCCCATCCCCCCGGAACCCCCTGATCCTAGGGATTCAAAAGGGACCAAGAGAAGGATTGAGGCTGACTCCTGCAGGTCGATGGCTGATAGCCAGGCCGCCGTCCCTGCGAAAAAATCTACCGCCAACCTTACGGTACCGTCTTTACAGACAGTATACACTCACCCATCCATTGTGGTGGGCGCTAATAATCTGTCCTATTCCTTGAATCCTCAATTCTCCCAATGTCGAAGATGGTCGCATCGATCCCAACCTACAACGTTACACGCATGGGACTGGTTCGCCAGGTCCCTACTGACCTACCTATGCAGGAGTTCGTAGAGGACACGGTTGTTCCCACTGGATGCGGAATAATATTAAAAGCACGACGCTTAAACCGAAAAGTTTTGGATGAAGGCAAAGCTACATGGATTCCAACTCAAACAGTTGTTGTAACATTTAAAGGTCAGTCCCTACCACCTAGAATATTCCTATACTATAACTCCTTGCCAGTAGAATTATACACCTACCCCACGATCCAGTGTCACTCATGCTGCAGGTATGGTCACACGAAAATGCAATGCAGATCACACCCACGGTGTTTCAGGTGTTCTAAAGAACACCCTGGAGACAGCTGCGACATTCCTGAGGTGGAAGCCTTTTGTCTGCACTGTTCAGGGCGGCATTTTGCTACCAGCAAAGTTTGCCCGGAGCAAGTGAGGCAACGTTCCATCAAGGCTGTTATGGCGCAAAATTGTATTTCTTATGAGGAGGCTTCTACCCGATTCCCAAGAGTTTCACGCCCTTATACCGAAGTTGCTCAAGACCAATTATTCTCCCAAGACCTTTTCTCCCAATCTCCCCCACAATCCTCTCGAAGACCTGTCCCACAACCTACGCGATCGTATGTTAAAACTGTTTACGCCTCCCCAAAACCTTCTTTCTCACCAGTTAGGACCTACGATAAGGTCGCCCATAGAGATATTGTTTCTACGCCGACCTCTTTGGAGCCTAATGGTTGTGCACTCAACCAACCTTCCCAAAATAATAACATGTTAGAAACTCTTTTAAATTTAATCATAAACATAATTGTTACGAATTCACTTCCTTTACCGAACAACGTTGCTTCAAAATTGTCACAACTTATATCCATAACCTCCCAGAATGAATCTTCTGACTGTTCTGCAATGGAACTGTCAAAGCATACGAGCCAAACGTCATGAACTCACACACTTAATTAATACGTATAGCCCGTCAGTAATTGCCGTCTCGGAGACATGGTTGAAGCCTGGTTCCCATTTCCGGATATCAGGGTTCTCTTGTCTTAGAGCGGACAGAGCTGACGGGCATGCCGGGAGCGCTCTATTAGTACGGCGTTCCCTTTCCTTCTCTCAAATCACCCTACCGTCCCTCCCCGTTGACATCAACGCTGTTGGTGTCAAGTCCTTTGGTATATCTTTTATATCTGTATATATTCCTCATCCCAACTCCACTATGATTTCGGATATCCTTCTTCTCTTCTCTTCCATTCCTTCTCCTAAGGTAATCATGGGAGATTTTAATGGGCATAACACTGTCTGGGGTCACAGTCACTCTGATTTGTTTGGTCTTTCCCTTCTAGAAATTATTGATGAAGCTAACCTCTGCATTCTTAATGATGGGTCACCTACCCGCAGGGTTCTTCCCAATCAAAATCCTAAAAGCGCTATTGATCTCTCCCTCTGTTCTTCATCACTTGTTCCTGATATTTTGTGGCAAGTCTTATCTCACACATTTGGTAGCGACCACTTTCCTATAGTTCTCTCCATTAATAACTCTAATAGCGTCACTCCACTTCGTAACCCCATTCCATGTTCAAAATATATCACTACTCATGCTGACTGGTCATCTTACTCATCTTCGCTGGATTCTAGTTTGGAATCTTTTTCTATATCTGAAGATTTCCCTGCTTCTTCCTATAGTGAATTTGTCGACTGTATCATTGCATGTGCAGACCGCCATGTCCCCATAAAAAAGACCTCCCGTGATTTTAAGGTTTCCACCCCATGGTGGGATTCAGAATGCACAGCGGCGATTGCTGAGCGTAAGTCGGCTGAGAACGCTTATTGTCGTTCTATGACCATGGAAAATTATTTGAGTTATCAAAAATCAGCGGCAAAATTTAGAAAGTTGTGTTTTAAAAAGAAAAAGCAAGGCTGGATAAGCTTTTGTGAAAGCCTATCTCCTAGATCTCCTTCATCACTTGTATGGAGGCAAATAAGGCGCTTTAGAGGGTCTTGTGCAATTGATAATCTGACAGCTAATGATCCCTCTTCTTGGTTGGAGGCCTTTTCAGATAAACTTGCTCCCCCTTCTGCCCCTTCTTTGAATTCTATTCCATCCCCCCCTTCTTTTCTTCCTTCCACTAACGGCTTAGACGCCGCTTTTTCTTTTAATGAACTGACTCTTGCTCTTGACGGACTGACAGACTCTTCCCCTGGCATAGATAAAATCCCTTATTCTTTTCTTGTTAAAGCTTCCACCGAATCTAAACAGGTATACCTGTCTCTAGTTAACAAATTTTTTGATATTGGTGTTATACCGGATCAGTGGAAGTCCCAAATTATTGTACCTATCCTCAAACCTGGCAAAGATCCCTCGGATCCATCCAGTCGTAGGCCCATAGCGTTGTCGTCAGTTATGGCCAAAGTGGCGGAACAGATGGTCAATCGCCGCCTACAATGGTGGTCTGAAAATGGATCTATCCTCTCTAAAACTCAGTTTGGTTTTAGAAAAGGCATGGGAACTCTAGATAACCTTAGTTTATTAATTTCAGATATACATATAGCTTTCAAAGAAAAAAAATACCTCGTAGCTATATTCCTCGACATTGCTGCTGCGTATGATAGCGTCCAACTTCCGCTACTTATGAGGAAGCTTCATCAACTTGGTGTTCCCGAGAAGCTGGTCCGATTTATTGGTAACCTTCTATTGGAAAGATCAGTGGTCATTAAATCTTGCCATGGGCTCCTTCCACCTAGGTTAGTCTGGAAGGGTTTACCTCAGGGCTCTGTCTTAAGTCCTCTACTATATAGCCTTTATACATATGATCTTGACCAGACTGTTGATTCTTTCTGTAATGTATTACAATATGCTGATGACCTAACTCTCTACATATCATCTTCTTCCCTTGATGAGGCAAGTACCCGAATCAATTCAGCTCTATCATACCTCAATGACTGGCTTATAGATCATGGTCTGTCTCTGTCTGCGGCAAAAAGTTCTGCTGTCATCTTCACTAAAAAACGAATAGTCCCGCCTGTAAATATTTTTATTAATGGTGACACTGTCCCTATAGCCAGTCATGCAAAATTTTTAGGCATAACGTTGGACTCTAAAATGACGGGTTTTCAACATTTTATTTCAATTGCCCAAAAATGTGAAAAAAATACAAATATACTCCGGTCTCTATCCGGTGTGTGGTGGGGCTCTCACCCATACACCCAGAAATTGTTATATAATGCGATAGTAAGGAGTCATTTTGATTATGGCTCCTTCCTTCTTAGCATGTGCAACAAAGTAGGTTTTGACAAAATTGACAAAATCCAATATAAATGTTTACGTATAATAATTGGTGCCATGAAGTCTTCGCCTATAAATGCTATGCAGGTTGAGTGTGGCGAACCTCCATTATTTTTGCGCCGACAACTTCTTTCCGATAGATTTTTATTCAAACTAGCTCAAAACTCTAATCACCCTCTCCTCCCAAAACTAAACCATCTTCTTAGTTTATTCCGATATACTGAGAAAATTCCCTGTCTACTCCGTAGCTTCAAAAAATTTTCAGAATTTCCATATCCTGTTATGCAGTTTCCAACTAACCCTTTATATTCCACTCCTTATGATGCCCTGGTTTTCCGCCCACAGGTTTTATTGCATTTTGGTATATTTAAGAATTCTGTTGATGCGAGAGGAATATTTAATTCGGAAGTTGATACAAAATTTTGTGGGTGGCACTCTATTTTTACTGACGCGTCTAAGTTATCAACAGATAGTGAGGTTGGTGCAGCGGTTTGGATGCCTTTTACAAATATTACGCTAAGTTTTAAATGCCCTTCTTACTCGTCGGTTTTTACTGGTGAGGCTGTTGCTATATTACAAGCTATTCTGTTTGTTAAATCACATAAGTTAAACAAATCTATAATTTTCTCTGATTCTAGAAGTTGCCTCCAATCAATTATTTCTAATCCTTTTGGAGACATATCACGATTCCCTCTGGTTCTTCAAATTCGTCAGGCCCTTTATGAGTGCAATAATCTCTGCATTGATGTAGTTCTTGCCTGGGTCCCAGGTCATTCTGGAATTCCGGGTAATGAATCTGCTGATTCTTGTGCGAAAGCAGCGGTACAGTTAGGTTCGCTTGAGCATTTCCATTCATTCTGCCACGACTTATGCCTCCTTCCTAAAACTTATCTCCAGAAATCTTGGACAGACCTCTGGAATGCCTCAAAACTTGTTAAAGGCAAGTATTATGCCGATGTCCAGCCGGACATCCCTCGATCTCCGTGGTTTTTTAAGTTTCGAAAATTTAATAAAACTACCACCTCGACAATTTGCAGGCTAAGGCTAGGTCATTCTTGCACTCCTGTCTTCCTGGCGAGACTTCGGATCAGGGACCATTCCTTATGTGAGTGTGGCTTAGATGAAGGTCACGTGGACCACATTTTTTTCAGTTGCCCTATTGTTTCTATTTCTTTATACGATTCCCTTCCCCCTGAAGTCCCCCTTCCAACTTCTATGAAATGTATTTTATCTCTATGCTTTTCCCCTAAAATTAACTATGCCATTTGTAAATTTGTATATAATAATGATATAAAGTTGTAATTAGTAGTAGTAGTAGCTCCTTTGTGTTTATTTATTGTAAATTTAATTATTTTGCAGTTTTGAGTTATTGTAGCACTGCTTCCTTTTGTTCTGTTTTGTAGTTATTAGGTGTTTTTTTTTTTGTTTGGTATGAATGTTTTTCTTTTATAAATACTAATAAGTTTTTAATGTACCTTAATAAAAAGTGCAATTCATAAAGCTTGTGATGCTGTCATGAGACGGACATTGGCGAAATTGCGACAACCCAGTCGCAGAAGCCATCTGACAAGAAGAAGAAGAAGAAGAAGCTGTCTGCCAGTAAATGTCAGCTCAGCTGTTTTTTATACAAAACAACACGCAAACCAAACGTGTTAGAACAATACATTTTTCTTTTCTAGAAATAAAAATCTAGTTTTTGTCAAGTCATGACAAAACCTCGCCCTTGCGGCTGTAAAGGCTGCCGAACTTGCCTTGTATGTGAAACTCAGTACGGTGCAGATAAGTTGAAACTGCAGGTTGAACTCGACAAAGCCAAAGGTTATGTTTACTGTCCATTCTGCAATAAAGCTTGGAGAGGCTGGGACTTAGATGTCTACAAGCAGCATCCGAACCATGAAGGCGACTCTATTGACTACCCCGGAGTGTTCATCCAACTGGATTTTATATCACAGGAAGAGGAAGACGAACTTATGAAACACCTTGACGAAATGCCCTGGGACATCTCTCAAAGCGGCCGCCGAAAGCAAAACTTCGGTCCTAAAACCAATTTCAAAAAGCAGAAGGTAGTTCCCGGCAACTTCGACGGATTTCCGGCGTTTTCTAAGTATTTGCAAGACAGATTTGAAACTGTCGATTTGTTGAAAGACTACTGTGTTATTGAGCAATGTTCCTTAGAGTATGACCCTTATAAAGGGGCTTCGATTGACCCTCATATTGATGACTGCTGGATTTGGGGTGAGAGGATAGTGACTGTCAGCTGTTTGACTAATTCTGTACTTACAATGACTCCGTACTTGGGAAGTAGAATGAGATACAACCTTGCAAGTGCAGAAGAATATTTACCAGTAGTAGATACTGATGGTCATTTCATTACAAGTCATGATGAGAAAGGAAATACGGCGCTTGAAGCTTGTAAGCCACAGGAGTTATTGGATGTTATTGTTCGAATACCAATGCCAAGGTAAGGTTCTTATGCTAGAATAAGTTATTTTTATCCATATTTCATGAGCTAGTACAAAGTTTTAATTATACGAAAATCTAGTTTTTAAGTCCATTTGCTGAGTGCTAAACATAATTCAAAATTCAAAATTAAAAGTGCTTTATTTCCTTTAGACCTTACAGGACTCTTGGACATGTCACAAAATTCAAATTACATGTATCTACAGTTCTTTGTCTCTATTTTCAGGCGATCTCTGCTTGTCATCTATGGTGAGCCTCGCTACCACTGGGAGCATGCAGTTATGCGAGAAGACATTACATCCAGAAGAGTTTGTATAGCATACCGAGAGTTCACCCCTCCATACTTGCCTAATGGAATTCATCATGACAAGGGTGAGGAGGTCATAAAAAGGTCTAAACTTTTCTGGAACCATAGAGAAAGATATAATGTTGGTTTTGATAATGATAAACGGTATGGAGAAACTACCTTGTAAAAGTATCTTATAAGTATTACCTATATTGATAAAAGCAATAACAAATTATTTATTATATGTAGATGTGATACACAAATATTATTGTTATTTTTTATGATTGTCATTACCACATTGCTGTCCCTCTATTTACTGTAGACTATTTACTGTACCTGAATGTTTCCTTGGTAAAGGAAACTTGAATATTACTATAGTCCATTTCACTTATGAACCGCCCTGAAGGGTCACTTTTTCTTAGTTTCATGTGTAATGAATTGACTTAGGACTGAAATAATTTTGGAACAATAAAATATAGATAACATTTATTAGATGTAAAATATGATTTTCTTATTAGTCAATTTATATTATGTGCATAAGCAAACTTTTCTGGAACGGTTCCTTTGTGAAATGGACTATATCGAATGACAGCATTGAGCTGTAGTTATACAAGATAAACCCACATACACACACATAACCTCTTTCTATTCTAGGTCAGTCTAAAAGGAACTTGTAAAGACAATGTTTATCATGGTACATAGCCTGATAAAGTTTTCTTAAAAGCTGATATGAATGGGACCATGATTAAGGATTACCTACGTGTTTAGCTTTTACCAAATGGTACAGAAGACAGACAAAACATACACTAAGTAATTCTTTGCGTCGAAAATTATCTAAATAGGAGTGACTTTCGAAGGAAACGAGGAATCACAATTCATGACAGCTCATCAATAAAACACCACACCTAATTTAAGTTTTTAATAAACAAAATAATGATCTATGTTTTTAATATTTACAACTAGGTATGTTGCTTAATAAACGAAAATATTATCTTCGTCTACTTATAATAAAAGGATCAATCAATCATTATCAAATGCTAAGTAGGCTTTTATATCAAGTGGATTGCTAACGAAAGTGATCTGCTTCTAACAATTGACGGTGTAAGGTTACGTTCCTACATCACTAGTATTATATACCTTGCTATATCTACTACCACAGCCATACTAAATAATTGTTTATAAAGTTTACCTATTCTTATTATTTGCCCTCATGAATCGTTGCTTAGATAATGGCTATTCAAACCTAAAAGATGAAGTGCAGGCTAGTATTTAACAAACCATGAAAAAGCCTCTACCAGAAAAACGCGGCCAGCGGTGGCGGCCAGTACTATAAGCAATTTGAAAATTGTACTGGCAAGTTTTTTTATGAAAAGCGTAATTCCATAGCCTGTTCTTTCTTTGTTTAAATCGAGGACTGAAGACTCATAGGTACTATTTGTTTTAGTTCGTTTCAAACGCAATTCTTTAATATGCCTTTTAACGCATTCCTACCCAGCCTAGGCGGTGTGACCCGCAGGAGCGTGCCGCAGCTGGAGAGATCTGCTGTTGGACATGTGCGTCATGGTCTATGAAGTGCAAGGGCCGTAGTATACCTGTGCCAAAGCAAAATTTTGATGTGGTGGAAAATTCTTCAAAATACAATCTTCGCTCTACGTTTCAAACGGAATACATGAAGACAAATCAAAAAAGTTGTAGAATCTCTGAAGGTTCCACAACCTACGCGTTACTGGAGGTCTGGTGCTCAATAACCACGTGGTCTTTCATAGCCTCTTCGGCCTCTCTTGCGAGTATAAACTGCTCCTTGATCTTCCATTGCATGAGAGTCTTCTCACTCTTGCTCTTTCGAATGCAGCGGGCGAGAAGGAGCGCGAATATTATACCGAGCAACTGAAAAAGAAAGTGCATAAACTTATGTCGTATAAAACCACAATTGGTTAAATGTGCGGTTAACAGTGACTTAAGCTCGTCGTCCCCTAAATTTTAATAGAAGACTTTTAAGGCTGCCTGCATATTATGCATAAATATGCATGATATAATCTATTTAGGACAGCATAAATATGCTGTCCTAAATAGATAGATACCTAGATAGATAGTTCATTTATTCTTTCAAAAATTAGTCACATAAATTGGTTAGCAATGCCTTAAAGCCTATGTTAGGTTTGTCTAAGCACTGGGTTCTCTTCATTTTTCAGTAGATTTTTTTATGTAGTTTAACATAGTACCTACAATAAAATTGGCTAAATATTGTAAGTAAGTCGTTTATACATAAATATATAAATAATCCTAAATCTTATACAAAATGCAAAGATTAGTCTAAACACACTCATATGTACATTGGTTAGTTATTATTAGGTATGCATTTACTTATCTACGACCGGAATGTTGCTAAAAGTTCATTCATTTAGCGTGAAGCTAGCCGCTTATCACCGCATATAGCAATCATGTACAGGGTACAGGGTACTCCAATTCAGCTTAGAGTTTTTGCTAGATTTTTTTTTATTAAAATACTTTTAATGTTTTTAATATTAACCTTATTTTAATTTATATAGGTAGTTCGTTAATGAGATGGGGAATTAGATATTGGGACGTTCTTTAGCCGTAGATGTTACTAAATTTGGGTTTTATCAAAACAATTTGTTAACATTTTACGCGTGATGCTCCTAGTGGTGATCGAGTGATTTATTGGAGTAAGGATGTCTGTGCGGAAGTATTGTTCGATAAGTAGGTTAAGTTTGACCTTTTTATGTATAGGTATAATACCAAAATAATCAAAAAGTTCTTCAGGGTATTCTTTATATTTATTTTTAATCTTAAGGCGCTACCCCGACCCAGAATAGCGCCGCCGCCTAGTTTATCTTATTATTACGTTAAACAAAAGAAATTTCTAAAATCCATTGGGCAGTTTGTGATATCTAATAAAAGCTTTTTTTTAATGCCTCTGCAATAGTTTTATTTTGTATAGTTTAGACAGAGATGTGAGCGAAAGTAGAGTTTGGTGGCCAAAAAGAGCAACTTCGCATCTTTGCATAAACTATACAAAATAAAACTATTACAGAGGCATTAAAAAAAGCTTTTGTTAGATATCACAAACTGCCCAATGGATATTAGAAAATTCCTTTGTTTAACGTAATAATAAGATAAACTAGGTGGCGGCGCTGTTCTGGGTCGAGGTAGCGCCTTTACAGGGAGTAGTTTAGAATTCTGTATTGTATATTATAGACCTGATCTAAGTATGTTTTATTGGTACGTCCATAACTAGTAAGACCGTACGACAAAATGCTTTCAACAAGTGCTTTATACATCATCAAGTAGTATGTTAAAAGGAACTTTCCATTTGATTAGGTAGAATTTTGCTAAAACTGCTCTTAACTTATTACAAACTATATTTATGTGTATAAGCCAATTAAATCTATTGTATCATTTTTACATTTTATTTTTTCTGTTTAATACATTTGTTAGTAAAGCTAGTCAAGCAGAGAAAACGTTGTAAGCCCAACATGATACCTAATTATCTATATGTATGTGTTAATACCTACCTGTTTGGAACAGTCTGCAGTTAGCTCAACTGTTTTAATTGTGAATTCATGTTAGAATTTGTTTCTATTCATTAATTGTTTTTTTTTTGTTTTTTGTTTATAATTTATATCCAATTTTAAGTAATTTTAGTGTTGGAAACCAGTCTGAATTTACCCCTTTTCTACCAAATTATAAAATTTATATATAACTACCTACCACTAGATATTCTTGAAATTAGGATGAGAAAAATGATTTATTCACGGTTTGGTAGAGATCGCTCTTGAGCGATGAGACCGCCAATTGTCACATTTTTTGTAGTTTTTATTTTATTTGTTAATTGTTTCGTAAAGTGTGCAATAAATAATTTTCTATCTTTCTGTCTATCTTATATCTTTGGAGCTCTTAAACATGTGGCTAATCTTTGACTCATTAGCATTACGCTTGGTATACCTACTGGTAGACCTAGTAGACCATATCCACGAACATTGGCATTAGCGTCAAGTTAATATCGGCCGTAAAGAAAAGGGACTCACGTTTATAAACATTACGGAGATGCCAAGGACTCCTAAGACAGTAGCATTTTGAATCAACACCTCCACAAGCGCCGTCTGTAAAGGACCATATAGAACAAGTTTTAGTGTATGTTCACGCAGCAGTCCGTTTTAATGTATACGTTTTTGTTTTTATTCGGCGATGGCGGATGTAGTTGGACCTATGAGCGAGTTCACACATATTACTGAATCTGGAATACTGTCATGTGTGTGAACTCGCTCATACAGCTACATCTGCCATTGCCGAATAAATACGTATACGATAAAACGGGCCTGTAAAACGGACTGCTGTGTGAACGTACCCTTAGGTAAATTAGGTACTTAACATTATTAAAGTGATCCTAGGTCAACAAGAATACTTCTTTTTCTATAATCAGAAAGTTGGACAAACCTACGGAAAAAGACTGAGTCTTATTAGTCTTCGTGAAAGTATGATGTACTGCTGAATCAGGTTGAGATCTCGCGAAGGAAGAAAGAACTATAAGTTAAGGCAATGCAACCAATTGCTGCCTCAATGTAACCTTGAATAAATCCTACTACAGCGCACCTTGTCAGTGTCTTGTCTTGTCAGTTAGATTACATGTCAAGGGTATACTCAGCCAAATTCGATGTGAAATGTGTGTAACAAACCGTACATACTCGTACCTACCCTAAAATTCACTCTGGTATCGTGTATTAACTTTATTTTTAAACGCTTTTTTAAATTCCTTGTCGCTTAAGATGTTTCCTTCAATCAACTTTATATCATAAAATTTACGCCTAGCAAGTGAATTTTAGTTCGTTGTAGATTGTTTACACATGCTGAGTGGAGGCCATGTTTCTCTTAAGCCTTGCTGCGCACGAAAAAATAAGCACCTCTTTGTAGGTGGGTACATAGTATTAATTAGTGTCTTACGTTAGTGTGCGGTGTAGTAGATTTAAGGTTTAGGGTAAATAAAATATTTTCTTTCTTTTAAATATTTCGCATCGAATTTAGCTGGAGTATAATATTTATGGCTCATAACACTTCACCTGGCAGCTAGTAGACCACATCCTAGTGCAGAAGACCTCGCCAGTAGTGACGCAGCAACTGGCAGGCAGCACCAATGTCACCTGACTTCCCAACTCATTCTCCTTGGTAACCACGACCGTGCTGTGGTTGCCGGTGAATTCTGCGTTTATGTAGTCCAGGTAGGAATAGAATCCGCAGCAGCCAAGCTGGAAAAAATATTGCATTTGAAAGTGGTTGCAGGGATTATAGGTAACTGCAAGTGCTCAAGGAATGCACGGGTCATAAAATAAGACTTGAATAGAATATAACTTTATTGCACCATCAATACATTTATAAAACAAGAACTAAATACTAATTATATCTAATGTGAGATCTCTTCCAGGCAACCTTTGGATGACAAAATTAATCTTCTCACCCTTCCACTCCAGACACTTGTCCTGGAGACGCACGGGCAATACCACCCTTAGGGAACGTGCCCATTACGTGACCCAGTTCTTACAATTTTTTACCCCCCTCCCCTGGTGACCACCCGTAGTATATGCCAAGATCCCACCTTCCCCCTCTAGTTTTCACGTGATAATTAAAATACAGTTTTCAAAAACTATTTGGAAATAGAAAGTTATAAAACAAATTAGCATAATTTCGTTTTATTAATTCAGCGCTTGCCACGTGACGCCAAGACTGCGTGCATACTTATAGCACAGACCAGTTTATCTTATAGTTAGAAGAAGAAAAAATATTTTCAAGATGAAAAAACTTATATTATGTAAAACCATATTATATTGTAACAGGGCGCAGACCAGGACAGGCAGGGAACTTAATTTACAAAAACAAGTCTTTTTTCTTTATTCACATCTATTTTTCATCTCAATCATCTTCAACAAAGGCGCGAGATCTTCAACAAACTGCCTGCCTAGAGGCACGCGGCTTTCCATAGATAGACCTTCGTTTGAACACAGTCTCACCTGATGGTAAGTGACGATGAGATCGAAGATGTATCACGAAGGTCTAGAAGACACCTATCAATAGTCTTGAAGAGACGAAGGTCTACTACAAAAAAAAATTAGCTTTCGACCAATTTCGAAACATTAGAAAATGTTAATCGTAGGTAGGTAGGTACCTTCTTATAACAAAAATAACTATCGCAGCATATTCAGGGTGCCACGAAACATGTGTACTAAGCCGAAAAGTGGTGATTCTGGACCCCGAGGGAATCAACTTTTGTTCTACGAATAGGAAAAATATCTTAATATGTTTAAATTTTTTCGAAATACTAAAAATCGTAAATATGTACATATATCACACCTTGATCATCGTGGTCCAGAATCACCCGTTTCGGTTTTGTACACATGTTACGTGGCACCCTGTACTTATGACATGACATGTGTGTAGTAATATATAGTTACGTGTCCATCCAAAGGCTGCCTGGAAGAAATCGCTCTTAGTGATAAGGCTGCCCATTGTGCAACTGTTTCTGTGTTTGTGTTTTTCTGTTCTGTTTTTCTCTATCTTGGTGTGCAATAAAGAGTATTTGTATTGTAATTTATCTGCGGAGAAGTATCTACCAGGCTCACACACTTAGCGTCGTTGATCAATATGAGTAAGTAAGTACGTACCAAAGCTTACATGTAGTGTAAGCATGTACTGAGTTAGTACTTACCTTGGTCTGCAAAGTGTCAATTTCAACCTGCACCTCAGGGTCCTGGGTGTACTGCGACATGGGTATGTAGATGTAGTTCCTGATGATATCCTCTTTGAGGGAGAGCGTCAGGATCACCACGACCATCTTCACGATGAGGATCAGGCCGAGGAGTAGAGCATACTGGAATGAGCAAAACAATCGATAGTAGGTATAGTTCAACCTTAATTTATCTTTCTCTCATACCAAGACCTGACGTCAATTAGACTCACTATTTGACGTTAGTAACTAGTCGTGACCGTGACGTCTCCTTTTTCCATACAATTTGGTACAGCGCCTCTAATGTGCGAACAGGGAACTACGCAAATTCCATATAAAAAGGAGATCCACGATCACGTGTCGTTACTAACGTCAAATAGACTCACCTTCTGGTAAAGAAGTTAGGGGGAAAAGAGCTTTTTGGCACGGGCTAAGGCAATGGTAAAGTACCCAGGTAGAGCAATTTTCTAAAGGGTTGTTTATTTTTCCAAACAAGTTCTCATACCAATTTAAATTCTACTAACGATTTTGTAGAATTTGGCACTCCTAAAGCTCTACAATCAAATAGTCTTCGGATCGGATTAGGGTAAAACTAAATTAAATGAAAATCGAGAGGAGCGGGGATGTGTTTTAAACATCCGATAGAACGTCGTTATTCACACATCTCGTCTCCGCTCAGCTTCAGTGGATACCACCGATCGGAGATGTATCATATTTATATGGCGCGTTCGAAGCGGAGATGTGAGCTGTGCCTCGCCGAGATTGAGCTGGGCGGCGGCGGCGGTACAAAGCGGAATGTGGACTGTGCCTCGCAAGCTGGCGACGGCACGCAGCGGAGACGAGATGATGTGAGCGGCGTGCATAAATATCAACAAACATCCAACGCTCGCTGCACGCGACTCAGTTCCACTCTAGCCAGCACACATCTCCGCTTTAGCCAACACACATCTCCGCTCCAGTCTAGCCACTACACATCTCCGTACAGCTTTTGTAGATACACCCTAACTGAAAAACGTCTCTTCTCGGACAACTCCGCACATCTCCGCTTTGGTGGAGTCCGGGCCTAGCACAATCGTAATGACGTGATAGAAATTGAGATCGTGATTAGTTGTTCTGTTTTCAAGAGTAGGCTATCTGTAAGTAGAAGCCTAACTATCTAGTTGAGGCTTTTTAAAGACGTTACCATTGTTTTGCTGTCTCCAAATTGAATGTATCTAAATGTAAACCTACCGTGTTAACCATACAAGTGCTCCTCTTCAAGCTGCCAAAGAATCCAAACAAAGAGACCACCAGCAGCCCGAGTCCGAGGAAAACGCAGAGAACCGACGGTGTTATGAAATGGCCTGTCTTCGCGCTGTCGAAGAAGAATGTGAAGTTGTGGTAGTGGCTGTACACGGTGATGCCTAGCACCACCATCAGGGCTGCTATCACCTGAAAAGGAAAGTCTCCTTTAATTACCTACTTATTGACTTTTAAAAATGGGACCGTGTTAATTTGGTCGAACGTTGATCTTTATGTCTCGCGGACTACTCTCGGAGCATACACGTCAGGAACGCTCGTCAACTTCATTTCAACGTCATTTAATTTTTAACGTCATTTAATTTTCAAGATCCTACTTCTAGGCAAAGTAAGGAGAGTGAGTGACTTAGAGTTTGTAGGCACCTAGGGCCACCGCGGATGCACTAATGTTTAGAGTAATAAAAACAAAATTCCCGGATGTACGTCTTCTCGACCGCCGCGCGCCGTCCATTCTTGTTGATTGTTGGAGGTTTGTTCTGAAGCCTCCCGTGTACTTGGTTCTGTATGAACCTTTTGTGACAATGTTAAACGGTATAACTTCACCATTATCACAGCAGTTACCTTGCTGTGCACGTGTGGGTAGGAATGCGTTCTGCGATTCCCCTTTTATTTTAGGTAGGTGCATAAATATATTCTCCTTCAACCTGAGGTTTGAAACCTCAAGTGCCTGCAATTAACCAGTAACCGTAACCTTACTTTTACTTAACCGTAAGGCGGTAGCAAAGGCATGTAGTACTTTCCTAAATGAGCCCTTTCCCGAGGAGCTCATTACTCTCAATCTCGGAATACGTTCCTTTTAAAGGCGTATGAAGAGGAGACATTTTACAAGTCTCCTTGGTAAAAGAAGACATTTTAGATAGGTACACAACAAAGCAGAGCTATTAAAGCCGTAGTAAAAATAGATGGAAATATAAAACAACAACTGGGAAAGTCATACCAAACATAATTGTTTTGCTCTAAATGTTAGTTATAAGGTGACATAAACAAGGCAGTTGTTCAAGTGGATTTAATAATCCTTCGCAAAATGTAGAACAGATAATGCTATCAGCCGTTTTTATTGTTTTATGTGATGGTTTGTTGTCACAGCAATGTGACACCAATTGACCTCAAAGATGTACCTACCTACCTTTTCATATGTTTACTTAGACCAGCTTTGACCATTTTATCTGATCGATGGTCGACGTTAGTCCAACTATGGCCTTCGTAATATCTAATCTATATGTATCTCAATTTCTTTCCTAGGCCTGTGTTTCTTCGCCAAGCTAAGTACATGCCTATAGCTTATTTGTTTCATAAACGTAGCATTTTTAAATCTATACGCAATGGCGTATAACACATTTCAAACTTGCTCTAGATTCTGACCGGGGTTATACACGCCTTATAAAATATATGAATTTTATATAAATAAACTTACCATGAACATAGCCGTGATAGTCAACAAAAGAAATCTTATAGACTTCATGTTGTACTCCGACTCCGTTTTATTAATCTTCATTTTCTGGCTGCTAGGCGCCAGATCCGCCATTTTTGATTTCTAAACAACAACACTGGATATAAAGTTACTCGTAGAACAACATGAATGCGCAAAAGCTAACGGATATCTGGGAGATAAGGCTTGGATAACGAAAAGATAAATATTTAAGGCTGGGTTTTGTTGATCCAGTATTTCAGGCGAGTAATCAAGTTGAAATTAAAAAAAAGCTAAGAATTATATTTAGGCAATGGAACTACCTATACTCGAGTCATTTTCAAGATCCAATGTTTGTAAACTACTCACAACACAAAAATGCAAAACTCTCTTTTTGGCATCAACGTAAAAAATAATTTTCAGCATTGTTCTTTACAGGAATGAGCTCAAACCGACAAGTAGTGCAAATTTTGTGTTTTTTTAAACATAAGTAGGTAATTTTGATGTAAACATATAAAAATATAATAACCTACGTCTGTTTTAGCAGAGTCTTGAACTTGAATGACGTAGATTAGGTAAGTATGGATTATTCATTAGTTATTGCAGTTTTTGTTTACTCAAATGGTAATGAATGGTTAGCAATATTCAATAACCTGAGCTTGTTAATACTAATAACCATAACATTGTTCTTTGCCAATCTTTGTTATGTTTAATGAAATCATTTCAAATTATATGTTTACATTTCTATGGCATTCACTGTCATGTACTAATGGATTCTAGATGAAGATTCTGCTGTAGTAGATTAAGCTGCAACGATCTATGACCCTACAAAACACAAAAAAAAAAAATTGTGAAGACTTTTGTGGCATTATCCAAACAGATCACTAGAAAACCAGAAATTAAACTAACCTTTTTTACGCCTTTCCTCATCTGACTTTAAATATGACTAAACAACTGTATCTGTGAATTAAAGCCTTAAAAACAGGTAGATAGGTAGGTACTTACCGGAGGTAGAGGCTTCGGATAAATATTGTACATGAACGGCGAAAGTCCCCAGGGTACAAACATTGTACAAATGCGGTGTTTTTCAGTTAACACTTGAACTCAATGCCCTTTAGAATCGATCACTGGTAACCATGGAAACCTGATATCAACAACTCATAAATCAAATTATTTACACTTAATTAATTATTTACAAACATACTACGTTGCATGTTAGGTAAATTTTTACTAAGCTCTAACAATAACGTTTTCAAAGATTTTGCAATTCGGTGTGTAGAATACTAAGTTCTCTCAAAATCTAAAATATAACATGTTGCACATATGCGGTAAAAAAATCACCAGGTAGTTATGACTTGAATTTAACGATAAAATAATGTTTTATATTTCATTGTCATATAAAATAAATTCTCAGTTGAATAAATAATCATTGAAAACAACTGCAAAATAAAAATCATGACTAGAAATCATGGTCAAATTGAAAAATAATGTTTGAAAACGCACCGCCAATCAAACCAAATCAAGGGTTAGTTAAAACAAACTATGAAAACGCACTGGAAATAATAAGTCACTCAAAAATAGTAAGATTCACGTGTAAACAACAAACGTATGCCCAAGCTACTACCTGTTTTAGAGCCTTCCTACCTCACGGCTATTTGGTATGTAAATGCTCTACCAAGGTGATCTTGCGTGCTCGGAATCTTATGGACATTTTTTCTGGTATCATTTTGGAGACGACGACGTTGTAAACATCTTGTACTGTCGTGGGCACTCTCCAATTAATCTAAGGTGTTTTGAAAAGGAACAGTCATTTGTTTTTTTAATTAGGAGACAACCTTGTCTCCTATCGCTCCTCATTTGTTTCGTGTTTTTACTTAGTGTTTCACATGCATTTGTTTTTTTGGTCTGAAAAGGAACGAATTTCACATAAACTTACTCATAAATTAACACTTTCATGCCCATGGCCGGCGCCGCGGGGCGGGGCGCGGCTCCCCCTTCGGTTCGCACCGCAGAGGCCGAGCAGTGAATGGGTTATAATCCTGATTTTATTTCTTATGGAGTTTGTCTTCATATTCGTTGTTTTTGAGGTACTATCTATCTAAAGTTCCATCATTTAGGTACCAAATATTGAAAAAAAAGTTATGAAAGCGACTTTGATAAGCATTTATCATTCATTGCTAATCGAGTTGCTCAATGCTGAGGAGGAGCCAAAGGAGGAAATAAATCAAATATAGATTCACAGCAAAGAAGGTAGCCCAAACTATAAAATCGCTCTCCAAAGGTAAATCCCCGGGTCACGATGGTATCAGCGTGGAGCACCTCCAGCATGCAGGTACCCATATCAAAGGGGTGCTAGCTATGTTCTACTCGCTCTGTGTGAGCCACTCATATTTGCCTGCTGATATGATGAAAACGATCGTAGTGCCAGTGGTGAAAGATAAGACTGGAGACCTAGGGGACAAGACGAACTACCGACCCATATCGCTGGCTACCATCATTGCTAAGGTGTTTGACGGTATGCTTAATACACCGTTAGATCAGTACCTCAATCTGCACGACAATCAGTTTGGATTTCGACCTAAGCTGTCTACTGAGAGTGCAATACTGTGTCTTAAGCATACCGTCAGATACTACACAGATCGTGGGACGCCGGTATACGCCTGCTTCCTTGATTCGTCCAAGGCTTTTGATGTGGTAGCTTATGACATACTGTGGAAAAAACTAGATAGCATCAACTTACCACCTGAGTTAGGTAAAATCTTTAAAAATTGGTATGGGCACCAGATGAACAGCGTACGATGGGGGGGAGCAATGTGTCGATTTAGAGAGGGTGTACTCTGTTAAGTACTTAGGTCACATAGTCTCTACCGACCTCAAAGACAATGATGACATCGAACGGGAGCGGAGGGCGCTGTCGGTGCGGGCGAATATGGTTGCCAGGAGGTTTGCGCGTGGCTCAGAGAATGTGAGGTTAACGCTCTTTAGAGCGTACTGCACCTCTTTGTATACGTGCAGCCTGTGGGCGAAGTATACGCTCGCGACGTACAGCGCCATCCGCGTCCAGTACAACAATGCGCTCAGGGCGGTGTTTTGGCTGCCCCGCTACTGTAGCGCATCAGGGATCCGCTACAGTAGCGGGGCACCGCGGCGGCGCGGGTTGACTGTTTCCATACCACCATGCGCAAGCGCGCCGCCTCTCTGGTGCGCAGGTTGCGGGCCAGCTCCAACACCGTGCTGGCAATGATAGCTGGAAGGCTGGACTGCCCGTACACCAGGCACTGCTCTGAACGCTTTTCTTTGTAATCCTAACGTTATGAGCTTTTAAATTGCTTGAAATAAATACATTTTATTTTGTATTTTATTTATTTATTTAATCAGTAATTTTAGCCGAAAAATAGGGTCAACCTCGGAATTCCGAAACATCCAGCTGGTAACTTGTATAGGCCTTCATTTTTGCGGTATAAACGTTGTCTCAAAAGTCAAATATAATACCGGTCCTGTTGGATTGGTAAGCTATTCAAGGTCAAATGTCACAAATATCGGTTTTGCGCAGTGCGCTTTCCGCCCTCTATCTCATTTTTGTGACATTTTTTTATACCTCAACCATACCTATACCATACCTATCTATACCTCTTCTATACCATATAACTCTCGGATGAGACTTTTGGGTTGATGATAAAAAGACAGGAAACCACTAAAGCGACTTCGTCAGAGAGTTGAGATCCGAACAAGCAAGAAGATAGTACGGCGCGACCTTCGGAGCTCCAACACACGCCTCATACGCCAAGACACGATAGAGCGAAACCGAGGGTCCAAAGTATCCACTCAGCAGCTTGGCAGGAGCCACCTGAGGAAGCTTAAAACGCACGACGGGAGGACAGTGTTGTGACACCGGCAACACCATTTTTCACGTCCCTGGGAATACTCACGCTGCCAGGTATCATCATATACCAAGTTGCAATGTACGTGCGGGCGAACCATAGAGCGTTCGCAACCCGCGGAGACGGACACGCCCACCGGTACAAGACCCGCGGAGCTGACAAGCTCGCCTCAGTGGAGCACGGGTTGGCGAAATCCGATAGGCTCACTCATGTGCTAGGACCTGCTGTCTACAACCGACTACCGGAGCATGTTGACACCGCACCCAGCTTAGCTTCTTCCAAAAACAAACTTAAGATACGGCTCATCGAGAGGGCGTACTGTAGTACGCCCTCTCGATGAGCCGTATCTTCGAGGTCGAGGATTTTCTCGACAAAAAATTGTGATTTCATATATATTTTCACATAAATGATTGTGAATTAATTGATTACTTATTGTATTGCTTATTATTTTACTGTATATTGAATTGAATTTACGTTTCCTTATTGGGTACTACATTGACAATTTTATAATTATTTTAGTATGTAAAATTTTCTTTTATTTTTTATTATGTACCACAACTTTAATTTCTTGACCTGTAAATAATAGTTTACCAATAAAATACTTTCAGAATCTATTTCCCCTCATTCTAATTTAACAAAAGCATGTCGTAAAATCTATTCCATTACTTTGTAGTCTAAAACGAGTAAAATATATAAGTTTCTTCGAACAGCGATAAGATAAGGCAAACGACTGCCTCATTAACTTGTAGTCTTCCCATATAATATAAGTATAAAAAGCTATGTATAGGGTGATAGTCAAACTAGTGCACAATACTGAAGAAGCCATACACGTGCTACCACATCATATTCAGTGAACAAGTCAAGCCGCAAACGATTCTTTTATCTTTAGAATTTTTAATTTTATTTCTTTTATACGAGTACATATATGCCTTATTGTGGCGGCGCCGTCATTGACTGAGGTCGCCGTCAGGTGGGGCGAGGAGGGGAGGCGTGCATCGAAGAGGTCGTTAAAATTTTCTAGAATATTGATTTATTTTCACCGGAATCTCATTCATAGACAAAATAGTAGACATTTGTAGTCCGACGCGTTTTTCACTAAGTCAATATTTCCGGACAAAATCTTTTTTTTACCTACTTCCAATTTTCTCAAATGCTTATGTTTTTTACCGTAAGTCATCTTATTTCTAGACGAAATTAAAACATTATTCTGACGCGTTTTTCACTTAGTCGATATTATTCGCCGGTATAAAAAGTTTTTTTATTACATATGGCCAAATTTTCTCAATTGCTTACTTTTTGTCGTAATTCATTTGATTTGTACACGAAATATCAGTGACTATTACCCAGTTTTTTTTTCTAATATATTGTTATTGAAAAACTTGTGAGACCAAAAGTATTTCATGTGCTGCCACTGCCTCCACAACAAGTTATTACCAGATGGGGTACTTGGTTGGAGGCGGCATTTTTATAATGCAAGATATTTTAATGAAATCTCGGACGTTATATCGTTATTGAATAGCAATGAAGCGAAGATCAGAAATACTAAAACGGTTTTAACCAAACCACGTTTAAAAAATTAACTAAATTAGGTAGGTATATATTAGAACATTTTAAGGCTATTCACGAAGCAATAAAGAAGTTAGAGAAACATAATCTGTCCATTACTCAGTCATTTGAAATATTCGACCATGTAAGAGCAATAATTCAATGGACGTCTAAAAATCAATTAATAAATAAATTAGAAAAACTTATGGACAGAAATTACGATTTTGATGTAATCCGAGATATGTGTGGAAAATCCACGCAAGTAAATGACGCTAATTTTTACACTTTTGCACCACTTACTTCCGTAGACGGTGAAAGGTCGTTTTCAACTTTTAATGGGTTTTAAATGTCAAGAGAAATAGATTAAAAATTGAAAATTTGGTAAAAATTATGATTATTATTATATGTTTTTCCTCAAGAAATATTGAATTAAAAGATAATTGCGAAGGAATAAAAGTATTTAAAATTACATCTAGAAAAAGAATTTCGGCAAAAAATCATCACTGTAAAATAAATATTTCTTATTTTTCTCCGGAAAAATCGACTTTAGTGAAAAACGCATCTGGCTAAAACTGTCTTATATTTCGTGTATATATAAGATTCCAGCGAAAAACATCAACATTCAAGAAAGTTCTGGAATTCCCGGAAATTTCTCGGAATTACCGAGAGGTGGTTTTAACCGCTCCATTCTTTATCACCAACTTTAGGTAAATAAGCGCCCGAATTTCCGATCATTGCTAATAAAATAAGGCATTGCTAGTAAGGAAAAAATCGTTTGCGGCTAGGCTTGTTCACTGAATATAAATCTGTGGTAGCGGGTGAATGAACTCCTTCAGTATTGTGCACTAGTTTGACAAACATTCTGTATAAGTAGATAATGTGAGTACTTTTTATACAATGCAAATACTCTACACTTTGGTGTAAGTATTTAGCACAAGGTCTAGTAACCTCCTGGGCGTAAATATATGTAAACGGCGTTATTAGAAGGTATAAATAATGACAGCAATCGTAGCTTTATGAAATAAATATGCACTCTCGAAAACGTAGGTACCTACTTAGGTAAGTACTGGTTTCTCGTAAGTTAGCTGGCAACTTACGAACGAAACATATGTTGTCATTTCCTCCACCTTCTTTTTAGGGTTTCATAGTCAAGACTTTCCGTCCGCCCGCGGTTTAGCTCAGAGACTAGTTTACTGCTGCAGTAGGCAGTGTAGTATTTACTGACTGAGGAACTAATCCACTTTTGGCACATCCAGCACCGATTGTGTTCCGTTCTCGGCAAAACAAAGGTATGGATTCGCGTGGGTTATAAATGAGGTACTTAATATTATATCTTTCAAACTAGAGGCCTGTTCATACTTACGCAGTATTGGCTACCGATCTGGGCGGGTAAGGTTGTATTCAAAATCAGGGCATCAAGTCGTAACCTTTTGATGCATATATATATCCTACTTTCATGTTATACCCGCTAACGCGCAAAACCAAGCTTAATTTATCGCTCAGCTCTGGGTAGCGAATACCGCAAGGGTCATCATGGAAATGGATGTAGCCGACTTTCATTATATTCAGAAAGGAATAAAGGATACCGATTTTCAATTCGTAGAGGCCTACGCCTACTCCTTCTACGTCGTTGAGGACCTACGAAGTTATCTTTGTTACGAAATCAATTTTCAAAGACAATGAAGACTGTTTTTGTTATGTTTATTTTTAAAGTACTTATGGAGACTTCTACACGAATAAATGAATTGGTGAGTAATAAATAATAGTAATTGGGTAATATCTGGAACAACGGATCCGATTTTGATAACTTTTTCACTAATAGAAAGCTACATTATCCCTGAGTGGCATACGTATGCTATGTTTTATCCAGGTACCGCGTGAGCGAAGACGCGATCAGAAACTAGTTTAGTATAAATCCATGTTTAGAATAATGTAGGTATATTTTTCCTCAAGATGTGGCAATACCTAATGGTTTTATATTTTCTTTATATTATTAGTAATGCTCTTGCTATCTCAGAAGTTCCATTTACCCTGTAAAACAAAGAATACTGTAGGTAAATCTATGTTAAACTGTGCCGTCATTAAACCAACTTATCTGTTATCATCAGTGATAACGTTATCATTATCAGTCAGCGTCGAGTGTCCTACTCAGCTGATAAAGGTTTGTGTTGAAAATGTGAAAGGTTTTCTGCGAGGATATAGAGCCCTCAGTTTTAAAAGTGGTGCAATATTTGTCTGTGAAGAAACATTCAAAATTAAGAATAAAAAAGAGCGCTTTTTCGAAGATTAAAATTAAAACACTTGATAAGATAAGAAAATACTTTATTTCGCAATACTTTGCTGACTTTGTCAAAATAGGCACTTTACACAAATTCTGTCCAGACTAGACCATGTTAGGAATGTGCTTACTATTAAAATATTTGATCTAAAGATAAACGAATTAAACTATGCCTACTTACCTACTCATAATACCTACAATAGATATTGTTAGAAATAAAGATAAGATTATAGTGTTCAGCTTTGGCTTTTCTTAACTTGTTAGTAACTCCACATTTTATTAAAAATCTCGATGTTCTTTGTAACTTATTTACTAAATGCTCCTTTTTTCTGCAAACGTTCATCCGTCATTAAATTAAAACGTAGCATAAGACCTTCAACCTCTTTTCTGAAAATATAAATAATATGGGCGTCTTTTTGAAGAGCTTGTTCAACATTCCAAACCTAAGCGTTGGTCTGCCCGTGGAATGGAACGTAAACGACAGGTTTAGCCTTCTCTTGGTCAGGGTTTAGAGAAGTGTAGGCGTTGATGACTCGCTCTTGGATCTCCCAGCGTCGACGTTCGCGCTCGGACTTGGCTCTGCGGATAGAGCTGGCCAGCGAGAATGAAAATACGATGCCGATTATCTGGAAAAAAAAATGAGTTTACTTAGAAAATGAAATGGAGTTGCCTAAAATATGACTGAAAATAATAAGCTTTTTCTAACTTGATGTTTTTTGATGGTAACCAACCAGTTATAAATAGTAAATCTCTTTGGTTTAGCAGAAAGTTTCTACACATAAGTTTGTAAGCAAAACTTTGTTAATTTCAATTTTCAATTCCCATCTTTACCTGAATGAAAGCAATAGTCATGGCTCCAGCTCCCAATAGACCGGCGCTCTGGTATACCAGGTAATATACCCTCGGGAGACATCCATTGGCATAGAGCTTTGTGCATTCAACCACCTCCAGACCAGCTGAGTATATGTCTCTCCTGTGGGGCAAATATTATACTTATTAGGCACATGGATTTGAAGTTAACAGTTTTATTTTGGTATGTTTTAGAGCTTTCCGCTAAGCAAGAATCTCGGGTTTTCGTCTAGACTCAAAAATGCTTCTAATCGTCTTCTGAAGCGTCACGGGCCAGGTAAGTACTGACATATAATGCGCACTTGATTCAGATTGATTTATTGGATACATACATATACCTACATTAGTTCATAGTTTTAGCTTAGGTGGTAATTAGCTTAGAGATGAGACATGTACCCTGTAAGGGTGCATCATTTTATTTAAGGAATATTATAATATGTAGGTACATAATCTGTTTGTAGCTAGAAACATAGTAGTCGGAAAATATTGGCAAGGTCAGCTACAATAATCAAAACAATTGTAATAATAACTCAGTGTAATTTGTGCGAAAGACCGAACCCATAAGCTTTGTAAAAAGTATCTACCACCTGTAAAGTACCTAAGGTATAATTATTTATGCATACTTATGACAATGTCATAACAATAATTATTTTTTACTGAATTAACTAGAAAAATCGGCCACCACTCAGTAGTTAGTATGCAGTTTAGTAGAGCGACGGTAGAGCAAATCAATCTATAGCGCTGTTGGGCTTCCGTGGTAATATATTAGCTACCTACGGTGGTAGCCTTTCCAATATGCCTAAAAACTCAAAAATTAATTCTAAACCACGAAAAATAGAAGTTACTTTGATTCAGCGCAGCAGGAGTTGGGTACAGTGATGTTGTTGATAGAGATGCCGGAGGTGCCCGCGGGGGGGACCACGTCCGTCCAGTCCGTGTATGTGTTCACACCGCAGCAGTTCAACTGGAATAACACAAATTAATATTTAAGAAATTATGTTAATAAGGACCAGGTCCAGGGTGAGGTCTTGCTTTGGTGGAAATTTGATCATACGTCACATTGTCAATATTTGCTTGAACTGTTGGAGTAGGTTTCACGATAACGTTCAGAAAATGTGAACCTGAGAATTAGGTGTCAGTGTACACATTTTCTGGACGTTTAAAGTATAATTCGTTTTTCTAATGACATGCTATTGTATTTATGGCAACAATTCGGTCGAGCTTATTAATAGTAATCAATTAATAAGCTCGACAGAATTGTTTCGGTAGAAGCTAGTATTATCATGTTCACATTATCTAAGTTGTTATGCGGAATGCGGCTGAAGTTAGTAAGTAAGTAAGTAAGTAAATCCTTTATTTGCACACATAAAACACACACATACAGTTGGTATATTCATTACAGATTGGTAAAATATAACACAACTTAAATATAAAAATTGCTAGTAAATACAAAAATAAGAGGCACCTCTTTTACACGTGCTAACCCCGCCGCTAGGTTCCTTTTACTGAATTACATTACATATTTATATTTTTACATTTTGCTGCGAACATTTGAGTTTTCAACATTTTAATGATTTATGGTAGTTTAGAGGAACCGGGCTTAAACACTAAGTAGCTTACAATACAGGGCACTGTGATTATCTTAAACAAAAATACGTGTGTGTAGCAGTGGCAAATGGGTAATAGCTCAGTGATAATATTGCTCTATGAGCAAACACTGATTTTCAGCTACCACCTTCAGGGTGACGAGACAAGGCGAGCCCAGCGACAGACGTCTGTCAGTAAATGTACCTATAGCCTACAATTATGATAGAAGTTAAATCTACAAAATATATTTATTACCCTACTTACAAATACCTATAACCTTAAAACCTTATATACCTTAAGTTATAGTACCTACATTGCTACCTATAAGGTACCCTATTAAATAATAACCCAATTTATTTTTTTCAACTTCTACCGGTAATTTCTTAGGAATTACCGGCGGTTATAAGCCCTCAGGCTTATGTTAGTACGAATTCATAACTGCCGTTTGAACATTTGAAATACTCGATCTTAGCGATAGCCCATTGGGCAACTGTTTCTGTGATTGTGTTTATCTGTTCTGTATTTCTTTATCTTGGTGTGCAATAAAGAGTATTTGTATTGAGTTGTAATACTTTCTAAACTCGTAAGTAGAAATACGTATTTGGAGCTAACCATGCCAGCCTGTCAAAAGAAGTAAATAGAGGCATAAACCAAGGCCCTAAATAAAAGAGAAGAACAGATATTGAACTGCTTTTGGAACTGGCTCTACACCATCTCTGAATGAACGTCCCCAATCTCATTTGATTGTCAAACTTGTCTCTCTCTCCCAATAAGGTTTGCTGGAAGAGATTTTTAGGGTTAAGCTCGCCTTTACCATAACCTTTCTAGTTTAAAGTTTTACAGTTTTTACATGTATTTGTTTTATTAGTGCAATAAAGAATTAAGATTGGGTATCAATAAAAAGGTTACACATGTTTTAATGTTTGACACATCGTGTTTAAATCCAACCCAAACCCACCTACAAGTTCCCTCACCATAAATAAATGAGTAAAACAAAACTTCTGTAAACTACTTACCCTGCTCTGAATAAAGTCAAAAGCATCCTCCACCTCAGGGTCTTCGTAGTAGAACGGCAGCGTCATACGGAGCCTATCATCCAGCATCTCACTGACTTGGGAGCGAAGGCTGAACGCTGCGATGGCTGCCGCTATCTCCAGGATGAACACAATGCTCAGGATCACTGCAAACTGTTACAAAAGCCGGATTTTAATAGGATCAGAGGTTAGCAGATTGTTTTGATTTGAATGGTCAGACATCCTAGTCAATACTTTCACGTTAATAGTCGTTTAAGCGTCAGGAAAATACTAAAATCCATATGTTTGTAACTTCTTAAAGCCAAAACGATTTGATGTATCGAACCAAAACTAATTTTTAATGTACATAGGTTGGTGCCTAGTGCCTGTTGGTCCCTAGGCGGTCTTATACTCTATGTTCATTTCAAGACGAAGTTATCTAATTCAAGACAAAATTTGATTGTTTGTTTGTAATTATTGCGCCTTGAGGAAGCAGTTAGCTCATACTTTGCCTATATTTAGAAAAATAACGTATGTATCTTATTCTGTCCTGTTATGGTTTGTTGATTTGTCCCTATTTGCGCCTCTTGTTAACCTCTTGTTATACCTTAAATATGAATGTGTGAAAGAACAATGTTAAGTTGTTTGATACCTAAGTATTCAGGAAATTAGTCTGATCATTAAATTAATATCTGCACTAAGAGGCTTAATTCAGACTTTTGGTCCCTTTGGCTCAAATTGGTATTGAACAAGCCTCGTCAGCCAACATGAAAGGTTTTTTAGGGTTCCGTACCCGAAGGGTAAAAACGAAACCGTCCGTCTGTCCCAGGACTCTATCTCATGAACCGTAAGTGGTAGACAGTTGAAATTTTCAAAGAAAGTGTGTTTCTCTAGCCGCTTGAACAACAAATAATAAAATTGAATAAATATCAAAATTAAAGGGGGCTCCTATACAAACAACGTGATTTTTTTGCCTTTTTTGCTCTTAATTTGTCAAGGCTGTATCTCTTGAACTACAATAGGTAGGCACATTAAACTTTTTATAAATAAGTAACCCTTCAAAAATACTAATAACAAAATAAAGTAGAAAATTTGAAGGGGTCTCCGAAAAAGTGAAAATGTGATGTTCTTGGAAAAACTTGGCTGATTTTTACGGTACGGAATCCTTCGTGTGCGAGTTGACTCGCACTTGGCGGTTTATTCTATAATCACCACGCTTGACAGGCGAATTGATGATCGCAGAGAAAACAAGTAAAGGTGTGAAAATAAACAAAAAGAAGCTGTTGCCCTTCTTCTTGGATAGGTAGGTTATTTTATTTTATTTAGTTACTACTCAACCTTAAGACTAAGTAGCGTTTTATTACACAGTTAATATATGTAGATACTTACAATATTGACCAAGCAGGTGCTCTCCTTCAACGCACCGATGCACCCGAAGAGAGACACAAACAGCATGATGACTCCGATGACGATGATGAAGGTGGCTGGAGAGAAGAAGTAATCCTCCAGGAAGAACGACACATCGTGGTAGATAGCGTAGATAGTCGTACCGACGGAGATTATCAGAGCTGATGTGAGCTGTAAGAAATAATATATAGGTAGGTTGTAAACGAATAATCTTTGAAGTGAGGAAGACAATGATATAAGGAGCGAATAGTGTACTATTCGCTACACGCTATTCGTATTGTTTAAATTCATTAAAACTCAGAGACAACAAACAAGTCTCTTTGTTCTGTTTTTTTAGGATTCATGAGACCTTCGTTTGACTACAATCTCACCTGATGGATGTGGCCGACGTGACGAAGGTATTAAAAACATCTACATAATATGTTATGTGTGTTCTTACCACAGAAATCTGAATAATACATTCAGATTTCTATGGTTATTACCTAAATTGTCTTTGGCTTTACCATGATCTTTTACAATGTCTAGTTAAATCAGTTCCATTTTTGATAAATAAATGTCAAAAGTAATTAAAGCCCGAATACTCAAACGCAACTCAAATTGAAGCGCGTCTCAAATGACTAACTTTTGACAGATTTTCATTGAAAACTATCAAAAAAACGACTTGAGACGTGCTCAAATCTGAGTTGCGTTTGACCCCTGAATACGGAACTCCCCCCTGAATACGGGTAAAACACGCAATAAGCCAACGAATCAATACTCTATGTGGGCGAGTGAACCAACCTTAGATTGATTAAGCCCGTAATAATGATAACATTCAATAAAAGGAGTCGTAGGTAAATCACACTGTATTTAAGTATGTATAACGTGAATGTTTGGATGTTTAGATGTATGAATAGATGTTTGTTGCCACTTCACGCCATAACGACTGAACCGAACGGGCTGAAATTTTGCATAGATTTTGCTTTATGCCTGGAATCAAACATACACTTATCCCATAATACAGTTCCCATGGGATAGTAATAAACTACGGGTAGAACATAATATCTGAGCGTCTGGTCGAAGCGACGCGTGACCCGAGAGCTGGTGGGTATCTGGCGCAGCGCATCAGCATTGCCATACAGCGGGGCAATGCAGCCAGCGTCTTGGGGACGCTTTCGACTGGTATTGATATGGATAAGTTGAGCTACCTGTAGATTGTTTGCAACAGTCTGCAGTTAGCTTAATTGTTTAAATTGTAAATACTAGTTCTAATTTGTTTTTATTAATTGATTGTAATTTTATTTGTTAATAAAGGCCATTGCCGTTAAAAAAAATAAAAACTAGTATATTAATTATAATACTTTATTGACAAAGAAAATTTACTATTCAATAATAAAAACAAATTAGAACTAGTATTTACAATTGAAACAATTAGGTTAACTGCAGACTGGTGCAAACGCTTAACATTGGACTCTACCTGTACCGATAGAGGGATCTATAAGACAAATGAAACCTACTGGATAAATAACATGATTCTCATTTTCGAGGTCATGTTTCGAAGCACCTTTATTACTTCAATCTTCATCGTTATCATCCGCAAGTAGATGTTGCCCACTGCTGGGTATAGGCATTATCATTTTATTGATGTTCTTTCTCAAAGTAAAGGATTGTTCCTAAGATAAACAAGCCTATTGGTTGAAAATCACGAACGCATTACTTCCAACTGTAACGTTTCGATTTTAGAGGTTACAGATTTATAAACGTCCCGAAAACCTACCTACCTTGAACATTGAACTTAGCAGCATATTTTTTTGTTTTGTTTTTTTTTACGTCGTAACATTAAATAATTTTTAAAAATGTTAAGTTTAAAATAATGGCTGCGTTGTTTAAAATGAATGTGAGCGTGTTAACTACGAACCCCGAGTCTGGTTGACGTTATTATCGAGTCGTGATCGTGACGTCTCATTTTTGTATGGGATTTGCGTAGTTCCCTGTCCGCACGATGGGGGCGCTGTACTTTGGTACAGCCCCTATCATCGTCTAAGAGGTCCAAGTAATACGAAAACTGTTGTAGTTTGACGAATTCATTATGAATGTGAGTAGGTTAACTACGAACCTTGTTTTTGTTGGAACACCAACCAACAACGTTTCATGCCTCACTGGGGCAGACTGGAACCTGAAGAACTAAAGTCTGCAGAGCCTACCCGTCCCATCGTCCGTCCGTAGGACAAATCCTATGGAAAAATTAGACGTCACGGTCATCAACCGGACGGCTACTGACGGCTAAGGGACGGATAGGCTCTGCAGACATTAGGTCATCAGATTCCAGTCTGTCGCATAGTGAGGCATGAAACGTTGTTGGTTGGTGTTCTTCCAACAAAAACAAGGTTTTTAGTAAACCTACTCACATTCATAACGAATTCGTCAAACTACAGAAGTTTTCTAATTACTTAGACTTCTTTGATGTTTTCTCTTGACGAAGCAAGTACCTTCAGATGGTAGAAATTAGGTAGGCATAGTAGAAATTATACCACAAAGTGCTTTGAAACATGTTCATAGAACTATAATAATATGTACCTACTCGTGCTATGAAAATCAATAGCATTCACTGTTGAAACAAAGGTACGCCTTAACCTTGAAACCTGAACGTTTACAGTTCATTTGAAAATAAGTTTTATGCCTCTTGGAATACGTTTTATAACAGAAATGCTGTAGTATGCTTGATCACCTTAATAATATCTCTGTAGGATCTAAGTAAAAATCTTTAGATATGGTACGTTCTCCCAGCGCTTACTGAACAACTGGCTTGTGATACAACTACACGCAAACACTCGCTAACAGTAACATTTCCAATCTTCTGCAATTATTATTATAATGAACAAACACGAGGACATTGCTGTAGTCTTTTAGTCAATAAATCACACACAATCACAGTAAAGTACGTCATAGCAAGCACGCGTAACACGAACGCCGGCCAACTATGACTGTGACTGAGGTGTGTAGACCTAATTGCACCTAATTTGAGCCTTCGAGAAGCTAGTACCTCATCTGCCCTTTTTTACTTAGATCGATGCTGTAGGTATTTAGATTCTTGACAAGATATATCTAGAAAGATCTAGGCTACACGTACATTCTAGTCTTAATAACTAACTAGATATTGTGCTGTCTTAACTGATCCTACTCATAAGTTTACCTATAACTTAAAATACCTTAATCAATACTTATACATATGTATTTTTATAACAGGTTTCTAAAAAATATGGCGCAGAGAAGTATTACACAAAATTATCAGTGACTCACATAAAAGGGCGTTTATGATTGGCCAGCCCAAGATTATTACCTACTACTGAAATCAAACCAATGGAACCAAATCTCTGTTATCTTGGAATTTAAAACACTGTTAACTGATAAGCATTTAAAAAGTTTGTTATCCAAACTCCTTGCACAATTTATTTGAAAAATGTATCCCCAATAGAAATATACTTCATTGTGAACCTATCCCACTTTTTTACCCAACTATCAACGCAGTAGGGTTATGATTGAAAATAATGAGTGCACGAATGGCACGAACATCATGAATGTATGAAATAATTGACCTACACGTTATCAGGTATTCGTCGCGGAATAATTGATAAAAATATAATGCTCTATCTGAGACAAGTATTTGTTTGGTCTGCAAATATTTGCCAGGTCATGGAAAATTGTTGTAAAATACAATGTTGTGTCGATTTGCCGTCCCATCGGAGTGAGGGAATAGTGAGCACTAACACACTTGTGCACTATAATGTGTCCTGCGCACATGGCTAAGCTCCGTCGACAGTGGCCGCCGTGGCCAAAATTCGGCTAGGAGTCCTCTTTTATTATTGAGGTCCCTCAATAATAATGGAAGACTTATACAAAGTTCCTAGTCTACGCTAGCTCCGTAGCACAAGCTCTGTTCACTTAATTCAGAGCTTGTTTATTTTTGTCCACAATAGACATCCATGCACATTAGAACTAATATTTACAATTGAAACAACTGAGCTAACTGCAGACTGCATCAATCTACAGGTAGCTCAACTGATCCATATCAATACCAGCCGGAAGCGTCCCCAAGACGCTGGCTGCATTGCCCCGCTGTATGGCAATGCTGACCTGCGCTGCGCCAGAAACCCACCAGCCCTCGGGTCACGCGTCGTCGTCGCTTCGACCAAGCGCTCAGATACTAGTTTCAACCCGTAGTTTATTTCTATCCCATGGGTACTGTGTTAGGGGATACAAAGTGTGCCTGGCTGGCTGCATTGCCCCGGTGTATGGCAATGCTACCAGCTAATTGAAACTTCTTATAAACTCTACAGTTCAAAACTTGCAAAATAAACCGGGTGGGTACTACCGCATACTAGTGCAGTATTATTATTATTATTATTTGCTCTAGGTGGCTTTCGTGTCAATACGGCCATGATAGGCCTATTGCGATCGCCACTCGAGTGTTCAGCCCTGAAACTGCGACGTTCATAGTTCGCCACTAACCCTTGCAGCTGCTAGGAACTGTAGGATTTTCTTCGGGGTGATGGCTCGTTGCTCGTCTGGGCTGTGCAGGTGCTTGCCCAGATGGATGCTACGTACTAGTGCAGTAACCGGAGCGAAAAAGCAATGTATGCGCCATAGAAAACATCTCGCTAACGGTCTTATGTTCCGAGAAACAGCCGTTGTTTCAACTCTCCTGTTTCAACTCACCTCTGTCTCCCCAACCTATGACCACACTCGATAAAGTGGATACATGTAGGGTGTAATATTCTAAGGTATGTAATTTGAACTAAAACGACCTAGAACTACTACCTACTCGTATCTACACACGTATAACTGGCATGCAGTGTCCTATAACTGGGCATGCAGTCCTATAGTATGTGTGCAGATAACTAGTTGTGCAATTATCTACCTTATGATGCTTGTATTTTAAGACGTCGGTATTATTGCAACTACCATTATAGACGAAATTAATAAAATTAAATTTAAAGTTACTTTCGTTATTTCCCAACCCAAGCCAACCAAACAGGTTTACATACATCCAAAGATAAGGAAATAAAATATGTCGCAACAGGGTTAAAAGAACTTACCACAAATATCGCCGTGACACAGAGCAGCAAATATTTTATGCACCTCATTCCCACTTCTGTGTTCGCCATGTTGAAACTATTCGAACTTGAACTGCTCGAAGCTAGATGTCCTATCGACTGGGTTGTATTTATAGACTAGTGTTTTTATAGTGATATCGTTATCACGCGCACTCTGCACGTTAGTTGGACAGTGACTGAGTTTTTCAGGAAAATTGCGCCAGTGCTTGTCAAGTTGGGGGCGCAGCTTAACACAAAAATATTCATCGTTCTTTACTGTTCTGTTGGGGTAGCACTAGACTATAATTTGCCTCGTCGTCGGTGTGTACCGACGACGAGGCGTAGGGGATCATAACCTTAGACTGTATATTCCCTACTACCTAGGTTTTGTAGCTAAAACTATGCTCCGACCGTCGCGCGTCGTAGCATAGTTTTGGCTACGAAACCTCTTGATCGCGCCGCCCCGTGGTAACGACTGCGATCCTGCTACGACAAGTCGTAGCACTATATATGTCTACCATTCTCGCTACGCCGGAGCATAGTTTATGGCTACGATCCCGCTACGTCGTCGTAGCATTGTTTATGGGTACAAGCTGAGGTTACGGTGCGTCGTAGCACTTTCAACAACAACGATCCCGCTTTGTGCGTCGTAGCACGGACAGCTACGCACGTATTAGCGTTCGATCCACCTTCAATAAAGGTTGAGAACCACTGCCTTAGCCAATTACCTTCAAACCACAGATTACCTAGCAGTTCGTGCGGCACAGAATAGATAACAGCTAGTATTGTAGAGATACCATAAGCCTTCTGCTGTATTTTGGTTCATACGGCATTGCTAAATAGTGATAATGATAATGCGTCATTCCAAGACTAGTGTGCAACTAGAAACAGTGCAAAAACGTTATTACCTTAGGCACCTACTGGGAAAATGTACTCTACTTTTTCGAATAGATCACCTAATCGAAAAAGTAGTGTACATTTTCCCATTGGTAATTAAATAAAAAAATGCGGGCTTTGATAGCTTATTTAATTAATGATTTAAAAGGTCTGAATAAATAAGACACCACACTAACATAACAAGTTTTTATTGATAACACACACAGTAATACTGAATGATAGAGCTGCGTGATGGCGACAATAGAATAAAATATGTCCTTATGCATCATAGGTATCTTTATTCTAAGGTCCAATTTCATTTGCAACTGAACGCTGAACGCGTTCAGTTGCATGTGAATTGCAATGGTGTCGTTGCAATGGAACGCTTTCAGTATATGATAAACTCAGTTTAGCTCTTTAAACGAGTGACGACTTTGTCGAGGTAGAATGTATTGGTATTATATCATTATTATCAGGACCTATTGTCAAACAACTTTCATGCAAATTATTTATTGATTGTATGTGAGTAAATCTCGAATCGAAATAAAAATAAATGCTTGCGACTCTCGCGTTCAAGTTATGAATTAGCACTCTGGATTTAAACTATAGAATGTTAATTTATGTCCAAAAAACCATATTAGATTATGTTATTCATATAAAAAAGAATGCCTATTAGTGCTAACAATAAAACTCAAATCTAAATCATAGGTATAATAAGAAAACACGGCAATAAATGGTCATAAGAACATAAATTGGAAACTCATAACAAATATTAAAAAAATATATATAGTTAAAACTTTATTTCAGGAAAGATATTATAGTACAGGAAGTTCCTGAAAACTAACTACCATGACCTGCAATTGGCGGTCTTATCCCATGCAGAGATTTCTACCAGACGACCAAGGACACAAGGGACCTTAGGTATAATTTAGACTACCTATGTGCTTGCTGGATGGAAAGATATGTAGATGTCAAGGACCAATACAACCGTTCAAACTAAATCCATTAGCTAAGTTAAGGGTGATCGTCACGGGTTGGCGTGAAATTATTTTTTTTTGTGGTTTTAATTTTTTCTGCTTGCTATAAGGAATATAACTAACGGAAAAGTTATTTGCCGCTAGGAAATTTTGGACTAAAAATTAACATTTTCCCAAATGCTCCCCAAAATACAATTGAATCGAAGTTGTCTTTATAGAAAATGAAGTTGAAAGAGATGAAAGAGTTGGCTTATAGAAAATGTTTACCGATTTGCGGCAAATTACTTTTCCGTTAGTTTTATTCCTCGTAGAACGCATAAATAAATTAAAAACCACGAAAATAATTTAAACTCGCGCCAACCCTTGACGATCAACCTTAAGGACTAGGATCCCTACATTCGTAATAAATGCTTTCTCAAAACAAAAAATATAAATGAGCAAAAATTTTTACCATAACAAGCTAACAAGCTAACCAGTAGGTGTTTTAATTTGTTTCACACATTGATTGTCTAACAACTAGCTGATAAATCATAGCCTAAAATTCTTAATCACACTAAATAATATAAATACGAAAGATTGGATGAATGGATGTTTGTGACTTCTTCACGACAGAAATACTGAACGGATCGGGCTGAATTTTGCGTAGATTGAGACCTGGAATAAAACATAGGCTACTTTTAATCCCATAAATCACTTCCCATGGGATAGAAATAACGTTGAAACTTTTCCATAGACACAACGCGTGCAAAGTCGCGGGCAAAAACTAGTTAATAATAATCTTGACTATGGGTACGCTCCATGCTCCTCTCTTATTATCTTGGCCATCCATAACGCTCCAACTACCGCTAAAGTCTGAAAAATGAAATATTTATTGATATCTTCATAAACATCATCATCAACCTATCATAATCCACTGCTCGACATAAGCCTCCCCTAATAAGCGCCATAGCACCCTGCCTTCAGCTTCCGCATCCAGCATCTACCTGCAGTCTTTCGCAGATCGTCATCCCACCTGTAGACCTAGCACGGGCATTGTTGTCTAGAGTAGAATAGAGAAAAAATACGTCACTTTGTCATCTAATGCGTAAATTATTTGAAATTCATTCCATCAACTTCAATAATGTACGCAATGTATGACGATGCGATTTCATTATTGTCTATTCTACCCTAGAACACAATCCCTGTGCTTGGCCTACTGGCCGGAGGGCGTCCTACACTACGTTTGCCGAGTCGCGGTCTCATAAACATAACACTAATATATTTTCTTCATACTGTATTATGCAAATAATTTTCTAATTTGCTTTCATTAATCTTTCTTTATTAACAAAGAAAATTACAATCAAATAATAAAAACCAATTAGAACTAGTATTTACTATTGAAACAATTAAGCTAACTGCAGACTATTGCAAACAATCTACAGGTAGCTCAACTGATCCATATCAATACCATAATATCATAATCTTTCTTAAAATTATAAATGCTGCAAAATGAAGATGGATGGATGTCCGTCACTCACGCCAATACTACTGAATGTATCGGGCTGAAATTTTTGCATATTTGAAGGTCTAAGACATGGATAAATACCTATATTCTATCCTACTTGTGTTATAAAGGCGAAGGTTGTGTCGCTGTGAAGATGCATGGCCGAAGACAACGTCAAAACCACTAAATGGATTATAATAATAATAATAATAATAATGCTGGACAATCCACACAGCATCATCTAGCCCCAAGCTAAGCTGAGCTTGTGTTATGGGTACTAGATGACTGATAAACATAATACAATACATAACATAGATAGATATTTTTATTATATATAGAAAATACCCAGAACACCCCGAACAAATATTTGCAGATTGTACACATTTTGGAAACATTTGTCCCAAGGCGGGAATCGAACCCGCAACCTTCTGCGTCGGAGGCGGACCTTCGCCCGCCGCGCCACATTGGTCGTCAAACCGATTGAGCTGAAATTTTGTATACCACATATAAATACCTGGTCTATCAAACATCCTACTTTTTATTTCTAAAAACGCGTGCGAAGCCGCGTGCATAAGCTTTCATAAAACATTCCCATGGTGTAGAAATAACCTTTAAACGTTTCCATAGAAACTATAAATATAATGTGATCGGAATGCTGGCTTCTATTTCGGTCAACGAATTAGCATTGCCATTCAACGTGGCAATGCTGCCAGCATTCTGGACACTCTGCCTTCTGGTGACGGCTTAGATTTTTAAGAAATAGATATTAAGTGTATATACTAGTTGTAATTGTTTTATTCTGTTATTGTAATCTATGTGCTAAATATAATTAAATTAATTAATAAACCTAATTAAACTTTTGTATGTGATGCTGGTTTTCCTTTAATAAATAAATAAACGCTTACGAAGGCACGGGCAGAAATTGTTCTTTTATATATCGGAAACGGAAAATAAGTAACTTTGAGTTTGAGATGTAAGTTGTTTAGAGTCGCTTTCTTAAACAGAGTTTAAGACGAAACAAAACATGATCCATTAGATGTTCCATCTATACCACACACCGGACACTCGCCCATTTCTTCATAAAAAAGTCGCGTCTACACGTGCGACTGTGTGTGTGTCGTCTGGGGTCACTTCAAGAATGTATCATGCGAGTGGAGTGAGACAGTTGCGAAATAACTCCAAAGACATTTTTATATTTTATTTTCCTCTCAAAAGGTGAAATTAAACCTCAAAACAGAAGAAATTTCATATGTCCATGATCAAACAAACAAAACATCGAACACCATCAGCACCGTCTGCCTAAATCCTTCAACATGCCATCATGCGCCTCGTGCGTGCGCCGCCGTACATCCTCTGCATTTGGAACGCAAACCGAACTTGCTAGGACGCGACGGGGTGAGGGCCCTGGTCAGGTGGAGAGCGAGGAGTATCAATTGGTTACGTTAATATTGTTAGGAGTTATTCTCTGTCTTTACTATACATACAATGAATATAAAATATCTGTTTTCCATATGGAAGTCGAGGCGAGTGAATCATAAATTTTATCTTCTGTGTCTTCCATTGCACCTAATCATTATCAGGTACTGCGTCAGATATAGTATCTACATATATACATATACATACAGGGTGGATTTTTAAGATGGGAGTCGAAGGCCAAAACCGTAAGAAAAGTCGTGAAAGGAGTCATGACCTCGATTTATGAGAAAACTAAAACGGCATAATTTCTATTTATTTTAAATCTTTTCTTTTCAGGAAAATGAGGCAATTGATTTTTTCAACTGGTGTGCTTGCCGATAGCCAGGATACTTAGCCTGTATCTTAATGGGGTTTATCCTTGATAAAACATCTATTCTTTATAAATTTTGTTCAGTATACAGTTTTTAGGACTTTTCTATAACTGTCATGGTTTCGGATTTGGCCATCTACTCCCATGACAGTTATAGAAATGTATAATATAATATAAATAGATAAAAAATATATTAGGTTAGGTTATAAATATGAAAAAAATATATTATTACTGTAAGAAGCTTTTGTCTTCAGACTAAATAAACCTTTTGATGACGTCTTTGAGGACTAGGGCTGGTCTGAACCTCTCTAAACCTCTAGGTTTAGAGAGGTTCAGACCAGCACTCTAGTGCCCCAACAAACCTGCATAAGAATCAGGAAGATACCAGCCACACCAATAGAACCAGCATGCTTCCTCGTCCAAGACCCGAAGGCATCCGCACAGCCCGTGGCATGTGCAGTCGACGTGGTGCAGTTGAAAACAGACACGGCACCGACGATGGCGTTGCAACAAGAGATTGGCAGGCCGTTTGTGTCTGTAGTGTTGAGGGGCACCAGCCAGTCGCTGGCGTTAACTACGCCGCAGCAAGTAAACTGAAAAAAATATGTTATTTTGCGTGAAGCATAGGAATCTGTGGCGTGACAGACAGGAGACGCGTGACAAAGCATAGGTCCAGCTGTCTTAGAACCAAAATCCGTGGAGGGACCACTGCCAGGTAGGTCTTTGTTTAATAGTCAGACACACAGGGTATTTGTAATTTATCCAGCGGGATTTACACAGAACCAGGAAAATTTAAATCTTTACATTGGTTAACAATTGCAAAAGGCTCGACAGTTTGTCGTTCAGTTTCAGTTTCATTCATTTATTTCTTATAGGCACATACAATTGCACTTAAGAAAGTCTTACAAATAAACTAAAATATTAGGTATAGGTACATAGTATCAAGCCAGAAAAATAAAAAAATAATTTAACAAATATTGCTGACTCATGCATTGTCGTTCTAAAAATTATGATCAGAGAGATAATCCTTTATGCTATAGTAGGCTCTCTCGGTTAGGTGTTTTTTGCGTTAATAACGCAATAAATTAATTAATCTGTACCTAATGTTATTATTGTTCTTAATAAAGTGAATATAAATTTGTGCATATAGAATCGCCATAGCACGAGGAAATACCTTGATGTTTTCCTTTCCCTATTTATATCATAATTTGCAGGCCCGGATTAAGGGATCCAGGACCCCTAGGCACTTGGTATCGCAGGGCCCCCTGTCTTACATTATTTCTACATGCACTTTGGGGTATGAATGTTCCACCATGGGGGCCCCTAGGCTTGCAGGGCCCCTAGCCCCGGGCCTTGTGGGCATAGGGCCTAATCCGGGCCTGATAATTTGCCCTTTCTCCTATTCTGGGTCATGGAATGGTGTGATTAGTTGTTTGGACGTCCCTTGACGTCAACACTGACAATTTCATCATTATGTTACTCCTTACTCCAGAACCAGCACTTGTTATTTGGACCCAAAGGCCCTGCCTCTCACTCATTCGGCTGCGATCATTCGTCGAGGAACGATCGATGTTTTGGTCATAATATAGAGAAAAGGTCATGGGTGATGATGTTACTTCTTGAATTTTTTTTTTTGGCAGTTGTCTTTATTAACAAATAAATTTACAAACAAATAATAGAAACAAATTAGTACTACTAGTATTTACAATTGAAATAATTAAGCTAACTGCAGACTATTGCAAACAATCTACAGGTAGCTCAACTGATCCAAATCAATACCAGTCGGAAGCGTCCCCAAAAAGCAGGCTGCATTGCCCCGCGCTGTATGGCAATGCTGATGCGCTGCGCCAGATACCTTCTCGGGTCACGCGCTTCGACCATTTTTGATTATTGTCTCAGTAATTCATCGTCCCGTCCGTCCATATGTTGAGGAGGTCGACATCGTTTCTTCATCAGCATGAATACGTCCACGCTAAACAATCTGAATATGCTTCCCCGAAACGATAAACTAAACGACGGCATCGGCATAATCACCACGCTTGGCGGAGATTGCAGATCGATCGCAGTGGAGGTGTTAATACACAGAAGGAAGCAGCTTCCTTTCCTCTGGCAGGTTTCCTTAGTCGACTCTTACAACATCCACGGGCTTAGTTTGTTTTCAATTATAATCAAATATATATAGGGGCTTTGTCGCTAAGCGACCACATCGCCCTTAGGGCTTAGTTTGAGGGATCGATTCTTACGGTTCGACCGCCATGGCTTATCGACCTATAGTTTGTAGATCGATTTACATTGCCCAAGTGATTAAATTTTTTTGGGCTTTTATATTCTAAGAATAAAACTATGCTTTGCAACAAACTATTTTTCCACTAGTTTAATTCCTAGTAGAACGCAAAAAATAAACAAAACAACAAAAAAAAAAAAAAAAACTGGCAATGTAAATGGAACGCCTTCTCCTTTACATCGTTGTTTTCATTTATGTGACAGCGAGTTAGTAACGGGACGTGATCGTGACGTCTTCTTTTTGTATGAGGAGTTGCGAAGTTCCCTGTCCGCACGATAGAGGCTCTGTATCAAATAGTATGGCAAAAGGAGAAGAAGAAGGAGATCACGTCTCATTACTGACGTCAAATAGACTCACCCGGACTTTAACAACATATGGATGCATTATAATACTTATTACAATTCTACTCACATCTTCCTGCACCTCGTCCCACAGCTTTGTGACCTCAAAGTTCTTGCCCTGCCCGTAAAGATCCATGGTCTGCTGAAGTTGCAGCTGTACCAGCGCTACTGCGTTGCTGCGGAGGGCGTAGCCAGCGATGCAGGCTGACAGTTGGAATACGAACATCACTATCATGGCTCCTACGAACTGGAATAATATAGAGGCGAATTAGTAAACACTATGAATGTCACGCAGATAATAAATTAATGAATGCTGGACAATTCATACAGTATCAACTACTAGTAGGAGCAAGCTAAGCAGAGCTTGTGTTATGAGTACTAGATAGCTGATTTACTTAATACAATACAATTCACTACATTGTAGATAGATTTTTTTTACTATAAACTTAGAAAACCCGAAAAAAATATCGTACAAAAAAATCGCGTGGCGGGAATCGAGCCCGCAACCGCATGCGTCGCAGGTGGACCTTCAACCACCCCGTCACAGAGGTCGTCAGACGCCATAAGATGTGCATCTTGGAGCCAAAGTATTGCAGCACACCTTTGCAGGTCGCATCAGGTCGCAAAAGCGTTAATATTAGAATGTCAAGACTTGATATAGAGCTAGGAAGAATTGAAATAAACCGGCCAAGTGCGAGTCGACTCGCACACGAAAAGCAAAAAGCTAAAATGACGCGATCACCGTTCCGGTTACGTTTTCACCCTCCAGGTACGGAACCTTAAAAGGGCTGTAAAAGATATGAGAGAGTGGTAAGCTACCAAAGACGACATCGATGTCGTCCTCGAGGATAAAGCGAAGTAAAGGAGATGATTAAACTCGATTCAATAAGTACCAAAAGTCCTACTTGACCGGATTGTCTTGATGTATGAATAATGCGTTGTCTAGTTGGAAGAAATGTCAGAATTTATTTTGTTTTAAACATGCAATTCAGAAAAACAAATAACCGATTTTATTACAATAATTTGAAGGGTACTTAGACCTGGAAGGCAACTCTCGCCAATATATCACTCGATTAATATGGCAAGAATCTCTGAAGGCATCGCAATTTTTATGTATACTTTGACAACATGGCTTGTGAAAGATCATTCTTCTAATCTAGGCGGACAGCGCCATCTTTTCATACCAAAATTAATTTATTAAATGGTTCGGAATTTATACGGGACTTGCACCTCTGTGAGCTGCACTCATTTTAGCATATCGTAGGGAAGGAGGTTAGACAGTGTACAACCTTCACAGAAACGTATAATTTCGTTCGTTCATGGTTTAAAAGAGGTTTCTAGCATTCGTACCCCACATGGTTGTTGACCAAAATTAGTTCCTGACATTCGACCTCTTTTATAAATTACAAAATATTTTCTCGCTAGTCGAGGTGAAAAGCTCTATGTTGAACTCAAGAGCAAATATTTATTTTTGTGCCTTTTAAATCCCTCGCTAGCTCAGCAGTCTACTTTAAAGCCACTCGCTACGCTCGTGACTCTACTCTAGACTGCTTCGCTAGCTCGGGATTATATCGGCACGTGCAACAAAAAATCGTTTTGCTAACTTTTTGAACAAATAACTACAACATAGGAGAGGCCGCGGAGAGGCTCAATTCTTTAGTAACCAGGTCTTTATAGCTTTATGATCTTTATATTTATTTACATTATTGCGATTATTTGCTCAGGTGTTCGTTGCCAGGTAAGTTTTATAATTTACAGTACTTTAAAAATAACACCTTTCTAGATATCGTCTCTTTGAAAAATACTGCAAAGAGTTCTTCTACTCTAAACTAAAACGCGACTCCCTTTGTAAATGTCATTTGGAGGTAGGATTTGCTTTGCAATTCTAGTTTTAATTAGGGCTGGTGCGGCGCGCGGCGGCAGATTTGCGATTTTGCGACGCTTCCGACTGGTATTGATATAGATCAGTTGAGCTACCTGTAGATCGTTTGCAACAGTCTGCAGCTATCTTAATTGTTTCAATTGTAAATACTAGTTCTCATTTGTTTTTATTCGTTGATTGCAATTTTCTTTGTTAATAAATGTACTTTTAAAAAAAAGTTATTATTTAATTATGTTACATTTAAAAATTTATATTTGTAATAATATAATTATTTAATATAATGTTTTAATTTAATGTCTTAATTTAATAGTATTGGAAAATGAAAAATCTATTCAATCAGTCGTAGATTAAGAAGAGAGGTTAATCTGTCAAAAGTACAACGCTGGCAACGCTGAGCGCGCGTAGTACCTACTCGTAGGTAGGTAGAGCCCAAATACCTTACACTTTTATAAAAAACCACTCTAAAACCGTTAAAAATCTGATATAGTCTAACCCTAGTGTATGTCTTAAAAATCTTATTCTTGCGTAGAGAAAATGATTTATGAGCTGTGACGACATAGTCTCAATAATGGACGACCTTGCAGTGATCAACGCGGAATCATGCTGAGATGTTAGCGTAGAGTTTAGCGAATTAGCAAAGTCAGCGGAGTCATCATCATTAGATCATTAGGTAGGTACCTACTTACACTTCTTCGTACAACTGAACTGAAAGACAACCTATGTAGGAAACATTTGAGAAGTATGCTCCTGATGGATCCATAGGCATAGATTTCTCACGAAAAGTGTCGAATTAGTTTTTAAAGGAAAAAGATTGTGCTGGTTTAGATAGGTACTTTAAAGCAGCCCAAATTAAAACTACCTAGTGAAAATTATCGAGTGGGAGGTAAATGATTAAGAGGATACTCTGCTGATGCTGATACTGATAATGGGTAAATCGGCCAGTGGGTAGGTACAGACCAGGTAGGCAAATTATGAAAGCTGTTTGCAACTGCTTATCTAAGTAGGACGTGAAAACTCTATACTATAGAAACCAGGCGAAACAAAACAAGACTGAAATCGACGAGAATCGCGTCGTCCTTTATTTCTTGAACTTAACCAATTTGGGGTTTTTTTTCAAGGATAATGTTACCTACTTAATTATTATTATTACTCATAGAGCACATTGATTTTAAACTGGACTCAGGATTCTGCACCCGGTTTGTCGTGACCTCAAAACCTGGCCATAACACACGTCATGTTTTTAAAACCTAAAAAAAAAAAAGTTTAAAGTTTCTAGTTTTTTTTGTAGGTATTTTATAGTGAGTAGCGTCTATATTAATTCTGAATGTAACATATTTTCCCGGGAAGCAAATGACAAACAACAACCTCATAATCATGTCTTTTAACGAAATATAGTTCAGCCGTGAAAAGATATACACACAGACACAGTTACTCTCGCATTTATAATAAATTATGACACTAATATTTTAAACGCGAAAGTTTAGATGGTTGGACGTTGTTACTTCTTCACGCCTAAATTACTTAATGGATTCGGCTGAAATGTTGCATAGGAATAACAAATCTACTATTTTTATTCCATATATCAGTTCCCGTGAGAAAGAAATAGGCTTTAAACCTTTCCTTATAGACAACGCGTGCGAATCCGCGAGCAAAAGATGATGGTACAGCATTTATGTGATACTTACCGCCATATTCATCGTGTAATTCTCCTTCAAAGCTCCATAGAACCCGAAGGAAGCAATCAGGAATATAATGATTCCCGTCGCGATGCAGAACGCCGGTAGAGAGAAGAATCTCTCAGACAGGAACTGGTGATAGTCATTGTACGCGGACTGTACGGATATTCCCACGGATAGAATAATTATACCCGTTATCTGAAACACAGATAATAGTTTTCTTGAGCATTTTTTTGAGTAGGTAAGTGCTCGAAGGATTACTTTATTATAGGTAGACTGCTGTGCCTACTTGAAATAGCCGATTTTTTAATTACTTTTCAGTCAGTATAAACCGACGAAGTACAAAAGAATAAGGGTGCTATCGTTCATTTCTGTAAAAACTATGTATGTAGCTCTATAGAGCAGCTGAAAGTTACTATAGCTAGCTATTTTACTTTGTCATTGTAACCACATCGAGAATGTAACTATTCTAAACAAATTATAGATCTATGTGTGGTTTCGTCACAGTCTTATACAAAAGACAATAGAGTTTAATTTTAATCAACTGAAACGATAACCAATATGTAAACGGGTTGTGTTACCTTACGAGATAACATTGTACTATAGAATATTAAAGTAACTTGTACTTACCACGAATAAGAAATCAATCGACACCAAAGTGTATTTCACTGTTGTAAATATTTTCGACAACATTTTTCATACGTAGCACGAACACGCTTGTCTCACCACTTCTGTTTCAGCCAACCTTCAATATTTTATCGCGTTATCTTGATAAAGAATTTATCTCGACACGCGCGTTACGTACTACCGCTATTGGAGAACTAATTTGACTAAACAAACCTACCTAACAGGTTTTCAGGTAAGGTATAAAGATAAATAAGTCTTTAGAAATGTAAATAAGCGACGTGTTGTGGCGCAAATAACAACAGAATGTGCTGAATTCGACGTATGACATTTGATAGTTAATTTTAAACCGCTGCGGCTAGGGCCAGACGTTTTAACGCGGTCAGGTTTAGTAGGGCTGGAAGTGCTGTGACAGAGCCAAGGGAAATTAGGTTTTAGGAAATAAGGATATTTATTTATTAAAAATTACGCTATCGCTGTGTACACCAAAACATGGATTGTGGATAATTTCTTACAAATAACATTTCTAAGTGCCGCCTCAATTAAAGGTAAAAATAGAAATTCAATACACAGTTCTGAAAATAATAATAAATTAATTGCAAAAAAAAAACTATCTAAAACAAGTACCATCAATCATCTTCATCATCATCATCAGCCCGTATACGTCCACTACTGAACATAGACCTCCCCCAAACGACGACGCCACAAATAGCAGTCCTGACCCGCCTCCATCCATCGACTCCCTGCGACCGCTACAATGTCGTCGGTCCATCGAGTGCGGTCTTCCCACACTCCATTTCGCATTGCATCGCGGTCGCCACTCGAGAACCTTTACTCCAATACCTCCACTCAATAGTACCCAGTAGTAGTAGTCCAATAGTACCAACAATATTATTAGGTATATAAAAAATTACATATTCATAGCAAAAAATAGTAATGATAATTAATTTGCAATCGATTAAAACGTTAGACAATTAAAAATAAAAATAAAATTAGGTACATTAAAAGAAAGGCGAGCATGAAGAAGTATTTTTATTAGCCAGTTGTTAGTGTTTTTAATTATAACTGATTATTTCAGATAATAGGTACTTTACACATACAATATTAACTTTCCAAGAAAGCTTATAAGAAGTTTATCTCAAAAATGGCCGCATTTTATCTAAAGTTACGAAGGATTGTGGATGGAAAGGTCGAAAGCAGAAAGTTTGACTTCTGAACTTTGTTTGGACTAGTTAGGAGACAAACAACTAAAAGTCACCACCCCTGTGAGGTGTGGTGTGAGCCCTAGGAGTGGGGACACAAAGAAGGTCCCGTTTTTAAGTTTTTTGCTTACAAACGATGCGTCATAGGAAATTTTGTTATACTTAATGCTTTACTTAATTAATGTAATGAAAACTGATAAAATTCTCTATCAATCGAAGTCAAACTTTCAGCTTTTGACTGTTCCACCCAGCCCCGTCTTATGAGCACTCTTTGACTGGACTATACCTATATACAATGTAGTGCATGAATATACGGTAGATAGGTAAACAAACAAATATTTTACCAATTGACCTAATATTTTGTCACTTTATTTCTCTAATTCTACCTCTTCAAACTTCGTCCTCCATGCTAACCAGCCGGCGGCACCAGACAGCAACACCTGAAATAATATTAATATAAAAAAAGCCATTTTAAAACCAAGCTTTTACCAAATTGCTTGGGAAGATAAACCCAACGAGGCCAAACTCGATGAGGTTACGTCGTTCCATTTAGTAGTTCCTATGGTATTTCTACGGCTCCATCATCAGGACTCTGGTCATCATCTAGGACCAAAGTGCTTAGGAAGACAAATCAAACGAACCCAAACTCGACGGGGTTACGTCGTTTCCGTTCGTCTACGAGTAGCTATGGCCACCATCCGTCTCCATCATCATTCCAGCTGGATGGTACCATAACACACATCCCCAACCCGCATGCCCAGCGTGGGGATTATGGGCATTACCCCCCGTGAGATTAAAGCCAACAAGGCGCTTATCAGGGGGAGGTCTGGGTCCAGCAGTGGACCAATATAGGCCGTGGAGGTGGAGGTGGTACCATAACATTGTACTGTTACGGAACTTACATAAGTATGACTAATTTCAGCTCAATCGGTTGAGGTTATCTGGTCTAAAATTCAGTTATTATTAGTATTAGGTCTACAACCTTGTGTAAAACTGTTAAAACGTCGGGAAAAATAGGTAAATAAACGCGATAAATTCCCGCTAAATGATAATAATTATGTTCAGATCGCGTAAGTTTAAAAAAGGTTAAAATTAAGTTGCAAGATTTGTCCCACACATACGTACTTACATACATACATAGTCACAGTGCAAGGGGCCAACCTAACGAGTTTGGTTGTCAAATTAGGCCTAGATCTCAGTATCCCCGTGGTAAAAAACTCGAATTACATAATTAATCTAATTATTAATCTATTAATTATTTATCTTATTAATTAATCTACATATTTTTCTTTGGTTCCACGACTGTGAAAATACGATTAAGAAAAAAAAAATATTTCAATATTTTTATAATAAATTTACATGTAAATTGGTTTTATTAATAAGATGTAATGTTTAATAACGTGTTACACAGCAAACGGTCGTGGTTTCAGTACGAGGAAAATAGGCGCTTGCAACGAGCAACGAGACGGATTTTAGCACACGGGCGGCGCGGCGTCTCACTACGAATGGTACTTTACGCCCCGTAACATCGGTCAGCATCCGGCTTTAGTTATTAAGCTGAGAACGAATTTATGTTATTTTTTTTTGCGATTAAGAATTAAATAGGAAGACAACACACCTATAGAGAATGAACGGCGAGCGAAGCAAGCCTCGAATTTTTTTGTGACATTTTTGGGGGCTGGAAAAAATAGCTTTATGCAACATGCAGATGACCCAGGAAATGTTAATTGGTATACACGTCGTCGTCGCCTATAACAGTAGGCACCTACTAAATCAATAACTTACAGAACACACAAGAAACGCTATAAATGTGCACTACTATTCACTGCCCCTTGATCCTACCCTGAGACAAGTTACTATGTAATGTACATAAGCATCATGTGCCTGGTGCATAGACAGAAAATGGCATGGTGGTAGGACCACCTTAAAAAGATTTTAGAAGAAGACACCTTAAGAAGAGAGAGGTTTACCTTTTTATTTGATATTAGACCAGTCCTTCCTCAAGGAGCGGACACTTAAAGTGGGTATTTATATCACTTTCTCCTTATTTGAAGATTTTTGCGAGGCGCAGGTTTAAGGTAAAAAACAAAAGCCGGTCGCGCCAGCACTGGCTGGTTTTTTGACAATAAATAATACTAATATACTTCCGCTGACCAGCGGCGGCCAGTCTCAACGGAGACAAGCCACATATTACAACAGGGCAGAAGTGTGTGCCCAAACACAAGAGCACTCCTTTTATCTAATCTGATGGGATGGACGAAGAGACACGACGGGAGAGGTTAGGCGCCACCAACGGCTTAATGTGCTTTCCGAGGCACGGATGTGTAACACCGACAACTTCCTGATAGCGGGCTGTTACTAAGATTTTTTTGCTAGAAAAATCCTAAGTTTTTTGTCCTGACCCGGGATTTGAACCTCGTAGCCCTGCTACACGCTCTGCCTTGCTTGCGCAGTGCAGTTTGTGCAGTTATGATGGTGTAAAAAGACGGAACACTGGTATAGTGGCCACACCATGGCCACACGTGCAAGTAAGCTTGTGCAATCTAGACTGCGCAAACCTCAATTCAAGCCTCATACGTCGGGAATGAACTGTCATTAAGGAAAGGTTATAATATTTTTTTATTTCTCTAATTTCGCTGTCCGTCACGTCACGATGTCGCCTACACATGAGTTTTTTTAGGAGCTGGACGATTTGTACAATTCTATGAATTCAGTTAAAAATTCCTTCGAATATCCTCTCACATCACAGTCCGGCAAAGTGTGCCACACTACTTATTGCCACACTTTGCCGGACTGAAGCGCGGCTTGAATGACCGGCCACACGCTCAAGTAAACACGTCCAAACAAAATTTGCGCATTCCAATCTTCAGCATGTCAACGATTGCACAAGCTGCGCTTCCGAGCTTGCGCGACCTACCGTCTTGCCGTCCACACGCTCCGTCTTACCTGCGTAAACAGGTTTGTTCAACTATGCTTGCAAGTAAGATGGAGCGTGTGGCCGGGCTATTACACTGACCTGTATACAAGTCACCACAAGCGCCACGATCGCCATAGCATTAGCCTTCTCCGCCAGCCAACTCCCTAACTCGGTGGCGCATCCTCTGTCATACGCGTTTAGGGTTCCGCACTCGAAAGGAGAAATGGTCCCGTAGTCTATGTGGCAGCAGGTCACGGGGATCTTGTAAGACGCGAAGTCGAAACGGCCGGCCACGCCGCAGCATTCGAACTGAGGGAAGAGATCACAGATTACAGACTTATAATTCAATAGTAGTCTGAATTATACAGTAGTCTGCTGCTCGCGGCTGTACACGCTGTACGCGTTGTTAACGATGGTTACGCGTTCTCCGCCTTCGGGCGTAAATGTTGTCGGAAAAAACTCTCCAGGGTGTAATATTCGGTGTGATAACTGTAAAGTGGTGATCAACGAATTGTTGGCTTTTATAAGTCAGAAAAATAACAACTAGGTAACAGGCTAAAAGTTTCTTCGTCGCTTCTTTACCTTATTCTACATACCGAAGCGATAAAAATCAAAAATATCACTTTATTTCCATTGTATATTGTGTTTATTTGTTAAGAATTTGACCTTTTCTTAGTGTACATTTATTGTATTTAAGGAAATAAAGAGTTTTTGATTTGATTTGATTTCATCATTATCATATCAGCCGAAAGACGTCCGCACTGGACATAGGTGGGCGTTGTGGCGATCTTTGGAGGAGCTAAAGATCGCCATAATGAACCCGGATAAGATTTTTATACTGAATGCATACCTACTGAGTAATTCAAGTTCGATTCTTTCAACTCTATTTAGGGGATGTTGGCGCGAAAAGGTTTGCATTCAGCTGGATAATGCACAAGTTTAGGGGGATTCTGAGACCATCCATGATTTTCAGCAACCTTGGATTAATCAGTAGGTACTCTTTAGTCTATGTAGCAACTTAGAAATTTATTTACCAACGCTTACCACTTAAGGCCCTTTACAGGGGAGGCCTATGTCCAGCTGTGGAATGGTAAAGGCTGTTGATGTGGTGAGAATCTCACTAACGAGAAACTATTTTTAATGTTTTTCATCATCTTTTGTGAAAAGGCTTACTCTACATACAGCTGTCAACTAATAAAGCAAGTAAACCACACGTACCCCTCTCTGCAGTTCATCCCACATCCGCGCTATGTCCAGCCTACTCGAATATAGCTTGAGAGACTCTATCATGGTGGTTCGAATCACGGTGGGCGCGTCGTCGCGGAGGGCGAAGGCCGCAACCACCATGGCTATCTCGAATACCAGCACGATGAGCAATAGTATCACATACTGGATAACAAAAAGTTAGGTATTGTACTATTTATGACTTTTTGCTTAGCTGTTCGTGGTCATCTTTCTTCAATCACTGGAGAGTGTATAGTGCATTATCCTGCTATCTAAAATCTCTAGATGCATCGTATTATTTGTAGAAGGTAAGGAGTGATTTTAGTTTCGAATCTTTCGAATGTACAAAACAAACGATGAACGACCTGGACAAAGCAGGCCTGCCATCTTTTTCTAGATTTATTTATTTATTTATTGCATCATATTATGGTACATACATTTGTTAGGAATTATTGACTATATTAAGAAATACACTCAATATGTACCCATTTAGGGTGTTGCAATGGGAGCTGACGGGCAGATACATTATACCTCTATAATACTAATTTATTAAAATGGTATGAAAGGTAAGTATGTCAAATAAAACTAATGCAAGATTTCAATTACATGTCACCAAATGAGTTCATTTCTATTTCACGTAGCAAACCTTCATCGTTGCTCTACCATTGCTAGCAACTTTTGCAGGATTATTTATAACACACATCTAAAAATTCAAATTCAAATGAGTTCCATTTCACTATGAAACCTTTATAGCAACAACAGAAAACCGAAACCTCTTCCGTTATTCTAATGTTTTCTCTACTTACCGCGACTAAGACATAAAAACTCTGCGATATAGCCCCATAGAAACCCAGCACGGCTACCAAACAGATCAGAACCCCAGTGGATACAGTGAAGGCTGGGATATTGAAAAACCTGTTGCTGATCATCTCCTCATAGATGGAGTACGATGTGAGGACCACGATGCCCGTGATTAGGAGGAGAATGCCGGTTATCTGGAAAGTGGAAAAAAGATATTTACCTTCTTGCTGTACCTAGTTATGTTGTAAATCCATCGATCAAGGTATCCGCCGCATCCCGATACTTTGATCGATGTGTAAATCGCTTTATATGGTGACTTTGCAAAATCATTTCCTAACTACTAGCTGGATTTCATTTTTAGGGTTCCGTACCCGAAGGGTCAAATCGGAACCCGTCCGTCTGTCACGTGGCTGTATCTCATGAACCGTAAGAGATAGACAGTTAAAATTTTCAGATAATGTGTATTTCTATTGCCGCTAACAACACATCATACAAATAAAATAAATATCAAAATTAAAGGGGGCTCCCATACAACTAACGTGATTTTTTTAGCTATTATTGCTCTTGATTTGTCAAGTCTGTATCTCTTGAACAACAACAGGTAGACACATGAAACTTTCTATAATTAAGTAACACTTCAACTGTAATAATAACAAACAGTAAAAATTCAATTAAATTTCAAATTAAAAGGGGTTCCGAACAAGTAAAAATTTGATATTCTTTGAAAAAGTTGCCTGATTTTTACAGTACGGAACCCTTCGTGTGCGAGTCATCTCGCACTTGGCTGTTTATTTTAGGTAGGTATTACAGTTCAGCAATGTTTGTTCTTAACTGATGTGTAATATCAATAATGTACTTCAATGAAGGCCTTATTTACTTGAAAAAAATTATTTATCATGAAATATTCGTATATTTTCTTGAGACGCTGCTCATTCAGTTGAATATACCACATAAAATTAATTTTATTTAACACTATTGGAGCGCCCCGTAACCGCGTAGCAACCGCTACGTGTAAAATAATGAAATAGTAAAAAACTACCGAATTTAGCCAAATTTTGGTTTATTCGATGATATTACCCACCTACGTTCTTCGCCAAATACCTACTACCTAGGTATACCTTACCAGAAACAGACCATTGACACCCGCCAAGCAATATTTGACGGATTTTAAGAAACTAGGAACTTTAAATTTCACATCAATAGCCATTTTCACGACACAGCATTCGAATCACGCGTACTCTGGAACTGTAAATTTGTAACTGAGATGAATTTTATCGTAAACAGTCCAGCTATCTTGATAAGCCGATCTTATCTGGCGAAGAAAGATTTGGTCGTAAAATAATCCATGATCTAAACATTTAATGTAGGTACCTGGGTAAGGTAAGAAATGAACATATACCTTCCTACTAAGAAGCTGTTTAATAAAGATTACAATGATAACCACTACACCACACTATCAAGTGCAAATGACATGTGTAAACAGAAGTGAATAAGTAGGTAAGTATAATCTATTTATTCGGGGAGGTCTTTGCCCACCCAGCAGTGGGGCAAAATGATAAAATAAATAAATAAAAACGAAAATACCTACAAAGACAGAAGAGAAAAAGGATCGTTAACAGACCTTTCAAAGGTCAGTCAGAATTATACCTAGCCCGGCGACACGCTCCGTCTTGCCTGCGCAATCCGCGTAGTTGGATTGCGAGGAATAAACAGTTGAGTATACACGAAATTACCTACTCTGAATGTAAATTTAAAACGACTAATTGGCTCTTAATTCTAGATTATGATCAAACTGAAGATTTTTTACTTTTTGTTAGATGAAATTATTGTATCACTATTTTAACTTAATTATACACACAGTATGTATTATAAAATATATATTACCTACACTGTTATATATTTATATTTATATTATCATACATAACTAAACATAACACATATCTGTGAAGTTCCTGTTACCCGGACTCCTAAGTCGGAGTTCGGTATTCTCACGAGCACAACTCACAAACACACCCTCACACACCCTACACACTACACACACACACACACCCTCACACACACTACACACACACACACGAATGGTGTCTCCCATTGCCCAGACTCTTACGAGACTGGTGTCCTCAGGAGATCCATCACATAATGTTAATTTTCTATTTATTTTCTAATTATTGTTTTTATTTAGACATAGTATAATGTTGCTTGATATATTTTATGTCAAGAACCCATGGAAAGTGGTCCTCAAGATACAGGTGTATCCTAGTTTGGGGATCAACTAATAATCTTCAGCAAGTCGACGATTGCACAAGCCGTTCGTTGACATGTTGAAAATTTGACTGCCCAGTCGGACTGCGCAGTTGGATTGCGCAGCGTGAGCGCAGTGTGTGGGAGGGGGGGGGCTAAAAGGGACAGAAAGGCAATTTTTTTGTAAAAGTTTATGTAGGCAGGAAATCATAGACATTTTTGCAAGGTAGTCTAATTATACTTAATTAAATAGTACTTACTAGTTCCCAAAGCTGCACCCCCGTTTACTAAATGAACACATTTTTTTTTCAAGGTTAAGATGTCTTTATTTAATTTCTATAGAAGTCAGGCTTTTTGGCCGGATTTTCTAGCGAGGCACCTGGCAAAACTACTTAGAGGTATTCTAATGTATTATTGTAACTACTTATAATGTTGAAACCACTAATAGATGCATGAGAATGGCTGAAGAACTACTCGATTGATTAAAAAGCCGTAGGTTTAGTACGCCAACAAAGTCCAGATTCAAATCAGAACTGTAAAGTGTAAGGTAGGTAACCTTCATAAACACTACCAAAAATAAAGCTGGCAATATATTTTACTACCATTTATTTTGCTTCCAAATCTTCCAATAGCGTTTCTCTTTTGTCGACTGGCAACACAGTTTTTGTGCTTACGCTACGAGTCGGACGTGTGCAGCTCGTGTTATTTTAAAACTATTTTATATTTAGCGGTGAGCACTAAATTTATATAAAAACTGGCTCAAATTTATTTCCGTTGTCTTATAAAAATGTATTTATAATTTTTGCTGCATAATTGTAGGTTTTTTCGAAGAGACGCTAACATTACTCAACAACGCAAAATCGATGTTTACCTTGTCCCGTGCCAGCCAGTGTTTGTTGGCGAAAGGGGCGATTAAATGTTGACGTTCTTTTGTTCTGTTCCAGATTCAAAAAGTAAAGTGAACAATAATCAAAATGGCTATAGGCGGTGGGATGTCGTGTGTGAAATATCTCCTCTTCGCATTCAATCTATTGTTTGCGGTAAGTTTAATGCAAACACTTTTTGCAGGCAGTGATTTATCAACTAACTTAGCGTTAAGTTGAAGGTTTTCATTAGGATTGAATGTTTTAGAACGTGCATAGCCTGCGAAGCCTTCTTTGAACTCGTTATACTTGTACCTATTTAAATTTCGCATATTTGGAACCACTCGGGAATAATCTACCTACCTACCCTCTTTTCAAAAACAATAATGAATCACTTGTTTGTCATTATTGCGCCACATTTTCATACCTAGGTATTTAATTACTAAACTAGTTTTATGATAATGTATAAACCTACCAAATCTTAATTTACATAAATAGGAGGTAACTACTTACTTTATATAAATTACCTGTTTCTAAGGTAGTGGTACCTACCGTCCTACTTTGGGTACAATTGGCAGGACCTACTACCTACTACTAGCAAGAATTTAAATATTTGGATAATACAGGACATTTGATCTGACGAAATTACTACCTAGTAATTTCCTCAAATCAGATGTCATATGGCTATAGGTACCTACTTAAAGCAACAATAGATGGTTATTGTGGCTGACTTACTTATGAAAAATAGGTACTTATCATAGGGTAAAACACCCAGTAGTCAGTCTTTTACTGAGAAATAAAATTTCATTCAACTGTATTTTAAATATTAAACTATGAATCAAAACAATCATTATTATACGAAAGGTTATTTATTAAATTTACTATAAAAATTAACAAAACATTTTATTTATAATAGAATTATAGAAAAAAACTACATTAAACAAGTTATGGCACTCTCACATAATATTATGTCCCCAGCGAATTCAGTACATTTCAAATGATACCATGCAGGGCAATTGTCACATCCAATATTCTTTAAGTCATTAATTTCTGTGTCGCTAGTCATTTCCTCTTCACAGTTTGTGCATCTTATTCTGTTTATTGTACATGTCGTATTTTTCTCCTTCCTATCTTTTGTGTTGCTTTAGTTAGATCCACCAGGCAGGGTCAAATTCTTACTTAAAATAGGCGACAGATTTCTTGGTTGTACAACAACATTTGACAAGATATTTATTTTGTTTTTTTATAATATGTTTGTACTTTAATTTAATGCGTATTGTTTATTTTTTGTCTCATCTTGTTCAATGTTATTTTCTAAGAGTAATGTGTCTGTATTTTCTTTATCAATATTATTTTGGTAAGTATTTATTTCTGGTTCAACATCTTTATTTTCTTTATCATCTTTATCAATTATATCTGGTTCATCTTCTTGATTAGTCATCTTTTTGATTATTTACATTAAATACCGCAGCTTCAGATATCTGTGTTTCTTAGATTTCATGATTTTGGTGAATTACTTCAAAGTCGGTTATGATTTTCAATTCGTTCAAGGTTATCTCATTTTCGGTGTACTCGCATATAATTAGCAAACTTATGTCTAGAGTTTCGCTCTTCTCTTTTGCTCTTCTTTATATTGGTGGTCTCTTTGATATAATCGAATTCTAAAACAAATGATTTTTATGCTCAAATAGCCTTGCATAAATTGAACCCTAACTTAATAGGCTTTAAGGTGCTATTTTGTACAACAGGACTAACGGCTGACTACTGGATTTGTAGACCCATTGGTCGGTCCCTTGAACATGAAATTACATTTGTACGCGGCTGACTACTGGTAAAATATACTGTTTGTCTTATAAAAGTAATGAGCAACATTGAGACTATTTGCTCCGTTAATTTCAACTACATACGTATAAGAAAATCACGAAATTCCAGTAGTCGGCCACCTAACTTACCTACAACATAATTAAAAAGAAAAATGCATGTTATTGTTAATTTTATCACAAAATAAACATTTTAATGTAACACAGTATAACAATCCACTATAAACTACAACAAATACCTACAAAAACTTACCGAAACTCGAACGCGTTTCCATAAGAAAAAAAGTTAAACGGTGACGCGTCTAGTCATGTCTTCGGCAGCCGGGCAAATCAACGATTATAGCTAGGTAACCCGACATGCTATTGGTTCGAAAGTGAGCGTAATTAGCCAATAAGAAAACACAGATTCGATTGAACGTTATTTTAAAGGTGTAAACAAATTTAGACACTATTTACAAGGAAATAATATTTGTAAAGGCTGAGTACTGGCGCAGGGCTGACAACCTGGTGTTTTACCCTACCTAGGTACCTACAGGTACCATAAATTCGTTCCGTTTAAATAGCTTACCTTACCTACTTCTACCTACATTTAAGTATACCTACCTACTTTATTATAGGGGACACGAGGGCATCGATGATACAAACCATTTGTTTATCGCTTACCTACAATGACAGACCTGGTATGGCGTAGTACCTACGTAGGTATTACTTCATCAACACGACAAGTCATTGCCGGGATTTCCCTTGCAATTGGAACCTTTACAAATACCTACCACGTGACATTTAGCCACAAAAGCAAAATTAAAATGTCTGACCATCAATGATATTAATGTTACAAGCTCCATCTGCAAAAAACAGCCTTACAGGTTTTCTGTCAAGTTTTTACCTACGTCATTCATTATTCTTGCACTAATTTCGATTTGATTATGGAAGCTGCTCAAGGTCTATCGTGTCTGCAACCAATGAATAAATTGTCAACCTGTTAATTTCGCTCACCTACACCAAAAAAATATACCATAGTAGGTAGATACCTAGTACGTACAATATCCACTAAGTAGAAATGTAATGATGTCATACTCTTTAGCATTGTGACTTGGTTGAAAATTGCCTTGAAATTAAATACCTACCTACCTACTCGTAGGTCTGTGAAAGTGAAATCTTGAGATTCGATATCAAAACGGCTGCAGGTTGGTTTATCCAGTAATTCGTTTTAATAGGATTCCTATGTAGACATCATTGGTTGATTAATTATTTAATTAATGATGTATCCAGCAGGTCAAGGGTTTGATTCCTGTGTCGGGGCAAACGTTTGCACGATGTGCAGATTGTTTCGAGTGTTCTCAGATTTTTCTGTGTAATAAAAATATATGTCTGCTTATTGTAACGTAATGCAAGTTAGGTATATAGCACCTACCCTTGACACAAGGTCTGCTTAGTTTGGGGCAAGATAATGCTGTGGGGATTTTCCAGCTTTATTTATTTAATGTTAACAGTACCATTTATTTAGCATAGCTCAACTTTTTTGTCTTAGATGACTGAGAAGCGTCGAGTCTTGGCCTCTTTATTTCTTCCTGCATCAACTTAGGGGGTATTGACCTGACGATCCTTAATGATGATGACGATTGACAATAGTGTGATTGTGTTTATGAATAGGGCAAATAAGAATTAACAGTATCTATGGCTCGGGTTAATTTCGAAGGAGTTTAAAGACGCTTATTATCAACGTAGTTATGTTCAATGTAAGAAAGACGTGATAAAATGTTGCGATAAAAAATAACTACAGAACGGCACCGACCGATACTTGTAGCAAATAAAAACAATGTCTGTCCTTGTCTGTCCTTCTGGAAAACTAAAAGGACTAATAAACTTCGTGCCAATTGCCCTGCTAAACTCTAACCTTATCAATTTCGAAGGCGATTCTACGAATGGGATAAGATCTTAAATAGGTTGTATTCTATTATCGCGTCGCGTCGTCCAGAGGAAAGTGAGCATAACAAAAGCACCTACATACAAAGAGCTTTATGGTAGGTAAGCTAGAAGCTTAAAGTATCCCTCGTAAGAAAATAAAGCGTTTTATGTAAATAAACCTATCTATTTATAATTAATCTAATATAATTTGACATTTGCGTATTAAGTGACGTCAACTATCGGCTGTCAGAGAACCAGCATTGGTTGTATACACAATCAACACTGCTGATACAGGCTCTGTTTTGCGACTAAAGCATGTTTTTTTTACCCCTTGTCTATTGTATTCTTGCGGTGCTTGTAATTGCTAATAAATTCCTTCTTATCTTTCTCCAGATCACGGGTCTCATAATCCTGATCGTTGGCATCCGAGCGGAGATCAACTCTAAGCCGTACATGGACCTCACTGATGAGAAGTTCTACACCTCTGGACCTGTGGTTCTGATCCTCGTCGGTATCATCGTGTTCATCGTCGCCTTCTTCGGCTGCTGCGGAGCTGTTAAGGAGAACCATTGCATGATTGTCACGGTAAGTGAAGTCACCTGTTTTTTTACAGGTCACCTACGGTAAATTTTAAGATGTTCTCGTTGTTTTGGTAGGTAAATTATCCTAAGGACCTTTAGGCATGGTGTTCTTCAAAAAGGTAATCAGACAACTATTGCATACATAAACATCGAAGTTAACCGACGAAGCTGCTAATTGTCCTACCTATTATCTTTTGGTGAACCTTAGGCCCAAAAGTGATTCATAAAGTCAAAGTCAAAAACTCTTTATTTCCATAAATACAATAAATGTACACTTAGAAAAGGTCAAATTCTTAATAATTAAACACTGACACGGAAATAAAGTGATATTTTTTATTTCAGTCGCTTCGGTATGTAGGCTAAAGTAAAGAAGCGACGAAGAAACCTTTAGCCTGTTAGTTAGTTGTTATTTTTCGAGTTGGAGCAAATCCCGTCCCAAGCTTTTTTATCCTCTATCTAGATAATCTGATATTTTATAGTAGGCCTTTTTACACAAGAAGGTTTTGACAATTTGTTTGAATTTATTTACTGATAATTTTTGCAACTCACTAGGAGTTTTGTTGTAGAAGCGTATACATTGCCCTTTAAAAGAATATAAATGGTACAAGACGGTAAAGTCGCCATACCTACATTACGTACGTACTCAATTGTATCACGATTAGTTAGAAACAAGCATAATGCCTAGGTATGTACAAAAATCTAACAATAACGAAGTACGTAACCGACAAAGGTATTTTTACGATAATTGAGGTACCACCTAGGAGCGTAGGCTAGGTAGGCTAAGTTCTTTGAGTTCTGTCACAGATATTGCTGATGTGTATTGAGTTATTATAAACATGCGAATATAAACTGAGTCTGTGCGTACATAATATCGTTTGATAACCTTCGATATCGCTGCATACGTATTGCATTGCAGCGCAGTAGAGAGAATTGTATAAAAGTGATATCAATAAAATTCTCTGGCTCTCGAACCAAGGGTGACCTAAATTTTGTTTCAAAAATGTTTCAAAAATATAGGTTTCTGTTCTGTACCTATCTTTATTTTATCGGTGGTTTATTATTTTCTTAAAATGGTATCAATTTAGATGCTGCCAATACAAAACTATACTACCTACACACATTACTACTATACATACATATGTATACTATATCATACTAAAATACCTAATATACATCGACAGATTACGAAAAGTGATTTATTAATAGTTCAATGAAAACCATTGAACTATTAATTTTCTAATCAAATTAATACTTTATTCACGTCAACTTTAACCCGACATGTTTTGTCAGGATCTATTGGGGTAAACTCTGAGTGCCAGGTCCTGTACTACGAATTACCCAAGCAGATATTTTACTCGCTAAATACATTGTACCTACCAAGCTTGTAGCGTTATGTAATCTTTTACAAGTTCTTTATTTCGAAACATTACAAAATGAGCTTACGAATGCATTCAGTAAAGGTAATTCACAAACGCCTTACTTCAACTACGTAGGTACGTACTAGGGATGCAACGATATTTCTATTACGATACCGATACGAATGACGAATGCATCGTAATAGCGATTACGATTACGAATGCATTACGATTCATTTATTTTACATTTAATAAAACAGAGTTTCAGTTTTATTAATTTTTTCTCATAGGCACATTACATTGCACTTAAGAAAGTCTTATAAATAAATTAAAAGAATAGGTACAATTTGGTAAAGTGAGAGTTTAAAATAAAATTAAAATTTACCATCTAACTAAATGACATTATATATAATTAATTGTTATTAAAAAAACATTTTTTTTCTGGTTTCTGTCTGTTTTTTATATTCATGAGGATTAAACCAGCTGTGGATAACAATTTTTTGTTAACTAAACTAAGTAATAAGTATTAGTCATCTTCATCTCAGCTTGATGCATTGCAGTTTAAAAAAATCTATTTTCTATGTACCTACCGATTTTACTTATTTATTAGGTATAGGTATTTATTAGGTAGTATCTGAAATTCTAAACACATAAAGAAAACTCACTTGTTAAAAAGATTGATAGAGGTTCTTCAAACTCTTTGTCTGATATTATCTGTTGACAAACATTCTATTTTGTTATAAGTAGGTTCCAGTATTTATTTGAATTTGGTTTGTGCATGATGTGGTAGAGGCATCCAAATGTATTTCTTGATGCAATCTCTCTTTTACATGTTCAACAGCAAATGATCTATATCACCATAGCGAGTTCCCATTATTCTCACTGTCTTGCATTCCTTTTCACGCAAAATATAACATCAAACCAAAGTTTCAAGAATCGTTATGAATCGTAATACTTTTTACGATACCAATGATCGTCAAAAATAACGATAACCTGCGGTTTACGATTATCGCCATCGGTATCGTTGCATCCCTAGTACGTACCCAATAAAGACAAGCTCTGTGAAGCAATTTACAATGAAGCCAACTGACCTTTGGTCGCTGACCAGCCGGCTAAATGGAAACTTCCTCCTTAGATGATCTTTCTAATGAAAGGTGTTTAGATTCCAGAGTGAGTGATACTTCTGTTGAGTGAAGTGAATTAGGTTAGATTTAAAAGAGGCAGTACCTTCACTCAAGCCTTTCTCAATAGCCAATGTTTGTAAACAACTCGCAACACTACACAAAAATCCAAAATTCTCATTTTGGCGTAGTATATAAAAAATTATTTTCATAATGCTAATAAAAAATATTTTTCAAACTCGACTGTATCGTAAGAAAAAGCTTAAACGACAATAACCTACCTAGTGCAAAGGGGTTAAAGATATTGGCCCTAACATCGGCTACCAAGCTGTTTTTTTTTCACAATATCGCCGCGCTCTATTGTATTTTGTTATATTCGGATAGAGTTATATAAGGAAAGAGGACACATAAACAATTAAAAAATGTCCTATAAATAACATACATTATACATTAATTCAAATTATTGAGCATTAGGTATTTTCATCTGTGAATATCTCAGAAACCTGATTTTTTTGGCTTTTACCCTTCATACTAAAATCTTCAAACTTTGTACATTGTATCTTGAGTTTGGCCGGAGTATATGTATATAGAGGTATAGATACACTACACACGCATCAACACCAAAATAAAGACAGGGTGTTCGTCAAACTAGTGCACAATACTGAAGGAGGTCATTCATCTGCTACCACAGATTAATATTCAGTAAACAAACAAAGCCGCAAACCTCTTTTTTTTCAGATCGCTGTAAATAAAATGAATTTGTGTTTATGGAGTTGTTTCACTAAACCTTTGTTAACGGTCAACCTGCGGAGTGTGAGTGTAGGTATACTATTTTCACCATTAATTATTTAATTTTCTTTTGTTTTATTCATAATCACAATGCAGCTAATGAGCGGCGAAAATCTTATGAGTGACTCACGAATGCATCTGAATCGACCTGTGATGTTCAGCACAAGTTATTCGTACAGTTACCTAGCAGCTTTGCCGGTTAACTTTGACGTTTAATGTAGGAAACCACTATCATAAACGTCAATTAAAATGTACTTCACTAATCCCATGACAGTTGGGGAGGCCCATTGTGTGGGACGCTACATGCGTCGACACACTTGCGCCTTCCCATCTGCCGAGGACATCCGTGAGGACTGATGGAGGCAGATTTGGCCGAGGAACTCAAGAAATGCAAATATGCAGGTCTCGATAGAGCCTACACATTTGCTCCCTTTGGGGTCGAGACCGTCGGTCCGTGGGGTACCGAGGCTCTCCGGGTTTTTAAAAAGTTATCTGAGCGTCTGGTCGAAGCGACGCGTGACCCGAGAGCTGGTGGGTTGGTATCTGGCGCAGCGCATCAGCATTGCCATTAACGGGGCAATGAAGCCAGCGTCTTGGGGACGCTGCCGACTGGTATTGATATGGATCAGTTGAGCTACCTGTAGATTGTTGGAACAGTTTGCAGTTAGCTTAATGTTTCAATTGTAAATACTACTTCTAATTTGTTTTTATTATTTGATTGTAATTTTCTTTGTTAATAAAGGCCATTGCCTCTTGCCTTAAATGGACAAATAAATAAATATTTTTGTAGAACACATCCCCAAAACAAGAAATGTGCCATCTGTGCTTGAATTTAAACAAAAAGATCCCAAACTGTAATTTACGTAGCTGTTCCAGTGGATATAAAGTACCTATTTACCATTAAAAACAGCAAATCTGATAACACAATCTATATGTTCCGGTACACACATGGATTGTGTGATTAAGTGGGTAGGTAGGTCATACACAATAGGTCTGACTAGCTACACCTTTATATGACTACATTCATTCAGTTAAAGTTTAATTAACACCAGTTGTTTAACTGTGATATTTTCTGTTCTGTAGTTGTGTGTGTGTGAGGGAGACAATGACTTGAAAACTGTTGTAGATTTCCTTTAGTTCATTTTATCGTTAACTTTAAAAATAATCTTTAAAAAGCTTGCTACTCATAAGTACCAGCAAAAAATGGCCATTATATCGGTCATCTCATTAAGGCATTAAGTAGGTAATTAATTAATCTGATATGGGGATAGGAAATTTCGCTTAGATGAGTTTTAATTATACCTAACTGTTCTAAAAATAATTTGGCGTGTTTTAAAAAACGATAAACCGTCTTCAAATTCCGGTTCATAGATAACATTTCTATGTCTCAGACGATCGAAATCAACCCTACCTTATTTTCCCTGACCGAAATTAAATTACCATATTCTGAAGAATTTTTACTAACCTACGTTTTACGTCGCACATAGCAATTCCTCGAGAACCAACCTAATACCTCAAAATAATTTTTTATACAACAACGAAAGAATCATCAAAATCTATGGCCGCAGACATCACCAAAACTATTGTAGCTAGTCGTGATTCTCCAAAAATATTATGTTACTTTTTAAGTTTAACCGGATAAATACTAATCCCTCGGGAATAAATTTTTTATGGGACCACCTCGGGATCATTCTCTATACAATAGTGAAAGAATCGCTAAAATCCGTTACCCATAGGCGGGGACATTAAGTAACATACACACATAAATATTAAAAAAATAAAAAACTTACAGACGAACTGAGAACCTCCTCCTTTTTGAAGTAGGTTAAAAAATACCCCTAAGACAATATAACGTCAATACATTTGTTGAGCATTGGTGACTTCAGAAACTCGTAAGTAGGTACCTATACACCTCCAAAAATAAAATGAAGTTTACAGGGTGCCCTTCGAATATCATTCAAGTAGGGTTAATTAGGTAGGATACATCTCGCCCTCTAAAGAACTGGTACCTACCTATACGGGCGAGTTGTTCCTTTTCTACAAAGCACAGTGAACAACTCGTCCGAGTCAAAGAGCAAGAACGGAACGGCCCAGTCTACATCTACATTCTCTTCGTCTACTATTACAAAAACGCTTCTCTATGATGACATTGATTCCGTTGATCGATTTTTCCGACAACTCCCTACCTTACTTGTGTAGGAGTGTGTGTTGACCTGCCAGTATATCACCCTTCAGAAAGGTAACGACCGAGATACCACAAATCGATACGGATTTAAACACAAACAACGTGACTCATGTGGGTAACGCGAAGTAATGCTAATGACTCACTACAAATACTTAGATTTAAACCCAGTAAAATAATGCTTTGACAATGTGTTAAAATTAAATTAAACAAAAATCATCATGTTTTCCGTCGATAAAATAAAGCTAAGTTTTCCACACAATATTAGAATGATCTTATATGCGCACATTATGAAGAGTCGCATTGTATTGTTAGAAATACTTTGATTAGGTCTGCCTAGCTTGGGGCTAGATGATGCTGTGTGGATTGTCCAGCATTATTTATATTTATTAGCTAGACTTGTTTGGCAAGGATTGGTCCCAACAGCTTTCAACTGTTGTGAAGGTTAGTTTCACTAGTTGCCATTGATTACAAGTTTTTAATCTATGTGCATTGTGTTAATATACTTAATAGGTTACTTAACAAGAAAACATAACGAACTTACTTTTGAAGTTCACTTTACAAGATAAACCTACGCGACCAAAAAGACACTCATCGATTTTGCTCGTGAAAGTGTCTGGCCAGACAGGCGCCAGAATGAAATCACTTTACCTATAGGTGGCTACGTGATAGGGTTGCCTAGGAAAAATCCTATTCTATGAAGGCATACCTACATGCTAAGACGTCTTACAAGTTTTTCATTCAGGGACACATAGACCTAGAATCTAGATAGATCTAAGATCATAATTTTCATCTATGTGATTGATGGATTAGGTATGTAAATCCATTGATGGATTACAGACATTAGGTGGATGGCATCAATCCATAGACGGATTGCAATGGTACAAAATGTGGAATCAAATCCATCAATGGATTTGTACCGTTAGATTGGAATGGAACATAGAGCATTAGAGCGTGCGTGATCAGATCATTGTTAGGACCTTTTTATTTTTATTTGGAAGCAACAATGAATACAGTGTTATTGTTGTGTGGTGCCGGTTTAGAATTTACACCACCCCAACTCTTCCAGCAGGTGTCGTAAGACGTGACTAAGGGGTATCCACCGGGGGCGGGCAGCAGCGCCCCCTGCAGAACAATTCTACTACCGAACTGCGATCCCCAGCGTGGGGATTATGGGCGCCCCAATAAGATAAAAGCTTATGGGGAGCTATCGGGGGGAGGCCTGCGACCAGCGGTGGACCAATGGGCTGTTGAGGAGGATGAGGAATGAATTACTCTTAGTTAAATAGGTAGGTATAGGTACTTATCTATTTTTGAATCGGGTGTCGATTTAATAAAACAAATATACAAGATAAGATATAACCCTCTTAGTCATATTCAAAATAATCCACGGGGTACATGGAGTTCCAATTTTATCGAATATAATTATAACGCTATTATACTGTACATTGGACGATGGTCATGATGTCATTTTAAAAAATTCCAACATAACGTCAGTATGTGGAAATAAATAGTGGTTTTAAGCCAGACTTCCCTGCTGTGACCCTATTAGCTAAAGTAAACCCCGCTGACGTGCCTAGCTTACGTAATAAAACATCTATATTCTTTTAATCTAGCTAGGCACTAATGTGCATCTACCCACCTAGATACAGTCTTGAGCTAAGTGGATAACTAGATAGGTTCACAGTGATGATAGGACATGCTTCACTCTGACGCTCTGCTAGGATACTTCTGAGAAAGAGGCAAAATCTACTCTAGTCTAGGCACTCCAAGGTTAAGTCAATGCGCCGTACCTAACCTACATCGACGAAGAATGCAGAATGGTCAATCTTCGAAAAACGTTTTAGGTGACAAGGTCTGGCATTCCGGGAGTGACACTTGCTTAGTTTACCTACGACACTGTCCACTTGTCACTTAATGCAACAAAACATGGAATTTGGCAAACAAATAGTCAATTAAACAAATACCGAGTTAATGTTAATGCAAAACCACATCGTTTTATCAGATTCGATACTTTAAGGTATCAAGTATATACAATACTTTAAGGAGCCCGGGGAGATAAGATTTTACGCTCCTGTGGTACCTAACACCAGGAAACAGATTCGTCTTCTCATTCGCCGATGGCGTCGATGACGTAGGCTTCTGCCACGTGACCGTTGTGTCTCGGAATGCCATACCTACCTGGCGAAGTTTATTATTATATCATGGACCTACCTAGTTGTATTTTTTATAATTTGATGTTTTTGCAAAAACAATAATTTGATTGTCTTGAAAACCTAGAAACCGACTTCAAATTCCTCAATATTTACCTACACTGTGGGACAATTAATCATACCTCGGACCACCCAGGGATCCTTCTCTTAAATAACAAAACCAAAATCGGTGAACATACATAGAAAACGTACAAAGGTACAACCGAACACAGAAACAACTCCTTTTTCCAAGTCGGTTAAAAAAACAGCAATTTTTGTCGTTTACTGAAAATAGTTCTTAAGAACTTCCCCCCTCAAAGTTCTTTAAACAGAAAATCTCCACACACACCACAAGACATAACAACAGATATAAATCTAAGTTAAACATAATTTGTTCCAGTTCTCCGTATTCCTGCTAATAATCTTCGTCGCCGAGCTGGCTGTGGGCATCGCTGGCTACATGAAGCACACGGATCTGGAGACATCCATCATGAAGCATCTTAACGAAAGCATAGCCAAGTACGAGGTCGACCCCAACATTAAAAAGACCTTCGATATCCTGCAGACCGATGTGAGTTATAGAATATTTGATTTGTCCATGGTTATAGGATTTATTCCTATAACCATGACCTCCTAGCATAGAGGTAAGATAAAGCGTCCTAGGTTCTGGTTCTTACTTGTGCACTTGGTAGGGCAGGTTACTAAACCTGGCATTTCTTCAGGTCTAGTAATGTGGTACCTACATCGAGATAGGATTCTGTCTCGATGGGTACCTACCTTACAATACCGGACCGCCAGCTGTCAGATTAAATATTTACATAAACCCTGTTTTATCAGTAGTTAGTAGGTCATCATCGTCTACGTAGGTATCCACAAAACAATAAACTTACAACATTGTTCATAATTTTATAGTTTTTAGTCCGGAAAAATATATCCTGTCTGCCAATGGTTGCGTTCATGTTACGAAGTAGGTACCTATAATACCTAATCATTCCTTCTGATAAATACATGGGTTCCTGCCAGTTAATAGCATCAATAGATGAGGCGAACCTAGCCGGTTTGGTTGTCAAACTAGGCCGTGATCTCGGTACTCACTGGATCCCCGTGGTAAAAATCACAAATTAGATAAGATTCAAAAATTTTTTGGTTCCTTGAATGTGAAAACACGATTGAGAAAGAGGTCTGTTGAAATGATTTATGTTTTGATTCATAGGTTATTACTAATTTTTTGGTTCCTTGAACCAGTTTCTTCATAACATAGTAGTTTTCTTGTAAATAAGCAAAAACTTGATTTAAAACTTGATTTTTGTACTTACGTCGCTCCAAAAACGTATACTTTGTCTAGCTCCTATGAACGCGAAATTCTATGCCTATCCTTTTCACATAATGGCGCGTATTGCTCCCTCTTAAGCGCCGCCGACCGTCTATTTCTGTGAGGAACAAACATCTTAAACTTTTGTCTAATTGATCACCATTAAATTTATTGTTTAATTCCGTCTCTTAATTTAGACATTCCTACCACACTCAAAACCTTTTAATGAGCTCTTCTTTGGAATAAATGTTCGTTTACACTCTTCCGTCTACTTACATACATAGCTCTTTTATGATTCAATAGGTAGATTATATTATCTAGTATAACAAAGGACAGTGCTGTTACGTTATTTATGAATATGCATCAGCACGCTTCACTGCGCGTGTGAAATTCTCACACGGACTTTATTCATTCCCATACAAAAAATGGAACCAATGGCTGTCCCTTTATGTGGGATGTTCCTACTATGCTCCAGCCATTTTCAATGTATAATGTTTGTAAACAACTCTCGGCACAAAAATCCTAATTTCTCTTTATGGCGTGGTGTTCGTCTAATTATTGTCAGCGTTAGGTATAGTATAGCATTGTAGGAAGCAGCTCAAATTGACGATTAGTGCAAAATCTGTCTCAAAATCGAACGCAATGTTTACAAACACTGTCTGTTAGTTTGACAGAGTATAGGCACTGCTAGTGCCTACTAACTGTGGTGCCTGTGTTGATGATAAAAGCAGTCACTTATCGATGTTATGTATACATTTATTGTCAAATAATTAATTTGTAGTTAATAACTTTGCTTGTACCTACCAGCACAAAATACTAACTTAGATGGGTAAATACCTAGTAGGTAGGCTACTAGATATTTAAGTCTAGTGCCTCCTGGCCTATCTTTCTGCAACGGAGAGCTTCTGTTAGGTACTGGCAGCAAAAGGTAGATTGTTGTTTGAGACTGGTTCCACTTCTACACAATCGAAGCTGATAGTTCGCACGCAATATAAGCGCTTGCTAAACCAAAAATCTCTTTCAAAATAGAACTATCACCCAAATAAATCATCAAATGTATTAACAGGTCCAGCCCTCTACATTTATTAAATGGCTGTTTTTTATACAAATCAACACTAACCTATTTGACAAGCCAATTAACACATGCAGTAGACGTGAGCAACGTCTGTGTCTTACTAGAGCTAAAACAGCATTGCTTAAAAAAAGTTGCTGTGGAATGGCACCAAAAATTTTCAATAAATTGCCAAACAACCTAAAGTTCCTACAATTAACAATGTTTAAGAACAACTTAATAAATTTTTGACATTAAAATGCTATTATAATATACTTAAATGAATTTTTGTTAGATCGTGACATCAAAATTTACTAATCCATCAGTGTTATTAATGTTTTAATTAATTATTATTTTTCATGCCGGTAGTTCAATTAAGTATATACCTACCTATTATTGTGTAACTTAATAATGGAATTTGAATTGATGTTTATTATTTTTATGACTGTAACTTAAAATATATTATTGTTTTGTTTATTGGTAGACATCTACCTGAAGAACCTATTTTGCATGCCCTAGATTATGGCAAAACATGTCTGGTGCTTACCAATTTACCTACTTATTTATATCTAAAACGTACAGGTATTTTTACAGGGGCAGCTAATGCAATAGTGCACTTAGTCTTATTAATATAATAACCTTCATCTTTGTGACCCATGTTTGCAAATAAATGATTTGATTTGATCCTTGTTCCAACTACCCTACCTACAGTTTAACTCCCTACAGTCCACACTTTACCAAGCAGCAAGTTACATTTCCATGTCACTTAAATACTCACTTAAATGTTACCTTCCAGCTGGAATGCTGCGGCATCAACGGCCCTGCAGACTGGAAGAACAACTCTCTGCCTATTCCTGCGACCTGCTGCAGTGGCCAAGTCATCACCGGAAACGACGTGGCTCCTTGCACTCCTGACTCCGCCGGATTCCATAAGGAAGGCTGCCTGTCGAAACTGGTCGTCCACTTGCAGGATATCGCTAAAGTCCTGGGAGGTGTCGGGATTGGCATTGCTTTTGTTCAGGTAAGAAGTAACTTAACCTGCTTACTTTCCGTAGTCATTCGGGGTAAGTGAGCGGCACACCCATTATCGCTTGAACGCGCTGCGCGTAGGTATATGGATGAATAAAAATTGGGAATTCAAAGTTATTTTTTGTGTATTTTTCGAAGCGTGCAGCGTCTGAGATGCTTTGCCAATATGGCAAGTCTTTTGATATGAATTTGGAACTTATCTACTTATTAACAAAATGCTAGGCTAAATGAAGAGTTTTCTAAACTTGTGTGAATTAATTTGTAATTTGTCCGTATGCACGCATAAGTTAGGCAAGGCATGCGGCACGTCCGCACGCCTTACATACCTACCAACCAACATACTAATTATGTGGCTATACCTTTGTCTCAAAATAACCTAACCGTATTCCAAGCTAAGCTATAGTTATTATATGGAACAAATGAACGCGTTTAGGGTAACGATACGTTCACTTATCCCATAAGGGTGCGCTCACTTTCACGCAAATCGGGGCGAATGTACGCATTCCGACTGTTCGTCTGAGAGCTTACATTTACACAGATGACAGTCTGTCATCTGTGTTTATATAACAGATAGTATAGATAGGTAATTTTCACTGTTCTGAATAGGTAGCATAGTGAGGTTTCAAAGTGAGAACTGCGCTCACAGAATTACCTGCATTCGGATCACTTACTCGAATTGATCGGTCGATCGGTGGATGGAAGCGGCTCCTTGTGATATGGTTAGGCTGGCCATTGTTCAGCTGTGGACGTTTAACACTTTCATTGCTCGTCACGACGCGCATGGCGCGGCGTGCTGTTTCGGGTCGTACTGCAGAGCCTGGGCAGTGATTGCGTTAAAGACTGATCCTGAGGCTGTGATCACTTGAACTCCATGGTGATCACTTATTGCGCCTGCAAACACATCAGCATTGAAGGAATCTATGTCCACCAATGAAGTTTTGCAGTGAATAATGCTACCTAGAGCATAGCAAATCGGATGTTTTCGTATCGTGGTGGACATTTTGGATGTGCCTATCTTCGCTAGTGTCCGTCCTTGTTAGCGAAGCGAGGTGTAAATTTGATAACGAACTACAGAACTGCTTTGGATTCTAATTGATTATTTTCTTTTCCAGCTCCTGGGAGTAATATTTGCCTGCTGCCTCGCCCGTTCGATCCGCAGCCAGTACGAAACTGTCTAATTCAATTATTTACTGCAAACATCTACCAACTATTCTAGTTAGTAGGCATAGTTTTGTCATGTGATATAAGTAATCTTCTGTATATTTGGATAATTTATTTATTGTTACCCACATTTTAAGTTTATTTTGATTCAGAGATCTTTTTGGCTAAGACTCTCATTCAATTATTATTACTCGAATAGGTGCATAATCCCCGTCTCAACATAGATTTTAAAAGAGTGCTACACTAGCACAATCTTATTACATTTCACAGTGTGCTCAGTGGGAAAGACTGATACAGAAATCTTTGCCAAAACCAAATTCTACAGTATAAAGTATTAAGTTTTTCTACCTTTGTATTGATCAACATTCTTTGGTCTCAAATATTAGTCTCACGTTTCTAGTTTTCTTGAATTTTATAAACATTCACTTATATGTGGTGCACCGTTTTAAACATGTATTAGTGTTAGTTCTATAATTACAAGTTATAAAGGAATTCATTAATAAACTTGTGTCTTAGATTTTGTATAAGCGTAATTTGAAGAGTTTCTAGAAATTATAAAATAAAATTGGCAATGAAAGTCACGTGTCTTATTTCTACCCCTTACTACCCTGGCGCATCGACCCCGAAGTAGGTCTTGGCCTCCGACAAAATAGATCGCCACCGGCTTCTTCCCTGCGCCGCCTCCGTCCGGTGCGAAAACTTGAAATGAGCGAAGGTCCTTCTCTACTTCGGCCTTCCACCCGATCTCTCTCCCTCGGGGCTTCTGGGCCGACCGACTGGCCGTCGGCTAACCGGCGGCGTTCCAAGGAAAGCCCGTTTTGCGGCCTGACCTGCCTCCATTCGAAGCACGTGGTGTGCCTCCGGTGTTTTGTCCGTTACAGTGCATCCCAGGTCCTTGAACAGGCGCGGTTCTAGCCCAAGACATTGGGGGGTCACCCTTGGTCAGGGGCCGTAGCCAGGAATTCCCTTCAGGGGGAATTCTTGAAATTCACTTCAGGGGTTTGTTTCAGGGGTGGGGCTTGTGGGCCCCACCGCTAAACGTTATCAGCGAGCCGCGAAAAAATTGGGTTTTTGTAAATTTTTTGCAGTGATGGGCAATGTGATCTTAAACGGGCGTCAAGCACTGGACCAAGTACAGATAAAACAAAATACTATCAGCGAGCCGCTAAATTTTATGGTTCCGTTAAAATTTTTGCAGTGTTTTGCATATACCTACCAAGCTAGTTAGTATTAAATGAACAATAAAAAGTCAAGAATGTCCTAGTTACACACATTTATTTTCCTATTTTATACCATGAATATAAATTGTAACAAAGGATGGTTACACTTACACAGATTCAGTAAGAACATCGAGGAACTTCAGTCGCGTTAAATACAGCTGTTGTCTTGCAAGCAACATTCGATTCATATTACAAAATAAAAATCACAACAAGAAAAGCCTAGTCCCGAAGTAATCAGTACTTATGTATGTCGCGAGCATCTGATTGAATCTCACAGCACCAGTTTCTACCAAATCACTTTTATTCTTAGAAAAATTTAATTTTCTTACCAAAGTCATTCACATACGGGCGACATACACTATTCCTAAAAATTATAATTAAAACGCTAAATATTCATTAAATTCTAAGGTTAAGACCATACATTACAATACAATAACTTACTACTAGTTAGCTGTTTCACATCCTACATGTTCAGTTGTTAGGGCTATCTGACTGGAGCAAAAAGCTTAATGCGCCTATTGGATTTGGCACTAAGGAAATGGTTACACAAAACAAAGTAAACCCAACAGCAAAATCCTTTGATATGTTTAGTTAATAAAATGATAAAATCTGTCTTTAAAATTGCATTTCAAATATTGTCACATTCATTTCACTCAATTATTTATTATCTCTTCCCACAATAAAAAATAGGATTCTTATACCTGACTCAATGCAGATTTTGTGTTTCATTACAAAATATAATTTCAAAAGTAAAATTGATTGCACAAAAGCTTAAGTATAATAAAATATACTACTGACCGATTTAAAAAAATTAATAATTTTGCTACTTATCGTTATATGGACCAAACAGTACGAAAATACAATTACAAAATATAGGAAATTCCGGTATTAATTCTAACTCTAACATAAAGTCAATAGTATTTATCAGACAAAAAAGAAAAACAGGTCAGTTGACAACTTGGAAGAAGCTAATCAGTATTATAACTTTAATGAATGTCTATTTTGATACAATGTAATTTTACATTCTCACCATACAATCTATATATTCATTTTAGAACATACCCTGAAATTTAAAAGAATCACTACTAGACTTCCTTTCACCACATTGGTTAACCAACAGTCACAATTATGGATGTTATCTACAACAATATCCGAATAAATCTTAATTAGGCTTCGCATATCAGATGTACACACATAAGTAGGGTGGATGAGATCATTGTGGCAAATTGACTCAATCAATGGTTTAACCTATACACAAAAGTTCTCAAGACTTACCGAGAACTAACACCAGTTTATTTATAAATTTTTAAAGTAGAATATGCTAGTTTGTTTCAAATCTGGCGTCGTTAAATTAATACATAGATATGCCTTACCAGTTACTTCAAACAAACCAGCAAGTTTCTACCCTGAAATGCCTAAACAGTAAGTCATAAGCACATAGGTAGCAAATTAAGGTTATTGAAGCAGTTTTATACAGTAGCTCTTAGCAGCTTTGTCAGTTGAGTTCGAGAAGCACTCTATGGAGAAATCTTCTCTGAAGTCAAGATATTGAGATACACTGCTAAAAAAGTGGATAAGCTTAAAATACGTGAAAAGGATGGATTTATGTATGGTATTGAGTATATTATGATAATGTATTGTTCCATAGAGGAGGATCGCGAGTGATTCATGTCGCGTAGCGCTTTGTCCAGAGACGAGCTATGCGGTCATGTTCCTCTCTGTTTTGCAGATATTGTGTAGCAATGCTTCCCACTAATGGGTCAGCTGAAACAAAAATAGATTAGATGATTAATTTATTTATTTATAAAAATGGGTACACCAACAATATACATATTATGCTTGAATAATAAATGTTAACATGAGACAGGTTCTAATACATATAAATTAATTAAATTACATATAAATTAATGCATCTCTTAAGGCTTGGCCAAACCAACGCGTTCAGCTCGCGTCCGCGGTGGAGTGCACGGTGGCGATACTGCGCGTGCAAAAGTTGTATACACCGTCGCGTTTGTTCTTGCGTTCACCAGGCTGGAGTCACGTCATTGACTACAATGCTCTCTGATACAGATAGTGAAATCGAAGAAGTTTTACTTCTGTCTGCTCTCATTGAAGATAAAGAGAAACAAGAAAGGTTAGTAATAATCAGAATGAGAAGTATCATACAACAATGGGTATTTGTGAACCTCATTTATAATTTCTTCCGTTTCCACCATACTTAAAACTAAAGAACATAGTTCTTCTCAACAAATAAATAGCTGCGTGCAGCGTCCTAACGTAACAAGACCGATCTGATCGCCACCGCGCACGCCACCGCGGACGCGAGCTGAACGCGTTGGTTTGGCCAAGCCTTTACACAGTATTAAATTCAAAACAGTATATAACAGCAAGGTGATTGCTGAGATCATAGTATCATCATACTATGAGTTGACATTGACAGTAGCTGTGGCATGTCACAGTGAAGGGACACCTGCTCTGATGTTGACGGAGAAATAGTAGCAATATTTCCAAAAAACCACTATGAAAACTAAATACATGCTTATTTTGTTCAGTTCCAGATACAATTCTGGAATTTGTAAGTCAAAGTTTAAGCTAAGCAGAGCATTGATACCATTATTTTAATAAAAATTTTGTGTTAATTTCATTTGATTTTGAATTCTCTGAAGGCTGATCTTAGGAAATAATAATTTAGCTTATTTTGTTACCCTTGTGTTAGTTACTTTGAGTTTAAGCGACTTCTTATCTTTTTATTCAGTAAAGAGGAGTTTAAGAAACAGAATTAAGAAATTACCTGGATTACAATCAGTCAGGAGCGAGCAAATTGACAGCAGTACTTTAGATATAGTAAGGGCTGGAGACCAGTTATCTTTGAGTATGTCCAGGCATATGACACCCTGGCTGTTGATGTTGCAGTGGTATATCCTGGTGCGAAATGTCACCTGGAAATGAACAAGTTTAAAATTAGTGTGAGTCAATCATGCCCATCACTGAGCAGGATGATAACTGATAAACTTATCTCAATTTAGCTGGTTATGTTATTCTACCTATGGTGAAGAATAGCTAAAATATTAATCCATACTAAACACATTATTATAAATGTGAAATCAATTCTGCATGTCTTTTACCTTTTCATGCCTATACAGCTGAATGGATCCTTATTAAATTTGGTAAACAGTATCCCCAGGAAAGGCTACTTTTTACACCAGAAAAGTGTGAAGTCAATAGTTACCTTGGGCGGTTTGAATGGGTATTCTGGTGAGAAATGAATGTCAAGGAAGAAAACACCCCCTTCATACACCGATCCAGGAGGCCCCAAGATAGTTGACACCCATTCATAGAGATTATCTCCTTTCGGTCCCGCACTGCAGTTAGGCGGAGGGTCTAATGTGATCTCTGCTAACTCCTTCTGGATCCTTTTAGCCGAAGTGCCCAGTGCTTTGGACATTTTGGGGTTCCGCTTGTTCTCTTTTGTGTCGGGTTTGTTCTCGTTGACAGCGCTCGTACCTCGCCCGCGTCCAGTGCCCCCTGATGAACCAGATGCACCAGACATTATCTAAAAGTTCCACACATCTAATTCCACACTAAGCATGATAAGCGGTGAATGCACATGGGGAAATTACGATTAGATGGGTGGGTTCATGGGGCAACATAAAGCATGCACAAGCTCGCAAATAAAGTAAACTTCACAGCGCCGCGTAGGAAATAGTACTTTTGTATGTGTAACTTGAGTCTTGGGTGCAATGACTTTGAATATGCTGTTTGCTCACCACACTAATGTACCAGAAATTATGCTACATCAAACAATGCTTCGATATTCTGATAACGACGCATTATAGCTTCAAATTACAGGTAAATTACCTCAACTTTTTTTTCTCATTTCATCCAACCTTTGAAGACAAAGACATTTGTCTCACACTTTGTAAAAGACACAAACGGAAACGCTATACCTACCAAGAAGAATCTATCAAACCTATACTATTGCAATATTTAGTAGGAACCACATACAAACAACGAATGCAAATAAAATGATTTATTTGTACCTTACGACTATTATTTAGTCGGCCATCTTGTGGGCTGGCGTTATCCGATATTTCCGAATGTTTTTCAGCCAGCCTCTTATTTTATAAAACGAACGTCCTCCAACTCAAAACCCAGAAAGAAATGGAATTTGTCCTTGTATATGTATCAATTTACTTTACGTTGTGATATATCCCGCGTCAGGAGACCAGCTCTGCAAACCGCAAACAGGCAGCCTGTTAAACTTCTAGTGTAGGTACCAACAGAACGAAAATACTTTATTTTGATATAAATCGTACCTTGTATCTGGTTTTTTGATCCTATGATCTTATCTATCCAACTTCTTCACACTGCTTCTACCACATTTCCATCCATTCAGTTCGTCCCCCGCACCAACACAAACAACAGAACTCAAGAAATTCTGGGAATGCACACGCTCACAATGAGAAGATCTCAATTCGAAGGATTTTATATCGATAGAATACTTACACTTGGTAAAAATAGCTTAATAACTAAGTAAATACTAATCACCAATAAATTCTAAGCAATTTATCTATAAATTTTTAACAAAATCACAATGAACAGATATCACCGCTTGCCGACATTTTTAACAACTTTTTTTTTCTTGTTTTTTTTGCACAAAGTAGGGTTGTGTTGTGTTGTGATGCGATGTCAATAATCTGACTGAATGGAGAGACGAGATTGTCTATAGTTTTTCCCAAGTCGTATGTTCATTCAAGCAAGTTTGAAGTACCTACCTACCTACCGTATAGCCGCTATGTTTTACATTCAAATTTGGTTTCATTTCAGTACTCAGAGAATCAAAACTCTGAGTGCTGAAACTCAAATTAATTCAAATTGTTTTGTTTTCAAATTACACTCCTTACTGACACTGGCAGAGTCGTAGTGAAAAGCAAGCGGCGCCAAAAATAAAGAAGTTGAAGTTGAAGCTTGATTTCAATAAAAGCGTAGAGTAAATCTAATTTACATAAATATGTTTGTTTTGCTTCCTTAGCCTAAGCACTCTTTTAATTTTTGGATCGTTGCTGTGTTTTAATGTATTCCATTTGAACAAATAAAATATCCACAGAAAACAACAAATACCTAATTCAAAATGGGGAAACGACAGCACCAAAAAGATAAAATGTAAGTTAGTTTCATTATCAATTTTCACTGCAAGATGATTCTTATTTTCGAATTTCATATAGACTTACTAGTTCTCAACTCTCATCAGGTATCTGACGTACACTGAGTGGAGTACGCTCTACGGTGGAAAAAGACCTGGAAGCTCCAAAGAGGCAGACACATCATTCAAGAGGCTGCCTTTCGATCACTGTTGTTTGAGTCTTTTGCCCTTTGAAGATCCATACTGCGACGTTGATGGCAATATATTTGAACTCCAAGCAGTTCTAGAATTCTTAAAAAGGTTTAAAGTGAATCCTGTTACAGGAAAAGTAAGAATCCATCTGTAAACTAACAAACAAAACAAAATTAACTTTTTTATTACTTGCATATAACAAGACGCGGCAATAGACAGAGTGAATTGTAGATTATGTATGGGTGGTTTGTTTACAAACATTTTACATCAAATTTGGCTGAAATACAAAATATCACTTTATTTAAGTATTTTAAGTATATCAGTCATCTAGTACCCCAAACACAAGCTCTGCTTAGCTTGGAGCTAGATGATGATGTGTGGATTGTCCAGCATTATTTATTTATTTATTTCAGAAACAAGACCTGAAATCCCTTATCAAACTGAACTTGGCAAAAAACTCTGAAGATGATTACCACTGTCCTGTACTTTTCAAACCGTTTACCAACAACACACATATTGTGGCAATCAAAACAACTGGAAATGTGTTCTCTCATGAGGCAGTGGAACAGCTTAATATCAAAGGAAAGAATTGGAAAGACCTTTTGAATGATACTCCATTCACAAAGAATGATATTATTGTACTGCAAGAGCCGAATAAGCTGGCAAAGTTTAATATTGCAAGCTTTCATCATGTGAAGAATAATTTGAGGGTTCAAACTGAAGGTAGGTATTACTTTGCTTTGAAAATATTTGCCACCAATGTTTGTTATGGCCCATTTTTACAGATATTTTTTAAATGTGTTTGATATGTCGGTAAAAAAGTTTTAAAATTACTTCTACATTAATATGTAGAAGTAATTTTAAAACTTTTTTACCTAACATCTTTTAGCCTAACATAATTGTTAGGCTCATATTATGAAAGCTCATCTATCTATGCTTAAGTAAAGCTTTTGCCATAGAAAAGCGTTACTTAAGCATAGATTGATGAGTGAGCGTGGGAGCAAGGTTTCATAATACAGTCCTGAATCATTTACATGCAGGTACGACTAGAATAATTATTTGTAAGACCATTTGAGAAGAGAAAATTAAACAAATTACTTATGTTATTTACAGAGGAAATTGCAATGAAGAAAGATCCGCATGCAAGACTAAAGGCAGTATCAGCAGAAACAAAGGACATCCTTCAACAGCTGGAGAAAGAGTACAAGGCCCCTGAGAAAGCTGATGTTAAGAAAGAGGTTTGTACTTGGAATTATATTAAACTAGCTGCTGCACGCGGCTTTGCACGTTCTTTTCCGATGTAGAATGTAACCATATCCATCGGGATACCATCTATCCCAATGCTAAATTTCATTAAGATCCGTCCAGCCATTTACGCATGAAAAGGTAACAGACAGAGTTACTTTCGAGTTTATAATATAAGTGTGGATTACAGACCTATTTATTGCCTAGTAGAACACTTTATTAAATATCTACAAACCCATACTGACTGCACAGTCTTAAGGTTGTCCCAGCCAGAGAACAAGTTTTAAAAAAAAATGAAAATTGTTTATTTCACAAAAACCACAATACAAAACAAGCCAAAAATAGAAAAATAAAACTATATAGAACAAAGAATAAAACAGAGGTAATAATTAAATTTAGAAATTCCACTAAGTAGCTACATACATTAGATACATAAGACCTATTACTCAAATAGGCAGGATTATTGTGGCAGAGAAATGGCCCATAGCTCAGCTTGATGCTCCAGCATGGTGCCATGCTGTAGCGCTGGTATTCTGCTAAGGGCTCCATTTAGGTCATGGACACCTTGATAATACCCAATAAAACAAAAATAAAATAACTAAACACAATACATACTCATATTAGGATAGTAAAGAAACTACTAATCTACCCACCATATCCACACCTATGATATTGAGCCGCCAATTAAAGTAGATAGATAGGCGTGGCCATGGCTTGATATTACGCCCTCTGCAATTAGGGATCCTTGCGATGCGATAAAATCTTTTTTTTAGGGTACCGTAACATATTTGGATGAGAGATTTAACAGTTTTTTTTTAGATATTTACCCTGGTTTAGGCGAAATGTAATTCGTTACCATGTTCAAATTTAGCCCGCGAAAGGTTGTTACTAATTAACCAATAACCCCGTATAATATAATTTGATTGTTTTGCTTTTATTTTAATTTAATTTTGTTTTCTATTAATTTGTTATAATTGTGTACCTGCCTAACAAAAGTGCACTAGTATTCCCAAAATCATACCTAGTAAATGATACCGGACAACTCACACAGCACATCACAATAATATTATAAATGCGAAAATTTGGATGGATGCTTGTTACTTCTTCTCGCCGAAAGTGCTGAACGGATCGGGCTGAAATTTTGCATAGTAGGTCTAGGAACCTGGAATAACACACAGGCTACTTTTTATTCCATGGTATAGAAATTACCTTATAGCCGCGGATAGATATAAGCAATACATAAAACCGTATGTACACGAAATATAACAACAAAATGTCAACTCTACATAGGTACTGAAAAATAAAAATTAAATAAATTTTATTGGTCCAAATGTAGACTCAACACAACCATACCTTCCAAATATCTTAAAACTTAAGAGGCCTATTCAGACCCACGCGGTATTCGCTACCCATAGCGAATACTCATAGCGCTACTCATAGCATTTGAACACACTACACCCACGTACACAAGACAATAAAATAAACGGCAACATTAGGTAATTGGATTTTAGTTTTTAGTTTTTATAGAGCATAAGTTATGTATAATACCTACATTAAATTAACTTAATCTGTTGGAGTGATTTCCCACAAGGCAGGAGCGAAACCTCCTAACACAGGTATCTCTATACTTAAAAGGAGGTTTCCAAAGCAATTAAAGATGTATGTAGATTAAGTTAAAGAAATAAAATATTTTCATTTGATTTGATTTGATAGCGGTAGCGAATACTGAATAGGCGCAAAATCCAAGCTAAACTTACCGCTACCACTCCGGGTACCGAATACTGAATGGGTACGCGGTAATCAACTGTCACTAAGATACTCGCATACCGCGGACCACGCGAAATCCAAGCGAAATAGTATTCGCTACCACTCCGGGTACCGAATACTCGCGCGTACGTAGCTCTTTTTTAGATCTGGTTAAACTATGAAATAATAATATTTGAAAAGGCAACGTAAGAATACACAGATGGTATAAAAAGTAATTTAAGGCCCAATAAATAATCAAGATATATCAAACTAAATTAGGTATAAGTTTTAATTGACACGACGCGCGACGTGTATTACGCAATCACGGTGTCACGGTGTTCCTTCTCGGAAAAGGAAAATCGAAGTTTCTGATTCCTTTTCGTGCAAAACCAACTCTTATGTCGCTTGCATAAGAATAGCGTTTGCACGAAAACGAATCAGAAACTTCGATTTCGATTTTACAAGTGCAGCTGTACAGCTGTAAAAAACCCCTGTCTATATTGCAGGTAGCAGACAAATTTAATGCTGCCCACTACTCCACCGGCATGGTGGCTGCCAGTTTCACATCCACAGCAATGGTGCCGGAGACCAAACATGAGGCGGCCATCATCTGTGAGGATGAGGTCAAATATGATAGGGTGAAGAAGAAAGGTAAACAAAAATCTATTTCGTACTAGCTAGCAAGGTTTAGGTAGAATGCAGTAGCATATTATTATGGTCGCGTACCTATTTTTTATGAGCAGTGGTTGTCACGACGTAAGAATCGACCCCTCCAGCTCAGCTCGCGGATCCTACTAGAGGAAAGTCAGCAGCTTCCTTCTGTGAATTTTTAACATCTCTACTGCGATCAGCAATCCCCCTGCCTATCTTGGTGATTATGGCAAAACCATCCTTGTTGGGGCATGTTCAGCCTTGGACATAAAACTGCTGATGATATGCTAGTTTTGATCTAAGGCCACAGAATGACTATAATAGCCCGGCCACACGCCCCGTCTTACCCGCGAGCATGCCTGCACAAACTAGTTTGCGCAATTATGAGCGAGCGTGCAAGACGGCGCAGGATTGTGCATACGTTGACATGCATTCAAGCCGCGCTTCAGTCCGGTTTATAAAGGTTGCATAGTCTGCATGAGCTTACCTACTTGCGCGTGTGGCCACTATAAATCGTGGTCCGTCTTTTTGTACAGTTATGACTGCAAAGGCAAGACGGAGCGTGTGGCTGGGCCGGGGACTTAGGCCGTCGTGCCGTGTCAAACCACAGGTTGTTACACTTGTTTCTTCAACAAGGCTACAGATGGGCCTTTTTTCCGTGATTCCCACACCACAATGTTTAACCACAGTCTTTAACGAGATTTCAAGGTTTTCGCAGATTTGGACCGCACTACTTGCGGTAGGTACAGCACAAAAATGTGCATTCAAATACGGGCTTTAACGCTGTGTGGTAGCAGTACTGGACGGATGTGCTAAGTCCCGCGTGCGTCGTCTAGGACCTACTCGTACATCGCTAGGTAAATAATCGCAGGGCTGGCTTCTCTTCAAGCTGGTAATAACAATTAACATTCCTCTTTCCTCAGGCTATGTGAGACTTCTAACAAACTACGGGCCGCTGAATCTCGAACTATTCTGTGACGTCACTGCAAAAACGTGCGATAATTTCATGAGGCATTGCAGCAATGGATACTACAACGGGACTAAGTTCCATAGATCGATACGTAACTTTATGGTAACAATCACATTAATAGTATAAAGAGAACCTCTTCACGCCAAAACTACTGAATGGATCGTGCTGTAGTTTTGCATACCTAGATATACAAGGTGCCCCGTTATTGGTGTACCAAGGCGAAAGTGGGTTGTTGTGCACCCTATACCCAAACCTATTTATGAAAATCAACCATGCAGATCAGTTGATCTGCATGGTTGATTTTCATAAATCTAATATAAATCTAATAAAGAAAAAAAAAACAACTCAAACGCTATGCAAAGCGACAACCGTATCACTAACGCAAACACACGCAAGGTCGGCCATTTTGCCAAGTAAATTTTAGGGTTCCTTTAACAATATTATGCCGCCTTTTTGTACCAGATTTGCCTTAGTTTATTAGATTTATTTATTATTTTTCATGTGCAAATAAAGAATACATTCATTCATGCTAAAAAAATAAAACTAGGCACGGAAGTAGCACTTTTTAAAATTTCGCGATTTTCTAACATTACAGAAGATTATTTATCGAGTATTTATCGCGTAACTTTTATTAAAATATCGATAAATAACCTTTACTAGGTACCACGTAGACGTATTTACCACGAAACAAAAATACTTACTTACAGATAAACATTAAATAATAATAGCTTAGGAGAAAAATGTACGGAACCACCGTTAAATTGTGGGCTTGTTGGCAAGGCTAAAGAAAAGATGGCCGAAAAGAAATAATGCCGCCGTCGTCTCATTGGCTCACGTAACGTACCTATTCCGCCTACCCCTACAGGAACGCGCCTGTGGGCGCTAGACCTGGCGCTAGATTCTACACATTCTAGTGTGTATACCCAAGTATGGGCGGTAACAATTTAAGGTCGAGAACCTTACTGATGAACAGCCTTAAGGTTGGTCACTTACATATTTTGGATGAAGGTACGAGGTCTTTTTTTCAGTAAAAAACTTTGAAACCCGGAAGGTGCTAGATTAAAAAATTTCGTGGGGACCACCCCCTTTCGGCTTGGTACATCAATAACGTGGCACCTTGTAGTTCTTGACCTGGATTAACATATAGGCAAATTTATATTAACGCGTGCAAAGCGTAGGTATCAAAGCGAATCGTGCCCTCTCGGATCATGTCTAATAAAGTTACTTTAATTATGATTTCACAAAAGCTATGTTTCAACCTCTGGTACGCATCGGGCGAAGATCCGCCTGCGACGGAAAAGACGGCAGGAGGTTGCTGGTTCGATTCCCACCTCGGGACCAATATTTGTACGATCTGTTGTTGTTTGTTGAGGGTGTTCTGGGTGAATTCTATTAATATTTAAAAAATGTCCATGTTAAAACACTTACTTTGGTGCTAGATGATGCTGTGTGGATTGTCCAGCATTATTTATTTATTTATACATTTTGCAGATTCAAGGCGGAGACCCGACTGGCACAGGATTAGGCGGAGAATCAGTTTGGAAGAAACCATTTGAAGACGAAATCAAACCTAACTTGCACCACGTTGGGCGAGGAGTTCTCTCTATGGCTAACTCCGGACCTAATACTAATGGATCGCAGTTGTAAGTACTTAAAATGCATATGCAATTTCTTGCGGTTATCACAGATATCAGCAATGAAACATAGAATATCTCTCTCGACCTTTTCATAATTGCGTATCTAGTAACAAAGTGGTCAGACGTGATCAAAATGTGGGGGGGGGGGGGGGGGGTGTCTAGCAATCCGTTTTTGAGCATGTACATAATGACCACTTCTATTTGGCATTCCTCCTCACTGGCACAGTCGAAACATATCAGAATGACCATTTTCTATGGCCCGTATTTTGAAAGCTTGCTCAGTCATCGATCTATGCTTGAGTAGCTAACGCTTTTCCATGGCATAAGCATTGTTCAAGCAAAGATCTACGACTGAGCAAACTTTCATAATACGATTTTATGTGATGTCATAACTACGTGTTAAAGCTATCAAATGTCCTTTCTTCCAGCTTCATAACGTTCCGTTCCTGCAAGCAACTAGATGGTAAACACACAATATTTGGCAAGCTTGTCGGCGGCATGGACACTCTGACTGCGATAGAGCAAGTCGAGGTTGACAATAAGGACCGGCCCATAAGCGACATCGTTATTGAGGCAGCGCAGGTGTTTGTGGATCCTTATGCGGAGGTGGAAGAACAGGTGAGATACGTATTACACCCAAATTGCATAGCAGTTTCAACACAGAATGTATATTGGCTTAGAGCAAGTCGAGCTGGACAATAAGGACCGGACCATCAGCAATATCTTTATAGAAGCGGGGCGGCGGCGCGGCGCAGGTGTTTGTTTATCCTGGTACTATATGACTGATATACATAATAAATACAGCACATTTTAGCAGTATTAGCAGGTTTAGCAGTATTAATCAGCAATGCATGTTGTGGGCTGTTAAGATGATGATTGCTTAAATGGAGTTCTTGAAGTAAGTTGCATAGATAGATCATCATCACTGATCTACAAGTTCAATACTTGCGGAACCTCGATGAATCCACGTCATTGACCTTAAACCGAAGAAAGAAACTAAAAAAGATAGTCTGAAAATCGGATTTAACTAGTCAAAAATCTCAAAACCCTTACTGCTCCTAATCCAATATTCTGATGAGCATCATATCCGTAAAGTCACATTCTCACGTCAGCTATTTAGGACTCTTAATTCTTGTCAACCTCAATGCTATTCTAGTCTGGTGAATAATTTTATTGTTAATAATTGTTGTTTAATTTAATTACAGCTCATCAAAGAAAGAGCAGAAGAATTAAAACGTCAAGAAGCAGAAGGGGGTGTGAAACCTAAAAAGGCGTCCAAACAACCACTCAAAGTATTCAGGGAAGGAGTTGGCAAATACCTAAATCTAAATGAACACTCAACAGATCCTAAAGCTAAAACACAAGAAGTCCCTGCAAAAAAACCTAAGAAAGATAAGAAATATAATTTTGGTAGTTTTGATTCTTGGTAGTTTAAATAAGTTAGTTTTAATAAAAGGTAAATATGTAATGTATATTGATGTAAAATAAAACAAAGTTAGTACTTATTAGATTGTTTTATTTATGGGGTACTAACATCTAAAGTAATGTTTGATTACTTGTAATAATTTAGCTAAAATAGTGTGAATAACCCACTTAAACTTATGTAATTCTAATAAAAGCTATACATAATATGCCTAAAGCTATATAAATAAGTTTATGGGATTTTGCTGTCAATTCAGATGTCAAACTAAACTAATTTTTAGCTAAGTTTAGTTTTGCTGACATCTAAATTAACACTGGTAAAACAACTTATAAAAAAACAAAATCTATTCAGAGTACCTACATTCTAACATATGATAAAATAAATGGAGTGCCATCAAATACTTTTTATAAGTGCACACAACATTTATAACAACTAAAATTTGCACTTAATAGATGTCATGAGGTAAAGTAGTTTGCATGGGAAACAGGAATGTGGTGCGCAAATTGTTTTTCACATGAAATTTATTGCAGTACCACAAACAAAATCTAATAACAATTCTGTAACTATAGTTATGCTGATACTAGATGTGACTAGGAATAAATCTATTACCACATCAATGTCTAATAAACGTAGTAATTGGTATGATTGTTTAATTACATCCTTAACTCATCTGTGGCTTTGCGGCAAATTAGCTAATAAGCACAGACTTCGATAATAGGATAACAGCTAGTGTACATAAGCTTTCACTCAACTATTTAAAATCAGTAAACATTCACAAAAATAATCTTAAAATATGTCCTTAACATAACTCTAAAATAAAAACCAATCAAAACATTTTTAGAACTCTTTGCTCCTAACAAACTCATAAAAAGTCAAATTGGGACTTCAATAATCAAGTATCAATCTTCCTCTGTAATATTAAATCTTAACGCCGCCTTCCTGTTCTTTGTTTATCAAATCTCATCTCCATCTCTTCCAGCACCTTAGGAGTGTATCTGACCACCAGTTTAACGGAGCCAACAGCCTGCTTCAACAACTCTACAGCCTTCTCGTGATTCTCGCCTTCCACTGACACTCCGTTGACAGACAACAGCTGGTCTCCACGCTTCAGCCCGCCATGGCGATCAGCAACCCCACCAGGGATGATCCGAGATATGTAGATCGGGGAGTTTTGCTCTTTACCACCCATTACATTGAACCCGAGGCCTTCTTCGGTCTTGGGAAGCTCTACCACTCTGGGGTGGGCATGACCCTCAGCCGCGGCGAAAGCAGCAACAGTCGCCTTGGCAGTAGCAGAGGCTCTTATATCAGCAGAACCCTTTATATCAACAGTTTCATACACATGCTCGTAAACCTCTCTTACAGCGTTCAAGAAATCACTTTGCAACACTTTTTGAAGAGCAGCCAGCTTGGTAGCAGGAACTTCGCCACTTTGCTGCAGTTTTTCGAGCAGTTCTATAGCTCGTTTTATGTCTCTGGCTAGCGTTAACTGTTCAGGAGCCCCTGATATTATAGCAGCCACGGTGGGACCAGCCACACTATTTGCTACACTACCACTCATGTTGTTCTATTAAATTTTAGTGAAAAAGGTGAATGAAAGGGCGTAAATTTTCAAGAAATTTTGAGATTCATCGATCTATAACAAGTGCGGTCTGAAACTATGTTTGGTTGGTTGGTTTGCTTTTCTAGAGGTTTTTAAATCTATTCAGAAATGAAATGACAGTAAACAAAGCCAGTTGATTTTTTATGCATTATTTGTTTTTGATTTTATTCAATGATATTTAGAAGGAATCTTATTTTACAAATTTGTATTAATTCGCGTCTTGAAATTAACGTTGAAAGAGATTCTGAACGCACACATTGATATTTTTGAGGCTGTGGAGTGGATTTAAAGGCCTCTCCACACTCACGCGAATCACGCGCGCGCCGCCGCCGGGGCGCCGCCGCCGCCGCCGCGTGCGCGCCTTGAGAGCCCTTTGTCGCGGGACATACATAAACCGACAAAATAAGGAAAGAAGCGCGAACGCGACGCAAAGCTGTGAAGATTGAATACGTGAATAGGATCCACACTCATGGATCGCGGGTGGTGGAAAAACAAAGGAAAATGTATTTGACGCACGAAATGCGACCAAAGGTTTAGAAATTCTTCACTTCGTAAGTGATCCGCACGCGTGTGTGGAGAGGCCTTATCATTCTGACACATGTTCAGTGACACCAACATATTACCACCACCTTGATTGAGAATTTGACGTAAATTGATTTTGACATTTAGCCTAATTTGGGCAATAATTTTCGTAAAACCTTTGAATAACTTTGAACAGTATTATTTTAGTATTTTGTCATTGTAAACAACGCTAAATTGCTTATCTTGGTGCCATTGTGTAGATGTTGTGATAGTGTTAATCTAGTGTAAAATTAAACTGCCAACTTGCAAATATGGACGATTTGGGTAAGTTGTTATCATAACCTGTTTGGCTGCTGTGTACACCGAAATGACGTGTTCTTCCTAAATAACTTGTTGGAAATATGTGCAAGGAACTCATTTGCTGCAAGTCGAGTCGTGAAGAAAAATCTGTGTTCATTAATTGACCCAATTGCTGCTGCCTGCCTGAGTTTGTTTTGCTGATAACATGTACATACTACTGGTTGTATTCTAATGTAAATATTGGCACTATTCGGCTTGATAAACTATGTCTATATATTATTATTATTCTATACTCTACATATGTAGAAAACCCAGGAGGCCTGATATTAGGATAGCCTTAGCTTGTTTATTTTGTCATACACTCCATTAGGTATGAGAGTAATTCAAGCAAACCAATCGAGTTCACAACATACTTTCAGGCAATGAATAAATAAATAAGTACTGACACTGTTTGCTACCATCTTAGACATGACTCAACATATCCATGACAATTCTTCATAACTGAGTCATTGCTACCATTCACAAAGTCTGGAACTTATGTTTTAAGTTGAGTTAAATAAAGTTGAAAGTGTCTCAAAGTCTTGATTCTTGCCAGCTTATCATCTAAAGCCTTCTAAGAAATCATCAGACACTACTGTTATACTACTTTGAGTCCTATAAAATGAAACTAAAATTATTATTATTACCTTAATCTGAATGAGTTAAACATACCTACGTTTTGAATAACCAAACATACCTTGTATAGCTAGTGCAAAAGCATAAGTAAAGCTGGTTTTTGTGGACTAACTTAAAAAAAACAATATATCATAGAAAAGGAAAGGGTTTATTTTATAGGTACACCAAGCACAACAAAAAATACCATAGGAACAAGAAAAAGTAAAGGAATCATGCAAGTTTTGTGCTTTTTTTTTAAGTAGCTTACCCCACACTTATGGGAAATTCTAAGAATTTGTACAGGGTGCCACAAATATTATCACAAAAAATTATGACGTAGATGGGACTTAAATTTGTCACTCAGTACTGGAACCCAATATTAACTGTGCCACAAGGTCATAAACCACCCTGACTAGTCGAAAATCTTGGGACTTTCTATGGATGCAAGCGCCATTTGCCAAACTACATGGGAACCATTGAAGTTAACCAATCAAGATAAACATGCTTGAGTCACAAAAAGATACCTACTTGTTTGAGGATGTGTTTGTGTTCACATCCTACACTGGTCTTCTGACAGAACCATTCATCAACAGCTTATAATATCAATCTGTTATGTGCTGTTGTGACCAATCATGAATTGTGAAGGTCTGAAAGACACATATTCAATTTGGTTTTGAAGACACCCAGATGATGCTGAGCCTATTCCCTAAGGGGTTTTTAGCTTGTTTCATTCTATTGATTAAGCGTGTTCACTAACAAGGTTGCGATACAACCTGGAGAAGCGCGTCGCTGAGCCGCCGTCGTAAGAGGCTAAGGCGCAGACTGCACCAAAGCGGAGAAGTGTGGAGATGCCCGAAGCGGAGACGATAAGAGACGTTTTTCAGCTAGGGTGTTTCCACCGAAGCCGCGCGTGTATGCGTACTGGCTAGAGCGGTTGAGCTGCGTGCAGCGAGAGTCACATGTTTGATGAGATGAATGCACTAGCGGCGCCGCTCACTGCACGTCGCTCATATCTCTCTCGTCTCCGCTGCTTGACGTCGCCAGCTTGCGAGGCACAGCTCACATCAGCTTAGCTTCGATCTTTCATTGTTTCTTTGCATACAAATATGGTAATTCTCCGGCTCGGTGGTATCCACTGAAGCTGAGCGGAGACGAGATGTATGAATAACGACGTTCTATTGGTTGTTTAAAACACATCTCTTCTCCGCTCGTCTTCGCTTTGGTTGAGTCTGGCCCTGAGTGCGTCAGTGTCAGACAAAGTGTTAGTGGCTTCATCCAAAAGTTTGAAAAATAATTTTCGCATCAATGTTCCTTAATTCTGCTTGGCACTCAATGTGTTAAAAGGCAGTATAGGAATACTGCCTTTTAACACATTGAGTGCCAGGCATGCAAACCCTGCTGCGCTGGTTTTGGATAGCTTGCTGCGCCTCCGCTCCGGGTCGTATCGTTGATGCCTGGCAGTGAGTGAGAGAGTTGATGTGGAAAAGGCCTAAACCGTTAACAACATTAGCAAATACCTCAGCACCCCTCTAGGTGGTCCGATGAAGCCCCCGCCTTGCAATCATGTTCATGTTTTGCTATTTTACATCGCCAATCATGTCGGATGGTAATGCCCTCCTGTTTTTACGGAAGCTGGTCAAAGTAGACCTTAATGAAAGACTTCTGCAATGATTAGGACTAAAGCGCACTAGCGAAAAACGCACGGGCCTACTCGGAAAACATAGACCGAAGTTTCTGATTTGTTTTCGTGTAGACGCTACCTTATGCAAGTGACTTAAGGGTTGGTTTTGCTTGAAAACTAACCAGAAACTTTGATTTTCGTTTTGCGGGTAGTCCCCCAGGTTCCGAGCTGTTAGTCGTATTCAAACATTTATTTAGTAGTTGTAAGTACTGTAAGTACTGACAAACAAGTATGTCAATACGAGAATAAGTATAAAATTGAACAAAAGCATTTAACCATCAAATCCTAAACGATCTTACGATGCCGTGATTCCAAGCTTGGTTTGAGGTAGAATTAAAGCCTCTAAAACCGGCCACAGGTAGTCCACGCAGATCAATTTTATCATGATTGTGAATTTGTGAGCCAAAAATAATCTCTTTCGAACGAGTCCTGCTTAAAAACCTGATTGTATTCTAATGTGGCACTTCTTTTTGTGCAAAATGTCTTCATTTCGAGATTGTAAAAATAAATTGTCAGTGAGAATTTAGAATTTATCTAGCTAAAGCAGCTTAGATAAATTTGATAAACAATATTATATGCAAATCGTCATCATCATTCTAGATCTAGAGAAAGAGACTAGAACCCAGTGTCATTGTGAACCTAATTTAAAAAGTGCTCAGAAACCAAAACACAAAACAGAAGCGTAAACAAACCGTTATTGGTCGCATCCATTATCGGGTGTTCCTAAGGGAAACATTTTCGGACCTTTTTTGTTTTTGTAATTACTCAAACTAAAGCTTCGTCATTTGCATCTAAACACTAGGTACCCATGTATTTTACGTGTGTGTATTAAAAGTAACGTAATCAATGTTTTTTGTAGGTGACCAAGTCAAATTTAAGCAACCAAATACATCAAAATAACCATTAAATCAACGGAACGCTTAAAACCTGATAATGAATTCTATGAATTTATCTAAAAACGTGCTAAAAGTGCGTAAATAAAATACCGACAGCATTCCAGCGGAACTTGTTTGCTATGTGATCTGATCACGGAGAAAAGGAACGTAATTTACAGAGATTCGCCACGTGTAGTCCCTCTTTATGTTTAGTGCTAGTTAATGGTTTTTAATTAAATACCATAAGTATTCTAGCGAACGCCATGGTAAAACGACGCTCTTTGACTCTCTGATCTTAATTTTATGTCGCTGTGAATCATAAAAAATAACATAATTATTATTTAAGATACAATGGCCTCTTCTTCCACGAAGGATGGTTACTGTGTATTCGCTTGGAGGCATTTACGTAAATGACTTTTAAGGCTTTGATTTTTTATCGAAATACCTCCGAACATCATTAAAAACTTACGTTTCCAGGGAAACTATTGAAACCACCTGGGTTATTTCAAGCTCGCATTTTAGAACGTTTCAACTTTATCCCCCTCGCAATGCATGAAGTTTAAGTATTTGTAAACTGAGTTTACGACAAAAGTCGAGTTTTGGTTCGTAATAAATCTCAATTAAGAGCCCTTGAATGTTTTTAAAATTCCCCAGTGACATTGCCCAGAAACATGCCGACCATCCATGTTACATAATATTGAGCCATTTCACCTAACATCTGTATCAATATATTTTTAGAGAACATACCACTTAGTCAGCTGATAGAAGAAATATATGAGGTACGTACGAGAGAGATTAATTAAGCTTGCTTGATTGAATTTTAATGAGAGGTCAGCGGCTAATCGGCAGGTTAATTTTTTAATTTATTTTCAATAAGCCAGTCGTAATCGCAAGTCTCTAAACTTGTATATCTCTCATTAATTTGCAGTTTCTCATCATGAATCTGTGTTTCTTTTCCTCACGCTCCTCAGGTGGATTTAAAACCTTTGTCCTTGTTCCAATACCTAAACTCATATCATAGTTTTTGTGCCTGCTGACGTTATAAAAGTCTCCGTGCCTTATGCTACTTTTATATCTGTTTTCCATGTAAACGCATCCTTAATTAAATTAATTAGTTGTTACGCATCGTTAGTTGTGTCATGTTTGGTAATAGAGGACCCACCTTCCTCATAATGGGATAGAAACACGGACATATTTTGTAATTTTAAAAGATCGATACTTATGATGTTCTATGCATGAATTCTAATTACATTAAGAAGAGTCGCTAGTCGCTAAACCCACCCAGGCGATCCCAGGCTAGAATTATGTTGTTGAATTATGGTGATGTGATGATATTGTTGTCAATTTTCATTTAAATTTTTCCTTCGAAGGAAGTATTTTTTTTATATATGTCAGCCAAGGCTACTTACGTTCTTACAACATTTAGCTAGACTAAACAAATTAAAATTGATTTTGTAGTGTTTTTTCTGAGAACCGCGAATCCTGCTCTACATCTGCCATTTGAGCTCCTTGAAGGCATTCGTTTTTAAAGTACCTACATGTATAAAGCACGATTCTACTGTTATTTCAGAATCTAGGTCATCGAATCCTAGATCTTTTCAGATAAGCCATAAAATGTATATGTCCGAAGATAACACTGCTAATACATTAAGTGACGTCACCGTGCGTCATGAACGTTGATGAGTTGCGTTTTAGTCCCCCTGGCTTCCTCAGTCTATATTGTAGCCCGAACCTGGCAGTACAAAAGTAAAAATAAAATCGGGAAGCTTTCGTTCACGTGCCATAATCTAACTGGCGTTTTCTGATAATATATCTCCTCTTGTCTCCTGTCTGTAATAATCTAATAATTGAGTCTTGAGTTTGAAGTCTTTAAGCTTGTCGAGTCAGCAATATTGCTTTTAGGATTTCTACATGTGTGTCTGTGGTATGATGCCTTTGCTGTTTTTGTAAATATTGTGAAAATATTTTTTCTTTTACTTAAGTGGACGTTACGTATCATTCGTTGGTGGAAGGTTTTATGACTCTCGCTAACGTGCTGCTGCTATTAAACAGTAAAAGTATGTAAACTAGGTTTTCGTAAATCGACTGGAAAAATACATAATTGATCAACACGTTTTTAATTTAATCCGATTTAAAAAACCAGCATGATTATCAGAAATAAGTATCCAAGTTCTGATCTAGATAGACCAAGAAAAGGAATTGTGCGAAATAAATTGATGAAGTTGTCTTATCTGAAGACCTAAGGTATATTTTATTAGATCTAATTGGTATAATGATAGCTTGTTTAATTCGATGATAATTGATAAGTGTCGACCTTGACGTTATTGATATATTGCACTTCTGATCTAGTTATTCTGGATGTTGTTTATTCCATTATAGAGGTCAAGTTGGTGCAGTTAGCAATTTAATTGTTTGTATTTTCTGCTGAGACAATTACGTCATACATTATCTAATTATTTCTGCCGTGGCCGTCCTACTGCAAAGGCCTCCCTATCCGTATAAAACGCTTGTTGGTAAACACTGGTAAGCAACTATCAATATGTTATTTATCTAACGTTTCTAATGGCATTTCTTTATTCAAATTGACTTGAGCCTTGGCAGTTTAAATTATAGTGAACACGATTGATCTTGGCGTTGTTTCAAGTCTACGATAACGTAGGTTATGGGACTAGACGAGTTTAAAATGGGACCAATCAATATTCTTAACAGAAATTAAAGAATTCCGTACATAAGATAGCTTCATCTAGGTGAGCGTTCTCGTCACCTATGTAAGTTGTGGTTTAGGCCGCACATTTTATCAATATACAGGATGTTTGGTACTGGTAGTTGGGACGGATATAATTTTTTGGTGAGTTGGTGGGGTTCATTTCCCCGATGATAGACTCAATGTTATAAGTGTCACGGTTGCTGAGATATGCTAAGTTTTTTTGAAAAACACCCAATATCTTGCATTGAATTGTAATATATTTTTTATTTGTAGTTTTAATGCCACAAAATAACTAGCGCTGTATTTTTCAATGTTTACTTATTCTAAATAAATCATTACATGATAGATATCACTTAAAAAAATAGTTCTGCGCATTTAAAATCAAAAGTCTGTGTCAAAGGTCTTCGAGACAACTTCTAAATTAATTTAAAAAAAACTAAGGCATATTGAATTTAATTTTCATTTAGTAAGTTCTTTATTTATTACCTTTTCCAACGATAGCATGTAGCACATGACATAAAAAAATAATTCATTAGGTGGTCAAACTAAGAGATGCTTGTCTGCTAGGGCCATACGCATTAAGCAAACACCTTTCCATGTTATGTTTTTCTGAAAGAATATAAATTACAAATTTTGCTCAAATTTGCCTAAAATTTATGCACCTTCTTGTATTCGATATTTATAAGATTTTTAATACACATTATTTTCAAGCACATTAAAGTGTTCATTCAATAGTATATGCTAAATAAACTTTTCCAATCTACCAGAACATTACCCAGAACACTACCAAGTACATTTGAATGAAAATCGCGCTTCCATCAGTGTTTAGTTTACCCAAACCAACAAGCAAGTCATTTTCCGTTGGTCAGTCATCAGGTGAGAGCCGCTCGCAAATATTTACTTCCTTATTTGAGAACAATAGTACTGTTATATCGTTAAATGCACCGCAGAAGATGGAATTACTCTCTAACAGCTGCATAGAAATGTGACCATTTCATGGGGAAGAGTAAATTTAATGACATGTTCCTGGGTTTTATATTCTGTACTTTATTTTAATTGATTAAAGTTAGTTGTATGACCCTTTCAAGAAGATCAAAGCGAAAACAATTTTTCAAATGAGTGCCATAAATTGAAAAGTGTCGGAAGTTCTAAGTCAAACGACTGTCGCGTCACATTTCATCATTTTCCACCGGATGCCGCAGGGCGTTGTAGAATTCGGCGGTTTACAAAATTAGATTTTCCCTGCTGATTGATCGTTCTGTCTCCACTCTAAATGTTGACCTAACGCCTCAAACTCATTTTAAGAATCCTTTTTAAGATTGATGTCTCTATCGTTAGATCTACTTTGATCTCCCTTATTCTGATTTCGGATTACCAAAGCCGTAAAACTCTAAATACTCTAATATTTTTAAAATTATTTGTTTGTAAAGATAGCAAGACATCACCTGTTTGTAGTAAAGTCAGGTTGAACAAACAGGAACAATAGCCCGATGATGTCAAATGCACGTCGAACAGTCCGTGTTCGCGTATAAATATCTCCAGTGGTGGATGGAGCGTGCGCCGACGCCACACCACTTTAGTTGTGACTGGGACGCGTTGACGAATACTCTCCTCTGCGCGCGACCTCGCCCTCTTGACATTTCTTATCTCTTATCACTGTTATCACTTATCGTAGACCGTTATCGAAAACCGAAATAGCCAGCGATATTATAAGAACTCATGTGTTGTTTAGTCGAACAATCGTCGCTATAAAAACATACCGCTCAGGTGCAAAGATTAATTACAAGTGCAATTTATCGCGTAGGACTATATTTACAAGTAAACGTGGGCAGTGATTATGGCGCGTTCAGGCTAATGTTGGGCCTGTGGGTGTTTTAATATCGAAAAGCGTCATCATGGACCGGACGATGTATGGCAAGGTGCTGCCTGGCACTTATTACCCGTTCCGCTGCGCTATGAAGGAGAACGGAATCTCGCCCGGCTGTGAGTATTTTGTTTAATGCATCTACTAATTCAATAAATTCCTTTTTGTTTGCTTTTTTCTTTTGTGTTGATCTATTTACTGTTCCTTTCGAATGTCCAGTAACAACTGTTACGTTTCTAGTCAAGTCACGCATGATTGCGCATACAGATGTTCCGTTCCGTTTACCCGTTGCGTGTGTTTGAGGTGCGCCGGAGTGCATCGTGTACTGTTTATTTACAACGGACAAAGTGAGTTTTCTATGTGAATGTTTGTAGTGATTCAAGTGCCGGTCTTTTATTTTTGGAGTGTGTTACGTGTGTATTTATGTGTCAACACAAGCACTTTCAGATTGTTTAACGGTAGGTGGATTTGTTTGACATCTCTTGTTTTCTTTGCTTTATTTCTCTGATTCTCTGTAGTGTGATGCCAATTGAACAATGGCTCTTCAGGTTAATTTAGTTCCATGAGTATCATTTAAACAGTTTTGTGGTCAGTTCTGTATGACGCTTGTGTCTATTCGTAGAAGTCCCGTGGGTGGTGACTATAATATGCTTTACTTTCCCATGAACTGCTTTATAGTTTGTTGTTGAGATTTTGTTTAAACTCGCGTGTATATGAATCATGGTTTATTCGAGCTTAACCTTCCTTGAGATCTGATCTTGCATCTGTTGCATTGTTTGTTAATCTTTCTGAATCGGTTTATATTTTAGTACCTTACTTATAGTTTTGAATAATGTACATGTCATATAAGTAATGTTTTCTTTTCAATAATCACCGTAAATATTTGGTCAAATAATTGTTTAGCTAGTTACCTGATATTCGCCTGAGCTCAGTATTATCGTGGTCCTGCCCACGTATGTACCGCCATTTAGCATTTTGTTGCTAAATAGGCGATTTCGTCATTGGCGGAATGCTGTGTGCCGGCATTGTTAAGGTCGCTCGCTACATCGTGAAGCCCTATCGGAATCGTAATTATCTGTTGGCTTAGCTGATCCTGTACAATCGCAAATCAAATTAAATTTGTCTTAAGTTTCCTTGCCTACCTTTCCTCTTTTCTTCACTCTCTGATACTAAACAGTTGTCACAAAAACCATCAACAAAAATAAGCAATCATTTTGAGTACCATTGTGCTATGCTCTTCTAATGCACTAATTTTTAAATGCTGCTTTATTTCTTTCATCCAATTTTAGTTCTATTTGCTCCGTACATGTTGTACATTCTATTTATGATGCATTACGTAATATTACTCTTTAAGTGCATATTAATTGCTGGCGCACTGCACACTGGCCCATTGTGTCGGCCATTAGCATCTTTGTTATGATATGAACATAAGTTTCAAGGACCTCGCCATATTATATGGTGAAGCCTGTTCTTCACATCTCAGGAAAATACGCCAACAAATCTAGCTAAAACTTATCAGCTGCGATTAATTTTAAAAAAGTGTTCACTGGTCGAGGCACGGTATTCTAAAATACTAGATAACGTTGCCAATGTTGCCATCAACAAAACAGTCGCATGTTCCGTGAAACACGTTTCAACCATATGTCGCTACACCTTCGTCAGTCTCCGTGACCTCTCAAAGGTCTGCATAATGATTTACGTCAATGTGATCTTACTGATCAGTTGATCACTCTCAATGAGAACTTGTTCAACTGCATGAACTTTGCTTTTCCTGAATTCGCTACTACGGAGTGGGTCAAGGTGTTATTTCCGTTAATAAGGATCACGTCATTCGTATGAGACGTGTTATTTCATTGGGAAGTCATCGTTTATTATATTTTACAATAAGAATGTTGGAAATTGGCATTCAATTTAAAAGGAATTTGGTATTTACTTTGAAAAAAATAGTCATAGTTCGACCCGACAGAAAAGAGGGCGCTTTTTACTTGGCGCTGTCAAATTTAAGTGGCATATTGCAGATTTTTTTTGTTTTAAAGAAAGTTTACAGTCGAAGAATATAGCACAAAAGTGGTGTCACCTTTGACGTGCGGCCTAACTTTGTTGTGTTACTTTATGCTTGTTAGGCATAATACCTACGTGAACTAGGCAAGGTGATTTAATATTCAAAAGTCGTCTCATGCCTATTTAGGGTGGCTATGGCTTACCGCTGGGATTACGCTTATTATGGAATTGTTGGGACTAATTATAATTATTTAAGGTAGGCCCCTTATTTGATTGTAATTATGCAACTGAATTTGAATCCTGTCGCTCGTTTTGATCGTGCTTCGATCTCGATCTAATCATTTATTTGCTTACAAATATTGAATTGCCTATCATTTTTAGTATTTCCATTATCCATACTAGTCCTCTCCATCTTCCCCTTTCACGAATGAACGGATTTAAAAAAAAGACGTAGACTTTTATGTATAAAAACACGTGCAAAGCTGCTGGTAGAACCCAGTACATAATAAATAATCTTATTGTACACGTTGACACGTCCTCTCACCACACTTTAGAGATTTATGATGTAAATGCTGTGGTTAAACTCATCCAATTACTGTTTTAATATGCAATTCCATAAAAGCCATCTTACCCGTAACACTAACTTTGCTTTCAACGTTCTACATAACGGTATGTTTCGTGTCATTATTACACTACAATATTTATTTGACAGCTTATTAAGCTGCACAAATTGATTGAACGGTCCTGGCTCATTTCCAAGTGTTTATTTACCATTTGAGAGCGTATTATCTTTGATGTGAATGCAGAGTCACGTATTTTGTAGAGCATATAGAATGATTATGAAAGAGATCCCTGTTCCCTTCCTAGTTTTGTTATTGACAAAATATGATTGAGTTTCAATTTGTCATGTTATTATAAGTCTTTCATTATGTTCGTATACTAGCATTACTAAGTGTAAACTTGGAGTTGAATCAGTTTCTTTATTAATATTTTTACTTTACAAAATATTTATTAAAGCTTTCGTTTCCGACGGGACTTGAACCTGCACCGCTAACTATAACAACAGCAGCTATTACGTAACCAATTAATCTAAGAGAGCATGTCATATCATTAAATCGAAATTTACATTAAACCAAATCGCATGATGATAATAAAATAATAAATAAAAATTATAAAACGTGGCACAAGGCCAGTTTTTTTAAGTATGAACCGATTTTGGAGTGCTCGACAAAAGCAAGTAAATGTAGTAAAGTAAGTCAAGCTTAGAAGGTCGTCGAGCCGAAAGCTCAACAATCATCCATACATGGAATTCCAATAACTGACGGTTCTTGCAACTGTTACACAGTTTATTTGCATCACCTTGCTTTGAAGGGAATCCAGAAAATACATATATTATGTACTGTACTAAAGTCGGTTTTCAATTTTGCTATTTTCGAAATGCCTTTCGGTTTGCAATGTTGCATTTCCCCTGCATTTCTCTTCTTACTGATTCAAGTCATATGGATTTAGCAACGTAACGAAACGAAAATATAATCACCGTTTTGAGCTGTATTTCTAAATATTTATAGATTTAAAACCATTTCATATTAGCTATTTACCTTGTCAGTAGTAAATGAGTCACCGGTGTTGTCTTGGCTTATATGACCTACTTGAGTTTGTTGAATTGCATTTTATTTTAAGTCACTGTTTCGGCTAAACATTGATTCATTATATACACTGTTCGAAAGTGTTAACTAGGATCATTATTACTAATGAAATATGTTACAAATTTGCCTGTTTAATAATTACGAGTAGCACTAAATTATGAAAAACATGTTTTGAGATAAGCTCATGTTTGTATCTGTCTGTTAATTCACGGCTTTGCTAATGAATTAGAAATGCTCGTAATAGTCTTAATGTATCTAACCGGTGATTCGAACAGCTTCCTGGTTGTATGTGGCTATTTGAGTATTAATTAGTACATCTATTCTGTATGTACTGCTTAACTCTAGGTATGCGAGTACTGTTTTACCTTTCATTTGCACCTTCTAATTCTCTTGTTGTTTGAAGCTTCGATGAAAGATGGCTTTTCATCAGGCTGTCTATTTACACTCTCGGATCTTCGTATTGTCAGCACGTAGTTTCAACGACTGTTTAGGATTCTAGAATTTTGTCAGTATTTTAATGTTTGTGCCTCTGAATGAGTTTATTACCCGGCTTTAGTCTCACTTGTTCTTCTAACCTAAGTTCCAAGAGACATACTTCTAAGTTTTTTTTTATTATAGTGCGTAAGCCCTCCCTCACACAAGTTTTTCAACTTCGACGGAGATTTTTTCTGTGGTTGTGGTGTAATTTCTTAGACATACTTCTGTTTCTACATATTATTATAGTTCTATAGGTAGAACACCACTAAATCATGTCGCGACATCTCGTGTTACCCAATTAAAATTGTCCCATCTAAATGGCCTCTAAAATAAAGTTCCCGTCCTACTTTTATCTGCTTAACTTTCCGGGGAGACATCGAATAAATTGTTTAACTGTTCTCTTCGAGATATTTAGTGTATCGTCAATCGCGTTTATGAAAGTTTCCTGTAGCAAAGTGCATGCTGTGTTTGATTTGGACGGTCACTTAAATATTCTTAAAAATGTTCAGCATAAAACATCGCGCGCGCGATAGTCTTATGTATGGGTTGTGTTATCAGTTTTTTTATAACTCTGACTAGGAAGGTATACTACCTATACAAGGTGCCACGTTATTCGTGTACTAAGCGGAAAGGCGGTGGTCCCACGAACATTTTTTTTCTAACACTCCGGGTTTCAAGGTTTTTTACTAAAATAAAGACCTTAAAGCTCTTATCCTAACTAGCCCATTTTTATGTTAAAACCCTACATCAGCTGTTCATCAGTAAGGTTCTCGTCTTGACCTTTCAATTGTCACTGCCCATACTTAGCCGTCATTGGCTGTCACGCCCAGGCGGGTGCGCAGCGTAAGATTCTTGACCTTCAATTGTCACCGCCCGTCGATACTCGTTGGCTGTCACACCCCAGCGGGCGGGCGGCTTAAGATTCTTGACCATTCTCATTAGTTTTCGCTTTTGTTGCAAAATGGCCGGCCTTACGTGTGTTTGCGTCAGTGATAGGGTTGTGATTTTCCTAAGCGAGTGAGTAAAGGCTTTTTTTACTATCAAAACTTAAGAAAACAGTTTTCTGAAAATCAACCTTGCGGATCAGTTGGGAATAGGGTGCACAACAACCCCCATTCGGCTTAGTACACCAATAACGTGGCACCTTGTATAAGGTACAAATAGAAACTCTTTGTTGGATGTCAGAGTATTTTCGTCTATATAACCCGTTTCACTTTATTTAGTTATTACCCACCGGGTAGTTACGCAATACTTATTTCCAAGGTCATGCATGTTAATCAAGTTTATTTACTGTAGATAACACTTTATCCGTCTTAAGTAAACGTGTAATTTAATAATCAAAACTAAAATATATTGACGGGAAGACATTGAAAAATGTAGGTCGGTCAATGCCTCTAGCATCATTCCTCTTAGTTTTCAATTAATTGTCGCAATTGGCACTCTTCCCATTGTCTTTTAATTTGCTAACATTTGCATGGACTCTTTGACTACATATTCGACAAAGCTTTTGAGTTTTTCTTATACAAATGTTTTCCGATTGCTCCCGATGAAAAACAAAGAGCTTAAATAAGAGTAAATAATGGAAATTGTAGGAAATGATGACTTGAATCCCTCGCGTCCTTTATGCATAGAGGTCAATTTAATCAGCCAGGACGAAATAAACAATTGCAAAATCGGTTCCGTCGAGGTTTAATCCAGGGACACTCATGCCTGAATAACTACGCAAGTAGGCGCTCTAGAAAACAAAGCCTTTGTTTACATGTTAATAATAATAATAAATAATGCTGGACAATCCACAAAGCATCATCTAGCCCCAAGCTAATTTACATTGACATGCATGACATCACTATACAGAACTGTTGGACCGATAATGTGAATAAAAGTGACAAAGACAGTAGCTAATCGTTGATACGTTTTTTTTACGTTTAGTTTAGCTATTGTTCCACCATGTGATTTAATTACTCTCGAAGCTGAATCAGATCTGTCTGCTATGTTTTATTGGTATCTACCGTGTTAACCCTTTTCTCTCACTGTTTTCCTAATCCCTCGAACGTGTTGCAAGTTCGTGTCAGAGGTTCGTTAATCTTCCGAAAGTGATGTGATGTGAATTCCGTTTCCATGCCCATTGTCATATTCGATCATAAAACGAGATCAATTAATGTCAATTGCCGTGGCAACAATGGTGCGGATAGAAATCTATCCATTGCATGTTCTGTGGAAAATGTCTAATTGCCATGTATAGAGAGAAAGTTCGTAATCATTGTAGAGAAAAAACGTAAGTATGGTAAGTATAATGAATAATGTTATCTTATCTAGTTATTGTAGTAAATAAGTAATTGCTATTCTTAGATAAATAACAAGAAGAAAGTTCATTGTAAAGCGTAATTGGCTTTAAAATACGTTTTATGGATCATCTCGCCACTGCTGACAAGTTCCGTGTTGCGTTAATTACTTGTCGCTTTATTTGTAAAAGTCAATTTCCTTTAGTTGATTGCATGACCAGTTAAATATGCTATCGACTGCTTCCTTTCCCAACTCATCATTCATCTGATCCGTTATGGCTAAAGTAACTTGAACACACGAATCAACAAGGTCCACATGATTTTATGTTTCAACTTTTACTGAACCAACACCTAACAATCAAGCCACACTAAAAGGAGATCTTTCTTAACCTTTCTTTTCCTAGCCTCCCTTACTAACTTCAAATCATTTCCAAATCTTCACATTTCTATCCCTTGTCCTATCTAATATTTATAGTTGGTTTTGTTCATTATTGATTATGTTTAATTGCATGCCATGCCAGCATCCACTTAATCAATCCAGTTCCTATTGCAAGTAGAGCTGCCATTAGCTTTCTCAGATTCGATTTGTATAGATTTATTATCTAGTTTTATGTTCGCTTGAGTGTTCATTCAGTGGGAATGGGCTTTCAGCTTTCCTCCATGGCCTATATTGGTTTGATCACGCGAGCAATATTTGCAATTGACTATTGGTCTTTTGACCTTGGGTTTAGGGATGGTCAAGGCCGTGGAATGTGGTTAAAAGGTTTCGGTGATTTTGATAATGTGAGAGCGTGCCTTTGTGCCATTGTAAATACATATTAGGTCCTTACATATGAAATTGGCGTTTTGTATGGGAGGAACAAAAAGTCGAATATTTTTTAATATAATATATTTAATTAATCAAAGTATGAACCATTATTTTCTATGCACTTTTGCCATCTTATAGGTAGTTCATTGATCCCTTTACTAAAAAAACCAGTCGGACGGGAATCAATAAAATCTTTGAAGGCGATTTGGACTGCCTCATCGGAGTTGAATTTTTTCCCTTGCAAGAAGTTATCCAAATTTCGAAAAAAATGGTAATCTGTTGGAGCAAGGTCCGGGGAGTACGGAGGATGTCTTAGACTTTCCAATTGAAGCTCTTCTAATTTAGTAGCCGTCTGTTGCGCAGTGTGTGGTCTAGCGTTGTCGTGAAGCAGCAGTGGCGTGGAGCGATTGACCAGCCTAGGTTGTTTAGCCGCTAGCTTTTCCATCATGGTTTGCAATTGCTGACAATAGACATCAGCCGTAATAGTCTGGCCAGATTTGAGAAAACTGTAATGAACAATACCGGCACTAGTCCACCAAACGCTTACAAGTAACTTTTTTGGGGTTAATTTTCGCTTGGGGCAGGATTTGGCTGGCTGGCCAGGATCCAACCATTGCGCTGAGCGCTTCCGATTATCGTAAAGAACCCATTTTTCATCACAGGTAATGATTCGGTTTAAAATACCTTCATTATTGTGCCGGTTTAGTAATGTAACGCAGCAGTCGACGCGCGTTTGCCGGTTTGCTTCAGTCAATTCGTGAGGTACCCACCTTTCAAGCTTTTTAATCTTCCCAATTTGCTTCAAGTGAATTAAAACAGTTTTATCACTAACATCGCAGCCTGCAGCTGACTCGGACGTGGTTTGCGATGGATCCGCTTCCACAATAGCCTTCAACTCTTCATTATCAATTTGAGTCTCAGGCCGTCCACGGGGCTTGTTCTGCAGGTCAAAATTTCCAGAACGAAAACGTTGGAACCAAAAACGAACTGTGTTTTCTTTTGCAACACGACCGCCATACACATCATTCACCCTTCGAGTTGTTTCCGCAGCACTAGTGCCACGGCGGAACTCGTACTCGTAAATAATGCGATATTTTAAGTTTTCCATTTTGTAAAATGAGTGACGCAAACAGAAAAAAACAGAAGAAAAAAAACAAATGAATGACGATCATCGAAGCACAAATACATGAGTCTATAGCTGTACAAATTTGAATTTGGAATTCCTTACCAAAGAGGAGAAATTTGTGATTAAAGTGGCCAGTACGAAAAACGCCAATTTCATATGTAAGGACCTAATATAATCATGGTGCAACACGCTTGGATATCTTTTCTTGTGGGTGGAAAAATATAAAAGGAATAAAATTTGTACACGTGGAACAAATTACAAACGTCTATTTTCCCGGTAGAGTTCAATCTAGAAGTCTTTAAATCTAGAGTGAACAAGTTTTTTTCTGTGAAAGTGTGCACCGTCCTAGACCACATCTTCACTTACTTGAGTAAGCAATGGTACATATTAGGTCCTTACATATGAAATTGGCGTTTTGTATGGGAGGAACAAAAAGTCGAATATTTTTTAATATAATATATTTAATTAATCAAAGTATGAACCATTATTTTCTATGCACTTTTGCCATCTTATAGGTAGTTCATTGATCCCTTTACTAAAAAAACCAGTCGGACGGGAATCAATAAAATCTTTGAAGGCGATTTGGACTGCCTCATCGGAGTTGAATTTTTTCCCTTGCAAGAAGTTATCCAAATTTCGAAAAAAATGGTAATCTGTTGGAGCAAGGTCCGGGGAGTACGGAGGATGTCTTAGACTTTCCAATTGAAGCTCTTCTAATTTAGTAGCCGTCTGTTGCGCAGTGTGTGGTCTAGCGTTGTCGTGAAGCAGCAGTGGCGTGGAGCGATTGACCAGCCTAGGTTGTTTAGCCGCTAGCTTTTCCATCATGGTTTGCAATTGCTGACAATAGACATCAGCCGTAATAGTCTGGCCAGATTTGAGAAAACTGTAATGAACAATACCGGCACTAGTCCACCAAACGCTTACAAGTAACTTTTTTGGGGTTAATTTTCGCTTGGGGCAGGATTTGGCTGGCTGGCCAGGATCCAACCATTGCGCTGAGCGCTTCCGATTATCGTAAAGAACCCATTTTTCATCACAGGTAATGATTCGTTTTAAAATACCTTCATTATTGTGCCGGTTTAGTAATGTAACGCAGCAGTCGACGCGCGTTTGCCGGTTTGCTTCAGTCAATTCGTGAGGTACCCACCTTTCAAGCTTTTTAATCTTCCCAATTTGCTTCAAGTGAATTAAAACAGTTTTATCACTAACATCGCAGCCTGCAGCTAACTCGGACGTGGTTTGCGATGGATCCGCTTCCACAATAGCCTTCAACTCTTCATTATCAACTTGAGTCTCAGGCCGTCCACGGGGCTTGTTCTGCAGGTCAAAATTTCCAGAACGAAAACGTTGGAACCAAAAACGAACTGTGTTTTCTTTTGCAACACGACCGCCATACACATCATTCACCCTTCGAGTTGTTTCCGCAGCACTAGTGCCACGGCGGAACTCGTACTCGTAAATAATGCGATATTTTAAGTTTTCCATTTTGTAAAATGAGTGACGCAAACAGAAAAAAAACAGAAGAAAAAAAACAAATGAATGACGATCATCGAAGCACAAATACATGAGTCTATAGCTGTACAAATTTGAATTTGGAATTCCTTACCAAAGAGGAGAAATTTGTGATTAAAGTGGCCAGTACGAAAAACGCCAATTTCATATGTAAGGACCTAATATTAACAAACAAAATTACAATCAAATAACAAAAACAAATTAGAACTAGTATTTACAATTAAAACAATTAAGCTAACTGCAGACTGTTGCAAAGATATGGTTGGTGGCCATATCGTTGCAAACGGTTAACCACATATAAATGGAAAAGATAGTAGGGCAATCATATCGATATCATGTAAGATTATTGTTAAAACTGACGCGACAAAATTACTCGTGATACGATGTAAGTAGTTAGGTAGTTTTGTAATTTAAAACAGCTAACAGCATGTTAAAATAATCTCACAAAAGAAAGAAAGAAACTATTCTAGTTTCAGTATTTTTAAATAATTTGCAATGGGTTGAGAAACTTGTCTGACATCGGTGAACGGCCCCATTAACTGGCTTCTCAAGCCAAATATTATTTTCCTTTATATTTTTGTCACCTTGTGAAATTTATTTGTATGATACTTTCACTGCTGGTAACTGACATTTATCGTGGAATATATTTTTCGTTATCTTGTCTTGTTCCGTCTCTCGAAAATCTTATTATTTTTGGTTCAAATGAACTGCTAGCGCCATCTTGTAGCATTCTTGGCAACCACGTTGAATGGTGATTTACCGCGCTATGCCTCGAATCAGAACCGCTACCTACTACCAGAAACGGAACAAAATGAATCAAGCTTGTTAGTTCCATGCAGCGTAACTAGGTGGCGCGCGGAAAACAAAATTATTCTCACTCATTACAAAAAAAATATCACCTCGTGTATTGTTTTTGATTTGTAAACAAACTGTACCATACATAACTCAATAATGTCGCTGTTAATAATGACACCATCCGCTATACCTCTGCCAATCGATATTGGTGCAACGTCACCAATGACGTCACGGGTGCAACACCCTCTGCATTGCTGCATAGCGACAGTCCCGCCCGCCCACACCAATGCCACTGAAGATCCTTGAACCTGCGCGTCAGTACATTCCATGGTTGGATACTAGGTACTAGCAATTTATAGCAGCCATATACCGTTTATATTTCACAACTTTTTGATTAATTTTGTGCAGTGCGCCAAAATAATTGTGGTAGAGTAAAATTTAGACAAGCTTGTCGAGCATTCGTTCTCGGAGCCTATTAAGTGAGCATTCGTTCTCGGAGCCTATTAAGGACAAAGAAAATACCCCTTGGAACAAGTTTTAAATCTGTCGTTATTTAAAGCATAGCAGATGTATTACAATGGTTTTGAAGTTTATGAAAATTGTGAATGTGGTCAATTAGAGATCGCAGGCGAACGCACAGACACAGTGAACAGTTCTGCCAATACTAGTAATCCCGATACACAAAACATATGGCGAGCGGGCGCATTCCTCTGAACATTCTGGAGCAACGCAGTTCTGACTCGAAGTGCGTGGAAAATACAGCGTTTCGCGTGTAGTATCTTGTCTCAGATATATTTGAGGCTCGTTTAAACGTATTACAAAGTATTGGTGAAAAGGAATCAGCCTCCACGATGACCGGTGAGTCATTTCCCAATTTTGGTTACTTGTTCCATCCTGATTTGATTTGGCTTTTGTTATAACCTAATTTGAACCCTACGGTAGCTTCACTGTTTTTTTTTGTTCTCTTAAAAGTCTACTACCTCTAAATTAGTTCATTGCAAATGCTTTTAAAGTTAGTTTATGCTAATATTTACGTGATTTGATGGGCCATAGCTCAAAATACGTCGGACAATTCTTGAAATCTATGGTTGTTTGTTAGAGTTCCGTACCTCAAAAGGAAAAATGGAACCCTTATAAGATCACTTTGTTGTCCGTCTGTCAAACCCCTTTTCTCAGGAACGCGTGGAAGTATAGAGTTAAAATTTATAGCAAATACTCACATAACGCAATCAGAGGTTACAGCCGTTTATGGCCGAATATTTTAAAATTTCTAAGGAAATCACATGCACACAATACATACAGTGTACTTCCCATTGATCCAGAATCATGAAGTTTGGCAAAGTAAGGTCTTACAGAACAAGTAAAGGAAACAATCCGAAACCCGTAAATTTGTAGTTTATCTTGTCAAATATCATGATTCTAGGTCAACGGGAAGTGACCTAGAATCATAACATAATCACCCTTTAGGCTTTGGTCCCTTGCGAGATTACAAATATTTTTTTTGTGAATATTATACGGAACCCTCAGTGCACGAGTCCGACTCGCACTAGACGTTTTATATGCTTTCGGGTGAAAAAATATTTGCGGTACAAAAACATAGGAAGCTAAACTTTATTCACTGTTAGGACATTAAATGATAAGTTGAATAGGAACCATTAATATGTAAATTTATTTGACTGTTATTTATGGAAACGAAACAAGTGTACTGGCTTTTATGGGAAACCGTAGATATATTAAAATGTATAATCTTGAAATTTTATGAGAAGTGTATTTGTTATTGGTAGTTTGGTTTTTGGAAGCTTTTATGTTATCTGCGGAATTCCTCACATAATTATACAACATGGGAAAACGATCGATGTGGCATAGTTAAGTTGGTGGTCTCTAGAAATCGACGACTTTGAGTACCTAAATTACCTAGATTTTTTGGATGATTTAACTTACTAGATTAAGGCGCTACCCCGCCCGACCCGCAGTAGCACCGCCACCAATTTTTTCTTATTATTACATTAAACGAATTAATTTTCAAAAATCCATTGGCCATTAACTAGATTTTTTGGATGATTTAACTTGCTAGATTAAGGCGCTACCCGCCCGACCCGCAGTAGCACCGCCACCTATTGTATCTTATTATTACATTAAACAAACGAATTTTCAAAAAACCATTGGGCAGTTTGTCGTACCTAACGCGTTTTTTAATGCCTATGCCTGAGGCATTAAAAAAAGCTTATGATAGGTATTACAAACTGCCCAATGGATTTTTGAAAAATCCTTGATTTAACGTAATAATAAGATAAAATAGACGGCGGCGCGACTGTGGGTCGGGGTAGCGCCAATAGAAATATAAAACTCACTTTCTCTAACCTTGAAAGTCCGTGAAATATAACCCGTCATGAAATATAACGACTGTGATCACATTCACACGAAGCTGTCTTTCCACCAAATATACGAGGTCCGAGCTTTCAAAATCAGACGCCTGAATTATTGGTAGGCTGGATAAACTTTTTGTTTATATAGGAAACTATCACAAGCTTCTCTTCTTAACTATATAAACTATCGTAGGTTGACGAATTCATAATTAATCTTCGCTTCTGTTGTAGTGTAAAGGCAGCTTAAGGCTGCGTTTCCACCAGAGATGCGGAGCGAAAATGTGTTTTTAACAACCAATAGAATCACTTCATTCCTCATCCTCGCTCAGCACAGCTCTGGTGGAAACGGCTCCGCGGAGCGAGGTTTTTGTACATAGAAAACAAGGGAAAGATGTGTGCAAGGGATGTGTCCTAGACTATAATTATGTATTTTGTCATCATTATGTCAATCGTGGCCCTTGCTCGCTTAGCTACACATCCTCGCACCGGTCAGCTTACTCGCACATCTCCGGTGAAAACACTCACGTCGTTACACAGCCTCGCAACGCATCCTCGCAACGCTCAGCTACCTCACACATCTCTGGTGGAAACGCAGCTTAAGTCCCCCATTTACCGCCATCACCACAGCCCCTCAATCAGACTGTCACTGGTCGAATCAAACTGGCTTGATAACCGCTGTCCCCCCAAATATGGTCGTACGCAGTAATCTCTAGAAAACTGCTTCGTTTCTTTTTGTTTTCTTCCTATCGCCCGGTTTGTATCGACAGCGCATTACTTTGAATGATTTGATCGACAGAATCGCATGTTCTGATCATTATTTTGATAGCAAGCTACAAATCAGGCTAGACTTGGAGTAATATATTCCTTTTATCAAGATTTTATTGGAGCTTTCTAATGTCTATACTTGTACTATAGATGCGTGTACCTACGTGTGCTGTTATTTATCAATCCTGTTTTTTCCGTGGCTGACCTCAGTTGTGGAATTGGACTTTACTTGAGTTATTTTCGTATTTCTGTATATCTGTATACCATTTCACGTCGAAACGGCTAAACGGATCTCAATAAAATTTGACAGGGACATCCCAGAGAAGGGCTGCTTTTTATCCCGGAAAAGAGTTTGCGAAGCCGTGAGCAGAAGTTAGTAATATATAAAATCTTTTTATTTTAAGTTACAAGAACTCATTTATATAAAAGAAAATATATGTGTGGATTTATAAACTTATCAAAATTACATACTTACACTTTTCCATATTCAAAAGTAAAACGTGTCAACGATATTAATATCATAGCACCTTAGGACCCACTCTAATCATAGTGGCTATTGCCTACCAATTTTGACATTTAGCTGATCATGACCAAGTCCCCTAGACAAAGCTTGGCATATTGTTCATAGAATATGCCCAACATGGTCGGACATATTCTACGAACAATATGCCATATAAAGGGGCAATTAAGTTCTTAATATCAATTAGTCTGCGACGACGACATCGCGATGCGCGCTCAAAGTTTTGCAAACAATTGACCATAAATCGTGTCGCACACAGACAATGGGAGACGGAGAATATCAATTAATCTAATTTCCAATTTGTTGCATTAATGGGCGTGGAACTACTACTAATATCGAGGACGAGGTATGGTAACGTAAATATAGCGTACGAGTGTCTGCCCCCGGCTTCGCACGCGTTGTTTCTATGGAAACGTCAAAAAGGTTATTTATATCCCATGGGAACTGATGTATATAGAATACTAGCAAACCCGGCGAACTCCGTTTCGCCACCAGATGGCTTCGTTTTATGTAAAAGATTTTCCCGCTTTTCTTTTAAATTTTTCCTGAATTTTCTTTGATATAAACCTCACGGAGCTCGAGACCTTTCCAACGAATGCAAAACCGTGGAAATCGGTTCGTGCATTCTGGAGTTATAGCGTCAGGAAGGAAAACCCGACTTATTTTTATATAGTAGATTAGCATATGTTTTTTCTAGCCCTAGAACTACCTGTATGCAAAATTTCAGCCCGATCCGTTCAGTATTTTTAGCGTGAAGAGGTAAAACAAATATCATAACTTTCGCATTTATAATACAAGTGTGACTAGCTTCAGGCCGCGGCATTTTATGCGCTATTCTCGGACAAAAATCAGGATACAACCCTTGTCAAATTTCATTAGGTTTCGTTCAGCCGCCTAGCTGTAAACTTACAGACACTAACAGGCAGACAGAGTCACTATGGATTTAAGAGTACTATTTATGTGCGGTCCTGTTTTATTATTAGCATTATTACGTCTCCCGATGTGGATAAAAAAATATATGATGCCTAGACATTAGGTTAGTTGAAATGTCTAGTACCTGCCTTTGCCGCATATCTGACGCAATACGTTAAACACGACTACACCAAATCTGCCACCTGTTGTTTTACTCCATCAATCATCACGTAGATTCCATTCAATAAATAAGTCCAAGTTTCCAAAAGCAGCAGTCGCACCCACTCGCGACGACCCGGAAGGAATTTAATTATACCTCGTATAATTACAAAACTGGCTTCGTATATAAAATGTATTGTTTGATCGTTTGTTTCGCCACGCTCGTTGATCCCGTGCGGCATTGACCAGCATATTCGTTACGGTTTCTTTCGTGTTATTTATGCGTGTCACTTTGTTTTGGAAGTTTCGGTTTAGGGTTGGCTAATTTTGAAGTCTGGTAATGAGTGTGGTCACGGCTTTGTGAGTTTACTTCAAAAGCTCGTGTTGCGTAGAACACTTCATACACAATGTTTAAAGTATCTGCTTAGCATTTACTGCGTGTACGTGCAATTTTAAGGTTTACTACGTTCTTTTGTTGTATTTCCATTTTAGAATTTGTTCAACCTCTCCCGTATTCAGATTCCTTTGCCATGCCATAGATGAAAAGTAGTACAACACTACAGTTCCTTTCCACTCAATTATTTGAACACATCAACTGGTACTTTACATCCTCAGTAACTGATTAATGCCCCATATATTCCCTATTTGTAATATTGTTCCACACAACTGTTAGTAAAGGCTGCATTCCAGACGGCACTGTCCCGCATTCCCATCCGCGGCGGTTTCTGAGAAGGCTCGGATCCGCTACAGCGCTTGCAGGCTGGTTCGGTCCCACGTGGCCTTCTCTGGAGGCTGAGTTGCCACCACCACCGCGCCCACGTGCCCTCATTAGGTAACTTACCTACTCGAGATTCCGCACCACAATCAAACGGATCCATTAGAAACCCTCCCGCTAGAGCTTAGACGCAGCGAGACTTGTCAGTCGCTGCGACGACATCCATCCGACCACGCGAGGCTTACGCGGTCACAAAATATAAATATTTACTCGAAAAGTCGCGTTTCTAAATTCTCAGTGTCGCGGTTATACATATATAGGATCAGTTCGCAACAGTTGTGCCGGATTAGATGTGAGACTAATGCGGCAATTTTTGTTCGTTAGTCATTCGTTAGTGCTGTGTTTTGGCGACCCGAGTCTCCCTTTGATGTAACTGCTCTAATTAGAGCATTGTAAATATTGCGCCCACTGGTGATGCGGCTGACGAAAATACATTGGCTAAAAATAACGCAATGTCAAATTATCTATTGTGTAGGTCTTTGGTAGGTCTAAAGTTTGATCTGACTGCGCTGTGTAGCGACATGATAAACATCTGGCGTCCGAAAATGTCAACAGTCAATCAAAATAACATGAAGACGCACTGTAGTACTCGACGCCGCAGCGTCAGTGTTAATTGCCTATAAATAAAACAGGGAGATGGCATCAGCCAGTCAGACTGACCCGTGATCGTTTATAGAACTAGGAAGGAAATTAGATTATGACGTAAAATTAAGCCTGTAAGTTTTTATATCTATAGCTCTACTAAAAGTGGTCATCTCGCCTTACAAGTGACAAGAACGCACTTACAATCGGGTCAATATACAGATTTGCTTGCCGCATAGTTTGCGACCTAAGTTCAAGTCCTAGAGTCGTGTGTGTCTCGGCATATTGATTTGACATCTCATTCCATCTCGCACTTATAATGCATAGGCTCGCTAAAATGTCACTCAACTTTGCACGTGCTGTAAATTTTGAAATATAATTCCGTTTAAAAGTGTATAATACTCAGATTTCTATTCTCCATTGTCCTTTGCAATTTGCTTTGAAATTGTATATATTTACTTCCTCCGTATGCTTTCCTCGTTAGTGTTTTACCTGCCGCGATAAACAAGCATTGAATATGGTTTTTTAAAAGTTCCGCGATCAGAGCATGTAACTATGTATTTAAATTTCTCGTCTTTGCACATTTCAATCATTGATATTCCAACATCAATATTTTGTTTTTCTGGTTGAATCTATTCGCATCGACTGACTACTTTTTGCGTTTGTACATTCCCAGTTAGCTTGTTTTAAATATCTGTTTTAGTAATACTTCGTTCCGAAACCTTAAAAGGCCTACGACAAATTGGTTCATGGTTGTTATTGGTACTTACTTGAGGCTTTCCATTTGCCAATTGTCAAGTATTGTATAAAATCATCTACTTGTACGAATATTTTAGGTAAATTACTTAACATTACTTAACTCTGGCCAGATGTTTTAATTTAGACTAAATGGGTATCATCACTATGGTCAGATCCAATGTTCTTTTTGGACATCATGAAAAAGTTGAGTAATAATAAGACAGTATGTGTTTTCAAGATATCGCGTGGGTTGTTAATCCGATTATGTTCATCTCGATCAAGTTAGTACGAATTATTTTATCATTACAAACGCGCCTACATAAAATTATAACACCATTGAAACTAAATTCTATATAGCATATCTGAAAATCTTATATCCATAGAGGAAAAACCCGCTGCTGTGATATTACTGTGTTTTACTAGGGTTTCACTTATTGATTGATATTATAGCGTTCGTTGACCTGCGGTAGATGATTGATTCCGTCATTGATTGTCCTGTCATGTTATGTGTAAACTTTGCAGACAGACTGGTGTCTAGTGATGCTGTTGATGAGGATCGAATATACAATAATGGTTCCTATGGGCACCGATCTCGGTTGTTATCGGATTTTGCTTATTCCTAACCAAGTTGTTCTCTGCACCATGATCATATTGTTTTGATGTAGTGTCTGTTCTTTACAACCATTACTTTATGGTTATGCTATTGCTTTGCTATATCTATTTTGCTTCTGTTACCTTATATAATATTTTAACACCCATGATTGTTACATCTACTGAATTATACAAAATACTTCAGTTTTAGACTCCCAAAAAGGTTTTATAGTCCATATGTGTTTATCTCTTACCATGCTCTTACTCACCAAAAATCTAAATAGTCATTGCCAAAGAATTCGCATGGAAATCATGTACATGCTAGCATGCTAATTATCCAAAGTAAATGGTCCTTCATAAAACTTTAGTTTCTTGGCGTGTAGCTTCTTGAGGCTACGGCCTTCAAGTCTGCGATCAGCTCCACCCACGGATGGGCTCGCCCACATCGCTGGCTT